>CM057452.1:23217500-24417500 GCA_016271365.2 Neoceratodus forsteri | reverse complement strand
AAATGTGATTGGCTGCCCCAGGATTCAGCTCCTGGCTGGCTTGCGCTTCACCTGGGACTTACACGTTATGCTAGTCAGTCATGCAGGCAGAGTTTAATTTTGCTTTGAAATGTGCTTATATGTGGTAACTGCTGGTACTGTGTAATTGCTACTATTCTCGCTTAAACTTCTGAATTCTGAAACTTGTACTCAGCTATTCTGGGATCGGGAATCCCATTGTAAAAGTAGGCAGTTTTGTGCACTGCCCTGCCTAGCTCCGAGCTCGCTCGGGGCTACGGGACTAAAATTGGAGGAAAATAAAAAATATACATTTACAACTCAAGAACAAGACAAGACGCTTGTGAGGAGGGCAGGTCCTGGGCTGATGGGAGGCACTCTGCCGCGCAGTAGATTGCTGTGCTTTCAGACCATCTGGACTTTTCCCACCCCCCTCCTTGCCTTTCCTTGGGCTGTTGATTCTTTTGGCCCTTTGTCTCTCCTGGCGCCAGCTCCCAGCTGGCCCGCCCCCCCGATTCCTGAACACAATCAGTGTTCTCTGACTGACTGTGCAGGATCTGCTTATATTTTATTTTTTCTGCTCTTTCCCCAGGCATTCATATATTGCCCCCACGGGCGGCGACCGCTGCCGTGGTCGGGAACGGACCCCCTAGCGCTGCACGGCTCCCAAGACGCTCCTGCAAACAGAAGCCCCCCTGCAACTAAACCCCCAGGTACGGCCAGCTCAACACAGCGGAACGGATCAGGACGACTGATTTTTGGCCCACTCCCCCACCCCCTTCCTAGGCCACCTTAAATGCACCTTTGCCCCGCCCACTGCACGCCCATTGGTTCATACCCTTAACCCTTTCTGGCGCTCGATAATTGATATTCTATTGCACTCTGCTGCCCTCTTGTGCCTACAATCATTCCTCCCTTAAGCTGGGGAATATACTAAAGAACATCAGCAAACAAAAATACTCAACTAGGCTGATTTTCTCCAACCAAACATTACCCATGCTTCTGCTAGTATCCCTCCTTCTGCTTTGCACTACCCCTCACCTCTTGGCTCCACTATACTCCCCCTGGCTTGTCTGCTGACATTAGCACTATAATTAAACACGCAGGCATCACACATCTTGTCAAGCTCCTGATACGTGCTACCCTGAACGACTCGCAGGCCATGGATCCTGCACCAAGCTGGCACATGGGTACCCAAGCCTGGACCTGGGAAAAATCCCAATACCTGTTCGCAAGTCCTGGCAGATATCCCAAACTTATTGCTGCTAAGATTCTTCTACATGTAGCCCTAAATATTCTTGGCTTCAGTACCAAGGTACCCCCTCGCTATAATCATGCCCCACGTAAGTGTGAAAGGAAAAAGTTTTTAAAGCAACTGTTGCTTAGCTCTAGAAAACTCTTGCTTTTTCTATTACTCTGCTCGGGCAACATTGAGCTTAACCCTGGACCCAACATCAGCTCGCCAGCTGACCTTCCTATACTGAAAGGGCTCAGCTTTATGCATATCAATGCTTGTAGCCTATTAAAAAAAATCCCTTATACAGGCATGGACAAGTCATACCTCCCCAGATATTCTGGTGATTTCTGAATCATGGCTCCGCCATTCAACCAGCAACCACTTGGTCTGCCTCCCCTTCTACTCTCTGTTCCGAACTGACAGACCATCGGGGGGGAGGGGTGGCTATTTATGTTAAGGACAAGTACTCTGTCTCCATTCTGGACTCAAGTTTGGTCCCCAACGAATCTGAATCTCTACCCCCTCCCAAGTGGTGATTGCTACTGGAGTCTCGGTAAGTGTTACTGGCTGTTACAGGCCACCATCAGCAGGCTTGCAGCTACTAAACCACTTAAGCAACCTTTTGGGGCAAAACTCTTTGGAAACAATAATACTCGGGGACTTAAACTTAGACTGGCATTCCAATGCCGCCACTCCCCTCAAATCCCTTTGCGACTCCCTGGGGCTGTTCCAGCTCATCACTGAGGCTACAGGATCAAACAAGAGTAACTCAGCCAAAAGTATTCTGCTGGACCTCATCATAAGTTAGTAAGCCTCATCTGTACTCCCACTCTGGAGTCTTCTCCGATATCAGTGACCATTGTATTGTTGCTTGTGTCAGGTCTTGCCATTCCCCACTCTCCCACCTAAATTCATTACAAAAAGAAGTAGGCATAGTTCTGATCCTTGGTCATTCATGGCTGACCTAAGTTTCTCCCCTCGGTGGCAGGACTTTGACCTAGCAGAATCCGTGGCTTCCACCTACAACACTTTTCACGACATCGTGATAAGTGCTATAAACAAGCAAGCCCCTCTAGTTACATCCCGAGTTAGGAGCAAGCACTGCCGGTGGTTCTCAACTGACCTAAAGAGTGCACTGCGGCTGAGGGACAGGCTATGGAAAGCTGCCCGAAAAACAAAACTACCTAACGACTGGAACCTCTTCAGGAGAGCTAGAAATCTCTGTACCAAACTGGTTAGAGATGCAAAGGCTAGCTATTACCGCTCTCAACGTGAAGCTTCCTCCACATGTCCGTCAAAATTCTGGAGGATTATCAGAGACATCGAAGGCCATTCCGCTGGCAACCCCCTGCCTGCCAAAATCCAGATTGGTAATTCCACAATTACTGATAAACCTACTATTCTGGACTCCTTCAATAATCATTTTGCCATTGCAGGTCTAGCTTTTAATTCCTCCCCAGCTAGTACTCTTCGGGCAAAGCTGGGGCTCGACCCCCCCCCTGCATTCACCCCATCCTTCTCTCTCCAAACCACATCCTTGAAGGAAGTGGAGGATCTCTTGCTCCAGCTGGATGAAAGGAAAAGCCCTGGGGCTGACATGATCGACCCATTCTTTCTAAAAGCAGGCTTCTGTGCTCTCGCTGTGCCTATCACTCACCTGTTCAACCTATCCATCTCCCAAGGTGTCCTTCCTACTGCTTGGAAGACTGCCCACATTGGTCTTATACTTAAGAATGGGGACACTAGCGACCTGAATAAGTATAGGCCCCTCTCTCTCTCCTCCCAGTATTATCAAAAATGCTACAGAAAATCGTCAACGCCCAACTCAGGACCCACCTGGAATCAGCGAACCTCCTCAACCCCCCCCCCACCCCAGTCTGGTTTCAGGGCCCAACATAGTACATCTACCACCCTAGCCAAAGTTAGCAACGACTGGCTGAGGGAACTGGACAATAAGAAATTTGTCGGAGTAGTCTACCTGGACGTAAACTAGTCAAAGGGGGAGGCACTGACAAGCAGCAGGAAAATCCCAGCCTCTCCCTACAAAACAGGGTACTAAATGAGAAAAAGACTGAGGTAGAATGGTCAGTGGGGGATGCTGCAACAGAAGGTAAAGCCATCAAAAAATGGAGAGCAATGAGTACTAATGCCCGTAGTCTGGGTAACAAGCTTCCTGAATTAGTGGCCTTGATGGAGGAGGAACATCTGGATATCGTGGCAGTCACAGAAACATGGTACACACAAAACCATGACTGGGACATAAACATACCAGGATACACTGTCTACAGGAGGGACAGGGAGGGTAAAGAGGAGGAGGAGTAGTTCTTTACATAAGGGAAGGAATAAAAGCAACAGAACAAAAGGGTAAACAGGAAAGAAGCACTGTGGGTAAATTTGGAGACAGGCAATGGCACCACAATACGCACAGGGGTTGTATACAGACCCCCTTCTCAGGGGGAGGAAATGGACAGGGAAATGATAGAAAGTATACTTAGAATGGCAGAAAAAGGGGAGATATTGCTGATGGGTGATCTGAATATGCCAGATGTTAACTGGAGTGCAGTTGCAGCTGCCACCTCAAAGAGTGCAGTTATTCTAGATGCCCTACAGGGGGCATGCCTTAGACAACCAGTACTGGAGCCCACTCGAGAGGGAGCAATATTAGACTTGATTCTCACAAATGGAGATGGAGAGAGGATCACAGATGTAGAAGTGGGTAGCCATCTGGGAACTAGCGACCATCGAACAGTATGGTTCACAATAAACAAGGCAATAGAGTCAAGCCATACAAAGACAAAAGTACTGGACTTTAGGAGGGCTGACTTTGCCAAAATGGGTGAGTGCCTAAGGAATACACTAGCAAATGGGCAGGAAGGAGGGTTGGAAGAACAATGGGGAATAATAAAAACTGCCATCACAGAGGTAACGAGCCTTTGTGTGAAGCAAATAAACAAAACAAGACGATGTAAGAAACCACTATGGTTCTCAAAGGACATGGCAGTGAAGGTTCAAGAGAAAAAGAAAGCATTCAGGAAGTACAAGGAATCGCAGAAGGAGCAGGACAGAGAACTGTATCAGTTAAAGTAAAAGGAGGCTGGGAAGGCAGTCAGAACAGCAAAGGCCCAAACCGAGGAAAAGATAGCCAACTCAGTTAAGAAGGGGGAGAAAACATTTTATAGGTACATCAGGGAGCAAAGGAAGATCAAGGGAGGGATAGTGAGGCTTAATAAAGGGAGGGAGGGTGGGCAGAGGAGACTGTGAAAAGGCAGAGATACTAAACAAATATTTTTGCTCAGTATTTACAAATGAAGAGGGGAGTACATAAAACAAACAATAGTAACACTCTGGATACAGAAGTTGATACCAGCCCATTTACAGAAGAAAGGGTTCTGAAAGAACTCTTAAAACTGAAGGTGGACAAAGCAATGAGGCCTGATGGGATTCATCCCAGAATTCTAAAAGAGCTAAGGGTAGAACTAGTGACACCACTGACTACCCTTTTAACAAATCATGGGAGGATGGGGTGGTACCCGAGGACTGGAGGAGGGCAGATGTGATTCCCCTTCACAAAAGTGGGAGCAAGGCAGAAGCAGGAAACTACAGACCTGTTAGTTTAACCTCAGTGATAGGAAAATGAGTGGAATCACTTCTGAAGGAAAGAATTGTGAGTATCTAGAGGCCAGAGGGCTGCAGGACCTAGGCAGCATGGATTCACAGCGGAAGGTCATGCCAGACAAATCTGATAGATTTCTTTGACTGGTGACCAAAGTAGTAGATCAGGGAGGGGCTGTGGACATGGCCTACCTAGACTTTAGCAAGGCATTTGACATAGTCCTACACAAAAGATTAATATACAAGTTAGCCAGCCTGGGAGTGGGTCCCAAGATGACAGCCTGGGTAAAGAATTGGCTGGAGAATAGGACACAGAGAGTAATAGTAAATGGAGTCCACTCAGAAGAAAGGAGGGTTACTAGTGGGGTACCGCAGGGTTCAGTATTAGGACCGGTCCTCTTCAATGTCTTTATAGCGACATTGTGGAAGGACTGGAGGAAGAAAGTATGTCTCTTTGCAGATGACACTAAGATCTGCAACAGAGTTGAAGCACAGAGTGGGGTGGAAAGGATGAGAAGGACTTGGCAAGGTTAGAGGAATGGTCAAATGTATGGCAGCTTAGATTCAATGCTAAGAATGCAAGGTAATGCACCTGGGAAACAAAAACCCAGGGAAGAGTACACAATGGGGGTGAGATACTAACAACAACAAAATGGAAAGGACCTGGGGTAGTCATATCAGATGACCTAAAGGTGGGCAAGCAATGTGAGAGGGCAGCAAGGAGGGCTGGGGGGTTACTGGGATGCACAGGGAGAGGCATCACCAGTAGAAAACAGGAAGTTATTATCCCTCTGTACAGACAGCTGGTGAGACCCCATCTGGATTACTGTGTGCAGTTCTGGAGACCCAATCTTCGCAAAGACATAGACAGGATGGAAGCTGTCCAGAGGAGGGCAACTAAAATGGTGCAGGGTCTGCATTGGAAGACATATGAAGAGAGACTTAAGGAGCTTAATATGTATAGCCTCGAGGAAAGGAGGGAGAGGGGGGACATGATAGAAACTTCAAGTACCTCAAAGGGAATCAACAAAGTCAAGGGTAGCATCTTTCAAAAAAGAGGTGTGCAAGAACAAGAGGCACAATTTGAAGATAGAGGGGGTGGCTCAGAGGTAATTTAAGAAGTATTTTTCACAGAGAGGTTGTGGATGCATGGAGCGCCTTCGGAGGAGGTTGTGAAGTCAAAATCAGTGGTGGAATTCAAGCATGCATGGGACAGTCATAAGGCAATTCTGGGGGGTTGGGGTAAGAAGAAGTAGGCTGCTGGTTAACTAGGATCTGCAGCTTATCCAGTAGGTAGGGAAATGGGCAGACTGGGTGGGCCAAGCGGTCCTTATCTGCCGTCAAATTCTATGTTTCTATGTTTCAGTAAGGCTTTTGACACTGTTGACCACCCCCTGCTGCTGTCATCCCTTCGGAACATTGGCCTGGATGCTCCCTCTCTTAGGTGGTTCAACAATTACCTGTCTGACCGCACCCAGCAAGTCAAGGCTGACGGTGGGGTCTCGCTCCCCCAAACCTCTCACCCGGGGAGTGCTGCAAGGCTCTATTTTGGGACCACTGCTTTTCACAATATACATCAATAGAATTAACACCTCCATTAACAAGGCCAATATTCATCTCTTCGCAGATGACACTGTGCTCTACACCAGTGGCCCATCTCCTGATACTGTACTCACATCCCTCCAGAGTGAATTTGATCTGCTACAACTCCAACTCCTAAAACAGAAATTGCTCCTGAATGCAAAAAAAAAACAAAAGCCATGCTCTTCTCCCCAGCGTCCAGCAATAGTGCCCCTCCCTCTCACGGCTCTCTGTTCCCTATCACTACCATACTGGGGGATCAACTGGAATACGTATCTTCTTTCAAATACCTTGGGGCCTGGGTTGACAGTACTCTCTCCTTCCAGGGTCATATTGAAGAGCTTATAAAGAAGCTCAGGCAGAGACTAGGACTATTCTTCAGGATAAAAAACCTTCTACCAAGGAAGGCTAAAAAACAGCTAGTCCAAACTGCATTTCTCCCCCTGCTGGACTATGCTGACTTCCTTTATAGCAAAGGTCCTGCTGGTTCTCTTGAAAAACTTTATATACTCTACCACAGAGCATTAAGGTTTATAACAGAGCTCCTCTACTCCACCCATCACTGTCTCCTATACACTGCTGTGGCCTGGCCTTCTCTTACCCTTAGACGCCAGAGAAACACGGTTCTATGGACCTTTAGAGCCATTACCAACAACCTGCCCTGCTATATCACCGACTGCCTACCTCTAACCCCCCTACCTAACTACGCCCTAAGAAGTGCTTCCTACGTAACCCTGCAAATTCCGAAGGTGAGATCCCGCTTCGGCCGGGCAGCAATAAGCCATGCACTTCCTTTGATGTGGAACAAGCTGCAAAAATCCCTGAAATTAAACCTCCCTTGTACGCTTGCAGCTCTTAAAACTTTAATTACCCACAAACTCAAGGAATCCTGTGACTGCTTCCATTAATACCACAGATTAGATGGATAATACTACTAGCCCTTGTCCCATATCCCTGCCCTCTCCTCTCCCGCTCTACCTCATGCATCCCCTTACCTACAGCCCTCTGGAAGGGAAGAAGTAGGAAAAGAAAAAAAAATTTTGAGATCAACTTGTACTTTTTTTTATGTTACCGTAGCTTGTATACTTAGTATTTTTTGTGTATGTTAGATCTGTGTAATCTTGCTCACATCTGTCCTAATCTATACTGCCACGTTGGCAGCAGTTGCAATTCTGTTGAATCATTCTGTAGTTTTCCCTTACCCCAGGTTCACCTCGAAAATAAGCTCTGCTCAACGGTGCCCGCCTGGTTAAATAAAGATTTTGATTGATTGATTGTTTGCTACCATTAGATTTGGCTCCAGCTCGTATGATGGCGTTTTTTTTATATGGACATAAAAAGCATACGAAAAAGGATTCCTTCATACGAAAAAAGAATGGAAAAAAAAGAAAAAGGCCAAATTCTTTTTTCATATTAGGGTATTCTTTTTTTGTATGAATGAAAAAAGCATACAAAAAAAGAAAATCGTTTCACGAAAAAGTATTTATAAATGTAAAAAAAGTACATTTCTGGGTCATTTTCCCCCAAAACCAAGTTCAGAAATTACTTAATGTGGTCCTGATGAGCAAGATGCATGTACTGGTGTGTGTGCAGTATGTCACTTTTGTGGGTTTTGAATTTTTTTCCTTTTTGAAAAGGAAAAAAAAAAAAAAAAGAAACAAGATGGCAGCCATACAAAAAATGTTTATTCCTCAGGAAAAAGGACTACCCCATACCAAAAAGGATCCTTTTTCATATGGACCAAATTCTTTTTTTTTGTTACAAGCAACTATCCAAAAGACTATACTGAGCATGCTCAGAACCAAAATTTCAAAATTTAATTACTTTGGAATGGATTAACATCTTTTCACCAAACCAGTGAAAGGCACATCTGTGGGCCAAACCCTTTGTACTTGAAAATTTCACACCAAAATTCCAAACTGTCTGGACGCTAGGCGATGACAAAAACAAAACAAACAAACAAAAAAAAAAAGCACAAAAATGAGGGGATGGTGGAAGGGATGCAGTAATGAATGGTGACGATATCTAGGAAGATCAAGAATTATGGTGAGTACGTAATTTTCATATTTTCCTTAGATCAATCTTCACCATTCATTACTGTTGGGTGAGTGCCAAGCACCACAAACAACTGTGGTGCTGGCATATCACTGAGGGTTGAATCTTCCCTCAGCCTCCTGTGGGGGAAAACAGAGAGAGAGAAGGGGGCCCCTCATGGGCCTGGCAAGGTCTGAGACTGGTCAGGGTGAGTGGAGACTCCCAATGCCTGGGAGATGGAAGATGCCTTGCTAACTCATGCCTCACCCTATGGGAAAAGAAGTGGGCCCCCTAGAAAGGAGAGGCAATCACCCTACGCTGGGCCACGGGTGATAACCTAGAAAGGCAAAGCCATGCCGTCCACCTAATGCAGACTGCAGTTCCTACCAGTCTGAAAGCTACCTCATTGGTGTCATAAGTTGCCCTTGGTTAGTGCCTTGCTAGCTCCAGACCATGTGCAGAAAGGCTGATGGCCTGCCTGGTCATCTCTGAATCAGGCACAGATGCCAGGAGCTGACCCAGCATCATCCACAGGTGCCTAGCGTAGGCAGCCTGGTATGCCTGTTACACCGAGATGCACAGAAGAAGGAGTGCTGTCGAGAAGACCCTTCTACCCCAGCAGTCAAATGCAGCCGAGTTGGACTCGGGGGGGGGGGTGGTAGTGCCTTGGGCGACGATGCCTGGAAGGGGTGTCCAGGAGCTCAACTCCCAAACAGGGGTGGGGCACAGCACCTGGAGATCCCAGGGGTGGGCAGTACCAGCACTGACAGTCCCTCGGGGCTGGAGAAGAGGCAGAGGGATGATGGCAGACCCTATGGGACGCCTGAGTGAAGGGACAAGGCCACGGAGGGATGTTGAGGTTTTCGGCGATAAACTCCCCCAGGAATGTGCACGTTGCATGGGCAGGATTGCAACTTGCAAAACAGGAGAGATGGAGTTCCTTTAGCACCCCCAATAGGAACCGCTGATAGCTGGTGAGATCAGAGTCTGAGGACAGGTGGACAAAAGGGATCCTCTTCTTTGTGGGAGGAAGACGAGGAGGCTGAGGAGCCCGGTTCAGAGGCTGGAGTGGCTGGAGGCTCAAGTTTAAAAATGACCTCGTCCAGTGCTCTAAGACAGTGAAGGAAAGCAGCTGCCGATGCCCTGAACTTTTCCCAGGTCATTGGCCCTGAAAGGTCACAGAGGCCTGGGAGTTTAGGAGGAGGAGGCAGAGGAACTGACGAGGAGAAGGAGAACCACCCAGTCAGAGCAGGACCTCTGCTAGGGTTATGAGACCATGCAGGAGAGTTGCGCAACTCACACTCTGCAGGACACCCAACCAGACAGGGGCATCCAAAGTGGTGCCCTTGGGACAGAACCCCACGATGGGGCGATCGGAGCCGGTGTGGCCCTTGCGGATGTCCCCTGACCCTACCGGTTCTGAAGAAGAGGGAAAGGTCTGCACTATAGCTCCTCCCAGAGTCACCAGCTGCCCTGGAAGAGGGCCTTTGTGCTGACCTTGACCTCCCCATCCCCACCTCACCAGATAGGGACCTGCTCCTCGGTGGATCCCTAGTACTACAGAAAAGGGGTTCCAAGGCAAGTCCGGCACCAGAAAGGGCACCAGAATCCATCTTGGAACCCGCTCTGGCACCAGAATCCGATTCAGCACTGAGAACAGCGCTGGAACCAGACCCAGCACTGGACCCTAACCAGGCACCACTCTTGGTGCCTGCCCCCTCCCCGGCACTGGAATCGGTGCCAGCAGAGTCCCCAGCACTGCAAGCAGCACCAGACACCCCGGAGGAGATGGTCCCAAGGGCATGCCCGGAAAGGGCGGTGGCCGACCCTGTAGTACCGGAGACTGAAAGGTTGGGTGTAGGAGAGCTACAGGGCTCCATGGAGCCGGGCAGCCAATCAGGGTCATCCTGATCTTCCTCCTCCAAGAGGAAGAGATCAAGGAGACAGCCAAAGAAGCTATCCCTGAAACTCTCCCTCTCCCAGCACCACGAACGGTACTGGAAGGGGACCCAGCACTGACAGCAGCACCACCTTGCTCACTGGCACCAAGGGTGGTGTTGGGAGCCAAAGCGGCACCAGTAGGCGGCACTGAAGACTCCACCAGCTCGGGCCAAATGTGTAGCTGTGACCACGACACTGGGGGCATCCGTGCCCCATGAGGAGACAACTGACCATAAGGGGTGCTCAGCTGATCCCTGGAGGAGGCAGACTACCGCACTCACCCCTAACGCAGGCCTCCCATCTCAGCAAGACTACAAATGGTGGAGGCTTGCTCTCCCTTGGTATGTATAGTACTGGAGGGAGACCTGAGGGAAGGGCCCAAAGTCCTCGCCTTGGCATCCTGGGAGCAACGCCGCACTCCGAAGGTGGGAGGATCACGACCCACCTTCAGTGCGTGCAACTCGAGGACCTGGCGGTCCACGGAGAAGCAGGCACTGCAGTTGTTCATGTCATGTGACAGACCCAGGCAGGTTAAGCTGCGATAATGGTGGTCTGTCACATTCATTGGCCTGCCACAGGTACACCGACACATAGGGGCAAGCCCCGCCTTGGATTTCTATGAAGGCCTCGAACTGGACATAATCGTGCATGTCCAAAATAAAATAAAATAAAGAACAGACTCGACGCCGCACTACTGACGGATAGAAAATAAAATAAAAGGAGTGGCTTTACCAGTTTTGATGGCTCATGGAAGGAAGTCTGTGGCGTTAAGTGAGCGTCAACAGCAGAACTGGCACAGCTGAATTTTCGAAAAATGGCTTCAGCTCCCATAGTTGATCCTGCCTCAATGGCAGGAAAAGAAGAACTGAGGTGGCTGCAGGACCGGTGTCAGTTACTGGCCAACCCACAAGCGTCATGTAATACGTCTGCCTCAAGGGCGGCGTCATCCCCGACGTCAACCCCTCCTCCAGAGAAAAGCGTAAAGCTATATGCTTCCTGCAGGGTCTAGCACCTCCGGCTGAGATCCCAACAGTAATGAATGGTAAAGGTTGATCTAAGGAAGATCTGCAATTTTTTTTTTTTTTACTTTTTCACTATCCGCATCTCAGAATCCACACATCTGACTGGAATAAAACTTGGCATGTCAAGAGATCTCTTCCCCCCCCTCCAACTGCACATGCAAAATTTTGTGCACATCGATTGAACGGTTGCAAAGATATTAAAGTGCAAAGTTTGAGGTTTAACACAGAAACCCTTGCTCAACCCTAACTATAGTGACGCTACCACGCCACTATAATATGCCTGATGCAGCAGCTCTGGCAGAAGCATCAGAGACATCTTAAGCTGACTGTAGCAAATGTTTGCCAACCTCAGTCCCAGAAGTTAAAGTTTCATTCTTGGCAGAACTCTCAGGCAAACCCTCGGCTGCAGCCTTAGCAGCTTCCCACAGGTGGTTCTGGTATTTGATAATATGAGCCTGATAATTTCCAATTCAAAGGCCCAGTGAGGCAGAGGCATAGGTACCATTGCCCATCACATCCAGCCTCCTAGATTTCTTGTCAGGAGGAAAGGTACCCATGTGCTTAGGTGCCCTGGACCCATCAGGAGTAGCCATGATGACTGCTGAGTCTGTTTCTGGCTGGTCAGCACAATAAGGCTTAGTAGATAGGGCTGGATACTGTTCATCACCATCCTGGGAACTGCAGGCAGTGACTTAGGTCTGTACCATGTAGCAAAGGTAGCTAATGCAGGTGAACAAGGACCCTCCAAAGAGTCCATTAAATTTGTTTTAGTGGAATCATCTTCTTCCACTGCAAAGCCCATGGGAGCTTGCATTCGCTGCATCAGGTCTTGAAAAACAGTATCCTCAGGAGCTCTCGGGGTACAAACCACTGAGTGCTCACTGCTGGATAAGAGGGTAGAACTAGAACAAGGTGCTACATACTGTTCTCCCTTATAATCCTCCTCTAATACCATGAGGTCAGAATTATATTACAGCTCGTCATCAACATTCCTATTGATGATAAGAGCCGCTGAAGGTACCAGAGAAAATGGTGACAGCTGAGAAAGAGAAATTTGCTGTGTGCTGGAAGCAGTCGTTGATGGGTTGGGAGTGCTGTTGGTCCCATCGATAGGATGACTGCCTGCATAGGTAAGCCAGGCAGAATGCATCGTATCATCTGTGAAAATTACACTAGCACAGCCTTAGAGTCAATGACACCATGTCCAGGGACCATGACTACCTGCATTGATGACGGGTCTTGGCACAATGACGTGGTGTCATACCATCCATGGTAGTAATCACAGCGCCCAAGCCACACACTGACCTTGGTGTCTCGGTGATGGTTGGGAGGCTGTCGTCAATGCCACCGGAGCAGATGGGAATGCTGTAGGATTACCTTGTCTCAACGGTGATGGGTTCTTGCCAGGGAAGTAGACTTCTCTTTGCCTCTGTGCTTATGCTCATGGCCCAACGATGAGGAAGGCAGTGACGATGACTTTTCCTTGTAACGGTCCTTCGAATTTGGTGGCTGCATCCAGGCTGATGTGCGAGGTGACATCAGTGCTGGGCCTTACTCCATCTCCATGGCTGGTAATGCTTTTTGGAGAAGGAAATTTTCTAGAGCTTTCTTATGGCGTCTCCTTGTTGCTTGGTTGAAGCCGTGGCAGATCTCGTAAGTCCTCAAGTTGTGAGACAGGCCCAAACAGCACATAGCACAAACTGTGTAGGTATTTTCTCTGTAAATTTTATTTCCACACGTACAGTACTGAAATAAAGTGTCTTTCGATTTCGGCAGCATGCAGAGATGACTGAAAATACTTTGTTTAAATAAAGGAAAAAATGTCAATGGCTAGTTGACAACGTTTCCTTCACTAGGGCCAACAAGTACGATTGATGGCAGGAAAAGAACCTGAGGAGTGATGGGGCCTCTCATGTTTATATAGACGCTGATGTCTGATGTCATCGTGGGTGGTGCCCGGCTAGCAAAAGTTTCCATGAGGTCCTAACACTGATGCGGGTATTGTTTCAAAGGTGTCACCTAATCAAAGAGATATTCTTGAAGATCTTTTGAAATAAAGTGCTCAACAGTGTACAATCATGTCAGCATCCGGTATATACGTATTTAGAAAAGATTAAAAATAACATAAAGCGTCAATAAAATTCACTCAGTGGTTGTACCGTAAATATCATCTGCATACTCTAATACTGGGAAAACCACAAAAAAAACTGTCTTAGCCAGGCATGGAACATTTCTGTCTTATCTTTAATACCTGTTGCTAATTAACCCTCCCTAAAAAAACAAACAAAAAAAAAACACAAGTATACCTCAGAGCTGGGACTCTTAAGCCAAAGCAGTTTAGCCAGGTCATCCCCTGCTGTGTTGTTTACTGCATGTTCAAACACCTCAACTTTCTGCATCAGCGTCAGGTGATCATAGTCCGGAGCCATCTGGTGAAAGAAAGAATAAAAATGAGCAGACTTTTCTTGATAGGACCACAAAGTCTCTTTAGAATTTGATGCTGTGGTAATGTTGGTTGATTACTGATGGGTGACACCACACTCAGTAATATTAAGGTATCTTTCATGAACACCAGCAACTTAGGCCCTGTCCACACTATGCCTCTGTAACGTTACAGAGGGCTCAAACCGTTACCGCAACGGTTTGCGTTTACATCTGTAACGTTATAGAAGGCGTTTTTGTAACCGTTGTTGAAACCACTTATGAGGTGGTTTGAACAACGGTTCTAAAACTGGTTGTGCCCTCGAACA
Organism: Neoceratodus forsteri; assembly: GCA_016271365.2. Classification (NCBI taxonomy): domain Eukaryota; kingdom Metazoa; phylum Chordata; order Ceratodontiformes; family Ceratodontidae; genus Neoceratodus; species Neoceratodus forsteri. The sequence continues at coordinate 24,403,326 of CM057452.1, read as the reverse complement.
TTACCAGCCATAGTGTGGACGCGTGATCGTGTAGCTCCAGTATTCCCCCAGTGCAGCACGAACTGCATTGTGGGATAGGCTGCAGCTGTAACGGTACAGGGCACCCACAAATGTGGACGGGCTGTAACGGTTCCAAACCATTATCGAGACTGTTTGCTGGCAGTGTGGACACACTGTAACGGTTCTGGTCTGTAACGGTTTGGAACCGTTACAGACTGTAAGTGGTGTAGTGTGGACAGGGCCTTAGAGTTTGTAGCGTCTCGCAGCATATATACTGAAGGATTCCCCACCTTGAGAAAGCATGAGAGGCGCAAAACTTTGGTGGCTGACGTGGGGGAGGCCTGTTTCACTGCTATTTGCTGCTGTCGCTTACAGACTTATAAAGTGTTTGCACTTGGATACCACTGAAGCCGACACTGTGGTGAATTCTTTGGTGTGTATGCTGCCAGACTCTGTGAACTGTAAGTAGCTTTCTTTTTTGTCCTGACACCACAGTACTTGCAAGCTGCCTTTTGGACTTTGTATATTTTATGAACCACTCGGATATCTCGGTACTGACTCATTAATGTTCAAAGAGCGTTTTATCAAATGTCTAGCACGTTATTTACTCTGGAGAAATAAAGTATTGTGAAATATGAACATTCAGGTTATAAAAAGTTGCCAGAGCACAGGGACCTCCACTAACTATCTTTTATTTATAAGGGATTGCGTGAAATGCTACCAAATCTCCTGAGTAATCTCTTAAATGAGAAAATTACCTCCTGTAACTTGTTATCATCGAATGCTGAAAGCTTATATGTTTTGAGTGTTCAGACTTAAGTTGGTAAAGATGCTTTTGTTTTCTGCACCCCTCCTCTAGGAATCCCCTTTCTTCAGACCTCTCAAGTGTGCAACAATCCCATTTACGTAATTCCTAGTGTCATACGTCAGAAAATAATATTTTAATACATTTAATTACTAATGGCACTGCTATTCTGGAAACTGTGCCATTTCTAGGGGAATAAATGAGCATGAATTGTATGTATATATGTATGTATGATTGTTGTATATCTATGTTGGACATGCTCTGTGCATACGTATGTATGTATGTATAGTGCATGTTAAGAGGCAGTCCAAGGGAGGGCAACTAAAATGGTGCAGGGATTGCACGAGAAGCTCTATAAGGAGAGACTAAAGGATCTCTACATGTATACCATGTAAGAGAGAAGATTGGGGGTGACATGACAGAGACCTACAAGTAGCTCACTGCGGTGAACAAGGTGCAGGAGGGGACACTCTTTCAAATGAGAAAGAACACCAGGACCAAGGGGCATGCAATGAAGCTGGGTGGGGTGGAATTTAATAGGGATGTGAGGAAATACTACTTCACTGAAAGGGTGGTAGATAGAAACATGGACTTTGACAGCAGATAAGGATCGCTTGGTCCACCTAGTTGGCCCATTTCCCTACCTACTGAATAAGCTGCAGATCCTAGTTAACCAACAGCCTACTTCCTCCTACCCCCACTATAATTGCCTCATGTCTGTCCCATGCATTCTTGAATTCCCCCATTGTTTTTGACCCCACGAACTCCTCAGGTAGGCCATTCCATGCGTCCACCACCCTCTCTGTGAAAAAGTACTTCCTTGTGTTGTCCCTGAGCCATTCCCCCTCCAACTTTAAACTGTGCTCCCTTGTTCTTGCACATCTCTTTTTCTGAAAGATGCTACCTGCTTGGACTTTGTTGATTCTCTTGAGGTACCTGAATGCTTCTATCATGTCCCCCCTCTCCCTCCTTTCCTCGAGAGTATACATATTAAGCTTCTTTAGTCTCTCTTCATATGGTTTCTAGTGCAGACCCTGCACCATTTTAGTTGCCCTCCTCTGGACTACCTCCACCCTATGTCCTTGTGGAGATTGGGTCTCCAGAACTGCACTCAGTACTCCAGATGGGGTCTCACTAACTGTCTGTACAGAGGGATGACAACTTCCTGTTTTCTACTAGTGATGCCTCTCCCTATGCATCCCAGTATCCCCCCAGCCCTCCTTACTGCCTTCTCACATTGCCTGCCTATCTTTAGGTTGTCTGATATGACTACTCCCAGGTCCCTTTCCATTTGTGTTGTTGTTAGTACCTCTCCCCCCCATGGTGTACTCTTCCCCCGGGTTTTTGTTTCCCAGGTGCATTACTTTGCACTTCTTTGCACTGAATCTAAGCTGCCATACACTTGACCATTCCTCCAACCTTGCCAGGATGTGTATCAACCTTGTTGCAGATCTTTATGTCATCTGCAAAGAGGCATACTTTTCCCTCCAGTCCCTCTGCAATGTCACTTATAAAGATATAAAAGCGGACAGGCCCCAGTACTGAACCCTGTGGTACCCCGCTAGTAACCACCCCCCTTTCTTGGAGTGGACTCCGTTTACTATTACCCTCTGCGTCCTATTGTCCAGCCAATTATTTACCCAGGCTACCAACCATGGGACCCACTCCCAGGCTGGCTAGCTTATTTATTAATCTTTTGTGTGGGACTGTGTCAAATGCATTGCTAAAGTCTAGGTAGGCCATATCCACAGCTCCTCCCTGGTCTACTACTTTGGTCACCCAGACAAAGAAATCTATTAGATTCGTCTGACATGACCTCCCCTCTGTGAATCTGTGCTGCCTTGAGTCCTGTGCCCTGCTGGCCTCTAGGTACCCAACAGTTCTTTCTTTCAGAAGTGATTCCATCATTTTCCCTACCACTGAGGTCAAACTAACAGGTAGATGCCTGGAATGGACTGCCAGGGGAAGTAGTGGAGGCAAGAAGAGTGGGGAGCTTCAAGCAATGTGTGGGATAGACATAGGGGAATATTAGTAAATAAGTAGGGATGAGGGAGGCTCACCGGAGACCAGTTAGGGTTTGTGGAGACAGATTAGGCAGGGGGCATCTGGACGGACTTGGTGGGTCAAAAGGTTCTTGTCTGCCAACAAATTCTGTGTTTCTATGAATCTATGTGCATGTATGTATGACTATTCATGGCACAAAACTACGCTAATGCATACGTTAGGGTTAGAAAGCCCCAAATGGAGAGAAATATATATTTTTTTTTAACCTTAACATAGACCCCCTTCCCATCTCCTACCCTTGTGACCCAAGCCCAAGATACAGGTCTGAGAACATCCCCCAGGGGTCGGATTCTTTAAGCTACAGGTCCAGAGCCCCTACCCCACAAGTCTGTTGCTTCACTGAGGGCCTGCAGGACCACCCATAATTTTCTTCACACAGGGCCCTGTGCAAAACACAACATCAGGGCCCCAGGAGATCAGTCACACCTTTCTTCACACAGGGCCCTAGACCTGTAGCTTGAAGCAGCTGACCCACGAAGCACGGCACCGGACCTGTAGCTTGGCCTTGGGTCACAAGGGTAGGGGATGAGGTGGGTGTTCAGGCTGAAAAACCCTAACGCCATATTTCCCTCCTTTTCTGGTTTTCTAACCCTAATGTATTAATATTGTTTTTTTGCAATGAGTTTCCTTGCTGTTTGAGAGAGTCGGAACTTGCTTCGTTCGAACCTGGAGGGGAAGTTCCGCCTTGCTTAGCACAAAGCAGGACATGGGACATATTAAAATTCTGTTCATGTAGGACTTCAACTGTAGTACAAAATGCACACTTTTTTTCTGTCGTGTTCTTGACTGGTTTTCACATTTTGTTCATGTGGGACTTTATTCATTTCTTGCAACTTTTTTTTTACACTTCCCCAAGTTACTCACAAATTGAAGAAAAAGCAATGTGTTTTTCCATTTTTCTGTCGTGTTCTCCATAAAACTTTATTTATTCGGCGCCCAATCCCAGAGGCTCTGGGCACCTTACAGGAGGTAAAAACATAGCAAGGCTATACACATAATACATACAGGGTCAGCACACAAACAGTTAGAGTCAGTAATTAATAAACAGGATCAGTTGCAACAAGTTAAAAAGGCTTCCTTAAAAAGGTGGGCTTTCAGGCTCTTCTTGAAGACCTCCACCGATGAGTACTCCCTCAGAGATCTGGGAAGTGAGTTCCAGAGGACTTGACAAGCCACCTCAAAAGTGTAGTCTCCTGAGGATTTCAGCGTGGACCTCGGAACCACTAGGAGGGCCTTGGAGGAGGAGCGGAGGGAGCGCATCAGGAGGGCGGGGTCAGGAGGTCACTCGGGTAACCAGAGACCAAGCCATATAGGACCTTATAGGTGATCAAGCCTACCCTGAAGATGATCCTCCATCTGACAGGCAGCCAGTGCAGATCCCGCAGGACCAAGTCACATGACAGGACCTAGGCAGACCCATTAGCAATGTGGCTACTGTGTTCTGCACCAGCTGCAGTCGATGGACATCCTCTCCACTGACCCTAAAGTAAAGAGCATTACAATAGTTCAGCCTTGATGTGACAAAGGTATGCACCAGTGCGGGCAGGTCGCCAGGCGGAATAAGGGGTTTGATCCGGGCGACATTCATTAAGTGGAAGAAACCACTTTGGACAATGGATGACACTGGAGCTTCAAGCATCAGACCGTCATCAAAGATGATGCCCAGATTTCTCACCACAGTGGATGCCACCAACTGAGTAGGTCCAAGGAACAACCCCGTTCCTGGCAGCCACATCATGCCGATGACCCTGCTCGATCACCAATACCTCCCTCTTGTCAGGGTTCAGTCGCAGCCAGTTAGAGGACATCCAAACCTGGATCTCATTCAGACAGTTGTTTAGCACTTCCACTGTGTTACTTCTCCCGGGAGCAAAAGACATACAGCTGGGTATAATTCGCATCACAGTGAAAACCCAGACTGCAATGTCTAATGAGTAAACCCAGGGGTAGCATGTATACAACAAACAACACTGGCAACAGGATCGAACCTTGAGGAGCTCCACAGGCCAGGAGTTTTGGACAGGAGGAGAAATTCCCCATCACTACCCATTGCATTCTGCCCATGAGGAAGGGAACTAGTTGATGATAGTACTGCTGAGTCCACATTACTCTCTAGGGTGTTCCAGAAGCAGAATGTGGTCCATGGTGTCAAATGCTGAGGAGAGATCTAGGAGAAAGAGTACTGACCACTTTCCTCTATCCCTCGCCCTGAGGGGATCATTTTGCACACTGACCAACGCAGTCTCGATGCTACACCTTGCACTAAATGCAGACTGGAATGGCTCATAGATGTCAAAGGCCGTGAGGTGCACCTTGAGCTGCAGAGCCACCACTTTCTCAACAACCTTCTTCAAAAATGGGAGATTGGAGATATATTGATAATTCACCAGGATGTCAGTGCTAAGTGATTGTTTCTTCATAAGGGGCTTCACCAACGCCTCTTTCAAGTTGTTGGGTAACAACTCCTCTGACAGTGAACACTGGACTATCTCAGTGAACAATGGACCAACGGATTCGGCATATCCCACTAAGAGACAAGTCGAGCCCTGGTCCAGTTCACAAAGGGTGAGCTGCAGCTTCGAGATTAGTTCAACGACTTCAGCCACCCCCAGTGGCCGAAACTCCCCCAGACAATAGGAGTGTCTCTGCTTACGCAAGGCCTACCACTGTGGCACTGATCTTGTCCCACTGGGGAGATCCCAAACTGAATGGAGGACACCCTGTAAGAGAAGAACTGACCAAACTCCTTGCACAAGGCGACTGAAAATGCTCTTTTCAGCTGCAGACAGACAGGCAGGCAGGATGAAGTAGCCTGTTCATAGTCCGAAAGAGCTGAGCATGTCTGTTCCTCCCTGCGGCAATATCCCTGTACAGGAACTCTGCCTTCTTACAGTTGATTGCACATTGATAGTCACTACAGTGAACCCTCGAAGCCAGTTTGCCCACCTCGGATCAGGTCCTCCGCCAGCAATGCTCCAACTTCCAACCCTTGGTCTTCATCTCGAGAGCCCCATCAAACCATGGGGGTCTCAAGCGAGAAGACCTAGGTCATATACGGACCGGTGTGACAGCACTGAGCACATTGGAAACAGACCTACTGTAGGCTGTCACCGCCTCACCCGTGCCAACCGCACATGCAGCACTCACACCAGAAAAGCCCAACACTGCAAAAGGTTCCTCCAGGGACAATCCCCTCAATGGGCGGTGGCGGACCATCTCAACAGGGGAAGGAGTATCTGGGAGGGAGGCGGCCCGAACGAGAACTCCACAGTGCTGTGATCGGACCAAGCGACCAGATCAATCCTGAGGTCAGTGACCCCAAGCCCCAGTGAGAATATCAAGTTCCAAGGCATGGTCGTGGTGATGAGTCACAGAAGCAAGCATTTGAGCGAGGCCCAGTGATGTCATTAATTGGAGGAAGTCATGTCCAAAATGTGAGAGTTCGACATCGACCCAGGCATTGAAGTTACCCAGAATCAACCATCTGGGTGACTCCAACACCCTGTTGGCGATGAGGCCCGCAACTTCCTGCAGGAATTCTCCCCCATGTCCAGGAGGATGGTAAACAAGGAGAATCTGCAACCTGCTCCTGGACCCCCCATGCACAGCCACACATTCAAACGATGAGTTAGAACCCCGTGGGGCATGGGGAAGCTTAAGCTGGATCTAAAACAGATGGCCACACCCCCACCCTTTTATTCCCTCCTCGGGCAGAGCACTACAGAGGGCATATGGACATTTTGTCGTGATATATTTGGCTGCAAACAATATGTTTGGGGTAGTCATTGTATTGTGGGCATCGTATTAAGAATTAAGTGGTCATAACATTGCCGATGCACAAGCTTTACTGGTGACATTTCTGCCGTTTCATCCACAACTGACCCATGGTCTTAAGGCTGCCAATGCTTAAGCTTTATCTGCTGCTCTAGCGACAACTTTGCAATTTTCTGAGCCATACTGATCTATTTCGTATTTACAACTTGAAAAATTGATCCCACTTTCTGCCACCACTAAAGGGATTTAACTTAGTTTTAACTTAATTTAACCAATATAAAAGTTTTAGTTTAGGCAAGTGTTCTGAGCGTTCTGACTGAAAGGAGTCATGTCTCCTCTCTGCCCTTCAGTGGTGTTTCAGTGTTATGGATAGCAGTGGAAAAATCAAAAGGAGTAGCGGAAATAAATAAAATTTAATTTGTAAAGCTCAGTATGCTGTAGTCTGCGAGCGGCAGTCAACGCTCTCCCCTCTGCTCTGAGTATGTCTGCCAGCGACAGTCAGTGTTTCCCACTCTGCTCTAAGTAAGTCTTCAGTGGGAGTGGAATGAGGAGAGGTAATAAATGAAATTAACTTTGTAAAGGTGCAGTATGTTGCAGTCTGTGAGCAGCAATCAGCGTTTCCCTCTCTGCTCTGAGTAAGTCTGTGAGCAGAACGAGGAGAGGTAATAAACCAAGGTCAATGTTCTTGAGTCATATGTGCTTATGTGTATGCCTGTGTTTTTGAACAGCTCATACTTCCAGTATTAAAGTATAGAGAATTTATCTATAGGTCTGCAACTAAACAGCTTTTAAATAAATTAGACTAATTATACTATAGGTGGCAAGATATGTCCTGAGCTGCAATTTCAGAACTCACCACTGTATTTTGTTAACCAGGCTAGCCTGGCTACCCCTTGATTTAGATTATAAGAAAAACTGGTCAGTTTTCATCTAAAAATACAGGACAATTCATTTAAATCATAACAGTTCTAAACTACTGGCAGACAAGTATTCTGCCCTTAGGAAACATTCAGTTAGGCCAATGTACCAAAATAGAATTGATCCAGGAAGGCGAAAAAATAGGTTTGGGAATAGAACACTGGCATCCCAAGCATTAGTATGTTGGAATATACTCCCTCCCCTACTGCAAGCTGAGAAAACTACCAAAAGGTTCATTGAGGGACTAGAAAAGTGTCATGTCTATACATGTATATATGTATAATAGTGGTCCTTTTATCTCCCTTTTCCTTTATATAATGTAGGTAATCTAGTTGTCGTGTATAGTGTATAACTATTAAGGGATGGATCTCTTGTGTATTTGTTTCTTGTATCTAAATGTTTGTGGCTGTCTCAATATCATGTGAAATTTAGAGAGCTTTTACAGGACTGTCCTGAAAACTGGATTATATTATCCAAATGACATGTTTTTATTCCTGTATAAAAATAAATTTGTTACTTTTACTACACTACTACTTGAAAAGCTATCCGAATGGACCTGATTTATCTTAGCTTTAATTGGTTCAGAAACTCCCAGCATTAGTATCCGCTATTTAGTCCGGCGATCTTTTGTCTGTTCGACTTTTTCTCCGGCGATATTTTGTCCAGTTAACATTATGACCATTACCTGATGACCGTGACGTTTAGTCCGGGGACTTTAAGTCTGTACATGCTGCAGAGTTCCTGGCCAGGACTGACACCTCCAAAACTGGACCTGTGCCATCTCCCAGCCAGGTCTCTGTGATGCAGACCAGATCGACCAATGAAATCAAGTCCGCCACAACTGCGGTCTTAATTCCCATCGATCCAGCATTCACAGCAGTGCCCGAAAAGGACCATTTGAGACTGCGGGCCCACCGGCTACCTGTCTACTCACTCCAGTGGGAACCCTGGGGATGGGCACTAAACACATCTGGCCTCTCTTCTGGATCCATTTTGCCCGAGGGCGCCTCCAGTACCTAACCACCCCAATGCTGCTCACCCCCCACTGTACTGCCAGTTTGTTACACATCCTAAACATGTATATAATCATCTTTCTCCATACCACAGTCTCACCAGAATCTCCCAGAATACAGCCGGCATGTAAATCTTGTGGAGTGTTAGAGAGTCAAAAGATCAAGAACTGCAAGGATGCCCCTTGTATAATTTCTAAAACTAAAGGCACAGAAAAGCTACTGGTTTCCTTTTCTGACAATCTTTGATGTCTTTTTAATTTTCTCTGACTTCCTCATGTTGTCCCTAACCCTCCCCTCTCTTTCCTGCAGCTTCTCAGTACTTCTCGTTTCCAACAGATAGTCCTTGGTGTCGTCCACCTCTGGTTTCCTCATGATTTCAATTAAGGACTTCATAAAAAGCTGCAAACACATCTGCTCCAGCAGATGTACAGCATCGGTTTCAAGTTCTCAAGTATGGTGGTGGGGGGGAGTCTACTCTGAATACTTTGACTGCTTTTGGGACTCTGGGCTTATTTATTTTGCAGGCAATTTCTTCCTCCCATCACAGACCATGCCCCCTTCATGCCAGCCTCCCAGGCCCAGTCACCTGACTTTCCCAGACACTCTTCTGCACTCTCCGTGGTGGAGGTGGCAGGGTTCCGCAGCAGTCTGGATCCAGTCAGATGAGGTGCTAAAGTCACCAGTGTGGGGGCTGCGGAAGCCCAGAGTTCATCCTGCCCATTTGGGGTATTTCTGGTCCCAGGCCCACAAAATACCGCAGAGGGTGTGCATGCATATGCAGGCAAGTGTGTGTAGTACAACACAAGCTAACACCCCCCCCCATCTCATGTAGCCATACCTGACTGCACTGCCACCTGTTGACTTCCAAGTGGCAATACCGCACCACAGCAGGCTTCCCTGCCTTTCTGGAGGAGGAAAGCATCCTTTAGGAAGCTCAGTGCTCCTCTCCCCAGCGACCCAGAATAGTTTCTGAACCCAGGTCGCCGCCGTTACCAGCGACAGCCCTACTGATGCAGCTGTGGGCCCACTCACAGCTAATTTATCTTACATAAATAAATGTCTGCACATAGACAGGTCAAGAGTTTTTCACTTGTGGAAGACCTTTTGTAATACATTTCTCTAAGTACCTCCAAAATATCAAGTTTACCATACCCTCAGCATTATGCGATGTTCAATGTTGAGCAGAATCTTTTTCTTCTCTCTGTAATCTCTGATAAGTGCGTGCAGCGTGTCACAGTGCGGGACCCAGCCAATCAGACCAGAGTTTGTGGACAGCGGAATGACAGCATATCTCTGGATACTGGTATGAGGAATAAACAGTGTTAAACCCCAGCTGACAAGTAACCATTTCAAAACAGTTCTACAAAATAACAGACACTGAATGTAAAGGTTAGAAGTCTGACTTCCTGTCATACCACATTACTGAAATATGTTTGGAAATGAAGTATTTCATATTTAAGTTGTCAGAACCAGATGGAAACTGATGCTAAGCTTTTTAACTCCACAGTGACAGACATGACACATTTCTTGCATTCATCAAAAATGAATCCACTGTTAATCACTGGAAAAGCAATAGGCAGAGACGTCCAATATATTATATTTATTTATATTTCAGCAGCCTGACACGTCTACCAGTAAACAAACCCTTTTTATATTTGCCTGCAAACTGTAAAGTAAACGTATTGGAATAGTACTGGGGTCTGTAGATGTGTCAGGCTGTTTGCCAGTGAGCTATGGGGAAGCGGCCACTTCCTCTTGCCAGCCAATAGTACTGTGGGACTCTGAGTTAGTTTGAATACCTACATGTGACCATTTCTACGAGAAGCTGTAGCCTATCTCATGTCAGTTCAGAATGATCCACGTCATCACCTGATGATGTTTTTCTGTTGAAAGTCGTATGTCGCTTCAATGTGATTCGTGAGTTAAGGTGTCAATCTGCATGTGAGGCTGTGATTAATTAGCTGACATGTTAATCTTTAGCCTGTGAGGCAGACATGTGGCTAATATCTAGCCGATATGGAGAGCCATGACAGAAGCCACACTGTGGCTGTAACTTGTAATCTCCCCCTGCCCTCTTATACCGGCATAGCAAGTTTGGATTTCAAGTGGCAACATGGCTGTAACTTGTAACCTCCTCTTCCACTCCCCACCCCCCCTCAGTAACAGTGCAACTACAAAGTGCAATACACAAAATATAACAATAATATGGAAATAAGTAATACATGATAAACAAATTACAGGAAAATGCTTCTAATTAATAAAATAGTAATACAATAAACTGCAGAAGAACAAAAGAACATTAAATACTGGACAACGATGCAATAATATGAGGGCAGAGGGCAATGCCTGATGAGTGGGGGAGAGGGGCTGTACTAGTCTCAGTGTAGGGAGGAAGGCAGTGGACAGAAGTCCACCTTAGTATCAGAAGCAACTGCAGGTGCGAGTGGAGAAACCATGCAGAAGATTTCAGAGCAGGAAGGGAAGGAGTCAAGTGAATGGAAAGAGGGAATGTACGCCATAGTTCAGGGAAGTGGAACAAGGCGGCAGCTTGACCAGCAGTAGATTTAACTGGGGGGAGCGAGATATGAAAATTACGTACGTACCGCAATTCTTGATCTTCTCTTGCATCTTCACCATTCATTACCTGATTGGGTGTAAGCAGTAGCGCACCTGCCACGGAGAGTTTTTTTTTTTGGAAGTTCAGGCGCCCGATGTGCGCCGCTGAGAGTGACTCTGTGGTGGTGTGCGGGGCGACCGCTAGATGCATGAACTCCTCCTCCATCCCAGTTCTGTTAGCGGAGGCGAAATAAAGAATGAGAAAAAGGAGAGCAAGGCAAGAGGCCGAGGGATAGATAAAGGAAAGGATATAAACTGAAAAAGGAATAAGCCGATAGAGGAAGAACCTACCCTATGGGACCGCAGGCCTCACTCCTGGGGCGGCTCCGAGGGAGGAACAGATAGGGGGGAGAGAGAGAGAGAGAGAGACAGGGGTTATGTTGGGAGGAGGGAGAAGTTCTGCCCAGTTATGAAAATTTGGCTTGTAGGCTCGTAAGCTCGGAACCAAGGTGAGGGAGCAAGGATCTATTGAGTAAAAACTGGTGAGAAGGTTCAACTGAACCGTTTGCACAACTTAGTACACAAAAGGCAGACTCTCTGCACCTCCCGCCATCCCCAACCCCTTACACTCCAGCCGAGAGCTCAGACTGCCAAGGCAGAATCTGTTCCGAAGGAGAGCGCCCAACTAGGAAGGGGAAGGACACCCACTAGCACGTTGTTATGTGCTAACACAGATGTGTGTGGAGAGAGGGGTTGTATTTGAAGCCCTACAGAGAGCACCACTTTACGGAAAAAGACAGAGTGGGAACTTAGTCTGACCCCCAAAAGCAAGGCAAGACCACCAGCTCAAGGCAACTGAAGTGTCAGGACAGCGTCTAACTAGCACAGGCTGTCGAAACCGGAGATTCAGACATGCCAGAGGGGACCTAGAAAAAGGAACCGAACCATTTAAGGAAAGGTTTCTTTAACTGTGAATTGAACTACATGGTTTCAGAAGGAGCCAAGAGGTAACCCCCAAGGGGAATCAGAAAGAGTTCCCTCAGGAAAGAGATAAATTCTAGTTGTCCCCCTCCCTTTCCTAAATAAATGGATCCATTCTGAGAGAAGAACGGAAGGCTCAAAAGTCTTTTTTTTTTTAATATAGGCTTTATGGCCAGAAAAGAAGGGAGGAGGAACGAGCAGGGAGGAGGAAACGCCGAAGGAGGAGGCCTGCGAGGGGAAGGTGGGCGGGTATCAGTAATGAATGGTGAAGATACAAGAGAAGATCAAGAATTATGGTAGGTAGGTAATTTTCATATCTTCCCTTGTCAATCTTCACCATTCATTACTGCTTGGGCGAATACCAGCCCCTCCGAAGGGGGACTAGGAAAACCCTAAGGGAACAAGACCCTCAGCCTCCTATTGGTGACAAACAGAAGGAAGGGACCCTGACCTTTAAAGACAGGAAGCCTAAGGCCCAAGGAGAGCTAGAAGGTGTCCCTCGGAGACAAGGAGACGGAGGAAGCCCCTGTAGAAGCCTCCTAGTCCTGGTGGAACAAAGGCGGGTCCCTCAGAAGGTGGAGCGGATCACCCTACGCCAGGCCAGGGGTGACAATCCTGATAGACGAAGCCATGCTGTCCGCCTAATGCAGATCGCTGTCCCCACAGGCCTGGAAGCCACCTCATTGGCGTCTTAGGATGCCCTTACTTGGTGCCTTGCCAGTTCCAGGCCTATAGCGGAGAGGGCAATGGCTTGTCTGGATTGCTCCATATCAGGCATTGATGCTAGAACTTGAGAAAGCATCGACCATAAATGCCTGTTGTAGGCAGCACGGTGAGCCTGATGTGATGCAACGCATAACATCGCACGAGAGGAAGATTCGCCCCCACACCGGTCAAACTGTAGGGAATCTGAGTCAGGTGGACAGTTGTGTGCCAGGCGGCGCCTGTAAGGAGTCTCTAGGAACACCAATCCCGAGGGTGGGTTGGGGAGAGTACCTAGAGATTCCAATGGGGCACAATACCTCCCCCAGCAGTCTACTGGGGCTGGAAAAGGAGCGGCTGGAGACTGCCAGGTGTGGATAGACGCTTCCTGGAAAGGGATAGGCCAGGATGGCACCACCAGATGTTGGGCACTGAATTCCCCAAGGAATTCACGAGTCTCCCGCTCGGTATTATCTCGTCTGAGAAAGGAGATATGGAGATTCCCTAACCATCCTCGAAAGGAAGCGCTGATATTCCGTGAAATCAGTGTCGGATGAAAGGTGAGCAGAGGGCTCCTCTCCCTCAGAGGATGGAGTCGAGGAGTGTGAGGAGCTCGAATGCCCAGAGGACTCCAGCAGCAGTGGGGAGATGCGAAAGACCCGCTAATGCATATACCTAACATATGAAGGGAATTCCTCCGCAGAGCCTTTGAACGTCTCCCAGGATAATGGCCCGTTGGAACTGACATGGCCTGGAAGAGTGGGGGGTTACTGCAGAGGAATGGGTGAGGGGCACCTACAAGAAGGCAACTTCCTCTGCTAAGGCTCTGAAATCCAGGAAATGGAGCCCGAGTTGGCGGGGTCCCAGATATCAAACCAGGTCGCAGAACAGAACCCTGAGGATGCGAACTCTGGAAAAGCCTGGAAAGGGAACCTCCTCTGTGACGCACCTGGAGTTGCATGGATCCAGAAGGGCAACCCATAGCAATGCCATCGGAGGAGTGTCTTGAGCCTAAAAGGGAGAGACGAAGTTCGGCGCTAAGGCTCCTCCCCACACCCTGAGGGGTAGTAGGCGGAACTCGACGCCTCTCACCCTGGCCCCGCAACCCCTCAGACTCAGAGGATGCCCTCCTCCTCGACACCAGCGACAGGGCCCCTCGATCCTGAGGCCCCCGAAGACAGGGTCCTTAGTCCACCCCAACAAGGTGCAGCAGCACCAGAAACGGCAGCTGCTACAGCCCCCTCTGGGAGAACAGTCCCCTCCCCAATAACCAAGCCGTCCCCCTCCATGGGTTCCAGGCCACCCCCAGCCTGGGAGTCCTCAGAGGGAGACTGCTGTGGAGACATAGGAATGGGAGCACTGGGCCGCCTGACACCACGTTCCACAGGAGACCCTGATCCCAGAGAAGCAGGGAGCCAGGACGGGTCCACGATTGAGTCATCTGCTTCCGAGGAAGAGCTGACCAAAAGGACCTCGATGCTGGCCACCCCTAGAGTCCCCTGAGAAATGGTGCCGCAAACTACGCCAGTGCCACCCACAGCGCCGTCCTTTCCTGCACCACTAACACTCCGGGCCAGCCCGACCCGGGCTCCGGCTGAATCCTCAGTGCACGCCTATGGTGCGGGGCTCAACACGGCGCCGCCCACAGAGTTGACCGGGCCCACGGCATTGTCAGCGGTGCGAGGAACCAAATCAGTGCGCTGCCCGATCACCGACGCTTCAAACAGCGCCTGGATCCGAGATGGTGCCGGATAGGCAGCGTTGAGGGTCCACCCATGCCAGGCCCAGAAACCATGGGCCACAACACCAGGGGAGCCTGCACCTCTAAAGAGGTTACTGCCGAGACGGTGTCCCCACCACGGCCCCAAGAGGGACCACGGTGTTCCCCCGACACCGTGAAAGAGGCCTCCTCCTCGGCAAGGCTAGAAGATGAGGAGACCTCCTCCTCACCAGATCGTATAGGCCTGTGAGGGGACCCGGAGGAAAGGTCTACAGACCTGGTCTGGGAGGCCTGAGAGCGACGCCATCCTCCAAAAGTAGGTGGGCCTTGCCGATTTTGAATGCGCGGACTTTGAGAACACGGCGGTCCATCAAAACAGGCGTCGCATCTACCCATATCATGGTTAACCCCCAGGCACCGAAGACAAACATCATGACGGTCTGAAACGGAAAAATGCCAGTCACAGGAGCACCGACGCATAGGGGCATGGCCCGCTTTTGACTTACATTTAGCTCCTGAACCAGACATGATGTGAAAATAACTCTTCAAACAGAAAAGCTTGTGGCATCGTTGGAAAATAAATGAAACGGTCTTACCAGATAGACGATGTCTGGAAGTGAACTGGGATGCAGGAGATAACAAAAGCGTCGAACTTCGACAATACGGCCTAGTGGCGCAGTAAAGTTTCTGACTCCGCGCAGCAGGGGCAGCCTCAACGGTAGGAGAAACAGAACTGGGATGGAGGAGGAGTTTGCGGTGCCTAATGGCCGCCTCTCGCGCACCACGTAGTGCATCACTCTCAGGTGGCGCCATCGGCGCCGACTCCTCTCTAAAAAAAAAAAAAAAAAAACTCCTGTGGCGGGTGCATGCCTCCAGCTTACACCCAAGCAGTAATGAATGGTGAAGATTAACAAGGGAAGATCAAGCATTGCGACTGCCCTAGACTTTTTGACAAGTTCCATGGGATCTTTTACCATCCACCTGAGCAACCACCGGAACACAGGCAACAGGACATCAGGTTAACATTCACATTAACTCGCATGGCATTAAGAACAAGATTAGTCTTTTTGCGGATGACACGAAGATCGTTGCAGGTGTGGATGACACAGTAGGGTGGCAGGATCTGGCTAAACTTCAGTACTGGTCAGACACATGGCAGCTGGGGTTAAATGCTAACAAGTGCAAAGTCATGCACTTGGGAGCAAGGAACCCAAGAGGGTGTTATCAGTTGGGAGGGGTACAGATAGCCACTAAAGAGGAGGAGAAAGATCTTGGGGGTGATAATAACAAAATGAACCACTCAGCGCAGTGCAGGAAAGCAGCAGCTAAAACCAATAAGATGTTGGAGTGTATTGCTAAAGGAAACACCTCCAAGAGGGGGGGAGGTGATCCTGCCTCTCTACAGGTCACTGGTGAGGCCACACCTGGAGTACTGCGTGCAATACTGGCGCCTGTACTTAAAAAACAACGTTAGATTACTGGAGGGGGTCCAGCACAGAGCAACAAAGATGATCGTGGAATTGGAAGACAAACCCTACGAGGAGAGGCTGAGGGAACTTAGCATGTACTCCCTGGAGGAGAGGAGGGATGGGGGACATGACTGAGACCTTTAACTATATGAAGGGTATAAACAAGACTGGTATAGAGAGGATTGTTAAGGGGAGGAGGGAGGACACGAGGGACATGGTCTGATATTAGAGGTGGAAGATTCAGGAGAGAAATGAGGAGGCAATTTTTCACAAAGAGGGTGGTGTCTATGTGGAACACACTGCGTGAGGTGGTGGTATCCTGTAAGTCAGTGGGCAGTTTTAAAAGGGGATGGGACAAAGTGAGGGGGTGGGTCACCATTTGGAGGGCAGGGAGGGAGGGGCAGCTACAGTGCGGTGGACTGCTAGTTGCACACTTGAGCAGACTTGATAGACCATATGACCTGCATCTGCTGGCAGTTCCGTACGTTTGTATGTATGTAACATCTCTTCTGAGAGACGGCCCCATATGAGTGCAGCATATCTCTCCCCCTCGCCCCCCAACGCTGCACTACACTGTCAGTATTGGGATTTTACCCCAAGTTTCTGGTGTGGGGCTAGAACCCACAGCCTTCCAATCTTCCGGCCTCAGAGGCGAGTGTGCAACCTGCTGAGCCACTGACACCTACTGATTGATCAGTAATATATTAAACATTTAAAAAAACTCACCCGAATGTGTCCATTTTCAGGGCAGCTGCATGGGAGACACTCTTTACAGAACAGGAGTGTCTTACACGCAGAGGAAATGAGTGCTCCCGTGAACTATAAATAAAACACATTTTCCAAACTGAACACTATGTAGGAATTAAGGTTGTGGTTCATCACCAAGCACTGTCAGGGCCACCATCTTTGTTTTCTATTGGAAGCTGGGACTTTAGCAAGGATCATCTGTGATCACTCCCCAAGCCACTCTGATCTGCTTTGTTACGTGATATCTACTGCAGAATGTTTTTCTTTTGGGGGGGGGGTAAAGATTTTTTTATTTTTTCTGTGTGTGAATTCTATGCTTATGAAAGGTGCTGGATTGACAGTGCTGAAACCTGAAGTCCTTTATTTATCCACATGACAGGTACAGCATGGGCAATTGCAGTGCAAGTGTCCCCACCCTGCACCACCAATATGCTCCAGCCCTGCCATGGACAGCCCATGTCACACAGCTGAGAGGGTAGTTCAGACCCCATGCTCATTCAATCCTCTGGCCTCTCAAATGAGACAGCCAACAAGGGTGACAATTAGTGCCAGCTGTGTTGGTCATTTGCAACATGGATATCTGCCCACGGGAATGGGACTGAGACCACCACAACTCATTTTACGTAGGCCACTCAACAGTCTTCAGGTGATTCTGGCTTTCAGCCACTAGTGACCTGTGCTGGATTTGAACCCCTGACCTAGAGGTGAAAGGCTCCTTAACCCGGTACCAATCCACTGAATCATCCAATTCCCTATCTCCTGCAGAATGTTAGGTCAGGAAGCATCAGGAAGGAGGAAATGTGAGACACAGAATGCAGCCACATACACAGTACTGATGTACCACTGCTATTATTTCCCAGTTAGGAGGCTGACCCGTGCTTTCAATATCTGTTAAGGTTTCTGCATACAAAAGTCAACAGCAGAAGGCAGCCTCTGGGCCCTTCCTCATATGTGCCTTAGCTTTAATTTCAGGCATTAACCTTTGGAAGAGGGACTGACTGCACTGGAAAAGTAAGGCCTCTGTTATCAAGATGTCACCCTTGACAGGGAAGGACCGCTCTCTCTGGAGGTGAGAGAGCAATTCAGTCTCTGTGCTCTTACATCAGTGGACCATCTTTTGAACAAAAGACTTCCCAATCGTGATGCACTGAGTAAACTTGTTCTGGCAGGTCTGTGATGAGGACACTGTCTACTGGGGACTAAAGTAAGATCACCAGAACCATTTTAGCTGTGTCCCAAGCTGCAGTTATAACTCCACTCCAAAGCAGCAACACGCTAGCGCATTTTCAATGTATTACCACACAAAATGAACAAAAGCTTGACCAGAGAGACTTGGAATGGCAGGAGACAATGTTACAACAGCCTGCATAACTTTGAAATCCCTCATGGTTTCAACGTACGTGTGTACCAGCATTGGCAGATGCAGGGAGCGTTCTTAAGCTACACAGCTGTCATTTGTGCTTCTGTACCTCAGATTCTTGCGGAGAGAAGCTGGGTCATTAGCTAGCAGAGTGTTGACCAATCCAAAGAGCTGCATCACTCGCTCGTCCTGTCGGAGGTCCTCGTGACCCTTCAGAAGGAACATGAATTCATGGCCATTACTTCCTGTAACAGATGAAACGGCAACGGTTATTATGACTGACGTATCATAAATTTACAGCCTGAACCTATGTAAAATGCAAGGGCTTTCTGCTCTGCATACAGGATAAAGTGAACAGCACCCACTTCTGTACACATCCAAGTTTCTGCAGGACATAACCCTCATATTTCTATCACACTTAGGCTCATCAATGTGGTGTATCTACCTACAAGATGACAGTGTGAGACTTCAGTACAAGGTACGGCCACAGCCAGCAGAAAAAGGCCATAGTCTTATCTAGTCTGCTCGAGACTATAGCCCCCCAAGTATCAACTAAAGGATCCACCCGCCACCCTATCCATTTCTCCCTTCCCATCAATGTCCCACTCCCCCACACCATTTAAGTTTCCCTTTCACTCTGTCCCTGTCTCTCCTGAAACTGTCAAGTCTGCAGGGTGACTTCCTCCAGCAACTGTGACTCTATTTTCCTGTTGAAGCACCACCCCAACCAGTTTGAAGCAGTACCCCCAAGTGGTCCTGTTGGCACTAAGGCTGAAACAGCCTTCAGAGTTCACCTTTTGAACCCTCTAAAGGTTCGGATCATGTCACTCCTCTCCCTTCTACCCGCTAGGGAGTACATGTTGAGATCTCGACGTCTCTCTTCATAAGGCTTGTCTTGTTGCCCCTTGATCATCTTGGTCGCCCTTCTCTGTACCATCTCGAGTAGGTCGATGTCTTTCTTTATATATGGGCTCCAATACTGCATGCAGTACTCCAGGTGCTGCCTCACCAGTGACCTGTAGCAGGATGACTTCTGCCTTTCTACTAGTTTAACCCCTGGCTATGCATCCCAGCATCCTACTTGTCTTGGCCACTGCTCTCCTGTAGTGTGCTGAGTGCTTCAAGGTCATTTGTAATGATCACACCCAAGTTTTCTCTTCCTCTGACTTGGTGAACTGCACCTCCCCACAAGTCAGTATTTGATCTCTGGATTTTTCGCTCCTAAGTGCCTTACCTTTCACTTTTTGACACTGAATCCCAGCTACCAAATGCCCAGCCACCTCTCAAGTTTAGCCAGGCCCTCTCTCATGTCCCAACTTCTTTCCTCCGTGTCTACCCTCCCAACAGAGCTTTGTGTTGTCTGTAAAAAAGCATATCTTGCCTTCTACCCCATCTGCAGTGCCACTGATGAAGATGTTGAATAATACTGGGCTGATCACCGAGCTCTGTGGGACCCTGCTAGAGACTGGTCTAGCCTCTGAGAATTCTCCTCCAACTACCACCTTCTGATTTCTATCCTGTAACCAGTCACCTAGTCAACTTCACTCCAACCCCCAAGTCCTCCAGCTTTCTAATCAGTTTCCTGTAGGGAACAGAGACAAAGGCCTTGCTGAACTCTAGATACAGTATGTCCACTGCTTGGCCTTTGTTCACTGTTCTGGTTATCCAC
The DNA here is from genome assembly GCA_016271365.2 of Neoceratodus forsteri. Classification (NCBI taxonomy): domain Eukaryota; kingdom Metazoa; phylum Chordata; order Ceratodontiformes; family Ceratodontidae; genus Neoceratodus; species Neoceratodus forsteri. The sequence goes on along the minus strand of CM057452.1, from coordinate 24,383,548 downwards.
AGCAGGACCATTCTGACACAAACCCATGCTGCCTATTGTCATGGAGTTCATTCTCATCCATAAAGTTCACCAGTCTTTCTTTCTTTCAGAACGCTTTCAATGAGCTTCCCTATCGAGGTCACACTTACTGCCCTATAATTACCAGGGTTGTCCCTCTGCCCACTTCTGTGTAGCAGCACTATTTGTGCTGTTCTCCAGGACAGGGGTACCACCCCATTTCTAGGGAGGTGTTAAGCAGGCCAACTAGGGGGTCCGCCAACACATCCACTAACTCTCTCAGAACCCTTGGGTATAAGCTGTCCAGTCCTGGGGACTTATCCACCTTCATGGTCCTTAAATCCTTCCTCACCCAATCAATTTTGATCTCCCCATCTGTGACTTCCCCTGCCTCACTTCCCCCTTCTTCCCCTGGGGTACTGGGCTGTCCTTCTCTTTTGTGAAGACTGAAAAGAAGTACCTGTTAAGCACCTCTGCCTTTTCCACATTATCCTCCACCCACCCCTCTTCCTTTTACAGCCTGACTATGCTGTCCTTTATATCTGTCTCTTCTCCCTGATGTACTAGAAGAATGCTTTCTCTCCCATTTTTAACCCCTTTGCCAGCTGCAGTTCCTTCTTGACCTTGGCCATCCTTACTGCCTTGCTCTCCTCCTTTGCCTTACTGTCTTACTCTTCCCTATCCTCATCTCTTGGGGTGCTTTTATATTTTTTGAAGGCTGTCCTTTTGTTCTTTACAACCTGGGCTACCTCCCTGTCAAATCAGCTGGGCTTCTTGGCTCTGGATTTTTTTGCTTGTCATTCTAGCAACAGCCCTTCCTTGATGACGGCCCATTTCTGTTCCACCCCCATATCATCCCTTATCTCAGTGAAACTGCCATTCCAGGACTCCCCCCATATTTCCATTGTCTGCTCTCCTTAATTCCAATACCCAGTGTTTTAGTCCCAGTTCTCTCCTTCCCCATGCCCAGGTGAAACCACACAGTGCTGTGGTCTCTGCCTGCCAGTGGTACTTCCACCCTTCCCCTCCTGGACATGTGCACCATTAGTAAGAAACAGGTCCAGTACAGCCTTCTCCCTGGTGGGTTCCTGCACAAACTGTGTTAGAAAACCACCCTGGAATGCCTCCAGCAGCATCTGAGTCCTGGTACAGGTGGTACCTGGGATCTGCCAATCTACCCCAGGTAGACTGAAGTCCACCATGATCACTACCCCCCCTTGCCAGCTATCTCCGCTATTATGGACCCCAGCTCCATGTTCAGATCCTCCTCCTGGTTCAGTGGCCTGTACACTACTCCTGCCCTTAGTGTCCTACCTTTTGATGACTGCACCTATACCTACAGCAACTCTGTCCTTCCTCCTGCCTCTCCTCCCTCCCTCATGTACAGAGCCACTCCCCCCACCTACCCCCTATACCTCCCATACAGTTTGCACCACAAGATGGAGAGATCCCAGTCATGATTAGGTATAACCCATGTCTCTGTGACGGCAGCCATGGCCACCTTCCCCATCATCATCAGTGAATGTAGTTCAGCTATTTTGTTCCTCAAGTGCCTGCATTCAGAGACACCACCTTCCACCTTGACTCGAGTCCCCCGCTGCCCCTGGACTGTCTGCCCCTCCCTCCTGTACCCAGTCTCACCCCATGTCCTTCCTCTTTTGCCTTCTGTCCCCCCCCAACGTCTTGTCCTAAGTGGGGGGAGGCCTCATGGACTTCTCCTCCAGGTAACAAAGGGTGTTTTGATCCCTGCTGCCCCCCCAGTCAATTTAAACTTAGTTCCCTGATAATGTACTGATTTAAACTGACCTTTTGCACTCTTGCACCCTCCTTGCTGAGGTGTAGCCTGTCGGTTGCATAAAGGTCTCTGTCCCACCACGTGTTCACTAGTCTGTAACCCTCCCCTTCACACCACCACGAGCCAGACACTGAATACCTCTATCCTGGTCTTCCTTGCAGAGCTGGCCCTAGGTACTGATAGCACTTCCAATAAGGCTACCATCCTCCCCACCTTCCTGCAGATTCATCCTACTTCTCTGAATCTGTCTTGGACCACTGCCACCACCTCACTGTGTACATGGCCGCTATTCAGTCCCTGTCTTACTCCATTGCAGAAACCACAGAGTAACTTTGGGAAAGCATGGTCTGAGTCCCAGAGGAGAACAAGACACACATCATCGCTTGTCATTCACACATTTACCACGTAAATAAAGCATGATCTTATTTTCTAAAGAAAACCAGCAGCTGATTGAGTTCATAACTTACGACACAAGTTCCACTCCTCCTTCAACAATTCTTACCCATTATTGTCAGTTTTCGCGGTCTCTGCTTGGAAGTGATGACCTGAAGAGAAGGTGCTATTGACTGAATGCGTATAATTGGCTGATTGGGGTCATATGTTCCAGGAGCGGCCAACTCCAGATCTCGACACATCAGGAGTTTAGGAGATACGTATTGTAGCTCTAGAGAGGTAAGCTGTGAACAAACGAAGTTTAGTATAATTAGTGAAATATCTGTCACGGCGCAGCTTACAAATATTCTTACGAATATATATCTGTATATATATTTTTTTTTACCAGGAGGGACACACTAAGCTGAAGCTTGTTTACAGGTGTGACCTGGGAGCACAAGGAAGTTAACTGTCTTGCTCAGGGTCACACAATATACAAGTGGGGGGCTGTGAGATTCAAACCTAGGTTTCTGGATCTGCAGTTCAGAGCCTTAAACCACTGTACTATACTGCCCCCAATTACTATTTAATAGTACTATTAGTGTTCCCCCTCACACTCCCTACTAAGATATCCTCAGCTTGCCAGGCTGCCCTCTCCTACTGCTTCCCCAAACTATGGAATTCTCTCCCCCTCTCCATCTACTCTGTCTCTTCCCTACGCTCTCTCTCAAGTTCTCTTCTCACTTCTACAACTTCCCCGACCCCCCTTTACTTATCTTCCCCTCTTTCCACTCCCTCCTCCTCCTCTTCTCCCTCGCCTTCACTTACCTTCTCTACTCTACAGTAAGTCCTCACCCTATATTTTGCTGCCAATCTAAAAAGCGGGAACACAGTTTCTAGTCTGCAGGTCATACAGATTCATAGACCAGGGCAGTCTAAACTTTGACAGGTCCTTCAACTGACAGTGTGCCACATCAGTCACAGGGCTGTTCTTGGTAGCCTGTGGTATTATATTGAAAATGCAAGCAGACTTACAATAATAATAACTTTATTTTTATAGCGCAATTCTAAAACCAAAGAGCTGTGCATAATTAAAATACATATAAATGACAGAAAAAACAAAAGACTGATGATACAAGTACAAATTAATCAGATAAAACAGTCATTAAAGGTTTGCTTAAATAAATGGGTTTTCCATGGTCCTGCACTCTCGAATCTGATGTCCTCTTCAAGCTATGTACCCATCCCAGGAAGAGCCTATTACTGTTCCCAAAGTAAGGATGTAACATAGGGAAGAGAAAGGGTTGCACAGGATTAGTTTCACCAGTCAGGTGCAACCCCCTTTCTCTTCCACATGGTAGGTATCTTAATATCCTCCCGGAACCTTTGTCATTTTGCACATCAAAATAAGTTTTATGCAAAAATAACATGAGGAAGAGAAACATATACTGTAAAAAGAGCAATGAACCCTTTCTCTCCCCCACGTTACAAGTGAATTAACCCACTCCAGAATGTGGGTCTACTTGGGAATGAATCCACGGCTGGTTGGTTGGAACCACTTGGCCTGCGGCCTCGTGATCCAAACCCCCTTCCCCAACCGTGGATTAATTCCCAAGTAGACCCACGCTCTGTCATGGGTTAATCCTTACTTAAGCCTGCAGTCAGTGTAGTAAGGTCCTGTGCCCAGAAAGCAGTGAATGCAAACCTTGGCAGCTCCTGGGAGGAATGGGGTTTGAAAACAAGCCTATGTCTGGGTCTCTTGGGCTGTCAGCGGGAGGCACTATCTGCAGCAAAGATCCTCTGCCAAAACTGAGGACAGACATGGCAGAGGGCGAGAACTTCTTAATACTGTTCAACTGGACAAAGCCACTGCATAACAACAGGCAATGCTGTGAGGAAACCTGCTCACACCATTAACAGCAAGATGCATCTGTGCTAGGTGTAAAGAGGACACCAAAGAACAGGACAGAAAATGAAAGATTTCACTCTCTTCCTGAACCTTAAATGTACAGCATATTATAGAAATGTATACTGCACATTTACAGCACTAAACGTCTCATTACGTTTTATTTTTAAACATGCTGTTATCAGTGCTCGTACATACTAAAGCAAAGGACAGAGCTATTTTTAAGACAGTGGTTACAAGGAAAGCACATCTTCGGCCTCATTGTTAGACAGCGCTTACTGCTCACGTTTGCTGCATTACTGCCATGTACTGTGTGGACCATTACTGCAGCTGTGGCAGTATCCACTGAAGAATGGAAACGCTGTGTGTTCCTGTGGCAATGGACACAACTATTGTGATACAGCATCAAATGGAACTGGTGTGCATCTCAGTGGCAGGAATGGATGGGAGCCACAGAAAAGTTGGTTCTGGAGTGAAACAACTAACTCTAACTGACCAGGAAAAAAAAAAAGGACTGCTGTGTGTCTTGACCTCACTGGGACAACCGAAACTTCTTTGCCAGGCTAGGTTCTCCATGTTGCATGTTCCAGTTGTTTTGTAAAGACAGGGATCCATCGATTGGTTACCTGTGGTAGCTGCTTAGAGATCCGCCTAAAAACATGGTAATACAGGTCCCAGGCTTGGGTCAGGTCCTTCACATTCGTGGATCTCATGTACTTTCTGCACCATTCTTGAGCTTCCATTAAATCTCGGCCATATGCCTGATTAAATAGAGACCGATTTAATGAAAAAAGCACTTTGCACAAACAGAAGAAAGTTAGATGAATATGTGAAATAAGTGTGAAACGTGCAGCCTAGAATGCATATTGAGAGTTTTTCTTTTACTGCCAACCTGTCATTCAGTTTGTTTTTTGGGATGATGCAATGAAACACAGAAGCATAGAAGCTGTCGTCAGATAAGGGCTTTTGGCCCACCTAGTCTGCCCATTAACCCTAGCAACTGTGCTCTTTCATGCTTTACTGGAACTAGGTTGTACCCCTTCCCTAACTATCAGTATCCCTCTATGCCTATCCCAAGCATTCTTCAAACCTGTAATCGTTTCTGCCCCACCACCTCTTCTGGTAGGCTGTTCCATTTATCCACCACCCTCTCTGTGAAGAAGTACTTCCTCATGTTCCCTTTGAACCTCCCTCACTCCAGTTTCATCTTGCGCTGCCTCATCTTGTACCTTATTGTTCCCTGTAAGGTACTTAAATGTCTCAATCATATCCCCCCTCTCCTCCAGGGAGTACATATTTAACTTCCTCAGCATATCCTCGTAGGGTTTGTGATATAATCCCTGCACCATCTTGGTTGCCCTCCTCTGAACTGCCTCCACCCTATGTATGTCCTTACATACATAAGGCCTCTAAAACTGGACACAGCACTTGAGGTGTGACCTCACTAATGTCCTGTATAGTGGAATTATTACCTCCCCTTCTTCTGCTGGTGATTCCCCTGCCTATGCATCCCAGCATCCTGTTTGCTTTTCCTGCCAGCTTGTCACACTGCCTACCTACCTTGATGTTATCAGAGATGATACCCCCAGGTCCTTTTCCTGCTTGGAGCATTCTATCCCCCCCCCCCCCAGTTGATATGTTGCTCCTGGGTTTTTGTGCCCCATATGCATTAGCTTGCATTTTTTAGCATTGAAACCCAACTGCCAATTGACCAGAGCCCATTCTTCGGGTGAGGCCCTGAGCCATAGTTGCTAACACAATTTACAATTTCAAATATATGCAATACAATGAATTACATCTTGAGATATGCAGGAAATACTTTAACATAAGAGTACTCAACACTGCAGGCTAAAACTACTTACAACATGAACTGGTAATCAACAAATTTTTCTACTGCTGTTTAAAGATCAGATGCATCTTTGCTGTGCAGACACTTAAAGTCAATTCATTCAAACTTTTGGCAGGTTGAAAGGAAAAAGCATGCTGACCTATGTTAGTAGAGACCCATGGGACAGAAGAATGTTACCTGTAACCGTAGTTCTAGAAGTGGTATATGGTTCACAGCCACACTCTAGCTGTTCCATTGGAAGGCAGTGATTGCCAGACATCTGTAAGTTAAGCTCCTCCCACCACTCAGGGAGATACAGTCCCCGACTCCACCCTGTGACATCAGACCTTAACATGCTGGAAGCAGGATCAGGTGCCACTTGCCATGGGTAGTTGGGTGGGTTGTGTGGATGTGAACCACATACCACTCCAAGAAAGAACAGTTATGTACTCACAGTAACAGCAGATCTTCGAGAGACTCTCTTTCATCAGGCCACACCTATGGAACTAGAAGCCGCCAGGCACTAAGACCACATGCAAACTTTTGTAAGTAGTACACTAGGGGCCACCCACAACGACAGTCATTGGCTCTCCCATATAAATGTGGGCGGCCACTTGCCTCCTCAGATCCCCACCAGAGATCATTCTCGGAGGCAGTGGCGTACTTTTTTTTTTTTTTACAGGGGAGGCAAAGTAACAAAAAAGTTCTGGTTTTCAAGTATCACAACAGTAAGGAGGCCGGGGATCTGGGAGCCTTCCAGGCCCCCAGAAGCCATAGGGTTCTAGTTTTTTTCTAGGTGAAATTTTATACCTTAAGTTTGCCGTACATTTGCAAATGTTTCAAACAGAAAGCACAACACATAAGCAATAAGACATGGGTGGGTGTTGGTAGTACTGAGATACCCGCACATCCAGAGGCATAGTCAACCTCTGGGTGTGTGGGTATCTCAGTACTACCAACACCCACCCATGTCTTAATACTATATAGTCCCTCCACATATGTTTTTCACCTGTCAGTCATCTGTCTTTCTTCACACTCAAATTATGCAATTGTTTTCCATGGAACTGAAGAATTTAAAGCTCTGCATTATTCCTGTAGTAGAATGCCCCCTCCCCCCCACACACACAGAATGGTGCAATGGAATACATGAATTCAACATTCTTCAGAGTTCAAGTGGCATACAAAGACATACACAGAGACCTGAAGTGGAGCCAGAACCTCAGTTTTATCTGTTGCCAGGTAAGGAACAGGGAGTTCTCTGGGAAAATGGTAGGGATAGAAGGGGGATTTTTCATGGTCAAAGAAAACACCAGCTGAGGTCAAAATTAGGTTTTGCAGCCAGCAGCCAGTAGCCGATACGGTTAGTGGCTGCAAGGGTCAATAAGCGTGCCAGTTGGTGAGCTGGGCCAGTGGAAAGGTTTGTGGGGCTTGTGGATTTTCCCCAGTTACTAGCTCTGCTGGCTAGTGGCTGCAAAACTTAATTTTGACTCATGATCTAGGTGACCCAATTTAGTTTAACTGCCCTAACCGCACCACACTCGCACCCAATCATTGTAACCAGCATTCCACAATCTCCAACGCACAGAACTTATGTAAACTAGTTTCATTACTCACATAACAAAATAAGGCATAAAATAAATTACATCCACTGCTTTGGTGATGGTGAGGCACACAGTGCCTAAAAATAATTTCTTTAAAAACGTGACCATCTCTGGTTAACACTGGCAGCTACAATGCTACGCTACATCATGTAACATGCTACATACTGCATGGTGTACAAGTTACTACAACAAGGGTTAATTTCAGAAATGTATCTATGTGGGACACTGATCCACTGGGTACTGAAAGTGTCAAATGAAAAAAAACAATGGTGGTGGGTCACATTGTCAGTTCAGCTAAGCACAGATTCATAAAACAGTTGTTTAAAACCTTTATAAACAATGATAAGGTTGTCCCCAAGGTAAAAGAAAATGTGGGTCAAAATTAAAAAGTATGTGCTAAGGTTGACCCAAGGTAGAAGAAAAGGTGGGTTAAATTAAAAAAAAAAACAAAAAAAAAAGTGTGTACCAGCTGTCCTAATCCCCCACTCAAGAATTAACCATGAACAGGTACAGCTCATTAAAATGAAACCGTCGCATAATCCAAACACAGAAAATAAAAACTGTTCATGCTCATGGGGACGGTGTGCGGGGGCTCAGTCTCCCACTCCCAACTCCAGGCCTTTTTAAGCTATACAAAACGAATCCCCGCGGCTTCAGAGCATATATAAAGGAGCCATCAAATTGAAAGACACAGCGAAAAAGGAAAAAAAGACAGCTTCCCTTCCAGGGTTTCAGTAAAAATTACCACTTTGATTGGACACGATTATTGGAAAAGTAAAAAAGTTTCAATACACACTTATTCCGAAAAACAGGTACACAGCAAACCATGAAATAATCAATAGCACCTCGGCATCAAAGTTTCACGACCTGATCGTTGCTTTTCAAGGTCGTGGAAACGCTGATGCCAGTGGGGTGCTATTGATTATTTCATGCCTGCTGTGTACCTGTTTTCAGAATAAGCGCAGGCATTAAACTTTTTACTTTTCCAATAATCATGTCCAAAGTGGTCATTTTTACTGAAACCCTGGAAGGGAAGCCGTCTTTTTTCCCTTTTTGCTGTGTCTTTTTAAGCTATAAAATAAAATGGGGAAAAAATACACAACTCATTAGCCATCAGGCAGCTCTCCGACTAAGGCACATATTGTTGATTACATCGTCACTGTGTGCTGAGCAGTGTGGTACATGACCATGTAATGTGCTGATGATGCTGGAAGTGGAACTTCTCTGTTTTTCACAGAATAGTCTAGTTTACCACTCCCCAAAGCCCCTGGGCCCTTCCACTTGGTGCCAACATTCGGACAGCCATGAATGCCACTCCCATGAAAATCGCAGCCCATGGCCAAGCTAGCAGCTTTCATGCGGACTACTAGAACAGGCCACTAGGTCAGAGAATGCCAATGTTGCAGCCAGCCATCTGCACTATTGTGTGGAGGAAGATGGAAGATCCTTCCTTAAAGATGATAACTGCTATCCACTTCTACTGCAAGAGAGATGCAGAAAGCCCCTGCTTGGGTCAGCAGCAAATCCTGCGGAAATGCGAGCAGCATGGTCTGTAGGAAAATTAAAAAATAGCTGACAGTACTGTCTGCCAAAGTGCCAATAACCAAGACCATGGCAACAGTAGTGCCCCAAACCCCACAACATACAACAGAAGGGACGACCGTGTGCAAAAATAGTAAATACTAGAAATACCACCAACAGCTTAATGTGGTTCAGTTTCAGTTGGAAACCACATGATTCCACCTCCCCAGCCCCTAGGGACAACTGCAGGCTAAAAAGTAGGCAGAACTTGAAGAACTGTCTAGCCCTCCATTCCCACTCCCAGTCAACAGAAACACAGTAAACACAGGTTGTAACTGTACATACCCACCAGCAGTCGTCAAACAGTGCAATTTCAAAAACACAGGAGACACACAGAAAATGGCAGCAGTCAAACACACATGCAGTCTATCCCCACCAATGTTAACCATTTCCTGCTTTCCAGGCAATCTTGCTGCATTTACTCCAGGACAGATCTGTGCGTCTCTCTCTCTCTGTCCTCCCAGTCCACCCAGTCACGACCACCATATTACCAAAAAATGTAAAACAAGTGTATTATCTTCGTTTTTTAACTAGGCAAGGAAGTAATGCTAACCCAACAGCCAACGAGCCACACTCCACTCATCGGCCAGCCAGCTGTAGCACAGACTGGACAGAGAAAGAAGGAAACCTAGAGGGAGGGGAAGGAAGTGGAACTTGAAAGACAGGCAAAACTTTTATTGTGTCACTGTGTCACAGCCAGCTTTTTCAGACTGTAATCTCCCCTGCCCTCTCGCCTGGGCTGGCTGGATTGATTAGATTTGATGCTAGTTGTTACCCTGTCCCTTTCCTGCCACCGAGATGCTGCCTGTATGTATGCTGCTTCCCATCCAAGTTTCAGCAATGGAGCAATCTGAACTGGAACCACCAGACCATAAAACACACTAGTAGCTTTAGTTTGCTTGGCTCAAGTCCATGATGGCCCGGCACCTGGCTGGTGGGCTAAAACTACACCTTAGACTCTTAGGACAGCAAGAAGGCAAAACCTGGCAATCGGCTGCGCCTACAGGTGCGAACTGCACTGCAGAAGCAAAGTGAACAAAGGAGCCCAAAAACGTCCAGTGAAATTAAAATAAAATCACTGAGTCGGAGCGAGTGGAGGAATGCATGGAGTCAATGAATTTCATTTGAATTAAAAGTACACAGTACCACTACCAACCCACCCTAGTACCAAACAGCACCTAAACAAGTCAGAGACACTCATCCGAGCTCCAATCGATGACCAGTCCTCCTTGAGAAAGTTTTGGATCGAACAATAAACCAACGACATGATGATGCCCATGTTTTGTTTCCACCAAATTAATTAACCCTCCCCTCCCAGGACATAGAACTGTACCAGTTAAAGCAGAAGGAAGCAGGTAAGGCAGTCAGAATAGCAAAGGCCCAAACCGAGAAAGACAGCCAACTTGGTTACGAAGTGGGATAAAACCTTTTATAGGTACATTAGGGAGCAAAGAAAGACTAAAGCAGGGATACTGAGGCTGAACAAAGAGGAAGGTGGTTGGGCAGAGAGTGACAGTGAAAAAGCAGGGATACTGAACGAATACTTCTGCTCAGTATTCACAATGGAAAAGCAGGGGGAAATACCTAATCTGGTCAATAGAAGCACTCTGGATAGGGGGTTGATATTAGTCCTTTCACAGAAGAAAGGGTTCTGAAAGAACTCTTAAAACTGAAGGTGGATAAAGCAATGGGGCCTGATGGGATTCACCCCAGAATTTTAAAAGAACTAGTAACACCACTGTCTACCTTTTTTAATAAATCATGGGAGGATGGGGTGGTACCTGAGGACTGGAGGAGGGCAGATGTGATTCCCCTTCACAAAAGTGGGAGCAAGACAGAGGCAGGAAACTACAGACCTGTCAGTTTGACCTCAGTGGTAGGGAAAATGATGGAATCACTTCTGAAGGAAAGAACTGTTGAGTATCTAGAGGTCAGAGGGGCACAGGACCCAAGGCAGCATGGATTCACAGTGGGAAGGTCATGTCAGACAAATCTAATTGATTTTTTTGACTGGGTGACCAAAGCAGTAGACCAGGGAGGGGCTGTGGACATGCCATACCTAGACTTTAGCAAGGCATTTGACACAGTCCCTCACAAAAGATTAATAAACAAATTAGCCAGCCTGGGAGTGGGTCCTAGGGTGGTAGCCTGGGTAAAACACTGGTTGGACAACAGGACACAGTGGGCAATAGTAAATGGAGTCCACAGTGAAGAAAAGAGGGTTACTAGTGGGGTACTGCAGGGTTCAGTACTGAAGCCGGTCCTTTTTAATGTCTTTATAAGTGACATTGCAGAAGGACTGGAAGGGAAAGTATGTCTCTTTGCAGATGACACAAAGATCTGCAACAGGGTTGATACACAAGGTGGGGTGGAAAGGATGAATAGGGACTTGGCAAGGTTGGAGTAATGGTCAAATGTATGGCAGCTTAGATTCAATGCAAAGAAGTGCAAAGTAATGCACCTGGGAAACAAAAACCCAGGGGAAGAGTACACAATGGGGGGTGAGATACTGACAACAACAAAAATGGTAAGGGACCTGGGGGTAGTCATATCAGATGACCTAAAAGTGGGCCAGCTATGTGAGAAGGCAGTAAGGAGGGCTGGGGGGATACTGGGATGCATAGGGAGAGGCATCACCAGTAGAAAACAGGAAGTTGTTAGCCCTCTGTACAGACAGTTGGTAAGACCACATCTGGAGTACTGTGTACAGTTCTGGAGACCCCATCTCTGCAAAGACATAGACAGGGTGGAGGCTGTCCAGAGGAGGGCAACCAAAATGATGCAGGGTCTGCATCAGAAGACATATGAAGAAAGACTAAAGACGATAGCCTCGAGGAAAGGAGGAGAGGGGGACATGATAGAAACTTTCAAATACCTCAAGGGAATCAACAGAGTCCAAGAGGGTAGCATCTTTCAGAAAAAGAGATGCGCAAAAACAAGGGGGCACAATTTGAAGATAGAGGGGGACAGCTCAGAGGTAATGTGAGGAAGTATTTCTTCACAGAGAGGGTTGTGGATACATGGAACAGCCTTCCTGAAGAGGTCGTAGAGTCAAAAACAGTGGGGGAATTCAAGAATGCATGGGACAGACATAAGGCAACTCTAGTGGGGGGTAGGAGGAAGTAGGCTGTTGGTTAACTAGAATCTGCAGCTTATCCGTTAGATAGGGAAATGGGCAGACTAAGTGGGCCAAGCGGTCCTTATCTGCCGTCAAATTCTCTGTTTCTATGTTTCCCCATCCATAACACATATACATAATGCAATGAGACTGTGATCTGACAGTGAATAATAAAAATGAATTTGAGAATGATAATACATATACATACATAGCAGTAGCACTTCAAAATTGATCCTACCTTATTAGGCATGGCCACGACATGGTCTGTGTTATCCCTTCCCTTCCAACTGAGAGAGGAGAAAGAATTATTAGTTTTAATCCCCAAAGTCAGGAGGACACTGAGGAGTATGGCAGCCTGGAGTCCTGCTGGGAGTACACCAAGTTCAGGAGGCTGAGGCTCTTTCTCTCTCTCTCTGGCTGCTTCGGGTTGCTGTCGCTGCCAGGCTCTCTGACTTCAAGAGACTCCCCACTCCTGACTGATTTTTCTGGTCCTGTTGTGGCTGGCTGGAGGGTCTTGATGCTGAGGCCCGGCACTGGTGCCAACAGTACTGTCCATCTCCCAGATGGCCACAGACCTTCCTAACTCCACAGTCTGTCTGCTACTGTATGTTCGGGCCTTGGGGATTACTATCCGGTGACGCCGCAACGTCGAGGAATAGGACCTGACTATGGACTACTTGAGGATACAGCAAATCCTCATACTTCTAGAGGATGACGCCCGGCGGGTGGTGCAGTGGACGATGTGTGACTGAGCAGTCGGACCTGGACCCGAAGAAAGACCCAGACAGTCAATGACGAGCTCTTCAATGGCCATCGGGCAAAAAGTGCGGCACACAAACGGAGCTTTCAGCTGTGCTCTGGTACTGGCTGGAAAATACACGCGCAGCCTTGCAGCCAATCGGAATTGAGGAAATTCAGGAATTAGGACAATATTCAATTTAAAAATACACAGCAAAAGTGAATCCTCCCTCTGAGTCAGAACACCCCCCACCCCTTACTAAAACTCTTCTTCTCGGTTCCCAGGTCCACAATAAGAGCAAAAAAAAACAGAACCAAATCACAATGATAACAATGACCCAGCCACTGCTTGGGGGACCTCCCAGTAGTGAACCAGGAGACAACCTAGGGCTCTGCCGACCAGATGAGACAGAGAGCAACAGACAGACCCTTATGGAGAAGGGGACAGTATTCACCACAGTTTCAGGATTGGATAGGGGAATGAAGGGTGGGACGGCATGGCCTTTTGAAAGAGATTCTCTCAAAGATCTACTGTTATGGTAAGTACGTAACTGTTCTATTTACTTCGAGGATATCTTTTTCGTCAGGCCACACCTATGGAATGAGTACCAAGCAGTACTGACCATAAACAATCTGGGTGACAGAAGCTTACAGGCCTAAGAGAATAGGCCTTGGAGTACAGCTAGGCTGAAGACAGACCTTTTTCGTGAGGCTATGTCCAGAAAGGTGTGGACAGTACTCCAGGTAGCAGCTGCACAGATTTCAGCAGCAGACACATTTTTGAAACTTGCAACAGATGTGGCCATACATAGAAACATAGACTTTGACGGCAGATAAGGACCGCTTGGCCCATCTAGTCTGCCCATTTCCCTACCTACGGATAGGCCACAGATCCTAGTTAACCAACAGCCTATTTCTTCCTACCCCCCCCCCCAAGAATTGCCTTATGTCTGTCCCATGCATTCTTGAATTCTCCCACAGTTTTAGACTCCACAACCTCCTCAGGAAGGCTGTTCCATGCATCCACTACCCTCTCTGCGAAATAATATCCTCACATTGCCTCTGACCCCCCATCTTTAAATTGTGTCCTCTTGTTCTTGCACGTCTCTTTTCTGAAAGATGCTACCCTCTTGGACTTTGTTGATTCCACTGAGGTACTTAAAGTTTCTATCATGTCCCCCTCTCCCTTCTTTCCTCAGGGTATACATATTAAGCTTCTTTAGTCTCTCCTCATACGGCTTCTCTTGCAGACCCTGTACCATTTTAGTTGCCCTCCTCTGGACTGCCTCTATCCTGTCTATGTCCTTATGGAGATGGGGTCTCCAGAACTGGACACAGTGCTCCAGATGGGGCCTCACCAACTGTCTGTACAGAGGGATAACAACTTCCTGTTTCCTGCTGCTGATGCCTCTCCTATGCATCCCAGTATACCCCAGCCTCCCTACTGCCTTCTCACATTGCTTGCTAACCTTAAGGTCATCTGATATGATTACCCCCAGGTCCCTTTCCTTTTTTGTTGTTGTTACTACCTCCCCCCCATTGTGTATTCTTCCCCTGGGTTCTTGTTTCCCAGGTGCATTATTTTGCACTGCTTTGCATTGAATCCTAGCTGCCATACTTCTGATCATTCCTCCAACCTTGCCAAGTCCCTTCTCATCCTTTCCACGCCTCCTTGTGTATCAACCCTGTTGCAGATCTTTGTGTCATCTGCAAAGAGGCATACTTTTCCTTTCAGTCCCTCTGCAATGTCACTTATGGAGACATTAAAAAGGACTGGACTCAATACTGAACCCTGCGGTACCCCACTAGCAACCCCTCTTCTTCAGAGTGCACTCCATTTACAATTACCTTCTGTGTCCTGTTGTCCAGCAAATGTTTTACCCAGGCTACCACCCTGGGACCCACTCCCAGGCTGGTTAATTTGACTATTAATCTTTTGTGTGGGACTGTGTCAGATGCCTTGCTAAAGTTTAGGTAGGCCATATCCACAGCCCCTCTCTGGTCTACTACTTTGGTCACCCAGTCAAAGAAATCTATTAGATTCGTCTGACATGACCGTCCCACTGTGAACCCATGCTGCCTTGGGTCCTGTGCCCCACTGGCCTCTAGGTACTCAACTATTCTTTCCTCTAGTGGAGTGACCATGAACACCCCAGGAGGTTCCATATCACACTGCCTATAACAAAAAGTAATATAGTTTGCTAACCATTTGGACAGGCACTCTTTGGAAACTGGAGCGCCCTCTTTCCCAGAGGCGAATGGAATAAAAAGTTGTGAGGACTTCCTGCAGTCCTTCGTGCAGTGTATATAGTACCTGAGTATTCTGTGTTCATCTACAGTATGGAGCAATGCTTCCCCTGGATTGGCATGCTCAGGAAAATAAACTAGCAGGTGGATGGTTTGATTTAAAGTAAACTCAGACACCGTCTTTGGTATGAACTTACGATTAATATGCAAAGACACCCTATCTTTGTGGAAAATCAAGTAAGGAGGCTCACACATTAGAGCCTGTAGCTCTGAAAGCCTTTGAACAGACGTAATGGCAACTAAAAACAACGCTTTCCAAGACAGAAAGCGTAGGCCGCATATCACGGCCGTCTCAAAAGGAGCCAAAGTAAGCTCTTCCAACACAAAATTCAAGTCCCAAGCCATGACCGGATTATTGATAGGAGGCTTCAAGTACAGAATGCCTCTCAAAAAAGTGCAGGCCACCTCCAGCTGAGCAACCATATGACTCTCAAGGGGCACATGGAAGGCTGAGACAGCAGCCAAGTGCACTTTCATGGAGGAATACTGCAGGCCTGCATCTGACAAGGACAACAGATACTCTAGAACCTGATTTATGGGGCAGGTAAAAAGCTCTAAGTAATGAGAAGCGGCCCACAAAGGAAACTGCTTCCACTTCATGGAATACGTTGCCCTGGTAGAAGGCTTTCTAGCAGCCACCAAGACATCAGTCACCTTTTGGGAGACCCCAAATCTAGCAATGGCTATGTTTTCAGAAGCCTTGCATGGAAGTGAAGCGATCTGAGGTCCAGATGGACCAGAGTTCCCTAGTCCAATGACAGAAGACCCTGGCATAAAAGCAGGGGTACTAGTGGTTGCACTGCCAACTGCTTCAGTAAGGGGAACCAGATAGGTCGAGACCACAGGGAAGCAATGAGGATTAGAGTTGCTCCCTCCATCTGAAGTTTGAGTAATGCCCTCCGAATTAGAGGGTAGGGAAGGAAGGCATACAAAAACCAATGCATCTTGCCATAAAACTCCAGATCCTGGAACAAGCGAGCAGAAAAGCGGCAGTTTTGAGTTGTATGGGGACGCAAAAAGGTCCAAATTGGGACGATCTCATCTGTTGAACAGGTCTTCTATCACTGAGGTCAGCAGTTCCCATTCAGGACTGTCACTGACTTAGTCTGTCTGCCAAGACGTTTTGGGCACCTGGAACACAGAATCTGACGGCAGATAAGGACCGCATGGCCCACCTAGTCTGCCATTTCCCTTACTTACTGTTACACCGCAGACCCTACTTGATCTCTGGCTTTACCCCCCCCTTTCCATACCACTAAGGTTCCCTTATGCCTATCCCATGCAATCTTAAATCCTGTTACTGTTTTTGCCCCCACCACCTTCCAAGCATCCACCACTCTTTCTGTGAAGAAGTACTTCTTCACATCTCCTCTGACTCTACCCTCCAGCTTCATAGCATGTCCCTGCTTTGAGCACCTTTTTTGTCTGGAAAATGCTTCCCTCTTGAACCTTATTTATACCCGTGAGGTATTTCGAAGTCTCTATTATATCCCCCCCCTTTCCTCTAGGGTACACATACTGAGGTCCTTCAGTCTGTCCTTATAGGGCTTTTGATGCAGACCTTGTACCATTTTAGTTGCTCTCCTCTGGACCGCCTCTACTCTTTCTATGTCTTTCTGGAGATGTGGTCTCCAGAATTCGACAGCACTCTAGGTGAGGTCTCACCGGTGATCTATACAGCAGTAAATGAAAATTACGTACCTACCGTAATTCTTGATCTTTATGTGTATCTTCACCATTCATCACAATTGGGTATGTGGACGGAGGTCATGACCCCGCGGGAGTTTTTTTTTTTTTTTTGGGATGGGCAGAGTCGATGCAGCGCGCCGCCCTCGAGGCCGCACGCACTGCGTGGCGCCAGGGTTGGCTGTTAAGTGTCACTGACCCTGCCCTCCCACCGGTTCTGAGTCACCTTAGAGTGAAATAGGGAGGGTGGGACAAGGGAGTCCAAGGGACAGGTAAAAGGAAAAGATATACAAAAGGAGGAATAATAGCTGAGAGGACAGAAAAGAAGGAAGAGGAATATATGGGATTGGGAGGGGTCCCAATCTCTGGAAAAGAAGAAGAAGGGAAGGACAAACATCTTTCTTGGAAGGGGGGAGGACAATGCCAACTGACCCTGCAACCTGGACCTCCTAATTAAGACTGAACAAGTTCAGACCTTCTGTCCTAGGGAGAGGAGAGGAGAGAAAGAAAACCTGGCAAGGCAAGAAAGGTGAACCACAGAATAACAGCTCTAGGCAGAGCACGACTATCCCTGAGGGATTAGTCGCAAAACACAACTAAGAAGTCTAGAAGCCAAGGCACATCCTCCCCCCATCCAAAGAAAACGTGGGTGAAGGAACTTCAAGAGAAGAGCCTCCCCAAAAATAATTAAAAATCGAATTAGTCCCAAAGTACAAAGGAGAAGGGGGAAAAAGAGGAGGCTCTAAGTGCGGCACCCCATCCCTAAGAAGGAGTGGGAAAGCTGCAAGGCGATAAGGCTAAAAGCCCCCCCCCCCATCCAGCCGCTAAGCTGTAGAACTTGGTTTCTCTGTGTGTCTCCAAGGTCCCCCTACTCCTAACCAAAGGGAAGGAGGGAGGGGAGGAAGAGACACACAGAGGGAGGGGGACCTGGAGACTGAGGCCCCAGGGGGATGGAGGGTGGGATTTTGAGACTAATGGTGAAGATACACAGAAAGATCAAGAATTACGGTAGGTACGTAATTTTCATATCTTATCTGTGTCAGTCTTCACCATTCATCACAGTTGGGTGAGTACCGAGGCCCCCCGAAGGGGCCCGAGACCCTAAAGGACTAAGTCCCTTAGTGCACAGTGGGGGAGAGAACACTGAGAGGGAGAACCCTTATGGGCCCGGTGAGGCCCAAGACTGGGGAGAGTGAGACAGGGACCCCCTGGAGGGGGCAGGAGGTTGCCACCTCACTCTACGGCAGAAAAGGTGGGTTCTCTGGTAGGCGGATGAAATCACCCTACGCTGGGCCAAGGGTGACAACTGGGAAAGACGCAGCCATGCCGTCCTCTTAGTGCAGATCGCTGTCCCAACGACCCTGGAAGCTACCTCGCTGGTGTTGTAAGATGCCCTCGCTTGGTGCCTTGCTAGCTCCAGGCCACATGCAGAGAGTGCAATGGCTTGTCTGGTTACCTCCGAATCAGGCAAGAAGGCTAGGAGTTGACCCAGCCTGGACCACAAGAACCTATCATAGAAAGCATAGTGGTCCTGATGAGCAGAAATCAACAACAACCACTGTGCCGAGTAAAAGGTCCTCCTCAACCAGAAGTCAAAATCTGCGGAATCTTGATCTGGGGGCCGGTCATGGTGGAGAGTGCAAAGCCCATCGGGAGTGTCCAGCTGCATCAGTCCTGACTGAGGATGAAGCAAACTACCTGGAGACTCCCGGGGGTGGGGGGGTGGCACAATACCTCTGGCTCAGATCCCTAGGGGCTGAGACTCCGGAAAAGGGTCATTGCCAGAACCGCAATGATGCCTCCTGGAAAGGAGCAGGCCAGGCAGGCACCACAAGGGTGGCCACACTGAAGTCGCCTAAAAAGGTGCGCGTCAAATGCTCCGGATTGTGCTGAGGAGTGGGTGGGGTTATACGCAGGTCTTCCATCATCCTCACGAGGAAGCGCTGATACTCAGCGAGATCAGTAGAAGGGGAGATGTGGACGGAAGGTTCCTCTCCCCCAGAAGAGGAGGATGAGGAAGCGGAAGACCTCGGAGATCCAGAGGTTGGCTGCTCAGGGGGAGGGTGGAACACCTGCTCGTCTGTGGCCGTGACATAAGTAGGGAAATGAGCAGCCGCACCCCTGAACTGTTCCCAAGAGGGAGGTCCCGTAGGACCGCGAATGCATGGGAGAGCAGGACATGGCGACAGAGGAATGGGGGCCAGATCCACAACAGAAGAGGAACGTCCTCTGCCCAGGCAAGAGAGCGCACCGGAAGCCTTCAAAGGAGGAGGAGTAGTTCCGGGGAGCCCAACAGCCGACAGCTGATCCACCATGCTGGAACTGCCTAGACCATGCCCCGAAGAATACCCCACGTGAGGTGACCAGGACCATGAAAGCCCAAAAGGATGGTCCTTTCCCTCCAAAGACCAGGGCACTCTCAAGGAGACCGAGAAGAAAGGGCAGGGGTCTGTGCTGCGACTCCTCCCCGAACCCATGTGGGTCCCAGAGAAGGGCCATCTCCTCGAACCCTGGCCCCTCGACCCCTCAGAGTCAGAGGGAGCTCTCTGCCTCAAGAACACCAGCCTGGGTAGCTAGCAACCTTGGTTGGTCCCTGAGGAGACCACCTAGGGAGCAGCACCCTTCCCCTCTGTGGACGCCCTGGTCGGCCCTAAAGTTGGGTGATCCAGGCACACCACATGAGGGGGGTATCCCAACCGAGGGGGCAGAAAACCCTCCAAGTCTAGGCTGCAGGGCAATAGTGGTCTGGACCACCGCCTGCTGGTCAGCACCCCGACCCCAGACTCGAGGGGCTACTGCCCACTCCTCAGAGGGAAGCTGGTTCCGGTCAGCCGAAGTAGCTACCGAGGTGTCCACATGGACTGCCAACCCTGAAAAGTCGGACAGTGGGTCTGAACCAGACTCAGAGTCCACCTCCGAAGAGGTAGAGACCGTAGTCTGGTGCCAGACCATACGCAGATGCATGCTCCTGTCCGGACAGAGGGAGGTGCCAATCTGGGTATCCGCACCAGAGTTGGCACTGAACTCCCCCACGGCACCATGAACTGCACCCGAGGAAGAGACGGTACCGAGAGCGTCAACAGAATCCGAGCGCCCGCCACGGTGTTGCCCCCCACGGCGCTACAAACAGCACCGGGTCAGGACGGCGCTGATGCCGGCACTGACAGTCGGAGCCAAGAGTGACACCTCCCACGATGCTGCAAGTGGTGCCAGAGCTAGACATGGTGCTGTCCCCAGCCTCGGCACCACGGGTGGCGCCGAGACCAGAAACAGTCGAAGACAGCACCGTAGAACTTCCCATGGCACCATTAGCACCATCTGCGCTGTGAACAGCAGACCGGTGCCGACTATGGCGCCATCAGGACCCACGGCGCTGAGGTCCAAAATGGCAACGATGGACGGCGTCGAGGATGGTGCCAACCCAGGCTTTTCAGCCCAAGGAAACGACACCAGGGGGAAACCTCGCCCCCGAAAGGGCGATTGCTGGAGCGGTGCCTCCCGCCCACCCTCCAGGAGGAACGGACTAGGCTTCCTGCACCGTGGAAGGGGCTTCTACCATGGCAAGGCTACAAGAGGTGGAAGCCCCCTCCTCCATGGTCTGTACAGAACTAGGAGGGGACCCAGAGGAAAGGCTGAGAGACCGCTGCTTGGCCCAACGAGTGCGCACTCATTACCCGGAAGTCGGTGGAGCTCGTCCAACTTTCCATGCACACTTCCAGGACACAACATTCCACAGAGAAACAGGTGTCACACAAATCCATGTCATTAAGCGGGCCAAGACACGCAAGACAACGATCATGCTGGTCAGTAACGGAGTACTTGCGGCCGCACAGGCACCGACACATGGGAGGCCGCCCTACTTCCAGCGACTTTTTGCCTTCCGACCTAGACATGATCGACAGCAAACAAAGTGAAAAAACAGACTCGATGTCGCTGAAAATAATAAAGGAACAATCTTACCAGGCAGTGGCGTTGAGTAGGGTGAAAGGAACCGACAGTAGATAGGCGTCGACAGATGAAAACTAGGCCCGAAGTGCATAGTTTGCTTGAGGGAACTCCTCACGAGGTGTGACCTCTATGATGGGAGATGAAGAACTGGTGGGAGGGCGGAGTCGATGACACCCAACGGCCAACTAGCGAGCGCCACCCAGTGCGTCAGCCTCGAGGACAGCGCCGACTCCGTCCATCCAAAATAAATAAATAAATAAATAAAAGAGCTCCCACAGGGTCGTGACCTCCGGCCACATACCCAACTGTGATGAATGGTGACGAGTGACACAGATAAGATCACCACTTCTCTCTTTCTGTTGGTGAAACCCCTCCCTATGCACCCTAGCATTTTACTAGCTCTCCCCCCACTGCTTTGTCACACTATCTGGCCACCTTTAGGTAATCAGATATGATTACCCCAGGACAGGTCTCTTTCTTGTCTGGGGGTCATTAATACTACACTCCCATTTTGTATTCTGCCCTTGGGTTTCTGTACCCCAGGTGCATGATTTTGCACTTCTTTGCTTTGAAAATTAGCTGCCACACCCGTGACCACTCCTTTAGCTTTCTTAGATCTCTGATAATTTTTTTCCCCCACCCCCTGGGAGTGTCTACCCTATTGCAGATTTTGGTGTCATCAGCAAAAAGGTATACCTTCTCTTCTAGCCCCTCTGCAATGTCACTAATAAAGACATTAAAGAGGACCGGCCCCAGTACTGATCCCTGTAGCACCTCACTTGTTACCCTCCCTTTCTCAGAGTGAACTCCATTTAACACCACCATCTGTCGCCTGTCCCATAACCAATTCTGTAACCAGTTTACCACCTTTGGACCCACTCCTAGGCTGCCCAGCTTGTTTATGAGTCTCCTCTGTTTTTCCTGAGACACTTCCCTACCCTCCTCCCTCTGTCTCTCCTTATACTTCCTGAATGCTAACTTTTTTTCCCTTATCTTCTTCTTCACTGAGAGGGTGGTGGATGCTGGGAACAGCCTCCCAGCAGAGCTGGTGGGTGCTAAAACTGTTAACGGGATTCAAGCATGCATGGGATAGTCACAAGGGGATATCTGAAAGAAGGAAAGGGGGGAGAAGACTGGAGAAAGAGTAGGGTCTGCGGTGGCACAGAAGGTAGGGAATATAGGGAAGACTAGGTGAGCCAAGAGGTCCTTATCTGCCGACAACTTCTATGTTTCTATGTTACCCTCCCGGCCATCTCGAGAACCATAGCAGTCTCTTTTCCTCTTGCTTACTTGCCTGATGTAGAAGTTTGTTGCCTTCACTATCCCCTCTTTTTGCCCACTGTCCCTCCACTCAAGTCCCCCCAAATGGCAGGGCATCCCAGAGGCATTCCCCATCTTTTTAAAATCATTGAAACGTACTGCTGACAGTTCTAGACCGTGTTCCAGAGCCCCATACCATACTCTCATTGCTTCCCTGCATGGGGGTAAGAGCGAGTTCCCCCTTTTTTGTAGATGTAATGCATCACACTGACGTTGTCCATCTGTACTAATAAGAGGACCCAGGGACAGTGAGCCTGGAAGGCCTATAGGCCGTACAGAACAGCTCTCATTTCTAGAATATTTATATGTAAGGTGCTCTCCATTTTGATCCATACACCCTGCATCTGATGGGGCCCTAAATGTGCTACCCAGCCCATCCCCGAGGCATCTGTATTTAAAATCTGATGCGAAGATGGGATCAAGAAAGGAACCCCCTTTATCAAGTTGCTGGGTTCTGTCCACCACGTGAGCACCTTGCATACAGGAACAGCTACTAGAACCTTCTGTTCTACATCGTCCGTGAGTTGATCCCACTGGACTCTCAAGGTCCACTGAGGGACCCTCATGTGTAGTCTGGCTGGAGCTACTGTGACAATGGCTGCTGCCATTAGGTCCAAGAACCGAAGAAATGTTCTGGCTGTGACATATTGGCTGTTGTGAACTAGCTGGGCATGTGCAATCAGATGTTCGGCCCTGTCCGGAGGCAGGAAAGTTGAGCCTAGGTCCAAAACTGCCCCCATATACTGTAGACACTGGCAAGGGGTCAAGACAGACTTTGGCACATTGACAGTTACCCCTAGGGCATTGAACAGCTGTCTTGTTGTGCAGAAGTTGCTCCCTGGTCGATGGAGCTCCGGGTATAGGAGGAGGAGGAGACAGAAAGTGCTTGAGAATGTCCATAAAGGATGATAGTACTGCTTGTACTTCACAACTGTGTAGTCAACAGAAACACCGGTAGAGGTCGACAGAGGAGGCAAGGCCCCCAGCATTGACGGCGACGCACCAACTGTGCTAGGCCTGGTGGCACCTGCAACCTATCATAGAAACATAGAATTTGACGGCAGATAAGGACCGCTTGGCCCACCTAGTCTGCCCATTTCCTCACCTAATGGATAAGCTGCAGATCCTAGTTAACCAGCAGCCTATTTCTGTCCTGGAAGTAAGGTTGACAGCCCGGGCGGCATCACCACTGGAGCGGTCAACGATGCTTAAGTGGTTGGAGCCTCATGGAGGGGTGACCGAGAAAGGACTGGGGAGGTTTTGTCCTTTTCTCGCTCCCTCTCCTGGTGCTTTTGTTTGAGTGACCTGGACATGTTTTCTTGGGATTTAGATCCCAAGGAATGTACCAGCAATG
The DNA here is from genome assembly GCA_016271365.2 of Neoceratodus forsteri. Lineage (NCBI taxonomy): Eukaryota > Metazoa > Chordata > Ceratodontiformes > Ceratodontidae > Neoceratodus > Neoceratodus forsteri. Next base: position 24,359,997 of record CM057452.1, on the reverse strand, counting down.
CAGTGGAGCTCTTTTGCTGGAGCTCTGTTTCCATTCAGGCTACCGGCTGCTTAAGAAGGTGCTTTTCTAAAGCGTCTTTTTGGGGTCGCCAGGTGGCTATGTTAAACACTCTGCAGATTGGGCATGCTTGAACATTATGGTTCAGGCCGAGGCAGTACATGCAGATGCCGTGTGAATCTCTGGAGTATATCCTTTCACATTTGCAATACTGGAACAGTTTCGACGGCTCCTTAGACAACATACACGCTGCAATCACATAAGAAAGTGATTACTGACTGTGGAGAGAAAAAAAACAAGAAAATCAGCGACTGTAACAATGTCGTTTCTGTGCAGAGTCCGACTAGTATGGCTAAAAGTGGGAAAAGAACTAAGGGGGAAGGAGTCGCCCATGTATATATGGGAGAGCTGACGTTTGACATTGTCTTGGGTGGCCCCTAGTGGACTGCCTACAGAAGTTTTCATGTGGTCCTAGTTCCTGGTGGCTTATAGTTACATAGGTGTGGCTCAATAAAACAGATATCCTCAAAGAAGATCTATGGTTACAGGTGAGTAACCTATTTTTTCTAGGGGCATGGATATGAATCACTTAGCCAAACTCTGGCGGACTCCTAGCAGTTCTCCGGAAGGGGTCGGCATTGCACAAACCCCTGCTCAGCGAACAGAGATTGGAGAACCGAGGTTCAAAAAACACACATCCTGCATGACTCAAGGTCAATGCGGTAGTGGGAAAATGAGGTGTGTGCTGACCTCCGTGTAGCAGCCCTCCAGATCTCCTGTATGAGTATATCCCTGGAGGCAGCCACTGAGGCAGCAGTATGTCTGGTGGAATGAGCCCTAATCCCTACGAGAGACTCCCAATCAGCCAACCTAAAGCAGAGGTCAAAGTAAGACATGATCCACCTTGCAATCGTCCACTTTGCTGCTGGTCTGATAGGTGCGGCTTCAGCGTAGGTGACAAACAGCTCATGAGTCTGTCCCTGAATACCAGCTGTACGCTCCCCATAATAGGAGAGCTTTCTCCTCAGGTCCAGGGTCCGAAGCCTGTGGTCAGCTTCAGAAGAGGGGTTTATTTATTTATTTATTTGCTTTTGGTAACCGGGTAAGAGCACTAGGCAAAGACCTGCCTATTTTCAGACACGACCTGGTAAAGTACAGATTACAAAAACCATAATAGAACAATTACAAGGAATAATATGCAGGTATCCATGCAGGGACAAGCAACAGTACAGAGCAGATATAGTAGTCTCCATGCAGGGGTATGCAATTGTACAGAGCACAGTTGTAGGATACTGCCATTGAAAACACTGGTGCAAGAGAAATTCAGTACAGAATACAATAAGGCATATGAGTTAGTTATCAAGTGCAGTTACAAGATTCAAGTGTGTTCAGGTAAGAGAACAGGGCATTCTTGAACATGGGGAGAGATTTGGAGCTTGGGTTGGTAAAGTATAGCGGTAAGTTAATCACCTGGTTAAGGTGAAACTCCAATTCAACCTTCGGGAGGAACTTCATTTTGGAGCAAAGGATGACTTTGTCCCTGTAGAAGACCAGGTAGGGAAAAGTCCACCGAGAGCACCTGGAGCTCCAATCCTTCTGGCAGAGGTGATGGCCACCATGAAGGCCATCTTCCATGACAGATGTGATAATTCACACCTGTGCATCGGCTTCAATGGCTTGCCCATGAGTACAGCCAGGACCAGTAGTAAGTCCAACGGTGAAGGTGGATCCTGCACCAGAGGGGACAAGTGGTCAAGGCCCTTGAAAACCCACCCGATCAGTGTTGGCATACGGCCCACGCCTGGTAAGTAGAGATGGCTGCCAGGTGCACCTTAAGGATTGTCACTTGCAGACTCAGCTGGGAAAGGGACTAGACTAGTCCAGGATGCTAGCCATAGGGCAGGAAAGGGGATCAAGCTCCTTGCCCTGGCACCAGATGGAACATTTCTTCCATTTAAACGCATAGCAGCTATGAGTTGATTTGTTCCTGGAGGCCTCCACAACTTGGCAGACATCCTCAGATAGACCCAAGGCCTGGAACTCTAACCACTCAGGAATCAGGCCATTAGGTGAAGGGACTGATGGTCTAGGTGCAAGACTGTCCACTGAAGTCTGGTCAGCAGGTCTGGGCGCGGAGAGGCAGTCGCTGCAGAGACCGGCTGCTGAGGCTGAGAAGATCCATCCAGGTACCAGAAGTGCCTTGGCCAGTCTGGAGCTATCAGGATCATCCACACCTTATCCTTCCTGACCTTGACCAGTACTCTGTGGATCAAGGGGAAGGGAGGAAAGGCATACACGAGACCAGGACCTCATGAAGACATCCCCCATCAGTGTACCGAACTTGGGGGGGGCACATAGCCTTAGTCTGGCACTCTCCAAGAAGGCAAATAAGTCCACCAAGGGTGTGCCCCACAGGGAGAGCAGGTGGTTCACTACCTTCTGATTCAGAAACCATTCGTGCAACATCTTGCCCACCTGGCAAAGAGTGTCTGCCAGCTGATTGTTCTCCACCGCGACATGAATCGTCAGGAGATCAGCGCCTAGGCTGTGCATGAGGGTCCAGGTGTGGAGTGCCTCCCGACACAACGGAAGGGGACTGTGTGCTGCCCTGTCTGTTCAGGTAAAACATGGTCATAGCACTGTCCCTCTGAACTTGAACGACCTGACCCCTGACTAGGAAAGCAAATTCTGTCAGAGCAAAGCGCACTGCATGGAGCTCCAGCAGGTTTACATGGTGACAGAACTCCCTCAGCGACAAGAACTCATGGGCCATGTGGTCTTGCAGGTCTGCTCCCCATCCTACCAGAGACAAGTCCATCGTCGGTGTGATGATCGGCTCTTGGTGGACAAACAGTATTCCTTCCTCTAGATGTTCTAGGATCAGCCACCACTGGATGGCGTCCCACACTGGCTGGGTTACTGATTGTCTGGTCCAAGTGAACAAGGCGCCGGGACCACTGACAGCCCAGCTCTGACTGAAGGGGGTGCATCCACCATTGGGCCCAGAAGACCACATTAGTGCAGGAAGCCATGTACACCAGCAGCCACAGGAAATCCCGGGCAGGACACAAAAGCCCAAAATGAACTGATCAGGCAAAGGAGGTAAAAGCCTGTTTCTGGTCTGCTACGAGGTGGGCCTTGGCCTGCAGGGAGTCTAGTTGTGCCCCAATTAACTTGATCACCTGCTTCAGTACTAGTTCTGGGTTGACCAACAGGCCCAAGTCTCAGCTGGTCCAGAAAGCCAGGTCTATGGACCTCGTCACGGCCTCTCTGGATGGACTGGCTACAAGCCAGTCGTCCAGGTAGGAGTACACCCTAACCCCAAGGTGCTTCAGGCGGGCCGCCATCACTGCCATGCATTTGGTGAAGACCCTTGGAGCTGAGGAAAGGCCAAATGTCATGACCTGGAACTGGTACAGGATCCCTTGTGCTCGGAAACGGAGGTATTGGTGGTGGGACTCGTGGACAGGAATGTGGAAGAATGCATCCTGGAGGTCCAGGGAGCGAGACCACATGTTCTGCTCCAGAGATGGTATAATCTGGATCACAGTGACCATTTGGAACTTGCGCTTCCACACATACTGGTTGAGATTGTGTAGATCCAGTATAGAGTGCCAGTCCCCCTCCAGGAAGTACCTGAACATGTAATCCTGACTGGCCAGGGTGTCCGGGACACTGGCTATAGCCACTTTTGCAAGGAGCTGAGCAATGTCCTCCCTGAAGGCGGACAGTGCGTCCTGAGACACCCCTAACTCTTGAGATGTGTGGAGACAGTAGGGTGAGAGAGCCTCAAAATCTAGAGACAGTTCTCTGCCCACTACGTCTAACACGTACTTGTCCGTTGTAATAGCAGATCAACAAGGCAAGAAGTGACATAGCCAGCCTCCGAAGGGGAGAGCAGTCGGGGACAGGACAGATGGAGGGATGACATCCCCAACCTGACACTGGACAGTTTTTGTGGGGGCACTGGCAGCTGCTGCCAGAGGGGCAGCAATACCCCCCCACCTTTGGACCTTGGACTTTTGGTTGGGGCACCAAGCCTGAAACTGCTCCTGCTGGGGCTGCTACCTGGGAGTCTGTGACTGAAAGGACCAGTACTAAACAGCCTGCTTCTTAAGACTTTTTCATCTGGTCCTTCTGGGATGGGGCCACAGACTCTAAGGTGGCATTGGCATTCAAGTGAGATGCCCTTCCACCCCAGGGCCAAAGAGGTTAGCGCCCAGGAAAAGGACATCAGCCATCTTCTGTTGGGTGTCCACTGTGAAGGTGGACAAATGTAGTCAAGCCCTGCGATACATGGAGAGAACTGCTGCCACCACATCGGCGCAAGAGTCACCCATGTCAAAGGCTGTCTGGAGCTGGTGTTTAGCCAGTGATTGACCGTGGTCTCTGAGGAGTTCCATCACCATCCACTGTTCTGGATGGAAGTATGGGAGGATCACATCAAAGATTTCCATCAGGGAATGACCATAATTAGCCATCATGACAGTGTAATTCGCCTGACAGAGACCCAAAGTAGCCGCAGCGTATATCTTTTTTGTAGCATGGTCAATCTTATGGGACTCTTTGTCCAAAGGATTGTCCGCATTCCCCTGGTGTACGGACTTACAGAACGCTGAATCCATGTCCAGACATTTGGCCGAACAGTGGTCGTAAAACCCTGCAAGGGAGCCCGTACGAACCGAGTACTTGCGGACCATGCAGCAGAGGGTGCCAGGCAGGATACTGGATGCTGTCAAAGTTCCAGGGCCAGTCTGGCTTCCATCACCAGGAAGGCAATTCCTGAGGATTCATTCTGGTCCAAAATATCCATGAGCAGAAACTCAGCCCTTTTCTGGATTGTCTCTAATGGGATTGACATGGACTCCGAGATAAGTCGGAGCAGCCCACCAAAGGACACCAGCTCATGGTCTGTGGAAGGCTCCTCACCTGAGCGACAGTCGAAGAACTGAGGGTCAGAGGATGCCATGGATTCCTGATCTGAGTTGTCCAATGACTCCTTGAAGACAGCCCTCAGCCGCTGTTCACCATGGAACTCCTGGGAATCCTCACCAACAAATGGCCTGACAAGCCAGGGGCCTTCTTGCCAGCCTCATTGGTTGAATCACCGACTGGCAACTATTGGGGTGGTGGCTCCACTGTAATCAACAGAGACGCAGGTGTGGGGAGCACCTGTGGAACCTGGAATGGCAGGGCAAACACTGGTGGCTGCCAGGGGACGGAAGCTCCACGGGGTAGAGCCCTGCCCTGTGATGGCCCACGGCTGCCAGAGGAACTCCTCGTAGCACCAGCGCATCTTCTCTCAGTGCCTCTCCTCACCCAAAGATGAGGAGGATGAGGAGAGTTGATGGCAGCACCACCCAGTTGACAGCAAGAGGGGTCTTCCTGAGATTGGCCATAGATAACACGCTGACCCTCAGTCAGCAATTAGGGTGTTGAAGACCTGACCCTGGGTGGAGACCTGTCTCTGGAAGGCTGACTAGGGTCACCAATCGATTCATGTTCTCCTGAGTGATGACCGGGAGCACAGGGGTCTATGTGGTCAATTCCTTGACCTCATCTGACAACTGGTCAACCGGGTTGAGAAATATCTCTACAGCTTTGTCGGTCAAAGGTGAGGTCATCTGGCTCAGTGGCCGGGTTGAAGAGCCGTCGACCTGCTCAATCAGCCCCTTGGCTGAGGGGCACTCAACAGGCGTCGAGTGAATCGAGGGACTGGGAAGACTGTGATCTCTCCCCATCCCATGACTGCTGACAGTGGTGAGAAGGTTTCTTGGTTTTGGTCTTGGATTGAGAGCCACGGACAGCATGGCTCTCCCCAACAGTCTAGACAGACCTGCACATATCTCGGAACTGGTCTGTGAAGGTCCTTCCAAAACTGGCCCCAGGTGGGAACAGCACCGAGATCGAGGAGGTGCCTGCTGCAGCAGCCACTGCTTCTGTCTCAAGGGCTGCAAGCGCAGCACAAGACCCAGCCACAGCCAAGGCCTTCTTGCGGCCCTTAGGTTATCCTTTACATCCTGATTCCAAGGTTGGCCCAGCGTGAGCTGAATCTTCCTGTCCTCGAGGGACTCAGTAAGCATGGAAACGCAGTGGCCACACCTAGCCACATCGTGTTACCTGCCCAGACAGTACACACATGGGTCATGCAAATCAGTGACCAACATCTGGTGGCATCAAACACAGAATTTAAATCCAGGTTTCTTGTGTTCCATCACTGGTTAGGAGACAGAGTCAAAAGAACCATGAAACTGCACTTGAAATACTTCAAAAACTGAAAACAAAAGGTTCAAAAATAGCACAGATAAAATCCTAAGTAGAGCGTAAAGTAGCTGACCTGTTCTTCCAGCAGAAAGAAAGGTCTGCCGTCGCGGGGTGGAGTCGAAGGATATATCCACCCGGGTGGTGGGAGGAGCTTAGCTTAAAGATGTTCTGGTCAATCATCGCATTCCAGTGGAACTGCCAGAGTGTGGATAAGTGAACCATATCCATGCCCCTAGAAAGATCTGTTTCTGAAGTAACCCACCTTCTGAGCAATGATGCCAGCACCTGCTGGAGCAGGGTCCACTTGTGGTTTCCCTAGCTGAGCCTGCTTAGGGAGTCTGCCACTACGTTGTCGTTCTCTGGCATGTGTACTGCAGATAGCTCTATCTCCAGAGTGTAGGCTAGGCTTCAGATCTTTATAGCTTCTGTGGCTCAGTTTGAAGATCTTGCCCTTCCCTATTTGTTTTTGTAATACATTGTTGTGGTGTGGTCTGTCCAGCTTTGGATAGATCGACCATGGATCTGGGAGGAAAATGCCTGCATTGCCAGGTAAACTGCCCTGAGCACCAGGAAGTTGATATGTTCCCGAGTCTCCTGTGAGCTCTTGGTGCCACTTACAGTGAGGTCGTCCAGATGGGCACCCCATCCTAGGAGGAGGCATCTGTTGTGAGGATAGCTGTGGGGGATTGCTGAAGGAAGGGAATTCCCCTCTGAGGTTGTTTTTTTCTTTCCACCAATTCAGTGCTCTTAGCAAGGTTTTTGTAACAGGCACCATCTTGGACAGAGGATCTCACCCCTCAGACCAGTGGATCCCTTAGGTGAAACTGAATGTTTCTGATTTGGAACCTGGCCCCTGGTATCACTGCAGTGGACAAGGCCATGTGTCCTAGTAACCTGCAGAAAATCCCTTGCAGGACTTGGCTGACCTGCCCTGAAGGATTCTGCAGTTGAAATCAGATTTGCAACCCTTGCTTGCAGAAGAAAGGTATGACCTTGCAGAGTATCTAGTTCTGCACCGATAGTCCAGAAACTAAGCAGGTTCTGTCTGTGACCTTGAAGATTTATGAGAAAGCTGAAATCCTCTAGTGTGTTCTGTGACAGCTGTATAGATGATTTTGCTTCCTGCTGTGGTTTTCCTGAGACCAGCCAGTCATTCAGGTAGGGAAAAATCACCAGACATTGCATTCTCAGGTGTGCTGCCACCACAGCTAGGCACTGTGTGAAAAACTTTGGAGCTGAGGTTAGGCCGAAGGGAAGGGGCTGTGAACTAGTATTGGTAGTTCCCTAGTGTGAACTGAGGTACTTTCTGTGACTGGGTTAGACTGGTATGTGAAAATAGGCATCTTCCAGATCCAGTGACCTCAGGAAGCCCCCACCCCACCCCTTGCAAAGATGGTGCCATTTTGAATTTTTCTTTCTTAAGGTGTTTGTTCAGATGTCATTGGTCTAAAATGAGTCACTACTCCCCAATTTTCTTGTAGGTCATGAAGTATCTGGAGAAAAGACCCTTGACCCCATTGTGTGGCAAGCACTTTCTCCACTGCTTCTCCCTGCAGTAATTTCTTTATTTCCAGCTCCAACTGGAGTTTTTTTTCTGTTGGGGTGTGAAGCTGAAAAACCTTTGGGTTCTGCAATCATTGGAATTTTCTGACAAACGTTGGCCTATTAATTCTAGGACCCACTTGACTGTGGTTATCTTTGACTATTCCTGGAAGTAGGGGACCAACCTTCCACCAACTGGCAATGAAAGGGCAACCTGGGAAGAGTAGTCAGGGGTTTTGTTTCTGCTGGAGATTAGGGGCTGGCGTTGCAGCTGCATGCCTAGTACCTTGTCTGCCCCTGCCCCTATGGTAACCTCTCTATGGTGGGCACTTGTAGGGAGCATAATTATGAGGGTAAGATCCCCTACCTCTAGTTCCCATTACATAAGGCCTGTAGGAAGTGGATACCATTTCTTTCTCAGTATTGCTCTTGTAGTTGGTTTTGTACTCATCCGCCTTTTTAGGGCTGCAGTGGGTGTAGCCCCACTGACCTCTTGCTGTAAAAAAAGAACTCGGCGCATTCCTCCCGACCAAACAACATGATGGAGTTACAACACAGTTGCCTCCGTGTCCATGAAGCACTTCACTTGCTATCTCCATTAGCAGTTGAGCTGCTCTATTTTTCCCTCTGTCGGCAGTCACGGCAGAACACTGCACATTCCCCCCATGTCCAAGATGGACGCTGCATTCTTCTGCACATGCGCTAGTAGTCGCGCATGTGCAGTACAATGCAGTGGCCATCTTGGACACAGCCGGAGTGTACCACATGTTCTGCCGCGACTACGGACTTTTTTTTTTAAACAGTACATACTTCAAACATAAGAGTTGGGTGCCCAATCCCCAGTGCTGCGATCAGGACGCCACTGATTTTTTTTTTTTTGTTATAGGTATTCCCCACCCAACCCTCCCACTCAGCACCCCCCAAAGAAAAAAAGTGACACTGGGGGTGCCCTAATCCTCAGTGTTGCGATCAGGACTCTTCCATGTTTTTTTTTTTTAATATTCCCACACCGACCCTCCCTCTCAATGCTCACCCCCCCAGAAACATAAGAATGACACTAAGGGTGCCCAGTCCCTCAGTGTCGCTATCTGGAATCCTCAGGTTTTTTTTTACCCTGTAAAAAGAAAACTGTCTATTAATGTCTTTTGTGGCTGTTCCTGTCCACCTACCGACCCTCCCAAATCAGCACCCACCACCATGCCTCCCCCAAGCCCTTACTTACATATTGGGGGTACAACGCTGTAGTCCTCTCTGGACCGCAGACACGTCTTCACTCTTCAAAGACAGACCACCAACTGAAGAAACAGGTATGCGGTTCAATGTATTTCAATGGTGTTTTAACCCACCCCTTGAAACTGATGAGTGACACCAGGGGTGCCCAATCCCCATGTCTCAATCAGGATGCCACAGATTTTATTTTTTTTAATTATAGATCCCCTCCCACCAGACCCTTCCTCTCAGCCAATTCCCCAGTGTTGCGATCAGGACTCCTCTGTGTTTTTACTTTTTAATATTCTGCCACCCGACCCTTCTTCTCAGCGCCCTTCCCCACAAAAACATAAGAATGACACTGAGGGTGCCCAATCCCCCGGAGTCGCGATCTGGAATTCTCATTTCTTTTTTTCACCCTGTAAAAAGAAAATCATCCATCATTGTCTTTTACGGCCGTTCCTGTTCCCCCACCCGACTCTCTCACTCAGCACCCACCACCCCACCCCCTCCAAGCCCTTATTTACCCATCAGGGGTCCAACACTGTAATACTCTCTGGAACACAGACACGTCTTAACTCGTCAAAGCCAGACCGTGAACTGAAGAAACAGGTATGCGTGGTTCAATGTATTTCAATGGTGTTTTGAACTTAGTGGCATAACTTGGCCATTTTTGGCCTATATTTTCAACATGTCTTCTTTGGAACCCCACCTCATGAACAAGTGCACTGACATTAGGCAAATCTGTCTCAAAAGGTGATTTTGAGGTCACTGCAAGAAATCATCTTTCCGGCAGGAGTTGAACATTTTATTTGGCCTTGTTCATGAGGTAGAGTCATAAGAAGGCTATGTTGAAAATGTGGTGTAAAAATATTACGAAAACAGCAAACTTATGAGCCTACGTTGAATTTTGTAAACGTAGGCTCAGAACTTTGGTAATTTTCAATATTGTTACCCCAAATTTTCAACACAGCCATTTATTTACAGCACCTCATGAATGTGACAGCTATCATTTTTCAACTCCTGCCCAAAATGTGTTTTTGCGTCCTGAAATTTGATTTCGCAGTCCCTGCATGAAATCACCTTTTGGGCAAGAGTTGAACATTTTATTTATTTATTTTTTATTTATTTCAGATAATCAGCTTTACAACCTTTGAGTCAGAGACTCGTTTACAAGGTACCTCGTCGCTAGGAGGGTGGACAAACAATAATATGAGATTTAGACAATGGTAACAATACAAGTGAGATACAGGTGTAAATAAGCAAACACAAGTTGCACTAACTATACAAGGCATATTCATACTCTGCAATAGAGACCAGTGCTTAGTAGGCTGAGAGATCCCGGGGTACTCTGAGAGGTACTATTCGGGATAGAATACAGCTCCGATTATTAGCAATTACAGCTCTGATTATCAGCATGGTATTTTCAAAGGGCTATTTTGAACTGGCCAATTCTGGGGATGTCTGTGATGTGCACAGGGAGAGAGTTATACCAGACAGGTGCTCTATGGTGAAAGGATCTTTGGCAGAGTGAGGTCCTAGCTCTAGGTACTAGGAAGGTGGCTTTAGTGGAATTATGGGTGAGTGCAGGCCGGGAGGCCTGTTGCAGGGATGTAGTGACCCCTGGAGGGCATAGCCCAGATATGGCCTTTTTTTGCCAGCAGGCAGGTGCGGTATTTCAGCCGTTCCTCAAAGGTGAGTATGTTAGAGGCAGAATAAAGTAGACGTGTGGGTTCTGCTATGGGCACCAGTCAGCAGCCTGCAGGCTTTGTTGATAGAGGTCTGGACTTTAGTAAGGGCGGTAGGGTCTGCAGCTGCATAGGTCGGGAGTCCATAGTCTGCCAAAGACAAACTTGACGAGGTGATGGCAAGTTTTAAGGCAAACTCAGGGAGGCAGTCTTTGTGGTGACAAAGGAGACCAATCCTGGAGTTCATGGCTGATGACAGAGCTTTTAAATGTGTATGGAAGGTAAAGCCTGAGTCGAAAGTGATGCCCAGGTACTTGCAGGTTGATACCTGTTCAAGGGGGTGGAGAGTGCTGGGGGTGATGAGAAGGAGAGAATCACTGGAGTTGTTTTGTCGGTGTACAAAAAGCATAGATTTCGTTTTTCAGGTTTAGGACTAGTCGATGGCTGATGAACCATTTTTCTGCTTGGCTGAAGGTGCACTGCAGGGTGCTTTGGAGCGAGAGTGCGTCCGAATGTGATGCGATCAGGACAGTGTCATCAGCGTATAGAAGTATTTTATCAGTGCAGGAGCTAGGGAGGGTGTTTAGGAAGAGACTGAAAAGGGTAGGCCCAAGGATGGAGCCTTGGGGGACCCCAGAGCGTACTGGTAGGTTTGTAGACAAGGTCCCATTCAGTTTGACCCTTTGGGATCTATTCTGTAGATAGCTTGAGAACCAGTTCAGAGGGCCAGGTGAGAATCCCAGTTGGCTAAGGGAGTTTAGCAGTAGTGGGTGACACACAGTATTAAAGGCCTTAGATAGGTCGATGAATACTGCACCAGCAATTTTCCCAGCATCAAGCGCAGTGTGGATTTGGTGGGAGAACTCCAAAAGGGCTGTGGAGGTGCTGTGACCCAGGCAGAAACCGTGTTGCTCAGGGCATAGTATGTCATATTTAGAGCTGCGTGGATACTATTTTCTCCAGGGCTTTGGGGCGAGGATGGAGATGGGCCTGTAGTTATTTGGTAGTGTTCGGTCTCCGGACTTATGGATAGGGGTGATTTCAGCCTGTTTCCATGCATCTGGGAATTGACCAAGGCAAGGCATTTGCTGTGCCCTTCTTCACGAGGCAGGGTCATGACAAGGCTATGTTGAAAATTTGGTGTAAAAATATTATAAAACAACAGATGTATGACCCTACATTACATTTTTCTAATGCAGGCTCGTAACTTTGGTAATTTTCAATATTTTTACCCCAAATTCCTCGGTTGTAGCCCTATTGGCTCTGGCCAGAGTTTGTTCATGTAAGCCTCTGTTCTGTCATAAAATATGGAAATTTCCTTGAAAAGGAAAGTCCAATGCCTTCGTCTGTGTGTCCTGGGATAGAAACATAGACCATTTAATAGAATAGAAGCCATCTGACAAAACATTTTCTGCAGAATACTACACTTCCTTCAGATCCTCCCACTCATGCCAGACAAAATGTATTTCAAAGCCTGGGACAAAGCAATATCTCGATTTATCTGGCAGGGCAAACCCCCAATGATCTGTTATTCTATTTTACAATTGCCTAGGAACAAAGGAGGGTCAATCTTCCCAACATCACTTGGTATGCTCAGGCAACGCACCTCCAAATCCTTTGCCTGTGGCTCTCCCCATCCTATCAATCCTATTGGAAATCAATAGAGCACATATTAAACCACACACAAGACCATGCTAGACATATATTTGGAAACCCACCAGCATGTATCCCTACCCAAACATTTTATAGATTTATGGCAGAAACCTATCGCCAATGGATGAATATTCTGAAACACTTTTTAACCCCTGCTGACCAGTTCTATTTGAGGGCAATAGCTTATGATCAAGCCTTCCCTCCAAACACTGTGGACAAAGCCTTCCAAGCCTGGAATAAATACAGCCTCACCTATATTTTTCAACTGATTACACCAACAGGTATATTACCATTGTATCCCTCCAGAAGGCCTACAATCTGTCTCAACTGGAGTTTCACAGATACCTACAACTGCGCTCCTGTCTTCGGATGAAGGAGGAGTCCCTAGCACAGGGCCCGGAAAAACCTTTCCTTCTAATCCAACTACTCAAAATGAATAGAACAGGTGCCATAGAGGCGCATTTAATTGGTGGGTCATATAAGACTATCCAAGCTAACACTACGATATCCACCAGTTCTATCGTTAATAGATGGAATGTGGAATTGGGCACCACCTACAGTGTCGAGCTTTGGCATAAGTATACCCCACCTGCACTTAGGGTGACGGCATCCCACCGGAGGGAATCTGCATGTACCTGTAAGCGTCAGTTGAGATTCTTCCACACCCCAGCGGGTATTACAAAGTTTATGGGCCCCCAGACTGTAGGGTGTTGGCGCAATTGTGGCGCTGCGTCAGCAGACCTAACTCTTATCCCGCTGACATGCCCTTTCTTACAGGCATTTTGGCAGGAGGTTATCCAAGAAGTCGAATAGATCTTTGAGTCTCCAGGATTGCTATCACCTGTATTCATATTAACAGCTATTCCTCCACTGCAATCTGAGCCAAATTTCTCCACCTTAAAAACTATAAACCTCTTGGTATTAGCGACTAAGGAGGCCATAATCCGGCTGTGGCATACAGTAAATGATCCTACCCATAGCATGCGGCAGGCCCTTACTATTGAAATCTATTCACTAAAGAGGTTATCAGCCAGATCTAGCAATCGACTTCCCTCCTTTGAAAATAAATGGAGGAAATGGGTTATGTACCGGCTAGACAAGTACTCTGATTTTGTACCATAGAATCAGATGTCTCTCCCTCCAACCATAGTCTTGGCTAAGTCCCATGTTAGTAGCTGTGATCAGTATCATTGGGTATTAAAGTTACTCTTAAGGTGGAACTAGGCCCTTAATAGTTCAATTTGGGTCCTCTTTTCGGTCTTCTTTTCTCTCTTCTTCTTCTGTTTACTCCCCCTGTTTTCCTTGTCTTCTCTAGCCTCTCTCACTTAGTATTTTCTTCCCAAAGCATGCTTAGATTGAACAAATGCAGTGGCCACAATTTTGATGGCGACTTAGAACACAGAGACAGAACAGTGACAATCTATGTAGGTTCCTTTCTAATTAAGGAATTTAAGGACGGAAGAGACCTTATCTATTTATTGAAACGTTTCACCAGTAAAAAGGCACATTGAACAACAAGTTGCTCATCTCCCAGCGTGTCCTGGGGAAGAGGGTAAAGGGAGTAACAGTTATACAAGCACAATTAGCTAAAGACAAGGATACAACAATACACAAGAATATAACAGGATACAATAACTACTATGGAGGAGCCACATCATAATTAACAATACCCATTATGGCATTATCTTTAAGAGTGGTCACTGTACTGTAACATATCTATTTGAAGTTCATGCTATACCTTGTATAAGATTTAAAAGATTGATAGTATGTCTTGAGTTAGATATCAGTATGTATGCAGTTATGACAGATCTAGAGCTCTGGACTCTGTACTTTGTCTTAAAAATTCAATAGGGAAGGCTATGTTGAAGGGAAGGCTCTCCAGAGAGGGGAGACAAATTGGCCTACCCCCCCCCCATACAAACTGTGTTGGAAGTAGGGAGGGATCGAAAGGCAGGGCTGACAAGGTTGGGAAACTGGGTAAAGAGCGTAAGGGAACATCTTGGAGGGTTGTCTCCTTGAATGCAAGGAGTCTGGGGAACAAAACCACAGAACTACAGGCTCTGTTGGCAGAGGGGATGGTGGACATAGCTGCCACCACAGAAACATGGGCCAACCAATACCAGGACTAGAACCTGATGATCCCAAAGTATAGGATTTACAGGAGGACAGGGGCAAAGGGGGAAGGGTAGCAATGTACATAAGGGAAGGTATAAAGTGTGCAAGGGAAGGGGTAGACAGAGGCCTTGTGGATGCAATTCCAGGACATGAGGAATAGGATTCACAGGATGGGGTTAGTATACAGGCCACCAACTCAGGGGGAAGACCTAGACAGGGAGCTGGCAGAGCAAATTAGGAAGGTGTGTGGGAAAGGTAACATAGTAATCATGGGGGACTTCAGTCTACCAGGAGTGGATTGGGGTACCCCAGCCACTTCGAGTGCTAGGGAGCAAATACTCTTGGATGCCTTCCAGGACTGATTCTTGGCACAGATGGTCACTGAGCCGACTAGGTTGGGGAATACACTGGATCTAGTTCTGGCCAATGGGGAGGCTGTAAGGGAGGTGGGGGTGGAGGACTCGCTGACTGGGAGTGACCACCACTCAGTGTGGTTCGCACTTAATATGAGCAGAGAAACAGTGGGTACAGGGACCAGGGTGGTGGACTTCAGACAGGCTGATTTTGATAGGATGGGTGAAATCTTAAGGGGACATCTGGAAGCAATTCAGCCACACTGGGATGCGAATCAGAAATGGGGAAAAAAATCAAATTGGGGATATTGGAGGCTACTTAGACATGTACCAGATTGCAGAGCAAAAAGGGGAAGGATAAAAAAAACGCGTTGTCAAGTAGAGGGGTCTTAGAAATGGTGAGGGCTAAAAAAGCAGTGTTCAAGAAATCAGGGAAGGGGGAGTACATTTATTTATTTATTTGAACATCAGTTTACAACCTTTGAGCCAGAGGCTCATTTCCAAAGGTACCTCGTCACATTGAGGACAAATACATAACATTACAGGCTCGTTGTTACATCACATTGAGGACAAATACATTATATTACAAGCTCATTGTTACATCACAGAGTTTCAAGTTGTAATAAAATGACAACCAAATAAATTGACAACCATGTATATTTACAAATATTTGTAGAGCGAAGGAACCATTCTAGTTACAGTGGTGCCGCTTATGCGAGCTTTGTCAGTATGTGGTGGACTAAGTCACCACTAGTGACAGGTGCAATTACGTGCATTAAATAGCTGGTTCCACAGTGCGGTTTTGAAGGTGGAGATAGTAGTGTTGTCAGAGATGGCTGGTGGGAGCACGTAAAACCAGGCTGGGGCTCTATAACAGAAAGATCTCTGTCCATGGCTTGTCCTGGTTCTAGGGATCAGAAGGGTGAATTTTCAGGAGGTTCGGGTATTAACCAAGGGTTTGGCTTGGCTGATGGAAGCTGTCAGCCCGGGGGGGGATAGCCCGAGAAGGTTTTTTTTTGTAATGAGGCTGGTTTGGTATTGAAGTCGCTTGTCCAGATTTGTGTACCAAGTCATACAGCTGACATGTGTGAGTGAGCCTGGGGGCCCCTGCACAAGTCCACACGCTTTATTCAGGACAACGCGGGATTTTGTTGAGGGCGGCCGAGTCAGCCGCACTGAACAGGTAGGGCCGAGTCCACCAGGGACAGTATCGAGGATGTAAACTGCTAGTCGGAGGGCAACGGGGGAGAGAGAGACAGTTTTTATAGCAGTAGAGGATACCAGCGACATTAGTAGCAGAGGCAAGTGCCTCAATATGGGTGTGGAAGGAGAGGGCAGTGTCGAAGCTGATCCCGAGGTACTTGTACGAGCGGACTAGTTCAAGGGGTTGCTTGGAGCTGGGGAGCATGTGTAGTGGGAAGTTACTGGCTTTGTTTTGAGGGTGGGCAAAGAGCATTGATTTGTTTTTTTTGAGATTGATGACAAGTCAAAGAGGACAGCATCATCTGCATACAACAGAATTCTACCAGTGCATGCACTGGGTAGGGTGTTTAGTTAGATTGAGAAGAGTAGCGGTCCCAGGATGGAGCCCTGGGGGACACCTGAGCAGATGGGACAAGTTGTAGAAAGTGTCCCATTGATTTTGACACGCTGGAGGCAGTCAGATAGGTAGCTTGTGCACCAAGAGATCGGCCCAGTAGATAGGCCAGTATGGGAGAGGGCTTCCAGTAGGAGGGGGTTGGAGACAGTGTCAAAAGCCTTTGAGAGATCTACAAACACTGCACCAGCTAGGGCGCCGGCATCCAGGGAGGAGTGTATGAAGTTTGAAAACTCAATTAGAGCCGTTCCGGTACTGTGCCCTGCCCGGAAGCTGTGCTGTTCTGGACAGAGGATGTTGTACTTGGTTAGGTACTCAGTGATTTGAGAGGCCACCAGCTTTTCAAGAGCTTTGGAGAGGGGTGGGAGGATGGAGATAGGTCTGTAGTTCCCTGCATTAGACCCGTCACCGCCTTTGTGGATGGGCGTAACTATGGCCGTTTTCCATGCAGTTGGGAATTGCCCCAGGCAGAGGGATTTGTTGAGTAGGGTGGTGAGCGGAGCAAGTACCTGGTCCAGCACCTGACAGAGAATGCTGGAGTCCAGAGAGTCGCTGCCGGGACTATTGCTCTTTAAAGCTTTGAGCAGGTGCGGTCTGGCTTCCTGGTCAGTTACCCTGCATAGATGGAAACAAGGGCGTTGGATGACAGGGGCCGCCAGGAGGAGGAGGTCGGGAAGAAATTACTGGGGAGGACGAGCTAAGGTCCGTGAAGTTAGTGTTTAGGAATTTAGCTATGCAGGCGGGTCAGTCGAGGTAGTGCTGTCCATGGTGATCTGGGCTGGGGGTGCAGGCACTCCCATTCAATTGTTTAATGTTGTCCCAGAGGTTTGCGCACACCCCAGGAGGAGGTGAGCGTGCCTGCAATGGTCGGCCTTCTTTTGCGGATAGCCCAGGTGCACTTGTTCTGTGCTGCATTATAAGCCTGTCTGTCAGCTACCGGCCTGTTTCAGTGGCAAGGTGCCATAAGTTATCCCTGTGCTCAGCAGTTGCGTGGGGCAGGGGTAACCAGGCGCACTGAGCTTTTGGTACGTGTTCTGGTAAGGTGCGAGGGGTCACAGGCTTTGTTGAAAGTCTGGGAAAGAAGGTGAGAGCGGTGTCTATGTCAGGAGCATGCTGTATGGGTGACCAGTTAAGCTGGGCAAGAAGTCGTTTGAGACTTTTTGGCCTACCAGGTCTGAGGCGCCTGCGGAGTGTGGGTTCGGCTTTAAGTTGGGGTGTGGGGGTCGACCAGCAGAATAGGATCGGGGAGTGATCACTAAGTGAGTCCGGGAGGACCTGGATATCTTGGATTTTTTTGGGGTGGTTTGTGATGATTACATCTAGAAGGGTACTGGTACCTCTCTTGGAGTTTACTCTTGTGGGTTGGGAAATGAGTTGCGTCAGATCCATAGCCGTGAAGGTATCTCGGGTGGTAGAAGAGGAGGCACTGAGCCAGTTCACATTTAGATCCCCCACAAGGATGTGATCAACCTTGTGTTGGAGGGTAGCGAGATAATCGGTTAAGGATAACATCACCGGAGTTTGGTGCTTTGGTGGAAATTAATCTGTACTCTGTTTGCAATGTCCACATTGTTGTAATGCCTGTCTTGATGTTCCCCATAATTTGTATTTCTCTGATGTGGAACCTTTGTAAAAGAGCCATGGCTCAAAGGTATTTGTAATCCTAGACTTGATAAATAAATAAATGATAAATAAAAGTATGCCGTAGTGAGATATAGGGGGTCCCTGGTGGGGTCAGGTGTAAGTTTAAGGGTGAGGGCCTGAGCCCCGTTTACAAGAACTGGGGCAGGGAGTGCTAGCCCAGTAAGCGAGTCCCTGGTATAGATAGCACAGCCTCCCTCACGTTTGCCAACACGATCCTCTCGGTATAGGGTGTATCCAGGTAGTGAGACAAAGTGGTCGGGAGTGGATTTTGACAGCCAGGTTTCCACCAGTGCTATGACATCTGGTTTATGCAGCATGACCCAGCATTGGAGGGAATCACATTTTTTGAGTATGCTGCATATATTCATGGAGGCTATCACGGAGACCGAGCGTCCCAGTTGTGGGGCTGGTCTGGGTGGGGCCTGGGTTGGGATGTATATTGCCTGTGAGGGGTAGTAGGAGGATCATGGCTCTAGCTAGGGGTGTAGTTTGGTGAGCTTTGGTGGGTATTCGGGGTGGGGGCGTCAGGAGGCAGGGGATGGGTAGGGTCAGCATGGTCGGGAGGGCAGGGGTGATTAGTTGCCAGTGGGCGCCAGGGTAGGCGGAGGGAAGGTAACCTGGGGATGGGTGCTGTGGGTAGGGGCACATGGTCATTGTAGGGTGGGATATTATTATGTCTGGGGGAATTGATGCTAGGGGCGATGTACTGGGTGGGCTGCCTGGTTGCTGGGTTATAGGTACCAGGGTAAGTAAAAGGGGGAGGCATAGTAGGAGAGGGTGGGCTGACATGGTGCTTGCCGTAGCAGCAGGGCAGAAAGGTAGAAGTATTTTGGATGCTGTTCAGCAAGCGTAGATACCACTTTGGCTTAGTGGTAGTGTCCCGGACTCTGGTACAGAGGGTACCAGGTACAAGTCTGAGCCAGGGTAGCTGGAGAAGGGACCGGGGGGGAGCTGAGCTCCGTGTTCTGGGGCTTGAGGCACTCTGCGTTGGGGCCAGAAACAGGGTGAGAAATAGCGACTCCTAGTGGTCACAGGGTGCAGGCTAGGAGGTGAGGCTGGGGGTCAGGATGTATGATGAACTATGGGGTGGGGGCTGAGGGAGATGTAGAGATAGGGAGGAGTATATGAAGAGGTCCAAGGAAGTTACTAGGGGAGTCAGAGCAGCTAAGGCCTCTAGGGAACTGAAGCTGGTGCAGGCCATCAGAGATGGGGAAAAGGACTTCTTCAGATACATAGGGGACAGAAGGAGCTGCAAGAACCAGATAGTGAGGATCAGGAAGGATGGGGGTGGGCAAACAAAGGAGTGGATCTGGCAGAAGCACTGAATGAGTACTTCTGTTCTGTATTCACGAGGGAGAAAGGAGGGCAGCTACTACAGTGGGCGGACGGAGGGAAGAGGGAGTAACGGATGGGGTGATCACTGAGGATAGGGTACTGGAGAGGTTAAGGGCTCTGAGGGTGGATGAGGCACCAGGACCGGATGGCATACACCCCAGTGTGTTGAAGGAAATGGCCGAGATCCTGGCTGGCCCACTGGCAGAACTATTCAATACCTCCCTGGACACAGGGTACGTACCGCATGACTGGAGGATGGCCCACATGGTACCCATCCATAAAAGTGGACCAAGGATGAGCCAGGTAATTACAGGCCAGTAAGCTTAACTTCCATCGTGGGGAAGCTGATGGAGACAATACTTAAGGAAAGGCTGGTGACCTTTATGGAAGACAGTGGACTCCAGGACAGTCACCAGCATGGGTTTGTCTCCGGAAAATCCTGCCAGACGAACCTAGTTGAGTATTATGACTGGGTTACGAGGGAATTGGACAAGGGTCATGCGGTGGATGTCATATACTTGGACTTCAGTAAAGCCTTTGATTTGGTGCCGCATGAGAGGTTGGGAGGTAAGTTGAGATACATGGGGGTGGGGACTAAGATGGCTAAATGGATTGAGAATTGGCTGCAGGGGAGAGAGAGCAGAGGGTTGGGGGGGGACTCTCATCTCCAAGGGCTGTGACAAGCAGGGTGCCACAGGGATCAGTACTGGGGCCAGTGCTGTTTGGAATATTCATAGCCGACATCTCGTATGGTGTCAGGAATAAGATCAGTCTGTTTGCTTATGATACCAAATTGGTGGCAGTGGTGGACGATATAGCAGGTTGGCAGGGGCTGCAGGATGACCTGACCAAACTAGTGGAGTGGTCGGAAGTGAGGCAGTTGGGGTTCAATGCGAAAAAGTGCAAAGTCCTACACTTTGGCGCAAAGAACCCAGGGAGGGGCAACCAGCTGGGAAGGGTGCAGCTAGGTTCCATTAAGGAGGAGAAGGATCTAGGGGTGGTTGTAATGGGGCAGATGAACAATACAGAGCAGTATAGGAGGGCGGCAGTGGTATCGCGAGTGGGATCTCATCCAGGAGCAGGGAGATGATCCTGCCTCTCTACAGGGCACTGGTCAGGCCGCACCTGGAGTACTGTGTGCAATTCTGGCACCCATAACTGAAGAATGATGTGAAATTACTAGAAGGGGTACAGTGCAGGGCAACAAGGATGATCCAGGAAGTGGAGGACAGACTGTATAATAAAGCTTATTATGCAAGGAGAGGCTGAGAGAGTTAAACATGTATTCCTTGGAGGAGAGAAGGGACCGGGGGATATGATTGAGACCTTTAAGTATGTAAAGAGGATATACAAGGCAGGTACTGAAGGAATACTCAGGCTGAGGTGGGGGACGGACACGAGAGGGCATGACCTTAGATTTGGGGGAGAGATTTAGGACGGAAATGAGGAGACGCTTTCATGGAGAGGGTCGTGGCAGAATGGAATGCTCTACTGGAGGAGGTGGTAGCCTGTAAGACAGTGGGTAGCTTTAAAAGGGGATGGGATAAGGTGGGGGGTAACTGGGAAGAGGAGGGGGCGGGGCAGCTGCAAGGTGAGGGTGCTAGCTGCAGACTTGATAGACCAGGTGGCCTATTTCTGCTGGCACATTCGTATGTTCATAAAAGATACGTTATAAAAAAAAAAAAAAAAAAGAAACAGATTGTGATGGCAGAAAAAGACCAGAGGTCCATCCAGTCTGCCCATATTCCCTATAATCCCTGGAACCTGTTGTTCCTCCAGGGTACTAACTCTCCCCGTCCTATACACATTCTCCTCCCTGGTCTTGTCACCCTGGGTGACCACTATTCCCTTCATTCTATCCCATGCCTGCTTGAATCCCCTGACTGTGTTTGCACCCATCACCTTGGCTGACAGACTGTTCCAGGGTTCCACCACCCTTTTCACAAAAATACAGGTTACTCACCTGTAACAGGAGTTCTAGGAATGGTATATGTTGTTCATCCACACTCATTGGCAGGTATCCTTGCCGCTTTAAATCTTGCCGGAAGGTCTTCAAGCTTGCTCCTCCCACCCACCCGGGTGGTATAACTCTCGGCTCCGCCCCATGACGCCAGATCTGGCCCGCTGGAAGCTCAGGTTGTGCGTCGAAGCCAGGAGGTCGTGGAGTCGTAGGATGAACAACATATACCATTCCTAGAACTCCTGTTACAGGTGAGTAACCTGTATTTCTAGGACATGGATATGTTGTTCATCCACACTCATTGGCAGACTCTAGCAGTTCTCCGGGAGGAGGAGGCAAGACGCACACCCCCAATACTTACTTGGGAAAGAGAGACTGGAGAACCGAGGCCCCAAAACCAGCATCCCGGCGTGACTCAAGGTCGATGTGGTAATGGGTAATAAAGGTGTTTGCTGACTTCCAGGTAGCAGCCCTGCAGATTTCCTGGATAGGGACGTCCCTGGAAGCAGCCACCGTTGCAGCAGTATGGCGGGTAGAATGAGCTCTTATCCCTCTGGGAGGCTCCATGCCCGCCAACTTATAGCAGAGATCTATGCAGGAGGTTACCCACCTGCTTATCGTCCGCTTGGCTGCAGGTCTGCCAGATGTGGCTTCAGCGTAGGTGACAAACAGCTGGCGAACCTCTCCCCGAATTTCAGCCGTGGGCTCCTTATAATAAGCGAGGGCCCTTCTAGGGTCCAGAGTATGGAGCCTATATTCGGCCTCCGAGGTGTGATTGGGGTAGAACACCGGCAGAGTCAACACCTGGTTAAGGTGAAACTCCGACACCACCTTCGGAAGGAATTTCGGGTGGGGGCGCAGGACAACCTTGTCCCTGTGGGAAGACCAGGTAAGGAGACTCGATGGAAAGCCCTGGAGCTCTCCCATCCTTCTGGTTGACGTGATAGCCACCAAGAAGGCGGTCTTCCACGACAGGTGAGAGAGCACACCTGTGCATAGGTTCAATGGCTTGCCCATGAGCTTTGCCAGTACCAGCAGTAGATCCCACTGAGGTGGGGGTTCCCGGACTGAGGGAAATGTGATCAAGGCCTTTGAAAAAGCGCCAGACCACCTCCTGCGCCACTCGACTGCTTCCGCCCGCCCGTAAGCAGAGATGGCTGCCAGGTGCACCCTTAGGTCAGCCGACCTAAGCCCTTGACTAGAAAGGACCATAAATAGTCCAAGATGCTTGCCAAGGAACAGGAGGAAGGGTCCAAGCCCTGTCTCTGACACCAAATGGAAAACCTTTCCATTTGAAGGCATAGCATTTCTGGTCGACTCCTTACGGACGCCTCAACTACATTGAGGACCTCGTCGGAAAGACCCAAGGCCTGGAACCTAGCCGCCAGGAACCAGGCCGCCAGGTGCAGGGATTGAAGGTCCGGATGGAACACCTTCCCCTGATTGACTGAGAGCAGGTCCGGGCGAGCTGGAAGCTGCCCGAGGAGTCCTGGAGCTGAGACTGAGGAGATCTGGTACCAGAACTGGCGAGGCCAGTCTGGGGCTATCAGAATCACCTGCGCCTTTGTCCCTCCTCGCCTTGGAGAAGCACTCTTGTGGATCAAGGGAAATGGGGAAAGGCGAAAAGAGGCCCGGGGTCCACTGCCTCGAGAAGGCATCCCCTGCAGCGAGCCCTGCTGAGGGGGCAGGCATGAACAGGCTCAGCTTCGCTTCTCCCTGAGGCAAACAGGTCCACCTGAGGTGTGCCCAATGGGAGAACAGATGCTGTACTACCTCCGGCAGGAGAGACCACTCGTGGGATGCAGCCCCTATCCGGCTCAGGGCATCGGCCAGGGTGTTGGAGGCCTGCCACGTGAATGCTGTAGATCCGCCTCCAGGCTGCGACGAACGTAGTGACCAAATGCGGAGAGCTTCCTGCATAGAAGCATTGAGCACGCCCCGCCCTGGCGGTTTAGATAGTACAGTGGTCGGGGTATTGTCCGCCTGGACCGGACCACTTGACCCCGGAGGAACGGAGCAAAGGCGGTGAGAGCTAGGCGGACCGCCGGAGCTCCAGCAGGTTGATGTGGCATCGACTCACGGGGACCAGAGGCCATGAGCCCGTGTTCCCCAGATGGGCACCCCAACCCATCAGAGGCATCGGTCGATAGAGAGACGCGCCGGCTCGGGCGGACGAACGGGATGCCCTCCTGCAAATGATCTGGAACGGTCCACCACTGGAGAGCGTTCCACATCCCCTGTGTCACCGACACAAGCTGGTCCAAAGGATCGCAGCGTTGTGACCACTGGCTGGCCAGTCCCCACTGAAGGGGACGTATGTTCCAGCGGGCCCAACGGACCACGCTGGTGCAGGCCGCCATGAGACCCAGGAGGCGCAGGAAGTCCCGGGCAGGGTGCAATTGCCCAACCAGAAATGATCGGGCAAAGGAAGAAAGAACCTCGGCCCTGTCCGCCGGGAGCCGCGCTCTGGCTCGAAGAGAGTCGAGCTGCGCCCCGATGAATAGAATCACCTGCTTCGGCTCGAGTTCCGACTTGGCCTCGTTGATAAGGAGGCCCAGTTGAGAGCAGACCTGGAGGGCCAGATTTCTGGACCACTCTGCCTCCTTCCTGGAGGGAGCTGCTATCAGCCAGTCGTCCAGGTAAGGGTACACCCGGACCCCTTGGCGCCCAGGAATGCTGTCACCACTGCCATGCATTTGGTGAAGACCCTGGGAGCTGGAGACAAGCCGAAGGGCATGGCTTGAACTCAAGAGGGATCCTTCCGCCGAAGCTAAGGAATCTCTGGTGAGACGGACGGATAGGGACGTGAAAAACGCTGTCCTGCAAGTCCAGAGAGCAGAACCACACGCGCTCCAAGGATGGTATTATCTGAGCCAGAGTGACCATCCTGAAGGTTCGAGACCTTAGGAACTTGTTTAGGTCGTGGTAGGTCGAGAATGGGGCGCCAGCCCCCGTCCGCTTCGGAACCAGGAAGTACCTGGACACAAACCCTGGGTCTGAAGGAGGGTCCACCACCTCTCTTATCACCTCCTTCTGGAGGAGGAGAGCGATGTCGGCTCGACGAGCCGCCAGTGAGGCTGGGGATCCCGAAGCCCCCCGTGGGGCGACGGCTCTGAAGGGTGGTGCCTGCTCGAATTCCAGAGGCAGGCCTCTTCCCACCACCTCCAAGACCCACCTGTCCGTGGAAACAGCGGACCAGGCGGAACGGAAGTGCCGGAGCCGTCCCCCCACGGGGGGACCCAGGGATAAGGTGACGGGAATGGGGGCGACACCCCTCAGCCCGTCACTGGGCAGGCTTGGAGGAGGGACCGGCCGAGGGACCTCCTGGGCCTTTTCCTCCCTGCCTCCTGTTAGAGGAGCGGCGGCTGGGTTTGGGATGCCAAGGCCGAGCCTGCTGGCCCTGACGTTGCTGGGCCGAAGGCCGGGGCATAGAAGGACTAAAGGGCTTAGGCTGTGGTTTGCGGCCTTTGTCCTTCTGAGCTGGAAGAGACCGAGTCCAAGGTAGCATGGACTTCTCGATCCTCTGCAGGTGACCTTCCACCCAGGGCCGAAGAGGTCAGTCCCAAAAGGGGACATCCGCCAACTTGTGCTGGGTATCCGAGTAAAGGTGGATATCCTCACAAGCCCGCCGACGCATAGCCACCGCGGCCGCCAACCGATCTGGCACATGAGTCCCCTATATCCAAAGCAGTCTGGAGCTGTTGTTTGGCCACTGCCCTGCCCTGGTCCCGCACCTGCTTCACGTAGTCTGCAGATCGGGCGGAAGATGAGGATGACCTCATCCAGGAGCCCAACAGGGCATAGAAAAATGTGCCATGAGGACGGCCGAACTGGCCTGGCGAAGCCGAGAGGGCATGGCGTGAGACTTTTGCCCGACATAGTCCAATTTCTTGACTCCTTGTCAGGAGGTTTGTCCACATCCTGGCGCTACGGGCGCCGAAAACGCTGTCGGTAACCAACCCTCAGCAGAGGGTGTTCAAAACCGACAGGAACACAGGGACCGCAGATACTTCCTGGCCATCCTGGCCGAAGGCGAGGGCAGGAAGCAGGGCGCTCAAAGCTCCAGTGCCGGACCCACTATGGCCTCGCCACGGGAAGAGCCTCCGTCCGGAGAATCCTCGGTCCAGAATCTCCGTGAGGGGATACCTGGCCCGTTTGGAAGCGGGTTCGAGGCTCCATCCCGTGGACTCGAGATGAGCCGGAGTAGTCCTAGGAAGGACGACGGGCTATCGTCCATTGACTGACCTCCTGAAGACTCCAAGTCCAGTCGCTTGGAGAAAAAGGAGGAATCATCTTCGGACTCGGAAGAGTCCTCGAAGAGCTGCCTCTGGCCTGAGCCACCCTTCACCTGCCGAGGTCGATCGGGAGTGAGGGTAACTGACAGCCGATGGGGTAGACCCTTAGCCGACCGAGAATCCTTGGTCGGAGCCCCAATTGGTGGCTGTGGAGGCGGAGGTTCCACCGGAATCGGTGGAGCAGCTGGTTTTGGCCGAACAACGGATTAACGGAGCTCAATATGTATACCCTTGAGCAAAGGAGGGAGAGAGGTGATATGATCGAGACATTTAAACACCTTAAGGGCATAAACAAGGTGAAAGAGTCTAACATGTTTAAATATAAGAAAAATAGCAGGACAAGAGGACACAGCATGAGATTAGAGGGAGGCGATTAAGGGGAATGTGAGGAAATTCTTTTTCAGAAAAGGTGGTAGATGCATGGAATGGCTTACCACAAGTAGTGGCTATGAATACAGTGCAGGGCTTCAAACAGGCATGGGATAGGCATAAAGGGAGCAATACAAATGACTATGAATAGATAGGTCACTGACATAGCAAAGGCCGATGGCACATTTATAAGGTAGAAAAGAAATGGGCAGACTGGATGGGCCTTGCGGTCCTTATCTGCCGTCAACTTCTATGTTTCTATGTTTCTATGAACAACGGCCTGGGTATAGGCTCCTCGGATAAGTCAAGGGTTGTGTCGGCGATCCGGTGACAGCCATTAATGGCCGGAGGCGGCAGGGGTCGGCTTATTCCGCAGGAGGAGCTGTTGCAACATAAGTCCTCGTACTGTCGGCGTAATTTCGCCGAAGCCTCCCTCATCCGAGGGAGGAGGAGGCAGACGTAGCGATGTCGCCTACAGGTGCCGAGACCGAGACCGCCTATGACGGTGGGATCGGCTGGACCGCGAAGAGGTCCGAGACCGAGACCGAGTCCCGGAATTCCGAGGTCGGTGCGGGAGGTGTCGGCGAACCGCACTCCTTCGCTCGGATGGTGCATCCGAGGGCTCCGGAACTGGAGGCACAAGCGGAGCCACGGGATCCTCAACTCCTCCTGGGGAACGAGAGAGGAATCTCGGCTGCTAAAGGCGACAGCCGTCAATGGGTCGAGAAAAATCTCGACTTCGCCGGTGGAGTCTCGGTCAACTGACCTGACGGGGACACCGTGAGGCCAGTGGCCGAAGCCGAGCGGTCGACCGAAGCCGACGGTCGACGGCCCGGGGAGAGGGACCTTTCCCGCTCCCAAGAGCGTCGACGGAGGGACTTACCCTTGTCCCTCTTTTTGGACCGAGAATAAGGTCCCGCCAACGTAGGCCCTTCTCCTTTAGTGGAGAGGGACAGACAAAGCTCCTTAAAAGAAGCCGTGTAAGAAGAGCCCAGAGAGAGCGGGATAAATGCCGCGGCCGAGGAAGATACGGCCCGCGCCGCCTCCTCTTCGAGGGCGACCATCCGCTCGAGCTGATCCGCCGAGCCCGCCGCCGCGGACACCGCCAACCGGGCCTCCTTGGACTTCACCGGAGGGAAACGCTTCTCCGGACGGCCCAGTTGTAATCGGGCAGCACGGTCTTGAGGGCGTGGGCGAGAAAGATGAGCACAGAGTCGCCAAGCCTGCGGGTCGTACTCAAGGCCTAAGCAGTAGACACCATTAAGAGTGTGGATCCGTCCGAGACATCTTTCTGAAGCATGGGCATCTCCAAATCCGAGTCGACGGTCCATCGAGTCATGAGGGATAGAAGATCAAAGTCTTTTTGCAAAATTATATTTTTAAATCCGAAACGGAGAAATAGGAACTAGTCTCAAACGCAGAGCGTTATGAGGGAACCTGAGCTTCCAAGCGGTAAGGAAGATCTGGCGTCATGGGGCGGAGCCGAGAGTTATACCACCCGGGTGGGTGGGAGGAGCAAGCTTGAAGACCTTCCGGCAAGATTTAAAGCGGCAAGGATACCTGCCAATGAGTGTGGATGAACAACATATCCATGTCCCTAGAACAGTACTTTCTCACGTCCCTCTTGAACCTCTCTCCAATTAATTTCCACTTGTGGCTACGTGACCTCGAGTTGGTATTCAGGGTAAATAATTTCCCAGTTTACCTTGTTAACTCCTTTAAGGTCTCTATCATGTCTCTCCTCTGGTTTACAGTGACTAGAAAAGACAGCCATTGATCTAGTAGAGTCAGAGGCCGCAAACAAGGAGAGGGCTTACGGTCAGACTGGATGGGCATAGCAGTCTTTTCCTGTGTTTTCTATACATATTTAGTGCCTTGAGGCGCTCCTCGTAGGATCTACCTTGCTGGCCCTGAATAATTTTTGTTACTCTGCGCTGCACTGTTTCCCTGCATAGATAGGGATAGGCTGGTACTGCAGTTCTAAGCAGGCAGACCTTCTTAAGGACACTGTATGAGTCATTACTCTCGAGGCAGTGTCATTTGTGTCCACTGCCACATGGAACTGATACTTTGTAGCATCCATGGCCGATCTAGCTGCGTCAGGTCACCAGTTGCTTTTTCACTCAGTGCCATTATGGAGTTCCATAATGCTTTCCGGTACTGAGCTGTGTAAGCCAAGTATGCTGCCTGCCTGAGCAGTACGGAAGCTGATGTGTATGCTTTTCTGGCCATGCCATCCAATTTTCTGGAATCTTTTGTCGGAGGAGGAGTCAGAGTCGGAGAAGAACTCTTCATACACATTGTATCCCAAACCAAGCAATGCTAGACTCATAGTGAAGTGACTGAATGTGTAGTGGCAGCCATATTGCACATCAACACCCACACACAGCCTTGGACAGTTGCATGAACCAGTTTTATGGGAAAGGGAATATTGGCCAGGACACCGAGAATGTCCCCTACTCTCTGTGAAGAGTACCCTGGGTTCTTTTACTTCCACCTGGACACCCACAAGGACAGCACCAGGATGGGTAGACGGGGCCTCAGTTTAATGTCTCAACTGAAGGATGACACACCCCAACAGTACAGCACCCCTCTCATACTGCATTTGGGTGCCAGCATTTTTAGGTATGACCCCAATCCTGGTGTGGGACCAGAACCCACAACCTTCTGGTCCAGTGGCGGATGTGCTACCAACTAAGCTACACTGACACCTTTGGCTCTGTCAAAGGTGGCAGTCTGGACCACCCTGTCATTATCCAGGTGCGAATACAGGTACTCGGCACCCTGCCTGTCCACCTGATATTTTTTTTCCAGACAGCTTTTTGCCCTCCACTGTCACTAGTTCTTGTCGTTGGGCCCTTGATCCCCACGTCTGCCATGTCCCTTACCGTCACACCAGTGGGGATCTGCAGAGCATGGGGTCTCAAAGTACCTGGGGCCATCGCATATGGCAGCAGCAAGACACAGTATTTTCTCTGTTTGTCCCAAAACTGGAACTGTGGCGGCATGGTGGGTGCATGCGCGTGGAGACACATGCACTCCTGGAACCACAATCTCATCCCCCCTCCTGACATTGTGTCAGCCCTCCAGACCTCTACTCTGACAATCAGCCTCCACCGGGTGTTGGCAGAGAGCAAGGAAACTCACCACTCCAGCCCAGGAGATGAGAGCTGTCTGGCAGCTGTTCAAACGTTTCCCAACCCCCTGCCAACCCTCGGTGCCCAGAGCTCGTTCCTGAACTCCGCTTGCCAGCGTCGCACGAAGTAAGACACTTAACCAGCACCTTAGCCCTCAGCGCCACTGGGCCAGCCGGCCACCTGATATTTTTTCTCAATTTTCTTGTCAATGATAGCAGCTGACATGGATGCTGACGTGACTTTGTTTGTGGCTTTTTTGAGAGATTTATGAATTGGGCTGCAGCATCCTCCTTGTGGAGGCCAGTACGATCATATCCATGAACTCTACTTCCTCTTCATCCTCCTCATTTTCAAGAGAGGGAGATCTTGAGGGTGTTTACCATCTACCTTACAAAGGAGAAGTGGGAGGTGTAGTCCTCTGAAGGCCTAGGAAGACAGCCACATTCTTGTTCAGGATCACCATCTAGTTCCAGGGATTCTCCTTCCTCCTCATCGTCATAATATATTTCAACTACTTCCTCTACAGGCATTCGGAATGGAACCAGAGCTGGGGGTGAGGTAGCAGGCATATTAATGAGATTTCCCAGAACTCGGAAAGCGGGGAAAAACGGCCATGACTTTTTGATGTCCTCTTCTGAAGGCACTTCTTCTAAGTTAACTGCCAGCTCTTTCCTTTTTCAGGAGGAGGGACAGAGACATGTTTTTGATTTGTCTTAGGAGGCACCGTTTCTGGTGTCTGCTCAGAGACTCTTAATTTTGCTGAATTCAGGGTTTCTCCTTTTGAACACCCTGGTTTCTGTACCATCTTTAGCAGCTTTACCCATCTCTTCTGTCCCCTGACAGGGACTGCAGCTTACTTTTAGGGGACGGACCCTCATCTGAGCCTTTTGGTGATGTACAGACAGACTGAGAAGCCATAACATCTCTTTTTTTTAGCCCTTTTCTTTTTTGTTTTATGGTAAAACTTTACAGGCTCATAGCCTGCTAAAAAAAATCATGGTCCGGACCCATGCACCTTAAACAAAGCTTGTGGCAGTCTGCCTCTGCCAGGAGCTGAAAGCAAATTGTACAATTTTAAAGCATGTAGATCCTTTCTTCTTTTCAGGTCTGTCAGTCATGCCAAACACTGGAGACCTTAAGAAAATGTTATCGGTTCCCAGATTTAAAATATCAGATTGATAACAAGCCCTAAGGGGCTATGTTGTAAAAATGCAGTTTGGTTCCAACAGCAAATGTAGTATCACCTCACAGAAGAAGTAATATACGGTACACAAGTTTTGTAAACAAAACATCTCAGTTCCCAGAAATCAGAACAGAGCATTAATTTGACTAAAACCGCAAAAGCAGTTACTTTAAAAACTCTTTTTTATATAAAATTAAAGTAGAATATTGTGATTCCCAAAAGGCGGGAAATGTACCAAAATCCGGCCTTCTCCGGTCCACGGGAACTGATCGGTAACTGGAAAAACAACTGATATTACACAAATTAAATTAACACCCTAACTATCACAGATTTATCAAGAAATAAATCTGAATACTTCTGTAATTATGAATAGTAAAATAATAAATCGTAAACCTGTCAGAAGTGAGGAGATGATTTCGGGGCAACTGCTTTCTTCAGTGGAGAAATAAATCTGACATTAGAAAGCTGTGGTGAGCATGACCACACAGCAGAGTTAGAACTTCATTCTGAAGTTCCATAATTGGCATAAAGTTCCAGATCTCCGGAGCTGCTCATTCTTGGGGAATGCACATTATGAAAATATACTGATGGATTCCTGGGGTTAGAAACAGCAATTACCATTTGCATACATTCGTTAATTTGTTGTACTGTAATAGGTTTTTAAATGCCCTAATTTATGGCAAGGGTATGCAGGAATTTGCAAGCTTAGGCCATGCACTGGATACATACAGCAACCCACGGCATCTGTAATGTGTGTGTACCTGATTAAAGGAAGTTTCTTTTAGAGTCTGTGGTCCTCTCTCCATCATGGCATGCAGTGGTTCTAGAACTGCAAACATCCCTTTAACATTCCTCTCTCCAAAGTAGAGTCGGGACGCCTCCTCCAGACCTTCATGCCACATCTCATGCCACAGGATAGCAACACGAATCAGCTCCTCACTAACCTGAGAAAAAAATGATATTCTCCAGTTTAATGAACTGCAGCCTCTTCTACGTTGATGTACCGTACAATGAGCAGGTGGTATCAATCCTGAGAAGTCTCCAAAATGGTATTTGTTCTAAAGAATTTTAATTATTAAGACTTTTTTGTGCACAAATAATGAATAGGATACACCAATTTAAAACCTAAAACTTTCAGGTTAGTTAGATACTGGCCTAGAATACGGCCTGTGGTTTGCTTCACAACAAAAAAAGGCCAAATTAAAAAGTTATAAGTATTTTTACACCACAGACAGTGGGCATCTGCAAACCAAAAAAAAAAAAAACAACAAAATAAAAACAGTTGAGGCCAAATATTTGATAAAATGTGACCTTTTGTTTTTCAGTTGACTGACTTTTATCACCTTTTGCTTTCCCGTATCACCTGTCAAAATCAGATATAAAAAACTCAACAGATTTATCATCAACAGCTGCTGTGAACCTCAGATTTAAATAATTGATATCAAGCTACTCAGTGAATTTTTGTGCCATTTCTCTAAAAGGACTGTAAAAGTTTACATTACCTACCATCTCCTTAAGCTTAATGTGCAAAAAGATGTAGGTACTCCCCGAAGGAACGAAAGGATGAGGGGGGACATGACTGAAACCTTCAAGTATATGAAAGGCTTAAATAAGGCTGGTACAGAAGGTATTTTTAAACTAAAGGGAGGGAGAGACACTAGGGGACACAGTCTGACATTGAAGGGCGGTAGAGTCAGGAGAGTGGTGACAGGGTGGAATGCATTGTCAGAGGAGGTGATATCATTAAAGACGGTGGGTAGTTTTAAGAGAGGGTAGGACAAGGTCAGGTGGAAGGTCACCAATGGGAGAAAGGGTGTTAGCAAGCAAGGACGGGAACTCAAGATATGTGGGTGGGGAGGGAGGACAGCTGCAGCGTAATGGACCGCTAGCTGCACACTTGAGCAGACTAGATAGATTGTATGGCCTGTATCTGCTGGCAGTTTTCATATGTTCACATGTTCATAGGTTGTTATGCAAATTCAGTACTATGTTAACACGTGAACTTTGTACCATAAATGTTTTGACAATTTTTTTAATGTTATAATACAATTCTATAGGCAAATCACATGGTGTAAATGAATATAACATCATCAGAGCTACTGCTCGTGACGCTGCCAACCCTGGGAACGATCCTGATCGAAGGGCCGGCCAGGGGAGACTCTCCTCTGGGGGGCCATATCTCTCTGCTTTACCGCCATCTGGGTGACCACAGGTGGTGCAGGGGACCCGTGGCTTATGGAAGGGCCTTAGGAGCATGGTCTCAGATTGGCTGCGCTGGGGCTCCTGGCAGCCTACCCTACCGGTTGCACACTCCTGGTGGGGGAGAACACACACACATCCAGAACAGAAAAAACTGGGGTGCAGGTGTGGGCAGATGAACCTCTGCTGGCCCTACTTCAACAACCACCAGATCGGCGCCACCATCTATCAGGGACACCACCGGTCTTACGCCTCCACCATGGGTAGCCAGATGTCTGAGGTAGAAATGCTGAAGGAGCTGAAAAGCCGGGGGCAGCACAGCAGTGTGTCGTGGGTGGGCTGGTGGTCCCGATGGGTGGCTGTCAGGATCTCAGCTGGAAAGTATACAGGCATTAGTAGCAGGTAGAAGGAGGAACCCACCTGGTGTGAAGCCAAGGAGGATAAACAGACAGTTAAAAAAAAATAATAATAATAAGGACGGAATATAAAGCACCTGTCTGCTCTGTGTCCGCCCCCTGACGAAGCGCCTGTTGCAAAGCGCTGGGGTTACTGCTCTTTTGGGTGAATGTAGCACTGTTTACAGCATTTAATGTGTGTGCTGCCTTTGCTGAATTTATGTTGAACAGCCAACTTGCAGTAAAAGACACAGCATATGTGAAGCATGCTGACTGCTTATTTCTATGTTCCATGTACTGTAAGAGTATACTGAGGTGGAGAATAGTAAGAGACCCAGGAAATGAAACTATAAAAGTAAGAATTTTAAACTTAATTGGATTATTTGGGCTGGCAGTATAGCCTAGAGGTTAGAGTAATGAGCAGTGAATGAGCCTGACACATCCATCAGACCTGGGTTTGATTCCCACAAACTCCACATGCATCCTGTGCGATTCTGAGCAAGTCACTTAACCACCCCCACCCCATTGGGCTCGGGTCACCCCTTAAAACAGTCATTGTGCCTGGTGGGCCTTAACCAGTTACCAAATTAACCAAAAAAATAAACCTTACTGGTCTGAGGATTATTTTGTTTGGTTAGCATGACTTTTAGAAACTCAATATGTTTAAGTGCAAAAATGCCATAATACATGAGCAATAATATATGTGTATTATCACTCATGTATTATTATATTTGTGCATTATCCCTGATCATAAAAAAAGACTGATAATATACATATGTGTACAATCATTAATGTATTAGGGGATTTGAAAGTGTTCAAAATTGGGCTATTTAAATATAGTGACCAAGAGTTATTAAGCAACAATGCCCAAATGATTAGGCATTTCCAAGGGCATAACATATGACTGGGAAGTGTCGGTGGAAGTCCTGGGATATTAACCCCGGCCAGGCATTAATCCTTGGGAAGTGCCTGGTTGTGAGGGGATTACTGAGATCAGTCCAATTTTGACTTTGAGTTACAATCTCGGTTTCTTTTTTCTCAAGTTTAAACTTACAAGGTTGTGCTGCAGTCCTGTGAGCTGTGCCAGACATTTCTAGGCGACGAATGCCCGGTACAGCAGCCAATCAGGACCTGGATTCCCTTCATGAATAATTAATTAGATTTATAATAAAAAATAAGCACTACTGAAATGCATCCATGCAGCAAATGTCATATTCCTGGACCTTCCAATGACCACTGGTTTGGTCTCAGACATGTTCCTGTAGAAACAGCCTGCAGGTACTCACCATCACAGCCTGCTGTACCAAAGTGTTGCTGTGTTCGCACATGTTCTTCAGAATCTTGTTAGCAGCATTGTGGCGATCAGTGGTGGTAGACTTGGAGGCTACTGTCAACGGGTAAATCAACGCCTGATGCACAGAGAAACAGGTGCAATTACAAGGAGAGAATATTACAGTCACAACCAAGCTACCAAAATCAGCAACAAGTGTTCATGCAGTAAAACAAAAACAGGTTACTCACCTGTAACAGTAGTTCTAGGAGTGGCATATAGAAACATAGAATTTGATGGCAGATAAGGACCGCTTGGCCCACCCAGTCTGCCCATTTCCCTACCTGATGGATAAGCTGCAGGTCCTAGTTAACCAGCAGCCTACTTCTTCCTACCCCCACCGCCTAGAATTGCCTTATGACTGTCCCATGCATGCTTGAATTCCACCACTGTTTTTGACTCCACAACCTCCTCTGGAAGGCCGTTCCATACATCCACAACCCTCTCTGTGAAAAAATACTTCCTTAAATTACCTCTGAGCCGCCCCCCTTCTATCTTCAAATTGTGCCCCCTTGTTCTTGCACACCTCTATTTTTGAAAGATGCTACCCTCTTGGACGTTGTTGATTCCCTTGAGGTACTTGAAAGTTTCTATCATGTCTCCCCTCTCCCTCCTTTCCTCGAGGCTATACATATTAAGCTCCTTAAGTCTCTCTTCATATGTCTTCCGGTGCAGACCCTGCACCATTTTAGTTGCCCTCCTCTGGACAGCTTCCATCCTGTCTATGTCTTTGCGGAGATTGGGTCTCCAGAACTGCACGCAGTACTCCAGATGGGGTCTCACTAGCTGTCTGTACAGAGGAATAATAACTTCCTGTTTTCTACTGGTGATGCCTCTTCCTATGCATCCAAGTATCCCCGACCTCCTTGCTGCCCTCTCACATTGCTTTCCCACCTTTAGGTCATCTGATATGACTACCCCCAGGTCCCTTTCCATTTTTGTTGTTGTTAGTATCTCACCCCCATTGTGTACTCTTCCCTGGGTTTTTGTTTCCCAGGTGCATTACCTTGCACTTCTTAGCATTGAATCTAAGCTGCCATACATTTGACCATTCCTCTAACCTTGCCAAGTCCTTCTCATCCTTTCCACCCACCTTGTGCATCAACTCTGTTGCAGATCTTTGTGTCATCTGCAAAGAGACATACTTTCCTTCCAGTCCTCTGCAATGCAGCTTATAAAGACATTGAAGAGGACGATCTAATACTGAACCTCGGCACCCCACTAGTAACCCCTTTCTTCAGAGTGGACTCCATTTACTATTACCCTCTGTGTCCTATTCTCCAGCCAATTCTTTACCCAGGCTATCATCTTGGGACCCACTCCCAGGCTGGCTAACTTGTATATTAATCTTTTGTATGGGACTGTGTCAAATGCCTTGCTAAAGTCTAGGTAGGCCATGTCCACAGCCCCTCCCTGATCAACTACTTTGGTCACCCAGTCAAAGAAATCTATCAGATTTGTCTGGCATGACCTTCCCGCTGTGAATCCATGCTGCCTTGGGTCCTGTGCCCCTCTGGCCTCTAGATACTCAACAATTCTTTCCTTCAGAAGTGATTCCACCATTTTCCCTACCACTGAGGTTAAACTAACAGGTCTGTAGTTTCCTGCTTCTGCCTTGCTCCCACTTTTGTGAAGGGGTATGTTGTTCATCCACATTTGTTGGCATGTCCTTTCCGTTTAAGAATCTTGCCGGAAGGTCTGAAAGCTGGTTCCTCCCACCCCCCCGGGTGGTATATTCCTCAGTTCCGTCCCTTGACACCAGATCTTGCCTGCTGGAAGCAGAGGGTTGTGTGCCGGAGCCGGGGAGGTTGGGTCAGTTCGTGTGGATGAACAACATATGCTACTCCTAGATAGTACAGTTACGTAAAAACTTACTGTAAAAGTAGATCTTCGAGGAGTGTCTCTTGCAGTAGGTAATACTTTTGAGTTACCAGCAGAGTTCAGTGTGGCACATGGCAGTGCTTCTAGCAGTTTTCTTTTTTTACCAGGGACCACCCACGCATGACATCAGCTTCCTGTTTCCTATACAAGTGTGGGTGGTCCCTGGTATCCTCCGTTCCCTCGCCGGATTCAGCTCGCAAAGTGAGGACCTAGGGGAATCCGAGGTACCAAAGGAGTCCCAACCCATAGTCATTGGACTAGAATTTGCTCTCTTAGAGAAGGAGGGGGATGGAGGGTGGTAATAGACCTACTGCAAGAGACACTCCTCGAAGATCTACTGTTACGGTAAGTTTTTAACGTAACTGTACTATCTTCCATGGAGTGGTCTCTTGCAGTAGGTAATACTTTTGGGATGAATCCCAAGCAGTTATGTCCATGTGGGAGGACAATTATGACAGAAGACCTTGTAGGACTGCACAGCCGAAGGCCGCCCTACGTCATGAAGCAATATCCAGATTGTAATGCCTTGTGAATGTATGAATCGTGGACCATGTAGCTGCATTGCAGATATCTGAAATGGAGGCTTCTTTAAAGCAAACTGCAGTAGTAGCAATAGCTCTAGTGGAATGGGCTTGGACAGGTTCTGGTAAGGGCTTGTTGTATTTTTTGTAACAAAATGTAATACAATTTGCCAACCAGCCAGAAAGGGTTCTTTTGGCAACTGGGAGGCCGTTTCGGCCCGAGGCAAAAGAAACGAACAGTTGAGACATTTTTCTAATCGATTGTGTCCGATTAGTATAGTAGCATAGTAATCGATAGACATCTAAAGTATGTAGTAGATGTTCACCTGGATTGGAGTATTATGTATAGTATACTGGGAGCTCCAAGGTTTGGTTCAAAGTATGTTCGGAGATTTCTTTAGAAAGGAAGGAAGGGCTGGTGCGAAGTACCACCCTGTCTTTGTGGAAAATCAAGTAAGGTTCCCTACACATAAGGGCAAGAAGCTCGGAAATACTGCGAGTGGAAGTGACAGTCACCAGAAATAGGTTTTCCATGAAAAGAAACAAAGTTCACAAGTGGACGCTGGCTCAAAAGGTTCAAGGGTCAATTTTTCTATCATAAAATTGAGATCCCACAGAGGAGTGGGTCTTCTAATAGGTGGTTTAATATGTAATATTCCTTTCAAAAACATCTTAGCTAGATGATGTTGGTACAGTAATCTGTCATGTAGAGATTTATGGAAAGCCAAGATGGCGGCCAAGTGGACTTTGATGGAAGAGTAACTTAAACCTGACTCGGATAACGATGCCAGGTAGTCTAGAACTTTTGTCAGTGGACAGAAGTAAGGATCCAATGATCGAGAGGCAGACCACATGGAAAAGTGTTTCCATTTGGAATTGTATGTTTCTCTTGTTGCCAGCTTACAGAGGCCAAGAGAATATTGGTAACAGGAGAGGACACTTGTAATCTGGTTATGAAAGTGTCCTCAGGAGCCAAGCATGAAGGTGGAAAGCCTTCAGGTCGGGATGTAGGAGAGACCCTTGACACTGGGTCAAGAGGTCTGGTCTGATTGGCAACGGAACGGGTTCCCATACTGATAGCTGTTTGGAGTAGGGGAAACCATGTTTGGCGAGTCCACACTGGAGCTGTGAGTATCATTGTAGCTGGTTCTAGCTGTAGTTTCAGTAGAGTCTGTTGCAGGTGATGGAAGGGGAAAAAACATATATGAAGAATCCTATCCATGGTTGGGACAGGGCATCTAGAGACCATCCTTTTTTGTTTGGGATAATGGAAAAGTAATTGGGGAGACAGTGATTCACTGAGGAGGCGAACTGATCCAGCTGTGGGATTCCACATAGGTTGAAGATTTCTTGGAGTACTTGCTTGTGAAGTGTCCATTCATGAGTGGAGGACTGGCGACTCAGCCGGCTGGCTAACTGGTTGTAATGTCCTGGTAAGTGGATAGCTGTTAATGTTAGCTGTTGCCGAATGACTTCTTGCCTAACTGCAAGGGTCTCCATGCATAGGCTATGTGATTTCGTACCTCCTTACTTGTTGAGGTAGAATACCACTGCAATGTTGTCTGACTGGATCAGCAACGATCCTGGTGTTAGGTAGGGCTGGAATGCCTGAAAGGCTAGTTGGACCGTTTTCATTTCTAGAAGATTGATATGAGAGTGATGGGGAGAAATGGGCCACTGGCCTTGTGCCTGATAAGGACCAAAGTGCACGGCCCATTCCTCCAGGGAAGCATCCGTGGTTAATGTTTGCATGGGAGCGAGGGACTGAAAAGGCATTCCTTTATCCAAATTGATTCTGGTTGTCCACCATGTCAGGGTTGACTGTAGAGAGGGAGTGACCCTGATTTTGTCTTCCAACTGTCCTGTTTTTTGGGATCATTGATTCTGGAGGGTCCATTGGACAGGTCTCATGTGGAGATAGGTGAATGCCACCATAGGAATGGCAGCGGACATGTGACCCAGAAGGCGCAACATTTGTCTGGCTGTGACTATTTTCTGAGTCTGTATCTGTGACGCTAGAGATGTAAGCTTGTCCTGCCAGGCAGGCGGGAGGTAGGTGCTGGCTGTGACTATATCTAGGATAGCTCCAATGTATTGGAGGGACTGTGTTGGATTTGGGCTGGACTTTGGCCAGTTGACAGTGATCCCTAGATCTGTGAACATCTTCAGGGTAGCATCTAGGGAGGCAAGTGGAGCTACTTTGGAGTCTTCTCTAATTAGCCAATTGTCTAGATATGAAAAGATGAAGTGCCCTTTCCTTTGTAAAGCTGCTACCACCACTGCTAGACACTTGGTGAACACTCTTGGGGCCAAGGAGAGGCCGAAAGGGAGTACTCAAAACTGGTAATTTTAATCCAGTAGGTGGAAGCGTAGAAATCTGTGGTGAGCAGGGTGGATGGGAATATGCAGGTAGGCATCCTTCATATCTAGGGCACAAAAGCCAATCGCCCTGTTTCAGGATAGGTGTGATAGCGGGTAGCGTTATCATGCAAAAATGTCTGTACTGGATTTAAAGATTTAGTTGTCTGAGGTCCAGTATTGGTCTGAGGGGCTCCCATTCATTTGGGTACCAGAAAAAAGTGGGAGTAAAATCCCGTTTGATGTTCGGAAAGGGGCACTGGTAAAAAGGCCTTTTTGGCCAAAAGGGCCCTTAATTCCTCCCGAAGGATGGGTACATGATCTGGAGGATAATGAATTTTCCGGGGAGGGCAAGGGGGTGGGGTGGAAAGGAACTCCAAAGTGTGACCCTACTGTATCATCCGAAGTACCCATTTGTCTGAACTGATCATTTGCCAGGCCTCCAGATGGAGGGCAAAAAGTCCCTCCACAGCCTCCGCGGCCTGGTCAAGGAGGCGAGGGGAAAGCCCAGTGGGTCACTGGATGCTGGGCTGCCTGGCCCCTCCAGAAGGGAGGGAGTGGGCACCTCTGGTGGCAGAAGTGTTACCTCTGGTGGATTGAGCACAACCTCTGAAGCCATTATTAGTATTACCTCTGTATTTTCCACCTCTTTTTTGAGTACGAGGAGTACTGAGTATGGTAGGTTGTATGCTGAGTATGGTACATGCCATGGACAGTATGTAGGGTTCTGCCAGATGCCTGTAAGTCATCTAGTAAAGTTCGAGTACCTGGTCCGAACAGCTTGGACCCGTTAAAAGGGGGCATTAGCTACTTTATGTTGTATATCGGGTGCAAAGCCTGAAATGCGAAGCCAAGCATGGTGATGCAAGGAGATACTGGTGGCTGATAGTTGGGCTGAAGTATCTATGGCATCATATCCCGACCTGAGAAGGTGACGACAGTTACTGGTCGACACTGTAGCCAATAATTTGTCCCTTTCCTGTGTGGGAGGGAGTTTATTGAGAAGCTCAATGGCAGAGGACCCAGGTCCTTTAATCATATGACCCACATAGTTTAAGATTCTGATATTCATGGTACCTGAGGAAAATGCCTTTTTCCCCAGATAGTCACTTCTTCGGGATTCCTTATCAGGAGGTAATGAGCTCATGTGCTTGGATTTTTTGGTATGATCATGAGCGGCAGTAATGACCACAGAATCCGCCTCTGGGATGGTGGACAGAAAAGCATGGTCCAAAGGAGCTTGATATAGATGATACACCTTGCGGGGAACATATGTAATAGCTGAAGGCTGATGTCAAGCAGCCAGCATGGCATTCTGGTAGGCTGGTATTAGTGGGGGAACCACTAAGACAGGCTCCTCAAGTAATTCAAGATATTCTGCTATATTCTTACGTTGTCTGTCATGTTCTGTAGTACAGAATCCCATGACCTTTTGTATTTGAACCATCATTTCATTAAAGGTTGGGTCATCTGGGGGAGAGGCTGCAGAAGGTCTAGGCAGGTCCTCATCCAGAGAAGAGATCTTGGAACTCTTCTTCATCAATATCACCGGGGGAATCAGCCGGTAATTCTTGTTCATCTGACAAATAATCCTCCATGATAGGAGGAGGGGACCAAAGTAGTAAGGTATCCCTGTCACTATGAAATCGTTTAGGTGGAGGAGTAGGAGATCTGAGAGGATCACCCAGCTCTCCTGGTTCGGAGGGCTGGGAGTGCCTCAAGGCATGCAAGACACGTCGTATTACATTAGTGATGTCCTTTTCTTGAGAAGACGAGGGGGGGTGAGAATGGGGGCGTGTTGGGAAACAAGTGGGGTGATAGAGGGGATGGGATAAGTAGTATGAGCAGGTCTCGCTCCTGGGTGGTAAAGACCAGGGTCCCGAACTCTGTCCGCCTGACCCCTGTAGGACGTCACTGTGAAGGTGGAGGGGCAGTTAGTAATGCATAAGCCATAGGTTTCCCCTGAGGAATGCGGGGTCTCACTGACGGGCCCACAGAGGAAAAGGAATTATTTTCACTTAAATTGTCAGATGCCGTCAACGGGAGAGGAGGCCCCGTTGACGGAGCAGCCGTATATTTCACTACATGTAAAGCACTGTCGATAAGAGGGTATGAGCCCCCGTCGACGAAGAAGTGGTTAGAGGACGCCCCGTCGATGGAGGGACATCTGAAACGGTGGCCGTCGACGGGCGACAAGGCAGGGAGTGTGAGGAGGGTTTCTCTGTCTCCTTTTTCTGCCTGGAATGAGAACCAGCAGAGGGGAGCCCTTGGTACGAACCCCCTAGTTCTCCAAGAGAGACATTTTCTGTTCCATCAATAGACGTTGAATTTCAAGCACTTGACATCGACGAGTTGCCTGACTAAATTCCTGACAAATTGCAGGAATAGGTGTCATGTGTAGGTCCCAGAAACCTTACACAAGATGTATGGTTGTCAAAGCGGTAAATCTTCCTACCACAACTGCAGGAATGAAATAATGCTTGTTTGTTTGAAGAATCTTTAGACATTCGTTTAGTAGTTCAAATTCTCGACGATGACTGCTACACAGAAGTTGCACTAGCTGCTGCATGAACTGAAGATGGAGGGAAAATGAACTGAGGATACCAGGGACCACCCACACTTATATAGGAAACAGGATGCTGATATCACGTGTGGGTGGTCCCTGGTAAAAAACTGCTAGAAGAGCTGCTGTGCGCCACAGCGACCTCTGCTGGTAACCCAAAAGTATTACCTACTGCAAGAGACCACTCCATCGAAGATCTAGTGTTACAGGTGAGTAACCT
Organism: Neoceratodus forsteri; assembly: GCA_016271365.2. Lineage (NCBI taxonomy): Eukaryota > Metazoa > Chordata > Ceratodontiformes > Ceratodontidae > Neoceratodus > Neoceratodus forsteri. The sequence continues at coordinate 24,318,189 of CM057452.1, read as the reverse complement.
GTTTTTCTAGGATCGTGGATATGTTGTTCTATCCACACTGTTGGCAGACTCCTAGCAGTTCTCCGGGAGGAGGAGGGAGGCAAGGCGGATGTCCCCTACTTAGGGAACACAGACTGGAGAACTGGGGCCCCAAAACCAGCAACCTGGCACGACTCTAGGTTGATGGGGTAGTGGGAAATTAAGGTGTTTGCTGACTTCCAGGTAGCAGCCCTGCAGATATCCTGGATAGGGATGTCCCTAGAAGCAGCCACCGATGCAGCAGTATGGTAAGTGGAATGAGCTCTTATCCTTACGGGAGGCTCCTTGCCCACAAACCGGCAGCAGAGATCAATGCAGGATGTTATCCATCTGCCAATAGTCCACTTTGCTGCAGATCTGCCAGGTGCGGCTTCAGCGTAGGTGACAAACAGCTGGCAAACCTCTCCCAAACTTTAGCCATAACGTTCCTTGTAATAAGAGAGCGTCCATCTCAGGTCCAAAGTATGGAGCCTGTACTCAGCCTCTGAGGTGTAACTGGGGTAGTATACCGGCAGAGTCAACACATGGTTGAGGTGAAACTCCAATACCACCTTCGGAAGGAATTTCGGGTGAGGGCGCAGGACAACCTTTGTCTCTGCAGAAAACCAGGTAAGGAAACCCGACAGAGAGTGCTTGTAGCTCCCCAGTCCTTCTGGCTGATGTGATAGCCACCAGGAAGGAAGTCTTCCATGACAGATGTGACATCTCACACCTGTGCATTGGTTTGAATGGCTTGCCCATGAGCTTTGCCAATACCAGCAGTAGATCCCACGGTGGTGGTGGTTCACGCACCAGAGGGGAAATGTGGTCGAGGCCTTTAAAGAAGCGCCAGACCACCTTCTCCTGGGCCACCATCTGCTGACTGGCCTGTACCTCACAAGCAGAGATGTTTGCCAGGTGCACCTTAAGGGTCATAGACTGAAGACCTCCCTTGAAGAGAGACCAAAGGAAGTCAAGGATGCTAGCCACCGGACAGGACAAAGGGTCCAGGCCCTTGCCCTTGCCCTGACACCAAATGGAGAATCTCTCTTCCATCTGAAGGCATAGCACCTCCTGGTCGATGCCTTCCTAGATGCCTCAACCACAGTGAGTACATCTTCGAAGAGACCCAAAGCCTGGAACTCTAGCCACTCAGAAACCAGGCTGTCAGGTGCAGGGACTGAAGGTCCAGATGGAATACCTTCCCCTGATTGATCGAGAGCAGGTCCTGGCATGCTGGAAGATGCCTTGGGGGCCTGATGCTGAGGCTGAGGAGATCTGGATACCAGAACTGGCGAGGCCAGTCTGGGGAGTGCAGGGAAGGCACAGAAGAGGCCTGGGGTCCACAGACTCAAGAAGGCATCCCCTGCAGTGAGCCCTGCTGAGGGGGGTGGGCATGAAACAGCCTCAGCTTTGTGTTCTCCCTGGAGGTGAACAGGTCCACCATCAGTTTGTCCCAATGGAAAAACAGGCTGTGAACTACCTCCAGATGGAGAGACCACTCGTGGGACACCTCGCCCACATGGCTGAGGGTGTCCGCCATCTGACTGGAGGCTCCTGCCACATGGATGGCTAGAGATCTGCCTCCAGTCAGCTCACGAGGGTCCAGATGTGGAGTGCTTCTCTGCACAGAGGTCGGGAATGCATGCCACCCTGCTTGTTGAGATACTACATAGTCGTGTTATTGTCTGTCTGGACCTGCACCACTTGACCCTGAAGAAACGGAGCAAATGCAGTCAGTGCCAGTCGAACTGCTCGGAGCTCCAGCAGGTTGATATGACATTGGGATTCCTCGAGGGTCCAGAGCCCGTGGTCTCTGTGATTCCCCGTGTGGGAACCCCAGCCCGAGAGAGAGGCGGCACCCCAGCCTGAGAGAGCTGCATTGGTCATTAGAACAACTGTCGGCTCGGGACGGACAAACGGGATCCCTTCCTGCAGATGTTCTAAGATGGTCTACCATTGGAGAGCATCTCACATCTTCTGGGTCATAGCGACCAGCTTGTCAAAGTGACCGTGTTGCTGAGTCCACTGGCTGGCCAGCTCCCACTGGAGGCGGCGCATATGCCACTGGGCCCATCAGACCGTGCAATGCAGGCTGCCATGTACCTCAGAAGGTGCAGTAAGTCCCAGGCAGGGTGCAAGTGCCTGACCAGAAATGATCGGGCAAAGGAGGAGAGAACCTCTGCCCTGTCCATCAGGAGCCGGGCTCTGGCTTGGCAAGAGTCGAGCTCTGCCCTGATGAAGCAGATCACCTGCGAACGTACAAGTTCTGTCTTGGTCTCGTTGACTAGGAGACCAAGTTTGATGCAGGTCTGGAGAGCCAGATCCCTGGATTTCTCCCCCTCCTGTATGGAGGAACCTGCTATGAGCCAGTTGTCAAGATAGGGGTACACTCTGACCCCTCGACGCCAAAGGTGGGCCGCCACCACTGCAATGCATTTGGTGGAGACCCAGGGCGCCGATGACAGGCCGAACGTTACTGTCATGGAACTCGAAGAGGGCTCCCTCTGCTCAGAAGCAGAGGAATCTTCGGTGAGACAGATGGATCGGGACGTGAAAGAACACATCCTGGAGAGCCAGTGAGCAGAACCACACGTTCTGCTTGAGAGATGGTATGATCTGAAACAGAGTTACCATCCTGAATGTGCAAGACCTGAGAAATTGGTTCAGGTCATGCATATCTAGAATGGGGTGCCAGCCCCCCCATCCGTTTTGGGACCAGGAAGTGCCTGGAAACTAACCCTGCGTTGACAGAGGGATCTGCAACTCTGGCCACTACCTCCTTGCAGAGGAGTTGGACGATGTCGTCTCGGAGAGCCGACTGAGTGTGCATGGACACCATTTCCTCGCATGGGGTGCGGGCTCGGCTTGGTGGGTACTGCTTGAATTCAAGAGACAGCCCCTGGCCGATCACTTCCAAAACCTACCTGTCCATTGTGACAGTGGATCAGGTGGAAAGGAAGTGGTGGAGCTGGCCCCCAATGGGAGGAACCAGCGCTGATGTGATGGGTATGGGGTTGGCAACCCCCATCCCGTCACTGTGCAGGCTTGGAGAAGGAGGATCTGGTTTGGGGACCACCGGGACCCTTTCCTCCAGGCTTTTGGGCTGCCGGGAGCCCTGACCTGGGACAAGGGCGCCAAGGTTGAGCCTGCTGCTGCTGCCCCGACTGAAAATGGGGATGCTTGGCCACAGGGGGAGAAGGCAGAAAAGGCTTTCTTTTCTGCTTTTGGAACCATGAGATTCCTTCTGAGCAGAAGTCACACAGTCCAAGGTGGCACTGGACTTCTCTATGCGCTGGAGGTGACCATCCACTCCTGGGCTGAAAAGACTGGTACCCAAGAAAGGGACATCTGTCAATTTGTGCTGAGTGCCCGCCACGAAGGTGGAGACCCTCAGCCATGCCCCACGGTGCATGGCAACCGTGGCTACCACCGAGCGGGAGCGAGAGACCCCATATCCAGTGCTGTCTGCAGTTGTTGTTTTGAAACTGCCTGGCCCTGGTCGCAGACCTGCCTGACTGTGGTCTAGAGGTCTGTGGGGAGATGAGGAAGGACCTCATCCAGAGAGCCCAAGAGGGCGTGAGAAAAACGTGCCATGTTGACGGCCAAGCTTGCCTCACAAAGGCCAAGTGAAGAGGCAGCATAGACTTTCTGGGCAGAATGGTCCAGTTTCTTGGATTCTTTGTCCGGGGGTCTATCGGTGTCTCCCAAATTTCCCGAGTGCCTGAACACAGATTCAGTCACCAACCCCTCGGACAAGGGGTGCTCTGTGAATCCCGACAGGGAGCTAGTAGGGACCACGTACTTGCAGGCCATCCGGGCTGAGAGCACAAGGCAGGGTGCTGCCACAGCTCCAAGGCCGGGCCAACAATGGCCTTGGCCACTGGGAAGGCCTCTACCAGAGTCTCCCCTTGTTTGAGGATATCCATGAGGGGGTATTTGACCTGTTTCTGCACGGGCTCCAAAGGCATCCCCGTGGATTTGGAGATGAGATGGAGGATGCCCGTGAAGGAAGTGGGACCCTCCTCCGTCGACAAACTCCTTACGGATTCGTCGTCCAAGGGACAGGAATGCAAGTCAGAGTCCTCAGACTCCGAGTAGTCCGGACAGATCGACCGGCTACCAGAGTTGCCTTCCACCCACCTAGGACGGTTGGGAGTGAGGGTGACAGATAGATTGTGCGGAAGGCCCATAACGGGCTGAGACTCCTTAGCAGGAGCCCCAGAGGTTGGTTGTTTAGGTGGCGGTTCCACCTGAATTGGTGGAGAGACTGGTTTTGGCTGAGCCGGGAGGATCTTGACCGGCCCCGCAAGTGGAGGGATGGTGTGGACTGCCTCCTGAGGAGTCGGCATCGGCCTAGAAGGAGACAGCCAAGTAATGGCTGGAGTAGAAGCCGGAGTCTACTTCTTGCCAGTCATAATCAACTGCTGCCGCATCAAATCCTCGTAGTGTCGATGCAGCCTGCGTCGAAGCCTCTCCTCTTCTGAGGAGGATGAGGAAGAATGGTGTCGGTGCCACTTTTTGGAGCGCTTATGTGCCTTCTTCGGCCTGTTGGTCGAAGGGATCTGAGACCTCGACTTGACCGTCGGGGTCTGATGAGGTCATCCAGAAGGAGCTGTGGAAAACCACAGCTCTTCTAGGTCAGGGACCGGGACTGTGAAGAGGTTCCCAGGGGACTGGATCTCCTCCTCAGTGGGTCCAGGCAGGACCGGGGTCCTGAATAAGCAGTTGTGGCCTAATCTAGTGAACGGTCGATGGGGCTGATTACAATTTTGACCAGACTGTCATCCCGCATCCTGGCTGGCTGGCTGGCCTGATGGGGGTACCATGAAGCCAGCGGCTGAGGCCGTAACCTTTACCAAAGTCGAGACAGCAGATTCTTGGGACCGAGATTTCTCACGATTCCAAGAATGGCAGCGGCATGAACCTTCTTTCTGCTCTTTTTACAGGAACGAGAGACGTGTGCGCCCGAGGGACCCTCTCCTTTTGTGGGAAGGGACTGACACATCTCCTTAAAGGAGCCTGAAAAGGTGGAGCCCAGACTGAGTGGGGCAAAGACCAACAGAGAAGAGGACCGATCAGTGGCCAGTGCCATCTCCTCTTCGAAGGCCTTCATCTGCTTCAACTGCTCAGCAGACCCTGCAGCCATGGAGACCGCCCAATGGCCCTCTTTAGATTTGACTGTCACGTTACGTTTTTCCAGTCTGCCCAATTGCAGTCGTGCGAGATGATCGTCCAAAACATTTGGATAGAACGCGCAACACATTTCGCATGCCTTGGTGTCGTGATCATGAACCAGGCAATAGACGCACGAGGCATGCAGGTTGGTTCGAGATATCTTTTGCCCGCATGGGCAGCAGCGGAAACTGGGCGAGGACTTGTCTTTCATCACAGTCGAAATTGCTTTGCAGAAACCCTAATGAGTTTTTTTTTTTTAGTTATTTAGGTCTAGGATTACAAGTACCTTTGAGCCAAGGCTCTTTTACAAAGGTTCCACGTCAGTTACAGTAATGATACAATAAAAGAACAGTGTCAATTAACAAGAACAACATTCAGATATATGAAATTGATTGCACGTGATTTTGGAAAACAAAAGACAGAGGCATTAATGAGGAAGGTAGGGAGAAAGAAGGACGGGGAGAACAAAGGAAAGTTGGAGCGGCTAGGGCATTGTCATCACCAAACAGAGAGAAGTGCTGGTGTACCGGGGGTGGGGGTGGAGGAAGGGAGGGGTAAGGGGTAGATAGAGATGTAAGTGCTAAGTAGCGGGAGCAGATATATGACTAGGGTAATGGTATGTTGGGCTAATTAACTGAGGCAATCACAGGGACTAGAGGCAGTGAGGAGAAGGTGGAGTTTTAGTTTTGGTAAATTCGGAGAGTTGTTTGCCAGGGCCTACAGTAATGCATGAGCGATAAGGAGGGAACCCGAATCTTCCAGCGGAAAGGAAGATCTGGAGTTAAGGGGTGGACCCGAGGGATATACCACCCAGGTGGGTGGAAGGCGCCAGCTTTCAGACCTTCCGGCAAGATTCTTAAAGGGAAAGGACATGCCTACAAGTGTGGATAGAACAACATATCCATGATCATAGAACACTGCTCTTATATCCCTGCCATACTGTGTTTTTCTGTAGCATAACTAACTGTGTTTTCTTGCAAAACAAACAGTAACAATGTTTAGAAATATCAAGCAGAGACACTGACATTAGTAGCACTTGAACCAGGTAAACCAGACTCGATACTGAATACCTTCTGCATCTTTTAACCACAAGCAGACAGAATTGTAAAGAATGTTTACTCTTCAGTACTACAGACCTAATAGGCTTGCGAAGTCCTAATACTTCACATCTGTGCTCCAGAAAGCAGTAATGGAAGAACTTACCATAACAGTAGATCTTCGAGAGAGGCTCTTGCAGTAGGCAATAACAGGTAGGACTAAGCAGCCAGGTGCTAGGACCCCACGGAAAATTTTAGCTAGCAGTGTCTGGCGGGGACCGCCAACCTGGCATCATGGGGCTGACGGCCTGATGTTATATAGTGGGTGGTCCCGCGCCTGCCCTTCAATTCTCCCTCCGGAGACCTAAGAAACGGTGAGGCAAGAAAAGGAGTGGGTGTCCTGGAGTCAACTGAAAGGCTGAAAGGAAGCAGCAGAAGGGGGAAGGAGGGAGAGAAAAAGTTTGTCTACTGCAAGAGCTTCTCTCAAAGATCTACTGTTACGGTAAGTTTTTACGTAACTGTACTATCTTACTTCGAGAGGGCTCTTGCAGTAGACAACAACAGGTAGGACGGAGTCCCAAGCAGTGACAGTCAGTAAGGACTTAGCATGGGAGGCAGGAAAAGGTGTGCAGTAGGCAAGGAAACTTAAGACGTTAGGTCCTGAAGGACAGCTAGTCCAAAGCCTGCCCTGCGCCTAGAGGCAATGTCCACACAGTAATGCTTATTGAAGGTGTGGACAGAGCTCCTAGTAGCTGCCGCGCAAATGTCTGTGGCTCAAACATTCCTGAAACAGGCAACAGATGCAGCCATGCCTCTGACTGAGTGTCCCGTAACTTCCCCCAGAAGGGGGTTGTTGTACTTTCAATAACAAAACAGAATGCAGTTTGCCAATCATTTGGATAAACACAGTTTTGAAATTGTGGCGCCCTCCCTTTTGAGCGCAAAGGAAACGAACAACTGGTCAGATTTCTGGACTGACTTCATCTGGTTGGTATAGTAATGCAAAATTCTGTGCACATCTATTGTGTGCAGGATTACCTCCCCTTGATTAGAATGCTCAGGGTAGAACACTGGCAAGTCTATGGTCTGATTCAAAGTAAACTCCGAAACCACCTTAGGTAGGAACTTAGGATTAGTACGCAGAGCCAGACGGTCTCTGTGAAAAATTAAACAAGGCTCCTTACACATCAGGGCCTGAAGTGTGGAAATCCTTTGAGCAAAAGTAATGGCAACTAAAAATAGCACTTTCCAAGACAAGTAGCGCAGGTCGCAACTTGCAGCTGGTTCAAAGGGAGGCAAAGTGAGCTTCTCAAGAATGAAGTTCAGGTCCCACGGGGAAACCAGGCTCCTGACCGGGGGTTTCAAGTGGAGAATCCCTTTCAAAAAGGTACGGGAAACCTCCAACTGAGCTACAGCCTTGCCTTCCACTGGGGTGTGGTAGGCAGATATGGCAGACACGTGGAACTTCAGCGACCAACAGCTGAGCCCAAGGTCGGAGAGGTGCAAAAGATACTCCAGAACCTGAGGAACGGGGCACGAAAAGGGTCCCACGCCTTGGAAGCAGCCATAGAGAACCTTTTCCACTTCATGAAGTATGTAGTTCTCATGGATAGTTTTCTGACCTCAATGAGGACCTCAGCGACTCTGGAAGAGACCCCGTAGAGTGAAATTGCTACGTCAGAAGGTGCCTTGCATGAAACTGAAGGGACTTCAAGACTGGGTGAACCAGCTTGCCCTGCTATTGGGTCAGAAGGTCCTAGCAGATGGGCAGAGGCACCAGAGACTCCACCGCCAACTGCTGAAGCAGAAGGAACCATATCTGGTGAGGACAGTAAGGGGTGATCAGAATCAGGTGAGACCCTTCCACCTGCAGCTTGAGGAGAACCCTCTGTATCAGTGCGAAGGGAGGGAAGACGTATAAAAACCTCCCGGTCCAGCAAAGAGACAGCGTGTCTCACCAGAAAACACCAGGCCCGGGAATGAGCAAGCAGAAATTGGGTAGTTTTGCGTTGTATGGGGAGGGAAACAGATCTAGATCTGGGCGAACCCAGAGGTCGAAGATGTCTTCGATCACTGACTGTTTTAGTTCCCATTCGCGTGCCTGGGCCTGAGTGCAGCTGAGACTATCCGCTACAATATTTTGGGTGCCCGGGACATGCACTGCCATAAGCTGAAGCTGGTGCTAAATCACCCAATTCCACACACGCATCGCCTCCCTGCACAGGGGGTATGATTAAGTGCCTCCCTGCTTGTTGAGATACCAGACCACACATACATTGTCCAACTGGACCAGGTGTGGACCTGGAAGAAGTAGAGTCTGAAAGGCCTAAAGGGGATAATGCACTGCAGCACGCATCTCCAGCACGCTGATGTGCAGAGAGAGCTCCCGCTGAGAACAGGATCCCTGGGTTTTGTGATCCTCTAGGTGGGCACCCCTGCCCTGACCAGAAGCGTCTGTGGTCAGGGTTTGTGTCAGAGGGGGAGACCGAAAAGGCACCCGTCTGCAGAGGTTGTCCAGGTTTTGCCACCGGAAAAGATTCTGCCGCATGGGGCCAGATATCAGCACCGTGATCCAGGTCGTCCGACCTCTGGTCCCACTGAACTCTGAGTGTCCACTGCGTAATTCGCATGTGGAGCCTGGCTAGAGAGACAGTGGGGATGGCCACTGCCAAAAGGCCTAGGAGGTGCAGAACCGACCTGGCTGGAGGCCACTAACCTGGCCTGCTGCTGCAAGCTTTCTGCCCTGTCCAACGGAAGGAAAGCCTGACCCCAGGCTGTATCCAGCACCATCACAATAAACTGGAGGCAATGGGAGGGCGTAGGGTGAGACTTGGGGTAGTTCACCGTAATCCCCACCTGATGGAACAGATCCAGGATACCTGACAGAGAGGCCTCCAGGCTGTCCTTCAGCAGGGGAAAGGCAGTCCAGATAAGAGTAGGGATTGCCAAACCAAGTAGGGAAATGGGCAGACTAGGTGGGCTGTATGGTCCTTATCTGCTGACAGATTCTATGTTTCCTTCAAGGGAGCCATAAGGAGCCAGTCATCCAGGTACGGGAACACAAAGAACCTCTGGTGCTGCAAAGCTGCCACCACCACCACCAGGCAATTGGTAAGCACCCTGGGTGAAGAGGAGAGGCCAAAGGGGAGGGCCTTGAACTGAAAGTGCCCCCTTAGAAGGCAAACCTCAGAAAGCGGCGGTGGGGTGGAAAGATGGGTATGTGCAGGTATGCATCCTGCAGGTCCAGGGCGCAGAGCCAGTGTGCCTGTTGCAGTAGTGGCAGCAGGCCCAGAAAGGTCAGCATGCGAAACCTCGTGTACTCTATGTACAGACTGAGTTTGCTGTGGTCCAGTATGGGCCAAAGTATGCCTGTCTTTTTGGGTAGCAGGAAGAAGAGGGAGTAGTACCCCCTTCCCGTTTGGCCCTAAGGAACGGGCTCTATTGTGGATTTTTGCAGTAGAGTTTCGATCTCCTCTCTGATGAGAGGAATGTGACCTTTCAGGCAGTGAGAGTGATCTGGAAGACTTTCTGGAGGTCTCTCTATGAATTCTAGGGTGTGGCCTCGAGCTATCAGCTGAAGGACCCACAAGTCTGTTGTAATCACCTCCCACCTGGGCAGGTGACTGGCGAATCTACCCCCTAACCGGTTTTCTGGAACTAGAGGCAGAGGAGGGGGGCCGGGCCATGAGTCAAGAGGCAGAGGGAGGGTGGGGGAGCCCCACCCCAGAAACCCTCTGAGACTTGGCTGGAGGGGTGGCAGTGGCTGGGGAGGCCCGGCGTTTGCCCCGACGCTTGGTGGGCTGGGGCTTAAATTAACATCACTGCTGCTGACAGTGAAAGGGCTGTCGCTGCTTGGTACTGGGATGATACATGGACTGGACCGAGCGTAGCGCTTTGCCACTTTCCTGAAGCTCGGTCAAGAGGTCCTTAATGTCTCCCCCGAAGAGGACTGGGCCATGAAAAGGGGCATTCAGGATCGAGGATTGTACAACCTGAGCGAATCCTGACACCCGAAGCCAGGCATGCCTACGAAGGCAGACTGCTGTGACGGTGCTTCAAGCAGAGGCATCAACTGCATCGTATGTGGCACACAGGGTATGACGGCAGGTAATCTCTGCTGTCTTCACCAACTGCTTGATCCTGGCCCTGGCCTCCAAATCAACCAAGGCCTCAATTTCTGACTTGAGTTGTCCCAGGAGTGCTTTCTGATAGCAGACCATGTGGGCAACATAATTCAGAGTCCTTAGTGCCAAAGTGGAGGACAAATAAACTTTGCATCTGAACTGGTCCAGCTTCCTCGACTCCTTATCTGGAGGGAGGTGCTGATGTGCTTGAGCCTGGAGGACCGGTCAAGGGCTACATTTATCACTAAGGAATCAGCCTTAGGTTGGGTACTGAGATGGTCCTTGCCTTCCGAGGCATGGTATAGCCAGTCCGCCTTTTTGGAGCGGTTAAAGATGATGGCTGCTGCCAAATTGTGGAGGCAAGGTTGTAGTGAGGCCCAATCCACGGGGGGATCAAAAGAGGTGTCAGCTCTGGGAGGTTGAGATGCTCTGCTTGCTGCCTATGCTGAGGGTCCTGTTCCTTAGTCTTCCACCCGTTGGCCTCTTGAATCTTCTTGTGGATCTCTGTGAAGGAAGGATCCTCCGGGGGAGACTTGGGAGTAGGTTCGTCCAAGGGCAGGGATTCATAGCCTGATCTCGATGAAGAGGAACTGGACTCAGAGTCCGGCAACAGGCTAGTGTCTGGAGATGGGGCCCGATGATGGGGAACCTCCTTCTGAGGAACTACCTAACTCCATGCCCTTCCACAATGGAAGCAGCTGGCACATGGCCAGAGAAGGAGAGCTGGGACTCCGACGGGGACAAGGACCCAGGAGTAGGAGTAGGCTGGGCCGGCGCAGAGGCCATGACCGGCTGGTAACGGTCCGGTTCTGAGACCAGTTGAGCCTTGGTTCTGCTCCACCATGACTCAGACAGAGCCTTATAGTCCACCTCCGGTTGTGGGTTAACCGGTGGAGGAGGCTGGTAGAGCGGTTGGTAACCTTCGAAGGATGACCCCGTGTCGGGTAACCTGGCGTCGGGTAGCCAGGCATATGATACGTGGGCAAAGGATAGCCTGGCATATGGTACTCCAGTGTTGGGTACCCTGGTGTGGATACCCCAGCATGGGGTAATGCGGCGCAAGATAACCCAGCATCGGATAGCCTGGGGCAGGACCCGATGGTGGTGCTGACGGACCCGATGGTGGAGCCAAAGGGCCCAGTTGAGGCCCCTAGGGTACACCTGAAGGAACCGGTAAGAGGGGATCTGATGGTGGCCCTTCAGGAGGGAGGCCCGGCGTCGGCCTGGACAGGCCAGCAGGCCTTTCTGGAGTCTGGGGAGGTGTGGAGGGCCCAGATGGAGGGATCTGGAAGGTGAGGTCCAAGGGATCCCATGGAAGACCAGGCGTGGGGATCTTCGGCAATGGACGTTCTGGTGCTGGCCTATCGTTAGGGCCAGTGGGCGTCCGGTCCTCTGGTTCTGGGGGAAGATCTGGAGGCTCTACCGTGAGCAGTGGAGAAGGGCCCGGGGGGGGGTGTGAGGATTCCTTGGTGGCTGCGGCTTTTGTGGCAGCTGGTGCTGGTCAGGAAGACCACCGTCGGGCACCGAATCGGGGACCGACGTGTGTACCTGGATTGAGTGATCGCCAGAAGCACCAGTGGCAGACTTACCAGCCGACCCACTTGGCTTAGACCCGGGAGCTTCCAATGAATCCCCGAAGGCCCCCGTCTGAATCGTGACCAGCTCAGGCGGGGGGACCAAAGTCTGCTCCACGGCAAGAGGAGCAGGTTTGGCCGGAGGGGTGCTCTCCTTGCTGGTAGAGGGCCACTCATCGGCTGTGGTCCCCGAGGACAGCCATGGCTTGAAAGAAGACCGATCCTGGTCCCGGTGCTTCTTCTTTTCCCTCTTCTTCTGCCTGTGGGAGTCCGACGAACCCACCGGAGAGGATGAAGTGCTCATCTGCTGCAGTTCCTTCTCCACTGAAGCTAGTTTTTGTTTTAAAAGATGAGCTTCCATGGCTTGCTGACGGCATTTCCGTGTGGCTTGGTTAAACTTCTGGCAGGCCTCACAGCCCTCGGTGTCATGATCAGGCCCCAGGCACAGGAGGCACGAAGTACGGCCATCCTTCTCTGGGATATGCTTGTCGCAGGAGTACTTGTTATGGTTAGCTTTGGAAGAGGCTGGAGAAGACATGCAATCCAATGGCTATTTTTGAGGAAAATACAAGAAAAAATAAATTAAATACTTATCGAAAATGGCAGTCAACTATAGCAGCATTCTGCAAGGTCTGACATGCGCAGGTTGACGGCAGGAAAGAACTGGAGGGTGGGCGTAGCACCACCCCCTATATAGCGTCGGGCCGACGTTGGCCACTTGATGCCGAGTGGGCAATTCCTGCCAGACACTGCTAGCTAAAGTTTTCCCGTGTGGTCCTAGTGCCTGGCGGCTCAGTCCTACCTGTTATTGCCTACTGCAAGAGCCCTCTCCAAGTAAGATCCACCTTAATCGCCCCTCTAAGCTCCAGAAGGTTATCCACGCCTTCTTCTCCCGCAAACCCAGTCACCTACCCCTGTCCTCAAGGTTGGTGACACTCCTATTTCAGACCCCTTTTCTGTTGCCTCAGCTTACAACTAGTTTTTCACCTTCTGTGCCTGCCCTTCTCTCCTCATCTTCCACTCCCACTCTCCCCTCTGTCCAACCCACTACACCCCTCCTCCTTCTGTCCCACCACTCTTGCTGCTTCCCTTAAGGCCCGCTTGGCTCTCAACCCCCATGAGGGTGTAAGCCCTGATGGTCTTGACCCCAAACTCCTGCATCTCTCTGCCCATGCTATTGCTACCAATTACCTTCCTTCTCAACTTCTCCTTCTCTATAGCCTCAGTTCCCTGCACTTGGAAACAGGTCACAGTCATCCCCCTTCCCAAAGGGGGTGAGTCCACCTCTCTTGGCAACTACCACCCTATCTCCCTGCTCCCCACTCTCACCTTGTGCTATCGCAACTCTCCCCTTCCTTGTTTCATCCTTCTCCTTCACCCCTTTCCAGTCTGGCTTCAATGAATCCCACTCCATACAGAAACCACTGCAAGAAAATGAAACAGCTGGAGCAAAATAAGCTTGTAAGTGTGCAGTTTATTCAAGCTGAACCCACGAAAAGACATCACAGTGAGCCAAACGGCACTAGTACCGTTTACTGTGATATCTTTTCATGGTTCAGTTTGAATAAACTGCACACTTTCAGCTTATTTTGGCTCCAGCTGTTTCATTTTTCAGTGTGGTTTCTCCTTTGTCCACTTGTGCACTGGTTATCACTGCTACTGTTGAGCACTGCTGCACTGGGAGCTCCTGTTTCCACTTCACCACCACCTCCCTCCTCTAGCGTACCGACTCCATTCTAACTGGCATGGATCAGGTCATGGTCCCGCTAACCCGTTGTGATTATAGCTCTTTCTGAACTAATTTCTGTAAATTTTAAGGTATTACTTCTTTAAAAGTCATACATCCTAGCTATGCTTACTTGTTTGTACATTCCTACCTCAGACTGTATCAAATTTCCAGAGTTATTTATGACATGCTACTTATAAATGCCATATTTATATTGTATTTTCAACCTGTTTGACATTATTGCACTCTATTTTTCTCCACTGTCTCGCCCCGTCACACCTGGAAATGAGCCCTAGCTCAGTGTGCTTCCCCCAGTTACCGAAATTCTAAATAAATAAATAAAACAGTCACAGCCTCCATTTTTGTTGGCTTGGCCAAAGCCTTTGACACTGTTTCCCACCCCCTCCTCCTGGACACACTGAAGGGGTCAGGGCTCTCTGACTCCTCAATCCACAGGTTCTGCTCCTACCTTGAGGGCAGGTCCCAAACTGTCCGGATCAGAGAATCCTCATCCACACAACCCCTATCAGCTCCGGCATCCCCCAAGGGTCTGCTCTTGGCCCACCATTCTTTATCATCTTCCAGAATAATCTCCCTGTTGCGGCTTTCTGCATCCATCACATATATATATATATATATATATAGTATGTATGTGTAAGTATATATATATATATATATATATATATATATATATATATATACACACACACACACACACACTGATGACATGGTACTCTTTTCCTCCGGCTCCTCTGCCTCTGACCTCATGGCCAGGCATCAACTGGACTTTACTAACATCCAGCACTGGTTCCTGGCATAGCAGCTGTCCCTCAATGCCAAGAAAATGGTCTCGACGAATTTTGGAACTAGGCAGAGGCTCACCCAACTCACCCCTCCTTCCATACCCTTGATGATGCAGTAATTCAGAATGTTCCCTCATTTAAGCACACTGGGGTCTGGCTGGACTAGCATCAGAACTTCACCCCAAACTTGGTGCACTTTACAGGAATAAAGGATGTATCCCATTTCCTGCATGTCGAGAGATCATCTCAAAGATGATACTCCACATCTTAGACTATGGTGACATAGTATACAGTGCTGGTCCCAAGTCCACCCTGGATCCCCATTCACTCCTTTTGCTGCTTTGCTCTGGACTGTCCCCCTCCCAACCGGTACCCACCACTGCTCCCTGTACTTCTTCCTAGAAGCCAGATGCCTCACCCATTGTGCTTTCTTCATCTCTAAATACTGGCTTGGCTCCCACCCCTCCTACCTCTCCCCTCCCCCTTGCCATTTCTTACCCCCTGCGCAACTCTGGCAATCACCTCTCACGACTCCCCCAAGAAAACCACAGCTGGTCAAGCTTCCTCCTCCTCCTTCCATTTTCCCCAAACTATGGAGTTTTTCCTCCCCTTACCATCTGCTCTGCCTCTTTCCGCCACACACTCACCTCTCTCCTCCGTGACTTCACTATTCACTCCTGCAGTAACCCTGCTACTGGTCCCTTGGTTGCTGCCCACCATTCTCCTACCACTGTTCCCCTTTCACCCTGCTCCTACACTAGTGCACTCCCCTCTTTGACCCACCCCAATCAACAGCCTTTGCTCCCACCCAGGACTCAGTACTGCCTCTGCACACTGCAAATGCAGTTATCCTCCAGCACTTTACTGTTCAGTAATTTATTTTACTTCTTACAATCCTTATTTCTGCACATCTGTTATTTATATTGCTTATGCCCCCTATTGTTATATAATTATTCTTAGTATACCTCATTGTCCTCCCTTCCCCCTATCCCCAAGACACAACTGGAAACGAGCTGTTACCAGCTCAGTATGCCTTTCCTGGTGAAAGTCTTGAAAAGATAAAGCCAGCAAGGGTTTCCCCACTGGCAGGTTAGGCTGGAGGCAAAGCCAAACAATACTCTATATAACAATGCTTTCTGGTGAAACATGACACGTGCGGTTTTAATGATGCTACACTGATTTCACTGTGATTATAAGAGGGTGTACTTCTTGCACATTTATTTTCCTCTTTAACAGATACACCACTAGTCTCCACTAGGTGGCGTCTTCTATCAATTTTATTTTATCCCTTAGTCCAGGAAAGCTTCAGCATTTTGTTGCACTAGCAACGGAAGAATCCTTCCGAAATCTTTCTGATACTTGAAATTCACTAATATTTACAGTGTGACTGGTAATAAATCATTAATGTAGTGAAACAGTGTGGGGATGCAGTGGTGTCCAAGGGAAAGCACAGTTAATACGGTAGACAAAACTGGTGCAAGTTGCTAGTTACAGGGGGGAAAAGTATGGATAAATAAGCTAACAGGATTGGTTTAAGACAGGAAAACGAGGATGAGAGACAAAAAGGGACAGGAAGATCATTCCAGAGAGCAGAAAAGGAGGAGAGACTTGCGGATGTTTTGCAGTGAGGGATACTGAAAGAGCAAGTGTTAGAAGAGAAACGGGAACAAGATGGCGGGATGCGGGGGGTAAGGATAGCAGCGAAGCAAGAGGGGGTGACAGTTCATCAACTGTAACAAGAAAACTATGATATATCCATGGCAAAATGTAAATGCAATTCCTTTTACAAATGAAAAACGAAACGGCCCTTCAAAATCAGAACTGGTGAGCACCTTAGTAACATCAGAACACAGGACAATCAGAGTGCCTTGTATAGACACCGTGCAGCAGTGAGGGATAGAGACAGAATTACGGTTCTGTTTTTTTTTTTTTTTGGAGGGGGGGCTGGAAAAAGTGGAGTTAAGTAAGAAGGTTGGGGGATTTTGACGTGCTTCTGTTAATGAGGGAATCTTTCTGGATAACTGAGCTGGGAGCTTTGTGTCCGCCGGGTCTAAATGAGGAAACAAAACTAAAACCCTTCTCGAAGGAAAAGAGAGAAATATGAAACTTACTGTATTAAATAGATGTTTTGGTTACAATGTGTTTTTTATTAATTTTGCTTTGAATTACATATTAAAAGTATACCTATATCCCACTATGCCTTCAAAACAGCATATTGCTCCTTGTTTGATCAGGATTAGGCCTTTACAGAGCTGGGTGACCCTTATCTACTCTGAGTGACTCCTGTATCTAGTTTTAATATGACCGTGAACTCTGCTTTTCAATGTTGTTTGCTGCACACATAGCCCTAGGTTTTAGAGGTGGCTGACTCATTAATGGGCTTAGGGTAGGTCTGTTTTAAAGTTTTTTTTACCACCTGTATTTTATTTACTACTTTGCCCTATTATTGTGAATTGGAAACAGAGTGGTATGTATGGACACTATTACCTTTTACACAACAAAAATAAAGGAACGACTGTATTTATTCTCAGTATCGAGCGCCTATCTTTTTTAGACCTTGTACCCATTTGCTCATCTTCCATTTGTGCACACGTAAAGGAAGCCTGTTGTTGAAAAGATGCAGCCTTAACCTGGGCTCGTTCAGATAAAGCACCCTCTCTTTTCAGACCACAGTGCAGTTTTTTCACTTTGTGGACTTTTATTTGCACCTGTATGCTTACCTGTTCCTGTGGTTCTACTCGCTGCTAGTACTTTCATTTTCTTTTCTGCATTGTACCGAATTTTGTACTCTAATTGAACTAATTATCTCTTCCCCTGTGTAATGTTACTTTGTTGTATTCTTCCGGGTCGTACCTGAAAACAGGCAACTGTTTTTGTCTAGTGCACTCACCTGGTAAATAAAAATGAAATAAAGCACTTTCCAACCTCTTGCACTTGTGACAGACCGCCTCTCTCCTCTCCCCCTCTCACGCTTAGCTCCCCACACTTCCTTAGGTTTAGTACTTTTGTACCAACTGATTGTACTAGGGCAGTTTTAAAGTAGTAGTTTCTAAAGCAGTGAAGTACTTTTGTACCTGCTTCTACATACCGGTTTCTTATTGCCTGCACTACTTATAATATCTCTATTATTGTACTATTTTGTAAACTCACTTTTGTTTTGTACACCCCATTGTTTGTTTTTACTGTCCTACTGATGTGGAACTTCTCTAAACGAACCTCTGGCTCAAAGGTACTTGTAATCCTAGTACTCAACAAAATAAATATCAGCAATGCTCTGGGTTTTCTTTTTATGCCCCTGGACTTAGCTCATTAATATGCACATATAGGGTTTAGCAATTTCATGCTAGTTAATTTGGCAACAAAATAAACACCATAAGGCTGTAAAGAACAATATAGGGTAGATGGACCCCTCAGACCTTAACCACTGCACAATTCTTTCCCTATTCTAGCAGGATGGGGAAGTCAGAAGGAGGCACCTGAGGCAGGAGTAAGAGAGGAGGCAGGGGTTTTCAAGGCAGCAGGCTGCAACGAGAGTGGGAGAGTCCCCCAGCCAAGGAGGAGGCAGTTGCTGACGCGGGGACTCCACAGTCAAGGGGACTGAGTTGGAGACAGGGTAAGGGAGGAACAGGGTAGTGCGGTGCATCCCAGGCACCTCGCCAGGGAGGTCTAGAGGGCAAATCTTGGCGATCACCAGGGAAGAGGGGGTAGGGAGGGACCTGGATATAGTCCACCTGGGGATGAATTATCTGGCAAAGGAAGCTGTACGGGTAGTGTAGGACAGGTTTAGGAATCTGGGGAAGGGCCTGAAGCAGGTAACTTGCATAGTGGCCTTCGTTGAGGTGCTACCTATGCAAGGTTGGGGAAAGGTTCAGGAACTCCACACCAGGTCCTTCAACGAGTGGTTGAAGGCATGGTGCAGGGAGGAGGGCTTTTGCTACATCGGGGACTAGGGTCACACCTGGGGGGAGAGGGTGGAGGTCTGTACCAGAGAGAAGGCCTCCATCTATCTAGGAGGGAACGGCAGTCCTGGGTGGAAGGTTTAAATGCTACTCTGCTGAGCATTTAAACTAGTCGGGGGGGGGGCAAGACAGGGAGGAAGAGACTGCCCCCCAACCCCCGAGATTAGCGCAACAGGGAAGATTAACCCAGGGAGAAGAAATTTCCTGGAGGTTGATGGAAGCATGGAAACAAAGAGAAGGGCAGAGCAGACACGTCTAGAGGAGTAACTTCAGCTAGAAAAGACAGGAAGGAGGGAAGGCAGGAAGACAACGTAACAGAGCAGGGCAGGACCAGAGTAGCAGAGGGGGCCGGACTGGAAGGTGAGGAAGGCTGGAGGGAGAGAGAACGAAGAGAATGGAGAGCCATGAATGTCAACGCAAGGAGTGTGGGAAACAAAATTCCTGACCTTGAGGCAATCACTTTGGATACAGATGTGGAGCTGGTGACCATAATGGAATCATGGTGCATAGACAACCACATCTGGGAAATGGTCATCCAAGGCTACACCCCTGGACAGGTTAGGGAGGAATGGCGGAAGGGTTGTTTTATATGTGAAGGAGGGTATAAGAGCCAGTGAGATACAGGGCCAGTGGGGGAATAATGAAGGGTTGTAGGCAGGGATTCATTTAACTCCATTTTGTGAGTATTTGACTCTCCAAAATAAAGCAAAAACTTCCAAAATAAAGGGGCACGAAGTCATTGACTACCAAATGTAAAACAAAAAATTATATGACTTCAAAAATCGCAGCCATGGATGTCGGAAATGGTGGATTTTTCTGAAAGAAATTGTATTTTACTACTAATATTTATATTAACATTCATACAATGGTACTTCTAACATACTGACTTCCAAAATATGGGATCCTGGAAGTATTTAAATAATTGGAATAACTTCAATATTTCGACTCTTGGAAGGTTTAGATTGCCACTGAAACTGAATTACCCGAACCCCTGGCTGTAGGTACAGTACTATGGGTCAGCCTACAGTCAGGGTCGAGGCTGGTATTTGCATGGGGTTGGTATACAGGCCTCCGATATAGGAGGAGGATTTAGACAAAGCCGTAGAGGAAGCCATTAGCAAAATGGACAGCAAGGGGGGACGTTTTCATTATGGGGGACTTCAATCTGCTGGATGTAGATTGGGGCATTCTCAACGCAACTACATTAGGAGACAGGTACATCCTCGATACCATTCAAGGGGCATTTCTTGGGCAGCTGGTTCTAGAACCCACCAGGGATGGGGCAGTGCTGGACTTGGTACTTAGAAACAGAGAGAGAATGGCTGACGTCACAGCAGGTAGTCCCCTGGTTACAAGTGATCACCGTACTGTGTGGTTTGACATACTGATAGGACAGAAAAAAAACACATCAAGACAAGGGTCCTGAAACTGCCTCAGAGAATGCCTCGGTTGGGGGGGGGGGGTGAAGGTTCAATGGAGAAACATTACGGAGGGTATAGCCCAGGCAATGGCATGCTGTCTGAAGGAAGTGTGCAAGGGAAAGAGGAGGAAAAGGTCACTATGGTTCTCCAAGAAGGTGGCAAAGACAAGAAATGAGAAGAAAACAGCATTTAGAAAGTACAAGGAGATCCAAAAGAAGGAAGGTAGGGAGGTATATCTGACAAAACAAAGGGAGGCAGGAAGGAGAGTGAGGGCAGCTAAAGCACTAACAGTGGAGAGGACAGCTAAGGAGGTCAAAAAAGGGGGCAAGACCGTCTGCAGGTATGTGGGGGAAAAGAGGAAGACAAGGGGAGAGAAAGTGAGAATCAGGAGGGCAGGGGGAGATTGTGCAGAGGAAGATCAAGAGGTAGTGGAAACATAGAAACAGAATTTGATGGCAGATAAGGACCGCTTGGCCCACCTAGTTTGCCCATTTCCCTACCAAATGGATAAGCTGCAGATCCTAGTTAACCAACAGCCAACTTCCTCCTACCCCCCACTAGAATTGCCTTATGTCTGTTCCACGCATTCTTGAATGCCCCCACTGTTTTTGACTCCAAACCTCCTCAGGAAGGCTGTTCCATGCAACCACAACCCTCTCTGTGAAAAATACTTCCTCACATTGCCCCTGAGCCATCCCCTCTATCTTCAAATTGTGCCCCCTTGCTCTTGCACATCTCTTTTTCTGAAAGATGCTACCCTCTTGGACTTTGTTGATTCCCTTGAGGTACTTGAAAGTTTCTATCATGTCCCCCCTGACCGTCCTTTCCTCGAGGGTATACATATTAACCTCCTTTTGTCTCTCTTTGTGTGTCTTCTGGTGCTGACCCTGCACCATTTTGGTTGCCCTCCTCTGGACAGCCTCCACCCTATCTACGTCTTTGCGGAGACGGGGTCTCCAGAACTGCATGCAGTACTCCAAATGGGGTCTCACCAACTGCCTATACAGAGGGATAACAACTTCCTGTTTTCACTGGTGATGCCTCTCCCTATGCATCCCAGTATCCCCCTAGCCCTCCTTACTGCCTTCTCACATTGCTTGCCCACCTTTACGTCATCTGATATAACTACCCCCAGGTCCCTTTCCATTTCTGTTGTTGTCAGTATCTCACCACCCATTGTGTAATCTTCCCCTGGGTTTTTGTTTCCCAGGTGCATTACCTTGCACTTCTTTGCATTAAATCTAAGCTGCCACACATTTGACCATTCCTCCAACCTTGCCAAGTCCCTTCTCATCCTTTCCACCCCACCTCGTCTATCAACCCTGTTGCAGATCTTTGTGTCATCTGCAAATAAACATACTTTTCCTTCAAGTCACTCTGCAATGTCACTTATAAAGACATTAAAAAGGAATTTAAATTTGCAGGGGAAATAGATGTTCCGATACCTCCAACTGAAAGCGTTTATAAGTAAAATGGAGAGAGAGAAGCCAGAAGGACAGGGGTGGGGCTCAGTAGAACTAACAATCTGGGAGTACAGAAGGATCCTAAAGGGTTTATAGGGAAGGCGGCAAAAATTGTGAAGCAGGGATGGCCGGATTATACCCAGAAAGTGAAGCAGCAATGTAAGGATCTAGGGAAGGAAATCTCTGAAGAGAATTGGCAAAAATTATTGTTGGGACATAAAGGCCTGCTGATCTGTAATAAGTTCAAAGAAGCATATTTTAAGTTTATACATAGACTGTACTATCCCCTGGCTGTGGTGCATAGGGCCCATCTTGCTGTCTCCCCGTTATGTGGGAGATGCAAAAGAGAGGTGGGGACATATATGCATTGTTTTTGGAACTGCTCTGTCCTGCGATCTTTCTGGGGGAAAATATTCAAAGAAGTGGAGCTAATGGCGGGGACCCCCATCAGTTGGACACTATTAAGGGGTTATTTGGTCTGAGTGCGGATGGGACAGAGGAATGGGAGACAATGCCGCGTTGGATTAAAGTCCTTATGGTGATGGCTAGGCATTGTATCCAAAACACCTGGGTTAATAATGTTGTACCTACCACCCAGTAGTGGCGACAATTGATATTGCAAAATCTGGCGTTGGAAAGACTATCACTGGTCTTGGTGAACAGATCGGAGGTATTCTATAGAGAATGGGCACCATTTCTTTCTACGCTTGAAAGACAAAAGATGGTTACTCTCTGTGAGGGACTGGTCTAGGAAGAGGCGGCTTGACCGGATGGGAGTCCCCCACCTGAGGATGGAACTCATACGGATGTTATGTACTGGTATCCACAGAATATATGCCCAATAATCAACTTGGATATTAGCCTATTTTGTCATTTTTAGTACTGTGAATGAGTATTAAAAATCAACTGTCTGGGGAAGAATTGTTGAATGTAAAAGTAACTGTATGGAAGTGCATTTGTCTGTTTGTTCTTTGTATTAGCAGCTGTATGTACGTATAACTGTCTGTCTATGTAATGTGTGTGTGCTGACATAAAAGAAAACAATAAAAAGGATTATACAAAAAAAAGACATTAAAAAGGACCGGAACCAATACTGAATCCTGCGGTACTCCACTAGTAACCCGCCTTTTTTCACTGTGGACTCCGTTTACTATTACCCTCTGCATCCTGTTGTCCAGCCAATGTTTTACCCACGTTACCACACTGGGACCCACTACCAGGCTGGCTAATTTGTTTATTAATCTTTTGAGCGGGACTGTGTCAAATGCCTTGCTAAAGTCTAGGCAGGCCATGACCACAGCCCCTCCCTGGTCTACTACTTTGGTCACCCAGTCAAAGAAATCTATTAGAGTCGTCTGACATGACCTTCCTGCTGTGAATCCATGCTGCCTTCAGTCCTGTGCCCCACTGGCCTCTAGGTACTCAAAGTTCTTTCCTTCAGAAGTGATTACATCATTGTCCCCATCACTGAGGTCAAACTGACAGGTCTGTAGTTTCCTGCCTCTGTCTTGCTCCCACTTTTGTGAAGGGGAATCACATCCACTCTTCTCCAATCCTCAGGTACCACACCATCCTCCCATGATTTGTTAAAAAGGGTAGTCAATGGTGTTACTAGTTCTCCCCTTAGTTCTTTCAGAATTCTGGGGTGAATCCCATCAGGCCCCATTGCTTTGTCCACCTTCAGTTTTATGAGTTCTTTCAGAACCCTTTCTTCTGTGAAAGGACCAATATCGACCCCCCTATCCAGAGTGGAGATACTTAATGGTTTCTTCTGCTAGATCTTCACGGGGAGAAGAGATAGACCACCATGCTGTAGTAAGCAGCAGGGAAAGGGAGGAGTGGACACAAGTCCATTCTCAGTGTAGAGGGTCCGGAAGGGATTAGAAACATAGAAAAGTGACAGCAGAAGGAGACCATCGGTCCATGAAGTCTGCCCAATTGGACTGGAAGCCTTAAAGGAGAACAAAGCGAGAGGGCCACATGGGATTCATCCAAGGGGCCTAAGGAACTGCGCACAGTGCTGGCTGCCCCTCTGGCTGCGCTTTGTAGCACCTCAGTGGAGATGGGGGAGGTTCCAGAGGACTGGAGGAGGGATGAAGTGGCCCTTCCTGCACAAAAGTGGCAGTAGGGTGGATGCTAGTGACTACAGGCCACTCAGCCTCTTCTCAGTGGTAGGGAAGTTAATGGAGACATTACTGAAGGAGAGGCTCATGAAGTACCTGGAGGCAAAAGGGCTGCCGGACTACCAGTAGCATGATTTCATGGTGGGGGGGGGGTCATGTCAAACTAATCTCATAGATTTCTTTGACTGTGTTACCACGGTGATCAAGGGAGAGCAGTGAATGTGGCCTGTCTGGACTTCAGTAAGGTTTCCGACACTGTGCCGCACAGGAGGCTAGTTAAGAAACTAAGCAGCCCGGGGGGTGGTGGGGAGATCACAAGCTGGATATCAAACTGGTTAAGAGATAGGAGGCAAAGGGCATTGGTAAATGGTAGCCAATAAGGCAATAGGAGCGTGACTAGTCAAATGCACCTACTTATTTTTTTGCACTTGACACCTTTTTCATTTCGGAATAAACTTTAGCAACGAAAAATCTGGATGTGACCTCTGTTAATGGTGACAGCACAGCTCCCTCTAGGAGTGCAGCTGAATTCGTGACCGTTTGTGATTACGTTAAAGGAGCACTCCTCATCAGCAGCGCCACTGATCCTGTACCACGTCTAGTGGGATGCCACAGAAACACAGAAATTGTCGGCAGATCAGGGCCTTTGGCCCACCTAGTCTGCCCTATTACCACTAACAACTGCGCTCTATCATGCACTGCTGCTATTAGGTTGTACGCCCCCCCTGACTACCAGCAACCCTCTATGCCTATCCCAAGCATGTTTAAAACCTGTAATCATTTCTGCCCCCACCACCTCGGCTGGCAGGCTGTTCCACATGTCCACCACCCTCTCAGTGAAGAAGTACTTCCTGACGTTCCCTCTGAACCCCACAGGATTTGGTGCTGTCCTCTTCTTAAGTGACATTGTGGAGCAGCTTGAGGAGAAAGTGTGTCTCTTTACAGATGATACAAAAATCTGCAACATGGTTGACACTCAGGAAAGGGTGGAGAGAATGCAAAGGAATTCGAGGAAATTAGAGAAATGGTCTAGAGGGAAGCAGCTGGGTATCAGTGCCAAAAATTGCAAGGTTACGGACTTAGGGCTGCAGAACCCAGGGGCTGTGTATAAGATGGTGGGGGGAGTGGAGTTTACAGTCACCATGCAAAAAAGTAACCTATGGATCATCATATCTGATGACATCAAGAGACAGTATAGCGCAGTGGTTTAAGGCTCTGAGCTGCAAACCTGGAGACCTGGGTTTGAATCCCATAGCCCCCACTAGCACACTGTGTGACCCTGAGCAAGTCACTTAACTTCCTTGTGCTCCCAGGCTGCCCCTGTAAACAAGCTTC
Source organism: Neoceratodus forsteri (assembly GCA_016271365.2). NCBI lineage: Eukaryota > Metazoa > Chordata > Ceratodontiformes > Ceratodontidae > Neoceratodus > Neoceratodus forsteri. The sequence continues at coordinate 24,293,449 of CM057452.1, read as the reverse complement.
AGCTTAGTGCCCCTCTCCTGGTTAAAAAAAAAAACAACATTATGGTGGCTGGGCAGTGACAAAGCAGTGGGAAAGGCTAAAATGATGCTGGGGTGCACTGGGAGAGGGAGTTCTAACAGGAGGGAGGTGGTGCTGCCGTTGTATTGCTCACTGGTGAGGCCCCACCTGGAGTACTGTATCCAGTTCTGGAGGCCACGCTTCCGCAAGGACATTGAAAGGGTGGAGACGGTACAGAGGAGGACACCCAAAACGGTGAGGAGGTTGCATGAGAAGCCATATAAGGAAAGGCTGCAGTTACTCAATATGTACTCCGTAGAAGAGAGGAAAGCAAGGCGGGACATAACTTAACTCTACAAGTACCTCACACGAGAGAACAAAGTGCAAGTAGAGGGTTTATTTCAAAGAAAGGAACGCACTAGAACAAGGGGGCATATAATGAAGCTAAGAGGGGCAAAGTTTAAGAGAGATGCAGAAAGAACAGGTTACTCACCTGTAACAGCAGTTCTAGGAGTGGTATATGTTGTTCATCCACACTTCTTGGCATGTCCCTTTCCCCTTTAAATCTTGCCGGATGTCTTCAAGCTGGCTCCTCCCACCCACCTGGGTGGTATAAACCTTGGCCCCGCCCCTTGACACCAGATCTTAGCTCGCTGGAAGCCAGGATGTACGCCTAAAGCCGGGGAGGTCGGGTGGGTGTGTGTGTGTGGATGAACAATATATACCGCTTCTAGAACTACTGTTACAGGTGAGTAACCTGTTCTTCTAGGAGAGTGGATATGTTGTTCATACACATTTCTTGGCAGACTCCAAGCAGTTCTCTGGGAGGAGGAAGGCAAGGCGCACACCCCCTACTTGGTAAATAAAGACTGGAGAACCGAGGCCCCAAAACCAGCATCCCGGTATGACTCAAGGTCGATGTGGTATTGGGTAGTGAAGGTGTTTGCTGACTTCCAGGTAGCAGCCTGACAGATTTCAAGCTTGGGTCTGTAGGAGGATCCGCACTGGAGCAGCCACCTCCTTGTGGAGGAGCTGAGCTATGTCATCTGGGAGAGCTGACTGAGTGCAAGCTGAGATCCTTTCCTCCCGAGGGCGCGGGCTCGGCTGGGAGGGTACTGCTCGAACTCTAGAGGCAGTCTCTGAATGACCACTTTGAGAACCCACCTGTCCAAAGTGATATCGGACCAAGTGGAATGAAAGTGGCGGAGCCAGCCCCCCACGGGAGGATCCAGAGCTGGCGTGATGGGTGTAGGGGTGGCAACACCTAACCAGTCACTGAGCAGGCTTAGAGGAGGAGGAGGCTCCTGGACCTGCGCCTCAGCCTCCTTTACAGGGCTGCTGAGGACCCTGCTTGGGCCGTGGACACCAAGCTTGAGCCTGCTGCTGCTGCTGTTGCTGCTGGCCTCCTTGATAGGAGGGTTGTCTAACTGCAGGGGAAGAATGCTGAAATGGCTTCTTCTTTCTTTTCTGCTGGTTCTTGCCCGAAGAACCTTTTGCAGAGGTAGCATCCAAGGTGGAACTGGTGCCAAGGAAAGAAATGTCAGCTAACTTGTGCTGGGTATCTGCTGGGAAGGAGGATAGCCTCAGCCAGGCCCTGCGGTGAGTGGCCACTGCGGCTGCTAAGGAGCAGGCACAGGAATCCCCAATGTCTAGGGCTGTCTGGAGCTGCTGTTCTGCAACAGCACGGCCCTGATCACGGACTTGCTTGACCGTGGTTCAGCATTTCCCCACCAGGAGATGAGGGAAGACTTCATCTAATAACCCGAGGAGGGCATGAGAGAAATGTGCCATAATGACCGCTGAACTGGCCTGACGAAGGCCTAAGGAAGAGGCCGCGTAGACCTTACGGGCAGAGTGGTCCATATTTTTGGACTCCTTGTCCGGAGGACGGTCTGTGTCAGCCGAACTACCAGTACCTCTAAACACAGAAGTGGTCACCAGGCTCTCAGCCAAAGGGTGTTCTGTGAATCCCAGCAGGGACCCCATGGGTACCGCATACTTGAGGCCATGCGGGCAGATGGTGCTGGGCAGGAAGCTGGGCGCTGCCAGAGTTCAAAGTCCAGGCCAGTGATGGCTTCGGCCACTGGAAAGGCCTCCATTGGGGTATCCCCCCTTTTTAGGATGTTCGTAAGGGGGTACTGTCAATCAGAATCTGCAGCTTATCCAGTAGGTAGGGAAATGGGCAGACTGGGTGGGCCAAGTGGTCCTTATCTGCCGACAAAGTCTATGTTTCTATGTTACTCCGCCTTTTTCTGGATAGACTCCAGGGGCATTCCGGTGGATTCGGAGATCAGGCGGAGAATGCCCTGAAAGGAGGAAGGACCCTCCTTTAAACCAGCCACGGAGGACTCATCATCCCAGGATGGGAGTGCAGTCCTGTGATGTCAGAGTCCGAGGAGTCATGGTACAACGGTCTCCCGCCTAGTTCCCCTTCGATCCGACGGTGGCGGTCAGGGGTAACCATAATGGACAGACATCAGGGAAGCCCGGTGTCTGTACGGTCCTCTTTCGAGGGAGCCCCTCCCTGAGGCTGCTTAGGTGGCGGTTCCACCAGAATCGGTGGAGAGACCGAGATGGGCCGAGCTGGGATATGGGCCGGCCCCGAAGACTTCAGTTCCAGAGTGGTCGGCGTCGGCCCAGGAGGCAGTAGCCAAGTGATGGCTGGGTAGATGGCAGAGCCGGCTTCTGCCCAGTCAAAATCAGCTGTTGCCACATAAGATCCTCACAGTGTTGACGGAGTTTCTGCCGAAGCCTCTCCTCGTCCAAGGAGCATGAGGATCTGCGGCGATGCCTCTTTTTAGAGTGCTTATGACCCTTTTCCTGTCGTCCGACCGAGGGGGTTCCATACCTCGATCGAGACTGGGCTGGCCAACTCAGTCGATCGGGAGACACCGGGTTCAGTGAAAACCGAGGGTCCGGAACAGCTTCCTCGATGATGACACCAGCGGGCTGGGTCTCCTCATCACAAAAGACAAGGACCGGAGTCTCCTCCAAAGAATCATCGACCGGAGTCAGCCAAATAGGGTCGATTAGGTCGAGAGAAATCTCAACCTCGGCGGCCACTTCCTCGATTTCTTGGCCAGATGGACGATCCGTGAAGCGGCGGCCAAGAATGCGATCTCGACCGAGGTCGAGATCACGTGTTCCTGGGACTCAGACCTTTCTCGGTCCCAAGAACGTCTTCGTTTAGATGAAGACTTCGGGTCCTTATCCCTCTTCCGAGGGCGGGAGGAGTGTGAGCCCGAGGGCATCTCACCCTGGTGGGGAAAGACTGGCACAACTCTTTGAAGGAGCCCGAAAAGGTGCAACCGAAATTCAGAGGAACAAAAAAGCTCCGAGTGGCCGAAGCTTGAGCCGCTTCCTCCTTGAAAGCCTTCATTTGCTCCAACTGCTCGGCGGATCCCGCAGCCACAGAAACCGCCTACCTTGTCTCCTTCGATTTCACCGGCAGATTCCTTTTCTCCGGTCTCCTCAATTTTAGGCACGCCAAGCAGTCGTCCAGGATGTTGGGATGGAAGGCCAGGCAGAACATGCAGGTGGAAGTGTTATGTCAGACACCTAGGCAGTAGACACACGTTAGGTGGGGATCGGTGCGTGACATCTTCTGGCCGCAGGAGCACCGGTGAAATCCAGGAGCAGATTTATCCTCCATGTCCGATGCGCTACTATTGGAGTCGTTAACTCAAATCAGTTTTAAAGTAAGTTGCGGTAAAGACTGACGCTTTGAATCCAGGGCCTACGAATTGCTGTGAAGCACGAGGGAACCTGAATCTTCCAGCAGAAAGGAAGATCTGACGTCATGGGGTGGAGCCGAGGTTTACACTACCCATGTGGGTGGGAGGAGCCAGCTTGAAGACTTCCGGCAAGATTTAAAGGGGAAAGGGACAGGTCAAGAAGTGTGGATGAACAACATATCCACGCTCCTAGAAAAATAGGTTACTCACCTGTAACAGTAGTTCTAGGAATGGTATATGTTGTTCATCCACACTTCATGGCAGGTATCATGCCGCTTTAAGATGTGCTGGAAAGTCTTCCCTCGGCTCCGCCCCATGACACCACATCTTATCCTGCTGGAAGCCAGGTTTGTTCATCAAAGCCGGGTGGGTCAGTGTGGATGAACAACATACACCACTCGTAGGACTACTGTTACAGGTGAGTAACCTGTTTTTCTAAGATTGTGCATATGTTGTTTTATCCCCACTTCATGGCAGACTCCTAGCAGTTCTCCGGAAAGGGAGGCGAGATGCACACCCCTACTTAGGGAAAAGGGACTGGAGAACTGACGTCCCAAAACCAGCATCCCGGCATGACTCAAGGTCAATGTGGTAATGGGAACTGAAGGTGTGTGCTGACTTCCAGGTAGCAGCCCTGCAGATTTCCTGGATAGGGATGTCCCTAGAAGCAGCCACCAACACAGCGGTATGGCAGGTGGAATCAGCCTTAAGCCCTGTAGGAGGCTCCCTACCCGCTAACCTACAGCAGAGATCAATGCAAAATGTAATCCATTGAGCTATTGTCCGCTTGGCCGCAGGTCTGCAAGGTGCGGCTTCAGCGTGGGTGACAATCAGCTGGCGAACCTCTCCCCGAACTTCTGCCATTTGCTCCTTGTAGTAGGCGAGCGTTCATCTCAGATCCAGAGTATGCAGCCTGTACTCGGCTTCCAAGGTGTGACTGGGGTAGAACACCAGCAGAGTAATCACCTGGTTAAGGTGAAACTCTGACACCACCTTTGGAAGGAATTTCAGTTGGAGGCGCAAGACAGCCTTGTCCCTGTGGAAGACCAGGTAAGGAGACTCAATGGAGAGCGCCTGTAACTCCCCAGTCCTTCTGACTGACATGATAGCCACCAAGAAGGCGGTCTTCCACGACAAATGTGACATGTCTCACTTGTGCACAGGTTTGAAAGGCTTGCCCATGAACTTTGCCAAGACCAGTAGGAGATCCCATGGAGGTGGAGGCTCACGCACTGGAGGGGATACATGATCTAGGCCTTTGAAGAAGCGCTAGACCACCTTCTCCTGCACCACCGACTGCTGACCGGCCCGCGCCCGGTAAGCAGAGATGGCTGCCAGGGGCATCTTTAGGGTTGTCGACCGTAGCCTCTGCTGGAAGAAGGACCAAAGATAATCCAAAATGTTAGCCATTGGGCAGGACGAGGAGTCCAATCCTTTGCCCTGACACCAGATGGAGAATCTTTTCCATTTAAAGGCATAGCATTTTCTGGTCAATTCCTTATGGGATGCCTCAACAACAGGTTGGTGCCCAAGAAGGGGACATCTACCAGCTTATGCTGTGTATCCACTGTAAGGGTCGAGATGCATAGCCAAGCCCTGCGGTGCAGGGCCACTGCGGCTGCTACCAAACGGGCACAAGAATGGTCAATATCCAGAGCCGTCTGGAGTTGTTGCTTCGCCACTGCCCTACCCTGGTCCTGGACCTGCTTGACTGTGTCTGAAGGTCCGCCAGGAGATGAGGGATCACCTCGTCCAGGGAGCCCAAGAGGGCATGGGAGAAATGTGCCATGATAATGGCTGACCTGGCCTGATGAAGGCCAAGGGTGGAGGCTGCATAAACCTTCTTCCCAGAATGGTCCAATTGTTTGGATTCCCTGTCTGGGGGTCTGTCCGCATTCCCTTTGTTGCCTGAGCGCTGAAACATGAAGTTGGCCACCAACCCCACTGCAGAGGGCTGCTCCGAAAAGCCTGACAGGGACCCCATGGACACCGCATACTTGTGGGCCATGTGGGCAGAAGGTGCAGGACAAGATGCTGGACGCTGCCTCAGCTCCAAGGCTAGACCCACAATGGCCTCAGCCACTGGGAAGGCCTCCACAGGAGTGTCCCTTTTATCCAGAATCTCTGTAAGGGGATACGTAGCCTGTTTCTGCACAGGCTCCAGCTCCATTCCCATGGATTCGGAAATGAGCCGACAAATACCCATCAGCGAGGAAGGCTCCTCGTCAACGGACAGTCCCCCAAGGACTTAATGTCCACCGGACGGGAGACCATAGAGGAATCCTCAGACTCTGAAGAATTCTCATAGAGTGGGCCCCCACCCATGTCGCTCTCCACCCACTGCGGGCGTGAGAGTGACCGTCAACCGATGGGGCAAACCTCAGACTTCAGTTGCTCGGGTGGCAGCTCCACCTGAATCGGTGGAGTAGCCGGCTTCAGTTGAGCCAGCGGGGCCTGAACCGGCACCTCAGTGATGGCGGCCGTGGCCAAAGTAGGCTGTTCTGGCGAAAGCTACTTAATGGCCGGAGTTGAAACCAGGAGCGGTTTGGACCCAGATAAGACCAACTGCTGCCATATGAGGCCTTTGTAGTGTCAATGCAACTTGTGCCAAAGCCTCTCCTCACCCGAGAAGAATGAAGATGAGGAGCGGCGGTGCCGCTTACTAGGAGGGCAGGAACGAGACCGCCGGGCGGAGCGAGTCTTACCCAACGCCGAAATCAAGGAGCCGGGATTCTCGATCTTCAAGGGGTCAAGGGGACCTCAACAGGAATCGGGAAACCCTCAGCTCCTGGTCCAGTTCCTGGGCTGACCCATCCGAGGACCCCGGGAGCACTGGTGTCCGAAAAAGAGAATCGTTGGCTGGATCAGGTGACAACCCACCGAAAGGCTCGAGAAAGATCTCGGTCATGTCGACAGGCATCTCAGCCGACTGGTCTGACGGGGGTACCGAGAAACCAGTGGCCTCGGATGCAAATTCGACCAAAGTCAAGACAGGAGATTCCTGTGAGCAGGACCACTCTGGGTCCCAAGAACATCAACATGTCGACTTTTCTTTGTCCTTTTTCGACTCCTTCTTCTTGGAGCATGAAACATGCGACCCAGAAGGGCCCTCTCCCTTGATAGAGAGAGACTGGTACAACTCCTTGAAGGAAGCCGAATAGGAGGATCCCAGGTGCAGTGGAATGAAGGCCGAAGCAGAAGAGGAGCCCGCCGTGGCCTGAGCCACCTCCCCCTTGAAGGCCTTGAGCTGTTCCAACTGCTCAGCGGACCCCGCAGCTGCAGAGACCACCCAATGGGCATCCTTCGATTTGACTGGCGGGTAACGTTTCTCCGGTCGCCCCAGCTGAAGTCGGGCAGCACGATCTTCAAGCATGTTCAGGGAAAAGGACAGACAGTGATAGCAGGCCTGCGGATCGTGGTCCAGTCCTAGGCAGTACACGTACGCAGTGTGGGGATCTGTGCAAGACATCTTCTGCCTGCAGAGGCACCGGTGAAACCCCAGGGCTGACTTTTCCTCCATCGTGGGAGCGAGGGAAGAAGATGAAGACTGAACCCGAGAGAGTTTTAGAATCAGTTTTGGAAACGAATCTGTAGATTCAAGAGCCACAGCCTACTACAAGTGGAGGCGCTAAGAAGGGAACCTGAACATTCCAGCGGAAAGGAAGATCTGGCATCATGGGGCGGAGCCGAGGACTATACCACCCGGGTGGGTGGGAGAAGCCAACTTGAAGACTTTCTGGCACATCTTAAAGCGGCAAGGTACCTGCCATGAAGTGTGGATAGAACAACATATCCACGATCCTAGAATACTTTTTCACAAAAAGGGTGGAACAGCCTGCCAGAGGAGGTAGTGGGGGAACAGACTGTGAGGAGCTTCAAGCACGCACGTGATAGGCATGGGACATATTAGGTAGAGGAGCTGGGGGAAGGAATGACACCTATAGTATGACCAAAAAGGGTCAGTGGTGACGGAATAGACAGGGACAAGGGGCAGACCAGATGGGCCTAAAGGTCCTTTTCTGCTGAAAAAAATCTATGTTTCTATACAGTTTTTTAGCATCCCTTAGGAAATGGAAATTATGTACTTACCGTAACTGTTGATCTTCTTGGACAGTCTCCGTCACTCATTCACACTAGTGGGATAGCACCGGAGGCGCTAGGACCAAGTGGGAGCCAAAAATTTCTGAAGGGTCGGCCCCGAGGTAGGACCACGCATGCGCAGCACTGCGAGACTGACTCGCGCCTGTGTAGGCCATCTCGGCATCGACCCTCCAACTGCCTTAGTACCTTTTTGACCGAGGAGGTGCAGCGTAACTAATCAGAATAATTCATTCTGCATTTCTGGGCCTGAGAGGGCCCAGATGGCCTCTGTAAGAAAGGTCAAAGAACAATGTCTTCACAGTCTGAACCATAGGGTCACAAAGACCAGGAAAGAAAAACGAGTGCACCCAGGGGATGGTGGGTGGGCATGTGAATGAGTGATGGAGATTGTCCAAGAAGATCCACAATTACGGTAAGTATGTAATTTCCATATCTTCCTGGACTAAGTCTCCATCACTCATTCACACTAGTGGGACAGTACCGAGCTAAAACCAACAACCCTGAGTAGGGTGGCAGGAGACAGGGTTCACCCAGAAAGGACGGCCAAGGACTGTCCTGCTAATAAGAGAGCCGTCTTGTAAAGAGCATCCAGAACATAGTGCTTACAAGGTAAGCGCTCGAGTTTAACGCACCACTTCGCATGCGACTGCAATGGGCACAAAATGAAAGTCTGCCAGGAAGCCGCAACCACTCAGAGAGCAGAGAGAACCCAGGCTCACAGTTTGGCATAGGACCAAAATTAATAGTGTCAAAGACATGTACTAAGCTAATGTAAAAGGACCTCAGGAACTGCACGAGCCGGAGGTAAAGTGTACTGGTTCAGGGCAGACCGAAAAGCGCGGACGGAACCCCCACTACCAAGTTTGGCTGACCTGCAAACAACAGGTCCAGGAGCATTTGAACCCCTTACTTGGTGAGCAAAAGAAGGTCCAGGTGGGGTTAGCTCATCAAGGAAAATGGTTTTCACTTAGTCACTGAAACCTTCCTGATGGAAGGCGAAGCACAACTTAGAAGCCTCTTGTGGTGGTCTGGTAGAATCAGATCCTAGCTACTGCATATTCCAAAAAGGAATCATCCTGCCCCTGTGTGTATAACTGTAGTAGCAGTCTCTGAACTCAGGGAAGAAAGGAAAAAGTGTACAGGAGGATGTGTCCACTGCGGAAAAAAAACATTCCGACAGAAAAAAAAACGGGCTGGATTTGTAAGGCAACTAGAGGCAGATGTGCGTCGAGGAGGGACACAGCAGGACCAAGCTAGGGCTAACCCATTCGTTGAAGTGACTGAATAGTGGCAGAAGTGGCTCAATGTGGTGAGGCACTACTTACTCTGGCCTCCCTGAAGGGGAGCAGGAGGACTCTAGTTTGCCTAGTTGAAAAAAAAAAAACACCACAACTCCAAATCCATGATTGGAGGGTAGCTATGGAACTGGCTCGGAACCAGTGCGCTGGAACTGAAGGTGTGAATATTTGAGAAGCTATCTCGGAAAAGACCTGCTTGACCTATGATAAAGAAAGGAGCATGTCATCTGTTAAGCTGAAGCAAGCATGGAAGAAGGAATCTAAGTTCCGACTCGCTGAAGAGTCACTTCTGTTGCTGCGAGGCTCTGATCAAGAGAAGAAAGCCTGATAAAAGAAAGAGGGACTAACAGACTGGTTAGACACCTAGGTTTTGGAAATATCTCAGAATAAGAGAAATCTCTCTAGAGAAAAGAGGTGAGCCATACCACCGCTGGATCGGATTGCCCCTAGGGGTTGAAGAAATCAGGTACTCTTTACCGAAGTTTAGAGACGACAGCCTCAGGGCTGAGGCGGAACCTGACCAGATCCAAAGTGTTGTATCGGGAAATTCCGACTAGGCCCTGTGCTGTGAAAATTCCAGCCCTTTTTTTTTTAATCATTAGTCCGAGCCTGACAAGGTTGTAGGCTGCAATTTCGCAAGGATTGCCTGATACAGAAATGACAAGGATGTCATCCCTCTGAGGAGCAGGAGGAGCCTGAGGATCCATAATTGAACTCTTGACTAGACTAATAATAGCTAGACAGATGTTAACCACCTGTGCCGAAGCAGCCACCAGAGGGGCAGCATCAGAAGGGGGCTGTATACCCCTATCAAAGGAGTGGAAGAGTCTGTGCGTCTCCCGACCATTAAATTAGAATGTTCCACAGAGTATAATTGTTTTAGAAACATAGAAACATAGAATTTGACGGCAGATAAGGACCGCTTGGCCCACCCAGTCTGCCCATTTCCCTACCTGATGGATAAGCTGCAGATCCTAGTTAACCAGCAGCCTACTTCTTCCTACCCCCACCCCCTAGAATTGCCTTATGACTGTCCCATGCATGCTTGAATTCCACCACTGTTTTTGACTCCAAACCTCCTCCGGAAGGCCATTCCATGCATCCACCACCCTCTCTGTGAAAAAATAATTCCTTAAATTACCTCTGAGCCTCCCCACTTCTATCTTCAAATTGTGCCCCCTTGTTCTTGCACACCTCTTTTTTTGAAAGATGCTACCCTCTTGGACTTTGTTGATTCCTTGAGGTACTTGGAAAGTTTCTATTATGTCCCCTCTCCTCCTTTCCTCAAGGCTATACATATTAAGCTCCTTAAGTCTCTCTTCATATGTCTTCCGTGCAGACCCTGCACCATTTTAGTTGCCCTCCTCTGGACAGCTTCCATCCTGTCTATGTCTTTGCGGAGATTGAGTCTCCAGAACTGCACGCAGTACTCCAGATGGGCTCTCACCAGCTGTCTGTACAGAGGGATAACAACTTCTTGTTTTCTACTGGTGATGCCTCTCCCTATGCATCCCAGTATCCCCCCAGCCCTCCTTGCTGCCCTCTCACATTGCTTGCCCACCTTTAGGTTGACAACTGAAAGAGTCTAGACGCAGAGGTGTATGGTCCACGGATACAGTCTGAACACTATGGCGGACCCCATTACTGAGGAACTACTGAAAAGAGCTTCCATTATGGACTCTGATGATAGGACGTGTCCTTCAGTATATAAAATGAGTCATCCACAGTATCACTGACCAGAAGGACAGAGAGAGACTCATCTAGATACCCTTCTACTGTAAAAGGACCCCAAAGAGAGGTCTAGGTCAGAGCCACTAGAGACTCCGCCACCAGGAAGGGTGTCAAGGAGCTTGGCACCACGTAGGGACCTGAGAAAGTGCTGAGCAGAATGAGAACTTCTGCTGGCAGAACAGAACAGAAAAGTCCCATCAGCGGAAAACCGCTGGATGACACAAGACCCGATGCAGACCGCCACCCACTAAGATGTGTGGAAAAGTGGAAAAAAATAATCCGCAGAACAGGACTTCATTCTGCGGAAACATCCTGCCACAAGTCCTGTGGAAGAAGAGGTCCGCAAATGGAGATCTGTCCCTAGTTCTGTCTGACAGCACCAACTGGCACCCCTGTGGCGCCAGCGTCACTCGTGGCACAGGAGGGCACCAAGCAGTGCCTATGCCAACCTGGGAGACACTCGACGGCACCCACGGTGGAACCCGCAGGTATCCTCGGCACCCATGGCAGCAATGGCACGCAAGGGCACCTCTGACACCCATGGTACCATGGCACCCAAGGGCACCCATGGCAGCAATGGCATACATGGACTCATGGTACCCATGACACCCATGGACCCATGGCACCAAAGATACCCATGGCACCCACGGGTACCAGGCGCCACCTGCGGGTGCCCGGCACCGCCCACGGCACCCGTGGGTGCCCGCACCACCCACAAGCACCCGCGGCACCGTAAGACACCCACGGCACCGCTAGCGGCACCGCAATGAAGGCAACAATGACAGCACCGATGCACCGACTCAGGCGCCCGACCCAACACCAGCAGCACCGCCATGGCACCAATGTTAAACCAGTGGCTATGGCGCTGAAATCTGCGGGCGCCAGGAAAAGCACCTTGAAAAAGCCAATGGAGAAGATGAGAGAAGGAAAGATGGTGCCTGTGCCGCCCCAGCATGGAAAAGGAAGAGGGGGATAGGCACGAGGGGTCGACACGATGGTGAAGGCACCCAGAGGGCACCGCGCTCATCCTGATCCAATTGACCTGGCTCCGGTCCAACGGCTCTGAGGCCTGGAGGCCCCAAAAACAGGAACACAGCCAGGAAAAAAGGAAAGTCAAACCCTCTGCTCCACAGGAGCGTCCCAGAGGTCAAACTGCTCACCGGAACTCCAACAAGGACAGAGATAGAGTCCGGAGTCGAGAAAGCGGCCGTTAGGAGCAGGGCCAAGGGGAACCCACAAAAGTCGGTTCAGGCCTATCGCCCCCTTCCAACGAACAATCCTCGTGCAGACATACCAAAGGGCAGCCCTCGAGCAGCACCGATTCTTCTTCCCCAAACGAGGAAGAAGACCTCGAGGCTAAGCGGAGCCAGATCCCCGGAACCGCTAGATTTGTGCTTCGGTGGACTGTCCTCCCCCCGAGCACAGGACTGTCTGTAGTCAGACCCTCCCCCGTTACTTAAGGGCGGCCGACCGTGCACAGCCCCTCTGCCATAACAACTTTCAAACGAAGTCTTCCTACCGTCACCGCTACCGTCTAAGGACGACTCCGTTGATGGCAGGAAAGAATTTATTTTTCTTCATAATCTTCTTTTCTTGTTCGTAAAATAAGAAATTACTACTAAATAGTTAAATTAAACAGTTAAATTAAACACTAAAGCTGCTGTCATACAGACAAAACTTTGACTCCAGCAGATGAGCCGACGCCAACATCCAAGCGCACTCAAGGCGGGAGAAAGGAACTGAGGCGGGTAGAGGGTTGGCGCTGAGATAGCCTACACAGGCGCGGAGTCGGTCTCGGTGCGCGTGTGCGGGTCCCTACCCGGCGCCGACCCTTCAGAAAATTTTTGGCTCCCCGCTATCCCAGCCCCGGCGCTATCCCACTAGTGTGAATGAGTGATGGAGACTTAGTCCAGGAAGATATGTCCTTGATGTTTTGCCACCCCCCTTTTTTTTTTTTTACCCCTATTGTTGCGCGGTTTCCTCTTACTCCAGCACTCTCTCCATATATCTCTGCACATTGTGTATCATTTGCTGGCATTACAAACAACTAACAATTTCTTTAACATAAAGCTTCTGGGAGGGCCTTGATAAATTTTGAAGGTTTGATAATATCTTTTAGCCTGGATTATACAGAGCAATTCTGATTTCACGTGAATTGCCATGGAGGTACTTCTACAGTGATACAAGTGTATGTCCAAAAATACACAGTGCATACTCCAGGTCGCCCTGATGTATCATGGAGGGCCAAATATATATTTTTGAAGGAGCGGTTTTGCAAAATATTTATAAACGTATACAGTTCATTAAATGATATTGCATATATGCTTCTAATGAAATACTATTGTTTCCAAAGTTTACTATATTTTTTGCGTCACAGACTGCACTATACCACTTTAAATGCACTGTATAAAGGATGACAACAATTGCAGTGGCCACAGTCCCTGATGATACACTAGCCATGCAAAACTGGCCAGTTCTCCGTGCTTCTGCTGGCGTCTCTGTGTGGGGCCCACACACTTTAAGTGCTTTTTCCATGTTTGTGAATATGCACATTTGACAATTAAATGCAAGGACTAAATATTATACTGTGCGGACAGTATTAAGTTAAGTTGAAGCTGGAGTGGTGCTGTTCTTACTGACTATAGGAATGATAGCAAGCCAGTCTTTAGCCAGGACAGAAGAACATCTGGAGAGATGTCAGATTTCACGGAAGGGGAGACAGAGGTTAAAGGAGCCCTAAAGACAAAAAATTCAGAAATGTTTTCCACTTTGCCCAATTGAGGCCATCTGTGCCCTAAGTACCAGTAGTTCTGTATTATTTACTGACTTTTTTAAAGAATGTATACCTACATTTTCAAGTGTGGGGGATCTCCATTCCCTCACTATTTGTGCTTCTGCTCTTTGATCGTTTCCCATGATGCAACAAGCCTAGCGACATTGTGACATACTGTAGGCTTGCTCTAACTTAAATAGCTATGCAGCGTAACACTGGTACTTCTGTGCATTACCAGTGTGCTCATTTTTGGCCTTACTCTAAACTGTTACTTGATTCTTGATGTTTTGGGGCGAGTTTCTCTCTCATACTTATTTGCATACTACAACGGAGTCTGTCTCAAACTACTTGTGGGGCCACTGCTGCCACAATCTTGAGAAAAACACAGTGAAAACAATTTCATGAACATCTCTGACTCCTGCTGTACCACTATTAAGGAGGCTTTGAAACTAACTGGAGGTAAATCAGGGTATTCACACCATTGCTGCTGCTGCCTGCTTTGTTGTTCTAAATTACCAGACATGCTGTAAAGACCAGATGACATCATCTTCTCGTATGCTGTTGCACAGTTCCACGCCAATGGAGATAAAAACGATATGGCGCAGAAAAAAACAGTCAGCAAAACACAAGGCAAAACTGCGCCTCTGAAAACCAGCCAAAGCAAAAACAGCGTAAAGTGAAAAATGTGCCAAAGTAGCCACCCATACAACAGCAGACAGTAAAGAACAATGCAGATCTACTCTTACCACACCATGCCGCCATGGATCACCGCTCCAGTGAAATACACTACTCCATGAATAAACACAAAACAATGCAGATCTACTCTTACCACACCATGCTGCCATGGATCACCACTCCAGTGAAATACACTACTCCATGAATAAACACAGAACAATGCAGATCTACTCTAACCACACCATGCCGCCATGGATCACCACTCCAGTAAAATACACTACTCCACGAATAAACACAAAACAATGCAGATTTACTATTACAACACCACGCCGTTATAGATCACCACTCCAGTGAAATACACTACTCCACGAATAAACACAAAACAATGCAGATCTACTCTTACCACACCACGCCGCCATAGATTGCCACTCCAGTGAGAACAGATCCAGAAACAAATGATTTGATACCTTTTATTGGACCAACATGGATGTTACAGAAAAGAACAAAGTGCTCTAGCTTTCGAACCAAGCAGGTCCTTCTTCAGAAGCTTTATGGCAGTTATTTTGAAAATCCCATACTATTAACACCAGAATATGTTGAAACAAGCATTTGCCAATGCCGAATGTTGTCGCGCTGGCATTGGCAGTGGTGGAGGTGGAGAGGCATAGCACTGTGAGTTTGTTAATGTGTCCCAAAGGGTGATTTTGCACAGCGAGTACGCCACTGTGCGGCAGAGGGTTTTGGGCAGGCTGTGGAAAATGGCAGCTGGACCATTGATAATGAGGTGTGCACAAATGCCAGTGGTGAAAATGTGGCATGAAAATATTGCAGATTGACAAAGTTACAAGGGTGCGTGGAAACTGTGCAAGGCACGCTTGCAACACAGTCATTGTCTGGACTTTTGCCACCAAATTTTCAACATAGGCATTTTAGGACCTCTGCTGATGAACCATGTCACCGTCATTTCCTGAAAGTGTCCCGAGAAGTGATTTCGCATAGTGACGGTGCAATTCTGCACCGAACGTGCGAAAACACATTTCAGCCAGCTGTACTGTTCATAAGGAGGTATGGAAAATGGCAATGATGAACAGCTGGAGCGAAAGTATTACAAATTCACAAAGTCACGTAGGTGCGGTAAAATCCGCGCAGTAACGCTACCAGAAATACTCATTTTATTGACTTTCGTCCCTAAATTTTCAACATAGGCATTTTAGGACATCTGTTAATGAACAGTGTCACTGCCATTTTCATAATGTGTCTCGAACACGGGCTTTCCACTGCAACCGTGCTACTGTGCGCCGGAACTGCGAAAACAGATTTTGGTCAGGATGTAAGATGAAGCTGTACTGTTCATTGGGAGGTGTAGAACAATGGCACTGTTGAAATGTAGAGGAGAAATATAAGTTTAGTGAATCCTTACGAGCTGCGGCGCAAACCGCGAACGCACGCCGGTAACACAGCTGGTTTTAAGGAGTATTGTCACCAAATTTTCAACACAGGCATTTTAGGACCTCTGCTCATGAACAGTGTCATTGTCATTTTCGTAATGTGTCCCGAACACTGATTTCGCACAGTGACCGCGCTATTCTGTGCTGGAAGTGCGAAAACACATTTCAGGCAGGATGTGAAAAATGACAGCTGTACAGTTCACAAGAAGGTGTGGTAATATGCCAATGTTGAGAATCTGGCATGAAAATAGTGCGAATGTGCTAACTTACAAGCGTGTTTTGCGCAGTTGCTATGCACGCTCTTAAAACAGTAATTTTTGGGATTTTCCCCACCAAACTTGCAATATAGGCTTTTTGAGAGCCCCTCTCATGAACAATGGCACTGTCATTTTGCTACTCGGTCCTGAAAGGTGATTCGCGCAGTGACTGTGAAATCACCTTTCAGGACCGAATAACGCCATGACAGTGCAAGAATTCATGAGAAGGGGTCCCAAAAACCCCATGTTGAAAATTTGGGGCCAAAATTCGTAAAAATGCCCGAGATATGCATTAAAGTTGAAAAACCCCTATTCATTCCATTATACAGCTTACCGGCATTTCTTCAGTTCGCGGTCGTCTTTGAAGAGTGCAGACATGTTCCCGGTCCACAGAAGATCATCGCACTGGACTCCGCAGGTAAGTATGGGGTGAGGGGAGGCAGGGTGCGCAGTGGGTGGGTGCGGGAGGGGGTTCAAGACTATGAGGGACCGTTTAATTTTACAGGTAAAAAAAAAAAAGGGAGAAAACCCATCGTGGGACAGTTTTTGGTTTTGCAGGGGATTTGGCACGCTGGAGTGGGCTCCCAGCGTGCCACCTAACTATTTGGGGGGTGTCAGTAGTTGACAGGGGATTGGGCACCGCTCGCCGACCATGCACATAATGGCGGTGAGCACGGCAAGAAAAGGACTGCTGCGTATGACGAGCTTTGCTCGGACTGCAGCGGACCTCTTCTTAGATGTGCTCGCCACATTATGTATGCATGGTGTGGCACCGGCATGCAGGCTGACTGGGGAATGCGGGACGCACCTACTGGTGCGTGCCCTGCATTCGCCAAACAGTGACCCCACCTCCAAAGCTGCACTGTCCCACGATGTTGGCTGCGCAAGCGCGCCAACATAAAAACAGAAATAATTCTCATTGGTTTAACATATACATTTAAAACATAACAGAAGATTACGTCAGAGAAGCTAATTAACACCAGTATGCTTTTAACTGAGAAGCCTCAGAAGGGCAAAGGTTATCAAGAATTCTCAACATAAATTTAGATGATGAGAGACAATATCCTGAAATTAGGTATAACTGCAAGTTGAAAACAAGCCCCAAATTAAACATACACATGTATACAAGATGCATGATAGTATCACTTGTAAGTATAAGTGCCAAATTAAAATATTTGCCAAGGACCCCCAAGAAAACGAGACCATGAGCCTGATAAGTGCAGATTTCAACACAGAGTCAGTGTATAACAAAAATGCACAGAATCAGTCTAAGGAATCTAAATGAAAACTTCCAAGGATGAAAACCTCCAGTGCGGCTCCTTTTTTTTTCCCTTTTTCTCTCCCTCTCTCTCCTTGGGAAAGATACTGTAAATAGTAGGAATGAGCATAACGGTGTTAATTAGCTTCTCTGACGTAATCTTCTGTTATGTTTTAAATGTATATGTTAAACCAATGAGAATTATTTCTGTTTTTTTCAACATAATCTGGTGTTAATAGTATGGGATTTTCAAAATAACTGCCATAAAGCTTCTGAAGAAGGACCAGGTAGGTTCGAAAGCTAGAGCACTTTGTTCTTTTCTGTAACATCCATGTTGGTCCAATGAAGGGTATCAAATCATTTGTTTCTGGATCTGTTCTTAAAAGGACCAATACGGCACCTACAAAATTTTTTTGCACTCCAATGAGATACACTACTCCACGAATAAACACAAAACAATGCAGATTTACTATTACAACACCACGCCGCTATAGATCACCACTCCAGTGAAATACACTATTCCATGAATAAACACGAACAATGCAGATTTACTATTACAACACCACGCCACCATGGATCACCACTCCAGTGAAATACAGTACTCCACGAATAAACACAAAACAATGCAGATTTAGTATTACAACATCACGCCGCCATGGATCACCACTCCAGTGAAATACACTAATTACAAGTATCGCTACCTTCTCTAACATGATTCTGACACTGCGCGGTTAAGGCAGCTCCTCAATACGCGGTATCACACAAGCGCTATTATGCATGCCTTGCTCCTCCATATTTCGAGCTTTTGAGTACATAGAAACATAGAATTTGAGGGCAGATAATGACCGCTTGGCCCACCTAGTCTGCCCATTTTCCTACCTAACAGATAAGCTGCAGATCCTAGTTAACCAACAGCTTACTTCCTCTTACCCGCCCCTAGGACTGCCTTATGCCTGTCCCATGCATTCTTGAAGTCTCCCACTGTTCTTGACTCCACAACCTCCTCAGGGAGGCTGTTCCATGCATCCACAACCCTCTCTGTGAAAAAATACTTCCTCACATTACCCCTGAGCGTCCCCCTCTATCTTCAAATTGTGCCCCCTTGTTCTTGCACATCTCTTTTTCTGGAAGATGCTACCCTCTTGGACTTTGTTAATTCCCTTGAGGTACTTGAAAGTTTATATCATGTCCCCTCTCTCCCTTCTTTCCTCAAGAGTATACATATTAAGCTCCTTTAGTCTTTCTTCGTATGTCTTCTGGTGCAGACCCTGCACCATTTTGGTTGCCCTTCTCCGGACAGCCTCCACTCTGTCTATGTCTTTGCGGAGATGAGGTCTCCAGAACTGCACACAGTACTCCAGATGGGGTCTCACCAACTGTCTGTACAGAGGGATAATAACTTCCTGCTTTCTACTATTGATGCCTCTTCCTATGTATCCCAGTATCCCCCCAGCCTTCCTTACTGCCTTCTCACATTGCTTGCCCACCTTTCGGTCATCTGATATAATTACCCCCAGGTCCCTTTCTATTTTTACTGTTGTCAGTATCTCACCCCCATTGTGTCGCTTCCCTGGGTTTTGTTTCCCATGTGCATTACCTTGCACTTCTTTGCACTGAATCTGAGCTGCCATATATTTGACCATTCCTCCAACCTTGCCAAGTCCCTTCTCATCCTTTCCACTCCATCTTGTGTATCAACCCTGTTGCAGATCTTTGTGTCATCTGCAAAGAGACATACTTTTCCTTCCAGTTCCTCTGTAATGTCACTTATAAAGACATTAAAAAGGACCAGTCCCAGTACTGAACCCTGCGGTACCCCGCTAGTTACCCTCCTTTCTTCACTGTGTACTCCATTTACTACTACCCTTTGCGTCCTGTTGTCTAGCCAATTTTTATCCAGCTACCACCTTGGGACCCATTCCAAGGCTGGCTATCTTGTGTATTAATCTTTTGTGTGGGACTGTATCAAATGCCTTGCTAAAATCTCGTGAGGCCATGTCCACAGCCCCTCCCTGGTCTACTACTTTGGTCACTCAGTCAAAGAAATCTATTAGATTAGTCTGACATGACCTTCCCATCGTGAATCCATGCTGCCTTGGGTCCTGTGCCCCACTGGCCTCTAGGTACTCAACAATTCTTTCCTTCAGAAGTGATTCCATCATTTCCCTACCACTGAGGTCAAACTAACTGGTCTGTAGTTTCCTGCCTCTGTCCTGCTCCACTTTTGTGAAGAGAATCACATCTGCCCTCCTCCAGTCCTCGGGTACCACCCCATCCTCCCATGATTTGTTAAAGAGTAGTCAGCGGTGTCACTAGTTCTACCCTTAGTTCTTTTAGAATTCTTGGGTGAATCCCATCAGGCCCCATTGCTTTGTCCACCTTCAATTTTATTAGTTCTTTCAGAACCGTTTCTTCTGTAAATGGACTGGTATTGACCCCCGTCTTCAGCGTGTTTCTCTTGTTTGGTTTAGGTAACTCCCCCTCCTCTTCCTTTGTGAATACTGAGCAGAACTATTCGTTCAGTATCCCTGCTTTTTCACTGTCACCCTCTACCCACATTCCCTCCCCTTTATTAAGCTTCAGTATCCCTCCTTTGGTCTTTCTTCGCTCCCTAATGTACCTATAAAAGGTCTTATCCCCCTTCTTAACAGAATTGGCTATCCTTTCCTCGGTTTGGGCATTTGCTATTCTGACTGCCTTCTCAGCCTCTTTCTGCTTTAACTGATAAAGTTCTCTGTCCTGCTCCTTCTGTGTTTCCTTATATTTCCTGAATGCTGTCCTTTTCTCCTTAACCTTCCCTGCCACCTCTTTTGTGAACCATAGCGGTTTTTTCCTTCGTTGTGTTTTATTGATTTGCTTTACTCAAAGGCTTGTAGCCTCTGTGATGGCTGTTTTGATCACTCCCCATTGTTCCTCCACCCCTCCTTCTTGCCTGTTTGCTAGTGCTTTTCTGAGGCACTCTCTCATTTTCCCAAAGTCAGCCCTCCTAAAGTCTAGTACTCTTGCTTTTGTATGGCTTGACTGTATGGCTGTGTTTATCATGAACCACACTGTTTGGTGGTCACTTGTTCCCAGATGGCTACCCACTTCTAAATCTGAGATTCTTTCTCCATCCCCATTTGAAAGTACCAGGTCTAAGATTGCTCCCTCCCGAGTGGGTTCCGATACTAGCTGTCTGAGGCATGCCCCCTGTAGGGCATCAAGAATGACCCTGCTCTTGGATGTGCCTGCAGCAAAGGTGCTCCAGTTAACATCTGGCATATTCAGGTCCCCCATCAACAATATCTCCCCTTTTTCTGCCATTCTAAGAAAGCCTTCTATCATTTCCTTGTCCATTCCCTCCCCCTGAGATGGGGGTCTGTATACAACCCCCATGCGGATTGTGGTGCCATTTCCTGTCTCCAGGGTGACCCAAAGTGCCTCATCTGTTCCCTGTTTACTCTTTAGTTCTGTTGCTTTGATCCCTTCCTTTACATAGAGAGCTACTCCTCCTCCTCTTTTACCATCCCTGTCCCTCCTGTAGATTGTGTATCCTGGTATGTTGACATCCCAGTCATGGTTCTCTGTGTACCATGTTTCTGTGACTGCCACAATATCCAGGCAACCCTCTTCCATCAAGGCCACTAGTTCAGGGAGCTTGTTACACAGACTACGGGCATTGGTACTCATCACCCTCCACTTTTTGATAGCCTTACCCCTTTTAGCCCCATTTCTGTCCTTACTGCCTTTGCCTTTTTTTACATTTAAATCTGTTCTGCTCCCTAGCACATCTGTACCTTGGTGTTTACCTCACTCACCGCATGTTTTTGTGGGGGCTCAGATTTCCTGCTTCTTTTCAGTGCCTCCCCTTGGCTAGTTTAAATGCTTGCCAATGAAGCATTAAACCTCTCACCTAGGATCCTGGTTCCCCCTGGACAGATGCAGACCATCGCACCAGTATGGGTCTGCATCCCTCAGGTGGCTCCCCAGTCCCCAATGCGCGAAACCTGGGCTCCACCAGTTTTTCAACCACTCATTGAATTCCCTGGTGAGAAGTGCCCTAACATCTCCTTGCCATAGACAGGCAGCACCTCCGAGAAGGTTACCGTATCGCTGCTTGTCTAAGGCCCCTCCCAACTCTACAGACTCCTCCTCTTGCACTGCTCTGATCCATTCCTAGCCAGGTCCATTTGTCCCTAGGTGTACAATGACATCAGCTCCCTCCCTCGTGCAGCTCCTCCCATGATCCTGAGATTCGCCTCCTGTCCCTCCAAGCCGGGCGCCAGGAAGGCACCTTACCTCGCCTCCCTTCCTTCCCATTTCACCCCCTAATGATTGGAGTCCCCACCAGGAGTTGTTTCCTTCCCCTGTGGGGTCCCATGCCACCCTCCTTTGGGTCTCCTTTGTGAAGGTTCCCAGCATCCTCCTTGATCTCCACTGCGGGTGCCTCCATAGAGGAACCACCATCCACCAGAAGAGCGAATGAACTGTGGAGAGGTACAGCTGGAGGGATGCAACTCTGTTCCACCACCCTCTCCCTCCTTGAGCCCACCCTGGTCCAGCCTCTCCTCTTTCTTGGCAACCTCTGAGATAGTGGCATTGGCCCTGGTGGTCCCTGGGTGGGGGAGGAGGTTTCACGAATCCTAGCCAGGTCAGCCTGGAGACGGGCAACCTCCTCTCTCAGACCAGAGAGGTGCCTGCAAATAGGGCAGCATCGCAGCCTCCAGAATGTCTCCTGGAACACTGCCGCCCCACAGCCATTGCACTGCACCACTCCTATCATGTCTTATTTTGTGTCCCCTCTACTGTTTCTCTGGATGCTTACTCTCTCCTCTCCTTACAACTCTGACCCTTCCTGTTCTGGGACAGCAACTTCCTATCTTCTTCAGTAGCCTCCTTCTTCCTTGCTCAATATCAGACCACCAGCAGCTAGGGGGGGAGAGTGAGCTACTTTTTCTACTTTAGGTTTGACAAAACCAATGTCTCTCTATGATCCTTTCCTTCCTACTGCCAAACAGGAAGTTCCTGTTGACAGTCAAATCCAGTGGCTATAAAAGTAGAACTGGCTTTCAGTGGGTGGGTGGAGGGGTGGGATGGAGGGCAATTAGTAAGAAAAAACAGGAAGTTGTTATTTGACTCACCTACTTTTATAGTGTCTAAACCACACCCCCAGGTAAGCTCTCTTTCCTCCTACTGGTTTAGCAAAGTCAGCTGATA
Organism: Neoceratodus forsteri; assembly: GCA_016271365.2. Lineage (NCBI taxonomy): Eukaryota > Metazoa > Chordata > Ceratodontiformes > Ceratodontidae > Neoceratodus > Neoceratodus forsteri. The sequence goes on along the minus strand of CM057452.1, from coordinate 24,270,981 downwards.
CAGTACCCTTCCCTGCACAGAATACACACTGACTTTCTTTCTTTTCTTTCTTTTTTTAACCCTAAGTCCCCTTCTACTTCTAATAAAGTTATCTGTCTACTTAATCGTAACAGACACTGACTCCTGCTGAGATATATGTTTTAAATTAAGAAGAAAATGTAGCTTCTTTTAGTTAGCTGCTTTCTGCTCTACAAGCAAGGCTAGCAAGTAGCTAGTACGTGCTCTTGACCGTGCTCCTTTGCTCCGTGCGAACTTCACGAGATACCCTAATGCAGCACTCAAGAAGAAAGGAGATTTCACTTATCAATACACGGAGGCACCCAGGAGAGTTGCAGGGGGTTACTGCAGACAGTAAAAACTAACCACTTAAACGTTTCCAAACCCTAACAGCTACAGAAATGGAGCTGACTGGGGACAAGTAACCATATCAAATTTACAACAGCTGTACGTTTGCGTCTCCAGGGAGCAGTGATGGGTAGAGTGCAAGCCATGTGGGATGAAAAGAGGGTCCAGTATGGGCAGGGAAGACTGGGGGCAAGTACTGTAAACCGCATCTGTGTAGCTGAACATCATCAAGATCATCTTCAGGATAACCTTGCGGCAATCAGGTAGTGGTAGGAAGGATCTGTTGGGGTACAGAATGCCTATTTTGGGGAGCAGTTTTCTTATGCATGGCATCAATATAGGTGAAGAAGCTGAGATGCTGGTAAAGCCACACACTGAGATACATAAAGTGAGGTACAACTTCCGGTAGGGCACAATTTAGAGTTTTGAAGACTGGTGTTGTGTTGGACGGAGACTAGCTAACATTTCTGTTTTCTGCCAGAAGTCATAAAGATTGTCTTTTTGGCATTAAGCAAAAGTTGGCTGGAGTGTAACCAGTGCTGGCTGTGTCTAACAACTGCCGAAGTGATGATTCCAGCTCCAGGACTGAGACTCTGGAAGCAAAGAGTTTGGTGTCATCCACATATATGTGAATGTGTGAAGAAATGCAGACCGAGGAGAGGTCATTTAAAAAAGTGGAGAAGACAGCGTGGCCAAGAATAAGCCCTGAGGGACAACCTACCTGATGGACATGGTAGGAGGATAAGGCATCGCTGCTGTGAACTGAATGGTGGCAGTCAGAAAGTAAGAGCGCAACCACCAGGTCCGGCAGTGCCCCCTGTCCCCCAGTTTTGCCAGTATGAGAGGATGGGCCACTGTGTTGAAGTTCTTAGCCAAATCAATGAAAACTAATGTTATCATTTTGTCCTGGTCCATACCTTTCGGAATGGAGTCAGTGATTTCAAGGAGGAAGAAGACAGCGAAGTGACGTTTTAGAAACCAGACTGGAAAAGTGAGGGAAACGAGGACGAGTCAAGGAAGGGGGAGAGCTCTTGATTAAGTATTTTCACTTTAATTTCTAATCAACCAGCATGTCAATATTTTCCCTGTTGGAAAACACTCTGCAAATGTACCAAGTTATAATACTTTTTCTAGTAATCTATTATATCTATCATTTCATTTTACAGAAATGTTCAAAAGTGACTGTAACTAATACTATGTACAAACAACTTTGCATGTGTTTTTAGAAGACGAATTATATTCCTAAATTAGATGGTACTATGCAAGTATGCTGTGTGCACTGTATTTTGAAATACTGTATTTTCTTGACCTCAGGTCATACCTGTAAAAGGAATTATATTCTAAAGTATTTACCTGACAACAAATGAACAAACAACCAAACAAACAAATGTGTTTACCTGAGGGTGGTATCTGCCGATGTCGGTAAGTAGCTGATGGATTAGTGGGCCCACAAATTTGCGGGGTGTGTCGATCCGAGCTATCAACTGAGGGATGACCTAAATAAAGCAGGAAATAATAGCAGAAAGAGACAGTTCATTTACTGCAAAAAACTGATGGCCTGAAGCACAAATCTCACTCCATAATGTCAGAATGGCTTTCTCTCCAACTTTGTACCTGTAACCATGTGTCAATCTGGATGGTTTTGATCCCCTCAACGAGTGCCTCATTCACATTTAAATGATGACCATAATCAAACCAAAGGGTCAGGACTCTGAAGAGAAAGAAGGAGGGTTTATTTAAGGCAGAGCTCGTAAAACAGTGTCGGGTGTAAAGCTGCTATAGTTAACAAAGAGGATTTTTTTTTAATTGCAAATTACTTTAGTACAAAAACAAAACAATTCCCAACCTCACCAAAAACAAAACAGGGGACTAGATAATGAAGGACCCAATGGTCCTGTGGAATCAATGCTAACAAGCCCCTCCAACTGCAGTCTTGCCCGGCAAAGAATGAAAAAGAACAGTTACGTACTTACCATAACAGTAGTTCTTCGAGAGACTCTTTCATCAGGCCACACCTATGGAACTATAATCATCAGGCACTAGGACTACACAGAAACTTTTTTGCGAGCAGTCCACTACGGGCCACCTACGACCCTGTCCTACGTCGGCACTTCCCATATAAACATGGGTGGCCCCTTCCCTCCTCAGTTTCCCGTCACAGATCACGCTTGGAGGATCTCCCTGAAGGGAACTGGGAGAGAAAAGTACAGTTACGTGAGAACTTACCATAATAGTAGATCTTCGAGAGAGACTCTTGCAGTAGGCATTCACAGATAGGACTAATCCGCCAGGCATCAGGACCCCACAGAAAACTTCTAGCTAGCAGTCTCTGACAGGGGACCGCCCCCACGTCAGCTGACCATCAGTATAAAGGGGCGGTCCCCCACACCTGAATTCCAGTTATTTCCCGTCAAAGGCCTAAAGAGGCAAGACAAGAGAGAAAAGGATACGCCCCCATGAAAGAAAGAGAAAAGAAGCTAGGGGGACAGTGGGTGGGAAGGCAATATTTACTGCAAGAGCCTCTCTCCAAGATCTACTGTTATAGTAAGTTCTTGCATAACTGTACTATCTTACTTCGAGAGGGCTCTTGCAGTAGGTATTCACAGATAGGACTGAGTCCCAAGCAGTCCGGAACAAAGAGAAACTTGGGAGGAGGATTGTCATCCACAACATAAAACCTCAGGGCTGAACAGGTCTCATGAAAGGAGACCCAGCAGAACAGCCAAACCGAAGCCTGCTCTCTGGCGAGAGGCAATGTCCAAACTGTAGTGTTTCATGAAGGTATGGACATTAGTCCAAGATGCAGCTGCGCAGATGTCTGCCGCTGACACATTCTTGAAACAAGCAGCAGAGGCAGCTACTCCTTTAGTGGAATGACATCTGACCTGACCCGGACAGGACTTGTTGTACTTGTCGTAACAAAGTGATATAATTCGCCAACCACTTGGACAGGCATTGCTTGGAAACAGCATTGCCTTCCCATTTGGGAGCGAAAGAAACAAAAAGCTGATCAGTTTTCCTGAGATCCTTAGTCCAATTGGTGTAGTATCTCAGGATTCTGTGAACATCCAGAGTATGTAAGAGATACTCCCCATGATTGGATTGTTGCGTAAAGAAAGCCAGTAACTCAATGGATTGATTCAGCGTAGATTCAGCCACCACCTTAGGAAGAAATTTAGGACTGGTGCACATGGCCACATGTTCCTTGTGGAAGATCAAATATGGGATTTTACTCAAGGCTTGAAGCTTAGAAATACATCGAGCAGAGGTAATGGCCACTAGGAAGAGAGTCTTCCAGGAAAGGAACTTTAAATCTGCTTCCGCTGCCGGTTTGAAGGGAGGCAGTGTGAGTTTTACCAGGATGACATTCAAGTCCCAAGGAGGGGCAGGATTGCGATGGGGGGGGGGCTCTCAGGTGGAGAACCCCTTTAAGAAAGGTCTTAGAGACTTGCAGTTGGGCAAAAGACCTGTCCCCAAAGGGAATGTGGTAGGCTGAGATTGCTGCCATATGGACTTTTAAAGAGGAATGGCTGAGACCCAGGTCGAAGAGGTGACGCATGTAATCTAGGACTTTGTTAGCTGGGCACAAGAAAGGCTCCAAGTCTTTAAAGCTTGCCCAGATGGAAAACTGTTTCGCCGCCACCAAAATGTCTGCTACTAATGGAGAGACTCCGAAGCGTGCCTTGGCTACGTCTGAAAGAGCCATGCATGGAGATGAAGGGATTTGAGGCTTGGGTGAACTAGGGTCCCCTGATCCTGGGTCAACAATTGCTGCGACAGAGGAAGAGGAGGTTCCTTGGAAAACTATTGCAGAAGAGAAAACCAAACTTGCCTGGGCCAGAAGTGGGTGATGAGGATCATTCAAGCCCTTCCTGTTCTGAGTTTGTTCAAGACTCTCGAAATCAAGGGAATGGGAGGGAAAGCATAAATGAATTTGTCCCTCCAGCAGAGAGATGGAGTGTCCCGCCAAAAAAAGTATCGCCCTGCAGCAAGCGAGCAAAAGGCGGGAAGTTTGGCATTTTGGGGAGAGGTGAAAAGATCCACCTGGGGTGTCCCCCACTGCCGAAAAATACAGGTTACTCACCTGTAACAGGAGTTCTAGAAATGGTATATGTTGTTCATTCATACTTACTGGCAGGTTCCTTGCCACTTTAAATCTTGCGGAAGGTCTTCAGGCTGGCTCCACCCACCCACCCACCCACCGGTGGTAAAACTCCTCGGCTCCGCCCCATGACACCAGATCTAGCCAGCTGGAAGCCAGGTGCGCGGCCGGCCGGGATGTCGGGGTTAGGTGGATGAACAACATACCACTCCTAGAATTCCTGTTACAGGTGAGTAACCTGCATTTCTAGGGATATGTATATGTTGTTCAATCCACACTTACTGGCAAACTCTTAGCAGTTCTCCGGGAGGAGGGAGGCAAGGCGCGCACCCCCTACTTGGGAAATAAGGACTGGAGAACCGAGGTCCCAAAACCAGCATCCCAGCGTGACTCTAGGTCGATGTGGTAATGGGTAATAAAGGGGTGTGCTGACTTCCAGGTAGAAGCCCGCAGATTTCCTGGATAGGGAGGTCCCTGGAAGCAGCCACCGAAGCAGCGGTATGGCGGATAGAATGAGCTCTTATCCCTTTGGGAGGCTCCATGCCCGCCAACCTATAGCAGAGATCTATGCAGGAGGTGACCCACCTGCCTGTTGTCCGCTTGGCTGCAGGTCTGCCAGGTGCGGCTCCAGCGTAGGTGACAAACAGCTGACGAACCTCTCCCCGAACTTCAGCCGTCCACTCCTCCTAATTAGAGAGCGCTCTTCTAGGGTCCAGAGTATGGAGCCTATATTCGGTCTCCGAGGTGTGATTGGGGTAGAACACTGGCAGAGTCAACACCTGGTTAAGGTGAAACTCCAACACCACCTTCGGAAGGAGTTTCAGGTGGGGGCGCAGGACAACCTTGTCCCTGTGGAAGACCAGATAAGGAGACTCGACAGAAAGCACCTGGAGCTCTCCCATCCTCCTGGCTGACATGATAGCCACCAAGAAGGTGGTCTTCCACGACAGGTGAGAGATATCACACCTGTGCATCAGTTTGAATGGCTTGCCCATGAGCTTAGCCAATACCAGCAGTAGATCCCACGGAGGTGGAGGTTCTCGCACCGGAGGGGATATGTGATCAAGGCCTTTGAAAAAGCGCCCGACCACCTTCTCCTGCGCCACCGACTGCTTTCCGGCCCACGCCGGTAAGCAGAGATGGCTGTCAGGTGCACCTTGAGGCTGCCGAACGCCCAGCTGAGAAAGGACCACAGGTAGTCCAGAATGCTGGCCAAGGAACAGGAGGAAGGGTCCAACCCCTTATCCTGACACCAAATGGAGAATCTTTTCCATTTGAAGGCATAACACTTTCTGGTCGACTCCTTACGGGATGCCTCAACAACGTTAAGGACCTCGTCGGAAAGACCCAAGGCCTGGAACTCTAGCCGCTCAGGAACCAGGCCGTCAGGTGCAGGGACTGACTTTCCCCTTGTTGACTGAGATCAGGTCTGGGCGGGCTGGAAGCCGCCTCGGGAGCCAGGAGCTGAGGCTGAGGAGATCTGGATATCAGAACTAGCGGGGCCAGTCTGGGGCTACCAGAATCACCTGCACCTTGCCCCTCTTCCCCTTGAGAAGCACTTTGTGGAGCAAGTGAAATGGAGGGAAGGCGTAGAAGAGGCCCGGGGTCCACGGCCTCGAGAAGACATCCCCCTGCAGCGAGCCCTGCTGAGGGGGGCGGGCATGAAACAGCCTCAGCTTTGCATTCTCCCTGGAGGCAAACAGGTCCACCTGAGGTGTGCCCCAGTGAGAGAACAGATCTTGTACTACCTCCGGCAGGACAGACCACTCATGAGATGCAGTGCCTATCCAGCTGAGGGCATCGGCCAGAGTGTTGGAGGCTCCTGCCACATGGATGGCTAGGAAATCCGTCTCCAGTCTGCTCATGAAAGACCAAGTGCGGAGAGACTCCTTGCACAGAGGCAAGGAGCGCGTCCCGCCCTGGCGGTTTAGGTAGTACATGGTCGTTGTGTTGTCCGTCTGGACCTGGACCACTTGACCCCGTACAAACGGGGCAAAGGCGGTGAGGGCTAGTCGGACCGCTCGAAGCTCCAGCAGGTTGATGTGGCATCGAGACTCCTGAGAGGACCAGAGGCCGTGTGCTCTGAGCTCCCCCAGATGGGCACCCCAACCCATTAGGGAGGCATCGGTCATTAGAGTGACCGTCGGCTCTGGGCGGACAAACGTGGATACCCTCCTGCAAATGAGCTGGAACGAGCCACCACTGGAGACTGTTCCACATCTCCTGGGTCACTATCACTGGCTGGTCCAGAGGACCGGAGCGCTGTAACCATTGGTGGGCCAGCCCCCACTGCAGGGGAAGCATGTGCCAGCGGGCCCAATGGACCACGCTGGTGCAGGCCACCATCAGGCCCAGGAAGTCATGGGCAGGGCGCAACTGCCCAACAAGAAATGATTGGGCAAAGGAGGAAAGGACCTTGGCCCTGTCCGCTGGGAGCCGTGCTCTGGCTCGAAGAGAGTCGAGCTCTGCCCCGATGAACTGAATCACCTGCGTTTGGCACGAGCTCCGATTTGGCCTCGTTGATGAGGAGGCCAATCTGAGAGCAGACCTGGAGGGCCAGATCTCTGGACCGCTCCACCTCCAACCTGGAGGGGGCTGCAATCAGCCAGTCATCCAGGTAAGGGTACAACCGGACCCTTTGACGCCGTAGAAATGCTGTCACCACTGCCATGCATTTGGTGAAGACCCTGCGAGCTGGAGAGAGGCCGAAGGGCATGGCCTGGAACTTGTAAAGGGATCCCTCTGCCCTGAAGCAGAGGAAATTGCTGGTGAAACGGACGGATTGGGACGTGAAAGAACGCGTCCTGGAGGTCCAGAGAACAGAACCACATGCCTCGTTCCAAGGATGGGATGATCTGAGCCAGAGTGACCATCCTGAAGGTTCGAGACCTTAGGAACTTATTCAGGTTGTGTAGGTCTAGAATGGGGCACCAGCCCCAGACCGTTTTGGGACCAGGAAGTACCTTGACACAAACCCTGGGTCTTGAGGAGGATCCGCCACCTCCCTGATCACCTCCTTCTGGAGGAGCAGGGCAATGTCGGCTCGATGAGCCAACAGAGAGGCTGCAGACCCCGTAGCCACCTGTGGGGTGACGGCTCGAATTCCAGAGGCAGACCCCTGCCTACCACATCCAACACCCAGCGGTCCATGATGATATCGGACCAGGCGGAAAGGAAGTGGCGGAGCCATCCCCCCATGGGGAACCTGGGGAGGAGTGACGAGGTTGGGGGCGACACCTCTCAACCCATCACTGGGCAGGCTTGGAGGAAGGGCCAGCCGAGGAGCCACCTGGACCTTTCTCTCCCGGCTTCCTGCTGGAGGAAGCAGCAGGCTTGGCTTTGGGGTGCCAAGTGCTGGTGTTGCTGGGCCAGACGTGCCGCAGGGGCTGAAGGACAAAAGGGTTTACGCTGCTGCTGGCAGCCTTTGTCCTTCCGGGAAGACGTGACAGAGTCCAAGGTGGAGTTGGACTTCTCGATCCGTTGCAGATGACCCTCCACCCCGGGACCAAACAAGTCAGTACCCAAGAAGGGAACGTCTGCCAGCTTGTGCTGGGTATCCGCCGTAAAGGTGGAGATCCGCAGCCAAGCTCTGAGGCCGCTACTGACCGGGCACACGAGTCAGTGATGTCCAAGGAAGTTTGGAGCTGCTGTTTGGCCACTGCCCTTCCCTGATCCCGCACCTGCTTGACCGTTGTTTGGAGGTCTGCCGGGAGATGAGGAATCACCTCATACAGGGAGCCCAAAAGGGCATGTGAAAAGTGTGCCATCAGAATGGCCGAGCTGTCCTGACGAAGGCCTAGGGAGGAAGCAGCATAAACTTTCCGCCCAGAATAGTCCAATTTCTTGGAGTCCTTGTCGGGAGGCTTGTCCATGTCCAGAACGTTCCCAGAGCGCCGGAAAACGCTGTCGGTCACTAACCCCTCCACAGAGAGGTGCTCCGAGAAACCAGAGAGTGAACCGGTAGGAACAGCATACTTCCAAGCCATCCTGGCCAAAGGCGCTGGACAAGAAGCTGGCCGCTGCCATAGCTCCAGGGCTGGGCCAATAATGGCTTTGGCTACCGGGAAGGCCTCCGTAGGGGAATCCCTTCGGTCCAGTATCTCCGTGAGGGGATACTTGGCCCATTTTGAAACGGGTTCAAGCTTCATCCCAGTGGACACTGAGATGAGTCTAAGCATTCCAAGGAACGAGGATGGGCTTTCGTCCACTGACTGACCCCCAGTGGACTCCAGGTCAAGCGGCCTGGAGAACAAGGAGGAGTTGTCGTCAGACTCTGAGGAGTCTATGAACAGCTGCCGAGCACCTGAGCCACCCTCCCCTGCCAAGGTCGATCGGGAGTGAGGGTGACCGACAACCGATGGGGCAAGCCCTGACCCGACTGAGAATCCTTGGTTGGGGCCCCAGTTTTAGGTTGTGGGGGTTGGGGTTCCACCACAATGGGTGGTGCAGCCAGTTTCAGCCAAACAACCGGTGCCAGCTTCGGCTCCTCGACTACTACGAGGTGTTGTTTCGGCCACTCCAGTGACAGCCACTTAATGGCCGGGGAAGGTGACGGTGTCGGCTTGTTCCTGGACAAAAGGAGCTGCAGCCACATTAGATCCTCGTAGCGCTGACGCAACTTGCGCCGGAGCCTATCCTCCGAAGAAGATGAGCGGCGCTGCCGCTTTCCATGGTGCTAAGACCGAGACCGCCGATGTCGGCGGGACCAGCTGGACCTGGAAGAGGTCCGAGACCAAGACCTTCGGGGATTCCGAGGGTGGGTCTGAGAGGAGGCGGGGGAAACCCCGCTCCTCCCTCGGTTCAGGGACCTTAACCAGGGACTCCGGCACAGGAGGCACAGGCAAGTCCTCAGTTTCCACTGGGGGAACCGGTGAAGATGGGTTGTTGGCTTCTCCAGTCGACAAACCATCCGACTGGTCGAGAAAAATCTCGACCGTGTCGACGGTTGTTTCGGCTGGCTGACTGACAGGGATACCGTGAAGCCAGCGGCCTTAGCCGCAACCTCGACCGAAGTCGAGTGTCGACTGTTCGAGGAAGGGGACCTCTCCTGCTCCCATGAACGTTGACGTGGGACTTACCCTTAGACTCCTTCTTTTTGGTCCGAGAGGAATGTCCTGAAGGCCCTTCTCCCTTGGTGGAGAGGGATTGGCAAAGCTCCTTAAAAGAAGCTGTGCAGGAGGATCCCAAGGAGAGCGGGATAAATGCCGCGACTGAGGATGTTGATGCAGCGGCCTGGACCGCCTCCTCCTCGAGGACGATCATCTGTTCGAGCTGTTCAGCCGAGCCTGCAGCTGCGGACACCGCCTAACGGGCCTCCTTCGACTTGACCGGAGGATAACGTTTCTTGGGCGCCAAGTTGTAATCTGGCAGCGGTCCTCCAAGACCGTGAGGCAAGGACTTTCTCAAGTCGCAGACCGGAATCATGGCCAAGCCCCAGGCAGTAAACGCACGTGGAATGTGGATCGGTCTGGGACACCTTCTGCCCACAGGGGCACAGACGAAATCCGGGAGTTGATTTGTCCATCGCAGCCACGAGGGAAGAAAAAGACCGAAGTCTTGTAAACTTTAACATTAGTTTTGGGTTAACCGAAGAGTTTGGATCCAGGCCTAAAATGCAGAGTGCTACGGAGGGAACCTGAGCTTCCAAGCGGTAAGGAAGATCTGGCGTCATGAGGCGGAGCCGAGAGTTTTACCCCTGGGTGGGTGGGAGGAGCCAGCTTGAAGACCTTCCGGCAATATTTAAAGCGGCAAGGAATCTGCCAGTAAGTGTGGATAGAACAAAATATCCACATCCCTAGAACCACACTTTCATTGCTTCCCTGCACAGTGGATAAGAGTGAGTGCTCCTTGCTCATTTATGTAGTGCATGACACTGTCCATCCAAATCAGCAAGGGACTGGGGATGAGGGGCTCCTGGAAAGCATGGAGACCAAGCAGAACAGCCTGCATCTCCAGTAACATAGAAACATAGACTTTGATGGCAGATAAGGACCACTTGGCCCACCTAGTCTGCCCATTTCCCTACCTACTGGATAAGCTGCAGATTCTAGTTAACCAACAGCCTACTTCCTGCAGCCCCCCACTATAATTGTCTTATGTCTGTCCCATGCATGTTTGAATTCCCTCACTGTTTTAGACCCAACGACTTCCTCAGGAAGGCGGTTCCATGTATCCACCACTCTCTCCATTGAAAAAAAATGTCCTCACACTACCCCTGAGCCATTACCCTCTCTATCTTTAAATTGTGCCCCCTTGTTCTTACACATCTCTTTTTCTGAAAGATGCTACCCTCCTGGACTTTGTTGATTCCCTTGAGGTACTTGAACGTTTCTATCATGTCCCCCCTGTCCCTCCTTTCATCAAGAGTATACATATTAAGCTCTCTCAGTCTCTCTTCATATGGTTTCTGCTGCAGACCCTGCACCATTTTATTTGCCCTCCTCTGGACTGCTTCCATCCTGTCTATGTCCTTGCGTAGATGGTCTCCAAAACTGCACACAGTACTCCAGATGGGGTCTCACCAACTGTCTGTACAGATGGATAACCACTTCCCTTTTTCTACTTGTGATGCCCCTTCCTATGCATCCAGTATCCCCCTGGCTCTCCTTACCGACTTTTCACATTGCTTACCCACCTTTAGGTCATCTGATATGACTACCCCCAGGTCCCTTTCCATTTTTGTTGTTGTTAGTACCACCCCTGCTATTGTGTACTCTTCTCCTGGGTTTTTGTTTGCCAGGTGCATTACTTTGCACTTCTTTGCATTGAATCTAAGTTGCCATATGTCTGACCATTCCTCCAACCTTGCCAAGTCCCTTCTCATCTTTTCTACCCCCTCTTGTGTATTAACTCTGTTACAGATCTTTGTGTCATCTGCAAAGAGGCATACCTTTCCCTCCAGACCCTCTGCAATGTCACCTATAAAGATGTTAAAAAGGACTGGACCCAGTACTGAGCCCTGAGGTACTCCACTAGTAACCCCCCTTTCTTCGGAATGTGTTCCATTCACTATTACCTTCTGTGCCCTGTTGTGCAGCCAGCTTGCTGCCCAGGCTACCACCCTGGGACCCACTCCCAGGCTGGATAACTTGATTATTAATCTTTTGTGTGGGACTGTGTCAAATGCCTTGCTAAAGTCTAGGTAGGCCATATCCACAGCCCCTCCTTGGTCTATTACTTTGGTCACCCAGTCAAAGAAATCAATTAGATTTGTCTGACATGACCTTCCTGCTGTAAATCCATGCTGCTTTGGGTCCTGTGCCCCGCTGGCCTCTAGGTACTCAACAATTCTTTCATTCAGAAGTGATTCCATCATTTTCCCTACCACTGAGGTCAAACTTACAGGTCTGTAGTTTCCTGCTTCTGCCTTGCTCCCACTTTTGTGAAGGGGAATCACATCTGCCCTCCTCCAGTCCTCAGGTACCACCCCATCCTAGCATTGATTTGTTAAAAAAACATGGTCAGTGGTGTCATTAGGTCCTCCCTTAGTTTTTTTAGGATTCCAGGGTGAATCCCATCAGGCCCCATTGCTTTGTCCACCTTGAGTTTTAGGAGTTCTTTCAGGGCTCTTTTTTCTGTGAATGGACTGGTGTCAACCCCCCGAGTGCTTCTATTATCTGGTTTAGGTAACTCCTCCTCATCTTCTTTTGTGAATACTGAGCAAAAGTATTCATTCTGTATCTCTGCCTTTTCACTGTCTCCCTCTGCCCACCTCCCCTCTCCTTTATTAATCTTCACTATCCCTCCCTTAACCTTTATGTGCTCCCTAATGTACCTATAAAAGGTTTATCCCCTTTCTTAACTGAGCTGGCTATTTTTTCCTTGGTTTGGGCCTTTGCTATTCTGATTGCCTTCCCTACTTCTTTCTGCTTTAATTGATACAGTTCCCTGTTGTGCTCCTTCTGTGATTCCTTATACTTTTTGAATGCAGCCTTTTTCTCCTTAACCTTCCCTGCCACCTCTTTTGAGAACCATAGTGTTTTTTACTCCACTTTGTTTTCTTTATTTGTTTCACACAAAGGCTTGTTGCCTCTATGATGGCAGTTTTGATTTTTCTCCATTGTTCTTCCACCCCCTCCTTTTTGGCCATTTGCTAGTGCATTCTTCAGGTATTCACCCATTTTGCCAAAGTCAGCCCTTCTAAAGTCCAGTATCCTTGATTTTGTATGGCTTATCTCCATGGTTGTGCTCATTGTGAAGCACACTGTGCAGTGGTCGCTTGTTCCCAGATGTCTACTGACTTCTAAATTTGTGATCCTCTCTCCATTTGAGAGTACCAGGTCTAGTACTGCTCCCTCTCGAGTGGGTTCCAACACTAGCTGTCTAAGGCCTGCCCCCTGCAGGGGCATCGAGAATGACCCTGCTCTTGGATGTGGCTGCAGTACATGTCATCCAGTTAACAACTGGCATATTCAGTTCCCCCATCAACAGTATCTCCCCTTTTTCAGCCATTTTGAGAATGTCCTCTATCATTTTCTTGTCCATTTCCTCCCCTTGAGATGGGGGTCTGTATACAACCCCTGTGCGGACTGTGATGCCATTCCCTGTCTCCAAGGTGACCCAGAGTGCCTCTTGTCCTCCCCCTTTACTTTTTAGTTCTGTAGCTTTGATCCCTTCCCTTTTGTATAGAGCTACTCCACTTCCTCTTTTACCATCCCTGTCCCTTCTGTAGATTGTGTACCCCGATATGTTGACATCCCAGTCGTGGTTCTCTGTGTACCATGTTTCCGTGACTGCCACAATATCCAATTGTTCATCTTCTATCAGGGCTACTAGCTCAGGAAGTTTGTTTCCCAGACTACGGGCATTGGTACTCATTGCCCTCCATTTAATGTTGGCTTTATCCTTTTTTCCCCCCATCCCTGCTCTTATTGCATTCATCTATTTTTCTATTTACCCCTGTCCTACCGTGTGTTGAGCTCTATACCTCAGTGTTTATCTTACTACCTGCCATATTTTGTAGGGGGAGACTTGAAATTTCCTGCCTCTTATCAGCACCTCCCCCCTTGGCTAGTTTAAAAGCTTGCCAAGGAAGTATTTAAACCTGTCACCTAGGAGCTTGGTTCCCTTTGTGGATAGATGCAGACTATCGTGCCAGTATAGACCTTTATCTCTCCAGGTGGACCCCCAGTCCCCAATGAAGCCAAAGCCCTGTGCTCTGCACCAGTTTTGCGACCATTCATTAAACTGCATGGTGTGCAGTACCCTAGCCTCACCCCTGCCATGGATTGGCAGCACCTCTGAGAAGGTTACCGTGCTTGCTACCCGTCTGAGGCCCCTCCCCAACTCCACAAATTCATTCTGCACTTCACTGATCCCACGCCTAGCTAGGTCATTTGTCCCAAGGTGGACAATGATATCTAGTTCCCTCTCCTGTGATGCTGTTTCTGCAATCCTGAGGATTCGCTTCCTGTCCCTCCAAGCCATAGCTGCAGGCTGGCACCTTACTTCCTTCTCCTCTCCCTTCCCCAGTTTTACCCCCCTAACAATTGAGTCCCCTATCAGAAGCCGTTTCCTTCCCCTGTAGCGTCCCTTGCCACCCTTTTGTGGGTCTCCCTTGTGGATGTCTTCAGCATTCTTCTGGGTCTCCACTGAGGGTGCCATCATAGAGGAACCTTGCTCTGCCAGAATGGCATATGATTTGTGTAGAGGTACAACTAGGGGCCTTCGCCTCTGGTCCACCACCCGCACCCTCCCAGAACCTACTGTGGTCCAACTGCTCTTCATACTTGGCAACCTCTGAGGCAGTGGTTGTGGCAGTGGTGCTCTTTGGGTGGGGGAGGCCTCCTTAGTCCTTGCTAGTTCAGTCTGGAGGTGGGCAAACTCCTCCCTCAGAGCTGACAGTTGCCTGCAAATAGGACAGCAACGCAGTTTCCAGAATGTCTCCCGGAAAACTGTTGCCCCACAGCCAGTGCATTGCACCACTCACCGCATGTCCCTCTCCCTTATAATATACAATATGTAATATATATATATATTTTTTTTATTATTATTTGTGGTGTGTACCTACCCTTTATGCACTGTGCTGGGTTATTAAGAATGACAGTTCTGCTCCAAGACCTGTTGAGGAAGTGATGTCAGAACTTTGGCTATAAAAGAAATGCACGCCTGGGGGTGGGTGGGTAATCCACAGCCACTGGTGACTGTTAGAAACAATCAAATACACAACTGCTCCACCACCCTGGTGAGTAATGCCCTTTATAGTAATTCAACTAACACCACAATTTACTAGACCACGGCTCCTGCACAAACCACTCTACTGAGTCCAGGGATAAAAATGAACTCACTCCTCAGCCAGCAGGACACTTTTAAAATGTTGCAAAAATATCCTTCCAAATCCTAGATCTCAATCCCAGGAATCCAGCATATTCAGTTGTATCTCACTCCCTCTGGTCATAAAATGACTCCACTTTTAATGGAATCCTGCAATTCTCTGCTTAATGCCAATAAGGAAAAAAATGAAACTTTTTGTAGAAAGCGTAGCTCCCCTTCTTAACAAGTCCCCAACAATATTATGCCTTACCAGGTTTCCAGGTCCTAAAATGGAGTTATAGTTTGTTCTTTGCAGTGTAGCAAGGTTCTCAGCTTCCAACAAACAAATCAAAGTCAGTCAGACTGGCTTCTAACTGTGAAGGATGCCTAAGACAGCACAGTGATGAAACCCCACCCAGAGCCAATTGATTGACTAGTGACACCTGTGATGTAAACAGGCCTTTCAATGTAGGCACTCTGCTATGTCTGATTCCAATACACAAAACCTTTCAGTGAAACCAGGGATAAAAACTTAAACTCCTCAGCCAGCAGGACACTTTTAAAATGTTGCAAAAATATCCCTCCACATTGATATGGAGAGCTGACTCCAGATAGGTACAGGATCCTTGGGTCTGATAGGACCTGAGATGAGCAACCCCGCCAGACCCAGAGGCATCCGTTGTAAGCATCTGCACGGGACTCAGGGAAAAGAATGGAAGGTTCTGCCAGTCCATCCACCATACTAGAGCATGACGGACAGCGGATGTGATGAAAATCATATGTTCCAGCATGTCTGTCAGTTGATCCCACTGTACCTGAACAGTCCAATGCAGTATGCACATATACAGATGTGCAAAGGGAACCATAACAATGGCAGCAGCAGTCAGCCCCAGGAGACATAACATCGTCCGCGCTGACACATAGGCACTGCCCACCACCGTGTCCAGCACCACACCAATATACTGGAGGCACTGACAAGGAATGAGTATTGATTTTGGTACAGTCACTGTAATACTCAGTTCCTCAAGCAACTGTCTTGCTGTGGACAATGTGTATAGAATAGTTTCTCAGAACGGGGCCCTCAGGAGCCAGTCATCCAGCTATAGGAAGACACACAACCCTGGTCTCCAAAGGGATGCTACCACAACCGCTAATCATTTGGCAAACCTAGCCATAGGAAGCCAGGAGTATCTCCGAAGCCATATGTTGGAGGCAGCAGCCCTGGCAGAAGCATCATATGCAGAGAGTAAAAGATGCTTTCTGGTATCCATACCAGCTGAGGCGGCTTTAGTAAGTCAGTGTTGGCAGAACCATCAGGTTTAGGGGGACAACATGCTTGTTTCCGCTAAAGAAATCAAATGACTAACGTCCCCCCCTCCTGCTTCACCACCCTGATCCCCCCACCCAATTTTTAAGTCCAAAGGTGACTGGCACAACCTACTCCCCTCCAAGACCAGCTGCCTTCAGAATGCATGACAGCACTTGCTCGCTGTACTAGTAGAAGAAGAATCAGCATTTACATAGCGCTTTCCATACACAGTATCCCAAACCCCTTTACAAGCGATGCTAGACTGGTAGTGAAGTGACTGAATGTGTGGTGGCGGCCATATCGCACATCATCACCCACACACAGCCTGGATAATTGCATGAACCGGTTTATGGGAAGGGGAATGTTGGCCAGGGCACCGGGAATATTCCCTGCTCTTTATGAAGAGTACCCTGGGTTCTTTTACTTCCACCTGGACAACACCAGGATGGGCAGAAGGGACCTCGGTTTAATGTCTCATCCGAAGGACGGCACACCCCAGCAGTACAGCACCCCCCAATACTGCACTCGGATGCCAGCGATTTTTAGGTGCAAGTCTATCCCGGTGTGGGATGAGAACCCACGACCTTCTGGTCCAGAGGCGGATGTGCTACCAACTGAGCCATGCTGACACCCTAAAACAAACTAACTGATCAGCTGGTTTTATTAGTACACTGAGCAAGCATATGACCGCTATTATTCATAATGAAGGCGTACGACTGTAGAGGAGTTGGAGGAGGAGGAGGATTGTGCCATTGCTAAGGACTTACAACTTCAAGGCTGGGGGGGTCAGGATGCTGCCTGGGTGGAGGAACGGGGAGGGGTGGAAGACATTAGTCAATTCATTTTTTTAGCACTAAGAAGCCGTTTTGATTCAGGACGATGATGGCTGGTCGTGGAGGTGAGCAGGTTGAGCTGGTGGTCCATAGTGGTATTAATAAAACAAATTGTGTGTGCTGGGAGGAGGAGGAGGATGGGAAATGGGTGCTGACAGGTGGTGGGGGTTGTTGCATGATTTACTTCGTTGGGCTGGGGCTTTTTTTTCTCTTAGCAAGAGGATGAATATTATTTCCTGAATATGAATAGTCCCCTATTCATGATGGGCTCCCAAATATGCAGGAGTTCTACTATTAGTGGTATTCAGGGAATAATATTCTGCCCATGTAGACCCCTAAATGTCACTGTTAGCACTCAGGATCTGTGGGCAAACAGGCTGGCCCTTGGGTCTTTCTCTGCTTGAATTATTCTGTTTTAATGTTTATTACTCCATTTACTGTTTCCTCACATTTCTCCCGTCACACTAGTTAATATACCAGCTTAATATACCCAGTACTATTAGTGGATTTTCTGCCCTTCCAAAGATCTTACCTGAGAGTATCTTGCAGGTTGTTACCACGAGACAAAGCGATGGAGCGGAAAAAGCCCTGGACAGCAGGAACTGTGTACATCAGCAGGGTCTTTGACAAATCCTAGAGGGAAACAACAGATAAAGCCACTTCAGTAAAGACTAGTATTTCAGCACTTCGTACCGTTATGCTCTGGGAGCCCCCCCCCCCCATGGGGCTGTTCACTGCTACTGTTCAAGGGGAATTCTATCTACCTTAGGTACCTTGGTTGTGCTAAATTACTTTGCATCGAATAATTGGTTGCACGTGTGTTACTGTCCTGTGCTTCTGCATCTTATTTTGTTTGCGCTGTATTACCTGGCGGCACTAAATATTATGGCTGCAAAACTGGTTAAGTATTTTGTTTATTCGAAAATTGGTAATTGGGAAAGGCACACTGAGACGAGGATTATTTCCAGGTGTGAGTCAAGTAAAGGGTAACAGGAGTGGACAGCATGACATTATGGTACTTTACAGGAAATAAAGTGCAAACATTTGGCAGCAAAACACATAACCGGTACAAACCTGGAATGGGATAAAGTGCAGAATAAGTTGTATAAACACAACCGCAAGTAGAAAATACTATGACTGGCATCAAGCAATGTACAGTCAGTTAAAACAGGTGCAGCTGGGTGGATTAAGACATTTCAGCTGGTGCCTGAGGGAACCTACTGAGGAGGAATGCAGAATGGATTGAGGGAGCTGCTTCCAGAGTGAAGACAAAGGATAGGAGAAGGCAGATTGTTCAACAGAGGAACGGGGGTGAGGAATGGAGAAGGTTTGCTGATCTTTTCAGTGGAGGGAGCATGGAGCATGGCGCAGGAGGGACTGGAGAGTATTTTTACTTTTGCATATTACTGTACTGCATACTCCTACAACCCCCGACGTATCTGGAAACATGCGGTTACCAGCTCAGTATGTCTTTCATAAGAACATACGAAATTGCCAGCAGATAAAGACCTTATGGATGGGTCCATCAAATCTGCTTGGTTGTGCAGCTAGCAGCCATTATACTGCAGCTGCCCCTCCCTCCCCTCCCCCCAGTAACTTTCCCACTTACCCTGTCCCATCACCTTTTGAAGCAGCCCACTGTTCTACAGGATACCACTTCCTCTGGCAATACATTCCACCAAGACACCACCCTCTCCGTAAAAAAGTGTCTCCTCATTTCCCTCCTGAATCTTCCCCCTTCCAGTCTCTGATTGTGCTCTCGAGTGTCCCAACCCCTCCTTAATTTGAAAAGCCCCTCCGTGCCCGTCCTATTTATTCCCTTCATGTATTTGAAGGTTTCATTCATGACCCCCCATCCCTCCTCTCTCTCCAGGGAGTACATGTTCAGCTCCCTCAGTCTGCTCTTGTAGGGTAAGTACCCTAGCCCCTGGATCATTTTTGTTGCCCTGCGCTGCACCCCCTCCAGTAACCTAATGTCCTTCTTCAGGTACAGTCGCCAGAACTGCACGCAGTACTCCAGGTGTGCTCTAACCAGTGACTTGTATAGCAGTACGATCACACCTCCCCCCTCCTGGAGGATATGCCTCTGGCAATACAACTCAGCATCCTGTTGGCCTTTGCAGCTGCCTTTCTACACTGTGCTGAGTTGTTCATTGCTCCAATTATGATCACCCCCAGCTCCTTCTCCTCTTCCGTCTTGGCTAGTGGAATCCCCCATAGCTGGTGGCTCCTCCTTGGGCTTTTTGCACCGAAACGTAGCACTTTGTATTTCTTGACATTGAACCCCAGCTACCAAGTGTCTGACCAGGCCTCCAATTTTGCCAGATCATCTTGCAACCCCTGCCACCCTTCTAGGTCATCCACTACTGCTCCCATCTTGGTATCGTCTGCAAACAGACTGATCTTGCTCTTGATGCCTATTGAGATGTCTGCTATGAAGATCCTAAACAATGCCCGGCCCCAGTATAAAGCCCTGTGGCATCCCACTTGTCACCGCCCTAGGAAATGAGAGCTCCCCTCCCACCACCACCCTCTGCTGTCTCCCTTGAAGCCAGTTCACTACCCATGCCACCATCTTTGCCCCCGGCCCTGTGCTTTCCAGCTTACTTCCTAGCCTCCCATGCGGCACTGAATTGAATGACTTACTGAAGTCCACGTACAGGACATCCACTTCATGGCCCCTGTCTAATTACCTGGTTACCCAGTCATAGTACTCCACCAGGTTGGTCTGACAGGATCTGGTAAAACTTTTGGAATGTGACCATACAAACATATGAAATAGCTAGCAAAAGACGGCCTTAGGCTCTATTGAGTGTACCGGCTTGTGGTGCCCCTGATCCAGAGATTACAGTTGGCTCGCCACAATCCCTGCCAGCTTTGAACCTCCCTTTCACCCTCTCCCACCTTCTCTTCATCCCCCCCACCTCCATCCATCTTTTGAGTGACAACCTCAGCTGGGAATTCATTCCACCCCAACACCACTCTCTCTGTAAAGAAGTGCTTCCTGACCTCCTTCTTGAGCCTTCCCCCTGCCAGTTTATAACACTGCCCCCTCGTGGTCTTGTTTCGCTGACGCAGACAAGTTCTCTGCTATCCACCTTGTTCATACTGTGCAGGTACTTGAAGGTTTCAATCATGTCCCCTCCCCTCCTCCTCTCCTAGAGTGAGCACATTTAGTTAATTAATTAAACAAACGCTGGTAACCAGCAGAGGCACACTGAGCTGAGGCTCATTTCCAGGTGCGATCCCGGGAAGGGAAAATGGAGTATATATAGGGAATAATACAAGTTTTACAACCATGTTACAAACATACAGTACATAAACTTTACAGCCAGTCATAAAGTACAGAAAGGTTACAACAATACAAGAGGCATTAGTAAATACGCAAAATCCACAGGGTTCAAAAGATGAGTGAGAAAGTAAAAACTAGGGTAAGCAATAGACAGTAAGCAATTGTTGCAACAGTCTTAAACGAGTACACAGAGGGATAACTTGGCACATTATACCTGTGACTGCTCCCTTGGAACCACCCTCGCCAGAAATCTGCCTTAGGGGCCCAGTAGTGTACTATTTGCCTTACTTCCCAACTACTGGCTACTACATAAACAATTGATATGTTTTTGACTCCACTCTGAAAATGTTGATTGCTATAGTATAATCCCTTATGCACTGTATTGTGAAACTTGGACTGGCTGAATAATGTCTTGCTTTGCTGTAAGTGTATGTCCTAGTTCTCTGCAAGCAGAGACGCGTTGCTTTATTTGTCATGAACTTGTTTTTTTATGTCCTTAACCCGTATTTTAAGATATGATGTTTATGTATTACTGTTTCTGATACCACTGTATTCACTGTATTATATGTACCTACTGTAGTATAACTCTTACCTATTGTCTGTGCCTCTCTACTGTCCGGGTCACAACTGAAAATGGTCCTTTGGGTCAGTTTGTTCACCCGGTTACCAAAAACATAAATCAATAATCTGTACGAAGCGCAACAACAGGAACTAGAATACTGAAGTTGAGGTCAGATCAAGCACGTACAGGAATCTGAGAACAGAGAATGTTAGGATAGGGCTTTTTTTAGATCTGAAATGGAAGGTGAGTGTCTAATGGAGAATGGGAGAGTGTTCCAGAGAGAGGAAAGCCTACAAGAAAAGGCAGCAGAGCCAGAGCAAGATAAGGGGCCTGGGAGGGAGAAAGTGCGGGCATCTCTAGATCATGCAGAGTTTTCAGCCTGTCCTCATATGTCCTGCTGTCCTGAACCATCTTTACTGCCTTCCTCTGAACTGCCTCCAGCTGGCTGATATCCTCTTTCAGGTAGGGGCTCTGGTATCACATGCCGTACTCCAGGTGTGGACCCACCAAGGATCTGTATAACGTCACCACGACCTCCTCCCTTCTGCTCGTGATCCCTCTCGCAATACAGCCTAGCACTCGGTCTGCCTTGGCTGCTGCATTCCTACACTGCACAGCCTGCCTGTTTAAGGTCACGTGTGATAGCTATCCACAAGTCCTTTCCTCTGATTCAGTGACCCTAACCCCACAGACTGAACTCAGCTCTCGGGATCTTCCTTCCTATGTGCATGACCCTTCGCTTCTTCACACTGATCACCACCTGCCAGATACCTGACCACCTCTCCAGCCTCGCCAGGTCCTCCTTTAGGTCCTCCACCCCTTCATTTGTGCCTGCTCTCCCACACGGCTTGGTGTCATCAGTAAAGAGGCAGATCTTTCCATTAATGCCGTCCCCAATGTCAATAAACACATTAAACAGCAATGGGCTGAGCAATGACCCTTGCAGGACACCACTTGTAACTTCTCTTGTACCCTAGAGTCCTCCCCCCACCACTACCCTCTGGGTCCTACCATGGGGCCAATTTGGCACCAACCTGGTTAATTTGCTCCCTGCCCCTAGGTTCTCCAACTCCTGATCAACCTCTTGTGTGGTACAGAGTCAAAGGCCTTGCTGAGATCCAAATACAGAATGTCAATTCCATGACCCCTTTCCATCGCCTTCATTACCCAGTCAAAGACGTTGATCAGGTTGGTCTGACAGGACCTCCCTGACATGAATCCATGCTGTCTCTCATCCTGTAGCTTATCGGCTTCAAGGAAATCAACTAGTCTTTCCTTCACCATGGTCTCCATCAGTTTAGCCCCAATGGAGGTCACAGTGACCAGCAGCCTGTAGTTTCCAGAGTCATCCCTGGGCGCACTCTTGTTGCGGCAGCACATGTACAGTTCTCAACTCCTGCAGTACTATGCCAGTATCTAAAGAGCTGTTTGCAAAGATCTGCCAGCGGACCCACCAGCTCCGCTGCCAGCTCCCTCAACACTCTTGGGTGCATGCCAACCGGGCGCAGGGACTTGTTTACTTTTAAGGACGTGAGCCTCACCCTAATCCTGTCTTTCATTATCCTGTCCTGCACAGGTCTATCCTTTTCTTTAGTAAAGACAAAGCAAAAATATTCTTTCTTATAAAACGGATAGAAAATGTTCTAGGTTTTGATTGGCCAAGAGGTATCATTTCCCGTGTCCTTATCAGGACATATACTGGCAACTGGTGCTACTTATGTTAAGCAAAACGAATCACAGTGATAACTCAGTGCCTGCCACAGCTCTCCCACACTTAATATCTGTTCCCCAACAGCTACATCGGCAGAGTGGTGACACCAACAGACAAGCACGACACACATATCCAACATGTCCCCACCCCACTTCCTGCATGACAAATTTTGGATGTCTTTAGTTTTCTATGCTGCCCGTTTGTCCTTAGCAAGTGAAAGGCTCTTGCTGTCCATGTTTCAAACCACCGTGTCCGGGGCACCCCGGTTTTACAATCTGGAATCCAATACTCTTGGTAGTGTAGTTTTTACCGCA
This sequence comes from Neoceratodus forsteri, assembly GCA_016271365.2. Taxonomy (NCBI): domain Eukaryota; kingdom Metazoa; phylum Chordata; order Ceratodontiformes; family Ceratodontidae; genus Neoceratodus; species Neoceratodus forsteri. Next base: position 24,248,262 of record CM057452.1, on the reverse strand, counting down.
GGCAGTCTCCAGTAGAGCCCTTCATGTGTTCATCATTCATCTTTATTCCTTCACCCTCTTCTCAAATTCCCCTCAAACAACAAGCCCTCTTTTCATCTTGTAGTGCAATACAATTTGAAGACATGAATGAAAACACTCTGTAGGGCGGCGGTGAGGACACACTCCCCAAAACAACCGCAGCAAGCATGAAAACAAGCACTCCATGATGTCACTACATAATAAGAAATAAAGACAAAACAAAATAGACAATCTTTTTTTGTGACTGTGTACTGTAATGGCTCCCTGGCAAAGACACACACACACACACACACACACACACACACACACACACACAAAAGAAAGATAAACAAATCAGTTGCTGTGTCTAAGGAAGAGGCAAGGGGAATGACAGACAGACATCAGTTCCCTAAATTATAAAAATGGGATTAAACATGTTCTGTAGCTCTGCAGCAAAAGGGACTATTTTCTTGAAACCTGGCAAAAAATCAAAGTAGTTTAATAAACATTTTACTTCTTTTAGTGCACTAATTTGCTGGGAATCTATATTAAAACTGTTGCACCCATTTTATAAGCGGAATAAGACACTCCGAGGTGTGGTTTATTGGCTGATAAGAGTACTTCTCAGATGCTAAAGGCACTTGGCATAAGCACCTCATGCCTTATTACATACCTGGGGCGTGCTCTTAGCCAATAAACCACACCTTGTCATGTCTTATTCCTTACATCACCTCCGCTTTCTCTTAACTGCCTTCCACCCACCCCTCCTCTTTTTTTAGCTTCACTCTATACCTACCTCCATGTCCCCCTTTTCACATAAAAGAATCATTACTATCAAATAAATACAAAAATAAATATATCTGACAACAAAAAATGTCTGTTGCTTGTGTACGGTAACTTTAACGTTTGTCTTGTTTTAAACAGTCTTTTTACTGATTTATTTATTTATTTCAGATTAGGATTAATACTTTTGAGCCATGGGCTCCTTTACAAATGCTCCAAGTCATAGAGGATGCAAAACATTAGCAGGTACATACATGGTACACCATTATATAACAACAGATTTCTAAGTGCCGTTTCAATACAAACAGGGTTGCTAGGACAGCAAGGAAGAGAAACAGTCAACACTTGCGGAATAACCTTCAATCGGCATACAAGAGTGCGGTCGAATGTTTAGCAGGTATCAAGGGGAGACCAGAGGCATCATGGTCCCAGCATCCTAGGGGTGGGGGTGCAGATTAGGTGCAGCCAAGGATGGCTTTGTCACACTGAGAGGTGTGAGAGTGAGGTTAAGCTGAGGAGCGGGGGAGGGGAAAATAAGAGGGGCAGGGGGGTTGGGGCCAAAGAGAGCATGAGCAAGGAGGAGCTGGGGTGGAGGGTGGCAATGGGGGGGAGATAGGAAGGTGTGAGGAAGGGTGGGATGTGGGAGTGAGTGGAGGAATGGCACGGGGAGAGATGATGGGGTAAGGACTGGACAGTAGCAAGAGCAGAGATCGGGCTGGCATTGTCAACTAACAGAAGCACTGACAGTCATTTTTGTCAGCAAGGTGCGACTGTAGATCCGTTTTGAACTGGCTGAGCCTAGTGCATTCTGCTAAGGCAGCTGGCAAGTCATTGTACCACTTGGGCTCACAGTAGGCGAGGGCTTTCAGGGCCATGGCAGTTTGCTTAAAGGGTACTAGGGGCCCTCCCCTAGTAGCACTTCTAGTGCTGATGAAGGGGTGAGCAATTTCAGAGAGGGCAGATGTAGACTCGGGCGTGAGCCTCAGCAATAATTTTTTTGCTAGTAGGCAGGCCTGGTATTATAACCTGAGATGGAGGAGGAGCCAGTCGGTTTCCTTATAAAGGATACAGGAATGTGTTAAGTGGCAAGTATCACAAATCCACTCAGCAGGTCATGCCCTCTACTCCCAAAGTGCCAACCTCTGAGCACAGTCTTGTGAACAGTGTAACAGACAAGGTAACCTTCTTGTCTGTTTTTGTGAGTTCAGATCAACCTTTGGTCTCAAGTTCTGGAGAGATTCAAACTGTTAACCTCTTGCTAACATACCCAATGCATAGGCTCAGATATATCTGTCTTCTGGGGGCCAGATATATTTGCCTACGGGCACCTAACTAGGTATTCAGAGATGAGCCCTTAAAACTTTAATAAAGACCTCAGATTTAAAATGCTTCACTTTCCAGTTTGATACCACCATACAAGCTTATGTCTGCTGTCTGCTATAACCATAAATATTTCTTAGTAAAAGAAAGCAATTCAAAGACAGACCAGGTATGCTCTAAAATTAGAGTTTTTACTAAAATATATAATTGTAACCCCTAGATGGTGCTATCCCAGGGGCTACTACCCCTGCCTGATTTGCCACTAACAGGTTGAGGGGCCTGGATCTGATGGTGGGTGCCTCCACCCAGAGGTCAGGGTTTGCAATAGTTAAACTAACTTGGTCACAGCCCTCTGGGGCACTGCAACCCCCCCTTTCTTCCCACTAGTGGCCCACACAGTATATCAGAATTACCTTCACAGTATACACTTACCCCCAGGACTGGTTCAGGCACTGGGACTCCCTGTAAAATAAGAAGATACAGTGCAACAATCACAGTACAATACTTTAACACAAATACCTCAGGCAGTATAACTTTGCTGAAACAAGCAGCTCTGATTTATTTAGGGGGATATAACAAGGACAGGGGGAAATCAGGTTAATTAGCTTATCACTTTACTCATCTACCTATGGCTCTGTGCACAGGCCTATCCCTACCAGTTACTGTCCCTGGGTACCCAAGTCCTAGTGGCTAGTCCAAACCGTGGCACTGGTAGGGGCCCTTTCACACAGAGAAAAGAAAAATTAGTTAAACAGTCAGCAGTGCAGTAATTCCATTTGGATTCAATGTGGCAATTCAACAGGGAGCAACCCTGAATTAGTACTCACGACCTCCAAACAAGATAGGGTCCTTCAGCGTCAGCCGGGCTACTCTTGAGCTCCACGAGACTCCTCACACATTTATATGGTAAACAGTAACAGGCAAAAGTCCTTTAATGGCAGCAGGATTCACTTGAGCTACAAGCCTCCTCACACATTTATATGGTAAAAGAAAGTACTATACCAGGCAGGCTGCTTCTCTATCCAATCGCCAATTACTGCACAATACCGGGAAGAACACACAGCAGATTCAGTTCCCTGACAGACCGGCGCCAATTCAGCAATTTCTCCAGTCTTCTACAGGGTAGACCCTGGTTTCTACTCTTCAGATATCCTTTGATTCTCTTCAGAGGACAGTTCAGTCCTAAGAAGCAGTTACACAAGCTGCAAACCAGAACTCTGGGCCTTACACGTTTCCGACTAAAACTGCACACTAAAAAGCACAGGACTCCTTCCTCTTCACTGCCAGAGCTCAACTGAAACTCAGCAGACAAAACTGGCACTTCCTTTGAGTTCCTCCCAGTTCTTGGCTGGATTGGCTGTCCTCACAATAGACTGCCCCTGTTGGTCCAAAAGGCTGCAAGTCCAAACTACATCTCCCAGAGTCACTGCCCATACAACCCTCTTGTGGCTGGCTCAGATTACGAGTCCAAGTTCTGATTCGTCCAAGGCACCATTTTAGAGCTACCTTAACCCACACTGATTGGTCCAGTTCAGCAGTTCAAAACTAGAATGGGGAACTAGGCAAACACAGTTCTGACCGCAAAGAAAGCAGGTTAGACAAACTGTATTTTCATTATTACTCTAAATGATTTCTGGCAAACAGTTACATCTTTCAGATAGGTTCCCTTTGCACTCCTAGTGACTGCAAAAATGGCAGCAGCTCAAGTGGTACTCAAGCAAAGAAACACACAGTCCCCCCATACAAACTAATTATGTCTGCAAGCAGACAGCTCTTAAAGAGACAGTACCAGAGGCTCTAAAAACACTCACAGATAAATAACTGGCACGCCAAACACCATTCAGGCTCGGAGCATTCAGGCAAGCTCCTGGAAGTCTTTTGGGAACCCCCATTTGCAGGGGGGTTACATAATAATACGTCAAACATACAATACAGAACTCTTATATCACAAGACACACATATCTTTAAACAAAACAAGGTTTAAAACAATGCAATTCCTACAACAATATTTAGATTTGTCTAGCTGTCTAAATACCTGTTTTCAGTGCTCAGATGTTTTCTTGGTCAGTGTCAGATAAAAGTGTGTCTGTAGTGAAACAGAATAATCTTTAAAAGCTGGCTTTGCCCACCTCTTTTGAATGAGATCATCTAGTTCCTCCCTGTCAAAATATCTAAAAAAATATATATTTCTATACAACCACAGGATGTAATTTCAAAGTATTAATTCTGCAACCTTAGCACAACTCAATTTCAATGACACCTCTTTTGATTCATGCTGCATCCTCCTCACACAGGCTTCATATGAGCATTTACGTCCTCTCACCTCCGTGTAATAACCTGTGTTTTCTCTTTAACGTCATAAATCTTTTTTATGATTTCCCACTTAAAGTTAACTTGAACAACTCTGTAATTAACTCAGAGAAAAAGGATCCTTGATTAAAGTCTTCCATGTAACACACTGTCTCTAAAAACTGAGTGTGTGTGAACTCACATACTGTCAACCGTTTCACATGGCTTTCATCTCTCTACTTTGAAATCTGGGGGGTGAGGTGAGTGAGGTCATTCCTAGAGCATTAGAATTTTTCAGCAGAGATAGTCATTAATACATATTATATTAAAACAAATATTATACAGCACTCAGAATGGGCTGTCTATGTCACACTCCTCCCCACCTAGACTGAATTTGGGGGATCTATCCCCTACATGGGATGAGCTTCCCAAATCAGTTCACTCCTCATAGACCCTAGACAGCCCATCTGAATTCTTGTTCTTCGCGCCAGCCCTATGTACAATTATTAGATCATACCCTTATAAAGCAAGACTCCATCTCAGTAGTCTCCCATTGTTTTTCCCCATCTGCGTCAGCCAAACCAGGGGGTTGTGGTCAGTCTGCACCACAAAATACTGCCCATACAAGTATGGCTCTAATTTCTTTAGGGCCCACACTATGGCAAGACACTCCTTTTCCACCGTGGAGTACGCTTGCTTCGTGGGAAGCAGCTTTCTGCTCAGGTATACAACTGTGTGATCTGTCCCTTGGCTAGACATCTGGCTCAGCACTGCCCCAATACCCACGTCTGAGGCGTCCGTCTGAACTATAAAGGTTTTGCTATAGTCAGGACTTGTCAAAACAGGAGCACTGCACAATGCCTCCTTCAGTCTGGTAAAGGCTTCCTCACAGGCTGGGCCCCAGGTAATTTTCTTTGACATCTTTTTCTTTGTCAGGTCAGACAGGGGAACAGCCAGGGCACTGTAATTGGGTACAAATTTTCAATAGTACCCGACTGTCCCGAGAAAACTCCTGACCTGCTTCTGGGTTTCTGGTCTGGGCCACGCCTGGATCACCTCTATCTTTATTTGGTTAGGACGGAGCTGTCCCCGGCCAACCACATGCCCGAGGTATGCCACTTCCCCCATGGCCACCTGGTACTTCTCGGCTTTGATAGTGAGCCCAGCCCTCTGTATCCTGACCAGCACTTCCTAAGGTGTCAAAGATGTTCCTCCCAGCTGGTACTGAAGATGGCAATGTCATCCAGGTACGCTACAGCGTACTCCTCAGCACCATTCATCACCTGGTTCACCAACCTTTGGAAAGCGGCCGAGGCGTTCTTCATTCTGAAAGGCATTACTTTAAAACCAAATAAGCCTGTTGGAGTGATGAAGGCTGACGTCTCCCTAGCTCTGACTGTCAATTCTACCTGCCAATACCCCTTGGTCAGGTCAACAGTCGTAAGGTAGGTCACCCCTCCCAACTTGTCCAGGAGTTTGTCCATCCGGGGCATCGGGTGGGCGTCGGACTTCGTGACTGCATTCAGTCCATGATAGTCCACACAGAAACAGGTTGAGCCATCTGGCTTAGGTACAAGGACTACGGGTGAGGCCCATGGGCTGTGGGATCTCTGGATTACCCCTAAATTCAGCATCTCCTCCACTTCCCTCCTAATCAGAGGTCAACCTTAACATTCATTTACTAGTCCGGGTACTAGTGCAGATTGCTGCGGGCTAGTGCAGAATCTCTGTCACTCACCCGGCTGGGCTAGTGCAATTCCTCCTGCGGAAATCTGCAGTTCCATTCTCAACCCGGGTATCAAATAAATAAACAAACAAATAAATACACAAATATAAATGTTATTTAATTTAAAGCCAGGTCCTGTTCAAGGAGGTTTAACTATGTGCTGCCTTAGCATTAGTGAAATGAAAAAAATAGATGTCTGTGTGTAATGCATTTACAAACTGTTTCATTTTATACTAACTACAGCTCTTATTTTTTGCTGGTAAAGATCCTTTCTCCTTTTCCTTTCCTTTCCTTGTTTGGCTCAGTACTCATGGCAGGCAGATCTGTGACTGTGTCCAGGAGCAGCACAGTTCTTGGGTTGCCACCTGTCCAGTTGTAGACCGGATAATCCGGTTTTCATGGTCCTTATGTGGTCATCCAGTTTTAATTTAATGTAGTCCAGTTTTGGGGCCATTTTGAGTGCTCAGATAGTATTAAAATCAATTGTATCAAATCATTCACTGTTGCATGCATGTTCAGGTTACAAAAAAAGTTCTGATGTTACTAGTCACAGGCCTTTGTTTGTAAAACCAGTCTGTCTAGGAGGTATAAAGTATGGCTATTAAGACCATTAGCAGTAAATCAACCTAATCTTTTCAACTCTGAATTTTAAGTATGGTCATTTACTGCTATGATAGGAAACAGTTTGCATACCTTTATATGCTATAATGGGTTCCTTTTGTTTTTCCTATATTCTCATGTTTTAGACCCACTTTTTCAAATTAGTTTTCACATTTTTATTGCCTTTGTCACTGCGTTGATGATTTCTCTCCTAAGTCCTCAGCAGCTGCTGCTGTTATTTTTTTATTCACCTCAGATACTCTCTCCAACATGGACGCTGGACGACTAACAGGGGCCGTCTTCATTGACCTCACCAAGGCCTTTGATCTTGTGGATCACTCTCTACTCCTGTCTACTCTTCAAAACATGGGCTTCTCTGCTCCTGTTGTAAATTAGTGCAGGAGCTATTTATCTGCTAGGACCCAAGCAGTGAAATTCAACACTGCACTATCTGACAACACCACAATCAACGTTGGAGTTCCCCAGGGATCTGTTTTGGGACCACTTCTATTCTCCCTCTTTATCAACAATATTCCGGACAACACCTCAACTTGCTCCTCTCTTCTCTACGCAGATGACCTTGTCATCTACACCAGCTCAACTAACACTGACTACCTCAACTCGTCTCTGACCACCGATTACAGGAGCATTCAAAGCTGGCTGTGCAACCATAGACTGGTTCTATATACTAACAAAACAAAAACATGCTCCTGGGCTCTGCCCCCAAACTAAGAACTTGCCCCTCACCCTTGATGGTCCATGACCTTGAGGGGAACCAACTAGAGTCTGTCACATCCTTCAGGTATCTTGGGGTCATACTTGACCAATCTCTAGATCTAAGCCTCCACATTCAATCAACCTGCAAAACAGTAAACAGTAAACTGGGTGTTGCCTACAAAACTAGTTACATGCTAACTCCTTCTGCTAAGCTGGCCATTGCCAGGGGGATCCTGCTCCCCACCCTGACATACTGTGCTCCTATTCTTGCGGCTGCCCATAAATCATCGCTACTGAAATGGGATGTCACCTATAACAATATCTGCCGTTCTGCATCATCATCCTCACGGCTCAAGCATCGATGTTGGCTTTATAGTGACCTAGGTTGGCTCTCCCCCTCTGCATCCAGACAATACTATCTGGGCTCTCTATCCGACGCCATAATCAGGCTGCAAACCCCAGCCTCCCTTGCAAAGCTATTAAGTCCCATCACCTCATACCAAGGACTGAAGTCAGTTGACAAATCACTACTGAGGGTACCCAGGTGTCACACCTCCAAAGGGAACGGGGCATTCGGGCATGATGCCCCATTGACGTGGAATGCGCTGCCCCTGGAATTAAGACAATCTATATCCCACTATCACTTTAAAAGTGGGCTACGATGTTACCTGTCTATGGCTGAACACTGTACCTGTTTGGACCTTACCTGACCTAACAAGTGATACACCTGCCCAGTGTCACAGCCACTGGACGATCTAAATCTCCTGCTTCTTGTAACCCCCTCCCAACATCTCTCTCTCTCTTCTCCCCATTCCTCTCATCTTACACTACCCGCGGCTTCTAGGACTCATCCTACTACAGTATCTTACTGCTACTGACCCCCCCCCCATTCTCTTCCTCAATTCAAATTCGTTAGGTACTTCTCTAAGCAAACATCTACCCTCCTGTGGCGACACATGCACGAAGCACTTCTTTGGGGCCCGTCCCTTCCTGTTACGACGCGCTCTACTACATGCTTAGTTGACTGTATTATCCTACATGGTGTTTTTATACCATAGTTAATGCCTACTTATAATAACGTATGACTGTACTATTGCCTGTTCCCTTCCTGTTATGACCCGTTCCATGATTTGTTTAGTGGGCTGTAGTATCTTTGCTATTGTTGCATGTAATACTGGCTAATGTTTTGTTAGCCAGTCCATTGTTATCTGTGTCTACATGGCTAAAAATAAGCTACTTTGTCTTGTTGTCAGGCACTTCAATTTACTGTTTACTGTTTATTGTCATCTTTGTCTCCATGGCTAAGAACAAGCCATATTGACTACTGTCACTGATTTCTGAAATGCTTTTCTGTATGTATTGCCTTGTACTCTCCCGGGACGTGCCTGAAAATAGTCATTTATTGGCTAGTGCACTTACCGGTTAACAAAAACTAAATAAATAAATACTACCAACCTGAACATTCCATGATATTAGCTACACCTTTACAGGCCATCGGAATAAATAGCATGGAATGGTGTGTCTGAAATTGTGGAATGTGATGTCTTAGACATTTGAAAAGAAACAGCAGTAGCTGATGAGGTAAAGGGAACACAATGTAGTACTGAGGATATCACAAGCATTGATAGTTCAATTATCAAAAGGTGGGCAAAGCATATCAGAATACATGGTTGTCACGGAAAGGAAAACTGGAGAGTGTTTAACAGAGAGAGCAACAGGTTTTGAATGGGCTTTGTACATCCAACAGATCTGGGTTTAAATTCCCACAGCCTCCACTTGCATACTGTGAGACCCTAAGCAAGTCCTTAACCTTCCTGTGTTCCTGCCCCGTAAATGGGTCTTGTGCCTGAGGGAGTTACCTTGTTGCCAAAAAGTCTATAAATTACAATATGGGTTGATGCTGTTGAATGTATTCTTAACTTTTTTGGGGGGGGAAGGTGACCATTTTTTAACAGAACTGGAACGATCAGGGATCTGTGGCCAGGGTGGGAAAAGGAAAGAAAAAGATATACACTCACTTTTCATGACACAACTTTATTAACTACAAATCTGAAAATATGGAAATTTATTAAAGAAGTCAGTAACCCAGCTGACATTAATAGAAAGCATGCTGACGAAGACAAACAAATAAAAGATCACGAGAACGAAAAGACAAAGTATAGCCGTCGGTTCCAGCGATGTTGGCTAGAAAACTATGACTGGTTGGGGTATGATAGTGCAAAAGATCTGATATGCCATTTGTGTATCAAACATGAAACACAGTTGGGTAAAGTGGGTAATAACAATAATTTTCGTTTCGGTACAGATAACTTCCGGCTTGACTCTGTCTCGTCCCATAATATCAGTGTGCTCATGCTAGGGCAAAGGAAAAGGAGGATGCCAGCACTGCTACTCCAGGGACAAGTAATGTGGAGGGAATGCTGAAGAACATGAATAAAGCAACGCTTAACCCTCTGGATAAACTGTTTTGCACAAGCCATGCAATTGCTAAGAAAGGACGTCCTTTCACAGACATTGTGTGGATGTGCAGCCTTGATATGAAAGGGCTAGATATCAGTTCAGCATATCAGAAGGACAAATATGCCTGCAACGTTATCCACTATGTAGCCGAGGTTGAACACATGGCACTACGAGAAAAAATTATGGGAACAAAGTTCATTTCAGTCATCAGTGACAGAACCACTGACTCTTCAGTCACAGAAGCTGAGATAGTGTATGTGCGGTTTGCAGTTAAAGGCGCAATGCAAAACCAGTTTGTAGGTGTCCACACTGTTGGCAGGCCAAATGCGATTTTATTTGCATTTCGTTTAACAAATCACTGTTAACCATACTGAATGCGGGCTACTGCAAATGTCTGCGGGCTAGTGCAATCTTTGGTTCACTAGCCCAGCTGGCTAGTGCAAAAAAAAGGTAAGGTTGACCCCTGCTCCTAATGTCCTTTTGGACAGCCTCTGACATCCGATATGCTGTCCGCCGTATGGGTGTCTGTGTCCCTGTCTCCACATTGTGTGTCGCTAAGGGGGTTAGTCCAGACTTGGCGCTAAACAACGGGGCAAAGTCTGCTAAAATCTCCCTTACTTTCTGGACCTGGTCCGGGGCCAGCTGGGGTGACAATTTTACTGCCTCCACAGAGGACTCCCACTTACTTTCCTCCAGCAAATCCAGAAGGGGGTCTCCTTCGTCCGTCCCCTCCCCATGACTACACACTGCAAACACCATGTCAGCCCTATTTGCATATGGCTTCATGTTGACATGGTACATCCTTTCAGTCTGTCTTCTGTCAGGTAACTCCATAATGTAGTTCATGTAATTTACCTTCCTAACCACTTTGTATGGTCCTGCCCACTGAGCTTACAGCTTGTCTTTCCAGACCGGAATAAGGACCATGACTTCCTGACCCACCATGTACGAGCGAGCTCTGGTTCTGCGGTCGTACCACACCTTTTGTTTTTGTTGGGCAGTTGCCAGGTTGCTCTGGGCTGCCCCATAAGCTCCTTCAGCCTTTCCCTAAACCTAAGGACGTAATCCACAATGGGAGTTCCCTGGGTGGCGTGCTTGCCTTCCCAGTCCTCCCGGATCAAGTCTAGGGGCCCACGTACCCAGTGTCCATATAAGAGTTCGAAGGGGGAAAATCCTGTCAACTCTTGGGGCACCTCCCTGCATGCAAACAACAGGTGGGGAAGGTATTTCTCCCAGTCCCTCCCATGCTGTTCAGCAAACGCCCGGAGCATTGACTTTAGGGTACCACTGAATCGTTCCACAAGCCCATTGGCTTGTGGGTGATACGGTGTTGTGCATCTCTGCACCACCCCATACTTCTCCCATAAACATTTCATCAGGTCCAACATGAAGGAACCCCCTCGATCAGTGATTACCTCCTGCAGAAACCCAACATGAGAGAAAATCCCCAAGTAAGGCATCTGCCACTTTGTCTGTCCTCAGAGAGGATAGAGTGACTGCTTCTGGGTACCAGGTGGCATAATCCACCACAGTCTGGATGAATCTCTTCTCTGAGGAGCCGGGAGTATTTAAAGGCCCCACAATATCCATTCCCACCCTCTGGAATGGCTCCTCCACTATGGGCAAGGGGATCAGGGTGGCTTGGGTTTTCTTGCCCGCCTTCCCTATTTCTTGGCACCGGTGACAAGACATGCAATACTCCTTCACCTGCTGGGTGAAGTTAGGCCAGTAGAAATTCTGGGCTAACCGCTGCATAGTTCGTGCAATTCCCAGATGACCAGATAAGGGAATATCATGTGCAATTTTGAGCAACTGCTCACGATACCCCTGGGGAACAACAAGCTGCCTGCCTAGCATCCCTCCCTCTGTCTGTACTGCCTGTGTATATACAAGTCCATTTTCTCAATAAACCCTATGTCTGCTGTCACCTCCCTGTGTGCCCTCCGAGTCTGCCCAAGCCCTCAGCTTCTCTAAACTAGGGTCACCCCTCTGAGCAGTTGCAAACCCCTCACACAGTCCCAAGGCAAGGGACAGGTCCCCTTCAGTCACTAAACTAGGGTCCCTAGCACTAGCGTCAGGGCCCTCAGGATCACTGTCAATCCTAACCCTCTGACAGGGTCACCCCTCCCTCTTGAGACAACCCTCTATAGCTGTGTGGTTACTTGCTGCTGGGGAAATTTCTACCTTTTATCAGTCTCCCCATCTGGAGACACAGGCTGGGAACCAGCCTCTCAGTGTTTCCACACTGGTTTCTGTGGGGTTCAGGGAACTGCTATTTTCCCTTGCTGCCTGGCTACGGGTAACTGCACATACCATCCCCTGTTGGAGATTATTACCCAGGATCATATCCACTGCTAATGTGTTGGCTACAGCCACCTGTTGCACAGTTCCCCCTGTTTCACCCCAGTCCAGGAGAACACTAGCGAGTGGCAATGTTTTCTCTTCACCAGTAAACCCTTGTACAGTGATGTATTTGTTTGGGATAAGCTGACCAGGCTGTACCAGATCCCCTTTCACCAATGTCAGGGATGCCCCTGTGTCCCTTAACCCCTGTGTCTGTACCCCATTCACCATGACTGGGTGCATGTGTTCCCTCATGTTCACTGGCATGCTTCCAGGGACACACAAACAACCCACTTATTTTCTAGCACCCTGTTGTGTATTACAGCTCGCCTTTTTGGGGCACTGTCTGGCAATATGCCCAGTTTCTTTACACAACCAACAGGCATTTCTTACTTCAGATAAATCTTTTCTTTGAAACCTGGGGCTAACTGGTTTCAGTGGAGGCAGTGAGGGTTTTAACTGCCCTGAAAGCGTGTGTTTCCCTTTCTGTGCTGACACGCTCGCCTCATTCGCTCTCATAGCAGGTCTGCTCTTGGCATAGCGGTCCGAGAGTTCAGCAGCCTCTTGCACTGTTTTTGGATCTCGGCCCTCTAGCCAGGTTTTTATCACTGCTGGGCATGACCAATAAAACTGTTCTAATAAAATCACATTTTCAATTTTATCAACAGAGGTTGCCTCAATTCCTCCCTACCAACGTTTCAAAAACTGCTGTTGTTTCATGGCTAGCTCCTCATAGCTCATATCAGGGCTTCTCCTGAGCTTGCGGAATTTTGCTCTTTATGATTCAGCAGTTAATTCAAACTTTTTTAACAGTGCTGCTTTTAACGTTCTGTAATCATTGCTGTCTTCATTGTCCATTTGACCCGAGGCATCCCGAGCTCTCCCGGTAAGTAGCAGGGATAGCTGGAAGCTCCAGGACTCTCTAGGAATTTTAGCCTGAATACAAACTTTTTCAAAATAATTTAAAAAAGCATCCATATCTTCCCCTTCCTTAAACTCAGCTATTAATTTGGAGTTCAATTTGTAACCCAGTTCTGCAGTTCCAGTTAAACCTAATCCACTTACCTGCTCTGGTGCTGCTGGTCGGAGTCGCGTCTTCTCCAGCTCGTGTTGCCTCTGGCACTCCTGCTCCTTGCGGTTTACATCTCGGCGTTCTCATTCTCTCTCTTCTCCTCTGCATCTTGCTGGTGCTCACGTTCCTCTCAGTCTGCTTCCCTCTGTTGTCGCTCTGCCTCTCTGCGTTCTCGCTCTGCCTCCCGGTCCGCCTCTCGCTTCTCTCCTCTCCTGGGACTCCAACTCCATCCTGCACAACTCAATTTGCAATTTGAGTACCTCTGGATTCAGGATGCTGCTGTGGCCGTTCACTGACAGTGGCCCTGCTGTCCTTTTCAGTCACGGTCGGCGACTCGCTGCTCTGGGTATCTGCTACCATCAGGGCCTCTATGAGGTTCTGCTTTTTGGCTGTCACCTCTAACGGGACTCTCCTGTCCCTGCACAACTGCTTCAAGTAATCTACAGTGTGCCTGCTGTAGTCGGAAGCCATTTTCTTCTTCCCTGACTACGGCTACTCTGACTTTGCACATTAGAAAAAAAAAAAAATAGGTAGGAACTTGGCTGTACACCAAGTGATATATAGTTGTTTCCTTTTTAAAATAAAACTCTGTCTTTTTTTTTCTTTGCAAGAGAGCTTACGGTCTCAAGTTGACACAGAACAATAAAGCTTGTGATACCAACATTATGCCACCGCTGCCAATCAATCTGTCACAGATTCACTCAGCAGGTCAGGCCCTCTGCTCCCAAAGTGCCAACCTCTGAGCACAGTCTTGTGAACAGTGTAACAGACAAGGTAACCCTCTTGTCTGTTTTTGTGAGTTCGGATCAACCTTTGGTCTCAAGTTCTGGAGAGATTCAAACTGTTAACCTCTTGCTAGCATACCCAATGCACAGCCTCAGATATATCTGTCTTTGGGGGGCCAGATCTCTTTGCCTACAGGTACCTAACCAGGTAATCAGAGATGAACCCTTTAAAACTTTAATAAAGACCTCAGATTTAAAACGCTTCTCTTTCCAGTTTGATACCACCATACATGCTTATGTCTGCTGTCTGCTATAACCATAAATAATTCTTAGCAAAAGAAAGCAATTCAAAGACAGACCAGGTATGCTCTAAAATTAGAGTTTTTACTAAACTATATAATAATACGTCAAACATACAATACAGAACTCATATCACAAGACACACATATCTTTAAACAAAACAAGGTTTAAAACAGTGCAATTCCTACAATAATATTTAGATTTGTCTAGCTGTCTGAATACTTGTTTTCAGTGCTCAGATGTTTTCTTGGTCAGTGTCAGATAAAAGTGTGTCTGTAGTGAAACAGAATATTCTTTAAAAGCTGGTTTTGCCCACCTCTTTTGCATGAGGTCATCTAGCTTCTCCCTGTCAAAATATCTAAAAAATATATATTTCTATACAACCACAGGATGTAATTTCAAAGTATTAATTCTGCAACCTTAGCATAACTCAATTTCAATGACACCTCTTTTGATTCATGCTGCATCCTCCTCACACAGGCTTCATATGAGCATTTACGTCCTCTCACCTCCGTGTAATAACCTGTGTTTTCTCTTTAACGTCATAAACCTTTTTTTATGATTTCCCACTTAACAAAGTTAACTTAAACAACTCTGTAATTAACTCAGAGAAACAGGATCCTTGATTAAAGTCTTCCATGTAACACATTGTCTCTAAAAACTGAGTATGTGAACTCACACACTGTCAGACGTTTCCCATGGCTTTCATCTCTCAGCTGAAATCTGGGGGGTGAGGTGAGTGAGGTCATTCCTAGAGCATTAGAATTTTTCAGCAGAGATAGTCATTAATACATTTTATGCTAAAAAAAATATTATACAGCACTCAGAACTGGCTGTCTATGTCACAGTGAGCTCCCAGGACCAGTCGGCAAACCTTGTTAAGAAGGGTTTGGATTCTCTTCAACGCTGTGTCGGAGACAGCAACATAGATGGCGAGGCCGAAATCCACAGTGGAAAGTACTGAGCAGCAAGTGACCAGTTTTAGGGTACCAGGAGTCATGGAAGTTCGGTGTCGGTACAGAATACCAAGTTTCAATTTTGCAGATTTTATAAGCTGCTCGATGTGAGCGGAAAAGGAGACGGTGTCATCCAAGTGAATCCCCAGGTATTTAAATGTGTCGACTTGGTCCAGTGTTTCTCCACTGTGGCTACGTATCTTCAGGGGGGCTCTTCTAACCTTGCTCTGGGATGTATTAAAGAGCATGCACTTGGTCTTTTTATAATTGAGTAGCAGTTTCTTCCTGGAGAAGCATGACTGCAACACTAGGAAGTTTTCCTGAAGTTGAGAACTGATGATTGCCACCTATCTGCCTGGGACGGAGATGACTGCATCTTTCACGTAGAGCACGATGTGGGCAGGACAGGCGGAAGGTAGTGCATTTATGAATAGGCTGAAGAGTAGAGGGCCTAGGCTAGACCCTTGGGGGATGCCTAGTTTAACCTCCCGGGGCTCAGAGGTAGCGCTGCCAATTCTAACACATTGTGTCCTTTGAGACAAATAGATGTTGAACCAGGCAACAGTGTCGGGGGACAGACCAGTGGAGAGGAAGCTTTGCTTAAGTAGTTGGTGATTAACAGTGTCAAATGCCTTAGTGAGGTCTATGAAGATAGACCCTACTGCCATTCCTTTATCCAAGGCACTATACAGCAGGGTGGAGCATTCAACAAGGGCGGTGAGAGTGGAGTGGAGTGGAGTGGTTTTGCCAGAAGCTGTGTTGTTGCTTGCAGAGAAGATTATACTTTTTGAGGTACTCTGTAAGTTGGTTGGAGAACACCCTTTTGAGGGCTTTAGAAAGGGGTGGAAGTATTGAGATGGGCCGACAGTTAGCCAGGCTGTTTCTGTCTCCAGATTTGAAAACAGGTTTAATGAGTGCTGCCTTCCACCTGTCGGGGAAGACTCCGGATCTGAGGGAGGCGTTGAAAACCTTTGTGAGAGGAGCCGCAAGTTTAAAGAAAGGGCAACCAGCTTCATGTCTATCTGGTTACTTCCCATCCTGGTCTTACTGAGGACATGTCTGATGTAATTGATAGATTCGGAGTTGGACAACAGTCTGAAGTAGAATGGTGGTCGGTCTTTGGGGGGCAGGGAGACGGGGCTCAGGTTGGAGGGGCTGGCATGGGGGCATATGTTTGAGATGGTCGCTAGGCATCACGTTGCTAAGGTCCATGAAAGCAGCGTTGAATGCGTTTGCAATATCCTTAGAATCCTGTTGTGGTTTCGATGAGGTCCAGAGGAGCTCTTGGGGCTCTTCCAGTGAGGGTTCTTACTGAGTTCCAGAAACCTCTTCTGTGGCCCCAGGTCCTACCTAGTAGGTCATTGTAGCTGGCAGCTTTGGCAAGTTTGATGAGCTTCATGCAGGTATTCCTGGCTGTTTTGTAGGAAAGGAAGTCAGTCTGCCTACAGGTTGCTTTGACCCTGTGCCACAGATGGTCTCTGAGGCGCATGCGCTCAATTAGCGAGCCTGATAGCCAGGGATTAGCGGTTCCTCTGACTTGCTTGGTTTTGAACAGGGCGAAGATGTTACAAGCAATTGAGAAAACCCTAATGAAGTAGTCTAGGGCATGGTTCCCATCCCTGGCCCTGTCCAGTGGGGACCAGTCCACCTCTTTTAGGTAATGTCTGAAAGAATCCAGTTGTCCAGCTCTCAGGGATTGGGTTCTAAAGGTCTTGGGCTTGCACTTAGTGAACTTGTTAGTCCAGATGAAAAGTACTGGGGAATGGTTACTGAGGGAGTCGGGTAGGATTACTACCTCAGGGATGTGTTCAGGGCAGGATGAGACTAGTCAGTCAATGAGGGAGCAGATGCCAGTCCGACAGTTGTGCCTAGTGGCTTATGTAACCAGATGGGTAAGGTAGAGACCTGCTATTTTGTCTCTAGTTGTAGCAGCTTCCTGGGACTGCCAAATGATGTTAAAATCACTGATGATGACTTGTTTCCAGTTTGTTTTATTTTGTGCAAGATTACTAACAAACTGTTGGAAGCCAGTGGGGGCCTAACGGGGGGGGGGGTAGATACACAGTAGTGAGCACTAGGGCTTTGTTCTGCTGACCTATGGTGAGTTTTACTGTTAGGAGTTGTGCCTCCTTAGTGTGAAAACTGCAGGGTAGTATTTGCCCTTTGATGTCGCTCTTTAGATAGACTAGGCAGCCACCACCCCTTTTGGTTGTTCTATCCTGCTGAAACATGTTGTAGCCATCCAGGGTGACAGAGTCATTGGCAACCTTTGGTGATAGCCAAGTTTCAGTTAACGAGATGACATCCAGTTTGATAATGGCCATCCAAGCCTGGAATTGTGGTAGCTTGGGGAGGAGGCTACCTATGTTAAGAGAGAGACAATTTTAAGAAGGCCCTGGCTCGAGGTGTGGTTGGTGGATGGGGGGCCTGAGTTAGGGTGAATGTTCTCTGATAGTAGGAGCATTAGCAGTATGAGCTTTCTTAGGTAGAAAGACAAGGTTACCTTGGTGGATCCTCTGATCTTGTTTTCATCATTTCTTCTGGTGCTGGGGGTGCAGACAAGTGGCCGACCAGTCAGCAGGTCAGCTACTGATACTTTGTGAGACAGTACAGGTTTGTGGTGCTGGGGAGCTTTAGAGCAGCGGGTAAGTTGGGGTCAGGGGACGTCCCATCAGCATAGTGTGGCAAGTGCATGGTAGTGTTGATGAGGGTAGGTGATTCCAGAGGAGGCGGTGGGAGTCCCAGACTCAATATTTACCAAGGAGCCGAGGGACAGGACTAGCAGTAGCGCAATTTTTGGAAGAGCTGACATTCTGGCTAAGATGGGTTAGTGCAGTATGGATGAGGGACAGAGCTGTCAGATGAAAGTGGTAGCCTCCTGTGTGCTAGAGAAGGGATAAACGCGTGAACCAGCAGGCTGGAGAGGCGACCAATACGAGGGGGAAGACGGTGGAGCTTAGGCTCATTTAATCGAGGCTGGGGTCAGGGCGGGTGGATGGGAAAAAAAAAATATAGTGTTCAAAAGCCAGGGTTGGGGAAAAAAATATAGTGTTCAAAAAGTCACTAGGAGGGAAGTTGTTCGAGAGGCTGAAAGCTGTAGATCACTGGCCGAAATCAGCATTCCTCAAGCAGTGAGAACAAGTCCCCAGGCTCCGGAGAGCGATTTGGCCAATCAGAAGCAGCTCTCAAAGCAGTCCGGCCAATGGCAAGAGAGGGCTGTGTCCCGCTAACCAAATTGGGTAAGCGGGCAATAGTTCAGAAGTCCGTACCTGGTACTGTGTCCTTGTGAGTTGGGGGTGGTGGCACGGCTGGAGGATTGAATGCCAAGCCTCAGCCGTTGGTCGGCCCGGTCAAGGGCTTTCCCTGGTACTGTGTCCTTGTGAGCAGGGGGTGGTGGCACGACCGGCAGATTGAATGCCGAGCCTCAGCTGCTGGCTGGCCCAGTTGAGGGCTTTCCCTGGTACTGTGTCCCTCTGAGCGGGTGGTGGCGGCACAGCTGGTGGATTGAATGCCAAGCCTCAGCCGCTGGTCGGCCTGGTTGAGGGCTTTCCCTGGTACTGTGTCCCTGTGAGCGGGGGGTGGCAGTACAGCTGGTGGATTGAATGCCAAGCCTCAGCCGCTGGTTGGCCTGGTAGAGGGCTTTCCCTGAAAGAGGAAGAGACGGGGGATTAGAGGTTAAGTGGAGAAGCGGCCACCAGGGCAGTCTAGCAAAGTAACACTGCAATAGGAGAGGACACAACAGAACTGGTGGGGGCTCTGATGAGGGTGGAGAAGTAAAGGGTGTAAACTGGTATTCAGAATGAAGGACTGGGGACAGCTTCCCATGCTTATGACTCACTTCCTAAAACAAGGTCTCACAGTATGTCCCTCTGATGGAGGCACTGAACAGCTGAAAGGAGAGAGAAACACAGAATTTGTTAGCAGAAAAGGATTGTCTGCCCCACCCAGTCTGCACAAATGTTCCCTACCTGATCTGTTTCCACAGACCCTATCTGGTCTCCAGCGACCTTCCCTCCTCCATGCCTGTTTTCTAATACACCTCTATGTCTATCCCACACATGCTTGAAGCCAATCATTGTTTCTGCCTCCACCATTTCTGCTGGCAGTCTGTTCCAGGTGTCTACAACTCTTTCAGTGAAGAAATATTTCCTCACATCTCTCTTAATCCCTACCCCAGCTTCACATCATGCCTCCTGACCTTGGTGCTCTTTCTTATTTTAAAGAGACTTCCTTCCTGCACACGTGTTCATCCCCATGAGGTACCTGCAGGTCTCCATCATGTAACCTCTCGCTCTCTTCTCTTCCAAGGTGTACACGTTGAGATTCCTCAGTCTTTCCTCATATGGCTTCTTGTGCAACCCCAGTTCCATTTTAGTTGCCCTCCTCTGGATTGCCTTCACCCTATCTATGTCCTTTCTGAGGTGCGACCTCCAAAACAGGATAAAGTACTCCAGGTGGCCTCCCACCAGCAAGCAATACAGTGACAACACCTCCTCCCTCTTCCTGCTGGACATACCCCTCTCTATGCACCCCATTAGCCTTACCCACTGCGTTGTCGGCCTACCACCTTGAGGTTGTTAGATAAGATAACCCCAAGGTCCCTTTCCTGTATGTTGACTGTCAGTACCTCCCCCCATCCTATACCATAGGTGCATAATACTGTACTTTTTGTCACTGAACCCCAATTTCCATGCTTTAGACCACTCTTCATGTATGCCCAGATCACTGCTCATACTGTCCACCATGTGACAGGGTTAGGTAAGACCCTGTCCCATTTGTTATGCAGAGAGTTAAAAGCAAGGATCTATTTTGTCCTCTCCTATTCTGCCACTCTTCTGTCTCTCGCCGGTCTAATTGCACAACCAAATTTTTCTTGTGGCACCTAGGAAATGGCCACTCCAATGGTCTCACAATTTCTCCCTGTTATTTCCCTGCCTTCACTAGCTGTTTCTATTCTTTCTCCCCTTGCTTCTCTGTGTAGTTAAAAAGAATTTATGTGAAATTGGGATCTCTTGGTTTGCAAATGTATATAATTATGGTATATTATTGAAATAATTTCAGAAAGCTATTTGAGTTTATTAGTTTCTTTATCAGCCTCCTGTGCAGCACAGTGTCGAAGGCCTTCCTGAAGTCCAGATATGTGCCATGTCCACTGCCCTCCTCTCATCTATTTTCCTGGTCACCCAGTCAAAGAAATCCATCAGATTTGTATCGCATGACCTCTCCCCTGTAAATCCATGATGCCTGCGGTCTTGCAGGCCACTGGATTCAAGATATTCAACCAGTCTTTCCTTTAGGGAAAGAGGAAATTGTGTAACTGGGAAAGGCACATTAAGCCAAAGCTTGTTTCCAGGTGTGACCTGGGAGCACAAGGAAGTTAAGTGACTTGCTCAGAGTCACACAGTATGCGGGGGGGGCTGATGGGATTCAAACCCAGGTCACCAGGTTTGCAGCTCAGTGCCCTTAACCACTGCGCTATACCGCCTCCTTTCCTTCAGCAGGGTTTCAGTTAATTTCCCCACCACTGATGTATGACTGACTGGCCTACAGTTGCTAACCTCCTCCCAACTGCCGCTGCTATGTAGAGGGACCTCATAGTCTTCAGGTGAAGCTACCTCTGGCTGCAAGCTGCAACACTGGACTTAAGATTTGCAAGAAAGTGAGTAGTGCTCACAACAGAGGGAGGTGAACTTTACAATTTACAATTGTCTTTGGTTTGAAGCAGATTCCTTAGGAAAGTTAACATTCTTCAGGTGGAGGATACTTCTAACTGAAGGGTGAAATAAGCAACTTAGAATTATCAGAAAAGGCAGTCTTTCAATCAACAGAGGGAGGTGGAGTTTGCTTTACTTGTGTTACAAGTGTTAAGGTTTTCAGTGCAGGAAGAGTTTAAACCACATAGGCTAAATACTGTTTTCTGTGTCTGCCCTTCTGCACAGCTGGCGTGTTTGGGGCTGACTGTTTTCAAGCACAAGTCACCAGGCTCTTTTGGGGCTGGGGAGGTTTACCTGTGTCTGACTGGGATGTTTGGATTTTTCTCTGTTTGATTAGCAGGGTATTTTCTCTGTCAAATTGGTTTGAAGCAGTATTACAAATTGTCGGTATGGCATCTTGCTGACAGGAAGGCACTCATCGCATCGGTAGGTCAGAGCGCTTTAGCTGATTGTTTCGTGAGGGAACAGTTTAGGCCCAACCCTTCCCACCCCTCACCCCACCCACCCCTGGAAATAGTTCATTTATACCTGGGGTTCTGACATCATTTCCTCAAGAGGGCAAGGTACACATCACTGTCATATCCTGTCTAGCACACTGCACTGACAATATAAGCATACACATTATATGAATCCATATATTTCTATATAACGCACCAATCACACAAACACACACAAAAAAAAAAACTAAACAAGGTAGACAGTTATGTGGGGAGTAGTACAATGTAATGGCTGTGGGGCAGCAGTCTTCCGGGAGTCTTTCTGGAGGCTGAGATGCTGCCCTGTTTGCAGACAACTATCTGCCCTGAGGGAGGAAGTTGCCCATCTTCAGGCCGCACTGGACAGTGGCAAGGGAACCTCCCCCATCCAGGGAGCACCACAGCCACCACCACTACCTCAGGATGGAAGAAAGCACAGCAGTTGGACCACAGTGGGCTCAGGGAGGGTAAGGGTGGTGGAACAGAGCACACCCAGTCAGTTGTTACACTCCACAATCCATACACCATTCTGGGGAGCATAGTTCCCCTGGATGCACCATGAGAGGAGACTAAGGAGGGTGCAGACAACTGTCACAAGGAGGCCCTCAGGAAGGAGGCAGAGGCACCACAGGAAAGAAAGCAGCTCCTGGTGGGGACTCAATTAGGGGGATAGAACTGGGGAGCAGGGAAAACTGAGTAAGGTGCCTGCCTGGTGCCATGGCTTGGAGGGACAGGAAGCGCATCCTTAGGATCACGAGAACAGTTGCAGGAGTCTGAGCTGGACATCATTGTCCACCTAGGGACAAATGACTTGGCTCATCATGAGATTAGAGCAGTGCAAAAGGACTTTGTAGAGTTGGGGAGGGCTTAAGACAAATAGCACACACAGTATCCTTCTCAGAGGTGCTGCCTGTCAGTGGCATAGGTGAGGTGAGGGTACTTTGCACCATGCAGTTTAACAAATGGTTGAAAAAATGGTGTGGAGCACAGGGGTTTGGCTTCATTGGGGACTGGGGTTCCACCTGGAGGGACACCAGCCTATACTGGCAGGATGGTCTGCATCTGTCCAGGAAGGGAACAAGTCTTTTGGGCAATCGGTTTAAATGCTTCATTGGCAAGCCTTTAAACTAGTCAAGGGGGGAGGCACTGATAAGCAGAAGGAAAATCCCAGCCTCCCTACAAAACAGGGTACTAAATGAGAAAAAGACCAAGGTAGAAAGGTCAGTGGGGAGTTGCGCTACAGAAGGTATAGCCATCAAAAATGGAGAGCAATGAGTACCAATGCCTAGTAGTCTGGGTAACAAGCTTCCTGAATTAGTGGCCTTGATGGAGGAGGAAGATCTGGATATTGTGGCAGTCACAGAAACATGGTACACACAGAACCATGACTGGGACGTAAACATACCAGGATACACTATCTACAGGAGGGACAGGGAGGGTAAAGAGGAGGAGGAGTAGCTCTCTACATAAGAGAAGAAATCAAAGCAACAGAACAAAAGGGTAAACAGGGAGGAGAGGAAGCACTGTGGGTCAATTTGGAGGCAGGCAATGGCACCACAATCTGTACAGGGTTGTATACAGACCCCTCTCAGGGGAGAAATGGACAAGGAAATGATAGAAAGTATACTTAGAATGGCAGATAAAGGGAGGTATTGCTGATGGGTGATCTGAATATGCCAGATGTTAACTGGAGTGCAGTTGCAGCAGCCACTTCTAAGAGTGGGGTTATTCTAGATGCCCTACAGGGGGCATGCCTTAGACAACTAGTATTGGAGCCCACTCGAGAGGGAGCAATCTTAGACCTGGTTCTCTCAAACGGAGATGAAGAGAGGATCACAGATGTAGAAGTGGGTAGCCATCTGGGAACTAGCGACCATCGAACAGTATGGTTCACAATAAACACAGCAATAGAGTCAAGCCATACAAAGACAAAGGTACTGGATTTTAGGAGGGCTGACTTTGCCAAAATGGGTGAGTGCCTAAGGAATGCACTAGCAAATGGGCAGGAAGAAGGGTGGAAGAACAATGGGGAATAATAAAACTGCCATCACAGAGGTAACAAGCCTTGTGTAAAGCAAATAAACAAAGCGAAGCGAGGTAGGAAACCACTATGGTTCTCAAAGGAAGTGGCAGTGAAGGTTCAAGAGAAAAGAAAGCATTCAGGAAGTACAAGGAATCACAGAAGGAACAGGACAGAGAACTGTATCAGTTAAAACAAAAGGAAGCTGGAAAGGCAGTCAGAACAGCAAAGGCCCAAACCGAGGAAAAGATGGCCAACTCAGTTAAGAGGGGGATAAAACCTTTATAGGTACATCAGGAGCAAAGGAAGACCAAGGGAGGGATAGTGAGGCTTAATAAAGGGAGGGAGGGTGGGCAGAGGGTGACTGTGAAAAGGCAGAGATACTAAACAAATATTTTTGCTCAGTATTTACAAAGGAAGAGGGGGAGGTACCTAAAACAAACAGTAGAAACACTCTGGATACAGAAGTTGATACCAGCCCATTTACAGAAGAAAGAGTTCTGAAAGAGCTCTTAAAACTGAAGGTGGACAAAGCAATGGGGCCTGATGGGATTCATCCCAGAATTCTAAAAGAACTAAGGATAGAACTAGTGACACCACTGACTACCCTCTTTAACAAATCATGGGAGGATGGGGTGGTACCTGAGGACTGGAGGAGGGCAGATGTGATTCCCCTTCACAAAAGTGGGAGCAAGGCAGAAGCAGGAAACTACAGACCTGTTAGTTTAACCTCAGTGGTAGGGAAAATGATGGAATCACTTGAAGGAAAGAATTGTTATGATCTAGAGGCCAGAGGGGCACAGGACCCAAGGCAGCATGGATTCACAGCGGGAAGGTCATGCCAGATGAATCTGATAGATTTCTTTGACTGGGTGACCAAAGTAGTAGATCAGGGAGGGGCTGTGGACATGGCCTACCTAGACTTTAGCAAGGCATTTGACACAGTCCCATACAAAAGATTAATATACAAGTTAGCCAGCCTGGGAGTGGGTCCCAAGATGACAGCCTGGGTAAAGAATTGGCTGGAGAATAGGACACAGAAAGTAACAGTAAATGGAGTCCACTCTGAAAAAAGGGGGGTTAGCAGTGGGGTACCACAGGGTTCAGTATTAGGACCAGTCCTCTTCAATGTCTTTATAAGCGACATTGCAGAGGGACTGGAAGGAAAAGTATGCCTCTTTGCAGATGACACAAAGATCTGCAACAGAGTTGATGCACAAGGTGGGGTGGAAAGGATGAGAAGGGACTTGGCAAGGTTGAGGAATGGTCAAATGTATGGCAGCTTAGATTTAAATGCACGAAGTGCAAGGTAATGCACCTGGAAACAAAACCCGGGGAAGAGTACAATGGGGGTGAGTTACTAACAACAACAAAATGGAAAGGGACCTGGGGTAGTCATATCAGATGACCTAAAGGTGGGCAAGCAATGTGAGAGGGCAGCAAGGAGGGCTGGGGGGATACTGGGATGCATAGGGAGAGGCATCACCAGCAGAAAACAAGAAGTTATTATCCCTCTGTACAGACAGCTGGTGAGACCACATCTAGAGTACTGCGTGCAGTTCTGGAGACCCAGTCTCCGCAAAGACATAGACAGGATGGAAGCTGTCCAGAGGAGGGCAACTAAAATGGTGCAGGGTCTGCATCGGCAGACATATGAAGAGAGACTTAAGGAGCTTAATATGTATAGCCTCGAGGAAAGGAGGGAGAGGGGGGACATGATAGAAACTTTCAAGTATCTCAAGGGAATCAACAAAGTCCAAGAGGGTAGCATCTTTCAAAAAAAGAGGTGTGCAAGAACAAGGGGGCACAATTTGAAGATAGAAGGGGGGCGGCTCAGAGGTAATTTAAGGAAGTATTTTTTCACAGAGAGGGTTGTGGATGTATGGAACAGCCTTCCAGAGGAGGTTGTGGAGTCAAAAACAGTGGTGGAATTCAAGCATGCATGGGACAGTCATAAGGCAATTCTAGGGGGTGGGGGTAGGAAGAAGTAGGCTGCTGGTTAACTAGGATCTGCAGCTTGTCCATCAGGTAGGGAAATGGGCAGACTGGGTGGGCCAAGCGGTCCTTATCTGCCGTCAAATTCTATGTTTCTATGACCACGGCAACTCTTCTCCAGTCCTCTGGAACCATGTGTGTTTCCAGTGAGCTTTTGAACAATGCTATCAATGGGGCAGCTAGCCCCTTCCTGAATTCCTTTAGAATCCTTGGCTGTATCCCATCCAGTCTCATAGCTTTGCCCACCTTCAGAGCTGCACCTCCCTTCTGGACTTTTTTTTCTGAAAATGGACTTGTGTCCACCTTCCCCCCACTCCTGCTACTTCCTGGTGGTTTGTCCTCCCTTCCACTGTGAAGACTTAGAAAAGTCTACTTTTTTCTTGGTCCTCTTTGCACAGTCCCCCCTCCTTCTAATTCTCACTAACCCTCCCCTTTCTTCCCTCCTCTGATGAACGTATCTGAAGAAAGTCCTTTGTCTGTGTCTTTGCTCCCCTCACTGCCGTTGCATACTTCCCTCTGCTTTACTATGTATACCTCCCTGTCCTCCTCCCTCTGTGTTTCCTTATACCTCCAGAATACCACCCTTTTTCCTTCCCACCTTTGCCACTACCTTAGAGAATCATAACAGTCTCTTTTTCCTTCTGCTTTTACTCACTTCCTTCACAGAGTTTAGTTGTTTTAGTTATAACTGTGACAGGGTTGGGTAAGACCCTGTCCTATTTGTTATGCAGAGAGTTAAAAGCAATAATCTATTTTGCCCTTCCTATTCTGCTACATGTCTGTCTTTTGCCTGTCTGGTTGCAAAATCAAATTTTCCTTGTGGTACTTAGGAACTGGCCACTCCAAAGGTTCCAAAATTCCCTCCCGTTGTCTCCCTTCCTTCACATGCTGTTTCTATTTTTTTTATTTCTTCCCTTGCTTCTCTGTGGTTAAAAAATATATATGAATCTGTATGTGGAACTGGAATCCCTTGGTTTGTAAATGTATATAGTTATATTGTTTTAAAGAATTGCAGAAAGCTGTTTGGGGGTTGCTAGAAAAGATAGCAAGCTGGAACACAAGGGATTGACCTTGAGAAAACTTTTGACCTTCCACAAGCTTGTTTGTAGAGCTGTCTGCAGGAAAATCAGCTCTGGTCAGAATGTCTTAATTGGCTGCACCTGTTGAGAAGACTGGCTGTACTGGTCACAGGAAAGAAACTGACAAACTTTGGTACATTGTTTGAAAACAGGAGATAATGGTTTAAGGAGAACAGGATAAAGAATTTAATTGTCAGGTGAAAAACATCTTATAAAAGAGAGCACTGTTTGTTTAGAGAGAGATTGAGATTTAAAGATACCTCAGATGAAGGACTTTGTTTTGTCTGAACTACCTGTATAAGAGCTATCCTGCACAATTTTAATTTTATTGTTATTGATAATAACAAAAATGTTAGCAGTTGGGTGGCTGTAGTCCCTATATATTACCTAGTGGTTCAAGTGACCCTGAAGTGTGATTAACCCAAAGCGTGAGTGCCACAAAACAGGGGTGTGGCGTCTGTCCAAGTGGTGTTTGGGGCATTGGCAGGGAGGACTGAAGGCTGATGGCCACGCTGGCCACAGTTAATCAAGGTAAGGGGCAGTGGAAGTAGAATCCATGCACTGCTGGAGGGTAGAGGGCTGCAACAAAACAAGGTCAGCCTACATGTAAATAGGGCGACAGGGAAGGGGGCTTGGGGATACAAAGCA
The DNA here is from genome assembly GCA_016271365.2 of Neoceratodus forsteri. Taxonomy (NCBI): domain Eukaryota; kingdom Metazoa; phylum Chordata; order Ceratodontiformes; family Ceratodontidae; genus Neoceratodus; species Neoceratodus forsteri. Next base: position 24,221,042 of record CM057452.1, on the reverse strand, counting down.
AGGTGAGAAGGGGAAAGCAGCTGATCCCCACCTCAGGTCACACTTCATTTGTAATAAAGTAATGTAACCCCCTTGTTACCCGGGGTTACTAGAATCCCAGTAAGACCTAGTGGTAGGCAGGGAAGGCAGCTTGTGAAACTCCAGTTAAATGGGTTTCACACTGTCTCACTCTGTCCTCAGTCACAGCTGAGACTTGAGAGATGACATCACTATAGAACTGTCTCAGCTGTATGAGCCACTTTGGAATCTTCAGCTCAGGGAGTGAAGTTTAGAACTTTGGGAAATTCAAAAGGAGTCTTCCGTTTGTCCTTAAGCAAGAAGGAAGCATTAGTGTTCAGTGTGATCTCTCACTCAGAAAAAAGGAAGTGTTCTTGTAGTTTACCTTTTCTAAAGTGGTGGAGACCGCTCCCCCGGTCTCAGTGCCCCCCTCCCTGGGGGGGAGTTCTCTGTGGGTTCAGGGCAATCCCCTTTGCCCACCCTGGGAAGAAAGCTGCCTGTTTTAATTTCAGTCTGTTCGTGTGTAACAGCAAAGAAAGTGTTACTTCGCCTGTGGGGCACCTGCAACGAATGGGTGAGTGTTTGGCTCCATTTGAAGGGGCCAAAGCAAATGTTTTTCTTCAGTTGGGAAGTAATGTGGACTGCTATTTGGGATGACTATGTCTACTAGGACGAACAAATGAAGCAGTCAAACAGTAAAGTGTTATTGGAGTTCAGGTGATGCTGTAGAGGGGGTGCTTCAGGTCATCCACCATGAATCTACACTTAAAGTGCTAAAGTTTTCTGTGTGTGTCCAGAGAAATGGCTGGGTATGGGCTGTGGGAGCTGGAGGTGAAAACCCCCATCTTTAGTAACCAGGTCCACCTCTACGGATTTCCTCTGTGTTTTGCTACTTGCCTCATGCACTTGGCCAGTGGTGGGGTGGGTACCCAGACGTGGGTCTCAACTTGAAAATCTCTCTAGGAGTCGCAGACTCTAAGTGGTGTGGGGAGCCACAGGATGGGAAAATTACTCCTTGTTGGATGGGAGTTTCGATTGGAATTACGAGAGCAATTCTCTCTAGGAGTCACAGACTTCAAGTGGTGTGGGGAGCCACAGTTGGGAGTATCCTTGTTTGATGGGATGTCTTGCCAAGTAAAGTTTGGGTTCATTCTTCAAGTGGACCGTCAGTCGAGTGGCCAGCAGGGGAGCCAGGCCAGTCGGGCTATGTATCCAATGTGCATGCAAAGTCCGGGCTGAGTGCCTGGTGGGTCCAAGCCAGACAACTGTAGTAATGTGTTCATTCCTCAAATGGACCACTGTGTTTAACCTCTAATCTGCACATACAGTAACATAGCCCTTTGGGGGACCATGCAGTGCTTTGTCATGTTTCATCTAGTTGAATAAAGCCACACTGAAAAATCCTGATTCTGGTTCTGGACATTACAGTTATTGCTTCCTGTAAATGGATTTACTTGGGTGCCCCTGTGCAGAATAGCCAAACCTAGGTCTCTTGTGCCAGGTAACCTCATCCTCCCCGAACCCGTAGATACATATGTAAGTGAACATGTGTTACAGTAACATGGCAGAAGGGGTAGCAGATAAAAGGGGGCCTAGGGAAAACTGAAAATTGTAAATAGCACTGACCGGTGAATAGCACAGACACAGCTGGGCTGGTATAGTCTTGAGTGGAGAGGATGTGGGGGACTAGGAGCTGGTACAGGCAGCAGGACAGCTGGGAAGGGTGGAGGGAGGGCTGTGAGAAATTACAGAAGTCAGGATGGTGACTGGAGGATGGTAAGCTGCAATGGATGTGGGGCAACAGTCTTTCTGGGGATTAGAGTGTAAAGCAGGGGGCTGCCCAGTGTGCAGGAGCCTGGAACAGAACAGAGGTAACGTTGCTCAGGTGGGAGTTGGAAAGAATGGTGGAGAGGCAGGGAGGAAGAACAGTGGGGGAAGGGGCAGGTAGTGGATGACCTGGGGCAAGTGGACAGTAGGTACAGGTTGGGAACAGGGAGGTTACCACAGTGTCCAGGGACATCTCCTCCTCTGAGACCCAGGGGAACCAGTGTGGAGGAATGGCAGATGATAAGGGGAAATGGTAGGAGGGTAAGAAGATCAGTACAGAGGGGAAGGACTAGGAGAGGAAGAACAGCTCTCAGCCATGCAAATTCCCTAGGCCTTGAATAGTCCTGGTGTGTCTGTTACTTGAAACCTGTACATCACCTCTGATATTGACTATTTATAGCCTCACCGTTATGTACTGTACTATTCATTTCGATGGGGCTTTCTTTGTACCCCTCAAGTAATTTATTCCTATGTAATTGCACTTGCCTATAAACCCTGTAACCTATTATTGTTTGTCTTAACTGGACACTCGTGCAATTTTGCTCACATGCCTTTCCAGTATAAAAAAAAAACCTGAAACTGAAGAACAGGGGTGGGATCTGAAGGTGGGCTGCCCTCATCAAACAGGTATGCAATACCGGCCAGTTTAGGGGAAGGAGGTCAGGTGGAAGATATGAAAATTACGTACCTACTGTAATTCTTGATTCTTTCTGTGTATCTTCACCATTCATCACTAGTGGGTATAGCCCTCTGAAGCTAGGACCCCGCGAGACAATTTTAAATTTTTTTTTCTAGGGGCGGCGCTGCCCTCGAGGTCGACGTACTACGTGGCGTTCACGGGTTGGCCGTTAACTGTCGTTGACTCTGCCCAAGCCTCAGTTCTGCAACACCGGAGAGAGAGAGAGGAAGAAAGGGGTGGAGTGGTGGGGCAAGAGAGCCCAAGGGATAGACAAAAGGAAAAGATATAAGAACCAAAAAGGAGAAATAAACGACGGAGAGGACAGAAAGAGAAAATGACTAAATTTAGGGATTGGGAGGGCCCCAATCTCTGCAAAGGAGGAGGGAAGAAAGAAGAAGGAAAAGAAAATACAATGTGGTGGAGGAGAGAACTACGGTCCTTGACTCAATAGGCCTGGACCCCAAATCCTCAAGGGAGGGAGAAAACAGGACTGCCTGGTCCAAACAGTCTGCCCATTTAAAGAGGCAGCAGATAGCCAAGGAGGCAACCTGGCTAAGGCAACAACAAGGCTGTCAAGCAGTAAACAATTTTAGGATAAGAGATCCAGGCAGACAAGAGGCAAGCCCGGAAAAGGCAGCAGCAAGACTCTTAAAGAGTCAGCAGCTGAGAAGGAAGAAGTCCAGGAGCCAAGAGTGTGTCCTCTCCCCTCCCCAAAAGCAAAAGGGAGAACTCCAGGGAGCAAACCCTAAATTATAAATATAAAAGGGATTAGTCCCAAAGGACGTAAGAAAAACAAGCATACTAGAGGTCTGGAAGAGAGAAGGGGGAAGGTCTCAGTCCCCCCATCCCACCCCCAAACAAGGGAGTGGGGAGGCCGCTAAAAGCGAGGGAGAAGAGGAGACCCCCCTCCATCCAAGACCCTAAGGAGATGCACCTCGCTGTGTGCCTCCAGGGTCTCCTCCCTCGTGGCCGCAAGGGAAGGAGAGAGGGGAGAGCTGAAACAACAGGGAGATACACGGGGGGGGGAGCCCAGAGACTGAGGCCGAAGGGGGAAGGCGGGCGGGATTTAGTGATGAATGGTGAAGATACACAGAAAGATCAAGAATTACAGTAGGTATGTAATTTTCATATCTTATCTGTGTCAATCTTCACCATTCACCACTAGTGGATGAGTACCGAGCCCCCCGAAGGGGGCCCAATACGTCTCTAAGGGACTAAGTCCCTAAGCCTCCAGTGGGGGAAATGGGGGAGACACCAGAGGGGAGAACCCTTACGGGCCCAGAGAGGCCCAAGACTGGTCTGGGTGAGACAGAGAACTCCCAGTGGGAGAGGAAAGGTGCCCCAAAAGCTGCCGTCTCACCCTACGGGAAAAGAGATGGGTTCTTCGGAAGGCAGAGGAAATCACCCTACGCTGGGCCAGGGTTGACAACCAGGACAGGCGAAGCCACACCGTCCGCCTAGTGCAGCTCGCTGTCCGTACAATCCTAGAGGCTACCTCCTTGGCATCATAAGATGCCCTAGCTTGGTGCCTTGCTAGCTCCAGGCCCTGAGCAGAGAGAGAGTTATGGCCTGCCTGGATTCCTCCATATCGGGCATTGAAGCTAGGAGCTGTCCCAGCCTCGACCACAAGAACCTATCACAGGAAGCATAGTGGGCCTGATGAGAAGCAATGGAAAGGAGAAGCTGTGCCGAGTAGAAGGTCCTCCTCCCCAAAAGTCAAAATCCGCAGAGTCGGAGTCTGGGGACCGATCACGGTGAGGAGTGCGAAGCCCAGAGGGAGTGTCCAGCTGCATCAGACCCAAAAGGGGGTGAGGCATGTGCTCTGGAGACTCCGGGGGAGTCCAATACCACTGGTGCAGATCCCTTGGGGCTGAAACAGTGGAGAAGGGACAATGCCAGAGCTGAAGTGACGCTTCCCAGAAGGGGACAGGCCAGGCGGGAACCACCAGGTTCGCCGCACGGTATTCACCTAGGAAGGTGCGCGTCACTTGGTCGGGATTGCCTTCAGAGGATGGGGTAAGATGGAGCTCGTCCAGCATCCTCATGAGAAGGCGGGCGAGTCCGGCAATTCAGGGCCAGGCTGCGCAGGAGCGCAGTGGAACACCTGCTCATCCATGGCCCTAAGGTAGGAGGGGAAATGCGCAGCAGAACCCCTGAATTGCTCCCAGGTCAGATGTCCCCTAGGACCGGGAATACCTGGGAGAGAAGGAAATGGAGACAGAGGTATGGAGGCCAAACTCCTAGCGGGAGGAGTGCATCCTTTGCCTGGGCAGGGGGGCCTAGTGGAGGCTCCCAACAGTGAGGGAGACCCCAGCAGCTAACAACCGTTCAACCGGGTCGGAACAGCTGGAGCTGTGCCCAAGGGAGGAATCCCACCTATGAGGCGACCGGGACCGTGTAAGCCCAGAAGGACGGTCCCTGACCTCCAAAGCAGAGGTCCCTCTTAAGGAGAGAGAAGGGGAAGGGTGGGGATCCGCACTACGGCTCCTCCCTGAACCCAGGCAGGGTCGCTGTGCCGAACCCAGACCCCTCGGACTCCGAAAGAGCCCTCTTCCTCGACACCACTAGCCTAGGCAGCTGACAATGCCAGTTGGACTCCGAAGAGACCACCCAGGGAAAAGTGCCCTGCCCCTCCTGGGGTGCTCCAGGCTGTCCCAAACTTGGACTGTCCAGCACACCAAGGAAGGGGGTGCCCCAGCTGAAGGGGAAGACAACCTGATGACTGGGCTGTGCAGCAGCGGCCACCTGGACAACTGTTGGCTGGTCAGTGCCACTGACCTCAGAATCAGTGGAACTGTCCAACTCACAGAGAGAGGCCGAGTGGGGGCCGACGTGGTGGACACGGAAGGGTCAAAGGATTTCAAGAGCCAATCCGGATCAGACCCCCGAGTCTGCCTCCAAAGAAGTGGACGAAGAGGCCCGATGCCAGACCACTCCCGATCCTTACCAGTTCCTGACCGCGAATGCTCCACCCCCAGCCTGCACTGTGAGGGCACTGGAGCCAGGCGCGGTACTGCGCCTGGCGCCAGGCCCCCCAGCACCGCGCCTAAAGACAGAAGTGGCATCAAGACGACCCCCGCGCCCACAAATGGCACCGGAGTCGAGGTCGGCACCGACCGCTGCACTGCCTTCCCCTCCCAGCGCCATGCATGGCACCAAGGTGGCACTGACCATGTGCTGCTCCCTCCCTGGCACCACAAATGGCACTGGAGTCAGAAGCAGCGCTGACCACAGCCTCGCATTCTGGGCGGCATGGAGACCAGAAACGGTCACAAGAAATGAAAATTACTTACCTACTGTAATTGTTAATCTTCTCTTGTATCTTCACCATTCATTACTGCTTGGGTTATGCCAGAGGCGCATCCCGCTACGAGATTTTTTTTTTTTTTTGGAGTTGGTCACATGAGCCGCCTCTGAGAGCGACGCCACAGTTAAGGCGAGGGGCGGTGCAGTTATGTGCCACAGACTCCTCCTCCATTTCAGTTCTGTAGCCAGAGGGCGAAACCAAAGGGTAAGGAAAAGGAGAGTGAGGTAAGAGAGCTAGGGACAGAAAAAGGAAAGGATATAAACTGAAAAAGGAATAAGCTGGTAGAGGACAGAAAGAAGAGAGAGAGAGAGAGAGAGAGAGAGAGAGAGAGAGAGAGAATGCCTACCCTAAGGGACCACAGGGCCTCACTTCTGGGGCAGCTCCAAGGGAGGAACAGATAAAGAGAAAAAGGTGGAAGAAGAAGAAAGGGAAGGAAACAAGGAATGTTGAGAGGGGAGAACACTGCCCATAGATATACTGATTGAGAGGCTTATAAGCTTGGAACCAAAAACAAGGGAGCAAGAATCCCTCCTGATAAGACTGAGAGAAGGTTCAACTGAACCGCTTGTACAGATTGGACACAAAGGGCAGATTCTCTAACCTCCCATCATTCCAACCCTCTACACTCTAGCTGAGAGCTCACAGACTGCTCAGGCAGAAATTCTGTTCCGGAAAGAGAGCGCCCAACTAGGAAGGGAAATAAGCCCCTTAGCACCTTGTTAAGTGCTAACACAGATGCATGTGGGGAGGGAGTAAGCCCTACAGAAGGCAGCTTTGTATAAAAGGATAGAGTGAGAACTCATTCGGACTCCCTGAAGGCAAGGCAGGAACAACAGCTGAAGGTAAATGAAGTGCCAGAAGCACCAACCAGAAGAAGCTGACACAATAATAATTAATACCTGCCAGAGGGAACCTGAAAATTGGGGCTGAGCCATAGAGGGACGATCTCTTCAGCTGTGAACTGAACAACATGGCTAAGAAGCCAATCGGTCATCCCTAGGGGCAATCAGAAAGAGTTCCCTCAGGATAGAATAAATCCTACTCATTCCCCTTTACCTTGAGGAAAAAGGATCTGTCCAGAGAAGAACGAAAAATCAAGATGGGTTTTTTTTTGGCTTAAAGGCCAACGAGGAAGGGAGAAGAATGAGTAGGGAGGGGGAAACGCCGCAGTAGGAGGCCACTGAGGGGAAGGTGGGTGGGTATCAGTAATGAATGGTGAAGATACAAGAGAAGATCAACAATTACGGTAGGTGCGTAATTTTCATCTTCCCTTGTCAATCTTCACCATTCATTACTGCTTGGTGAGCATTAAGCTCTCACCTGGGGGATAATAGAAACCCTGAAGGAACAAGACCCGCAGCCTCCTGCTGGTGGAAACAGGAGGGGAAGACCCTGGGCTAATCAGACGAGAAGCCTATGGCAGAGGAGAGCTAGGAGGTGTCCCCCGGGGATGGGGAGATGGAGGAAGCCCCTGCAGAAGCCTCCTAGCCCTGGAGGAAAAAAGACGGGTCCCCTGGAAAGCGGATCGAATCACCCTACGCCAGGCCATGGGTGATAACCTTGATAGATGAAGCCATGCCGTCCGTCTAATACAGATCGCTGTCCTTGCAAGCCTGGAAGCCACCTCACTGGCGTCATAAGATGCCCTTGCTTGGTGTCTTGCCAGCTCCAGGCCTATAGCAGAGAGGGCAATGGCCTATCTAGATTGCTCCGAATCAGGCATTGATGCTAGAAACTGGGATAGCATCGACCATAAATGCCTATTGTAGGCAGCATGGTGCGTCTGATGTGAGGCAATGCACAGCATCACACGAGAAGAAGAGAACACCCTTCTCCCCCATCGGTCAAACTGTAAGGAATCTGAATTCGGTGGGCGGTCGTACGCCAGGCGGCGGTGCCCAGAGGGAGTTTCTAGGAATGCCAATCCCGAAGGCGGGCTGGGAAGGGAACCTAGAGACTCCAATGGGGCACAATACCTTCTCCTGCAGTCTGCTGGGGCTGGAACAGGGACGGCTGGCGACTGCCAGGAACGGATAGACGCCTCCTGGAAAGGAATAGGCCAGGACAGTACCACCAAATGCTGGGCACTGAATTCACTAAGGAATTCACGTGTCTCCCATTCGGTATTGTCTCGCCTAACAAAGGAGATACGAAGATCCCTCACCATCCTCGAAAGGAATCACTGATATTCAGTGAAATCAGCATCAGAGGAGAGATGAGCAGGGGGTTCCTCTCCCTCCGAGGAGGGAGACGAGGATGATGGGGAGCTCGAATGTCCAGAGGACTCCTGTGGCGGTGGGGATAGGCGAAACACCCGCTCATGCATACATCTAATGTATGAGGGGAAGGCCGCCGCAGAGCCTCTGAAAGTCTCCCAGGATAATGGGCCCGTAGGACCGACATGGCCTGGGAGAGAGGGGGGTGGCTGCAAAGGAATGGGAGAGGGACACCTACGACGAGGCAACTGTCCTCTGCTGAGGCTCTGAAATCCGGAAAACGGAGCCCGAGCTGGCAGGATCCCAGACAACAAACCAGGTCGCAGAATGGAACCCTGGGGATGCGAAGCCTGGAAGAGTCTAGTAGGGGATTCTCCCCTGTGACGAACCTGGGGCTGCATGGATCCAGAAGGGCAGCCCACAGCAATGCCACCAGAGGGGTCCCTGGAGCAGGAGAGGGAAAGACGGGGCCCAGCACTACGGCTCCTACCCGCACCCCGAAGGGTGGCAGGTGAAGACTGAGGCGCCTCAACCCGGTCTCTCAAACCCCCCGGACTCTGAGAACGCCCTCCTCCTCAACCCCAGCGACAACCCACCCCGAGCAGGTGCAGCAGCACCGGGATCGGCAGCTACCGCAACCCCCTCAGGAGGATGAGCCCCTTCCCTTGCCTCCATGCCATCCCCCTCCAGGGATCCCAGGCCACCCCCAGCCTGGGAGGCCTCAGGAGAGGACAGCAGAGGAGACAGAGGAATAGGTGTGCTGGGCCGCCTAGCACCTCGTCTCACTGGAGACCCCTACTCCAAAGAGTCAGGGTGCCAGGATGGGTCCACGTCCGAATCACCCTCCTCAGAGGAGGAAAGGGAACAGCTGGACATCAATACTGGCCACCCCAGGGGTCTCCTGAGAAACGGTGCCGCGAACGACGCCGGTGCCAGCTACAGTGCCAGGCGACTTCGGCGCACCAGATACACCAGAACCCAGCCCTGACTCACCAATGGTGCCGGTCAGACCCCTGACACCGCCCTCGAAGCCAGAACCCGACACGTTGCCGCTAGAAGAATCGACCCGGCCCACGGCGCTGCTGGCGGCACCGAGAGCCAACATGGCACCGCGAACGGCGCCACCCCGATCACCGGCGCCGCAAATGGCACTGGGATCTGGAACAGCGCTGAAGGGCGGCGTCGAGGGTCCACCGGCGCCGGGCCCAACAGACCTGGGCCTCGACACTGGGGGAGCCTGCACCTCCGAAGAGGTGACTGCCGAGGCGGTGTCTCCACCGCGGCCCCGGGTGGGACCGCAGTGTTCCCCCAACACCGTGAAAGAGGCCTCCTCCTCCTCGGCAAGACCAGAAGATGAGGAGGCCTCCTCCTGTCTTAGACCGTATAGGCCTGGGAGGGGACACGGAGGAAGGGTCTAAAGATCTTACCTGGGAAGCCCTGGAGTGACACCGTCCCCCGAACGTTGGCGGAGCCTTGCCGATCTTGAACATGCGGACTTCTAGGACATGACGGTCCATCAAGAAACAGGCGTTGCACGAATCCATATCATGGTTGGGTCCCAGGCAGCGAAGGCAAACATCATGCCGGTCCGTAACAGAAAAATGCCGGCCACAGGAGCACCGACGCATAGGGAAGCAGCCCGCTTTAGATTTACGCTTTGCTCCCAAATCGGACATGATGCGAAAACAATATAAAACACAGAAAAAGGCTCCTGGCGCCATAGAAATAAGGAACGGTCTTACCGGACTGAAAACGGTTCAACGGTGTTGGGAGGAACTGGAGAAGGAGTCGCAGGAAGGCCTATGACGCAGGTTCACAATCTCACACACACGGCAGCGGGCGCAGCCTCGATGGCGGGAGAAACAGAACTGAAATGGAGGAGGAGTCTGTGGCACCTAAAGGCTGCCCCTCGCGCATGACGCAGCGCATCACTCTCGGGGGCGGCGCCACTGGAGCCGACTCAAAAAAAAAAAAAAAACACATAGCGGGTGCGCGCCTCTGGCATAACCCAAGCAGTAATGAATGGTGAAGATTGACAAGGGAAGATTGGTGTCAACACCTCCCACGACACTGCTACTATCCACGGCAGTGAAAGCGGCACTGAAGGACGGCCTGGCGTTGCCTGGGCTCCTGGCGCCACAAGCAGCACCAGAACCAAGAGCAGTGCAGACAGACAGCGTCGAGGACGGTACCGACCCAGGCCTGCAGGCCCCAGGACGCGACACCGGGGGAGCCCTTGCCTCCGAAGAGGCGACTGGCAAGGCGGTGCCTCCCGCCCGACTCCTGAGAGGGCCGGACTGGGCCTCCTGCACCGTGGAAGAAGCCCCCGCCGCAGCAAGGCTGGATGAGGCAGAGGCCCCCTCCTCCACGGGCCATATATGACCAGGAGGGGACCCGGAGGAAGGGTCAAGAGTCCTGGCCTTGGCCTGCAGAGTCACCGACTGCGAACCCGTCCCCCGAAAGTTGGCGGCGCACGTCAGACTTTCAACACGCGCAATTTGAGAACACGGTGGTCCATCGAGAAACGGGCATTGCAGTTGTCCATATCATGGGCCGGGCTGAGGCAGGAGAGACAGTGGTCATGCTGGTCCATGACGGAATATTGGCGGTCACAGGGACAACGACGCATAGGAGGCCGCCCCACCTTTGACGACTTTTTGCCCACGGGACGAGACATGACCAGTTGATAAACAAATCAAAAACAGTACTCGACATCGCTGAGAAGGAAAGAAAGGAAAGATCTTACCGGTAACCAGCAATGGCGTTGAGCAGGGCGAAACAGAACCAAGATAAGTAAGTGTGCAATACTAGGCCAAAACACTAGGTCGCAACATGCTACGCAAACTTGCTTGAAGCTCCTCACAAGGTCCTTTCTCGATGCGGGAGAAGAACAACTAAGGTTGGGCTGGAGTCGACGACAGTTAACGGTCAACCTGCAAGAGCCACATAGTACATCGGCCTCGAGGGCACCGCCACCCCTGCATCGACTCCGTCCCAGAGAAAGAAAAAAAAAAGTCTCTCGCGGGGTCCTCGCTCCGGAGGGCTATACCCACTAGTGATGAATGGTGAAGACTGACACAGATAAGATCGAGGAACCAAGAGTCAAAGGCTGGAGGCAAGTGGGGGGCGGGGAGAGGCGAGTAGCTTGGGGAGGCAAGGACGAAAAGGTAGTCAGGGTTGAGTAAAGGATGGGGGGTGGGAGGAGTTAGGGTATGGGACAGGGAGGGAAGAGTGGTAGCAAGCAAGGTTAGCCAGAGAGCGATTGGATCAAAGGGGGTTGGAGAAGCAAAAGGAGGGGACAGTGATGGTGGTGGCAGGAAGACAACCGAAACAGACAGGGGGCAGTTGAAAGGGGAGGCGGTTGGTTTACCAGAAGTGGATAAGAGGTCAAAAAACATGCCTGCAGGGGATGGGAGAGTGGCAGTCATTAGGGATTCAATAATTAAAGGTATCCATTGGGGAGGGAGGGGGACCCAAAGGCTAGAAGAATGGTGGTTTGTATGCCAGGGATGGTAGCAGGGAGGGCAGAACCAAGAATCAGGGAAGTTGTAAGGGAGGCTGGTGGAAAACCTAACTTAGTCATCCACCTGGGAACCAATAATTTGGGGGAAGAGGTGGGGGTGGTGCAGGGTAGATTCAAAGAGTTGTCAAGGTCCTGCAGAGAAATAGTGAGCTCTTTGGCCTTTTCAGAAGCGATTAAAGTTTCCAGAGCAAGCACGGCCAGAAAAAGAGGATAAAGGAGTTTAATGATTGGCTGAGGAATTGGTGCAGGGTAGAAGAATTCAAATGTACTGAGGGCCAGGGAGACACATGGTTGGACAAGAAGCTGTATTTGGCAGACAGACTGCCCATTAGTAGGGAGGGCTCAAACAAACTCAGAGACAAGCTGGGGGAATATATAAACAATGATCTGAGTTTAAACTGCTGAGGGAGGGAGAAGTGGGCCAGCAGACCCAAAAACTTTGGGACAGGTAGTTCTTTGGACCTTCCTCTCCCCCGTCACACCAGCAGCAGTAATCGGGAGGGTGAGCGAGGAGGCAAAGGAGGTCAAACAAATACGGGCGTGAAGGGGAGAGTGTGAGGGAAGGGCAAGTCAAAAAAGTACGGAAAGTAGGCTAGGAGGCACGGCATCAAGGTGGAGGTTGGTGTCACTCAATGTTAGCAGTCTCGGTAACAAAATGGTAGACATGCAGGCCCTCTTAGCAGAGGGGAGGGTAGATGTAGCAGCAATTACCGAGATCTGGGCTACAACACACCACGACTGGGACCTCTTGATCCTGGGGTACAAGCTATACAGAAGAGACAGGCTGTTAGGCAAATGAGGAGGGGGGTGTGGTGGCTTACATCAGGGAGGAGATAACATGCATAAGGGAGGAGAATGAAAAAGGGAAAATGTAAACGCTGTGGATTCAGCTCCAGACCAATAGGGGGAGGAAAGTCAGGTTTGGCAGTGGTCTTCAGACCACCCAGTCAGGACGAGGAATGAAGACAGACAGCTGTGCTCACAATTGCTGGAAGCTGCAGAAAAGGGGGAGGTGGTACTGGTGGGGGACTTTAATCTGCCCAATGCGGACCGGGGTATACCTGCCACATCCTGTGCCATTAGTCAGGTGATCCTGGATGAGATACAGGGAGGGTTTATGACCCAGGGCATTATTAAGCTCACCAGAAAGGGGGCAATCCTTGACCTACTGCTCACAAATGGGAAGCACATACATGAGATAATGGTCAAGGAACCCCTGAGAGGTAGTGACTACAGCACAATGTGGTTCAGTTTGGATATGGGCAGGGAAAGCATCTCCACCAAGACCAATCCTGGATTTCAGGAGGGCAGATTTTAAGAAGGTGGGTGAGGTGCTAAGGTTGCACCTAGAGGGCATCACAGTGGACATGGGGGTGGACCAAAAATGGGCCATCATCAAGGATGCAATACTGGCTGCCATAGCGGAATGTTTTACGCTATGGGGGAAGAAATTGGGGGCCAAATCACTCATCTGGTTCAACTCTGAGGTTAAAAGCAAAACAAATGGAGGGACACAATTCACTCCGAGATGTGTTTCAAGTCTGATGCTTGCAGTTAACAGAGTTATGACACAAAACAACCACTGGAGAAGGAATCCCCAAGTAAGACTGCAGCACTAACCCAAAAGCATGCAGCTCAATAAATAACTCAAAAAGACTTGACTTACCTTACTGCCACAACCTTACTCAGTGCAAATTCATAACTGTGCTCTAAAAACCGTAGCATGTGCAGAATGCAAATGTGGTGGTAGGACTTAAACGCTCACCATAAAGGAATCATGCCGGCACCTTCTAGGTGCATCCCATAGTGGCAGAACAACCGGCAGCCAACAGACAGCGGATGTGCATATGACGTGTATGCACCAATCAGCTGACGTTTCGGCTACACGCCTTCCTCAGAGCTCAAAGGTAATTTCCAGGTGCATTCTGGGAGCACAAGGAGGTAACATGACTTACTCAAGATCACACAGCGTGCAAGTGGCGGTCATGGGTTTCTTTGTTAACAACTTGGTTCTTTAACCAGATAGGCTACACTGCTCTGAGGAAGGTGTCTGAATAAAGTTGTGGCAATAAGGTAAGCCAAGTCTTTCTGAGTTTCTTATTGAGCCGTGTGTTCTTGGGTTAGTGCTGCAGTCTTTGAGTTAAAAATATTTCAGCACTCCAGAAATTCAGAGAGATATTTCATTGCAAAAAATAATTTAGTGCAATACTTACAGAAATTAAGAAAAAAGCGTTAGTGCAAAATTAGCATAATCTCTTGCTTCAGTTCCCTTACACCAGCCTCAGCACTTCGGGGCTATGCCACCCCTTCCTGCAGTCTTACCTCGGGATTCATTGCCCCGGTGGTTGACAACTCTGAGGTTGCCAGGGCGGCCTGCAGGAGATACAAGTGGACTGAGAGTGAGTTGGACAGGGAATACTACCTGAAGTTGGTTAAAGTGGCAGGCAAGGTGGTGCAGCAAGCTAAGGCACAGAAGGAACTACAGATAGCTGAAGAGATTAAGAGGGGGGGAGAAGGCTTTCTTTCGCTACGTAAACGAGAAGAAGGACAAGAAGGATGGGGTGGTTAGGCTTAAGAAGGGGGATGTATAGATAGAGAAAGAAAGAAGCAAGGCAGAGGTCTTGAATAATTACTTCTGCTCTGTCTTTACTAGGGAAAAATATGGGCCGGTGCCACCTGGGGGGACAAAGGGGGGAGGAGGGAGCACAGACGTCATAATAGAAGTGGATAAAGTGAGAGAGGGGCTGCTGGCACTGAAGGTAGTCAAGTCTCCAGGAACGGATGGCATACACCCAAGGGTGCTAAAATAGCTAGTGGAGGAGCTTGTGGGGCCGCTGGCGGGGCTCTTCAATAGTTCCCTAGAGTCAGGCATAGGGTCACAGGACTGAAGAATGGCACATGTGGTGCCTCTCCACAAGAGCAGATCCAGGGATGATTGGGGGAACTAACTACTGGCCGGTCAGTCTGACCTCAATCGTGTGCAAGCTCATGGAGACCATACTTAAAGAGAGTCTGATAAGATACATAGAAGAGAATGGTATTCAGGATGACCCAGGTTGGTGCTCTCAGCCCAGGACATCAGGAGCGAAGGCGCCAAGCACTGGGATATCCACATGGCATGCTGATGACCCAGGTTTGTGCTCTCAGCCCAGGGTATCAGGAGTGAAAGCGCCAAGCGCTATGACATCCACATAGCATGTTGACGACTCAAGTTTGTTCCCCAAGCCCAGGGCATCTGGAACAGAGGCACCAAGGGGTGGGGCATCTGCTTGGCATGCTGACAAACCAGGTTTGTGTCCCAAGCCCAGGGCATCAGGAGTGAAGGCGCCAAGTGCTATGACATCCACATGTCATGCTGACCAGGCCTGTGTCCCAAGCCCAGGAGTGGAGAGGGGCATGGAGGACAACAGAACATCCAAGAGGATGTTCTCCTTCCAGGGATGGTAGCGGGATCTATTACTCGAAGAGCCACTTCTCATGGTGGCATTGTCATACTGCTGTAGCTAGCAACAGTGATGCCGTAGCAGCTGCCACCACTCTCTAGGATGCAGACACAGCACAGTCTCTAAAAGGACGTGAGAAGGGGAAGGACCAGAAGAATGAAAATTGGTTGGGCAGGCTTTGGACTCTAGCTGATGGCCTCCACGTGCGCACTCCCCCATGCCTCCAGACCCTTTACGGCAGCACGCTTACCACTCAGCTGGGACTCCCAAGAAGACAAGGCACTTCTCTTTCCCTTCCAGTAACCATGGAGGGGAGGAACAGACCTGGACACTGGGGTCAGAGGGAAACAGAGAGCTGTGGCAAGGGCTGATTGCAATGGAGTGAGTTTGGAGGGCAGCGGCAGTGGCCAGCCAATTAAAGGATCAGAATGAGTGAGCCCCTGGCGGCCAGGGGAGTTATAAAAAAAAAAAAAAAAAAGACACTGCTTTGGAAGTGAATTGGCTACTTTCTGCTTAGGGAATCCATACCACAAAATCACCATAAAGTATTTTGTAATTCATGGGACACTATTACCCAGGGGAACAGAAGGATTTTGATTCAGATGTCCTAGTATGTACTGGAAGCGCCACTGAGTTCCAGGACAAAGTTCTATATTTATTTATTTGCAATTATTTCAGCCAGGATAGAAACAAAGAAACATGGAATTTGACAGCAAATAAGGACCGCTTGGCCCACCCAGTCTGCCCATTTCCCTACCTAATGGATAAGCTACAGATCCTAGTTAACCAGCAGCCTACTTCTTTCTAACCCCACCCCCTAGAATTGCCTTATGACTGTCCCATGCATGCTTGAATTCCACCACTGTTTTTGACTCCACAACCTCTTCCAGAAGGCCGTTCCATGCACTCACAACCCTCTCTGTGAAAAAATACTTCCTTAACTCAACAAGATGCAGAAGCTCATTTTCACGGGGGACCCAGGGAGGACAGCAGCTTTCAACACGTTAACATAGACCAGCAGGAATAGTTACTACCAGGCTAAAAAAGAAACAGGAATTTAAATCAGCAATTTGTTTCTTTCTAAACCCTTGCAAAGCCATCCCTCCTCCTGGACAAGCTGAGCACTGCTGGCTTCTCAGCCCATGCTGTTGACTAGTTCAATTCCTATCTCGTCTTGGACTATCAACAGTTGGTACAGGTAGGAGGCGCCCTGTCCCTGCCATTCCCTCTTAAGGCTGGGGTCTCACAGGACTCCATTCTGCGTCCACTTTGATTTTCCATCTTCCTAAACATCCTCCCCTCTGCCTGTGGCAACTCCCATATATGCAGACGATATAGTTCTCTACACTTCCTGTCCCTCAACTGCATCTGTGTAAGACTTTCACCATGTTCTGCACTGGTTCCAGTCCAACCAACTTCACACCACCACTAAAAAACAGTGTCAATTACATTTTGTACCAGCCAGAAGCTGGCCAGACTTCCCCCCATTTTCTCCACACTGGATGGCAACCCCTTTGAAGTAGTCCCAACTTTCAAATATCCCAGTGTGTGGTTAGACAGCAGAGCCCCTCCCCCCCAAAAAAATGAGGGAAGGCAGCACCCTTCCTCCCTTTTCATTGATTTCATTGTCCTCCTTCACCCTGTCTGGGGTATATCCCTATTAGTTGCTAAATGTGATCTGGGCCTCTGGGCAGTATCCAATCTAACTCCACTTGGTAGTCGAACTGTCTGTGTAAGGGTGCTGTGTCTTGGATTGGGTCAAGTATACTAGCTCTCACACATTTGCACATCCCTGTTGTTGCAGGAGAAGCTGGTCATTTTCTCTGATGCTTTTCTTCTATGTCAGACGCTCTTATTGGTTGTATCAGGGATTAAACAAATGGGCCCACAATGGGCATGCAATTGGCCAGCTAGTGCCTTGCATGCCCAATGGGCTCAGTTGCATGACTGCTTTTGTGAACTGGAAATAGTGCACCTGTGCTATTCATTGCGGGGCCATTCTCCTGGCTGCATGTCGGGGCGGCGCTAGTAGGGTAGCCTTAGCGATACTAGGGTTACCGCTGCCTTGTGTGGTGCGCTTTCAGATTGTGAATATCAACTTTTGGCATGTGCAGAATCGCAAAGCGCAGCGCAAACCTTTGTGCTGTGCTTTGTGACTTTTTGTGACTCTGGCCTCAGCTGCTGCTCATTCAAGAAGTGGAAAAGATCAAGTGCTCTGTCTAATTCATCCACTGTTAAAGCTGTGGGTTAGAAATCTGGATTATACATGGCGTTTCAGAATGTCACATAATTGTGGTAGTTTCTGAGAACCTTTACCCGGAACATGGCATCCACATGTGGGTAATGTACAGTAAATACCCAGCATTTGTTTTGTAATGTTTATTATTAATTTTTCTTTGGTTACCATAAATTAGATGAGCTTACATAAAACAGAAAAATGACAGAAACTAGTATGGGACGACTTTCTTTTACAGCATGTTTTACAGTACCTCACTGACTTTCTTTTGCATAGGTAACGGGACTAGGCTGAGCTCACTGCTGTCTGCCTCACTCTCGCTATTGCTGGCTTCACTGTTGGCGCTGGCGCCGCTGGCATGGCGCTGTTTATTCTTGTCCTCCCTGGTTTGGTTCTGGTGTTTGTAGTGAAGTACAGCCTCAAAGTTCATCACAGCCCAAGCATGCCAGGCCTATGGGACCGAATAAAAAAAACAGGAATCACACGAGAGGTGGGAGATGGAGGAAAATGACAGAATCTTGTCTAGTTTTCAGAGTAGCTAAATAGAAACTTATATTGACAAGAAAAATGTTTTTTTTTTTTGTTACAAACCTATGCTTCAATAAAAACAATCTTCTCACTTTCATTTGTTGTCATATCATTTCCGTTATATAAACTATACATTTTGTGATACTTTTTATTGTACTAGGTTAATTCTGTATCTAGGAAACTGGTGTTCTGTTAATGAAGAATGTCACTATATGGGTCATAAACAATAAAAATATGAAAATAAATATGAAAAAAAAAAGGCTTAGGGGACTTTCCCTTTAAGAAGGCACAGCTGTATCAATACACCTCAGTTTCGTCACTTGTGTGCATGTGTCTGTATCATCGCTGTCTACTGGCCAAACAGCAAAATTATAATGACTCAACTGGATTTTTTTTTTTTTAACTCTCTTCTAATTTTTGCTTATTTAAATTTCAACATTTTTGAAAAAAGAAGCACTTCTAAACTATTCCTAATGGACTAATTTCATAATCACAATAAGGCACTCCTGGGCGTGCTCTGTGCTTGGCAACCATCTGTATCCCTCCCACGGGACAAGGCAGAAAATAGGCAGAATTGTCTAGTCCTCTTTTCCCAGGCAACAAAAACTAAAATAAATAAACCACACTTCTCAGCTGGTGGAAGCACTTGGCCTTCAGCCTCCTACTTCACCCAAACAAGGTGCTAATCGTCCACTAGCAAGACAGACAACAAAATTATACATAACCCTTATGCAATGCAGGGTTTAAATAATTGATTAGCAGTTTTTTCCTTGGGACAATGCTAACTGTACAGAAAGTATTCATATAGGTTTTCTAGAAGTGTTATGTTTGTTAAATACAATGAGGCAAGTGCTTTGCAGTTTCACAATGTTTTAGCACTTTTATGAGCAAAACGCTAATCAAATTCTGGAGTTAAATAAAACCCTGCAATGCATCATGGGCAATATACGCAAATCACCATGAAAGAATTACCTATGAAGCCTTGCATGAAGTGAAATGTGTAATTTTTGTTTCTTTGAAATGTAGCATTGTTGCCAATTCACATTTTGCATTAACCCTCCTTTCAGTGCTTCTGAATCGAGATGCGTGTCATTTACATTATTAAACTATAGATTTACACTGCACACATTCCTGCCATGAAAGGCCTGTTTCTGCGTGTTACACTGTACATGTTCCTGCCATGAAAGGACTGATTGTGTATGTTACACTTTACATGTTCTTACCTTGAATGGACTGCTTGTGTATGTTATACTGCACACATTCCTGCCATGAAAGGAATGCCTGTGTATGTTATACTGCACACATTCCTGCCATGAAAGGAATGCCTGTGTATGTTATACTGCACACATTCCAGCCATGAAAGGCCTGCTTGTGTATGTTACACTGTACACATTCCTGCCATGAAAGGACTACTTGTGCATGTTACACTGTACACATTCCTGCCATGAAAGGACTGCCTGGGTATGTTGCACTGTACACATTCCTGCCACGAAAGGACTGCCTGGGTATGTTATACTGTGCACATTCCTGCCATGAAAGGCTTGCTTGTGTATGTTACATTGTACATGCTCCTGCCATGAAAGGACTGCTTGTGTACGTTACATAGTACACATTCCCACCATGAAAGGACTGCTTGTGTATGTTGCACTGTGCACATTCCTACCATGAAAGGACTGCTTGTGTATGTTACACTGTGCACATTCCCACCATGAAAGGACTGCTTGTGTACGTTACATAGTACACATTCCCACCATGAAAGGACTGCTTGTGTATGTTGCACTGTGCATATTCCCACCATGAAAGGACTGCTTGTGTATGTTGCACTGTGCACATTCCCACCATGAAAGGACTGCTTGTGTACGTTACATAGTACACATTCCCACCACGAAAGGACTGCTTGTGTATGTTGCACTGTGCACATTCCTACCATGAAAGGACTGCTTGTGTATGTTACATTGCACACATGGGAGGGGGCAGAGTGGCAAGATGGCCACGTTGCTGCTCCACTCCTCACCATGCTGTCGGAAACACTATTTGTAACTAGAATATATTTCTTTCAGACTCCTAAGTCCTATGCTCATTAATTTTGTTAGTTTTATTTATGACTAAATAGTCTCGCATGACGGAGTTGTAATTTATCTTATTCTGCCGTGCATTTTTAGAAAATACCCCTTGGTTCCCAAGGCAGTGTGTGGGATATGATCAGTGTTGGCTCGGAATTAGGTTCTGAATGATATTTTACTTTATAGTTTTTCTGGAATTTAACCACTGAGATTGTGCCACTTTTCGGTGCTTTAATAAGTACAGTTATGCATGGTTGGTGTACCACAAAATGGAGGCTAAACTAAATGGTGTTTGCCGGACCATAATATTGTATGACGGGGTACTACACTATGGAAGTCGAGAAGTGGAGTTCGAACCTCGGGAAGAGCAGAATGCACATGGGTGGATGCCTTTTCCCTGGACCCAAGACATTTATGTAAGGAATGAGGTGAAGCAGGATTGCACTGAATGTGCCCAGGAGCCTCACTTTTTCCTACTTAAGGTATGCCACTATTGCCTGGGATGGGGGTCTCAAATCTGATGTTATCAGAGTTGCTGCGCTCAGCAAAGTGATATTTTTTTTGGTTTTCACAGGTGTACCTCTCTCTCTCAGATGGAGCCCTGATGAGAAAGGGAGCTGGACGAGAAGGCATATAGGATGCTGCCAAGGGAGATTTTTGGAGGCCAGAGACCCAATAAGTAGTGAGCAGACTCGAGTTCTGCCTGTATTCTGGCTACAGAATTGACAGAGATGATATGGAATGTTTTGCAGACTCCTCTCCTTTGCAGCTGCCTGATTTTGAAGTCTCCGTACTTAGAGGTACTCAGAGGTACTCTACTGAGCCCATATCATTTCATAACTCAACTTTTTTAACTAATAACCTGAATATGTGAACTACTATTGACTCTGATAATGGCCCTTTCATGTAGTCTTGTAGGTAATAAATACACTAAAAAAAAAAAAAAAAAAAAAATCAGAATTCGAGGCAGCTAATTGTTACAGAGTTAAAGAAAATGGTTTATTCTGGCGGACACTTTAGGTGCAAATATAATTATTTAAAATGCTTTTATGATTTTCATGTTTGTAAGGGCATCCAAGAAATCTGAGACGATCCCTGATGTGCTGCCATTAACCCTTAAATGGTACACGATTAAATGGACTGTCAGCCCTATTAGGAACCCTAAGGGCCGCTGATTTAATCCCCCCCCAAAATAACTTCCGCTTAAAAACTGCTCCAGATATATTAAATTTACTAAGGATTTTTAACAAAACAAAAATATGATTCCAGAATCCTCATAGCGGACCTTGCTGGGACTCCAGTGGGAATGTGAGGTCATAATTCCACTATACAAGACACTAGTGAGGCCCCACCTGGAGTACAGTGTTCAGTTCTGGAGACCATACCTACGTAGGGACATGGACAGGGTAGAGAAGGTTCAGAGGAGGGCAATAAAGATGGTGCATGGATTGCATCAAAAGTCCTATGAGGACAGGTTGAAGGAACTGAATATGTACTCCCTGGAGGAGAGGAGGGAGAGAGGGGACATGATAGAGACATACAAGTATCTTACAGGGAGGAACAGGGTGCAGGAATACACTATTTTTAAGCGAAAAAGATGTTCCAGGACTAGAGGGCATGGGATGAAGTTGGAGGGATGACAATTCAGAGGAAACGTGAGGAAGAATTTCTTCACAGAAAGGGTGGTGGACAAGTGGAACACCCTGCCAGAGGAAGTGGTGGGGGCTGAAACAATCACGGGATTTAAGAATGCATGGGATAGACATAAAGGAATTCTAGAGGTCAGGGGTAAGGGGCAACAGACTTCTAGAAAAACATAAACTGAACTTACAAGCTCAAATGGGCAGACTGGGTGGGCCATAGGCCCTTATCTGCCGACACTGTCTATGTATCTATGTAATGGAGGACAATGCGATGGTGGGAGGTCATTCAGATGTGCTTTTTTGCCTTCATTTGCCTCTGTTTATAAATTGATGGACTCCTGAACATAAACGGAGCATTTTAGCACCACATATTAAATTACACACCCCTGAGCCAATGCAGTCCCGAACACCCAATTTAAAAACGAATGGACTCCCAAGGGCAATGGAGCAACAATTTTGCTCAGCAGAAACTTAGTTTTAATACTTCAAGTTAAACGTTGTGTGATGTATAGGTTTGTTTAATAATTTTCAAACATTTGTGTATTTTGCTCACTTTTAAGTGTTCTGAATTATTACTTGTTTTAGCAGGACAAAGGGGTTTGTATTATTCATCCCTTATCTGAGATGGTTCAAAAGCAGCATGATTAGTGTACCTTTACCAGTAATCAACACTTAATTACTGATATAAAGCGGAATTATTAGCTGGCAGCTTTGTTCTAGTTTTAATGTGTTGCTTGCTAGCTTTGGAATGGGAGTAGGACAATTTTCAGGACAATGTGTAATTCTGCTAATATTATAAATAGAATAATAGATAGAGGACTATGTATTATAAGGCAGTAAGACCATCGAGAGGTTTTGGGGACTTGGAACCTCGAGAGCGAAGCTCGAGAGGTTCTGAAATCCAAAACCTCGTGACTGCCTTATAACTCATAATCACCATTGTTATTTTTGTAATATATGGACCCATTGTGAAATCCTTTTCTCATGTGCTTTCTGTGAAACAGGCTGGCCGGTCACCGCACTCAGCACGCGCTGTCTCTGAACTGCCCACAGCAGTAACGAGTGTCCCATCGCTTGTTTCAAATAACATTTTTTTTCTGTTAATTTAGTAGGCAGTCCTACCTTTCAGCTTTTTTGTCGTTCGGGAAATGCAGGATGAGTGAAATAGTCCATTACTTGTTCAAGAAAATGAAATTACAAACTGAACAGATTCATCTCGCTAAGCGAGATGAAAAAGACGCCACGTTTTTCATGCTGTTGTGCCCACCTACTAAAAGAAAAGCCACCAATGGAGATGCCATGACTCAGTGCGGTTATGCAGGAAGGGCGTGTGACCATGGCAACTGGGTTTGTTGGCAGGAAGATCTGGACATGCGCTCTATGATTGTAGTGATAATACTATTGTTCAGGAGTGGAACGATGGTATTATCACTTCTGAACGATAGCATTATCAGTTTGGAACGATGGTACTATCGCTTTCAGTACTGTGGTATTACAAGAAAATTTTTGTATGGGATGCGATGGTATTATTAGGCTATCTCCAAATATTATATAGCTTTTAAATACTCACTATATTGATTATTTTTCATATGTAGGCTATGTTATATAAATGAGTCTGGATTTTTAACTAGAGTACAAAGTGCTTTGATTATGTCTCTCAAAGCACTGGTACATGAGTATTACAGAAGGAGAATAAGGTCAATTTGAATTGCTCATTTATTAATAATGTATGTTCCTCTATGCTCAGGGCTACATAACCAATGCAAAGTTAGGATTGTTATGCCGCCCAAGCTTCCTTAGCTACTTTTAAATATGGCCATAATTAGTGTATTGGTGTTGTGATGGGAAAAGGGACCAGAACCATGTATTCTTTTGATTCATTTATTCTTTTCTGAATATGCATCTGCTTCAGGTACAAGATGGCTATCAGATCACACGGTCACGTAGTATATGACAGCTTATGTCAGCCTGGGTGGAGGGACTGATGTCCTTGTGGGAAAGCTAACAGGAAAGCTAGGGAGGAGGCATTGCAATAAAGCAATAACCCCAGAGGGGAGTCCTTCCTGGAAATGTTCCCATGTTGAACAAAGGACCCAGGTGCATGTTATAATATTAGCAAGGAGCTGCTGAATGGTGAGGAGACAAACACTCACTCAAAGGGGGCTGGGGCAGCAAGGAACTCTCACTCAAAGCGAATGAGACACCTCCCCACAGGAGTAAGAAATAGATTATGGTACTGTAATAAAGCTCTTTCTCTTGACTTGGAACATCTCAAATGCCAGAGCCCTGCAGCTAGAGGTCTGGTAAGAAAGATAGCTAAGGGAATAGTGTTTTCCTTTCCCATCACAGGTATACATATATATTTTTTTAAATGTTGATATGATGGACACTTGGAATCATTTAAATATGAAATTCCTTCCTTGAAAATGTTTACGTTTTACTTTGCATATGCTTTTGTGTTAAACTGTAATGGCCTGAACAGCCGAACAATAAATTCTTAAATTATGAACTATGACTATGACACTGCACACATTCCCGTCATGAAAGGACTGCTTCTATGCTACATTGCACACATTCCCATCATGAAAGGACTGCTTGTGTATTTTACACTGTATACATTCCTGCCATGAAAGCGCTGCTTATGTATGTTACACTGCACACATTTCTGCCATGAAAGGACTGCTTGTGTATGTTACACTGTACACATGCAAGCCACGAAAGCACTGCTTGTATATGTTACACTGTACATATTCCCACCATGAAAGGACTGCTTGTATATGTTACACTGTACACAACACTGTACATGTTCCTGCCATGAAAGGACTGCTTGTGTATGTTACACTGTACATGTTCCTGCCATGAAATGACTGCTTGTATATGTTTCACTGTACATGTTCCTGCCATGAAAGGACTGCTTGTGTATGGTACACTGTACACAACACTGTACATGTTCCTGCCATGAAAGGACTGCTTGTGTATGTTATACTGTACACAATCCTTCTATGAAAGGACTGCTTGTGTATGTTACACTGTACATGTTCATGCCATGAAAAGACTCATTGTGTATGTTACACTGTACATGTAAATGCCATGAAAAACCACATTGTGCATGTGTGCATTGGGATCAGGTATTTCAAGACTTCACTTTTTGATTTGTTACCTTGTACCAACTGCGGTCATGCTCAGTAGCATGACTGTAATACTGGAGGACTTTGGGAATGGTGCTCTCGTTTATGCCTTGAAGATTAAGCTGCCATTCTCCC
Source organism: Neoceratodus forsteri (assembly GCA_016271365.2). NCBI lineage: Eukaryota > Metazoa > Chordata > Ceratodontiformes > Ceratodontidae > Neoceratodus > Neoceratodus forsteri. The sequence goes on along the minus strand of CM057452.1, from coordinate 24,196,317 downwards.
AGCTTCAGAAAACATCTGAAGGAAAACAAACAAAAAAAATGTAAGGCAACAAAGCTGAACTGTTATTAGAAATCCAGCTTCATTATAAATCAGTAACGATTCACAAAGCCACACTGTAAAACACAAAAGCAGCCAGAGGTGGGAGCAGCCCTTGAGTGAAGAGGGGGTAGCAGTGCAGAATTAAAACAAAGCTGGGCTCACAACCCCAGATCGAGTGAAGGCAAACGTTGCTCTTTGTCCGGAGTGAATGAAGCAGGTGCAGAGATACAGGTTACTCACCTGCAACAGGAGTTCTAGGAATGGTATATGTTGTTCATCCACACTGTCTGGCAGGTTCCTTGCCGCTTTAAATCTTGCCGGAAGGTCTTCAAGATGGCTCCTCCCATCCAGCCGGGTGGTAAAACTCTCGGCTCCGCCCCATGACGCCAGATCTAGCCCATTGGAAGCTAGGTTGTGCGTCGAAGCTGGAGAGGTCGGGTGGGTCGTATGGATGAACAACATATATCATTCCTAGAACTCCTGTTACAGGTGAGTAACCTGTATTTCTAGGGACATGGATATGTTGTTCATCCACACTGTCTGGCAGACTACTAGCAGTTCTCGGGAGGAGGGAGGCAAGGCGCACACCCCTTACTTAGGGAATAATGACTGGAGAACCGAGGCCCCAAAACCAGCATCCCAGCGTGACTCAAGGTCGATGTGGTAGTGGGTGATGAAGATGTGTGCTGACTTCCAGGTAGCAGCCCTGCAGATTTCCTGGATAGGGACATCCCTGGAAGCAGCGGTAAGGCGGGTAGAATGAGCACTTATCCCTCTGGGAGGCTCCATGCCCGCCAACCTATAGGAGAGATCTATGCAGGAGGTGACCCACCTGCCTATCGTCTGCTTGGCTGCAGGTCTGCCAGGTGCGACTTCAGCGTAGGTGACAAACAGCTGGCGAACCTCTCCCCGAACTTCAGCCGTCCGCTCCTTATAATAAGCGAGCACTCTTCTAGGGTCCAAAGTATGGAGCCTATATTCAGCCTCCGAGGTGTGATTGGGGTAGAACACCAGCAGAGTCAACACCTGGTCAAGGTGAAACTCCGACACCACCTTCGAAGGAATTTGGGTGGGGGCACAGGACAACCTTGTCCCTGTGGAAGACCAGATAAGGAGACTCGATGGAAAGCGCCTGGAGCTCTCCCATCCTTCTGGCTGGCGTGATAGCCACAGAAGGCGGTCTTCCACGACAGGTGAGAGATGTCACACCTGTGCATCGGTTCGAATGAAGCGCCCATGAGCTTAGCCAATACCAGCAGTAGATCCCATGGAAGTGGAGGTTCTCGTACTGGAAGGGATATGTGATCCAGGCCTCTGAAAAAGCGACCGACCACCTTCTCCTGCGCCACTGACTGCTTCCCGGCCCACGCCCGGTAAGCAGAAATAGCTGCCAGGTGCACCTTAAGGGTCGTTGACCAAAGCCCTTGCTGAGAAAGGGACCACAGTTAGTCCAGAATGCTTGCCAAGGAACAGAAGGAAATGTCCAGGCCCTTGCCCTGACACCAAATGGAGAATCTCTTCCATTTGAAGACGTAGCATTTTCTGGTCGACTCCTTACGGGATGCCTCAATGACGTTGAGGACCTCGTCGGAAAGACCCAAGGCCTGGAACTCTAGCCACTCAGGAACCAGGCCGTCAGGTGCAGGAATTGAAGGTCTGGATGGAATACCTTCCCCTGATTAACTGAGATCAGGTCCGGGTGGGCTGGAAGCCGCCTTGGGAGCCTGGAGCTGAGACTGAGGAGAACTGGATACCAGAACTGGCGGGGCCAGACTGGGGCTACCAGAATCACCTGCACTTGTCCCTCCTCGCCTTGAGAAGCACCTTGTGGATCAAGGGAAATGGGGGAAAGGCGTAGAAGAGGCCTGGGGTCCGCGGCCTCAAGAAGGCATCCCCCTGCAGCGAGCCCTGCTGAGGGGGGGGCGGGCATGAAACAGTTTCAGCTTCGCATTCTCCCTGGAAGCAAACAGGTCCACCTGAGGCGTGCCCCAGTGGGAGAAGAGATCTTGTACTACCTCTGGCAGGAGAGACCACTCGTGAGATGCAGCCCCTATCCGGCTTAGGGCATTGGCCAGGCTGTTGGAGGCTCCTGCCACATGAATGTCGAGGAGATCCACCTCCAGGCTGCGCACGACAGACCAAATGCGGAGAGCTTCCCTGCACAGAGGCATGGAGTGCGTCCCACCCTGGCGGTTTAGGTAGTACATGGTCGTAGTATTGTCCGTCTAGACCTGTACCACTTGACCCTGTAGAAACAGAGCGAAGGCAGTGAGGGCTAGACGAACCGCTCGAAGCTCCAGCAGGTTGATAAGGCATCGGGACTCCCGAGGGGACCAGAGGCTGTACGCTCTGTGCTCTCCCAGATGGGCACCCCAACCCATCAGAGAGGCATCGGTCGAAAGAGAGACAGTCGGCTCGGGGCGGACAAACGGGATGCCCTCCTGCAGATGTGCTGGAATGGTCCACCACTGGAGAGCGTTCCACATCCCCTGGGTCACTGTCACTAGCTGATCCAGCGGATCGAAGTGCTGTGACCATTGGCTGGCCTGTCCCCATTGAAGGGGACACATGTACCAACGGACCATGCAGGTGCAGGCCGCCATGAGGCCCAGGAGGCGCAGGAGGTCCCGGGCAGGGCACGATTGCCCAACCTGAAATGATTGGGCAAAGGAGGAAAGAACCTCGGCCCTGTCCGCCGGGAGCCGTGCTCTGGCTCATAGAGAGTCGAGCTCTGCCCCGATGAAGTGTATCACCTACTTTGGCACGAGTTCCAACTTGGCCTCATTGATAAGAAGGCCAACCTGAGAGCAAACCTGGAGGGCCAGATTTCTGGACCGCTCCACCTCCGCTCTGGAGGGGGCTGCAATCAGCCAGTCATCCAGGTAGGGGTACATCCGGACCCTTCGGTGCCGCAGGAATGCTGTTGCCACTGCCATGCATTTGGTGAAGACCCTGGGAGCTAGGGAATGGCCGAAGGGCATGGCCCGGAACTCATAAAGGGATCCCTCCGCTCTGAGGCGGAGGACTCTCTGGTGGGACGGACGGACTGGGACGTGAAAGAACGCGTCCTGAAGGTCCAGAGAACAGAACCACATGCCTCATTCCAAGGATGGGATTATCTGAGCCAGAGTAACCATCCTGAAGGTCCGAGACCTCAGGTCGAGAATGGGGCGCCAGCCCCCCGTCCGTTTTGGGACCAGGAAGTACCTGGACACAGCCCCGGGTCTGGAGAAGGATCCGCCACCTTCCTGATCACCTCTTTTTCGAGGAGCAGGGCAATATCGGCTCAACAAGCCGACAAAGAGGCTGCGGACCCCGTAGCCCCCCCCGAGGGGCGACGGCTCGGAAGGGCAGGGCCTGCTCGAACTCCAGGGGCAGGCCCTTTCCTACCACCTCCAAAACCCAATGGTCCGTGGTGATAGCGGACTAAGTGGAAAGAAGTGGTGGGCCGTCCCCCATGGGGGAACCAGGGAAGTGGCGAGGCTGGGCGACATCCCTCAACCCGTCACTGGGCAGACTTAGAGGAGGGACCGGCCGAGAGGACCTCCTGAGCCTTACCTCCCTGCTTCCTGTTGGAGGAAGCGCGGGCTTGGGTTTGGGATGCCAACGTAGCCTGCTGGCCTGAGTGCTGGTGCTGTTGGGCGGACATCGCAGGCGCAGAAGACGAAAGGACTTGTGCTGCTGCTGTCGGCCTTTATCCTTCTGGGCGGAGGTGACAGAGTCCAGAGTGGCATTGGACTTTTCGATCCCCTGGAGGTGACCTTCCACTCCAGGGCCGAAGAGGTCAGTCCCCAAGAAGGGGACATCTGCCAGTTTGTGCTGGGCATCCGCCGTGAAGGTGGATATCCTCAGCCATGCCCTGCGGCGCATGGCCACCGTGGCCGCATTCGATCTGGCACAGGAGTCTCCGATGTCCAGAGCCGTCTGGATCTGCTGCTAAGCCACTGCCCTACCCTGGTCCCATACCTGCTGGACCGTGGTCTGCAGGTCGGCCGGGACATGAGGGATCACCTAATCCAGGGAGCCCATGAGGGCGTGGGAGAAGTGTGCCATCAGCACAGCCGAGCTGGCCTGGTGGAGCCAAGGAGGGCCTTGGCGTGCACCCCTGCACGGCATAGTCCAGCTTTTGGACTCCTTGTTGGGGCTTGTCACATCCTAGTGTTCCCGGAATGCCGGAAGCTGTCGGTGACCAACCCCTCGGCAGAGGGTGTTCTGAAAAACCAGGCAAAGAGCCGGTAGGGACCGCATACTTCCTGGCCATCCTGGCCGAAGGCACAGGACAGGAAGCAGGCCACTGCCAGAGCTCCAAGGCTGGGCCAACAATGGCTTCAGCCACTGGAAAGGCCTCCGTGGGTGAATCCCCTTAGTCCAGTATCTCCGTCAGGGGATACTTGGCCCACCTGGATACGGGCTTGAGCTGCATCCTGGTGGACCCCTAGATGAGCCAAAGCAAGCCCATGAAGGATGATGGGCTTTCGTCCATTGACTGGCCCCCGGAGGACTCCAGGTCAATGGGCCTGGAGAACAGGGAGTAGTCAGCATCGGACTCCGAGGAGTCCACGAAGAGCTGCCTGGGGCCTGAGCCACCCTCCACCTGCCAAGGACAGTCGGGAGTGAGGGTGACTGACAACCTGTGGGGCAGGCCCTGACCCAACCGAGAGTCCTTGGTCGGCGCCCCTGATTTCGGTTGTGGAGGCGGAGGTTCCACCGCAATCAGTGGGGCAGCTGGTTTCGGTCGAACAACCGGCCCAGGCTTGGGCACCTCGGCTACAGAGAGGGGTTGTTTCGGCCGCTCGGGTGACAGCCACTTGATGGCCGGGGAAGACAACGGCGTTGGCTTGTTCCCGGACAAATAGCTACTGCCACATCAGGTCCCTGAGCGTCGGCCTGCAATCTCGCGAAGCCTCTCCTCTTCGAGGAGGAAGGCGAGGATGGCGGTGCCGCTTACCTGATTGCCGAGACAAAAGACTGCCGATGTCAGCGGGATCGGCTGGACCCGAGCGATGTCGAGACCAAGATCCTCGGCGTTTCGAGGACAGGTCTGGGAAAGGCGGGGACACCCGCTCTTCCCTCAGCTCGGAAGCCTTAACCAGGGACTGCTGCACCGGAGGTGCAGGCAAGTCCTCGGTCTCCACCGGGGGAACTGGTGAAGAAGGTTTGTCGGCTTCACCAGTTGACAGCCTATCCGATGGGTCGAGAAAAATCTTGCCCGCGTCGACGGGTGTCTTGGCCGGCTGGCCTGACGGGGACGCCATGAAGCCAGCGGCCTTAGCCGCAACCTCGACCGAAGTTGAATGTCGACTGTCCGGAAGAGGACCTCTCCGCTCCCACGAACGACAACGATGGAACTTACCCTTTGAGTCCTTCTTTTTGGACCGAGAGGAATGTCCCGATGGCCCCTCTCACTTCGTGGAAAGGGATTGGCAAAGCTCCTTGAAAGAAGCTGAATATGAGGTACCCAGTAAGAGTGGGATAAATGTGGCGACCGAGGAAGAAGATGATGCAGCCAGTGCCGCCTCCTCCTCGAGGGCGATCATCTGCTCGAGTTGCTCAGCCGAGCCAGCCGCCGCAGTAACCGCCCAACGGGCCTCCTTCAACTTAACCGGCAGGTGGCGCTTCTCAGGCGCCAAGCTATAACAGACGTGGCAGTCTTCCAACATAATGGCTGAAAATGAGCGCCATAACTGCAGGCCTGCAGGTCATGTTCTGGGCGAGGCAGTAGACGCACGTGGAGTGCGGGTCCGTCCTGGACATCTTCTGCCCACAAGGGCACAGCCGAAATCTGGGAGTCGATCTGTCCATCGCAGCCGCGAGGGAGAAAGTTGACTGAAGTCTTGAAAATTATAAAATAAGTTTTGGGCGAACCAAAGAATTAGGATCCAGTCTACATGCAGAGCGTTAAGGAGGGAACCTGAGCTTCCAAGCGGTAAGGAAGATCTGGCGTCATGGGGTGGAGCCAAGAGTTTTATCACCCGGGTGGGTGGGAGGAGCTAGCTTGAAGACCTTCCGGCAAGATTTAAAGCGGCAAGAAACCTGCCAGACAGTGTGGATGAACAACATATCCATGTCCCTAGAATTTCTCATTATATTCTTTTTGAGGCTGCTTACAAAATGCCAGTCTTTTACACAGAAACATAGAATTTGATGGCAGATAAGGACTGCTTGGCCCACCCAGTCTGCCCATTTCCCTACCTAATGGATAAGCTGCAGATCCTAGTCAACCAATGGCCTACTTCCTCCTACCCCCTACTCTTAAAATTGCCTTATGTCTGTCCCATGCATTCTTGAATTCCCCCACTGTTTTTGACTCCACAACCTCCACAGGAAGGCTGTTCCATGCGTCCACAACCCTCTCCATGAAAAAATACTTCCTCACATTACTTATGAGCCGCCCCTTCTATCTTCAAATTGTACCCCCTTGTTCTTGTACATCTCTTTTTCTGAAAGATGCTACCCTCTTGGACTTTGTTGATTCCCTTGAGGTACTTGAAAGTTTCTATCATGTCCCCCCTCTCCCTACTTTCCTCAAGGGTACACATATTAAGCTCCTTTAATCACTTTTCATATGTCTTCTAGTGCAGACCCTGCACCAATTTAGTTGCCCTCCTCTGGACAGCCTCCATTCTTTCTATGTCCTTGTGGAGATGGGTTCTCCAGAACTGGACTCAGTACTTCAGATGGGGTCTCACCTGTACAGAGGGATAACAACTTCCTGTTTTCTTCTGGTGATGGCTCTCCCTATGCATCTCAGTATCCCGCCAGCCCTCCTTACTACCTTTTCACATTGCTTGCCCACCTTTAGGTCATCTGATATGACTACCCTCAGGTCCCTTTCCATTTTTATTGTTGTTAGTATCTCTCCCCCCATTGTGTACTCTTCTCCTGGGTTTTTGTTTCTCAGGTGAATTACTTTGCATTGAATCTAAGCTGCCATACATTGGACCATTCGTCCAACCTTGCCAAGTCCCTTCTCATCTTTTCCACCCCACCTTCCGTATTGACCCTGTTGCAGATCTTAGTGTCATCTACAAAGAGACATACGTTTCCTTCCGGTCCTCAGAAATGTCACTAAAGACATTAACGAAGTCTGGTCCCAGTACTGAACCCTGCGGTACTCTGCTAGTAACCCCCTTTTCTTCAGAGTGGACTCTGTTTACTATTACCCTCTGTGTCCTGTTCTCCAGCCACTTTTTTACCCAGGCTACCATCTTGAGACCCACTCCCAGGCTGGCTAACTTGTATATTAATCTTTTGGGTGGGACTGTGTCAAATGCCTTGCTAAAGTCTAGGCAGGCCATGTCCACAGCCCCACCCTGATCTACTACTTTGGTCACCTAGACAAAGAAATCAATTAGATTTGTCTGACATGACCTTTCTGCTGTGAATCTATGCTGCCTTGGGTCCAGTGCCCCTCTGGCCTCTAGGTACTCAACAATTATTTCCTTCAGAAGTGATTCCGTCATTTTCCCTATCACTGAGATCAAACTAACAGATCTGTAGTTTCCTGCCTCTGCCCTGCTTCCATTTTTGTGAAGTGGAATCACATCTGCCCTCCTCCAGTGCTCAGGTACCACCCCATCCTCCCATAATTTGTTAAAGAGGGTAGTCAGTGGTGTCACTAATTCTACCCTTAGTTCTTTCAGAATTCTGGGATGAATCCCATCAGACCCCAATGCTTTGTCCACCTTCAGTTTTAAGAGTTCTTTCAGAACTCTCTCTTCTATGAATGGGCTGGTACCAACCTCCCTATTCAGAATGTTTCTGTTGTTTGGTTTAGGTACCTCGCCTTCTTCACTTGTGAATACTGAGCAAAAATATTTTAGTATCTCTGCCTTTTCACAGTCACCCTCTGCCCACCCCCTCCTCCCCTTTATTAAGCCTCACTATCCCTCCCTTGGTCTTTCTTCGCTCCCTGATGCACCTATAAAAGGTTTTATCCCCCTTCTTAACTGAGTTGGCTATCTTTTCCTCAGTTTGGGCCTTGCTGTTCTGACTGCCTTCCCTGCTTCCTTCTGCTTTAACTGATACAGTTCTCTGTCCTGCTTCTTCTGCGATTCCTTGTACTTCCTGAATGCTTTCTTTTTCTCTTGAACCTTCACTGCCACTTGCTTTGAGAACCATAGTGGTTTCTTACATCGTCTTGTTTGTTTATTTGCTTCACACAAAGGCTTGTTACCTCTGTGATGGCAGTTTTATTATTCCCCATTGTTCTTCCACCCCTCCTTCCTGCCCATTTGCTAGTGCATTCCTTAGGCACTCACCCATTTTGGCAAAGTCAGCCCTCCTGAAGTCCAGTACTTTTGCCTTTGTATGGCTTGACTCTATTGCTGTGTTTATTGTGAACCATACTATTCGATCGTCGCTAGTTCCCAGATGGCTACCCACTTCTACATCTGTGATCCTCTCTCCATCTCCATTTGAGAGAAGTCTAAGACTGCTCCCTCTCGAGTGAGTTCCCAGTACTAGTTGTCTAAGGCATGCCCCCTGTAGGACATCTAAAATAACCGCACTCTTAGAAGTGGCTGCTGCAACTGTACTCCAGCTAACATCTGGCATATTCAGATCCTCCATCAACAATATCTCCCCTTTTTCTGCCATTCTAAGGATACCTTCTATCATTTCCTTGTCCATTTCCTCCCCCCTGAGATGGGGGTCTGTATACAACCCCTGTGCAGATTGTGGTGCCATTGCCTGTCTCCAAGTTGGCCCACAGTGCTTCTTCTCCTCCCTGTTTACCGTTTTGTTCTATTGCTTAGATTCCTTCTCTTATGTAGAGAGCTACTCCACCTCCTCTTTTACCCTCCCTGTCCCTCCTGTAGATAGTGTACCCCTGGTATGTTTACATCCCAGTCATTGTTCTGTGTGTACCATGTTTCTGCGACTGCCACAATACCCAGATGTTTCTCTTCCATCAAGGCCACTAGTTCAGGAAGCTTGTTACCCAAACTACGGGCATTGGTACTCATTACTCTCCATTTTTTGATGGCTTTCTTTCTTGTAGCCCCATCCCTGCCCTTACTGACTTTGCTTTCTCCCCCAGTCCTGCTCCCTACTGACCTTTCTACCTTGATCTTTACCTCATTTAGTACCCTGTTTTGGAGGGGGAGGCTGGGAATTCCCTGCTGCTTATCAGTGTCTCCCCCCTTGACTAGTTTAAAAGCTTGCCAATGAAGCATTTAAACCGATCACTGAGGAGACTGGTTTCTTTCCCGGACAGATGCAGACCATCATGCCAATATAGGTGGGTATCCCTCCAGGTGGAACCCCAGCCCCCAATGAAGCCAAAACCCTGTGCTCTACACTACTTTTTCAATCATTCACTGAAATGCATGGTGTGGAGTACCCTCGCCTCACCCATACCATAGACAGGCAGCACCTCTGAGAAGGGTACTGTATGAGTTACTTGTCTGAGGCCCCTCCCCAACTCCACAAACTCCTCCTGCACTGCTCTAATCCCATGCGTAGTCAAGTCATTTATCCCTAGGTGGACAATGACATACACCACTGTCTACCATGCAGCTGCTGTCGTGATCCTTAGAATCTGCTTCCTGTCCCTCCAAGCCATGGCGCCAGGCAGGCACTTTACTTCACTTTCCCTTGCCCCCCCCCAGTTCTATCCCCCTGATAACTGAGTCCCCCACCAGGAACTGCTTCCATTTCCTGCTGCGTCCTGTGCCACCTTCCTGTGGGCCTCCCTTGTGATGATTGCCAGCAACCTCAGTCTCCACCGTGTGTGCCTCCACGGGGGGCTATGCTCCACCAGAATGGCATATGGATTGTGAAGTGGTACATCTGAAGGGGTGCGCCTTTGTTCCACCACCCTCACCCTCCCTGAGCCCACTGTGTTCCAACCACTGCTCCTTCTTGGCAACCTCTGAGGCAGAGGTGGTGGCCCTAGTATTCCCTGCATGGGGGGGGGGGTCCTGTACTCCTGTCTAGTTTGGCCTGGAGACAGGCAACCTCCTCCCTCAGAGCAGAGAGCTGCCTGCAAATAGGGCAGCATCTCAGCCTCCGGAAAGTCTCCTGGAAGACTGCTGCCCCACAGCCAGTGCACTGCACTACTCCCCATGTCTGTCTTCTTTCCAGTTTACCCTGTGTAAAATCTTTTTTTTTTTTTTTAAAATAGTGTGTGCACTTGTACTGTCAATGATGTGTGCTGTGCTGGTAAAGATATGACAGTTGTATGCCCTCAGAGGAAATTATGTCAGAACCCCTGGTATAAAGGAAGTGACACTAAGAGGGGGTGAGGGGCAGGGGGGTTGGGCCTAAGCCGTGCCCTCCAGACACAATCAACTACAAGCTCTGACTCACCGCTGTGATGAGTGTTGACCTTCCTTTCAGCAAGACAACCTGCACAATGAGTTAACAGAGAAAATACCCAGCAAAGGGAAAAACAGAAAAATCGAGCAGTTCAGCCCAACACAGGTAAGCCTCCCTGACTCAATACAACCTGGTGTTGTGTGCTCTGAAAGCAATCAGGGGAAGACAATCTCCCCCACCTGAGGCTCTGTCTGGATTCATATACACAAACTGTAGCCTTTGCTATGAGAACTAATCAGCCACCACCACCAGTAAATTATTTAAAAATAGTTTGCTGCAAACTGTCACAGAATACTAGTAGACAGTCCAGTTACCCACGAGGGAAAGTCAAATATGCAGTATTTCAACCCTTCTGAAGTTACTCACAAGATAAGCAGTTTTGCAAACCCCCTTCTTGATTTGAAAACTAAAATAATGAAACAAAAAGCGTTACCAATGTAAGAATGCAAAGTAAGGATCACCTCCCTCAGATTTAAGCAAGAGTGAGATTTGTTGCAGACTTCTAGTCCAATATAGTATCTCCCATGCAGCTCTCAGTTTTTTCAAAGCACACCCTGTTCCAGTTTCAAGAAGATGGTCTTTTCCATGACAGACAGAGCTTTTGGAAACACCTTAGACAAAGGGTCATGGTACTTTGGCCGAAGCACACTTGTGTACCTCAGAACATCCGGCTTATGCTACAAGGTCAGTGCATCGGGTGAAGAAGCTGACTATTTATGCCACAGGCTTCCGATTCAGTCAGGGAGTGTCAAGGCTCTCTTACTGAGTCAGACATGGTGACCGTATAACAATATACTTTTACCTTAGCTATTTTTAGTGGATCCGAAGTAAGGATGGTGCGGGCCTGCCCCAGCTGACTCATGATGAATCACAATGTCAGATTACTAAAGACACATTCTGAGGGGGGAGCTGTGGAGCACGAGCATGGAAGACACTGGGTTGGAGAGCTCTGCACTTACACAATATACCATTGTAAAATCCATTTTCTAATTTGATTTTTTTTCCCTAAACAAATTACTACTCCTGATAGCAAACCTTGTCCTGCTTAAGATGAGAAAATCCAAAACAAATGCAAGTGGCAGTAGACAGTAAAAAAAAAAAGGAAATTACGCACCTACCGTAATTCTTGCTCTTCTTGGACGAAGTCTCTACCACTCATTCACACTGATGGGATCTACGCTGGAGGCGCTAGGACTCAGCGGGAGCGAACCTTTTGCAAGACGGCTGGCACCAGAGATAGAGCCGCAAGGAGTGACGCCACGAGCCTCGGCTCGTGCAGCAATGACTATCTCGGTGTCGACCCTCCAACCGCTTAAGTACCTTTTTTCGGAGGAGGTGCAGCGTAACTAATCTAAGAGGATAGCCTAACCAAAACCGGATATAAGTTAGTCCGAATGACCCGTATAAGAAGGGTCAACAAAGAAGTCTTCACAGCCTAAACATTGAGGGACTGAAGACCAACAATAGAGGTGAGCATAAGGGATGGTAGGTGGGCTTGTGAATGAGTGGTGGAGACTTCGTCCAAGAAGATCAAGAATTACGGTAGGTATGAAATTTCCATATCTTCAAGGATAGTCCTGCCAAACGAAAGATGTGCTTTCGCGGACATCCAGGGCATGATGTGACGAAAGTATGCACTGAGATCCAGGTAACACTTGCAAATATCTGCAATGGGCACGTTGCGGATTTCCGCCACAGATGCCGTGACTGCTCTAGTAGAGTGAGCGTACATTCTGCCCTCCAGCTTAACCTGTGCCATGGAATAACAGTAGCGAAGGCATGCCACCAGCCATGCTGAAATGCATCTGATAGTGACAGGATGACCCAGCTTGGTCTCGCTGAAGGAAACAAACAGTTGTTCAGCTTTGTGAATTTCTTTTGTTCTATCCAAATAGAAACGCAGAGCTCTTTTGACATCTAAAGAATGAAGGGTACACTCTCCTTCATTTTGGAAGTTCGCAAAGTAAGTAGGTAGGACCAAAGGTTGGTTTAGATGGAATTCTGAAACAACCTTAGGAAGAAACTTAGGATAGGTCCTAAGAACTACTTTGTCTTTATGAAACACAGTATATAGAGGGTCTGTGACCAAGGAATATATTTCAGAGACCCTGCGGGCCGAGGTAATGGTTACGAGGAAGGCTGTTTTCCAAGTGAGAAAGTTCAGCTCACAGGAAGCTCGAAAGGTTTTCGAGTGAGCATGTCTGGCACAAGATTAATGTCCCAGACTGCGACTGAACATCTGATAGGAGGTCTGGTATGTAGAATATCCTTAAGAAACCTCTTAACTACTGGTAACTGAGCCAGTGATAGGGAAAGTACTGGCTCATGATAAGCTGAAATAGCACAAAAGTGAACTTTGACTGTAGAGTATTGTAGACCTGAATTTGAGAGGTCTAAAAGGTACTCTAGAACTTTATTTGGTGGCCAGGAAAAAGGATTCAAAGAGGATTCTGCACAGCAGAGAGAAAAACGTTTCCATTTGGCTGTGTATGTTTTTCTAGTGGCTGGCTTGCGTGCAGCCAAAAGAATATCTGAAACTCTCTGAGAGACATTAAACCTGTTCACTTCTATCTCTTCGGGAGCCAAGCGTGAAGGTGAAGCGACCTCAGATTGGGATGGACCACAGGCCCCTGGGTCAGAAGGTTCATCTGAAGGGGAAGCGCTTTCAGAGGGGTTTCTGACATACTGTTGAGTAACGGAAACCATATCTGCTGAGGCCAGAAGGGAGCAATGAGGATCATTTTGTCCCTCTGGGACTCGAATTTGAGAAGTACCCTCTGAATCAGTGGAAGAGGAGGAAAGGTGTATAGAAAGCGTTTTGTCCACTGCAGCCTGAATGCATCCTGACAGAAAATGCCAGGCCCTGGATTTCTGAAGCAGAAGAGAGGCAGTTTTGTGTTGAGTGGGGATGCAAAAAGGTCCAGGTCTGGAGTTCCCCACTCTGCGAATAGTGACTGAACTGCAGTTGAGTCGAGAGGCCACTCATGAGGATCTGTCTCTGTTCTGCTTAGACGGTCTGCCAGTTCGTTCTGCACTCCCAGCAGGCAGACCGCCTGAATTAGAGCCTTGTGCTCTAGGCACCATTCCCACACTCTCATCACTTCCCTGCATAAAAGGTAAGAGTGTGTACTGCCCTGCTTGTTGATGTAATACATCATTGCTTTGTTGTCTGTTTGAAGGAGAATGCTCTTGTGATAGAGAATGTCGTTCAAAGTTCGAACTGCATAAAGGACGGCTCTCATTTCAAGTACGTTTATGTGAAACTGGGACTCGTCCTGAGTCCATGTACCTTGGGTGTGGAGATTCTGACAGTGAGCTCCCCATCCCATCAGGGGCGCATCCATGGTAATGGAAATCTGGTGATCCACAGGAGCAAAGGGATACCCTTTCAGACGATTGTCCTCTTGTGACCACCATGTGAGTGACCTCTTCAGAGGTTCTGTCACCTTGATGAGAAAGAACTGAGAGTGAGTGGTTGGGGACCACTGAGTACTGAGCATCCATTGAGAGGTTCTCATGTGGAGGCATGCTAGGGGTACAGTGAACACCGAAGATGCCATGAGACCCAGCATCCATTGCAACGAGATAGCTCGAAATGAACTGTTCTCTCTGATGTATCGGGCCATCTGTAGGTTATCACTCCTTCTGTTCTCTGGTAGAAAAACTTTCGCACAGGAGGTGTCCATAAGAGTTCCTATAAAAAGGAGGTTCTGAGGAGGCTGCAACTGCAATTTCTTGAGATTTAGCAGGACTCCCATGGACGTGAGAAAGTCTGAGGCCGTGGCTATGGTGTCGAGAGTTCCTTGCATGGAAGGACTTGCTAGAAGCCAGTCGTCCAGATACGGGAACACTTGTATCCCAATCTTTCTGAGATGCACTGCGAGAGTTGCATAACACTTTGTAAAAACTTGTGGCGCTGAGGATAGTCCAAAGGGCAGGACTCTGAACTGACAGTGCTGGCCCAGAGCTACAAACCGTAGGTATTTGTGATGCTTATCCTATAGGTAGGGAAATGGGCAGACTAGGTGGACCAAGCAGTCCTTATCTGCCGTCAAAGTCTATGTTTCTATGCTTCGGGTGTATAGGAATATGTTGGTAAGCGTCCTGCATGTCCAGGGAAGCTAGCCAATCGTGCTGATGAAGCAAGGGTAACAGGGTCCCGAGCGATATCTTGAACTTTTCCTTTAAAAGAAACTTGTTTAACTTTCTGAGGTCCAGAATAGGGCACATGCCACTGGTCTTTTTCGGGACCAGGAAGTAATGGGAGTAGAAACTTGTGTTTCATTGATCCAGCAGCACTATTTCTACTGCCCTGTTGTTCAGAAGACCTTGTATCTCGGAGGTAAGAAGGTCTGACTGTGTTGACAGCCTGGGCTTTCGTTTGGGAGGACGATCCAGAGGGGTTTCTGAAAGGTTGAGGGAGTACCCTTCATGGATTATCCGGAGGACCCATTTGTCTGATGTTATGGACTTCCACTGGTTGTAGAACTGAGTCAGATGTCCTCCCACCACTGAGGAGGAGTCCCCCTCGGGCAGCTGAGGTGGGACCGGGCCAGAACTCAGAAGGTGGCACTTGGCGCTTTGGGCCCTTGCGCCTTCTGTTGCGTTTTCTTTTGAGGATGAGGGGCTTGGCTTTTGCTGAAACCTCCCCCGCCCATGTCCCTAAAGGACTGACGGTTGTGAAACTGACGCTTGTTAACCCCCACCCCGAGAATGGGTGGGAGCGGGTCGAGTCATTTTAATGGCCGACCTAGTTTTCCATGTGGCCTCCAGAGCTTGCTCTACTTGAGGTCCTAACAGACACATACCGTCAAAGGGTAATGCCATGACCTGCTGTTGGGCATCATTCGTGAAGCCTGAAGTGCATAGCCAGGAGTGATGATGAGTACAAATGCCCACCGCCGCTGCTCGGCAAGCAGTATCAAAAGCGTCCATAGCTGCTTTAACCTGCTGGATGTTGGACTTGATACCCCTGATTATGGTCTGAAGTAGCTCTGAACTTGTGTCCGACTTGGGCAGAGCTTCTACCATCTGTTTGAGTGCATGCCAAAGAACATACTCATATTGAGGAAAAGTAGCCCTGGTAGCTGGCAATACGCATACCCAGGGTGGAGGCAGCAAAGACTCTCTTACCTAAGGTGTCTATGTTACGAGAGTCTTGGTTTATAGGCCGTGCTGTAGAATTCTGAGGAAGAACGGCCTTATCATTCTCTGCCAGGACTACAATAGGGTCTGCAAAGCCCTGGGAGGTCAAAATGGGTCAATCCTTGGGAGCAGCATACTTCCTGTCTATGGACTTAGCCACAGAAGGAATGAGAGCGGGATTATTCCATATCATCTGAGTTAGAGTCTCAAAGGATGGTTGTACTGGGGGAGTTAAATCCATAAGGATCTCCGGGACATGTAGGTATTGGAGTCGCAAAAGCTTCCCAGGATTGACATCTGTAGTCTGGAAAGAAAGAGTAGAATTTAAATTTTTCAGCAGAGACTTAAATGACAGGTCTTGAACCACAGACTCTGCGGTAGGATGAATCCCTGATCCTTCAACATCATCACCCAGTCGAAGATCTGGGTCAGGCTCAATATCATCTCCTGACAGTCTAGGGGGGCTGTATGGACAGGAAAGGAGTGCAAACCAGAAGGAAATGAGGAAAGAAAGGGGTTCGGAGTCAAGAAGCCCTGAAGGTTGGAAGACGACATACTAAGCCTCGGTGCTGAAGAGCGTGGCACCGCTTGACATAGCGTGGTGCCGAAAAACCGCATGGCGTCGACAAGCCCAACGGCACTGAGGATGACACCAATAGGTACATCGGCGCAGAGGACAGCGCCGAGCGACCCATCAACACCGACGGCACCGAAACCAACCCAGGGTTCCAAACAGTAGGATTTGAGGAGAAAGAAGGAAGGAGACCAGGCGATAGAGGCATCGGTGTGGCCTCCTGTGCCGCAGCCATGTGAGGGGGGAAAACACCTGAACGCAGAGTCGACGGCACCGAAGAAGGCGCCGCGTGACTAGGGAGGCCCAATCACCCTACCTAATCCCCAGAAAGGCCCGAAGGCCCCAGAGTGACCGGGCCAGGCAGCTGGACCAACCTCCGAGTCCATTGCTCTATAAGAGCAGCCCACTGATGAAACTGCTCATCTGAAGCCCTACCAGAAGGCAGGGAAGGGCTCCGATGTTAAAGAGGCCAGTGACTGGAAACAGAAACCAGCGATTCCGAAGGAGGAGACCTGCAACTAATATCAATGACCGACCGTCGACGCGCAGACATACCAGAGGGCGACCTCAAGTGATGCCTTCTCCTTCCTGACCTGTGGGCCAAAGAAGAGCTTGAGGCTGAACGGTGCCGAGAATGTGACCATTTTCTTTTATGCTTCTGGGGGGGGGACCGCCCATCCCTCAGACACTGGAACATTCGTTGTCAGACCGTCCCTTTGGAGAAGGTGGCAGACTGGACCCAGCCCGCTGACTGAACAGCTTTCATACGAAGTCTCCCTACCGTCACCTGACCCTCTTATGGTCGACTATGTCAAGGTAGGCTGAGACTTCGTCTTGAATAAGAAAAATTTTAGATCAATCGGTACTTATTCGAGATATACTACAAAACAATAAACTGAAAACTATTGCTGCTAGTTTGAAATTTAACTTTCAGTGGTGAGCGACTTCGTCATTGAAGTGCACTCGACGGTGGGAAAAAAGGAACGGAGGCAGTTGGAAAGTCAACATCGAGATAGTCATTGCCGCACGAGCAGAGGCTCGCGGTGCCACTCCTCATGGCTCCATCTCTGGCGCCGGCCCTCTTGCAAAAAGTTTGCTCCCACTAGGTCCTAGCGCCTCCGGCGTAGAGCCCATCAGTTTAAATGAGTGGTGGAGACTTTATGTCCAGGAAGATCAAATGTTACAATCTGGGGCACCTGGGCCCAGCACTAGCTCTGCGCCACAAGACGGAACGGCTGACACTGGGCAAGAGGAGACCTTTCTGTCACTTGGGAGTAAAATGTGTCAACTCCTGGCTTCAGTGTCAGCCATGAATGTAAAGTTTGATTCTCTGACCTCTCATATGGCCATGGTGGAAACTACTGTTGAAGCCCTTAAAACGGAGAGTGATGATGTTAAGTGGCAGTCAGACAGCTGTACTGCTTCTTTGGCTCAATACTCTAAGGACTCCAAACTTACTCAAAACACATTGGAACTACTGGAAAACCAAATCCGTTCTGCCCATGTTCATTTTCTGGGTTTCCCAGAGGGTGCTGAGGGGGACCATTTACCCATGTTCTTTAAAGCCTGGTTAAAAGACCAATTTACAGGTTATTCTGGGACTGAGGAGTGGCCCATACTTCAAGCATACAGACTTAATTTCCGAGATAGGCAAGAAGGAGACACACCTCATGTTGTGATGGCCATTTTAGACTTGATGGCATTTCGGGATCATATGCTACAATTAGTCTGCTGGCACCATCCCTTATTGTATGAGGGCACCACCGTGCTTCTGTTTCCTGATATTTCCTATGCCACATGTCAATGAAGCCATATGAGGAGAGGCTAAAGGAGCTTACTATGTATACCCTTGAGGAAAGGAGGGAGAGGGGGATATGATATAAACGTTTAAGTACCTCAGTGGAATCAACAAAGTCTAAGAGGGTAGCATCTTTCAGAAAAAGAGATGTCCAAGAACAAGGGGACACAATTTGAAGATAGAGGGGGGACGGCTCAGGGGCAATGTGAAGAAGTATTTTTTCACAGAGAGGGTGGTGGACGCATGGAACAACCTTCCTCAGGAGGTTGTGGGGTCTAAAACTGTGGGAGAATTCAAGAATGCATGGGACAGACATAAGGCAATTTCTGTGGAGGGTAGGAAGAAATAGGCTGTTGGTTAAATAGGATCTGCAGCTTATCCTGTAGGTAGGGAAATGGGCAGTCTAGGTGGGCCAAGGGGTCCTTATCTGCTGTCAAAGTCTATGTTTCTATGTTTCAATGCAGAGAGAAATACAATGGGGTCCGGACCATATTAAGAGATCTGGCGGTCACACTCGTACTTTTATTTCCTGTTTAGCTGCGAGTGGTACATCAGGATATAATCTAGATTTTTCCCTAACCTTCAGACGTGGGGAGATGGGCAGCAAATTTACAAGAGTCACATTGTCTCTTGGGGGGAGACTCCGATCCTGACTCTGAAGCCCCGGGGGACAGCTGAAAGACTTCTCTATTATAATCTCCTGTTTTTCTTCAGCAGCAGAGCGCTCAAAGCTTGACCACTCACATGGAACTTTTTAAAAAGGGATCCCTTACTGTCCCTGGGAGTTAGTTTTACCACTATTCCCTATGTTCTGTACTTTGTTTCAGTCTATATTATTTGTTTATTTTTATTTATTTCAGTTTTGGATTAATACCTTTGAGTCTGGAACTCTTTTCCAAAGCTTCCATGTCAGAAAAAATACATAACAGTAACATACAATACAGGGTTAACAATACAGATAGAATCACACAGTTGTTACAGATGATTACAGTTTATGTTAACACAGGATTAAAATCAAGAAACAAGAATAAAAGCGAGAGGAGCGCCAGTGGAGCAGATTTATGTTTCAGTGTACATTTGACCAGTTCTCTAATAGTGCTGTTAAAAATCATTGTGTAAGTGCTGGGAGGCAGACGGGTTGGGAGGAAATTCCTGTAATCAGTGGACTGGTGTATATGATGTTCTACCTGGGGTATCTTCTTTGGCAGGGTTTTATTTGTACTAGCTATTTTGGGGGGTTGTTGGGGGGCGGCTCCATGTTTTGTTCTGTTTTATTTACAGTTTTCTCCAGCGCCGCAGACCTGACAGGGGGCTATGACCCCTTCCCTCAGAGGGGCTCATCCTCCAGCATACGATCCCCCAGACAATCCTTCCCAGAGGTTCCTACACAGATTCCCCCTCTGTGGCAGGGCCAGGGCGAGGAGTGCCGGCATTGTCCCCCTTCCCTCGGGTACATCAAATCTGGTACTGGGGAGGACCGCCACAGTGATCGGGCCATCACGGGTCCCATCAGGTCCTGGTATTTTCCTTGTTCTTTCTGTACCCACGTCTGTGTAATGGGCAGCAGCAGTCTCCACCTCCGCGGAGGCAGCCAATTGTCCTGGATGTGGGCCAACCCCTTATGTGGCTGCGTGCCTGTGCCGAACCCCAGCCACTGCTAGGTGTCAGCTGACAGCAAGCAGTGTAAATCTCCCCAACCTGAGGAAGGACAATAGTCCTCCGGACACTCTCTCCTTCCTCCCCCAAGTGACCTGAGTCCATTCCCAAACCCGGGTCGCAGGCGTGATGCGAGGTAAGGCGTCCAATGCCTCAACCCTCAGCGCCACCGAGCCGGCTGGCTCCATGGCTTTTTACAGTGCTACTAGCTGTATCTAATCCTGTGGCCATTCACATTTGGACCTGAAGACCGAGGGGAACCCCAATGACGTTGCTTTTTATTACTGTAATATTTCCCTGGTGTCGATCGTTGTGATTGTTGATCTGAACTATTTTTGTACTGTTCTACCAGGGTGCTTTTTGGCTCCAGTTTTAAAATATTTGATCAATTTAACAATACGTTGGTTGTTGCAATCTCTGCAACCAGTTTATTAATGCAGTTTTAATTACTTTCGGTTTTTTTACATGGCGCCATGCCCTTTTTTAAGGGTGGGCTTTTCTGAATTCTTAGCTGGCTTATATCACTTTTACAGCTCAGCCACGTGCTCTCGGGCTGTTATTCAAAGGCTGATTTTGGTACTACTTTTCATATACAGTATGCCTGTACTACACATTTTGGATTCCCTCCCACGTGGACTTTTGTTGGGAGACACTGCTATCCTGTATAGTGTGATATTTTCCTTCTCTAAGTACTTTGTTTCCCAGCCAGGATTGATGATTTGTTTTATATTGTAAAATGGATAAAATATAAATAAAAAAAAAAAAAAAGATTCTGGACTATATCTCTCAGTAGCCCCAATAATATGGCTGAGGAAGAACTGCAGCTGAAATGTGAAAAGTCCTGCCACTAAATACCAAGCAAGTTCTAAAGACCCAATTACTGCAAAGGGAAATACTTGCCAATCGGTGCAAACTAACCGTGGGGTGAAAGGTCTTGCCTAGGGCCACTCTAATGAGCTGGTCTGTCACTCAGCTTTGATAATCATGAACTGCGTCTGTAGACGTTTGTACAGAGTCAGTTACTGATGAACACTGGCAGAAAAATCAATTCACCCAAACAAATATCACACCAGCAGATGAGCAACTTGTTGTTCAGTGTGCCTTCCTGGTGAAACATTTCAATAAATAAAAAAATAATTAATTAAAAACTGCGCCAACAAAAGGCAAGGAAAATGAAACAGTTACATCAGACATCTTTATTTAAATCTTGAAGACATTTGACACAATGTATCTTTAAATACAAGGTGATAAAGCACTTAAATCAGAATGAAAACTATGTAACTGTCTTGACGCTTTAAAGAGTTTCTTTTTACAACCACCTATATAGCCAAATAAGGTAACATGTCAAGGTGAATGGAGTCAATACATTTCAGAAGGGAGAACGAGGTTTCAGGCCCAAACAATGCAACAGATAGACTCAGATAATATCAACTCATGTTGCACTAACCACTCAAGGGGTTGCTTAACAAAAGTAAAGTGACGGGATAGAAAGGATGAGAAGGGACTTGGCAAGGTTGGAGGAATGGTCAGACATATGACAACTTAGATTCAGTGCAAAGAAGTGCAAAGTAATGCACCTGGGAAACAAAAACCCAGGAGAAGAGTACACAATAGCAGGGGAGGTGCTAGCAACAACAAAAATGGAACGGGACTTGGGGGTAGTCATATCAGATGATCTAAAGGTTGGTAAGCAATGTGAGAAGTCAGTAAGGAGAGCCAGGGGGATACTGGGATGCATAGGAAGGAGCATCACAAGTAGAAAAAGGGAAGTGGTTATCACTCTATACAGACAGTTGGTGAGACCCCATCTGGAGTACTGTGTGCAGTTTTGGAGACCTCATCTATGCAAGGACATAGACAGGATGGTAGCAGTCCAGAGGAGGGCAACTAAAATGGTGCAGGGTCTGCATAAGAAATCATATGAAGAGAGAGACTTAGAGAGCTTAATATGTATACCCTTGATGAAACGAAGGACAGGGAGGACATGATAGAAACATTCAAGTACCTCAAGGGAATCAACAAAGTCCAGGAGGGTAGCATCTTTCAGAAAAAGAGATGTGTAAGAACAAGGGGACACAATTTAAAGATAGAGGGTGTAAGGCTCAGGGGTAATGTGAGGAATTTATTTTTCACGGAGAGAGTGGTGGATGCGTGGAACTGCCTTCCTGGGAAGGTTGTTGGGGCTAAAACAGTGGGGGAATTCAAATATGCATGGGACAGACACAAGGCAATTGTAGTGGGGGGTGGCAGGAAGTAGGCTGTTGGTTAACTAGAACCTGCAGCTTATTGAGTAGGAAGGGAAATGGGCAGACTGGGTGGGCCAAGTGGTCCTTATCTGCCGTCAAAGTCTATGTTTCACAGTAATGTACATTCTTAATTTATAATCAGTAGCATCAGACATGGCTAGAGAAAAGGACCCTTTACATGAGCGATACAGAGCAACTAGAACGTTACATTTTTGCCATGTATAGGCAAGCTGCAATGCAAGACAAGTGAGGGGTCACTAGCCTGGCGATCCCCGGTTTCCTGGGTTCGCTGGTGCGTTCCGTTCCTTTCTGTGCCGTTTCACCACTGAGTGCCACTGTGTACACCCATGGTTGCGATCACATTGATCCTGGATAGCATCTCGTGAGACCCTCTGGGATCTCTGTTGCTTGGAATGCCCACTTCCCTATGGTGGGTCCCGAGGCTGGTGCGATTAGTATTGGTCCTGGGTTCAGCTACATATATTTATTGTCTGTTTCTACAAAGAAAGTTGAACTCGGGAAAGTAAGCAGTTCTTAGGAATGGGGGCTAAAACTACTTTAAAATTATTCAGAAAGTGGGTCTATGTTACCAGGCATGCACATAGTCATATTCATATCCTAAGGAATATGAACATGCATAAGCAACGAAGATCCCGGACGGTCTCACAAGACACTCTCCGGGACTGATTTCCATGGTGGTGTGTAAAAGCACACCATAACGGAGTAGGGCACAGCGGGAGGGAGCACAACAAAATCATTCCGGTGCAGAAGGGCACTGTGTAAAAGTGCCTAAAGAAAAGGTCTGTACCTCTGCAATGGAACAACTCAGGTCTCCAGTTTAATTTACGCTGCTCGACAAAGGATGCCTGTTCAGTCAGTTCAAGTGGAAGGTTTATAAATTCCATCTCATCAGTTTGGTAGGTAATTTAAGAACTTGGAGGTTATTTAACTGTCTTATTTCTTGGGTCACAACCATTTCTGTTTGCCTTGCCTAACTGTGAATGCTCCTAAAGCGGGTGGAATTCCAACTCCATCTACAGATCCCTTTCATCAGATTCTGGACTTCTATGTTTTCTGGATGCTACAATTAGTACTTGTCTTGGTACACAAATTGTGTTTAAATGATACCAACTGGCTTTTCCTCTAAATGAGCTACAGCTATGCGCGTTATCTATGTTATTACAATGTCTGCTCCTACAGTCAGTCTTATGTTTTACAGCATGACCTCATATAATCAGTGTCCCTCAGCAGGTAGAGTTTAACAATCTTCAAGAAAAAGCAGCAGGGAAACTCTGACAGCAGATCCTCTGCAAACCACTGTCAAAAGCCCTGATGTAATGCTTACTTTATCAAAAGTACAAGGGCTGTTCTTATTCAGAGTAATCATGTAGCACCCATAAGGATGTGCTCTTTTGCTCAACTTTGACACAGTAATCAAGTAATTCAGAGTTATGATATTTCTGCACATTGTAATTTTTCTCCAAATGTTATTAAAAGAAAATGCAGTGTAACCTATGTACTGAGTGCAATACTCAACGGACTGCTACAGAAGAAAGAGCTCCCTTGAACGTCTTTCTCCTGGGTGGTGCAGAACACAGCAAGTCTGTTTTAACTTGTCACAATTTCATCAATCAAAAATGGCATTTCAAAATGCAAATGTTTTTGTAAGTAACTTATCAAACTACATTTTCAATGGATATGGTTACCCCCCAAATCTATACTCAGCACGTCTGATATTTAATGGAAAAACCAGTATTTCAGACGTGTTCATGTGCTAGTATTAAACAATCAATCAAGTTTTATTCGCTTAAGCGCATTTCTCGATTGCAGCTCAATGCACATTACATAATTTTAAAACTTTAAAAATATAATACAAACCAAACAAAACACACATATACATATAAACATTAATTCACAGTAAAACATATTAACTAGTCATAAAAGCTTGGTTAAATAAAAAGGTCTTGAGTTCCTGTTTGAAGACGTCAACTGTTTGGCTCTCATGAATCTGATGAGGGAGGGAGTTGCACAGGACTGGGGCAGCAGAAGAAAAGGCTCAAGTCCCAGATGTCTTTAGATGAATCCTGGGAACTCCCAGAAGGCCCTCATCTGCAGAGCGCAGGGAGCGGGTGGGCCAGTAGGGACAAAGGAGTTCTTGATTTGTGAGTATGATCAGTGTGTGCTGCCCCCCTACCCAACTGTGGATGTTACATAAACTACAAGTGTGGCAAGGCTGCGGGTGGGGGATGACGTAACCAGAATGGTGGAGTGGATACAATATGCCCCATTATAAAAAGGGTCTGAGAAATGGAGCTTTCTGATTGGCTGCAAACATTCTAACAGCCTTATGTTAATCTTTAATTAACATACATGTAGAACTTAGCCATATGCTGAACAAGGTTTAACACTGTTTAAAAACATTTTTTATTATAATAGCAATAAGGCACTCCCAGGGGTTATGTTAATGGTCAGTTAATCACCCTCTAGGGGCATGTGGCACTCGGCTACACCTCGTGCCACAGTACACCCCTAGAAGGGGATTAAGAGACCATTAACATAACCATTGGTCATGCCTTATTGCTTAATTCACTATGTCATTTGTGCATGTGGTTGAGGCTGCTGGAAGACTTATAAACCAAGGCACGAGAAACTTGCCTAAATGCTTACCACCCCCAGAGTGACACATATTTTAGCCAGGAGTATTTGCATTTTATCTATATTTTGACAGGGTAAGGCCTGATACAAACATTACATAATCATAACAATTTGTACATACATAGACAGTGTTGGCAGATAAGGGCCTATGGCCCACCCAGTCTGCCCATTTGAGCTCGTAAGTTCAGTTTATGTTTTCTTAGAAGTCTGTTGCCCCTTACTCCTGACCTCCAGAATTCCTTTATGTCTATCCCATGCATTCTTAAATCCTGTGATTGTTTCAGCCCCCACCACTTCCTCTGGCAGGGTGTTCCACTTGTCCACCACCCGTTCTTTGAAGAAATTCTTCCTCATGTGTCCTCTGAATCGTCCTCCCTCCAACTTCATCCCATGCCCTCTAGTCCTGGAACATCTTTTTCACTTAAAAATAGTGTATTCCTGCACCCTGTTCCTCCCTGTAAGATACTTGTATGTGTCTATCATATCCCCTCTCTCCCTCCTTTCCTCCAGGGAGTACATGTTTAGTTCCTTCAACCTGTTCAAGCAATTCCAATACAAGCACATTTCAAGAACGAACACATTCAGAGTGACTCCACTTTAAAATAACTGCTTTAAAACTGGCACAAGAAGGTAAGTACTGCAGATAAATGGGTCAGTGATTCCAGGAGGAGGAGGCAGCCATATATCAAAAGGTAACTTGACATACCGTGATCTAACTTGTAGTACTTTTAAACCCGTGCATAGCATATCTTGTACAGAATACTGGAAATTTGATAATGTCAGCCTATCTAATAAATAACTACGAACTAGATCACTCACATATTTAAAAAGAAAACAATACTAAATTCTCTGTCTACAGGAGGGACAGGGAGGGTAAAAGAGGAGGAGGAGGAGTTCTTTACATAAGGGAAGGAATAAAAGCAACAGAACAAAAGGGTAAACAGGGAGGAGAAGAAGCACTGTGGGTAAATTTGGAGACAGGCAATGGCACCACAATACGTACAGGGGTTGTATAGAGACCCCCTTCTCAGGGGGAGGAAATGGACAGGGAAATGATAGAAAGTATACTTAGAATGGCAGAAAAAGGGGAGATATTGCTGATGGGTGATCTGAATAAGCCAGATGTTAACTGGAGTGCAGTTGCAGCTGCCACTTCGAAGAGTGCAGTTATTCTAGATGCCCTAAAGGGGCATGCCTTAGACAACTAGTACTGGAGCCCACTCGAGAGGGAGCAATATTAGACTTGATTCTCTCAAATGGAGATGGAGAGAGGATTACAGATGTAGAAGTGGGTAGCCATCTGGGAACTAGTGACCATCGAACAGTATGGTTCACAATAAACACAGCAATAGAGTCAAGCCATACAAAGACAAAAGTACTGGACTTTAGGAGGGCTGACTTTGCCAAAATGGGTGAGTGCCTAAGGAATGCACTAGCAAATGGGCAGGAAGGAGGGGTGGAAGAACAATGGGGAATAATAAAAACTGCCATCACAGAGGTAACGAGCCTTGTGTGAAGCAAATAAACAAAACAAGATCGATGTAAGAAACCATTATGGTTCTCAAAGGAAGTGGCAGGAAGGTTCAAGAGAAAAAGAAAGCATTCAGGAAGTACAAGGAATCGTAGAAGGAGCAGGACAGAGAACTGTATCAGTTAAAGCAAAAGGAGGCTGGGAAGGCAGTCAGAACAGCAAAGGCCCAAGCCAAGGAAAAGATAGCCAACTCAGTTAAGAAGGGGATAAAACCTTTTATAGGTACATCAGGGAGCCGAAGGAAGACCAAGGAAGGGTAGTGAGGCTTAATAAAGGGGGAGGAGGGTGGGCAGAGGGAGACTGTGAAAAGGCAGAGATATAAACAAATATTTTGCTCAGTATTTACAAAGGAAGAGGGGAGGTACATAAAACAAACAGTAGTAACACGCTGATACAGAAGTTGATACCGCCCATTTACAGAAGAAAGGGTTCTGAAAGAACTCTTAAAACTGAAGGTGGACAAAGCAATGGGGCCTGATGGGATTAATCCCAGAATTCTAAAAGAACTAAGGGTAGAACTAGTGACACCACTGACTACCCTTTTTAACAAATCATGGGAAGATGGGGTGGTACCCGAGGACTGGAGGAGGGCAGATGTGATTCCCCTTCACAAAAGTGGGAACAAGGCAGAAGAAGGAAACTATAGACCTGTTAGTTTAACCTCAGTGATAGGTAAAATGATGGAATCACTTCTAAAGGAAAGAATTGTCGAGTATCTAGAGGCCAGAGGGGCACAGGAACCTAGGCAGCATGGATTCACAGCTGGAAGGTCATGCCAGACGAATCTGATAGATTTCTTTGACTGGTGACCAAAGTAGTAGATCAGGGAGGGGCTGTGGACATGGCCTACCTAGACTTTAGCAAGGCATTTGACACAGTCCCACAAAAAGATTAATATACAAGTTAGCCAGCCTGGGAGTGGGTCCCAAGATGACAGCCTGGGTAAAGAATTGGCTGGAGAATAGGACACAGAGAGTAATAGTAAATGGAGTCCACTCAGAAGAAAGGAGGGTTACTAGTGGGTACCGTGAGGTTCAAGATAGATCGGTCCTCTTCAATGTCTTTATAAGTGACATTGCAGAAGGACTGGAAGGAAAGTATGTCTCTTTGCAGATGACACTAAGATCTGCAACAGAGTTGATGCACAAGGTGGGTGGAAAGGATGAGAAGGGACTTGTCAAGGTTAGAGGAATGGTCAAATGTATGGCAGCTTAGATTCAATGCTAAGAAGTGCAAGGTAATGCACCTGGGAAACAAAACCCAGGAAGAGCACACAATGGGGTGAGATACTAACAACAACAAAATGGAAAGGGACCTGGGGGTAGTCATATCAGATGACCTAAAGATGGGCAAGCAATGTGAGAGGGCAGCAAGGAGGGCTGGTGGGATACTGGGATGCATAGGGAGAGGTATCACCAGTAGAAAACAGGAAGTTATTATCCCTCTGTACAGACAGCTGGTGAGACCCCATATGGAGTACTGTGTGCAATTCTGGAAACCCAATCTCCACAAAGACATAGACAGGATGGAAGCTGTCCAGAGGAGGGCAACTAAAATGGTGCAGGGTCTGCACCGGAAGACATATGAAGAGAGACTTAAGGAGCTTAATATGTATAGCCTCGAGGAAAGGAGGGAGAGGGGGGACATGATAGAAACTTTCAAGTACCTCAAGGGAATCAACAAAGTCCAAGAGGGTAGCATCTTTCAAAAAAAGAGGTGTGCAAGAACAAGAGGGCACAATTTGAAGATAGAGGGGGGGCAGCTCAGAGGTAATTTAAGGAAGTATTTTTTCACAGAGAGGGTTGTGGATGCATGGAACGGCCTTCCGGAGGAGGTTGTGGAGTCAAAATCAGTGGTGGAATTCAAGCATGCATGGGATAGTCATAAGGCAGTGCCGTCAAATTCTATGTTTCTATGCCTTCTGATTTCCCGAGACAGGCACTCTCTCAAGCTTCAACAATTTGATTATATTTGCTGAACAATACATCAAGGAACTGTATCAGGTAATGTTTAGTCTAATCTCCGTAGTTCAACAATACTTATGCCTCCTTAAATCTCCTGACACTGGCAATGTCAGTGGCTCAGTAGGTAGCACATTCGCCTCTGAGGATTAGAGATCAAAAGTTTGTGGGTTCTAGCCTCACACCAGGTACTTGGGATAATACCCATAACTGACACTGTAGTGCGGGGGTGAGGTGCTATCCTTCAGATGAGACATTAAACTACAGTCCCAAGCTGGCCCGGTGGCGCTGAGGGTTGAGGCACTGGACATCATGCTGGTGACCTGGGTTCGGGAGTAAGCTCGGGTCGTTGGGGGTTGGTGGGGATGGGGAAGGATCGAGCGTTCCATGGACTGCTCTCCTTCCCCAGGGAGGGGGAGTTTCCATAAGCCAGTACTGGTGACTCTGACGGTGGCTGGAGGCACTAAGTGCATAGCATAAGAATGCAGTGGTGGGCTAAGCAGACATCCGGGTGTGCGGGAGCGTGCACACGAGCTGGACATCACTGCACGCCTGAGATCCGGGAGAAAACCAAGAAAAAATTCCCCTATCGGTGGGTGAGGTGACAGCGACCATCGGTAGCCCAAGGCCACACGTCCAATGTCGGCCGTTCCTCCGTTCTGGGAGTGCCCGGAATCCTGAACCCGATGAAGCTCACGGAGAAAGGTTCAGGCTGGCGATGGAGCCAAGGAGCTATGAATGGGACCCTGAGAGATGCCCCGAGGTTAGGGAGCCAAAAATAGAGTTAAAAAAAAAGTCCCATCTGCCTATCTCTGGTCACTATCCAAGTGGCAGTAAAAGATCCCATGGCACTTATGGCAGAAGAGCAGGGGAGTTTCCATGGCCAACACTCCTCCTGTCAATCAAACAGGTCCTACAACCCAGCTCCAGGACACACCTGGAAGCAAGCTGTAATTTTTGAATAAAATCCAGCTGAAGACTGGCATGCACTTCTTCTGGACCACTAGCCAAAGATGAAAAAAAAAACTGTCATCAGTGTACATTCTGAAACAACACTCTGAGGTGGGCTGTATTCAACACCAAATGCTGGCCCGTGCCCTGCACCCCCCCCCCCCACACTTACCATGCAGACTAGAGGCACAAGGCCAGTAACCGAAGATTGTTTTAAAATTTATTTTCTCCGTTCAGTAGGGGATATGGGAATCCTCTCTGCAGACTGCCGTAGCCTATGATCCCCCAGCATGAACACTGCAGGGGATCCACTAGGTGGCCAGACTGGCCTTCCGAATGGACAGTTTCAGAGAGAAACAGCAGACGGAGTCTAAACAATTCCAGCGGAGTAATCTTGATAAGCAGAACAACTTCTTCATAATGGATATACCTGCAAATAAGGTATATTGAGAAGAGGTGGGGCAATCAGTGGACTGTGAAAGAGAACATTTGGAGAGGAGCAGCAATGGGGCAAAGTGAAATTTTAGTTTCTGTTTAGTGACAATGAGTTGGAGAGAGCAAGTAGTTTCAGAGGGCAGAGTTTTCCAGAGAGGAGGAATCCTGTGACGTCCGAAGCTAAAAGATGAGCGGGATTAAAGGATGCAGCAAATCGACTTGTTGGGTAATCAGGGCATTTCCCTAACCAGTATTAGAACCAAGTGCGAAGTGACTACATACCCTAATGCCTATACATTCAGTGTCGTATGGATACTGGGACATTTAAATGCAGATCTAGCGAGCTGCTCCAAAGTATAAAGCTAATTTACTTCTCAAAATGGGGACACTGAAGACCAACGTAATTTTTAACAAATATTGATAAAACATACAACCATGTTCTTACCAAACTAACAGTATTCTATCAGTGCCTGGAGGTACTTAACTTACTATAGGTGCTGTACTTAGGTCCTGTACACAGGTCCTGTACAAAGGGAATGCACGTATTCACTGTACATAGGGACTGCACATATATACTGTACATAGGGACTGCACACAGGCACTGTAGATTCTGTACACAGATACTGTATGCAGGTAATGTACATAGATACTATATACAAATACAATACATAGACATTGCATATACTATAGGTTCTGTATACAGGTACTGTATATGCTGTAAGTTCTGTATATAGCTACTCACAGAGGTGAACAAGATGTAGGAGGGGAGTCTCACAAGAGGAGGAGGAGAGGAGTACCAGACCACGGGGGCATGTTGTGAAGCTTGGCGGGGGGGGGGGGAGTTTAAGAGGGATTTGAAGAAATACTTCTACACAGAAAGAGTAGCAGACACCTGGAACAGCCTGGCAGAAGAGGTAGTAGGGGCAAAGACAGTGGGGTGCTTCAAACATGCATGGGATAGGCTCATGGGTATTGGTAGAGGTAAGGGAAGGGACTAATTAGGGACCAGAGTGTAGTAATAAGCATTGAAAATACAGCAGACTAGATGGGCCTACCAGTCCTTTTCTGCTGACACATTCTATGAGTGTTAAGACGACAGCCCCCTGTGGCTGCGTCAGATATGAATGGCAGGTGAGAATGAGGACCTCCCATGCAAAATCCAGGCGGCTAGTTCAAGAAGCAGGACTCTAACAATAGTTGACTTCCCAGGCAACAACCTGAGCAGCTAAACTTGAAAGCACTACCTAACAGGAGTTAAACTTCCTTGGCAATACCCAAGGCAGTTAGTCTGAAAGCAGTACCCTGGCTGAGAATTTGGAGAAATTGTAAGAAAAATCCATAAGGGGATGCTACAGATTCCTCCTGAAAGTGTGTTTTAGATAACTGTTATAGTATGCTTGCTAGAAAAGGTGATGAAAGCTTAACCATCTAAAATAGGCTTTGGTGTACTATTTCTGAATAAATGAGATAGATATGACTCAGTGCTCTATGGCTGCTTAAGGAATTGAATGTAGGTTATTGTGCCAGAATGTCTAATCCTTCTCTTTGCACTTAAATGAGAAAGCCAGCACTGGCGAGTGAGCTGCCCTGGGGAGTGCTGGAAGAATGAATGCATGCCTTTGTACTGAAAGCTTCAGAATCTGGACAGAGAAACAGCCTGTGAATATCGCTAGAGCCTGCACTTCAGATGTGCTTGGGTGTTGCAGCAGACTTTTTAAAAATCAAGGTTTCGATTTTCAGAGCCCTGTGCACAATGGTGTATTCACACTGCAGGGGGCCAAGAGTCACCCTGCGAGTGTGTGGGGGGGGTGGGGGATGCAACTTGCTGATCCAGATGTTAGATCCCAGTGAGTGACTGCAAGCAGATAGGGTGCTATTGTTGAGTTAGGATGTGTGGCTTATGCAAGCTGTAAAGCTAGTCCATGTATTTAACTAAAGACCGGATAAGTACCTGGAGGCACGGGTTTGGTGGAAGAGGCTGTTACACAACTGTCCCTGGTGGCCTGGGGGAGGAAGTTGTGTGGGCAGGAATTCTCAATTTTAGATGGAAGTGAGAGAAGGGGGGATCTTGCCAACAATGTGACGCAGGATGCGGACACGGGATGCATGACATCATACGTCCTGTGCTGTGTATGGTGAGTGCCAATCCAAGTACGGTGGGTGGACTTGGCTCAAGTACGATTCTGACTGGCCAGAAAGGTCTCTCGTCTTGGGTCCCAACCGAGTCAGGCTGAGTTGGGGTACTGAGGTGGCAGAGAATAGGTGGAAACAACAGTGGTGCTCGTTCAGGCTGATGACACTGCCACGTTCTAATTACCTAGCTGCACAGCTTGCAGTTCCAGGCCACCATCCTACACCCAGTCAGGAAAGTGTATATCTGTTCTCTCCCCGGCCGTTCAGCCTCACTTTAGAGGTAAGTTTCGGACAGCATGAGGGGACAGCCAGTGTGTGTATCTGGAGGCCAGTGATTTGTCTTTACCAGGAGGGGTAAATTTGCTACTGTACATAAGGGGACAGCCAGTGGGTATCTGAGAGCCAGTGATTTGGCTCCAGCTGGAGGGTAAGATTGGGCCAGTACATTAGGGGGTCAGTTAGCACGTATCTAAGGGCCAGTGATTCGGCTTCACCTGGAAGGGTAAGTTTGTGGCAGTACATGAGGGGTCAGCCAGTGAGTATCTGGGGGCAAGGGATTCATCCCCACCTGGAGGGGTAAGTTTGGGGCAGTACATAAGAGAGCAGCCAGGGGGTAACTGAGGGCCAATGATTCATCAGCACCTGTAGTGGTATATTTGGGACAGTACATGAGGTGTCAGCAGCACATATGTGGGGGCCAGTGACTCGGCTCCACGTGGATGGGTACATTTGGGGGCTTTATATGAGGAGACAGCTAGTGGGAATCTGGAGGCCAGTGACTTGGCCCCACCAGAAGGGAAAAGTTTGGTACAGTACATAAGAGGTCAATCACAACAGATCTGGGACTTGTGATTTGACTCCAGCTGAAGTTTGGTATAGTACATGAGGGGTCAGGCAGCATGTATCTGGGGGCTAGTGATTCAGCTCCACCTGGAGGGGTCAGTTTGGGACAGTACTTGATGGTACAGCCAGCACGTGTCTGAGGGACAGTGATTTGGCCACACCTGGAGGGGTACATTTAGGGATTGTACATGAGTGGACAGCCAATGGGTATCTGAGGGTCAGTGATTCACTTCCACATTGAGGGGTAACTTTGGGACAGTACAGGAGGGGACAGAGAGTGTTATTTGGGGAGCCAGTGATTTGGCCTCACCTGGAGGGGTGTATCTGGAACAGTGCACGAGGTGTCAGGCAGCGCATATTTGGGGGCCAGTGATTTGGCTTCAGGTGACAGTAAACAAGGGGTCAGTCAATGGGTATCTGGGGGCCACTGATTCAACATCACCTGGAGGTATACGTCTGGGACAGAAAATGAGGGAACAGCCAGCACATATTTGGAGGCCAGTGATTTGGCTCCAGCTGGAGGGGTAAATTGAGGATAGAAAATGAGGTGTCAGGCAATGTGTACTTAGGGGTCAGTGACTCATCTCCACATGAATGGGTAAGTTTGGCACAGTACATGAGGGGACAGACAGTGGGTATCTGAGGGCCAGTGATTCAGTTCCACATTGAGGGGTAAATATGGGACAGTACATGAGAGGACATATAGTGGAAATCTGGGTGCATATGATTTAGCCTCATCTGGAGGGGGTCAGTCAGTGTGTATCTCTGGGCCAGTCATTTGGCTCCAGCTGGAGGGGTAAGTTTGGGAAAGTACATGGGGGTCAGTCACCAAGTATCTGGGAACCAGTGATTCGGCTTCACCTAGAGGGGTACATTTGGGACAGTACATGAGGGGAAAGCCAGTGGGTATCTGGGGGCCAGGGATTCAACCCACCTGGATAGGTAAGTTTAGGACAGAACATGAGAGAACAGCCAGTACGTATCTAGGGACCAGTTATTTGGCTCTACCTGGAGGGGTGCATTTGGGACAGTAAATGGGGGACCGTCAGCACATATCTGGGGGCCAGGGATTTGGCTCCAGCTGGAGGGGTATGTCTGGGGACTGTATATAAGGGGACAGCCAGTAGTCATCTGTGAGCTACTGATTTCATCCCACTTAGAGGGGTACACCTGGGACAGTACATGAAGTGGTAGCCAATGCATATCTTGAGGCCAGTGATTCAGCTTCATCTCAAGGGGCACGTTTGGGGACTGTACAAGAGGGGACAAGCCAGTGGGTATCTGGGGGCAAGTGATTTAATCCCATATGGAGGGTGCCTTTGTGACAGTACATGAGGGGACAGCCAGTGCGTATTTGAGGGCCTATGGAGATAGCTTCAGTGGGATTAGGACAAAGGGCTTTTGAACAGACTGAAGGAAAGTCAGGCCCACCACCATGTAAAGAGGGAAAATATAAAGGGAGCTGCATCAGAATACAGAGATTCTCCAAAACTTCAGGCTAGTAAGTTACCCAGTTGGCCTGTTGGGGCAGCGGGAACGTTTCCATTTGAGACTTTGGTTACCTGGGTTCAGGAAAGAGCCAGGCCAACTGAGTAGAGACAGAAAAAATGTAAAGAAAATACAGAAGGCTAGAGAGAGATTTAGAACTTCATACTAGTATGTTACCAAGCTAGCCTCTCGGGGCAGTGGCATTCCTGCAGTTCACGACTCCAGCAAGCTAGGTAGGAGGTTGGAATATCCCACAGGATGCTGCCTCCTCCGGTGTGGATGGCTGTCTGCTCTCACCATGGTAATGGCACTTGAGTTATCACAGGTGGTGTGGCAGATGGAATGGCTGAGGGAGGGGAGACACACAGGCCTTCGCTCTGTGCTCACACACAGCGTGAACTGTAGAGCAAGTTGATGCTAGTGTCATTCCTAAATGACCGCCCTAACGCCTGCACATCTGCATGTATATACATGTACACAGACAATACTGTGTTATTCTCC
Organism: Neoceratodus forsteri; assembly: GCA_016271365.2. NCBI lineage: Eukaryota > Metazoa > Chordata > Ceratodontiformes > Ceratodontidae > Neoceratodus > Neoceratodus forsteri. Next base: position 24,162,041 of record CM057452.1, on the reverse strand, counting down.
TCTGGGAACTCCTCCTCCGAGGTGGCATCCAGCCTTCAGCTGGATTTTAACAATGTCCAACGCTGGTTTAATGCAAATCAACTGTACATGAATATAAAAAAAAACAATATCTATGACTTTCGGCTCCAGGCAAAATCTGGTCAGGCTTGATTCCACTCCCACATTCCACACCCTCTCCGGCTCAACGCTCGACGATGTAGCCTCATTTAAGTACCTTGGATTATAGCTTGACAAGAATCCTGACTTCTGAGTACAAATGGACGCCATTCACAATAAACTGCACCCTAGACTTGGTGCTGTGTACAGACATCACAGCTGCCGCCTCCCGCAACAAGCCAGGTGAGAAATCGTCCTAAAGATGATTCTCCCTGTCCTTGATTTCGAGGACATAGTCTACAGCTCCGCCCCAAAACCCTCCCCTTCCAGACTGGACACCCTCCTTAATCCCTTCTGCCTCTACATTCTCGTCTGCCCCCGACATACTCATCACTGTGACCTTTACTCCTCACTCTCTTCCCCTCCCTCCATGCCATGCACACGTCACACATTGCTAATTTTCTTGGCAGCTTCTGGCTCAGTTCTTTGCCGCCATATTTGTCCTATCTCTTATCTACTCCCTTCCCGTCCTCCTATACCCTCTGCATCTCCACCCACAGAACCCTTGCCCTCCCACCCCAGAGAACCTCGTTGGGCTGCTCCTCCTGTTTTTATTTAAACTTTGTTTACCGGGTAAGCATTATGAGCCAAGGCCTGTTTTCAAATGCGACCCGGGACCATAATACAATACAGTCAAGTTGTTAAGTACAAACAATTACAATACAATCAAGTTAATAATACAAAACAGTTACAGTATAACATATAAGAAACAGTACAATAATGTAGTTAACAGTCGCATTTCAATATACCGAGAAAACACTGTTTAACAGTCAATTTAAAAGATTCCTGACTACTTGCTGCAACAGAGAGGGTAGTTTATTCCAACATACTGGTTTACAATTAGAAAATGCGTGCATTCCCAGTTTTATTTATTTGAGTGTAGGATTACAAGTACCCTTGAGCCAAGGCTCTTTTACAAAGGTTCCACGTCAAGTGCGTTACAATACAAAAAAAAAGACAAGACAATCAGCAACAAAAGGCAGGATAACAGATTAACAATCAGTTGCATGTAAATGAATAAGACATTTGGGTTAGACTAGGACTAGTTGTACTGAAAGGGGAACAGAAAACAAGACATGGGAGGAGACAATACGGAAGAGCAGCCAGAGGCATTGTCACATCACAGAGCGAAGTGCTGGTGTCGAAGGGAGGCGAAAAGGAAAGAAAAAAAAGAAAAGGGGGGAAGGGAGAGGGTTGTAGGGGTATAGGTTTTTATTGGTTTTAGGCAGAACCAGCCTTATAGATTTTGCAGAACGCAAGTTCCTGTCTGAGGTCATTATATCCAGTAAACCAAATAAAGGAGCGGCTGGACCCAAAGTCAGAGTATTACGAATTGAACAGATTAAACTATATTGTGAATGTAAACCAGGCGGGAACCAAGCTGTCAGAGAATAGAGATTACAATGGTGTGTCCGAAACGGGACTTTTAAAGCAAATCTACAGACTGCATGAAAGGTAGTTGTAAGGAGAGAAGTCTCGGACTTTGCCAGAATTGACAACAGAAGTGAGCTGCAGTTTAATATTGGCAACAACACACTCCTGGCTACAGCAAATCTGGCATCCCTAGACAGCAGGTTCTGTAATTTAAATAATGCACCCAATCTTTGATTAATACTTTTACAAATCATTTTCACAAGCAAAGTGTATGATAAACAGGGATCCAGTAAGATCCCTAAATATCTAAATTGGAATACCTGCCCCAATAACAGTCCTCCCTGGCTAACAATTTCAAGAGATTTACATTTATTTAATCTATTTTTAGAACCAAAAAGCATAATCTTTTTTTTTTATTCAAGAGTAGGCGATACTATTTTAACCAATAGTCAGGTGTCTGAAAATCAGTAGTAAAATTTGACTCCATCTCTTCCACTGAGGGCGAGCTATCAAAGCATATAATGTTGTCAGCCTACTTCAACACTTCTGTATGGGTCAAATGAGATGGTAACTTATCTATGTATAACGAAAATCATGGGGACCCCTTTGGCACTCCAATTTCCAACATCTTACTACTGGACATAACTCCTTGGTAGCAAACCTGCAGTGATCTGTTAGTCAAATAGCTGTAAAACCACCTCATTGGTGAGCTTCCGCCTCCAATGGTCTCCAACCCCCCCGAGCAGCAACTGATGGTCGACGAGACCAAAGGCCTTGGACAGGTCCACATATACAACACCGGTGAGCTTTCCACCATCCATTGCCCTACCAATGTGATCCGTGAGCCTGACCAAGGCCGTTCCCGTTCCATGGTGTTTACGAAAGCCATGCTGCTCAGGGGATCGGAGGCCACCGGAGTCAAGAAACTCCACCATCTGTTGATTAACAACTTTTTCAAATAGCCTACCCAAAACAGGCAACAAAGAGACAGGACAATAATTGTCCATCTCTGTGGCAATACCACCTTTAAAAATGGGTTTAATGACTGTATTTTTCCACTGAGTGGGAAAATCTTCTGTAATCAGTGATAAATTAAACATTTTCGTTAGTGGAACATATATATATATATATATATATAAAGTCAGCTTCTCATTTAAATTTCCTGAGATCTGGAACTCCCCTCTCGCTTGAAATTCAGTCAGCACAATCCTGCCACTCACTTTCACTCCTCCTCCGTAAACACACTGCTCATGTATGTAATGGCATCTAATTATCCCTTCTCTCCCAATCAACTTCCCCTTTGCTCCCCACCACCCTCTCTTCCTCCCTATGTCTACCTTTACCATCTCTAGGTTACTCTTAGCTGGTGCCTACAGCACCCCTTTTCCCCACCTCCTGCCCCCCAATACTACCCTCTCCTCTCTTTCTCCTTTTCTGCCAGGACTAGCCCCATTGCAGGGTTCACTGCATCCTGAAATGGAACACTTCCTGGCTCCCCCCCCCAAGCCCTCCTTCTCACATCCCTAGGCTACCTCTAGCCGGAGCCTCCTGCACCCCTTTGCCCTATTTCCTGCTCCCCCACTCCCCCCTCTCTTTCTCCTTCTCTGCTTGGTCAGGTCAGCCCCTTTGCAGGATTCTCAACATCCTGAAGGGGAACATTTCTTGGTTTGCCAACCCTCCTCCCCCTCCCTCTTCTGCCAGGCCCTGTCCCCTGCAGGGTTCTCAGCATCCTGAGGGTGCATAGTTCTTGGCCTACCCATTCTCTCCTCTCCCCCTGGGTTGCCCCCTCCTCTCTCTTCCCCTTCTCTGTAAGGCCCTGTCCCCTTGCAGGGTTTTCGGCATCCTGAAGGGGATTTGTTCATGGTTTTGTTCCTCCAACCTCACTCCTACCACCCCCCTCTCCTTTTCTGTCAGGTCCTGTCCCTTGCAGGGTTCCTCAGCACCCTGAGCAGTGAGTATTTCTGTCTGCCCTCAGTCACTCCTCCTACCCCACTCTCCCCTGTCCTTCCCCCACCCCTCCTCCACTTGTGATAAATCTCCCTTCTTCTATATCCCCCAGCACTTGCTAACCTCTTTGATTTAATGAGCACTTATTAATCCTTGTTCTCAGCCTGCTACTTTCTGTTCACCATCTGGCATATTCCCCATAGGTTACCGTTTCCTGGGTTGCCACTATACAAGTTTATCTGCATATTGTTCTGTTTACCTCTGTTTGTCTCTTCTATTGTCCCTGATTATTACTTCATCTGACACATTCTCTACATGTAACTGTCTGTTGCTAGGATTGAGTTCAGTTGCACTAATACCTCTGTGTATATAATTGCACTACACTGTATGTATTTTCTGTTACTGTGTTTTTGCATGTTCTCCCCCATTATGTAAACCCACCCCCAGGACGCTTCCGGAAACAAGCCATTTACAGCTCATGTTGTCTTTCCTGGTGAAACCTTTCAAATAAATAAATAGTAACAGCAGAAACCCTCAGCTGACTCAACAACAGTCTTCACAACACTCTTGGGGCCACAGTTCAGTGCTCACTCAGCACAAAGGCTCTAACTGGATTTGGCCACTAGGGTGGTGGTGGAGTCTATGAAGGCCCACCATAGGGGAAAGGAGCCTATGGGGCATAGCTTTGAAGAAGTAGCTGGGAGGCTACGGGGGCACAAGGGGCTGAGGCAGGAGTCCAGTGGAGCATAATTTTAATTAAAAGAGCTAGCAAGTTACCAATTTATCTTAATGAAGGGAAGGTGAGGCAATTTAATTTAGATAGCGTCCTATCATTAGGATCCAGGGTGTTGCACAGAGAACAGTGAGCCCCAAACCAAGTAAATGCATAAAAAAATAAAACAGGCAATGATAAATACATTCCACTGAACAAATAACCACCCAATACAACTAGGTTCTCAAAGCATCAGGCATTTTTTTTACAACTTTTGGCCAGGAAACACACCCTACGCTGAAACTTGCTTCCAGGTGCATCATGGGATAACAGGGAAGTTAAGTGATTTGCTCATGGTCACACAGTATGCAAGCGGTAGCTGTGGGATTCAAACCCAGTTCCCTAGGTTTGCAGCTCAGTGCTCTTAACCACCACGCTGTACTACCTCCCACTGAACTGCAAGATCACTTAGCACCAAAAGTGTGTACAAAGGGAAAGGACTTCAGCCCTTTCTTAAAAGCCTGCACAATGGATCAGCTCCTAAGGTATGAACCGGGGAATTACAGACCGGTAAATCTTACTGCAATTGTGGGAAAACTGATGGAGACAATCCTCAAGGAAAGACTGGTGCAATTTCTTGAGGATAACAATCTCCAGGACTGCAGGCAGCACGGGTTTGTCTCCAGCAGATCCTGCCAGACGAACTTGGTTGATTTTTACGACTGGGTTACGAGGGCACTGGACAGGGGACATGCAGTGGATGTTCTGTACCTGGATTTCAGCAAGGCCGTTGACTTGGTGACACACAGCAGGCTGACCTGCAAGCTGAAGAGTCTAGGAGCAGGGAGGAAACTGGTCAGATGGGTCGAGAACTGGCTGCAGGGTAGACAGCAGAAGGGGGGGGGGGTATCTGAACCCTGGGCAGTAACAAATGGTGTACCACAGAGCACAGTGATGGGACCGTTTCTGTTTAACATTTTCATAGCCGACACTGCAGTAGGGATTAAGAGCAAGATCAGTCCCTTCGCAGATGACACAAAGATTTGTGCCAAGGTAGATGGGTGGGGGTGCAAAAGTACTACTGCAGGATTTGGCAAAACTGGAGGAATGGTCTCACACTTGGCAGCTTTGTTTCAGTGCAAAGTAATGCATTTAGGAGGCAAGAACCCAGGACACAATGATTGGATGGAGGGTGTCCCATTAACATAATCCAATGAGGAGAAGGATCTGGGAGTGCTGGTAACGAGGGAGATGAACCACTATGCTCAGTGCAGGAAGGCAGCAGCGAAGGCAAACAGGATGCTAGGGTACATAGCAAGAGGGATTACTTCTAGGAGTGGGGAGGTCATCTTGCCCCTGTACAGGTCCCTGGTGAGACCGCACTTGGAGTACTGCGCGCAATTCTGGCACCCCTACTTGAAAAGGGACATCAAACTATTGGAGGGGGTACAGCGCAGGACAACAAAAATGTTCCTAGGGTTGGGGGCCAGACCATGTGAGGAGAGACTGAGGGAGCTCAATATGTATACCCTGGAGGAAAGAAGGGAGAAAGGGGATATGACTGAGACCTTCAAGTACCTGAAGGGTTTGAACAAAGTAGACACCAGGTATATGTTCAATCTGAAAGGCGGAAGGGAAACCAGGGGACACTCTATGAAGCTGGAAGGGGGCAGGTTCAAGAGGGAACTGAGGAGGCACTATTTCACAGAAACGGTGGTGGCAGGGTGGAACACTCTGCCAGAGGAAGTTGTATCGCTGCAGAGTGTTGGGGGCTTCAAAAGGGGGTGAGACAGATTCAAGGGGCGGGTACAAATCAGGAGGGGTGCAGCTGCAGTCTAATGGACTGAAGTGCTGCACACTTGAGCAGACTAGACAGATCAAATGGCCTGTATCTGCTGGCAATTTCGTATGTTTGTGTGTTCGTATGTACAGTAGAGAGTTCCAAATGATGTGGGCTGCCACCAAGAAAGCTGTCACCAGACAGTTTAAGATGAGACCTCGGCACAGCCAACATATTTTCCTCAGCAGATTGGAGGGGGTTGACCAAGACCAATAGATGTTTAAGGTAGCCTGAACCCAGCCACGTAGGGCTTTCTAAGATAACGGATTAATTTTGAAACTGGTGCACCACCTGACAGGCAGCAAGTGCAAACTGCACAGCACAGCTGAAATATGGGCTGCGTGTGTACCTTTCGTTGCCAATCCGGCCACAACATTCTGTACCAGCTGTAGGAAATGCACCAACTTTCCAGCCAGCCCTAGGCACTGAGCATTACAGTAATCAGCTACTGAAGTAACAAAGGCATGCACATTGGTCAACAGATCTGCATGCACAGGGTTTAATCCAGGAGATATCCTGTAATTGGAAAAACATATTGTGGGCTACTGTCAATAAAAATAAAAAGATCCCTCCTCCTGACACCATCCCTTCAACTAGCCGCTGAACTCCTCAGTCCCCTCCTTCCTCAATCCTATACTTCCCATTCTCCCTACGGAAGACAGGGAGGACCTGAAAAAGGCCAGAGAAGCCAAGTGCGCCTTCAGTTGACAGTCAGCAGTCCATAATAAATCCTTATGAGTCTTTACAATATCTACGTGTGACAGGATGGTACTACTCCAAGACAGCAGAACTGACATAGAAGTATCCATCCTTGCCAATCCAAGAGGGCCTGGCTCCACCAGCAACTATTAGGTTTTGTCCGGATTAAGACTAAACTAGCTGTAGGCCTTCAGTCAGAGAGTTCTTCTAGGCATTTTCTCAGACCACCTTGCACCTGTCAGCAGTTACGGAAAGGTACAGCTGAGTTATCATCTGCATAGCAGTGAAAACTTGCACTGTGCTGTCTAATGTCCCATCCCAGCGGCAACATGTATACTGCAAATAAACAGACCCTGGAGAATCTCACAATAGAAAGCAGCGGAATGGGGAGAGAAAGACAATGATCACGTAATGACCTGCTGGAGAAGAATGACTTATACCATTTGGAGGTTGTTCCAGTGAGCCTTCCACTCCCATGTTCCTCCAGACAATCCATCAATACCTCATGATCTACAGGATCAAATGCCAAGGAGAGGTAGACGAGAACGACAATCAATTGTTCCTCTCTATCCCTCAGCAGAAGCAGGTCATTAAACCCCTTGAAGAGCGCTATCTTTGTACTAAGGCCTAAAACCAGACTGGAATGGTTCACTTATGCCATATTTTTTGAAGTGGGCCTCAAGCGGCCTCGCTACCTTCTCAGCACTGGTTGCAAAAAACTGAAGATTTGAGACCGGCCTCTAGTTCACCAGCACATCCAGGTCCTAGGATGGTTTCTTCAAGAGGGGCTTCCGTAAGGCCCTTTAAAGAGCCATACAAAAACACCCTTTCATAAGGGAGCACCTAACAATGGTAGTGAATACTGGATCCCAGCAGGCAACCAACAGCCAAGTAGGCCTTCGGTCAAAATCACAGAAAATGTGGTGCAGTCTGTAGATCCCCTTGAGTATCTCTTCCACTGAAACTGGCTGAAACTCACTCCAGACCACTGACCGGCAGACCTGTCATTCTCACCCGATAATGCCAGTTTAATACTCCCAATCTGCCCACACCACCCGACATCTCATCTGGAGTCATGCATCCACCTTCTACTCTGCTGTCTCAGGATCCACACTGATCTGCAATGGACCATGACCACCGCAGAAAAAGCTGGAGTCCAAAAGGGGCGGAACAGTTTTGGGGCGTAGATCTATATACGCCCCAAGCAGGCTCATGACGACACAGCCTAACCTGGCAACAAGGGAACTAAACAACTTCTTCCCACCAAACACACAAAAGAGTTATCCCTTTCAATTATAAACACTCGCCACCCTAAACGTATTCCACCCTCACACACTCAACTAACAAAACAAACACACAATTCCCACACACTCCAGTTAAAAATCACATTCCAAAATGCTAACTACAATATGTTGTTAGATTTCCAGGTTCATGTGGGCCCAAACAGAATAGTTCCCCCAACCTGATTCTCTCACCAAGTTGGGAGGGGGAAAAGTCCCCTCCAAGATGTATCTGGACACCACAAGATATTACCAAAAAAAAAAAATTAGCAAAGTTTTGAGTTATCCTACAAGTCTGAGTCTTTCCAGAGGAAGGCAACTAAAATGGTGCACAGTCTGCATCAGAAGAGCTAAGATAAGAGACTGAAGAAAGTACAGTACTTGCAGTAGGTAATAACATATAGGACTGACGCCGGCCGGTGGCAGGACCCCACGGAAACATTTTCTAGCTAGCAGTCCCTGCCGTGGGACCGCCCCCTTGTCAGGTGACCAGCGTCAAGCGACGTCGGTATAAAGGGGCCGTCCCAGACGCCCGTCTTCCAGTTCTTTCCCGCCACAGGCCCGGACGAGAGAGAAGCAGATATTTCCCTCAATGGAAAGGGAGCTGAAAAAGCCTGGGGGATGGTGGGAGGAGAATCATACTGCAAAGCCTCTCTCGAAGATCTACTGTTACGGTAAGTTCTTACGTGAACTGTACTATCTTACTCGAGGGCCTTGCAGTAGGTAATAACATATAGGACAGAATCCCAAGCAGTCTGGAACCAATAAGAAAGGCACCGGAGAGGAACTACTCAGATAAGTAGTAGGAAAGCTTGCAACCCTCAAGAAAGGAGGTCTTGCAAGACCGCTAACCCGAAGCCTGCTCTATGACGAGAGACAATGTCCAAATTGTAATGTTTAGTGAAGGTATGGACGGAAGTCCAAGTGGCGGCAGCACAAATGTCTGCCGCGGACACATTCTTGAAACAAGCCGCAGAGGCAGCAACTCCACGAGTGGAGTGACCTCTGACTTGACCCAGAAGGGTCTTGTTATACTTGTCATAACAGAAGGTGATGCAATGAGCCAACCACTTTAACAGGCATTGCTTGGAAACAGCATTGCCTTCTCTTTTGTGAGCGAAAGAGACAAACAACTGATCAGTCTTTCTGAGATCTTTCGTCCTGTTGGTATAATATGTCAGAATCCTGTGAACATCCATGGTGTGAAGCAAGTATTCTCCATGATTGGAGTATTGCGTGAAAAAGGCAGGTAATTCAATAGACTGATTCAAAGTAGATGCAGCTACCACCTTCGGGAGAAACTTGGGGTTTGGGCGGGAGGCTACTCGTTCTTTGTGGAAGATCAAGTAAAGGATTTTTGCACATAAGACTCAAGCTTCGCGGAAATTCTGCGAGCTGAGTGTAACCACTAAGAAAAGCGTCTTCCACGATAAAAACCTCAAGTCTGCAGAAGCCGCAGGCTCGAAGGGGGGAAGAGTAAGTTTCTCAAGGACAAAATTTAAGTCCCAAGGTGGAGCTGGGGTCTGAATCGGGGGTCTGAGATGAAGGACCCCTCTAAGGAAGGTTTTGGATACCTCTAGCTGGGCAAAGGCCTTATCAGACAAAGGTACGTGGTAGGCAGAGATAGCTGCCATGTGAACCTTCAGAGAAGAGTGACTGAGACCGAGGTCGAAGAGATGACGCATGTAATCCAGCAAAGTGGTTACGGGGCAGGAAAAGGGTTCCTCGTTCCTGGACGCGGCCCAGATGGAAAATCTCTTCCATTTCATGGCATAAGTGGACCTAGTGGAGGGCTTTCTAGCCTCCACCAAAATCTCAGCTATCTTAGGGGAAACTCCAAAGCGAGATTGAACTAGGTCTGAAGGAGCCATGCATGAAGTTGAAGAGACTTGAGTCCCGGATGGACCAGGGTCCCATGATCCTGAGTCAGCAATCCCGGAGACAAGGGAAGAGGAAGAGGAGGAACCTCTGAGTATTGTTGTAGAAGAGAGAACCAAATTTGCCTGGGCCAGAAAGGAGCAATTAGAATCATTTTTGCTCCTTCTAGAGCCAGTTTCTGTAACACACGGGGGACCAGTGGAATTGGGGGGAAAAGCATAGACGTCCTTCCAGCTTAGAGACAGAGCGTCTCTCCAGAAAGCTCCTCGCTCTGGAGCGAGCGAGCAAAAGATTGGAAGCTTTGCGTTTTGGGAGGAGGTGAATAGGTCTATTTGAGGAGTCCCCCAAGCCTGTAAAATGCTGTTTAGGACTATTCCGTCTAATTCCCACTCGTGTGGAAGAGCTGACGAGCGACTTAGCCTGTCTGCTAGGACATTGTCTACTCCTGGAACATGGATCGCCGTGAGGTGAAGGTTGTGGAGGGTGGCCCATTCCCAGACCCTCATCGCTTCCCTGCACAGCGGGTAGGATTGAGTTCCTCCCTGCTTGTTGATGTACCACACCACGCACATGTTGTCCGTCTGGACGGCTAGGTGACCGGGAAGGATGTATTGATGAAGGGCCTGGAGTGCATAAAGCACCGCTCGGAGCTCGAGAACATTGATGTGGAGAGCTAGCTCCAATTTCGACCAAAATCCTTGAGTTCGATGAGGACCAAGATGGGCCCCCCAACCTTCGCCGGGCGGCATCCGTGATCAAGGTCTGATCGCGGGGAGGATGAAAAAGGGGGACACCCCGGAAGAGGTTCTCTGATACCATCCACCACTTTAAATCTCTGACCATCGGCGAGGAGATCAGGATCGGAAGATCTAGGTCGTCTACTCGTTGGTCCCACTGGGATCGAAGAGTCCATTGAGATATTCTCATATGGAGGCGTGCTTGTGGGATTGTCGGGATGGCGGCCGCCATGAGCCCCAGTAGATGAAGCACCGACCTCGCTGGGACACTCCTGAAGTTCAGTAGGAGGGAAATCTGTGACTGGAGGGACACCCCCCGGTCCGGAGGCAGAAAAGCTTTGCACAAAGTTGTGTCGAGAATTGCCCCAATAAACTGGAGCCTCTAAGAAGGCTCCAGAAGAGACTAGGCGAGGTTGATGGTAATACCCAGGTTGGAAAAAACCTGCCGGGTGAGGAGGAAATGCAGGGTTCCTCCTGGGCCAGACATGAAGCCAATCGTCCAGGTGAAAACCTGAGCTCCCAAAGAGCAGGGTGGGCGCTACCACCGCCAGGCATTTGGTAAAGACTCGAGGCCGAGGAAAGGCCAAACGAAGCCCGGAATTGGTAATGGACCCTGGAAACGTAGATCTGAGGTACTGCGGTGCGAGGCATGCAATGGGGATGTGCAGGTATGCATCCTGCATATCCAGTGCACAAAGCCATTGGTCCGGCAGTAGAGGCAGAAGGATTGAAGGAGAGCATCCTGAACCTTTTGTATTCCACAAACAGGTTCAAGGAGCTGAGATCGAGTGGTCTGAGATCTCCCGTCTTCTTTGGTACAAGGAAGAAGTGGGAATAGTACCCCATTCCGTGAGGTGAGGAGGAGCAGGGTTCTATAGCCCGTTTTGTAAGAAGAGCTGAGATTTCTTCCCTGACCAGAGAAAGATGGTCCCTTGAATAAGCAGAATTCAGAGGGGGGTGACGTGGAGGTTTCTGCAGAAACTCTATGGAATGTCCCTCTGCGATGATTTGAAGCACTCATGAATCCGATGTTATCCTCTCCCACTCCGGGAGGTAGAGGGAGAACCTCCCTCCTACCAGTTCCTCCGGAGTGACCGGAGGCGGTGGGAGAGGGGAGGAGTCAGGTGGTGTGAGGCAGTGCCGCAGCTGGAGTGCCCATCGCTTTTTTGGGCGGAGGGGCCCTGGCAGCTGCGAGGGCCCGGCGTTTAGTGGCCCGCCTTCCCTGGGGTTTCGATTGAGGCTGGCTGCGTCTGCGAAAGGGACGGCGCTGCGGAGGATGGGGACGGTACAATGAATCCACAGATTTAAGGGCCGTTTCCTTCTCCTGCAAGTCGGTGATGATGTCCTTGACATCACCGCCGAAAAGCAAGGAACCCCTGAAAGGTGCCTCTTGAATGGCGAATTGCACCTCCAGGACCAGACCTGACACGCGAAGCCATGCGTGGCGCCGAAGGCTAACGGCAAACGCAGAGCTTCGTCCAGCGGAGTCCACTGCATCGTATATCGTCCTTAGCATGTGACGACTGGCCGAACGAGCAGAGCGGACTAGATCGGCCAACTCCTGCTTGAGCTGGGAGTCCGGTAAGGAGTCGATCTTGGATTCCGCCTGGGTAAGGACGGCCTTCTGGTAATCCCCCATGTGAGCTATATAGTTCAGGGCCCTTACATCCAGTGTGGAGGAAGCGTAAATCTTCTTTCCAAACTGATCCAGAAGGCGAGATTCCTTATCCGGGGGAAAAGAGCTCAAATGTTTAGGATGTGCGGACCGGCTGTGAGCGGTGCTGATCACGACTGAGTCGGCACGGGGGTGAGAATCTAAGAAGTCTACACCCTCCGGAGCCTGGTATAGCCTGTTTGACTTCCTAGGAAGTGGGGCTAAAGCCGACGGTTGTTTCCAAATGGTGGAAACAAAGTGGGCGTGAGGCTCGATCCAGGGTGGCACTAGGTAGGGGTCGTGAGGGGCAAATCCAGATGTTCGGAGTTTCACCTGCTGAGGATCTGGATCTAAGGACTACCACTGATGGACCTCCTGGATTTTCTTAAGTAACTCAGTGAAGAAGGATCCTCGGAGGACCTCGGAGGAGTCCTGGGCGGGGTTTGGATGGAGAATGTAGCTCGTCATCTTTATCGGAAACTCCCGCAGAGGCTTCCGAGGTCGAGAGGATCTGAGAGGAAGAATCGGGGCAGAAAAGACTCCCTCACCCGTCTGGGGGAGGCGTGTTCCGTGGGAAGAGGTCCAGAATCGTGTCCTGCCCCTCTCTGGAACCCGGGGAGGCCCCAGGGGAACTGGAGGAGGGAGGGAGGCGCCATCTAGGGTGTACAGGGACCGGTGGAGGCTCCGTCATCGTAAGACGGCTCTCAACTTCTCTCGTGAGCTGAGCCTTGGCCTCAGCCCACCAGGAGGCAAGAGTCTCCTGCAAATCCACCGGCAGCCTGGGGGGTGGTGGAGGAGGAGGGGGATAGTGAAATGGAGGATATCCATAAGGAGAGTACCCAAGACCCATCTGCGGACAAGTCAGAAGCCGAGGTAGTGAGGCGTCGGGTACTGCGAGCGGAGGATTGGCAGCGAGTCTGTGAGGTACTGTGGGCCCCGGAGGAGCCGGCGTCAGGTGGCCCGAGTGCAAAGGCGCTGGAGAGCTGCTGGAGGCAGAGCGAGCCCAGCTGGGCATTCAGGGGCGGATCAGCGGGAAAAGGCCCCTGGGGTGGAGGCCCAGAGGAGGAAAATCCCTGCTGGCATCAGAGAGGCCGGTGTCGGGTCCGGCGACAGCGTCGCCGGTGTTGGCTCGGACGGCGTCAGAGGGGCCGGCGCCGGGGGAACCGGCGTCAGATCCGGGTTCTCCATGGGGGGATCTGACGGCAGCCCAGGATCCCTAGTTTCATCCGGGGAAGGTGGTGAAAAATTCCCTGAGTCAGGCAAGGGGGACTGGGGCTCCCCTGACGGCAGCGAAGGCTGCGGAGAGCCTGGGACAACGGAAGAGGGAGGTTCCGACGTAGGCTCTAGGACCCGGCGCACGTCGGAGGAGCCGACGTGAGACTTATGGGTCGAAACCCGGCGGACGTCGGAGGAGCCGGCGTCCGACTTCGGGGCTCTCACGTCTGAGACGGGCCGAGGAAGAGGAGAGGCCCAGTCGGAGGGAGAGACAGCCCGGCGCCGCCCCGAAGGGTTGGGCGACTTAGGGGCCTTCTCCCTGCGGACGTCGGAGGAGCCGACACCCGGCTTATGGGAGGCGCCCGCGCCAGTAGGCCGAGGATTTGAGACCGTACTGGGGGCTAGAGTCTCCTTTATCCCGGAGACACCCGACCCTGAAGGGCGGGCCGACGCCTTCTTCAAACCCTTGGAAGCTGCCGTCGGAGGATCCCCCGGAGGGGAAGTTACCTTGCCCGCAACTCCGGCCGGAGTCGCGGAAGAGGAGGCCTTCTCCCGGTGCCTATCCTTGTCCTTCTTTTTATGCCCTTCCGGAGAAGTCAACGCCTGCCGTAACTTTCTCAGCTCTTTCTCCATCGCAGACATCTTTTTCTTCAGGAGATGGGCTTCGAGGGACTGCTGGCGTTGCTTGCGGGTTGCCGCGTTGAACCGGAGGCAGTGCGGACAGTTATCCACTGCGTGGTCGGGGCCTAGGCAGAGGAGGCAGAGGGAGTGACCGTCCTTGTGTGGCAGTTGAGCGCCGCACGAATCGCACTTGTTTTTAGAGGGGGACGACATAAAACGACGTTCACCTGACGATCAAACAGAAAAAACTGTAGCTTTCTCGGAAAAAAGCGGCGAAGAGACAGAACTGCCTTAGAACTTAACAGCGAGTGCTACGGACGTAAGATGGTGGGAAAGAACTGGGAGGCGGGCGTCTGGGACGCCCCTTTATCTCGACATCGCTTAGCGCGGTCACCCTGGCGAGGGGGGCGGTCCCATGAGACTGCTAATATAAAGTTTTCAGAATGTGAGTCCCTGCACTTGACGGCGTCCAGTCCTATCGTTATTATTATCACCTGCGAAGAACCCTCTTGAAATAAGATCATCAATACGTATTAACCCTGGGTGAGAGAAGGGAGAGCAGGGGAATGATAGAGAGCTATAAATACCTCACGGGGGAGCAAATGAAGCACAGGAGGGGAGTATTTTTCAGAGATAAAGATGCACGAGAACAGGGAGACATGCAATGAAGCTAGGAGGAGGTAAATGCAAAAGAGATGTGAGAAAATACATTCACGGAAAGAGTGGTGGATTTCTGGAACAATCTTCCAGAGAAAGTGTGTGGAGGGGGGGAAGAGACAAAAACAGTGGTGGGTTCAAGAATGCATGGGACAGGCATAAGTGTATCTTAGTGGAATGCAAGGGGCTAACAAGTAGGGTCTGCAGTGACAGTATAGGTAAGGAAAGAAACAGGCAGACTGGGTGAGTGAAGCAGTCCTTACCTGCAGTCAAATTCTATGTTTATACGAGTCCTGAATTTGATCACACAACTCTCAATGAAAAGTCACTGGGACCACTGCTGCCCACTGTTACAGACCACCCAGATTCCCCACCATTGCCCTGACAATAATAGCAAGTGCCTCCCCTCACACTGTCCGATCCGGCAGGAAAACCCAGCCAGTCTAAAATGGCCCTCGTAGGGGAGCAAAACTCATGACAACTCACTGGCTCCAGCACCCATGAAACCTCAGTACACGGTGCGTTGTGCAAAAGATGCTGCAAAAAGACAGAAGCATTGAAGCAGATACCCGGCACACCAGTGCTGACACCACACCAAGAATTTGCAAGTAGGAAGGGGCTCCCCCCAGGCAAAACAGTGATTTCCTCCAGTACTGTCTGGCTTTATGGGAGAATGCAGATTATAGTCATTCAGACACTGTTCTCAGTTCAACTGTTTCCCTAGCAGCAACAAAAAGAAAATTATAAATGCTGCAGTTCATATGGCAACTGTTGTTTATTTCACTTTATTTTTGTTTACAGGTATGCCAGCTGTAACTTTTGTTGCTAGCATGCTTTGAGGGCACTGCTAGAACATCTCTGCAAGAGAGGTTAAAGTTGGTAACTCTATGAACAAAAATAAAGTAGAGAGACATCTAAGGTCCAGTACCGCACTATACGAACACGTACCCAGTACATATGAATTGGGAGCCTTGCTGCACAAGCATGTGACTGGCTGAGAGACCGGATTATGTCTATTGGTGCCTGTCTGCAGCCCTCTTGCAGAGGTAAAGCTAAATGGCAGTTCACTTCACCGCACTTCTTTATCTCTGCTCAGAGCTACGTCAAAATGATTCTGAAACTTTCCTATTGCTCTTTCAGTCATGCAATAGTTTATTTAGTTTTTATTGTCCATGTAAGCAAACTAGATAAGTAACACACCCATTTTTCAGGGGATCCATGATGCCGCATCAACAATTTCCTGTCGATGCGACGTTACCCCGACACCACTACATCGATAGCAACTGCGGTCAGGATGGTGCCGGCATGATGTATCCTGTTTTGTGGGGGGTCTGTGCTCCCCACACACACACCCCATGCAGGGGGCACTCTCTTCTTTAGGATTCTCAACAAGATAGAGCTGAGTCAGGGATGGGTGCAGGACCTTGGGGAAGGGTGCCGGGGTCCCAGGTGGACTTTACAGAGATGTGGCAATGTTGTCAGTATCGACCATGTTGCTGTAAAGTTGTCACTGTAGCGACGGTATACCCTTGTCAGGTATGATCAGGGAGATTGCAAAAAAGAGAAGTAGGCAAGCATTGTACAGTATTATCATGAAAAGTACAGCAAAACTAGATTATAGAGCGCTGTAGTGTGACACAGGATAACAAGAGGTCAGGCACAGAGCACCTATCCAAAGGTGGCACACAATGACAACATTACAGGGCATTAGAAATGACACAGCCTTAAGCTGTAGAAAATATTCATGACAAACCAGGTGCTCATGAAGGGACAAAGACAGGGTGGAGTACCACAGGATCTCCAAAATGGGGGGTAGGGTAATGAGATTGGCCAAGGCGGATAAGGAGCTGAGGTTGGCCCAGGGGATCAGGGAGGGTGGAGAAGAGTTTTTTCAGGCACATCAGGGAAAGAAGGAAAGGTGGGGGACAGATCAACAGGTTAAAGAAAGAGGGTGGGTGGGCAGAGGAGACTGTGGAGCAAGCAGAAGTACTTAATGAGTACTTCTGCTCAGTCTTACTAGGAAAGGGGATGGACCAATTCCTCATGGGAGTAGCAAAATGGGGGCTGGGGAAGGGGAGGCACTCACAGATGGTGAGATCCCGGTGGGGAGAGTGAGGGAGGCTCTAAAGTCCCTGAGAACTGACAAGGCTCCAGGGACAGATGGGATCCACCCCAGGGTGTTGAAAGAACTTGTACATGTCCTGGCTGCATCACTGACGGACTTATGTAATTCCTCCCCTCAATCAGGACAGGTTCCCCGGGACTGTGGAACGGCACACATCATGCTGCTTCACAAGAGTGGATCACAAGACGAGCCAGGAAACTACAGACCGGTTAGCCTTACGTCAGGGTTGGGGAAACTGTTGGAGACCATCTTGAAGGACAGGATGGTGGCATTCCTAGAGGCACATGGTCCTCAAGACGAACACCAACACAGGTTCGTCCGGGGGAAGTCATGCCAAATAAACTTAATAATAATAATACACTTATTTTTAAAGTACCTTTCTGCAACCAAGGCACTGTATAGATATGAAAACAGATAAAATCTAATAAAAACATAAAATTCACATACAGTAATTAATTGAATGAATGAATGAATACCTGAATACAATTACCTAGTTGAATTCCATACCTGAGCGACAAGGTCGCTGGATCAGGGAAGGTTGGCGGATGTACTATACCTGGACTTCAGCAAGGCTTTCGAGTCGGTCCCACACGGGAGACTGTTAGGGAAGCTGAGGAGCTTGGGGGTGGGGGAAACGTTACTGGGGTGGATTGGAAATTGGTCATCTACATAGAAACATAGAATTTGACGGTAGATAAGGACCGCTTGGCCCACCCAGTCTGCCCATTTCCTCCTACTGGATAAGCTGCAGATCCTAGTTAACCAGCAGCCTACTTCTTTCTACCCCCACCCCCTAGAATTGCCTTATGACTGTCCCATGCATGCTTGAATTCCACCACTGTTTTTGACTCCACGACCTCCTCCGGAAGGCCGTTCCATGCATCCACAACCCTCTCTGTGAAAAAATGCTTCCTTAAATTACCTCTGAGCCACCCCCCCCATCTTCAAATTGTGCCCCCTTGTTCTTGCACACCTCTTTTTTTGAAAGATCTGATCGTTATTTATTTATTTAACTCTAGGATTACAAATACCTTTGAGCAAGAACTGCTCATTTACAAAGGTTCCACGTCAAGGGATGGAAGGTTAGCATACAAAGATAAACATTAATACAGAGTTTCAGAGAGTGGTGGTTGACGGTGAGGTCTCTTCTACCAGATGGGTCATCAGTGGGGTCCCTCAAGGGTTGGTGTTGGGGCCACTCCTATTTAACACATTCATCCTGGACACTTGGTAGGGAGTTAGGAGCAGACTGAATCTATTCACTGATGACACCAAAATGGGAGTGGTGGTGGACGGGGTGTAGGGGAGAAGGACACTACAGGAGGACTTAGATATACTTAAGAGGTGGTCGCACACTTGACAGCTGAGGTTTAACGCCAAGAAGTGCAGCGTACTCCACTTGGGTGTTAGGCATCCCGGCTACAACTACTTTTTCAGTGGGATAAAGCTGACGGTCTCCTAGGAAGAAAAAGACTTTGGGGTAGCACCAGATACCAAGATGAATAATTCGGAGCAATGCAGGAGGGCAGCAGCAAAAGCAAATAAAATACTTGGGTGCACCGCTGTAGGGATAACATCAAGGAGGAGGGAGGTTCTACTACCTCTGTACAACTAATTGGTTAGGCCGCACCGGAGTACTGTGTACAGTTTTGGAGTCCGTAGTTGAGGAGGGATGAAACTCTTCTGGAGAAGGTCCAGAGGAGAGCACCAAGGATGATTCATAGTCATGGGGACAGGTCCTATGATGAGAGGCTTAGGGAGTTGAACATGTACTCCCTTGAAGAGAGGAGGGGTAATGGGGATATAATAGAGGCCTTTTAAGTACCTGAAAAGGAGAAACCAGGTCAGCACTGATGGTCTAGTCCAATTAAGGGAGGATGGGTCCACCAGGGGTCGTAAACTGAGACTGGTAGGGGGGAGGTTTAGGGGAGAAGTGAGATAACATTACTTCATGGAGACGGTGGTTGCACCATGGAATGCACTACCAATGGAGCTGGTGGCGGTGGAAACTGGGGGATTCAAGAGGGGTTGGAACAAATACAGGGGTATAGTACAGATGGGGGAGCAGGGAATGCGGGAGTACATGGGGTGGGAACAGTGAATGGGGGGCAGCTACAGTGTTGTAACTGTGAGCTACATCTTCAGCAGACTAGATAGACTGGCCTAATCTGCTGGCAACGTAGTATGTTAGGAATAAAAAACCTGCAGGAAAGTGAAATCCACAGGCCGAGTCTGCCTTCTGGTAGTTCCTTAAGGATCTTCTGAACAGTGAGGGAAAGGATTAGCTACGAACTAGCAGTAGAAAAGAGTTCCAGAGCCTAGGCGTACAGACTAGTCACCCATGGTGGTATGGGTTTTGGGGACAATGGGCAGAGATCGTTCATTAGATCAAAGGGGGAGAGGGGTGCAGCACCCGAAACGTCAAATGGGAAGAACACCCCTCCCCCCTCACCTAGTGGTCAAACAGGAGTTCAGCATGTTTGAAGTTCATTTGCATCACCAGGTAAAGAAAAAGGTCTGGCTCCCCATACGATACGCAGGGGAAATGCCGAACCTCGCCCAACAACTAAAGCACTGAAATCTGACCAATGGAAAATCATGTACACAAATGCTCGCAGTCTGGGAAACAAGATCCCAGACCTGCAGGCAATAATGACAGAGGCTAAACTGGACACAGTAGACATTAGCAAGACATGGTTTACCAGTAACCACACTTGGGAGACTTCAGTACCTGGCTATGTACTGTTCAGAAGAGACCGAGGTGCGAATGGGGGGGTGGAGTGGCCCTTTATGTCAATGAAAATATCAAAGCTACAGAAACTCAGAATACACATAAGGAGCCAGAAGAACTGTGGGTCACCCTGGAAACAGGAAATGGGACAGCCATACGAACCGGGGTTGTGTACAGGCCTCCAGACCTGGGGGAGGACACAGACACGCTAATGTTAGAAGATATACAAAACATGACAGCTAAAGGAGGTTCTGATAATGGGAGACTTCACATGCCAGATACAGATTGGTCAATACCAGCAGGGACATCTGCCATAACTAGACACATGGTGGATTCCTGCAGGAGGGCCTCAAACAACTGGTACAACAACTCACAAGAGACAGGGCTATCCTAGATCTAGAACTGACTAACAGGGAAAGGATCACAGATCTCCAGGTAGAAGGTCACCTGGGGGCCAGTGACCATCACATGGTATGGTTCAATTTGGTCACTAGAACAAAATCATCCCATTCCAAGGTAAAAATACGGGACTTCAGAGAAGCTGACTTTAATAAGATGGCCAACAAAGTTAAGCTACCCCTGGCAAAAAGAAATACAGGTGAGGGGGTACAGGCAAAGTGGGCAAGCATTAAAGATGCAATACTTGAAGCAACATTCCATTGTGTTAGTGAGAAAAGGAAGTGCAAAAGAAGAAGGAAATCACTTTGGTTCTCAAACACAGCAGCAGAAAAGGTCAGAGCCAAAAGGCTGACATTCAGTAAATATAAGGAAACGCAGCAGGATGAAGATAGGGAGGCATACCAAACTTCCCTAAGGAAAGCAGGGAAGGCAGTAAGGCAGGCAAAGGCCCAAACCGAGGAAACACTAGCATGAACAGTAAAAGAAGGTGGCAAGACTTTCTATAGATACATTAGTGAAAGGAGAAAGTCCAGGGGGTATTGCTAAGATCAAAGGGGATAAGGGGGCCTGTGAGGAGGAGGAAGACCATGTAAAAGCATCTATCCTAACTAGATACTTTTGCTCAGTATTTACTGAAGAGAAGGTAGGGCAGGGCCCACAGCTTAGCACCACGGACACAGGGGGGAGGGAGGTGTGCACTAGTCCCTTCACAAAAGAAAGGGTCCTACAAGACCTCGATAGGCTCATAGTGGACAAGGCAATGGGACCTGATGACATACATCCCAGGGAACTAAACGAGCTAAGGGTGGAACTAGCAGAGCCATTATCAGAACTGTTTACTGAGTCTCTGAGCACAGGAGAGGTTCCAGAAGACTGGAGAAGGGCTGATGTGATCCTGCTCCACAAGAGTGGTAGCAGAGAGAAGGCAGGGAACTACAGACCAGTCAGTCTTACCTCAGCAGTGGGCAAGATTATGGAGACACTCCTTAAGGAAAGGATAGTGCAACACCTGGAATCCATAGGTGCACAGGATCCAAGACAGTATGGGTTTACAAAAGGAAGGTCCTGTCAAACTAATCTCATAGATTTCTTTGACTGGGTAACCAGAGTGGTGGACCAAGAGGGAGCAGTTGATGTTGTCTACCTTGACTTCAGCAAAGCTTTCAATAATGTTCCACATAGAAGATTGATTAATAAGCTGGGTAGGCTTGGGGTGGGTCAGACGTTGGTCAACTGAGTGGCAAACTGGCTGATGGGCAGAAAACAGAGAGTGGTGGTAAACAGTATACAGTCAGAAGAGATGCAAGTCACAAGTGGGGTACCTTAGGGATCTGTCCTGGGGCCAGTACTCTTCAATATTTTTTTCAGTGACATTGCAGATGGACTGGAAGGTAAGGTTTGTCTGTTTGCAGATGACACCAAGATCTGCAACACAGTAGATGATTCAGATGGTGTGGGCAGAATGAGAAGAGATCTGGATAAACTAGCAAAATGGTCGGAAGAGTGGCAACTCCGGTTTAACGCAAAGAAGTGCAAGATCATGCACATAGGGAAGAGAAACCCTGAAGCCACCTATAGGCTGGGAGGGGGGAGTTGCTGGCAGTCACAAGGGAAGAAAGAGACTTGGGCATCATCATCACTGATGACGTGAAATCCTCCAAGCAGACCTCTGAAGCAGCAGGTAAGGCTAGAGGGATGTTGAGGTGTATTAGTAGGGGTATCACAAGTCGGAAGAGGGTGGTAATAATGCCTCTTTACAAGACACAGGTTAGGCCCCATCTGGAGTACTACATGCAGTACTGGAGGCCACACCTTCATAAGGACATTAACCAAATGGAGGCAGTCCAGAGAAGGGCAACCAAAATGGTGCAGGGACTGCATCAGAAAACATATGAGGACAGGTTAACTGAACTCAATATGTATACCCTAGAGCAAAGGAGGGAGAGAGGTGATATGATTGAAACATTCAAACACCTTAAGGGCATTAACAAGGTGAAAGAGTCTAACATGTTTAAGAAAAATAGCAGGACAAGAGGACACAGCTTGAGATTAGAGGGAGGCCGATTAAGGGGTAATGTGAGAAAGTTCTTTTTCACAGAAAGGGTGGTGGATGCATGGAATGGCCTACCTCAGGAAGTGGTGGATATGAATACAGTGCAGGGCTTCAAACAGGCATGGGATAGGCATAAGAGAGCAATACAGAGGAGTATGAATAGATAGGCCATTGACAGAGCAAAGGCCGATGGCACATTAATAAGGTAGAAAAAGAAATGGGCAGACTGGATGGGCCTTGTGGTCCTTATCTGCCGTCAACTTCTATGTTTCTGTAACACTTAGCTTGAGTACAGTATTACCAAGGAGTTCCCCTGGGGTGGGGTGAGGGATCCTAGGAGCTCCCACACCCCCGTCTGCTGTGCTGGTGACAAAAACAGCAAATCCTGCTGTCTACTTTTAACTCAATACTTATCTGGGTAATCCGAACAAGTTTCAGGCACAAAATGTAATGAATGAAACCATCATTTATTTCTTTATATACTTGTTTCTGTTGACCAAAAGAGGAGGGCTGGGAGTTATTTCCTATGTTCAGCTTCTCCTCAGGAGGGGGAATACAGGAAGTACATATCAACATTAAACCAGGTTAATCTGTTTGTGGATTTGCAAATGGGAGAACATTTGGAGAGGACACCAGGGAATTCCCCTACTCTTTTTGAGAAGTGCCAGGGGATCTATAAGGTCTACCAGAACAACCACTAGAACAGGCAGATGGAATCTCGGTTTACCGTCCCACCAGAAAGATGGCATGGCATCCCACGACAGTACAGTGTTCCTATAACACCATGCTGGGGCAGCATTGGTATGGTTACTGATAACCAAGGGGAGCGTGACCCATGCAGAGGTACCAACACTACTTGTGTTTGTTGGAGGCCTCCCACCTGACTACAGGGCAGGTCCACCCCTGATTAGCTTTAGAGATGTCACAGAATCAGGCTCCAAGGTGGAGACGCTGCAGGACTTAAAACACACACTTCCTTGAGACAAGGAGAGAAAAGGGCGAAATGACTGAGACATACAAATATCTGCATGGGACACACAGGGTAGATGTCAATGAACTATTCTCCTCGAGTTCAAACAGCAGGGTGTGAGGGAATTCACTGAGGTTGTGCAGGGGAGATTCTGAAAGGACGTCCATAAGCACTTCTTCGTGGAAGGGGTGGACAAGTGGAATAAGATAGCAGAAGCGGTACCGGCCAAATCGAGCAGCAGCTTCAGGCAGGGATGGGACAGGCTGGAGGTTTTAGTTAGAGAAAAGGGTGGACAGGAAGAAAGGGAAGGTGTGCCACTAGTACAAGGCAGAATGGTTAGGTAGGGTGGGTATCTCTGTAAGGATGCAAGCATTATGTCTGATCTTTCCTCATATTAGGAATTATACAGCAGCTACATCATTCCACACACAAATTCTGAACCAACTGTAGTTTGTTTAATCTAAAAATAACCAATGCTCTAAGAAGAGATAAAAAGAGAACAGCCTGTGTGTCTTTAACCCAACTACAGCAGCTCCTACTGGAAACTGATCGGCATCCATAACCCCTGGAAAATGCCAAGTATTAACAATGATTTATCTCTAAGGACAAAGGGTGATCTCGGATTTCAGAGCAGAGTTTTCTATGCTCCTTGATTAGCTATGGTTCATCAGTTGGTGAGGCTCTAGACAGGCACATGTCCAGCACTAATGTGAAAGCTGCTGATTAGCAAGAATAGAGAACATCAGGACAAGGAGCAAAAGGGTCACAGGAAAGAACTGTTTAATAAACCACAAGAACGAAGCTCGAGCGATTTGTAGGTATCCCACACCAAGGGTGTATGAAAAAGTACTGTACCGCCTCTTGCCTCGAGGTCAATTGTGGTACCCTGCAGCACATATAATTGGTACAGAACACTGGGGTCAGGTTACTGACAGATCTTCCCTCAGTGGTAGGGAAAATGATGGAATAACATAGAATGTGACATCAGATAAGGACCGCTTGGCCCACCCAGTCTGCCCATTTCCCTACCTAATGGATAAGCTGCAGATCCTAGTTAACCAGCAGCCTACTTCCTCCTACACCCCACTAGAATTGCCTTATGTCGGTCACATGCATTCTTGAATTCCCCCACTGCTTTTGACTCCACAACCTCCTCAGGAAGGCCGTTCCACGCATCCACTACACTCGCCGTGAAAAAATACTTCCTTACATTACTTCTAAGCTGTCCCCCTTCTATCTTCAGATTGTGCCCCCTTGTTCTTGCACATCTCTTTTTCTGAAAGATGCTACCCTCTTGGACTTTGTTGATTCCCTTGAGGTACTTGAAAGTTTCTATCATGTTCCCCCTGTCCCTCCTTTCCTCGAGGGTATACATATTAAGCTCCTTAAGTCTCTCTTCATATGTCTTCTGGTGCAGATCCTGCACCATTTTAGTTGCCCTCCTCTGGACTGCCTCCATCCTGTCTATGTCCTTGCGGAGACTGGGTTTCCAGAACTGCACGCAGTACTCCAGATGGGGTCTCACCAGCTGTCTGTACAGAGGGATAACAACTTCCTGTTTTCTACTGGCGATGCCTCTTCCTATACATCCCAGGCCCAAACAGATACATACTGTCGAAAGGTAAGGCCATGACTTTTTGTTGGGCATCATTCATAAAGCCTGAAGTACGCAGCCAGGAATGGTGACGGGTGCAAATGCCAGCCGCCACTGCCCAGGAAGCATTATCGAAAGCTTCCATTGCAGCTTTAATTTGTTGATTATTGGACTCGATATCTCTACTTATAGTCTGCAGTAGCTCTGAGTTAACCTCCGACTTGGGCAGAGCTTCTACCATTGCTTTGAGTGAATGCTAAAGAACGTACTCATACTGAGTAAAACAGCCCTGGTAGCTGGCAATACGCATGACCAGGGCTGACGCAGCAAAAGACTCTCTTACCCAAGGTGTCTATCCTGCCAGATTCTTCGTTTATAGGATGGATTGTAGATTCCTGAGGGAGGACAGCCTTATCATTCTCTGCCAGGACCACTATGGCATCAGCAAAGGCTTGTGAAGCCAAGATGGAGTGAACCCTGGGAGGGACATATTTCCTATCTATGGACTTGGCCACAGAAGTAATAAGAGATGAATTCTTCCACACCATCCGGGAAAGAGTCTCAAAAGAGAGTTTTACCAGAGAGGTTAAATCCATAGGGAGTTCCGGAACATGTAGAAACTGGAGATGCAGAAGGTTCAAATTCTTGCGCAGAGACTTAAGGGAAAGGTCTTCAACAACAGGCTCTGCAGGAGGATTGATCCCTGCCCCCAGGGCAGAATCGGCATCAACATCATCACCCAGCCGAAGACCCGGATCGGGCTCAAAATCATCTCCTGACAGTCCAGGGGGGACTGTATAGACAGGAACAGAATGGAAGCCAGGAGGAAAAAGAGAAAGAGAAAGAATCGGAATTGAAAACCTCTGGAAACTAGGCAGCGTCGTATACATCCTCGGCGCCACAGAGGAGAACAGCGCCAATTACAGAGACAGCACTGACACAGAAAACGGTGCCGCGCATGGCACTGACAAGCAGCATGACAACACACACGGTGCCGACAGGTAGCGCGGCACCGCACATGGCGCCGACACCAACCCGGATGCTGAGGACAGCGCCAGCAGGGCATGCAGCACCACAGATGGCACTGACACCACCTGTAGTGCCGAAAAGGACCTCAGTGCTGGCAGGTCACGGCACTGTCGCAGAAGTCTGACAACTCCGATTTGAAGGTAAAGGATGAAAAATGGCAGGAGGAGAAAAAGGCATTGGTGTGGACCCCTGCGCCGCAGCCATGTGAGGGGTATAGACACTGAAGCGTGGAGTCGATGGCACCAAAGAAGGCGCCACACGACTAGAAGTCCTAACTGCTCTGCCTGATGATCTGAAACTCAAAGGCCCGATGACGGACTGGCTGGTTTGGGCAGTTAGGACAACCTCAGAGCCCACTGCTCCATAACAGCGGCCCAATGGTGAAACTGCTCATTGGAAGCCCCTCCAAAGGTGAAGAGGAGCTCCGGTGTGAAAGAGGCCGGCTACCAGAGACAGAAACCAGCGACTCGGAAAGAAGCGGAGACCAGCTCCTGACCCTAACAACCATCTACGCGCAGACGTACCAGAGGGCGACCTCAAGAGATGCCATTTCTTCTTTGATCAGTGGGCTGAGGAAGAGCTCGAGGTCAAACAGTGCCATGAATGGGACTGTTTCTTTTTATACTTTCAAGGGGACTGCCCATCCCCACCGAGCACTGGACCGTCCGTTGTCAGGACCTCCCCCCCCCCGAGAGGGCAGCGGACCAGACCTAGCCCGGCTGACTGAACAGCTTTCAAATGAAGTCTCCCTACTGTCACCTGCCCCAATCATGGTCAACTCCGACAATGGAGGGCTGAGAACTTCTTTCTTGCACAAGTAAGAAATGTATTAAAATATAATCAGTACTTTTTGTGATAAAATACAAAATAATAAAACTGAAAACTAAGCTGCTAGTTTGAAGTTTGATTCTCAGCAGACGAGCAATGTCGTCACTGAAGCGCACTCGACGACAGGAAAAAAAGGAACTGAGGTAGCTGAAGGGTAGACGAGGAAATAGTCTATACCGCATGAGCCTGGCTCGCAGTGCCAGCCCTCCTGAAAAAGGCTGGCTCCTGCTGGGTCTTAGCGCCTCTGGCGTACTCCCATTAGTGTGAATGAGTGGTGGAGTGTTGTGTGTGGGTTCCAGACACCTTACGTAGCCTTTGTGACTCTCAAAGTGATAAATCTTCCTGCCACAGTGGTAGGAATGAAACAGAGCTTGCTTGTTTGAAGGATCTTTAGACATTTGTTTTTGGAATCCAATTCTGGTCGATGACTGCTACACAGAAGTTGAACTAGCTGCTGTGCGAGCTGAAGACAGCGGGAAAATGAACTGAGGATACCAGGGACTGCCCACACTTATATAGGAAGCAGGAAGATGATGTCATGTGTGGGCGGTCCCTGGTACAAAACTGCTAGAAAAGCTGCCGTGTCACAGAGCACTCTGCTGGAAACTCCCAGAAGTAATTACTTACTGCAAGAGACCATTCCGTGGAAGATTTACTGTTACAGACGAGTAACCTGTTTTTCTAGGAAAATGGATATGATGTTCATCCACACTGTATGGCAGACTCCTAGCAGTTCTCTGGGAGGATGGAGGCAAGGCACATTTAAGAAACAGAGATTGGAGAACTGAGGCCACAAAACCAGCATCCCAGCATGACTCTTAAGTCAATGTGGTAATGGGAAATTAAGCTGTGTGCTGACTTCCAGGTAGCAGCCCTGCAGATTACTTGGATAGGGATATCCCTAGAAGCAACCACTGATGCAGCGGTATGGTGGGTGGAAAAGCCCTAAGACCTACGGGAGTCTCCCTACCCACCAATCTATAGCAGAGATCAATGCAGGATGGGATCCACCTGCCAATCGTCTGCTTGGCTGCAGGTCTTCCAGGTGCGGCTTCAGCGTAGGTGACAAACAGCTGGTGAACCCCTCCCCAAACGCCAGCCATGAGCTCTCTGTAATAAGCGAGCGCTCGCCTCAGGTCCAGAGTATGGAGCCTGTATCTGGCACCCGAGGTGTGATTAGGGTAGAACACTGGAAGAGTCATCACCTGATTCAGGTGAAACTCCAACACAACCTTCGGAAGGAACTTTGGGTTGGGGCGCAGGACAACCTTGTCCCTGTGGAAGACCAGGTAGGGAGATTCGATTGAAAGCGCCTGGGGCTCCCCGATCCTTCTGGCTGACGTGACAGCCACCAAGAAGGCGGTCTTCCACAAGTGTGACATCTCGCACTTTTGCATCGGTTCGAATGGCTTGCCCGTGAACACTGCCAGTATTAGCAGTAGATTCCATGGAGGTGGTGGTTCACACAGTGGAGGGGATATGTGATTGGGGCCTTTGAAAAAGCACCAGACCACCTTCTCTTGTGCCACCGACTGCTGACTGGCCTGCACCCGGGAAGCAGAGATGACTGCCAGGTGCACCTTATGGGTCGTCGACCGAAGTCCCCCATGGGAAAGAGACCACAGGTAGTCTAAAATACTGGACAGGTCAAGGGGTCCAGCTTCTTGCCCTGACACCAAATGGAGAATCTCTTCCATTTCAAGGCATAGCACTTCCTGGTCAATTCCTTTCTAAATGCCTCGATTACAGCGAGGACATCTTTGGAGAGACCCAAAGCCTGGAACTCTAGCCACTCAGGAACCAGGCAGTCAGGTGCAGGGATTGAGGGTCCAGGTGGAGTGCCTTCCCCTGACTGATGGACAGCAGATCTGGGCATGCTGGGAGCCACCTCTGTAGCCTACTGCTGAGGCTGAGATCAGGGTACCAATACTGGCAGATCCAGTCTGAAGCCAACAGGATCACCAGTGCCTTGTCCCTCCTGACCTTGAGAAGCACTTTGTGGATCAAGGGAAGTGGAGGGAAGGCACAAAAGAGGCCTGGGGTCCACGGCCTCGAGAAAGCATCCCCCTGCAGCATTCCCTGCTGAGGCGGGTGGGCACAAAGCAGCCTCAGCTTGGCATTCTCCTGGAAGGCAAAAGGGTCCACCTGAGGAATGCCCCACTGGGAGAACAGACCGTGGACTACCTCTGGATGGAGAGACCACTCATGAGACGCTTCACCCACTCGGCTGAGGGTGTCTGCCAGCTGATTGGAGGCTTCTGCCACATGGATGGCTACGATATCCACCTCCAGTCAGCTCACAAGAGTCTAAATGCAAAGAGCTTCCCTGCACAAGGGCAGGGAGTGCATCCCACCTTGCTTGTTGAGGTAGTACATGGTCATGGTGTTGTCTATCTGGAATTGAACCACTTAACCCCGAACAAATAGAGTGAACACAGTCAGCACCAGCCGAACTGCTCGGAGCTCCAGCAGGTGGATGTGGCATTGGGACTCCTTGGGGGTCCAGAGCCCATGGACCCTTGGTTCCCCCAGGTGGGCACCCCAACCCGTGAGAGAGGTGTCGGTCATGAGGATGACCATCGGCTCGGGGTGGACAAATGGGATCCCTTCCTGCAGATTCTCTGGGACTGTCCACTACTGGAGAGCATCCCACATCCTCTGGGTCACACTGACCAGCTGGTCAAAATTACTTGTGCGTTGAGACCACTGGTTGGCCAGCTCCCCCTCCACTGCAGGGAGCGCACATGCCACCGGGGTCATCAGTCCACGGTGGTGCAGGCTGCCATGTAGCCCAGAAGGTGCAGGAACTCTCGGGCACAGTGCAAGTGACCAACCAGAAATGATCGGGCAAAGAAGGAGAGAACCTCTGCCCTGTCCGCCGGGAGCCTGGCTCAGGCTCGGCTAGAGTCAAGCTCTGCCCCGATGAAGCTGATCACCTGCAAGGGCACGAGTTCTGACTTGGCCTCATTGACCAAGAGGCCGAGGTCAATGCAGGTCTGGAGTGACAGATCCCTGGAACTCTTCACCTCCTGCCTGGAGGAACCCACTGCTATTAGCCAATCATCCAGGTAGGGGTACACCCGGACCCCTTGACGCTGAAAGTGGGCTGCCACCAGTGCTAGACATTTGGTGAAGACCTTGAGGACTGAGGAGAGGCTGAACGGAATGGCCTGGAACTTGCAGAGGGTTCCCTCGGTTCAGAAGCGGAGAAACCTTCGATGGGACGGATGGATCGGGACATGGAAGAATGCGTCCTGTAGATCCAGAGAGCAAAATTGCATGTCCTGCTTGAGAGATGGTATGATCTGGGACACAGTTACCATCCTGAAGGTGCGAGACCTGAGAAATTTGTTCAGGTTGTGCAGATCTAGAATGGGGCGCCAGCCCCCTATTCATTTTGGCACCAGGCAGTACCTGGAGACACACCCTGGGTTTACTGGGGGATCCGCAACTCTGACCACTACCTCCTTGTGGAGGAGTTGGGCTATGTCATGTCGAAGAGTTGACCGAGTGTCTGCAGATACCAATTCCTCCCACAGGGCGTGGGTTTGGCTCGGTGGGTACTACTTGAATTCCTGAGGCAGACCCTGACTGACCACTTTCAGAACCCACCTGTCCATGGTAACAGCGGACCAGGTGGAAAGGAAGTGGCAGAGCCGGACCCCCAAGGGAGGACCCAGTGGAGGCATGACGGGCATGGGGGTGGCCACCCCCATTCCGTCACTGGGCAGGCTTGGAGGAGGAGGACCCAGCCGAGGAGTTACCAAGTCCCTTTCCTCTGGGCTTTCATGGCACCAAAGCCACTGACTTGAGCTGAGGGCACCAAGATTGAGCCTGCTGCCCAGACTGGTACTGGGCTGGTTTGGCTGCAGGGGTGAAAGGCCGAAAAGACTTGCACTTCTGTTGTTTGGAGCCTTTAGGGTCCTTCTGGGTGGAAGCAACAGAGTCCAAGGTGGCATTGGACCTCTCGATATGCTAAAGGTCGACTCCGGGCCCAAACAGGTCGGTGCTCAAGAAAGGTACATCTACCAACTTGTGCTGTATGTCTGCCATGAAGGATGAGACCCTCAGCCAAGCCCTACAGCGCATGGCGACTGTGGCCGCCACCAAGCGGGTACAGGAATCCCCAATGTCCAGAGCCGTCTGGAGTTGCTGTTTGGCTACAACCCCACCCTGGTCCCCGACCTGCTTGACTGTGGTCTGGAGGTCTTCCAGGAGATAAGGAAGCACCTCATCCAAACAGCCCAAGAGGGTGTGGGAGAAGTGTGACATAATGACGGCCAAGCTCGCCTGGCGGAGACCGAGTGATGAGGCAGCATAAACCTTTACAGCCGAATGGTCCAATTTCTTGGGACTCCTTATCCGGCGGTTTGTTGGTGTCTCTGGTATTGCCCGAGTGCCAAAACATGGACTTGGTCACCAACCCCTCCACCAAGGGGTGCTCCATGAATCCCGATAGGGAACCAATGGGCACCGTGTACTTGCGGGCAATCCGGTCCCATGGCGCAGGGCAGGAGGCAGGGTGCTGCCATAGCTCCAGAGCCAGGCCGACAATGGCTTCGGTCACTGGGAAAGCCTCCGTCCGAGAATCCCCTTTATCCAAGATATCTGTAAGGAGATATCGAACCCGCTTCTGGGCAGGCTCCAGTGGCATCCCCGTGGACTCAAAGATGAGACAGAGGATGCCCAAGAAGGACGTGGGTCCCTCCTTTGTCAAAAGACACCCCACCAACTCGTCTTCGACTCGACAGGACTGCAGCAGGGAATCCTCGGACTCTGAAGAGTCCACATATACCGGCCGACCACCCGTGTCACCCTTGACCCACCACGGATGGTTGGGAGTGAGACTGATCGACAGCCTATGTGGAAGACCCTTAGTGGGCCGAGACTCCTTCGTCAGAGTCCTGGAAGGAGGCTGTTTGGGTGGCGGCTCCACCATGATCAGTGAAGAGGCCCGCTTTGGCCAAGCCAGGAGGGTCTTCACCAGCTCGCCTGTGGAGGGGCAGTGTCGACCAACTCCAGAGGTGTCATGTCGGCCTAACGGGCGACAGCCATGTGATGGCCGGTATGGGAGCTGAGGTCAGCTTCGGACCGGCCAACACCAACTGTTGCCACATAAGGTCCTCGTAGTGTCGACGCAACTTGAGCCAAAGCCTCTCCTCACCTGAGGAGGAGGAGGCCGAGAGTGGCATCGAAGGGATCTGCTCGATCTACTAGATGTGGAAGATCGAGACCGAGACCTCAACCGCCGCTGGTGCTCAGAGGGAACCGGGGAGTGCCACGGCTTCTCCAGGTCGTGGTCTGGGACCGGAGGGACGGTCTCAACAGGTTGAGACCCCCCTTCATTGGCCACTGGTAGGACCGGAGTCCTATAAAGAGAGTTGATGGCCTCATCGTGCGACAACAGGTCAACCGGGTTGAGATAAATTTCGGACACATCATCATCCTGCGTCTTTGCTGGCTGGCCTGATGGGGGCACCGTGAAGCCAGCTGCTGAAACTGGAGATTCCCGAGACTGAGACTGCTCTCAATCCCAAGAATGTCGATGGCAAGTCTTCTCTTTTTCTCTCGACTCCTCCCTTTTTCAGGAGTGCAAGCTGTGTGAAGCCGACAGGCCCCCTCCCTTAGTCAGGGGAGACTGGCACAGCTCTTTGAAGGAGCTTGAAAAGGTGGAGCCCAATTTCAGCGGAACAAAGGCCGAGGCTGAAGATGACTGTCAGTGGCCTAAGCCACCTCCTCCTCCTCCTCAAAGGCCATGAGTTGCTCCAAATGCTCGGCGGACCCCGCAGCCGTGGAGACCACCCAATGGGCATCCTTAGATTTGACAGGAGGATTCAGTTTCTCCGGGCGGCCCAACTGCAGTCAAGCAAAGCGGTCCTGATGCACCAACAGCTGAAAAGACCAACAAATGTTGCAGGCCTGGGGATCGTACTCGTGGCCTAGACAGTAAACGCACAAGGCATGCAGATCTGTACATGACATCTCCTGCCCACAGGGGCACCGTCGGAACCCAGACAAGGATTCTTCCTCCATCACAGTCGCAATTGAAGATTGTTGTGAAGACGGAACTCTTACAAGTTTAAGTTTTGGAAGTAAATTCGAAGATTTTAGCGCCAGGGCCTACTCAACGCGGTAGCAGTAAGGAGAGAACCTGCTTCTTCCAGCGAAAGAAAGATCTGGTGTCATGGGGCAGAGCCGAGGGATCTACCATCCGGGTGGGTGGGTGGAGCCAGGCTGAATACTTCTGGCAAGATCTCAAATGGGAAATGACATGCCAATGTAGTGAGGATGAACATCATATCCACGCCCCTGGAATCAAAGCTACCATGGCCCAGGACGGTCACACTGAAGCCGAGGCTCTTTGGGTTACTCTCAAAGCCAGAACAGATGCCGTTACTCAGGTAGGAGTATTGTACAGACCCTCAGCAATCAGCTTGAAGGGGGGCAAGGAGATACTAGAATCCACTTACAATATGCGTATTAAAGGGGATGTAGTATTGGTGGGTGACTTCAATTCACCAGACATAAATTGGGGAAACTATTCCATAGCTTCAACGTAACTTCCTAGACACTGCACTTATCGGGCTTAAGTCAGCTTGTCAAGGAACCCACAAGGGGGGAAGCCATCCTTAACCTGTTACTTACCAACAATGACAACATCTCAGGGGTAGAGGTTGGGAGCCACCTAGGGTCTAGGGACCACCAGATGGGATGGTTCCAGGTTAGAACGGAAAAAGAAATCAAGCACACTAAAACTAAAGTCCTGGACTTCAGACGCGCACATTTTGAAAAAATGAGGGAAAGGTTCTGACTTAACCTGGCTAAATTAACACGGACGGAGGAAGTCGACAAGTACTGGGCATCTCTAAAGGAAGCTATCATAGGAGCATCACAACAATGTATGAAATGCGTAAGTAAAGCTAAGAAGAGAAGAAAACCCCTATGGTTCTCCAAGGAAGTGGCCACCAAGGTCAGGGAGAAATGGATGGCCTTCAAAAGATACAAGCAAACAGGATGTGACAAGGACACATACATGGAGAAATTGAAAGAAGCAGGAAAGCAAATCACAGCAATAAAGGCACAAACGGAAGAGAGGATTGCCTTGGAGGTCAAAAAGGGAGACAAAACATTCTTTAGATATATCAAAGAAAAAAGGAAGACCAGTGAGGGTACAGTAAGACTTATGTGGGAAGATGGGGAGTGCAGAGAGGACAACAAAGCAGAAATCCTTAACAGATACTTTTGCTCCATATTTACTAAGGAAGAAAGTTGTGGTCCCACCTTGACACAAAAAAGTGCTCTATGAAGGGTCACAATTGGTATGATCAAAACTGACCGTATGTTGATGGCAAATCAATTGCTTATTCCAACACTGGAGTATGCATCCCATGTTTATTGTTTTTCCACAAAAAAAATCTTTACATAAACTGGTTTCTGTATCATAGAATAGCTAGATTCGTATTACGGTGTGATCCCACAGTGCGTCACTGTACTTTATTTATTTTTTTATTTATTGCTTATTCGGAAAGCACCTTTGAGTCAAAGTCTCGTCTACAAAGGCTCCACATCACACACAGTACAACAACAGTAAAACACAATTCCATAGCAAGACTCAGACAGATTTGTTACACTGAATACGGTGGATGGCTAATTTTACATGATGCTTTGTCTTGGATCCCGCTGCACCAAAAAAGAGAAATTGTACGGAATAACTTACTGTATAAAATCCTGAAAGCAGAAACCCCAGAAAGGCTTGGAAAACATTTAGAATGGGTCAATCATGATTACTGTTTGAGAAATACAGACAGAACTTTAAAAATACCTAGGATTCAAAACAAGTATAGCAAACCCAAATTCAAGTATAGAGCTGCTAGTTCCTGGAACAGATTATCGAAGAATTTGAGAGGAATGAATTTAACAGTAAAGGAATTTGGACACATGATTAGACAGGATTTTGCACATGTTTGTCACTGCTTGAGATAAATTAGACAGGATTTTGCGCATTTGTTACTGTTTGAGGTAAATTATACATAGTCCATTATGTCTAATTGTCTGTATTTATTAAGTGCAGGAAAAGCATTAACCAAGTATCTATTTAATGTATATCTGTGTATTTTGATAATATCTGGAACTTCCTAGAAATTGTAAATTAACATCAGTTCCCGGACCACCTTGAATAAGACCTATGGTGTAAACTTTTTTGCATTGTCTAATTTGTTTCTGCCTGTATAAATAAAAATGTTTTAACTAATTTTTGTGGCAGACAACCCCCTCCTTTTTTTGATCCCGTACCCCTTCTCTTCTGTCTTCTTCCTTCTATCCTTTGCCTCCTCTTATCCCCAAAACCGCCCAAGGATTGAGGCCCTATGGCTACTTAGGGTAGGGTTCTTTCTCCTGTCCACTATTGGCTTATACCTTTTTCAGTTTATATCCTTTCATTTTTCTATCCTTTGGTTCTCTTGCCTCACCCTCTTTCTCTGGAACCTGATTTTCAGCCTCTCTGGCCCAACAGAACTAGGATAGAGGAGGAGTCTACGTCGCCTAACAGCCAACCCGCATGGTCCACGCAGTGTGTCAGCCACGTGGGTGGCACTGTCAGCACCGACTCTTCCGTACAAAAAAAAAAAAAGCTCCCGTGGCAGGTGCGCGCCTCCGGCTTATACCCAACAGTAATGAATGGTGAAGATACAAGAGAAGATCAAGAATTACGGCAGGTGCGTAACTTTCATTTGTGGGTTTCCGTAGATCAAAGGGCAGAGATGTCTTTTACCAGAAACCGTTCAGCAGGGGGTCAACTAAGCTCATTAGTCCACAGTAGGGAGGGGGTTAGGATGGTGGACAGATACCCCAAATTGATGGATTTTCTGGTATTTTGTACTCTGGAGAAACTAGGGTGGAGCGAGAGACACCTCTTTAGGAAAAAAGGGTTAACTGCTGAAACATCCCAGCCTAAGTAGCTAACCAATCAAAAGGGTAATTGGGAAAGACATCACTTGAGGAATGAAAAAAAAGAATTCAGCCAGAAAACAGTATTTTTTCGTATAATTTGTATAATTTTGCCAAGTGTTAGCTTTGGGTAGTTTTGTGGAAAAAGGACAACTGGTTAGTGAGAACCTTGCCTCACTCAAGAAAGAGAAAAAAACTCTTGGTAAGGGAGCTTTTCTCTGAAAAAAACCCTGAATTTTGCTGAGGAAGAAAATTCAGAGACTGACTTGCCATCTTGCCGAACTTTTTGAGAACTCTTCAGAAAACTTCAAGACATTTTCTGGTAGATGGGACTTTTCATACTTCGGATTCCAAACATCACTAAGTAGAAAACTTACATTCATAGGGTGTATGTTTATTTTTAATTCTACATTTTTTGGCGTTGTCTGCAACCCACTACCCTAAAACGTGTAGAATATTTTAATGTGGTTTCTTTTTTTAAGAAAACTTTTTATGATTTTCTTATCAACTTTACCCGGGTCTAATTTGTGTGGTACAACATTTTAAGGGAAAAAGGTTTTGTCAGACTGATTCCTCATTTTAGTAGGCCTGCTTGACTACTAACTACTGAATTTTAGAAAATCCTTTGATAGAAGTAGGGGGAGCTCTCCTTGACAGTCAAGTCACAGGGTTCATCAAAGGGGTCAGCTGGCCTGGTGGCACTGAGGTTGAGGTGCTGGGCGTCACCTTATGCCACGCCCGGCGGCTGGATTGAGGGAGTGAGCTTGGAGTCGTCAGGGTATGGCAGGGAAGGAGAGGACTGAGCGTCCAGTGGACTGCTCTTCTCTCCTGAGGAGAGTGGGTGGATGATTCCCCAGTGCGAGCGGCTCCCAGTGGAGACTGGAAGTGCTATAGTCCGGGGGTCATGCTGACACAAAAGGAGAAGCCTTGGCAGATGTCTGCAGGCTGGATGAGGGAGCATGCCTGGCAGCATTGGATGCCATTGCATGTCTGGGCTCCTAGGGGGAAGGGGACTCTCACGAACAGGGAAAACACCCATTGGCTGGGGGGGTAGATGTCGCCTGCCCCCACCTCCACTGCTGGTTCCTTCCCGCTGAGGACCTTGTCTCGACATCACCTCCGCCTGTGGGGCGCCGGAGGAAAGCGCCGAGGAGCAGAAGGTGGCCCCACCCTGGGGGGTGGATTCCGGGGTGGGACAGCTCTACAGGTGTCAATCAATCAATCAAGTCTTTATTTATCAATCAAGTCTTTATTTAACCAGGCGTTCATCATTGAGCAGAAGCTCATTTGCAAGATGGACCTGGGTGGAGCATGAACAACTGTATATACAGGTCAACACAGGTATTTACAAGGCAATACAGATAATACTCTTTACAGAGAGGAAGAAAAAGAAGTTCATATGTACATAGAATTATACAGATATTGTACAGATTACACGGTATTTACATACATAGAAGTGTCTATAGGAAGATAAAGCAGGTTATCTAAGGTTGCAGGAGGAAGTAATGGAAGAAAAAATAAAAATAAAAATATACACCAGGTAGAGGTGAAGGTAGGGGTGAAGAGAGGGAGGGAAGTAGGGGGAGAAAGGCTAGGAGGGCACGGTGCACAGAAAGGAGTTGGTAAAGCTGGATGTAGAGAAGGTGGATGGAGAAAAAGAGTATTTGTGAGCCCCGGGATTGAATGCTATAAAGTACGGGGCATGGTAGGATGTCACAACCCGGGATAGTGAGCTCCTATCCGAGGTTGGGAAAGGAAGAATAAGGGGATGGATGGGCCTAGTGTTGATAAGACAGGGGGATAAGAGAGAGAACAATTAGGCTGGTGAGGAGCAAGCTGGGGGGGTCAGTACTTAAAATTGGGTCTAGGCGTGGCTATATACCAGTGCAGACACCGGTACTGGGTCTGAGTGGGTGAAGCAGTTACATACTTCTCTGATTGTACGGAAATAAAGCATCTTGAAAGCATTTATACTGATTAGAGTGCTTAATTTGAGGGTTTTTTGTTGATCGTTCCATAAGGTAGGTAGCACGAAGCTTATGGCTGCCCTGCCGAAGCGGGATTTTGCTTTGGGTACTTTATGTGTAATAGCTGAGTAACTTCTTAACGCGTAGTTCCAATTATACCAGGGAAGACAGCAGGAGATATAGTAAGGCAGCTTATTAGAGATGGCTCTATAGGTCCAGAGAGCATGCTTTCTGTGGCCTGAACTTTAGTGAAGTCCATCCCACTGCCGCATATAGGGTGCAGTGATGTGTGTCAAGGGGAGTCCGTTATAAACCTCAGTGCTCGATGGTAGAGTGTGTCCAGTTTAGCCATGTAAGAGTTGGGGCATTGGCTGTAGAGGAAGTCAGCATAATCAACCAATGATAGGAAAATGGATTGGACCAGTTGTTTCTTGGCATCTCTGGTGAGAAATTGGCTGATTCTAAAAACAGTCCAAGCCTTTGCGAAGTCGTTTTAGCAAGTCCTCGATATGTTCAATGAAGGAGAGTCTTTGGTCTATCAAACTCCCAGATACTTGAATTTTGTAACAAATTCTAGTTTTTCACCTAGAACTGTAGGTAATTTGGGAAATGTCCCACTGGACACAGGGTTAGCTATACGGATAAAAGGAGAGGACCATCAGCTTTAGTTTTTGGCATTAAGGAGTAGCTTTTTGGAGGAGTTGGCTTTGCAAAATGTTGAATTCTGACTGTAGGTCATTGCAGGCAGCTTCAGGTGTTAGGCGACTCACGAGAGACTGTATCATCTGCAAACA
Organism: Neoceratodus forsteri; assembly: GCA_016271365.2. NCBI lineage: Eukaryota > Metazoa > Chordata > Ceratodontiformes > Ceratodontidae > Neoceratodus > Neoceratodus forsteri. The sequence goes on along the minus strand of CM057452.1, from coordinate 24,123,835 downwards.
GATGGATGTTGGCTTCTTTTATACAGTAGTCGATGTTATTCATGTAGATTGCAAAAGTAAGGACCTAATATAGAACCTGAGGTACCCCTCTTTTGCAGAGTTTTAAGGGGACAGGCCTCCTTGCTTTAACTTGTTGAAGGCGCCCTGTAAGATAGTCAGTGAACCAACGCAGAGAGGAGGGTCCACACCTATGGTTTGAAGGGCGGAGAGGAGCAGACTATGGTCGACGGTGTCGAAAGCCTTGCTTAGATCAAGGAAAACAGCACAAATAAAGTTTTTGCTCTCAAGATTACGCTGCCAGTGGTGGTAACTGGTGAGGGCTGAGATAGTGCTATGTTTAGCTCTGAACGGACTGCATAGGATTTAGCAGTTCCCTAGACTCAAGGTGAGTCCTCAGCTGTGCATTTACAATTTTCTCTAGGAGCTTGGACAGGACCGGAAGGAGGGAAATTGGCCTGTAGTAATTGAGATCGCCACGGTCACCTGATTTGAACAGTGGTATGACATATGCTGTCTTCCATATAGGTGGTAAGGTGCCCTGAGACAGGGATAAGTTAAAAGGTGGGTGACGGGCATTGCTAGCTGGTAGGCAATTTTAGGAAGTAAGGGTCAAGGAGTCGGCCCCAGCACTTTTTCTAGTATCCAACTGAAGCAAGAGGTCCTCTACCTCTTTCAGTGTGGCAGGTTGAAGTGAGAAAAGCTGCGGATGCTATCGGAGTTTCAGGCAGTTGGCTGGCAGTCTGGGAGCCGAAGTATGTTTGCAGGAGTTATCAAATGCCATGCCTGCAGTAGCAAAGTGGTTATTGAATCGTCAAGTATATCCATCTTTTCGGTTATAGTCAAGTTGCCAGAGGTAATCTTGGTCGGGAGTGAATTTCCTGGGAGTGGCCTAGCAGATCACTGATTGTGTTCCAGAGCTTGATTGGGCTCTTTGTGGCAGAGTCGAGTTCGGATTTGAAGAAGGTGGCCTTGATTCTCTGATTGTTTTGGTACATAAATTTCGTAGTCTCCTGAACTGGTTCCAATCCTCTGCAGTGTTCAGTCTGCATGCTTTTTCCAGAGCTTATCTCTTTCTAGAAGCAAGGACTTGATCTGAGGGTGAACCATTTACAGGTTTGGTCCTAGTTCGAACTTTAATAAGGGAGCACACTTATTAAGGGCCCTTGATAGAATGTTGTGGAAGATATTGTAAGCTGACGTAATCGTTTTGGCAAGGTAGAAATCTTTACACCAGGGGAGTACTTAAGCTCGCTTTAGGTAGGCATGTTCATTGAAGTTGGCCTGGATCTCTTCATAGAGAACTTGCTGATGGGTGCTGGGATGTTGGTGGATCTTACTCCCCAATAAAACAATGGTCGCTGGCGTCTGAGAAGAAGACATCAGCGTGGGAGAAGAGATGAGGTTTGCTCACCATTAGCACATCCAAAAGTGTACTTTTACTGGGGTTCTTCATGTTTGGGCATGTTGGTTCAGTAATAAGTTGCGTCAGCCCATGTTCATCACAGAAAGATGCAAGGGGGGCAGCTGTGTTAGAGAGCCAGTCAAAGTTGAGGGCTCCTAAAATAATAGTTCTAGGTGTGTCGCGGGTATGTGGAGACTACAGGTGCAGATGGCAACCAACTGAGTACGATCTTTTAGGTATGATGTAAACCATTTTAATGACTGATCAGTGACCCCTGTATCCTAAAGGGATTCCAACATTAGAGTATGATCCACTAGATCAAAGGTCTTTGACAAGTCCACGAAGACCGTGCCCACAGACCTCCCGTCTCCAAGTGGAGAAGCTATTAAATCCAGGAAGTCCATGAGCACAGTCTTCATGGACTGCCCCTTTCTACATCCATACTGTATCAGAGTCAATTTATCATAGTTTTCCAAATATGTCATTAACTGAGAATGAACCAAACGCTCAATTAACTTGGAAATAACTGATAGAAGAGCAATAGGTCTGTAATTGGTTGGAATTGGTGTCCCCGCCCTTAAATATCGGGATCACTTTAGACCTTTTCCATTTATTTGGGAATTTACCCTAACTTAAACTCAAATTAATTCAGCCAATGGCCGTCCCACAACTCCAGCACTATCCTTTAAAAAAATTTATTTCTATGCTACCCAAGCCACCAGCTTTGTTACTTTTCAGTTTCTTTATCTCTTTCATTACCTCCCCTGTGGTTACCTTTCTAAATCTAAAACTTGGTAATTTAGGCTCTCGATAGTCTGTCCTATCTTTAAATTCTTCCAAATTATGTTTTTTTTTTTTTTAAATTCAAATCTGGTAGATTAATAAAATAACTATTTAAGATATCTGCAACTCTTGCTTGGGTGACATTTATACCATTTCCATCATTGTTAAATTTGGGTGGTTCTTCACTGGATTCACCAAACTTTTGATTAAATTCCAGCAGTGTTTTGGATTTTTAGTACTCTGAATCTTCTGCCTATAATATTTCCCTTTTATGTTTCTAGTGTCACTCTTCATTTTGTTCCTTATGTGTTTGAATTGTTCCCAAATTGTTTATCCAGGGCCCTATTTGCTACTTTCTATAGCCTTTTTCTTTCATTTTTTTATGGCTCCAGTTAACCATGGCAAGCAACAAGATCAAGTTTTTTGTTCTTTCAATGGGGCACACGTATTACAGGCTTTTAAGAAAATCTCTGTAAATTAATTTACTGTCAGATCAATATCTGGAATTAACGTTACTCTCTGCAAATTTTGCCTATCCAATTCCTTCATAAGGGCTTCTGAACTATAATTTACAAAGGATCTTTCTGAGACTTTAGAGGGGATACATTCAATTTCCTTTTGCCCTGCTAAAGTGATTTAGCAGGAGATGACACTAAGATCCCCTAAATTTGGGGGATGAAATTTCTTCTTTTTTATTTACATATCGGGGGTTACAAATATTAGATCCAGTATATTTCCAGAACCTATCAATCTACTTTTCAGGGTGGGGATATCAATTATTTGTTTCAGGTGTAAATGCAAAAATGCTTCCTCCAGTTTCTGACCCTTTGACCCATTCCAGGCTGCACTGAAGTCACCCATCAAAATCAGGTCTTGTTTTTTAACAACCTCTGCCAGTAGTTGGGAAAAGGGTTCAAAAACTGCAGGTTCCACTTTAGGATGAGTATACAAAGCTCTTACTATCTCTTTCAGGTTCGGGGGATACATCAGTATACATGCTATTCCCTCAAACACTCTAGGAAATATCTGTGTAGATGGTCCCAAGCTGTATTTTAAATATATCAATGCCCCCTTCCCCTGTTTTCGTGTCTAATCCATAATGAAAATAACCATCTATGTCTATTTCTCTTGAATTAATGTTTGCATTTAACCATGTCTCTGTTAAAACAATTATTTCAGGATTGACACTCTCCACCCATATCTTGAATTGGTCCATTTTTTTAATTAAACTCCTTACAGTGTCATGATATAATGTAAGTTTATTATGGTCAAGGCCAGGATTAATTTCAATGTCACCACACAGCACCAAAGCAACCCAAAGTATCTTATAAGGGTGGTTTACTGCCGTGCACCTGACACCAAAAATCCTGACTCTCAATGATTCCCTTATGAAAGCAAAGGAGTTATGCTTCCCTCTAGCTCTTAAGCAATTTGTAGTAATTGCCCTGGTTAACCCTGCGGCTGCTGACAATTGTGTCCTCAAGTTTAAAGTGTTGTCCTTTACAAGAGAGCACACTTGCACAATACTTACAACAAACACCAAAATTGTCAAAACATAAACAATTTTTAAATTCATAGTTAATCTAGTATTTTCAACAACTTGTGATGTTACTATAGTCAGCTATCCGAGTGTACTTTTCTAAATAGACAATCTATAAGTAGGAAATACAACACTATAAAAAATAAGCTTTTAAACTCCCTCTAAATATGTATACCTTTAAATAATCAAATTTCAGATTTTAAAGGATCTATATCCTATAATGAGTTTTACTCTAAAATCCACAATCTGGACTTTTCCTAGACAATTACTTCTTATTACAAATATATAACAAGTTTACCAAATTATTATTAACAGAAAACTCCCTACATAAGAGCAATACACTATGGTGACAAACGTCTTTAAATTTCCTCTAAAGGTATATACCTTTAGGAATGGAAACCTTAGTCCTATTAAGGATTTTATCTTAAGAACACTCCAATATCTAAACTTTCCCTAAAATACTTATTTAAATCATGTAATTAATTTACCATACTAATAATAACATACCCTCTTTCAGGAACAAACATCTAACTAAGCTTTTCACTAGAAACTCAATTATACTCAGACTTCTTACATTATTAAGTTCTCTCCTTAGTAACTTACCAAAATGCCCAGAGATAATGTTCCTAAACAGATTTTCACTAGGAGTGGCTCTTGCGCCACTCACGCTCGCGCCAATGCTCAGTGAGCATGGTGGAGATTTAAAGGTAGAAGCACCTCCTCCTGAGTGCTGTTACTGGTTGCCAACTCCCTCAAGCCCCCTGCACCCCAGCACAGCGGGAAATCCAGATTTCAGCAGAGAAAAGTCACTACAGCCTCTGTCAATAGTTGTTTTTAGTAGGTATACAGTTCTTTCAGCCTCTCACATCTCAGGATAGATACTGCTGTTGGCGTCTGCCTGTAGATATAAAATAATATGTATAAGTAGATGCCAGCAGAAGTATCTATCCTGGGACGTGAGAGGCTGAAAGAACTGTACACCTGCTAAAAACAACTATTGGCAGGGGCTGTAAATACAGGTTACTCACCTGTAACAGGAGTTCTAGGAATGGTATATGTTGTTCATCCACACTTTCTGGCAGGTTCCTTGCCGCTTTTGCACTTGGTCTCTTGTGAGCAGACTCGAGGTGGATCTCCTAGACATTCATGTGGCGGGAGCCTCCAACACTCTGGCCGATGCCCTAAGATGGATAGGTGCTGCATCTCACGAGTGGTCTCTCCTGCCGGAGGTAGTACACAATCTGTTCTCCCACTGGGGCACACCTTAGGTGGACCTGTTTGCCTCCAGGGAGAATGCGAAGCTGAGGCTGTTTCATGCCCACCCCCCTCAGCAGGGCTCGCTGTTGGGGGATGCCTTCTCGAGGCCATGGACCCCGGGCCTCTTCTATGCCTTACTCCCATTTCCCTTGATCCACAATGCTTCTCAAGGCAAAGAGGGACAAGGCGCAGGTGATTCTGGTAGCTCCAGACTGGCCCCCGCCAGTTCTGGTATCCAGATCTCCTCAGCCTCAGCTCCAGGCTCCCGAGGCGGCTCCCAGCCCACCGGACCTGATCTCAGTCAACCAGGGAAGGTTCTCCACCGGACCTTCAATCCCTGCACCTGACGGCCTGGTTCCTGAGCCGGCTAGAGTTCCAGGCCTTGGTCTTTCCGACGCGTCCTCAACGCTTGTTGAGGCATCCCGTAGGAGTCGATCAGAAAATACTATGCCTTCAAATGGAAGAGATTCTCCATTTGGTGTCAGGATAAGAGGTTGGACCCTTCCTCCTGTTCCTTGGCTAGCATTCTGGACTACCTGTGGTCCCTTTCTCAGCTAGGGCTTCGGTCAACGACCCTTAAGGTGCACCTGGCAGCCATCTCTGCTTACTGGGCGCAGGCCGGAAAGCAGTCGGTGGTGCAGGAAAAGGTGGTCGGGCGCTTTTTCGAAGGCCTTGATCATATATCTACTCCAGTGTGAGAACCTCCACCTCCATGGGATCTACTGCTGGTATTGGCTAAGCTCATGGGCAAGGCATTTGAACCGATACACAGGTGTGATATCTCCCACCTGTCGTGGAAGACCGCCTTCTTGGTGGCTTTCACGTCAGCCAGAAGGATGGAAGTGCTAGCTCCAGGTGCTTTCCGTCGAGTCTCCTAATCTGGTCTTCCACAGGGACAAGGTTGTCCTGCGCCCCCACCCAAAATTCCTTCCGAAGGTGGTGTTGGAGTTTCACCTTAACCAGGTGTTGACTCTTCCGGTGTTCTACACCAATCACACCTCGGAGGCCGAATATAGGCTCCATACTTTGAACCCTAGAAGAGCACTCTCTTATTACAAGGAGCGGACGGCTGAAGTTTGGGGAGAGTTCGCCAGCTATTTGTCACCTGTGTTGAAGCCGCACCTGGCAGACCTGCAGTCAAGCGGATGATAGGCAGGTGGGTCACCTCCTGCATAGACCTCTGCTACAGGTTGGCAGGCATGGAGCCTCCCAAAGGGATAAGAGCTCATTCTACCCGCTATACCGCTGCATCGATGGCTGCTTCCAGGGTCGTCACTATCCAGGAAATCTGCAGGGCTGCTACCTGGAAGTCAGCACACACCTTCATTACCCACTACCACATCGACTTTGTGTCACGCCAGGATGCTGGTTTTGGGACCTCGGTTCTCCAGTCCTTATTTCCCAAGTAGGGGGTGCACACCTTGCCTCCCTCCTCCCGGAGAACTGCTAGGGGTTTGCCAGTAAGTGTGGATTGAACAACATATCCATGTCCCTAGAAATACAGGTTACTCACCTGTAACAGGAGTTCTAGGAATGGTATGTGTTGTTGATCCACACAACCCACCTGACCTCCCCGGCTTCGACGCACAACCTGAGCTTTCAGCGGGCTAGATCTGGCGTCACAAGGCGGAGCCAAGAGTTTTTACCACCTGGGTGGGTGGGAGGAGCCAGCTTGAAGACCTTCTGGCAAGATTTAAAGTGGCAAGGAACCTGCCAGTAAGTGTGGCTTAAACAACATATCCATGTCCCTAGAATGACTTTTCTCTGCTGAAATCTGGACTTCCCGCTATGCTGGGTGCAGGGGGCTTGAGGGAGTCAGCAACCAGTAACAGCACTTGGGAGGAGGGGCTTCTACCTTTAAATCTCCACCACGCTTGCTCCTATACAGCAGATGCCAGCAGCATATTCCACCCTGGAAAGAGAGAGGCTACTGAAGAGCTCTATTTTATGGCTTAGAATGTCAAACCCTTGTGGGACTGAAGTCAAGGGAGCAAGGATCCCACCAGTTGAGAGGTTGTCAAACCAAGGTCTTAAGGGGATTAGGTTGGAGGCAGACCCCTCCCCACACCCTTTAACTGATAAGCAGACCTAAGCCTAGGTCTCACAGGCTGTCCCTTGGAGAGGGAGAGCCTAGACTGAAGAAGATTGAGTTCTGACCTAGGCATAGGAAGAAATCCGGTAGCAGATTTCCCAGAGAGCATAGGCGAGTCCCTACTTCAGAGAAGAGAACCACAAGATGCCTGTGCTATAAGAAGGAGAGGGAGGAAATTCACACAGATTCCTTAAGGACTGCAAAAGAAAATGTATTCAGATGGTGACATAGGCCAGAGAATTATTAAACCCCAAGCAGGGGACCCTGTAAGTTCTGAGCAGGGAATCCGAGGGAGTTCCCTCAGAGGCTAGGGTGAAGATCCTACTTGCCGCCCTCCAGGGTTCTTAAGGGACAGAGAGCCCTGAGGTACCAGGGGACTAGGCCAACAATATGCCTCCAGAAGGAGGAGGGCAAGCAGGGAGAAGGCACTGCCCAAGAAGAGAGGCCCAGAGGGGATAGAGGGTTGGAATCAGTAATGAATGGTGAAGATACAAGAGAAGATCAAGAATTACGGTAGGTACGTCATTTTCATATCTTCACTTGTCAATCTTCACCATTCATTACTGCTGGGTGAGTACCAAGCCCCCCAGAGGCGACCTGACACAGCCCTAAGGGAACAGCCCTCAGCCTCCAGCGGGTGAAGCGCAGGAGGGGGAGACCCTACAGCTGAAAAGACCTGCAAGGCCTAAGGCTGGTCAGGTCAAGGAGGTGCCCCCCCGTCCACAGTGGGAGCCCTTGTAAGATTTTCCTGGCTCAGAGAGAAAAGAGGTGTGTCCCCCGGAAGGTGGAGGAAATCACCCTACACTGGGCAACGGGTGATAATCTGGACAGATGAAGCCATGCCGTCCACCTAATGCATATCACTGTCCCTGCCAATCTGGAGGCCACCTCACTGGCATCATAAGATGCCGTTGCTTTTTTAATTTTTTTTTTGCAATTGTTTAACCAGGAGAGCCACACTAAGCTGAAAGCTTGTTTAAAGGTGTGACCTGGGAGCAGAGGGAAGTTAAGTGACTTGCTTAGGGTCACACAGTATGCAAGTGGGGACTGTGGTATTCAAACCAAAGTCTGCAGATTTGCAGCTCAGAGCCTTAAACCACTGCGCTGTACTGCCTCCCTGATTGATCCCTTGCAAGCTCCAGACCTTGTGCAGAAAGGGCGATGGCTTGCCTAGATTCCTCCGAATCAGGCAGCGATGCTAGAACCTGTGCCAGCATCAACCAGAGGTGCCTGTTGTGAAACAATACAAAGTAGCACACGAGCCAAAGAAAAAACTCTTTTACCCCATCGGTCGAATTCTGCAGAATCCGGATTTGGTGGTCGGTCATGCGCTGGGGGTTGAAGCCTGGAGGGAGTGTCTAAGGCCGTCAACTCCGAAGAAGGGTGAGGAAAAGAGCCAAGAGACTCCTGAGGAGCGCAATACCGTCTCCTGCAGTCCACTGGGGCTAGGGATCAGGAGGCTAGATACTGCCAGGCACAGACTGATGCTTCCTGGAAAGGAACAGGCCAGGAAGGAACTACGAGGTGGTGAGCACTAAACTCGCTAAGAAAGGAGCGCATCTCCCACTCGGTATTCCATCTTATCACATGTCATATACGGAGTTCCTGTACTAACCTCGAGACGATGATAGTCAGTGAGGTCAGCATCGGAAGAAAGATGGATTGTGTGAGCCTCTTCCTCCAAGGAGGAAGTCGAGGAAGATGTGGAACTTGGAAGTTCGAAGTCCTCCTGCGGTGGAGGAGACAGGCAAAAAAGCTGCTCGTCCATGGCTGTAAGGTACCTTGGGAAGGCCGCGGCAGCGGCTCTGAACTGCTCCCAAGTTAAGGGACCCATAGGACCCACATGGCCTGGGAGAAGAAGAGATGTCTGCAGTGATATGGAGGAAGGACACCTCACAGACCATGTCTGGCCTCTGCTAGGGCTCCAAGACCCGACTGCAGTTCCCGCCACATGGGGGGGGGGGGACTCAGGTATCGATCCAGTCAGCAAATGGTACAAATGTTGAAACAAATCCTGGCGGAGCCCTTGGGGAGAATCTCCCTTGTGGAGCGACTGAGGTTTCATGGATCCAGAAGGGTAAACCTCACTGCCACCTACCGAAGGCACCCTTGAAGTCACAGAGGAGGAGAAGCAAGGCTCAGCACTTCAACTCCTCCCCACTCTCCGCAGGGCAGTGGAGGAAGGTCTCCGCACGTCACTCCATCCCCTCAACCCCATAGACTCTGAGGTTGCCCTCCTCCTCGTACCCAGTGCCAAGGGGTTCCCCAATCCTGCAGCCCCCTCCCCAAGGGAGGCCACAGAAGAGATCATCCCCATCTCCGCCCCTAGAGCCATGGCAGCACCAGGCAATGAAAATTACATACCTACTGTAATTCCTGATCTTTCTTTTTATCTTCACCATTCTTTACCTTTGGCTATGTGGCCGGTCAACAGTCATGCTGGTCGGTGATGGAGTACTTGTGGCTGCACAGGCACCGCTGCATAACGGGCCACCCCGTCTTTAACGATTTTTTGACCCCACCCGTTACATGATCCACGGTAAAAACAAGCTAACAAAAGACTTGATGTCGCTGACAAAATAAAGACAAAATAAAGACAGGAACAGTCTTACTACAGCAGCGTGGAGTGGTGGTGAAAATGGAACTGGCAGGAATGAACAGACGGCATTGAGAGATTTTCAGCATCGATAGACTTTTCGGGGTCGAAGCAAGAAACTAGGCCTCATGCAGAGTAGCTCCTCACAGGGTGCGACCTCTATGGCGGGAGATGAACTGGCGGGAGGGCAGGGTCGATGACACCTAACGGCCAACCCGTGATCACCACACAGTGCGTCGGCATCGAGGGTGGCACCGACGGTGCGTCAACTCCGCCCATCCCAAAAGCTCCTGTGGGGTCGTGACCTCCGGCCACATACCCAAAGGTGATGGATGGTGAAGACTGACACACACAAGATTGGCAGCTGCCACGGCCCCTGCAGAGGAGACCACCATACCTGATCCCTTAAGACTGCTATCCACCGCAGAACTCACTGCGTCAGACTCAGCGTGGGGAGCCGCAGGGACCGCAGACGCTGGGAAGTCCAGAAGGTGAACACTGGGCCGTGTGTCCAAGATGGCTGCCCAACTCCGAGCAGTTGGGCCACCAATCCAGGTCAGTCAGTGGGTTATCTTCTTCCGAGGAAAAAGAGACCACACAAACGGCCAGAGTAGCGACCTCAGGAGCTCTCTTAGCAACGGTGCCGTTGCGGGACACGGCACCACCTCAATCACTGGTGCCACGAACGACATCAGGATCTGAAGCAGTGCCAGAGGATGGTGCTGAGGGTCAGATACTGCGCCCAGCAACCATGAGGCTGCTCCTCCATGGAGGTGACTGCTGTGGCGGTGTTCACAACCAGGCCGCACCTCTGGCACAACAGAAAGAACCTCCTCGATGGCAAGGCTAGAATCACAGGAGGATCCCTCTGCACCAGGCTGTATAGACCCAGAGGAAGGGTCAAGAGATCTTGCCATGGCATCCCTTGAGCGATGTCGTCCTCCGAAAGTCAGTGGAGTCCTGCTGACTTTAAACGCACGGATCTCTAGAATGCGGTGGTCCATGGAGAAACAGGCATTGCAATTGCAGTTATCCATATCATGATTAGGATCCAGGCAACACAGGCAAACATCATGCCAGTCCAAAATGGAGAAATGCTGGCTACAGGGGCACCCACGCATGGGGGCATGGCCCGCTTTAGATTTCCTTTTTGGCCCCAAACTAGACACGATGAGAAAAAAACCCCACAAATAACAGCTAAAGAGACCATCACTGTCGGTTAAAGGAAAAAAAGAACGGTCTTACCGGTCTTCCGACAGCATCGGGATACTGAGAACCGGTATTGAAGAGGTGTAAAATTGGCGTCGATAGACGAAGGCCTTAATGGCATACTTAAGTCATTCAAACTCGTGCAGCAGATGTGACCTCAACAGCAGGAGAAACAGAACTGGGATAGAGGAGGAGTCTACAGCGCCTAACAGCCAACCCGTGTGCTCCATGCAGTGTGTCAATCACGTGGGCAGCACCGACTCCTTACAAAAAAAAAAAAAAGGGCTCCCGTGGCAGGTGCGCACCTCTGACTTACACCCAGCAGTAATGAATGATGAAGACTGACATGGGAAGATCATATATTACAAAATGACCCCAGACGTCATGCTACCATTCTGCTGGTTGTGAGGTCTGGACATTCAAACACAAATGAAGTTTTAAACGATTTCATTTAAGCCAGTTCCTGGCTTCCAGTACTTTGATATGTAAACCTGTCTGAGGGCTAGTCTCAGCACTCAGTTGAAAGAAATCTTTCCCCATTTTTTTTTCTATAGGATGCTTAGGGCCAGTGGCTTCATTCTGAAACACCACAGGATGTTTAAAGGGCCAGTGGCTTAATTCTGAAATACCACCTGTTTGATATATATATATATATATATATATATATACACACACACACAAGGTTTTATTTAACACTAAAAATTGATTAGCGTTTTGCTCATAAAAGTTTTAAAACATTGTGAAAATGTATAGCACTTGCCTCATTGTGTTTAACAAACATAACACTTCCAGAAAACCTATTTAAATGCTTTCTGTACAGTTAGTATTGTCCCAAGGAAAAAGCTGCTACTCAATTATTTAAAACCCTGATATATAAAGTCGTGGCCAAAAATATTGGTGCCCTTGCAGTTTTTTTCTAATAATGCACCATTCCTTCCAGAAAACTGTTGAAATTAAAAACTATTTTGGTATCCACATATGTATTTCTTGTATGGTTTGCAGTGGAATAAAACACAAAAAGCAGAACAATTTACTGAGTTTTGGCTTATTCCACACAGAAATCCTTACATGGCTCAGACAAAATTATTGGCACCTTTTAGAAATAGTTAGAAATAGATTTCAAGCAGGTGATTCTCTTTCACTTTGGAATTGAACTCACCTGTGGTGAGTTGCAGGTGCCTGCAATATAAAAATCACTCATTCAACCAGTTTGAATAGAGAAAAGGACTCATTCTCCTGTTTTGTGTCACTGTGTGTACTGCAATGAGCATGTAGAAAAGAAAGAAAGCCAGAAGATTGTAGCCAAGCATGGACAATCTCAAGGCTACAAATCAATCTCCAGAGACCTTGATGTTCCTGTTTTCACCGTACGTAATGTTATCAGGAAGTTTAAGGCCCATGGCACTGTAGCCAACCTCCCTGGACATGGCCGCAACAGAAAACTTGATAGAAAATTGCGGCGCAGGATTGTTCGAATGGTGGAGAAAGCACCTCGATCAACTGCCAAACAGATTCAAGCTGACCTTCAGACACTAGATACGACAGTTTCAACTCGCACCATCCGTCGCCAACTCAATGAAAGGGGGTTATATGGTAGGAGGCCCAGGAGGACCCCACTGCTCTGAGAGAGAGAGAGAGAGAGAGAGAGAGAGAGAGACATAAGAAAGCCCAACTGGAGTTTGCCAAAACACACATGAACAAGCCAAAATCCTTCTGGGAGAATGTCCTGTGGGCAGATGAGACCAAATTAGAGCTTTTTGGTAAAGCACATCATCTCTATGTTTACAGAAAACAAAATGAAGCCTTCAAAGAAAAGAACCTTCCCTACAGTCAAACATGGAGGAGGTTCAGTGATGTTTTGGGGTTGCTGTGCTGCCTCTGGCACTGGTGCCTTGAATGTGTGCATGGCATCATGAAATCTGGAGATTACCAGGCCATTTTGGGCTGAGTGTTGAACCAGTGTCAGAAAGCTGGGTCTCCGTCAAGGTCATGGGTCTTCCAGCAGGATAATAACCTCAACCACACTTCAAAAAGCACCCAGGGATGGTTCAAGACAAGATGCTGGACTGCTCTGAAGTGGCCAGCAATGAGTCCAGATCTAAATCCCATTGAAAACCTGTGGAGAGATCTGAAAACAGCAGTTGGGAGAAGGCAACCTTCAAATCTGGGATAACTGGAGCAGTTTGCACAAGAAGAGTGAGCCAAACTGCCAGTAGAGAGGTGCAGGAAGCTCATCCATGGCTACAGGAAGCGGTTGATTGCAGTTATTTTGAACAAAGGCTGTGCTACCAAATATTAAGTCTAGGGTGTCAATTTTGTCAATGCCATTTCTTTTCATCTTCTGATTTAAAAGGGTATACAGTATTAAATTCTGAATCAAAAACAAAGGTTCCATAATATTAAGAGAGAAATAAAGAATTGTGGAGACCAAATACTGTTGTTAATTTCAACTTATGTTTAGAGGAAATTATTTGAAAAAAGTGCAAGAGCGCCAATATTTTTGGCCACGACATATATGTAATAGATAACCCACTCTTAGGTGTGCGGTCGCGCTCTGATATCGCATGCCTTGTGTACATCAACACTCAAAATGGGTACATCAGAGTGTGACCGCACACAGTAGAGTGGGTCATCTATCTTATAAAATGGCAAAATTGGTTTTTAAGGGGGCAAAAGTGCAGGTATGTGGTCGCGCTCTGATATACACACGGTCACATGATGGGATCCAACAAATCAGCAGACATCATTTTTCCTACCCATTTTATACACATACATATATATATATATATATATATATATATATATATATAATATATCTGAATAGTACAAATATATGGGGTTATCTTAGCACAATCTGTACTACCCAATTTTCCCCTTCTGTGTTCCTTCTCCTTCCATATCAACAGTGCAGAGCAACAAGCCTGAAAGAAGAGTTGGGACAATATGAATGCACTTCTGCCTTTACTGCTGTTATCCTACAAAGAATCTGTAACTCATACCCAGGTCACACCTGGAAAGGAGTCTCGGCTCATTGGTGCTTTTCCCTGTTATCAACCTTTAAATAATTAATAAAAATAAATAAAATATGAAGCATTATTACGTTCCAACATTGAGCTTGTTCTTCACTGCTACTGTCCAACACAGTAAACAAGTGTCATACAGTATAAAGATGCGAGCCTACCAGTATAGACTTGATTCTTACACGTTTTTGACCTTCCCAATCATTCAGCCCTTGATCCAGACCATGCAACGTTGCCTCCTACTGTTGGTTATTCTTAACTTACCCCTCATGGTGGGGATCTTCCAAGGCTGCCATCCCCATAGCTGCATATATGCAACAGAGCAGCATTCTGGAGGTCTGAAGCCTTTGTTAACAGTTGGGAGCATAGGTGCCGAAACAGGGAGGGCCACTCTGGCCATGGCCCTACCACTTTCATAAGTGGCCCTATCAGTTTTTGAAATCGTGCCAGTTTATTAATAGGGGAGAATTTACCTCTTACGCCCTTGGCCCTACCACTTTTCAGACTGCGCTGGCACCAATGGTTGGGAGGATATTCCCCCTTTCTGCACATCCCTATCTTGGCCACTGGCATAGGCGTAGCTCATGAACATGACAAAGTCCCCTGCTGTTCTACTAACCCCACCCCCAAATCTACTATCCAGCTGCTGTGCTGGTCAGCTGGGTACTACGGGACAGTAATGTGCCAGCGGCTGCCTCCCACCAACCACAGAGGAGGTGAGTAGTCAACTGTATGCTACATCCTCTCCTGGCAAAGTACTGTGGCTGTCCCAGGCTGAGAATGTAAAGCCAGGCCCCCTCCTGGTAGTGCAATGCTAGTGCCATCAGCTGGCCCCAGGTCAGGCTGCCATGCCAGGTTCCCCTCCTGGCAGTGCACTGCCTGTGCCATGAGCTGGCCCCAGGTCAGGCTGCCATGCCAGGTTCCCCTCCTGGCAGTGCACTGCCTGTGCCATAAGCTGGCCCAAGGTCAGGCTGCCATGCCAGGTTCCCCTCCTGGTAGTGCAATGCTAGTGCCATGAGCTGGCCCCAGGTCAGGCTGCCATGCCAGGTTCCCCTCCTGGCAGTGCACTGCCTGTGCCATGAGCTGGCCCCAGGTCAGGCTGCCATGCCAGGTTCCCCTCCTGGCAGTGCACTGCCTGTGCCATAAGCTGGCCCCAGGTCAGGCTGCCATGCCAGGTTCCCCTCCTGGCAGTGCACTGCCTGTGCCATGAGCTGGCCCCAGGTCAGGCTGCCATGCCAGGTTCCCCTCCTGGCAGTGCACTGCCTGTGCCATGAGCTGGCCCCAGGTCAGGCTGCCATGCTGGGTTCCCCTCCTGACAGTGCACTGCCTGTGCCATGAGCTGGCCCCAGGTCAGGCTGCCATGCCAGGTTCCCCTCCTGGCAGTGCACTGCCTGTGCCATGAGCTGGCCCCAGGTCAGGCTGCCATGCCGGGTTCCCCTCCTGACAGTGCACTGCCTGTGCCATGAGCTGGCCCCAGCACAGGATGTTGTCCATGTGGTTCTGTTCAAAATGTACAAACCTTGCCATGAGTTTGTGGAGTTCCTGCTTGTGCTGATGGTCATCCGCTGCAATCGCATGCTGGGCCTGCTGCTGCATGTTCTGTACGAAGATCTGCATGTGCTGGAATGATGCATCCTGGAATGCAACACAATGGAACATAACTGTCTGAAGCTTCCGTTAGGCCAGTCAAACATATATGCACTGAAGACCGTCATTAAGCACTTGGCAGAAACCCAATGAACGTAAACTCCTCCAAAATGTCAGCCAATATAATGCTTGCAAACCGTGATCAGAACTGAATTTAATGCTATTTAGCAAAATCAGCATATATACAAATTTCAATCTGCATGCTTTTATTGCAAGTTGCAGTTTCAACTACAAAAGAGTGGTTCTGCTGGCCAGATACTTCCATTTGGAATATTCTACCCCCCTTACCCCAGTATTTAATGCTTATTAAACAGTGTAAGGTCATAGTCATATAAACCGTTTTCTGAAACACCAGAAAATGAATCTAAGGGGAAAATTAATCCACAAAGCCTTATTATGCTGAACTGTTCGGATTAAGAACAAGACAAATGTTATTTAGTACCTGTATACAGTGTAACAGAAGCAGCATGCCTGGATGCAGTTTTATTTTTAAAGAGATCCACCAAGTTAAATGAAATAGCATATGCACCTGACGTACAGGTGCCGTACCCATGATGTTAATGTATAGATGCCCCCAAATATTCCAGCAGTTAAAATGCAGTAGCACTGGTAAATTTACTTTTAACGGGTATTGTTCGTCCATTCTGGTCGTAATAGGCGCCCATGCTCCGCCAAGTTATGACACGATTCTACGGAAAGCGCGGAGACACGCGGCATTATAATCTATGAGGGGGCTACTTCTACATCGTTTTCATATATTTTAATGGTCATCTGGTGATGAATCAAGGGCTTAGGTCGACTAACAAGGGCCTTGCTAGTCAACCTATGCCCTTGATTCATCATCAGATTACCATTACAATATATAAAAATGAAGTGAAAGTTGCTCCCATAGATTACAATGCAGCATGTCTCCGCACTCTCCCTAGGATTGCGCCATAACCTGGCTGAGCGCAGGAGCGGAATTCTTAAGACCAGGAAGTACAAGGGACCTGCTAAAGTAAATTTATGAGTGCTACTGCATTTTAACTGAGGGAATATCTTGGGGCATCTATACATTAACACCATTTCCCTGAGGGAAGGCACCTATGCATTAGGTGCACATGCTGAGACTGGTAAGCCTCTTTAAGCCTTCTATATTTCTTCTGCCCTGATCAAAAAAAAAAAAAAAAAAAAGTAGATAAACATGTGGGGAGTAGTGCAATGTAATGGCTGTAGGGCAGCAGTCTTCCGGGAGTCTTTCTGGAGACTGAGATGCTGCCCTATTTGCAGACAACTCTCTGCCCTGAAGGAGGAAGTTGCCCGTCTTCAGGCCACACTGGACAGTAGTAAGGGAACCTTCCCCCAGGCCACACTGGACGGTAGGAAGGGAACCTTCCCCATCCAGGGAGCACCAGAGCCACCACCACTACCTTAGAGGTTGCGAAGAAAGCACAGTAGTTGGACCACAGTGAGCTCAGGGAGGGTGAGGATGGTAGAACAGAGGCACACCCAGTCAGTTGTTCCACTCCACAATCCATGCACCATTCTGGGGAAGCATAGCTCCCCTATGGATGCACCCGCAGAGGAGACTAAGGAGGCTGAGGACAACTATCACAAGGGAGGCCCACAGGAAGGAGGCAGAGGACACCACAAGGAAAGAAAGCAGCTCCTGGTGGGGGACTCCAATTATTAGGGGATAGAACTGGGGAACAGGGAAAACTGAAGTAAGGTGCCTGCCTGATGCCATGGCTTGGAGGAGAGGAAGATCCTCAGGATAACGAGAACAGCTGTAATGGAAGTCTGAGCTGGATGTCATTGTCCACCTAGGGACAAATGACTTGGCTCAACATGAGATTAGAGCAGTGCAGAAGGACTTTGTAGAATTGGGGAGGGGCCTAAGACAAATAGCACACACAGTATCCTTCTCAGAGGTGCTGCCTGTCAATGGCATGAGTGAGGCAAGGGTACTTTGCACCATGCAGTTTAATGAATGGTTGAAAAAGTGGTGTGGAGAACAGAGGTTTGGCTTCTTTGGGGACAGGGGTTCCACCTGGAGGGACACCAGCCTATACTGGCAGGATGGTCTGCATCTGTCCAGGAAGGGAACAAGTCTTTTGAGCAATAGGTTTAAATGCTTCATTGGCAAGCTTTTAAACTAGTCAAGGGGGGAGGCACTGATAAGCAGCAGGAAAACCCCAGCCTCTCTCTACAAAACAGGGTACTAAATGAGAAAAAGACCGAAGTAGAAAGGTCATTGGGGGATGCTGCAACAAAAGGTAAAGCCATCAAAAAATGGAGAGCAATGAGTACCAATGCCCGTAGTCTGAGTAACAAGCTTCCTGAATTAGTGACCTTGATGGAGGAGGAACATCTGGATATCATGGCAGTCACAGAAACATGGTACACACAAAACCATGACTGGGACGTAAACATACCAGGACACACTATCTACAGGAGGGACAGGGAGGGTAAAAGAGGAGGACGAGTAGCTCTTTACATAAGGGAATGAATCAAAGCAACAGAACAAAAGGGAAAACAGGGAGGAGAAGAAGCGCTGTGGGTAAATTTGGAGACCGGCAATGGAACCATAATCTGCAAAGGGTTGAATACAGACCCCCTTCTCAGGGGGAAGAAATGGACAAGGAAATGATAGAAAGTATACTTAGAATGGCAGAGAAAGGGGAGCTATTGCTGATGGGTGATCTGAATATGCCAGATGTTAACTGGAGTGCAGTTGCAGCAGCCACTTCGAAGAGTGGGGTTATTCTAGATGCCCTACAGGGGGCATGCCTTAGACAACTAGTATTAGAGACCACTTGAGAGGGAGCAATCTTAGACCTGGTTCTCTCAAATGGAGATGAAGAGAGGATCACAGATGTAGAAGTGGGTAGCCATCTGGGAACTAGCGACCATCGAACAGTATGGTTCACAATAAACACAGCAATAGAGTCAAGTCATACAAAGGCAAAAGTACTGGACTTTAGGAGGGCTGACTTTGCCAAAATGGGTGAGTGCCTAAGGAATGCACTAGCAAATGGGTAGGAAGGAGGGGTGGAAGAACAATGGGGAATAATAAAAACTGCCATCACAGAGGTAAAAAGCCTTTGTGTGAAACAAATAAACAAAACGAAACGATGTAGGAAACCTCTATGGTTCTCAAAGGAAGTGGCAGTGAAGGTTCAAGAGAAAAAGAAAGCATTCAGGAAGTACAAGGAATCACAGAAGGAGCAGGACAGAGAACTGTGTCAGTTAAAGCAAAAGGAAGCTGTGAAGGCAGTCAGAACAGCAAAGGCCCAAACCGAGGAAAAGATAGCCAACTCGGTTAAGAAGGGGGATAAAACCTTTTATAGGTACATCAGGGAGCGAAGGAAGACCAAGGGAGGGATAGTGAGGCTTAATAAAGGGAGGGAGGGTGGGCAGAGGGTGACTGTGAAAAGGCAGAGATACTAAACAAATATTTTTGCTCAGTATTTACAAAGGAAGAGGGGGAGGTACCTAAAACAAACAGTAGAAACACTCTGGATACAGAAGTTGATACCAGCCCATTTACAGAAGAAAGGGTTCTGAAAGAATTCTTAAAATTGAAGGTGGACAATGCAATGGGGCCTGATGGGATTCATCCCAGAATTCTAAAAGAATTAAGGGTAGAACTAGTGACACCACTGACTACCCTCTTTAACAAATCATGGGAGGATGGGGTGGTACCCGAGGACTGGAGGAGGGCAGATGTGATTCCCCTTCACAAAAGTGGGAGCAAGACAGAAGCAGAAAACTACAGACCTGTTAGTTTAACCTCAGTGGTAGGGAAAATGATGGAATCACTTCTGAAGGAAAAAACTGCCGATTATCTAGAGGCCAGAGGGGCACAGGACCCAAGGCAGCATGGATTCACAGCGGGAAGGTCATGCCAGACGAATCTGATAGATTTCTTTGACTGGGTGACCAAAGTAGTAGATCAGGGAGGGGCTGTGGACATGGCCTACCTAGACTTTAGCAAGGCATTTGACACAGTCCCACACAAAAGATCAATATACAAGTTAGCCAGCCTGGGAGTGGGTCCCAAGATGACAGCCTGGATAAAGAATTGGCTGGAGAATGGGACACAGAGAGTAATAGTAAATGGAGTCCACTCTGAAGAAAGGGGGTTACTAGTGGGCACCGCAAGGTTCAGTATTAGGACCAGTCCTCTTCAATGTCTTTTATAAGCTTACACTGCAGAGGGACTGAAGGAAAAGTATGTCTTTTGCAGATGACACAAAGATCTGCAACAGAGTTGATGCACAAGGTGGGGTGGAAAGGATGAGAAGGGACTTGGCAAGGTTAGAGGAATGGCCAAATGTATGGCAGCTTAGATTCAATGCTAAGAAGTGCAAGGTAATGCACCTGGGAAACAAAATCCAAGGGAAGAGTACACAATGGGGGGTGAAATACTAACAACAACAAAAATGGAAAGGGACCTGGGGTAGTCATATCAGATGACTTAAAGGTGGGCAAGCAATGTGAGAGGGCAGCAAGGAGGGCTGGGGGGATACTGGGATGCATAGGGAGAGGCATCACACGTAGAAAACAGGAAGTTATTAACCCATATGTACAGACAGCTGGTCAGACCCCATCTGGAGTATTGCGTGCAGTTCTGGAGACCCAATCTCCACAAAGACATAGACAGGATGGAAGCTGTCCAGAGGAGGGCAACTAAATGGTGCAGGGTCTGCACCGGAAGACATATGAAGAGAGACTTAAGGAGCTTAATACGTATAGCCTCGGGGAAAGGAGGGAGAGGGGGGACATGATAGAAACTTTCAAGTACCTTAAGGGATCAACAAAGTCCAAGAGAGTAGCATCTTTCAAAACAAGAGGTGTGCAAGAACAAGGGGCACAATTTGAAGATTGAGGGGGGCTCCCAGAGGTAATTTAAGAAAGTATTTTTCACATAGAGGGTTGTGGATGCATGGAAACGGCCTTCCGGAGGAGGTTGTGGGTCAAAAACAGTGGTGGAATTCAAGCATGCATGGGACAGTCGTAAGGCAATTCTAGGGGGTGGGGGTAGGAAGAAGTAGGCTGCTGGTTAACTAGGATCTGCAGCTTATCCATTAGGTAGGGAAATGGGCAGACTGGGTGGGCCAAGCGGTCCTTCTCTGCCGTCAAATTCTATGTTTCTATGTTATATACAGAATCTATCTACAGACAGCATCTATCTATCTACCTACAAGCAGTATCTATCAATCTATCTACAGACAGTATGTATCTAGAGTAGACAGTATCTATCTACAGACAGTATCAATCTATCTCACTACAGACTGTATCTATTTGTCTGTCTACAGACAGTATCAATCTATCTCGCTACAGACTGTATCTATTTGTCTATCTACAGACAGTATCTATCTATCTACTGACAGTATCTAACTATCTATCTAGCCATCAATCATCTATTTCATCAGTTACATTCCTACAATACTTCTGAAAATAAGTTTCCCCATCTAAAAATGCCTTCCATCATAACAAAACTTTTAAAGGTACAAATAAAAAAGCACTATTTGTGGAACAAGCCATATGACCAGCTGTTGTCCCAAGAATATATGTCTTCTGAAATGATATAAGGTCTTTAATAACCTCTCAAACCACCATCCCCCCAAAAAATCAATGCATGACTGTTCAAAATATCCCTTAGTGCCTATGCATGCAAACCATGTATGCTATACGTGTTTAAGTACAGTTTTCTAATATACGATTTACAAACACACAACTAGTGTACCAGGTCAGACTTTGGCCCTCGTGTCACACGTAAGCCTTATGTGACTGAGCACATAACGTAGAAAATGACAACTATGTAGGTCAGATTACTAAGAGAGGAGAGAAGCCTATCGTGAGTGCTTTGATATTTTGTACGTTTTCTGCTCACTGAGCATTTTAGGTTAAAGGGAAGGTCCCCTTAGCCTTTTATTCTGTTTACCTGTGTAGTCTGTGGGCATGAACAATGATTGCCTCTACTGCACCCTCCTAATTTCATCGGAATGTAAATATAAATGAAGGTACTTAAGTCTGGTGTGAAAACCTGCCTGACTCAATTGCAAAGGTCATGACCCAACTCATGCAAGGCATCCTGTAATTTATGATGTTCTGGTGCTATGGCCACAGTAGTCATACTGAATTATTCAGTGCTGTTGCTGTTCTCTGCAGTCCCCATGTTCTTGTCTTATGCTGACCATGAAACTTTTCAAGCCATAGTAAGTGCCCTGCTCTTTTCTGAAGTTTAAAGTGTATCGGAGTAGAAAAAATGCTTACAGGGACTTCACAAGACATGTAACAGAACTGAATGAGAGTATAACTTCTGCTGGCTTGTGCAGGTACGCATCAACTCCCTTTATGTCTTGCAGGAGTGGGGTCTTGATCTTTGCAATGGAGACAAACAGGTTTCACATTGGCAAAAAGGAGTGAAGCAACCTGATTTATATTTAAATTAGGATGAAATGAGGGGATATGAGAGAGGGAATCCTTGTTCATGCCTACAAACTACACAGGTATACAGAAACTAGGATGGAGGGACTTTCCCTTTAATATGAATGTCTTCTTTACAGACTCAGTACATTGAAGGTTAGAAGGCTTCCTGAGTGTCGTGAGAGAGGCTGTTCCTCCTAGAGTGAGACACTGTAAAGCACCTGATAATCACAAAGCTCTCTGAAAGTAATATCCACCGACTAAAAAGCTATGCTGAACACTGTGTGTGAACTACACAGAAAATACAGAAACAAGTCAAGTAATAGCTGGGTCCAGGGCATACACTACTGCTACTAGGTGGATATAAAACTTGGAAAATGAGGCGGTGTGCTGTTTGATAACAACTTTTCCAAGATATTAAGAAATGAAGTAATCAAAATTACCTGCTCAAAAGAAATGTTTTACAACCTGAAAACGAATTCAGACCCACCTTGTTTATACACAGACATACAGAACTGTCAGCTTTCGGACACATTTTTATTTATTCATTCATTTATGCATGTAGGTATGTATGTATGTATGTATTTCTGTTTTACCAGAAAGGTGGACTGGACCAAAATGATCTATTTTCAGCTAAGCCTGGGGATAAGGGTCACAACAGAAGGAAGACAATACATGTTACAATACAAAATGCAATACTAAATAAAAAAAAATTTGAGCAAAAATACACAATATTCTTATGTATGTAGTGTATTTACAACGCTATTCGCACTATTAAGCTGATATTTGAGTTACCTAATTAAGATGCTGCAGTGTTTCAAGAAAAGATACAGTCAATACAGTAATTGTGAAAAATGTCTGACTGACAGCAGCACTGGGTACCCAAGTCTTCCTAATAAGCAACACAACAGGTACAGCAGGGCAGATGCAGGTCTTCCAGACAACGCCTTGCCAGTGAGTCTCAACCCAGTTCCTGCAGGTGAGACGCCATACCATGTAATCCTTGGCCTCAAAGGAGAGGGTGCCAATTACTGTCAACTGCTTGACTACTTTTGTGCTAGTAACGGGACTGAGACCTTCACAATCTCACTTCACATAAGCCACCTCACATCCATTAGATAAGAATTGCTTCAGGGAGCCAGCCCGGTGGTGCTGAAGGTTGAGGTGCTGGACGCCACCCCTCACTCTGTGCTGGCAACTCAGGTTTTGGAATGGACTCGGGCTGTCAGGGGAGGAGAGGCTTGAGCGTCCGGAGGACTGCTCTCCACTCCTGGGGAGGGTGAGGTGTGTGCCCTCTATGTTAGTGCCCCCAGTGGAGACTGGGGGAGCAGCAGTTGGGGGGGGCCTGGTAACAGGAGTTGGGCTACAGCGGACATACTGCGGGTGAGTGCGATAGCGTGCTCACCGCGCACTGGAAGTCACTGCATGTCCACGCCCTAGGGGATTACAAGTTGGAAATCCCCTCACAGCGTGCAGGATGACGCCTACGACAGGCAACTTCCTCCCCCCAGCCAAACAATGCCTGAAATCAGTCAGAGTGCAGGGACCAAAGATGATGCGGTCTCTCCCCTTGGTCTGTCCCCTGCTAGGGGGAGCCCCTCCATGGGGGGTAAGCCATGATCCTCCCCAACTCTGCATCTGTGGCAGAGGCTGGCTGGTGGGGTAGTTGAATGTCTGTGCACAAGGCTGATCAGGGGCTAAGTACCACCTGCCGTACTGAGCAGCAAAAACAGAGTTACAAAAAAAAAAAAAAAAGAATGGCTTCAGGTCATTACTAAGCTAGATCAGACTCAAAACCACTGACCAAGAGGTTAAATGCTTCTAAACCTGCTGCTAATCCACTAAGCCATCCTGCCCCCTCAACTTATTATCTGTCAAATTAACTCCAGACTTGAATAAGTAGTATATGACTGAGTTTTTTAATACCGTAATGATTTAACCCTAATTAGGAAAAAAAAAAAAAAAAAAACTTCTGACCTAACCTTGAACTTGCTGCTCACAGTTGGGAGCCAGGCTACTCGTCCATGAAAAACCCTGGTTGGAAAGTGAAGTCTGATCCTTGAAACCACGACAGATATTTAATCACTGGCTTTTAGTGGACATGGCCAGTGGGAGTTGCGAGCACTTTTTTGGCACAAAATCAGAACCTTTCATGTCTAGATTCTTTTTTTTTTTTCTTCCCTGGAAAACAGGCGATGTGGAGCTTCGTACTGTCCTGACAATCAAATAATCTGTAGCCACAGCCTCAGACGCGTATGGCTAGCAGGTTTTAAAATGAAAAAAGAAAAATACCTTTACCTCATACAGTACTTTTCTGCTCATTATTCCAACGATGCTATCTACTCTTTTTCCAAGAACAAAATTAGGCAGCCTGTCTCCTGCCAGTTTAGTGAACTGGCATGCAACGTGTTACAGACTTGAACAGCTTTATTGGCTTTGGGGGACACAGATGGCAAATGTTATTTCAGTACACCACTAATTTACCTCCGCATATTCAAGCCAGGAAGGGGAAACAATACACAGAAAAAGCAACATATTGTTTTACAAGCTGCGGCTAGTCCATGACATAACGTTTAAACTAGTTGATTTTGACTAGTAAAACGGAGGGACTGAGCGACTCCATCTGAATGTCTACAATGTCAGAGATCTGTCAGCTCAGCATAACGCAGCATAAGAATATACGGCCAAAGCATCCTAGCCAGTTTTTAGAACTGACCTTTCTCTTCTACTGTCTGATCCCCATGGTATTTTGGGAGCTTATTTCTCTGTACTTACATATCCCATTTCACAGCTTGATTGCCAGCAATATAGCCCCAAATTATCAGTGGTTTAAACTGACACTAGATACCCACTGCATTTATTATTAAAACTCTTTTCCATTTATTTAGCAGAAAAGATGCACTGTAGAGTTTTATGCAGAGAGACAAAAACACTTTCAGAGTAGTACAGCAAAAGTAAGCGTGTCACATCTTGCGGTAGCACTACTGCTCTTGGACAAAAAGGGTGTGGGTTCTAATCCTACACCAGAAGATTTGGCAAATATGCCAACCCTGTAGCACTAGGGGGTGCTGCGCCGGAGTGGTGCCGTCCTTCAGATTAAGCTTCAGTGATTTCTGCCCTTCTCTGGCGGCTGTCTAGGTGGAAGTTAAAGATCTCATATGACACTTATCATAACAGTATTGGATTTTCCCCAGTGTCCTGGCCAGCACTGACCCATCGATGAAACAGGTTCATATTTATTTTATTTAGCTTTTGTTGACCGGGTAAGTGCACTAGACAAATCCTGCCTATTTTCAGGCACGACCCGGGGGGAGGGGGATACAGATGAATGCCAACTGACCTTGAACCAGATTAAGCTGTTGGTGGTATTTTTAGTGAATGAGGGAAATTTGGCCAGGACATTGGGGAAGTTCCCCATCTCTTTTCAATAAGTGCCATGTGATCTTTAACATCCACCTGAACTACCACCAATCCAGGCAGATGGGACCTCGGTTTAACATCTCATCCGAAAGATGGCACCTCAGAAGTGCAACACCCCTCTCATGCTGCACTACAGTGTCAGTACTGGGATATTAACCCAAGTGCCAGATGTGGGAACTGAACCCACAGCCCTCCGATCTCCCGGCCTCATAGGCGAGAGTGCTACCTACTGAGCCACTGACACCGGCATGAATATAATCCCCCACTACTTGGAAACAAGCTGTCACAGCTCAGTGTGCCTTTCCAGGTCACAAATTACCAATAAATAAAATCAAATGAATGCCCAGTGCTGGCAAAACAATGCAGTAATAGTGGTGGCCATCCCAACTGGAAATGACATCCTTTGGATGAGACATTAAACCACAGTCCCTTTTGTTCAGTCCTGATGGTTGACTAGGAGGAAATCAAAGATCTCTTGTTACAGTTTTGTAAAGATTAGGGATATGTTAAAAGCAGTTCCTCTCTTAACAAAACTGGATCAACTTCAATAGTCCATGACTGAGTGAAAACAGGCATGTCCACCAGAATCCAGGTCAGTAAGTAAAGCGTGCTTTGAGATACTTTGTGTATAAAAGGTGCTGTGCACATCCAAATGCAATTCTGTTCTCGTTAAGCAATGAAATGGACTTCCGGTAACGCTCAGGGTTGAACGGCAATGTCATTTTTACGCTCCTCAGGCCGTGGGTGAATAAAGTTAAAAAAAACAGTACAATAATCTACTGCTCGAGCTTGGCTAACCTTATTCTGATAACTCAGAGGGCAACGGCTACCGATCGGAACACTGAAATATGTTCTCCGGCTGCTAAGGTGAAAACATTAATGCTTCAGGATGAACATGCGCATCCTATGCTGCATATTCAGCCTGGATCCCCGACACAAGGTACAGATGGATGAAACTGAGCGGAGGGAGGATCGGAGCAGAACCTGCTCATAACCAAACTGGATGGTATAATGTCAGTAGTTCATCACCTGGAAACATCGGTAGCAAATCTTAACGCTGATGTTAAAAGAATAGATGCCTGCACAACAACTATGGAGTCAGCAGTTGGAGAACTCACAGAGAAAGCAGGATTCCACGACCGGGCTATCCTGTACCTTGAGAGCTCAAGCACGAACCAATGATCAGGAAACAAGGCCTGTCGTAATTATTTTTGAATTCACGGTGTCCCGGAGAACATGGAGAAAACGTTTTCCACCATGGGGGAATTTGTAAAACATATTCTCCATTCAGTTCTGATGATCCCTGACACTACTGTTTTGTCAATGGAAAGGGCCCATCGATCTCTGTTGCAAAAGCCAACTGACCAGAATGCCACGGCCCCACTCCACAGTGGTCTGCATGCTGGAATTCCCAAAATGGTAACTGATCTTACAGACGGCCTGGAATTCTAAAGAGCTGCTCCTTGACGGTGAATGAATTTTCTTCTATCGGGATTTCTCTGACCTCCACAATGAAAGACGCAAAGCAACCTGCGATGTTGTCAAACAAGCCAGGGAAAAAATACCCATACTCAACTGAATTGCCCTGCTTGGCTCAGAAACTGCACGGAACCTGGATCCCAATCTTTTGAATCTTTCTGTGAAGCAGCTACCACACTATGGAAATTGGGCATTAAATGGCCCAACACAGAGAGGGAAACACTGGAACACCAACTATCCCTGACAGAGTGCAGGAGAGCCGGATGACCTAACCAAGCAAACTTGGTGGCAGGCTCCATCCTGGAACACCTTACTGCAGATCTCTGTATACTTTTTATGGAGGAATCTCGTTCCCTAAACAGTGAAATTACAGCCGGCGTAAAACGCTTAGCTAAGTTACTCGTTTGTATGCATTTCTTTAGGTGATGAAGGGTACCGTGTTACTGTCCCCCCCCATCCCACGTGCTTCTCTCTAATCTCAGCATCAGACCCCTTTTTTTTTTCACCAAGCATTTTAACAGCCATGCTCTTTGTCATCTGGTAAGGGCTCATTGATAAACTGACTGGCAGCTCAGCTCAGTTAGTCAGACCACCTACTATCATATAAAGCCACTTCCTCATATCTGTCTCCTTGGGTGCTGCCTGGTTGCCACTTGCTCTGAGGGCTCTGTGATTTACTACTATATGGAGAGGGTGCACAAGGCTATCAGTCACACTCACACCCCCCAGTTAATGGTAACAAGAGCCTGCGGAGCTAGGCTACTTTCCCTTTCTCTTCATCATTACTACTCAGAAGCTCCTCCCCCTCAGTATACTATTTTTGTCATTTAAAATTATTTCTAGTCACACAAATTAATCATATTTTGGAGCACTTTAGGTAGGGGAAGCAGCTTGGGGTGTTGACTTTAAAACTCATGGTTTAGAGGGACCCAAGCCCTCTTTTTCACCAAGATGGATCATATGGGACAAATGAACATAGTTAAATTTTTATTAAATGTTAAAAAGGTTACGTCTATCTGCTTCTACTCTTTTAATGGATTCTCCTTTTGAAGATTCACTGTTGATTTGCATGGAGCCATTTGATAGTGTCAGTGGCTCAACAGGTTGCACACTCGCCTCTGAGGCCGGGAGATCAGAAGGCTGTAGGTTCTATCCCCACACCAGGCACTTGGGTTAAATCCCAATACTGACACTGTAGTGCAGCATGAGGGGGGTGCAGCACTCCTGAGGTGCTGTCTTTCAGATGAGACGTTAAACAGAGGTCCCATCAGCCTATTCTGGTGGTAGTTCAGGTGGATGTTAAAGATCCCATGGCACTTCTCGAAAAGAGTAGGGAATTTTACGGTGCCCTGACCAAATCCCCATTCACTAAAATACCACCAACAGCTTAATCTGGTTCAAGGTCAAGTTGTCATTCATCTGTATCCCTCCTGGGTCATGCCTGAAAATAAGCAGAATTTGTCTAGTGCACTTTCCTGGTCAAACTAAATAATAGATCACTTTTGAGACTGTTATATAACTAATACCGCTGAACCTAATGGGTAAGTTCCTTTCTCTCTCCGTGTAGGGGTAGGGTACAGCGTCTGCTTCTGTCGGCTGAGGAAGACGACCTGGATGAGGAGTGGCAATGTCTGCCCCTGTGCCTGTGATGCTCCAGAGTTGAACTCTTGGGTAAGAGCGAAGACAATGGCTGAGGGTCTGGAATGGGTGTCTTGTCCGGGGCCAGGGTGGGAGGCTGAGGTGGTGGAGGAGATGGGGGGTATCTTTCTTGAGCAAATCCCCCTTAACTGTGTTCCACCAGGATGTGAACAGCTGTCCGACGTCCGCCAGAGGAACCATGGGTACATGCAGGGGTGGTGTAGTCTTAGGTTCCGAGGGGGCCTTTGGTGGGTTGCTGGGCCCTGGCATCTCCTGTGGGTGGTCATCAGAGCTTGACAGTACATTAGGGCCTGTTGTTTAGTCACCTGTTGACTGGTCCGCTGACACCAGAACAGAAGGCATATGGCCTGTCGCTGTGTCGACAGGTACCTGATCGTCAGGCTGAAGGTCCATTGGAGATGGCAGCCCTGTCGTCAGGTTCTGAGGCGGTAGACCCGGGGGCATCTGGGCTGGAGTAGCTGCCTCAGATGTCTGGTCGCTTGGCTCCTTACCCCGTGGTGTCTGCCTCTGGTCCTTCCACCTATCGGAAGGCTGGTCATCACAGACCTGCATCATGGATTTTGTTTTTACAGTTGACATGCCTCTGGGAGAGCATTTCCTTGAGCAGGAATGCTCCTGGCATCTGCACCTGTCGTCTGCTGTCAATGATGAGTTGGAGCAGGAGGAAGACCCCACAGTCTTATCGGCTGAAGTCCTGGCCTTAGGCCCCAGTGGTTGCTGGAAGGGCCTAAGGCTTAGGGAGGGATCTGAAGGCCCTTGCCCCGAAGAGCTGCTGCCTGCTGAGAGGGTAAATGCGGGAGTTCTACATCAGCGGCAGGCCGGAGGATGGGCACCTGACTGGGGGCGACTCACGTCAGGAGTGCGAACCGGAAGGTTTGTCCGTACTATGAGGAGATTTCAAGCAGAACTCTGACCTACTGTCCTCCTTGTGTTGGTGCTTTACTCCTGAGTGTTTCTCCTTGTGGGAAGTTGGTGACCTGGAGGCTGAAGAGCCGACCTTCGATGGACGTTTAAGGGCAGTGAGCTGCTGCTCCATGATGTAGGCCTAGAGTGTCTTATGGCAACGGATGCGGGTCCACCGGTTAAATTTTCCACAGTCCAGGCAGGCGTCCACATTGTGGTCAAGACTCAGGCAGAAGAGGCACTGGGAGTGAAAGTCTTTTGCTGGAATATGCCGCCTGCACGGACACTTAGATTTCCGTTGCTTTGTTGGAGAAGACGGAGAAGACATAAACTGTATCGAAATATGAATAAAATATCGAGGAAATAAAACGGGTACTTCTTGAACTAGAAGACTAAGGATGGCGGTTGAGAGATGCAATGAGGCGTCCGAGAAGCCAAAGCGCATGGGTCGACAGTGAGAAAAGAACTGAGGTGGGGCAGGGAACCGCTCCTCTATACAGAGGGTGACGTTGGTGGGCGGACCGATGCAAGGGGCGGGCCCCAGCTGAGTACTGCTGGCTAGAAGTTTTCCATGGAGTCCTAGTGCCTGACGGCATAGTCCTTAAGGTGCAGCCACTTGCAGGAGCTCTTACTCGAAGTAAGATCTCCCCTTAGACTCCATCAGGTCTGACACGGCCTATCCTACTGCACGGACTTTGGTTCGCGACTACATGGAGATGGAGCTTTCACCCATTTGAGAGAGGATTGATGGCAAGTTCCCCCAGAAGTCTTCTCCTCCTTCTCCTTCCTTACTCCTCCTCCCATTTTTTGTTTGATTATTTTATTATTAGTATTTTAAATCAGGGCTTTTGGTATCAGTCAACTGAGATGAAGACATGATAAAGAAATTCATCATATTTGGAAAATGGCCAACACATGGTACCCTTAAACACCAACACCACACTTGGGCACTCTTAATGATTATTGTCTGTGACTCTGGAACCCAGCTAGGCCTTGACATCAGCATTAGACAGCTAATGGACTCTCCACTGGGCCCGAGGCTATTACTGACCTTCCCTTAGAGTGGTTAGGCTTGCTTACTAACGCAAGCAACACAGCTAACTAGCTGTAATGTGCCTTTTCAGAAACAGGCAGGTATTGCTTCTCACATAGGAAGCATCATAGATGATGCGTCCTCCACTACGTAGCTTTCTGTGTATATAGTTGCACCTCTTGTGTCTTTTGTTGATTTACAACATTTTTCCCGGTTCTACTAAAATGTATACTGTGAGTGACATCGATGCAGTAGTCCACAATAAATGAGGGCTGGTGTGTGCTTATTATTTTTGGCTCTGCTGGGGGTGAGACAGACAAAGGTTTCATGGTTAATTCTCTATTATTTGACTAATGGCCTCTTTAACCTCGTTAAATGTACAAGGGATTAACGCAGTGGTTAAAAGGACAAAAGATTCTAACACCTCTCGAGCAACTTGAATGTGATTTTTTTTTTGCTGTAGTCTTGGCTCTCAGACACCGAGCACTCGAAACTTCGACGGGTGTGGGTGGTCCAGGCAATTTCAGCCTCTCATGACTCTGCCAAATAGGCGGGGGGTGCTATTCTGCTTCAGAAAAATGTTCCTGTAAACATTTTTCACACAGAACAACTAGAAAATGGATTGGTGGCCATAGCTTCGGGAGTGCTTTTTGGGGATTGAATTCACCTCATTAATTTATATGCACCAAACATTGATACCCTGGCCTTCTTTAAATGACTTTTTCAAAAAGTCGCCTCCTTGGGGTGGGCAGGGTTACAATAGGGGTGCTTATAATGGTGTTTTGAACCCACAAATGGACCGAACTTCTGGCTGTGGGACCACGAACAAACACATGAGCAAACCGGTTCAGGCTGGCATAGAGGAACTAGCATTGGCTGATATCTGGCGAGAAATTCAAATTACGTACTTACCGTAATTATGATCTTTCTGTGTATCTTCACCATTCATCACAGATGGGTACTGGCCGGAGATCAGGACCACGCGGGAGCCTTTTTTTTTTTAAAAAGATAGGCGGAGCCGATGCAGCATCGGCGCCCGCCCTCGAGGCCGATGTACCACGTGGCGCCGAGGATTAGCCGAGCTGCATCGACTCCGCCTGCCTACCAGTTCTGAGTCGCCGGAGAGGTAGAGGAAGGGATGGAGGGTGGGACAAGAGAGTCAAGGGACAGAAAAAGGAGAAACTGAACTAAAAGGAGAAATAACGACTGAGAGGACAGCATATAAGAAGTAGACTAAGGGGTTGGGTAGGGCCCCAATCTGGAAGTGGAAGAAGGGAGGGAGAGAATTTCAGGAGAGAAAGTGAGAGGTAACAGGGATCCAGGACCCTTGTCCGTCACCAGACTGTATAGGAACTGCAAGGAGTTAGCAAAGCTCTTTGCCGGAATTCAAGGCACGGAATGACTGGCAATACCCCAAAGCAAAGTCGGCTATTCTGGAGAAGGACAGGGTACAGGGATTCAGTACTCCCTCTCTAAAGAGATATTTGGTGAAAAAAAGAAAAAGGAAACAATTTTTTTTTTTTTTAATCAGATGGATAACAGAAGGAGGGCAACCACCAGTTCCTACCCCATAGGGAAGAAGATATGTAGAAGAGAGGAGTGCCACTCAAACTATACCCCTTAGGGAAGACTGTCCCCCCCTGTGTGTCTCAACTAATTTCACTCAAGCAAGGGTGCCGGAAGATGGCAACAGTTGAGGGGGGCTAAGGAAGAAAGGGCACTTTCCCAATACTGGTTTTAACCATACAGGAACAACAAGTGGAGGGGCTACCACCCCTTTCGCCCCAGAGGTTCCGGCACCTATGCAGTGAAGATAGGGAAGGCACAGAGGGAGGAGGATTCCAGAGACTGAAGCCCCAAGGGGGAAGGTGGAGGGATTGTGATGAATGGTGAGAGTACACAGAAAGATCATAATTACGGTGAGTACATAATTTGAATATCTTATCTGTGTCAATCTTCACCATTCATCCGATGGGTGAGTACCAAGCCCCCCGAAGGGGGCTGACTGATTGCACCCTAAGGGACAGTGTCCCTTAGCCCTCAGTGGGTGACACACTAAGGGGGGGAACCTTCTGGGCCTGAGGAGGCCCTAGAGAGGGGAGAGCGAGACGGGTTCCCCGGAGGGGGAAGGAATTTGCCCCGACAAACGCCGTCTCGCCCTACGGGAAAAGAGGTAGGTTCCCTGGTGAGTGGAGCAAATCACCCTACGCCGGGTCAAGGGTGACAACCGGGAAAGACGAAGCCATGCCGATCTTCTGGTGCAGATCGCTGTCCCTACGACCCTGGTAGCTACCTCATTGGCGTCGTAAGATGCCCTTGCTTGGTGCCTTGCTAGCTCCAGGCCACGTGCAGAGAGAGCAATGGCTTGCCTGGTTTGCTCCGAGTCAGGCAGAGCAGCTAGGAACTGACCTAGCGCTGACCACAAGTACCTGTTATAGGCAGCGTAGTGGGCCTGATGCACAGAAATGGAGAGAAGCAGCCGTGCCGAGTAGAAAGTCCTCCTCCCCCAGAAATCAAAATCCAAGGAGTCCTGATCTGGGGGCCGGTCACGGTGGAGGGCGCGAACCCATCAGGAGTGTCCAGGTGCGTCAATCCGGACTGCAGATGAGGCAAGGAGCCTGGAGACTCCAGGGGAGCGCAATACCTCTGGCAAAGGTCCCTAGGGGCAGGAACTCCGGAGAAGGGCCTCTGCCAGAAACGCATGGACGCCTCCCGAAGGGAGGCCAAGGCGGCACCACGAGGGTGGCTGTCCCAAAATCGCCTAGAAAGGCAGCGCCGCATGCTCGGGATTGCTCACAGAAGAAGGAAAGGTGAAGGTCCTCCATCATCCTCACGAGGAACGCTGATACTCAAGAGATCAGCAGCAGGAGAGATGTGGACAGAAGGTTCCTCTCCCCAGAAGAGGGGATGAGGAGCTGGAGGTCACCATAGGCTCGGAGGGTGTGCCGGGGAGGTTGAAAACCTGGCTGTCCAAAGCCCTAACGTAAGGAGGAACCGAGCAGCCACCGCCTGGAACTGTTCCCAGCTGAGAGCCCTTAGGACCAAAAGATACCTGGGAACGCAGGAGAAGGCGGCAGAGGAGTGGACAGAGCCGAGAGAAGAAGTCGGCTGACCTCTGCCAGGGCTAAGGAGCGGACCACGGACTCCGCGGGGGAGTCCTGAAGACTCCGCAGTCGACAGCTGCACAACCGCTTGGTACTGCCTAGACTGCGCCAAAGATCCCCAAGTGAGGTGACCGGGGCCGTGAAGGTCCAGAAGGACGGTCCCCTGCCTCAAAAGAATGGGACCCTCTCCAAGGAACCCAAAGGGGAAGGGAGTCCGCACTCCGGCTCCGTCCCAGGACCCAGGTAGGTCCAAGAGAAGGGCCTGCCGAACCTATACCCCTCGACCCTTCGGAGTCCGAAAGGGTCCTAGCCCTCGAAGTGGCCAGTCTAGGCAGCTCCGTACCCAGGGCCGCTCCCGAAGGGGCAATCCCGAGGAGCACCTTCCCCTCTCGTGGCCCTCTCGATAGGCCCCAAAGTTGGGCAACCGAGAGATGCCACAGTAGGGGGTACCACCGTAGAGGGGTCAAGGAACCCCCCAAGGCTAGGCTGCAAGGCGATGGTGGCACGCACCACAGCCCGCGGTCAGCACCACTGACCCAGCCCCAGAGGAACCCCGACTCACCTCGGAGGGGACTGGCCACAACCGAAGAGGAAACCACCAGTTCATCCTCCTTGCAGACAACCCGAAGGGTGTGACTGCCATTAGACTCGAGCTGGACTCCGACTCCAAAGAGGAAGAGTCCGAGGCCCTAAGCCAAACAGTAGGGGGTCGAGGAAGGGACACCTTCCCAAGGGGCCCAGGAGCCAAGGCAATCCCTGCCCGGTCCACAGCACTGCGAGCGGTGCCAGCAGAAGGTGGCAGGGCAGCTTAAGCCAGAAGTCCTAGGCCAGGCCAGCCTGGCACCATCAGGTCCACCAGTGCCAGGGAGGCACCGGGATGGAGGCAGGCGCCGTCAACCCCAGTCTTGGAGCCAGCGCACCGCCAGGCGCTAGCGCCGCGTGCGTGAGTGAGAACGGCAGCGTTGGCGACACGAGGACTCGGCTCTGACCCGCGGCGCCGACATCGGCGCCGCGAGGCGTCGAGTCCCAGCGGCACCTACGTTGGCGCCGGCGGACGACACCAAAGCCCCGGCGCCGTGCTCAACCTCAGCGCTGAGGTGAGACATGGGGAGCGATGTCAAAGCGGTTTCACGGTGCCCGGCAAGCCCCCACGACGCCGACAGTCGGGTCGGCGCCCGATGCCGACAGGACCTCGGGCATCGCGAACGGCACCAAGGCCTCACGACGGCACTCAACGACAGCATCGACCCGCCCTAGCGGACCGCTGGAGCGACACCGGGGAGCCTTCACCGGGCGAGTGATTGCCGGAGCAGCGTGGAGGAAGGGACGGGCCTCTGCGCCGCGGAAGGAGCCTCGCCACGGCTGAGGCTAGAAGAGGCTGAGGCTCCTCCTCGCGGTCCGTGTAGAACCGGAGGGACCCGGAGGAGGGCCAGAGAACGCGGCTTGGCCCGACGAGTGCGCGGCCTACCCCCGAAAGTCGGTGGAGCTCGCCCGACCTTAAACGCGCGCTGTTCCAAAACTCGGCAGTCCATCGAGAAGCAGGCATCGCACAAATCCATGTCGTGTAGCGGGCCAAGGCACGAAAGGCATCGGTCATGTTGGTCGGTGACGGAGTACTTGCGGCCGCATGGGCACCGACGCATAGGGGGCCGCCCTGTCTTCTGCGATTTTTTCCTCCGACCGCCGTATACGACCTCGGCGGAGAAAAAACACCAAAAACACTTGACGCCGCTGTAAACGTAATAGAAAGGAAAGATCTTACCGGCAACGTCGAGTGGAGGCAAACACAGAACTAGTAGACCGACGACTAAAGACGCAGGCTTCAAGGCCTAAAATTTTAGAATAAGGCTTCTTCAGGCTTCCCACGAGGCGACCTCGACGGCGGGAGACGAAGAACTGGTAGGCAGGCGGAGTCGATGCAGCCTAACGGCTAATCCTCGAGCGCCACGTAGTACGTCGGCCTCGAGGACGGCGCCGATGCTGCATCGGTTCCGCCTATCTTTAAAAAAAAAAAAAAAGGCTCCCGCGGGGTCCTGATCAGTACCCATCTGTGATGAATGGTGAAGATTGACACAGATAAGATCTGCACCCACACCTACAAGACTATTCTTTTTATTTCGCAGTACAGCATTCCTGTTCTCACCTGGACTTTTTTCTCAGTTCCATAACAAGATTTATATAAGTTTACAAACTGTACCATTCATCCTAAGGTACTTTCCAATCATGCTCCCGTTTCCATGGTTTTGCGGCTGGGAGATTGGTTCAGAACAATATTTTGGTGATGACTCAAAGAAAAGTTTGAAAAACAGTATAATTATTTGTTGTTCAGTTTTGATTCCATATATATTCTATAGATTTCTCCTCCCTATTATTTATTACTGAGGAAATCTACTTGAATACATGATCTTTATCCCTGAGAGTTCATCTGCCTCTATGGCTTACTCCTTACTTCAAGTCATAATCCTCTGTTGTGACATGACGACCTGTTGCCATGAGAGTGTGTAATGACCTCAGGAAGGGAGAAAGCAACATGAACAGATGAACTCTTCAGGAGCAAATGTCTTGTTTGCATGCAACTGACCTCAGTACTAAATAATGGCGAGGAAACATACACAACTAAAGTGAAATATAAGCGGAACAGTGTTTAAATATTATGATTTGTTAAAGATCTCCTGAAGGCATCAGGAGCTCTTTAATGATGCAGAATTTAAACAGTTCATAGAAGAAACTATCTCTAACTTTCTCTTAGATCACCAAAACTCAGACGTCAAGACAAAATGGGTTTGCGATGCTTTAAAAGCCACCCTAAGGGGAGAATTATTTCCTACGCTTCATGGCTGAAACAGAGACATTCCGAGAAACAATTTACTTTAGAAAAGGTCAGGGAACTGGAAGAAAAACACAAACAGAAGGGGTTCCCTGAGGTTTATGAACAGCTTACAGCTGTCCGAAGGGAACTCAAATCCTTACTGGACAGCAAAGTAGAAGGCAGGCTTCGGTATCTTAACCAAACGTATTATGAGCATGGCAACAGGGCTGTTTGCCTCCTAGCCTTTCACTTACATAAGCAACAGGCCGGTTGGCATGTCAAAAAATTACACCATCCTACTCTAAAGCAAGCTGTTTACACACCAAAAGATAATGCATCACATGTTCACCACTATTATCAACATTTATATACCCCCACAGGTACCCACCAATTGAGCCCAGAAATATACAGGATTTCCTTCGTAACACTTATTTCCCATGTCTTTTTGAGGAAGACACCCATAGGCTGGAGAGCCCTATTTCTCTGCAAGAGGTGGAACAAGTAATCATGGAGATGAAATCGGGCAAGTCTCTGGGTCTAGATGGTTTTAATGTTGAATTTTTTTAAGCTTTTAAACACCATCTGGCCCCCCTACTAACTAAAATATTTAACACCTTTGAGGACCCCATAGATGCCCTTGATGCCTGGCAACAAGCCTCTCTCACAGTGATACCCAAACCTGGTAAACCTGAGAAAGTACAGTTACGTAAGAACTTACCATGACAGTAGATCTTCGAGAGAGGCTCTTGTAGTAGGTAATTATATATAGGACTGAAGCTGGCAGGCGTCAGAAGCCCACTGAAAAATTTCTAGCTAGCAGTCTCTGGCGGGGGACCGCCCCCACGTCAGGTGACCAGCGTCAGGCGATGTCAGTATAAATTGGCGATCCCCCACGCCCACCTTCCAGTTCTTTCCTGCCAAAGGCCAAAAAGGCAAAACAAGAGAGAAGTGGATAATCCCCTTCCTGGAAAAGGAACTGGAAAAGCTAAGGGGGATGGAGGACAGGAAGGCATTACCTACTGCAAGAGCCTCTCTTGAAGATCTACTGCTACGGTAAATTCTTACATAACTGTACTATCTTACTTCGAGAGGGCTTTTGCAGTAGGTAATTACATATAGGACTGAATCCCAAGCAGTCTGGAACAAAGAAAAGCACTCAGGAGGAGGAAAACTACCAACCAATAGAACCTCCAGCTGTAAGGGTCTTAAGAGAGAACAGCCAACCCGAAGCCTGCTCTACAGCAAGAGGCAATGTCCAAACTGTAGTTTTTCGTAAAGGTATGGACAGAAGTCCAAGTTGCAGCTGCGCAGATATCTGCTGCTGACACATTCTTGAAACAAGCTGTAAAGACAGCTACTCCTCTGGAGGAGTGACCTCTGACTTGACCCGGTAGGGTCTTGTTGTACTTTTTGTAACAGAAAGTGATACAATGAGCCAACCATTTGGATAGGCATTGCTTGGAAACAGCACTGCCCTTCTCTTTTGTGAGCAAAAGAGACAATGGCTGATCAGATTTCCTGAGATCCTTAGTCCATGTGGTGTAGTATC
The DNA here is from genome assembly GCA_016271365.2 of Neoceratodus forsteri. Taxonomy (NCBI): domain Eukaryota; kingdom Metazoa; phylum Chordata; order Ceratodontiformes; family Ceratodontidae; genus Neoceratodus; species Neoceratodus forsteri. The sequence continues at coordinate 24,085,919 of CM057452.1, read as the reverse complement.
GCAGTATTCTGTGAACGTCCAAAGTATGCAGGAGATACTCCCCTTGATTGGAGTGTTGCATAAAGAAAGCAGGTAGCTCAATGGATTGATTCAGTGTAGATTCTGCCACCACCTTAGGGAGAAACTCAGGGTTGGTGCGCAGAGCCACATGTTCCTTGTGGAAAATCAAGTAAGGGGTTTTGCACATCAAGGCCTGAAGCTCAGAAATTCGATGAGCTGAAGTAATGGCCACTAGGAAGAGAGTCTTCCAAGAAAGGAACTTCAAGTCAGCTGAAGCTGCAGGTTTAAAGAGAGGCAGAGTAAGTTTCTTGAGAACAAATTTCAAATCCCAAGGAGGAGCAGGGACGCGGATGGGGGTCTTAATTGGAGGACCCCTCTGAGGGAAAAGTTTTAGAGACTTCCAACTGCGTGAAAGACCTGTTTCTAAAAGCGACATGGTAGGCTGAGACAGCCACCATGTGAACCTTCAAGGAGGAACGACTGAGACCCAGGTCAAAGAGATGATGCATATAGTCCGGGATTCTCTCGATAGGGCAAGAGAAAGGCTTGAAGTCCTTCGAAGAAGCCCAAATCGAAAAACATTTCCACTTCATGGCATAGGTGGACCTAGTGGACAGCTTTCTGGCCTCCACCAGAATATCTACGATGAGTGCAGAGGCCCCAAAACGGGCTTGAGCTACATCTGCAGGAGCCACGCATGCAACTGAAGGGATCTGAGACCTGGATGAACCAGGGTACCCTGATCCTGGATCAGCAAATGCTGTGACAAAGGAAGAAGTGGAGGTTCCTCTGCAAACTGTTACAGAAGAGAGAGAACCAAACTTGCCTGAGCCAGAATGGAGCGATGAGGATGATCCGGGCTCCTTCTGAACTGAGTTTGTGGAGGTGGAAGACTAGGTTTGCTGACCAAGGCACCTAGCTTCACCCGAGCTCTTTTCTTCTAGGTTGCTAGAAAGGACAGAGCAAAGAACCTTACCAAAGCAAGGATAAGGATTAAGGCTTCTTTTGGCTAGGCAGATTTACTGTGTGTTGTTATTTTTATTTTGTACTCACAGGGGTTGTTACTGTTTGCTGCTAACATTTTATTGCTTTATTTTCTCTGATTCAAACTGTTGTTGCTGGGTATACCTTCTGCTACATTATCACAGGGTGTGCCTACAGATTACTGCTGTAGTCTTCTGATTCACATTGTCTTTTGCAAGGTATATCTTCTGTTACTGCTTTATTTTTCTCTGTAGTAAAGTGTTTCTTAAAGGGTATATCTTCTGTGAAACGATTACAGGTGGTACTTACATTTTTCTGACTTTTTATCATTAGGCTAAGCAAAATTACTGTTTGCCACTATTTTTTTTTTGTTGAAAGTTTTATTGTTTGTCTCACAGGTGTTGCAGTCTCCTTCTCACATTGAAGGAGCTAAACGGCTTCCATCCCATAGCTCTTCCAGGAGATTAAGTGTGTATCTGGGGGTGGAGCTGACAAACTGTCAGGAACTTCCAACAGAGGGAAGGGTTAAAAGGTCAGGTTAGTTGATATCTTGGAGGTGGAAGACTAGGTTTGCTGGCCAAGGCACCTAGTTTCACCTGAGCTCTTTTCTTCTAGGTTGCTAGAAAGGACAGAGAAAAGAACCTTACCAGAGCAAGGATAAGGATTAAGGCTTCTTTTGGCAAGGCAGATTTACTGTGTGTTGTTATTTTTATTTTGTACTCACAGGGATTGTTATGGTTTGTTGCTAACATTTTATTGCTTTATTTTCTCTGATTCAAAGTGTTGTTGCTGGGTATACCTTCTGCTGCATTATCACAGGGTGTGCCTACAGGTGTGTGTTTACAGATTACTGTTGTAGACTTCTGATTCAAATTGTCTTTTGCAAGGTATATCTTCTGTTACTGCTTTATTTTTCTCTGTAGCAAAGTGTTTCTTACAGGGTATATCTTCTGTGAAATTATTAAAGGTGGTGCTTTACAGTTTTATCTATCATTAGGATAAGCTTTATGGGCTACTGCATTTGTTGCTGGCTGATTGTTTCTGCTCTTACCTCCTTGTTTCTTTCGTCCGTGGTTCTTCTTTTTCGGCAGGGGAAAGGCCCAGCTACCCACCCCAGACTACACTCCTTTTATAGGGTAGCACAGTCGTGACATTTCCTGCAGCAAAGCAGGAAGTGGCGGATCAGAGGGGTATCCACACAGTGACCTCATTTACAGGGGCACTAGTACTTTAACTTGTTATAACAAGTTATACAAAAACAAACAAAACACAAAATCAAACTTTTTCTTTCATTTTCTTCCTTCTTATTACTCTGACCAGGTTATAAACCCAGCAACTTTTCTGGAATGGATATCATTAACTGCAGGTACTGCAGAACACTTTTCAGAAGGGCAGTTTTACAGGATTTAGGACACTGTCCTACATGCTGGGCCATTGGAGATCTAATGGCTCAGCTCCAGGCAGCATGGGCAGAGATTGCGCACCTCAAACTGCATATTAAAGAGGAAATGTATTATAAGAACCGCCCACTATTTCCCCAACATCCAACAGTAGCACCTTGACTGCAGAGGGTAGTTCGTCCAGGAGGTTGGCAGGTGGTTAGGAGGGGCAAATCGGGTGCCCCATCACTCGGTGCTCACCAACATATCACCTCCACAAACCACATAAAATCTACAAACAGGTATCTGCCTCTATCTCCGAAATCAAACAAAGGGGCAGAGGACACTGCAGCACAGGAGCTAGCACAACAAAACTCACCCAAAACAGGAACCATAACAAAAAAAGCAAAAAAGGAAATCCAGAAATCTTCTGATCATAGGAGACTCCATGATTCGGGGAGTTGATATGTATCTCCGGCCAGGGGTAATGGTCAGATGTCTCCCAGGTACATCAGCGTGGCGAGACACTGACCGCATTGCTAAAATTGTTCCGGAAGCAGGAGAAACACTGACATCCTGGTACACATAGGGACCAACAATCTCACCAGCCGGTCAGTTGTGGAGACCAAGGAACACCTGACCAGGCTGGGTGACAAACTATCATCCATTTTGTCCTCTTCTCCTTCTCTGAGATCCTGCCAGTCTGAGAGAGAGGAACAGATGGACGGAAGGTCAGAGAAGAGGAGATAGGAGAGCTAAACATGTGGCTCAAGGGATGGTCCCAGGAAAAAGGACACAAAGTTGTAGGGAACTGGCAACAGTTTTGGGAGCGAAAGTTCTTTAAATTTGATGGACTGCATCCGACTAAGGAGGGAGTCAGTGCATTGGGGCAGAATTTTGACGTCTTTGCACAATATTTAAACTAGCAAATGGGGAGAGGGTGCAGCACCCCATACGTCGAATGGGAAGAACACCCCTCCCCCCTCAGCTAGTGGTCAAACAGGAGTTCAGCATGTTTGTAGTTCATTTGCATCATCAGGTAAAGAAAAGATCCGCCCCCCTACCTATTTATTAAGGAAAGGCTGGACCTCGCCCAACAACTAACACACCAAAATCTGGCCAATGGAAAATCATGTACACAAATGCTCGTCAGTTTGGGAAACAAGATCCCAGACCTGCAGGCAATAATGACAGAGGCTAAACTGGACATAGTAGCCATTAGCGAGACATGGTTTACCAGTAACCACACTTGGGAGACTTCAGTACCTGGCTCACGTACTGTTCAGAAGAAATCGAGGAGTGCAAAGGGGGGTGGAGTGGCCCTTTATGTCAATGAAATATCAAAGCTACAGAAATTCAGAATACATAAAGACCGAAGAACTGTTGGTCACCCTGGAAACAGGAAATGGGACAACCCGTGCGAACTGGGGTTGTGTACAGGCCTCCAGACCAGGGGGAAGACATAGACACATTACTGCTGGAAGATATACAAAACATGACAGCTAAAGGTGAGGTTCTGATAATGGGAGACTTCAACATGACAGATACAGATTGGTCAATACCAGCAGGGACATCTGCCAGAACTCGACACATGGTGAATTCCCTGCAGGGGGAAGGCCTCAAACAACTGGTACAACAACCCACAAGAGACAGGGCTATCCTAGATCTAGTACTGACTAACAGAGAAAGGATCACAGATCTCCAGGTAGAAGGTCACCTGGTTGCCAGTGACCATCACATGGTATGGTTCAATTTGGCCACTAGAACAAAATCATCCCATTCCAAAGCAAAAATATGGGACTTCAGAGGAGCTGACTTTGATAAGATGGCTAACAGAGTTAAGCTAGCCCTGGCCAAAAGAAATACAGGTGAGGGGGTACAGGCAAAGTGGGCAAGCATTAAAGATGCAATACTTGAAGCAACATCCCATTGTGTTAGTGACAAAAGGAAGTGCAAAAGAAGAAGGAAACCACTTTGGTTCTCAAACACAGTAGCAGAAAAGGTCAGAGCCAAAAGGCTGGCCTTCAGGAAATATAAGGGAATGCAGCAGGATGAAGATAGGGAGGCAGGGAAGGCAGTAAGGCAGGCAAAGGCCCAAACCGAGGAAATACTAGCACGAACAGTAAAAGAAGGTGACAAGACTTTCTATAGATACATTAGTGAAAGGAGAAAGTCCAGAAGGAGTATTGCTAAGATCAAAGGGTATAAGGGGGCGTGTGAGGAGGAGGACCATGTAAAAGCACCTATCCTAAATAGATACTTCTGCTCAGTATTTACTGAAGAGAAGGTAGGGCAGGGTCCACAGCTCAGCACCATGGACATGGGGGAGGGAGGTGTGCACTAGTCCCTTCACAAAAGAAAGGGTCCTACAAGAGCTCGATAAGCTTAGGGTGGACAAAGCAATGGGACCTGATGGCATACGTCCCAGGGTACTAAAGGAGCCAACTAGCAGAGCCATTAGGAGAACTGTTTAGTGAGTCTCTGAGCACAGGAGAGGTCCCAGAAGACTGGAGAAGGGCTCATGGGATCCCGCTCCACAAGAATGGTAGCAGGGAGGAGGCAGGGAACTACAGACCAGTCAGTCTTACCTCAGTAGTGGGCAAGATTATGGAACACTCCTTAAGGAAAGGATAGTGCAACACCTGGAATCCATAGGAGCACAGGATCCAAGACAGCATGGGTTTACAAAAGGAAGGTCCTGTCAAACTAATCTCATAGATTTCTGTGACTGGGTAACCAGAGTGGTGGACCAAGGGGGAGCAGTTGATGTTGCCTACCTTGACTTCAACAAAGCTTTTAATACTGTTCCACATAGAAGATTGATTAATAAGCTGGGTAGGCTTGGGGTGGGTCAGACGTTGGTCAACTGGGTGGCAAACTGGTTGACGGGCAGAAAACAGAGAGTGGTGGTAAATAGTATACTGTCAGAAGAGATGCAAGTCAAAAGTGGGGTACCTCAGGGATCAATCCTGGGGCCAGTTCTCTTCAATATCTTCATCAGTGACATTGCAGATGGACTGGAGGATAAGGTGTGACTGTTTGCAGATGACACCAAGATCTGCAACAGAGTAGATGATCCAGATGGGGTGGGCAGAATGAGAAGAGATCTGGATAAACTAGCAAACTGGTCAGAAGAGTGGCAACTGGGGTTTAACGCAAAGAAGTGCAAGATCCTGCACATAGGGAAGAGAAACCCTGAAGCCACCTATAGGCTGGGAGGGGAGTTGCTGGCAGTAACAAGGGAAGATAGAGACTTGGGCGTCATCATCACCGATGACCTGAAATCATCGAAGCAGACCACTAAAGCAGTAGGTAAGGCTAGACCGCTAGAGAGATGTTGGGGTGTATTAGTAGGGGCATCACAAGTCGGAAGAGGGAGGTAATAATCCCTCTTTACAAGACACTGGTTAGGCCCCATCTGGAGTACCGCTGCAGTACTGGAGGCCAGACCTACACAAGCACATTAACCAAACTAAGGCAGTCCAGAGAAGGGCAACCAAAATGGTGCAGGGACTGCATCAGAAAACATATGAGGACAGATTAACTGAGCTCAATATGTATACCCTAGAGCAAAGGAGGAAGAGAGGTCATATGATTGAAACATTCAAACACCTTAAGGGCATTAACAAGGTGAAAGAGTAACATATTTCAGTATAAGAAAAATAGCAGGACAAGAGGACACAGCATGAGATTAGAAGGAGGCCGATTAAGGGGTAATGTGAGTAAGTTCTTTTTCACAGAAAGGGTGGTGGATACATGGAATGGCCTACCTCAGGAAGTGGTGGATATGAATACAGTACAGGGCTTCAAACAGGCATGGGATAGGCATAAGGGAGCAATACAGATGAGTATGAATAGATAGGCCATTGACAAAGCAAAGGCCAATGGCACATTCATAAGGTAGAAAAGAAATGGGCAGACTGGATGGGCCTTGCGGTCCTTATCTGCCGTCAACTTCTATGTTTCTATGTGTAAGACCCTCGGAATTAAGGGAATTGGAGGGAATGCATAGACGAATCTGTCCTTCCAGTCGCGAGACAGAGCATCCCGCCAGAAAATGCCTCGCCCTGGAGGGAGCGAGCAGAAGGCGGGAAGTTTTGCATTTTGAGGGGACGCGAACAGGTCTACCTGAGGGGTTCCCCAGTGCAGGAAGATATCGTCTGCTACCTCTTGATCCAGTTCCCATTCGTGTGCTTTGGCTGACGACCGACTGTGGTGATCCGCCAGTGTGTTTTTGACTCCCAGAACATGAATTGCCATCAGGTGAAGGTTGTGCTGAACAGCCCAACTCGAAACTCTCATTGCTTCCCTGCACAGAGGGTAGGAATGAGTTCCTCCCTGTTTGTTGATGCACCAGACTACGCACATGTTGTCCATCTGGATTGTCAGATGGCCGGGAAGAACGCAAGAGTTCAGAGTCCGGCCAGTGTACAAAACGGCCCTGAGCTCGAGCACATTTATATGAAGAGTCTGCTTGAGTCTAGACCAGGAGCCCAGAGTCCTGTGAGACCCTAGATGGGCTCCCCAGCCCTCTCCCAAGGCATCCGTTGTCAATGTTTGGGATGGGGGTTCAAAGCAAAAGGGAACTCCCTGGAAAAGGTTCTCTTGCACCATTCACCGTTGCAAGTCCCGGACCATGGGATCGGAAACCAGAACTTCCTGGTCTAGGTCGTCCAATGTCTGGTCCCACTGAGACTGAAGCATCTATTGAGGGATCCTCATATGGAGCTGAGCGCGAGGGACTGTCAGAATAGCAGCTGCCATGAGCCCGAGAAGGCAAAGGACTGACCTGGTGCTGAACCCTTCTACGACTGGACAACAGACTTGCATGAGCCTGGAGGGTGTCCACCCTGTCTGGAGGCAGAAAGGCCTTGCCAATGGTCGTGTCCAGGATCACCCCTATGAACTGGAGTTTTTGGCAAGGGACCAGATGGGACTTGGCCTGGTTGATGGTGATTCCCAGGCTGGTGAAAACCTGCAGGGTAAGGGAAAGAGAGCGCAGAAGTTCCTCCCTGGAAGGGGCTGCCAGGAGCCAGTCGTCCAGGTAAGGGAATACCTGCACCCCCTGGGTACGCAGGTAGGCCGCTACCACTGAAAGACATTTGGTGAACACTCAGAGAGCCAAGGAAAGACCAAATGGGAAGGCCTTGAATTGGTGCTGGTCCCCCTGGAATGAAAAACGAAGGAATTTGCTGTGGGAAGGGCAGATGGGGATATGCAGGTAGGCAATCTGCATATCCAAAGCGCACAGCCACTGTCCCCGCTGAAAGAGCAGCAGAAGGCTCTGCAGAGACAGCATTTTGAAATGCTTGTACGACACGAGCATGTTCAGGGAGCGGAGGTCTAAAATAGGCCTGACATCGCCTATTTTCTTTGGAACTAGGAAGAAATGGGAATAGTAACCTGTTCCCCAAAGGTGGGTCGGGACAGGCTCTATTGCTGCCTTCGAGAGAAGGGAGGAAATTTCTTCTAGGACCAGAGGAAGATGTTCCAGGGAGTAAGACGACTTTGGGGGTGGTTTGTGAAGAAACTCGATTGAATGTCCTGCTTCTATCAGTTGGAGCACCCAAGCATCTGATGTAATCCTCTCCCAACCCGGTAGATGGAAGGAGAACCTCCCCCCTACTGGTTCCACTGGGAGATCCAGAGGCTGTGGGAGAGTAAAGTAGTCAGGAGGTCTGGGAGACAGCGTCGCGGCTAAGCTCCCGCCCGCTTTTTGGGCGGGGACAGCAGCCGGAGGGGCCCGGCACGTTTGTTGGCCCGCTTGCCCTGAAGGTTTCGCTTTAGGCAAAGAACGTCTGCGAAAAGGGTGACACTGCTCCTGAGGGGACCTGTACAAAGAGTCAACAGACTTGAGTGCAGTGCCCTTCTCTTGCAGGTCGGTGATGATGTCCTTGACATCTCCACCGAACAGCACAGAACCCCTGAAGGGTGCAGCCTGAATAGCAGATTGCACTTCAGGGACCAATCCTGACACCTGGAGCCAGGCATGATTCCGAAGACCTATGGCGAAAGCCAAGCTCCGACCTGCTGCATCCACTTCACCGTATGTGGCACGGAGCATATGCCGACTGGCCAAACGAGCAGACCGGACGAGATCAGCCACTTCCTGTTTGGTTTGAGACTCAGGAAGGGAGTCCAATTTGGATTCCACCTGACTCAGGATAGTCTTCTGGTAGTCCCCCATATGCACCACATAGTTCAGGGCCCTAATCCCCAGTGTGGAAGAAGCATACACCTTCTTCCCGTACTGGTCTAGAAGACGGGATTCCTTGTCTGGTGGAGATGAGCTGAGATGTTTCAGATTCGCCGACCGGCCGTGAGCGGCACTAATCACGACCGAGTTGGCTTTGGGGTGTGTATTCAAAGAATCCACACCTTCAGGAGCCTGGTATAGCCGATCTGCCTTCCTCGGAAAGGGTGGCTAATGCAGACAGTTGTTTCCAAATAGTGGAAACAAGGTCGGCATGAGGCTCAATCCAGGGTGGAATCAATGTCGGAGCAGTTTTGGGCAGATCCAAGTGGGCAGCAAGCTTCTTCCACTGTGGATCTGGCTCCAGAGATTGCCACTGGTGGATCTCCTGGATCTTTCTCAGTAACTCAAGAAAGGAAGGATCTTCCGGAGGACACTTCAGTGGAGTCCTTGGCCTGGGACGGTCTGGAGTAAGTGGCTCGTCAGGATCAGAGCACCCCCCTGAGTCTGAGTCGGAGGGCTCCGAAGAAGAGAAGGAAGACTCCTCCCATGGCGGGGGAGGAATGGTCCCCTTGGGGAAGCATATCCTCCCTACCCCTGGCACCTGAGGGTTCACCTCTGGTGTCGGGAAGGGGGAAGGAGTCTCTCGTCTCCGATGAAGGGGATCCTGTGCAGGGTCCGGTGCTGGCAGACAGCTCTCTACCTCCCTGGTGAGTTGAGCCTTAGCCTCAGCCCACCAGGCAGCCAGAGTCTCCTTCAAATCCACCGGCGACTGGGGGGGCGGCAGAGGAGGAGGGGGATACAGAGACTGAGGGTATCCATAGGGCGAGTATCCGTAACCCGGTGGCAGGAAGCCCAGCATTGGGTACTGCGGCGTCTGGTACTGCGGCGCAGGATACTGCGGTCTTAGGTAGGATGGCTCCGGATAAGAGGGTGTCGGGTACTCTGGAAGCAGGGGCTCCACCAGAGCAGACAGTTCTGGTAGAGGCCCAGCAAGAGGACCAGGTACAGGTGGCCCTGTGAGCATCAGGCCCGGCGTTGGAACGGTGTCCGACAAAGGGATGTTGTCCAGCGTCTGATAGGCTGGCATCGGAGCCGGCGTCTGAGGGTTCGGTCCTACAGGAGGGAGCCCTGACGTCAGCGTATATAAATCTTCTGTATCGCCGGGGGAAGGATGGCTGAAATCCCCGGGGTCTAGCAGAGGAGATGCTGGAACCTCGGTAAGCAGCAGCAAACGCTGCGGCGAACCTGGGACAGTTGACTTGTCCAGAGTGTCCAACATAGGCTCTTTCACCGTGTTTTCGATGGACGGGCCGATGTCCGCCTTACCGGCGGGATCCGGGCAGGCGTCGGAGGAGCCAGCATCTAACTTATCAGATCCTGCGCCTGATGAAGGCCATGTGGGGAAGCGACCTTGGCGGGCATTGGTGGGACCGTGCACCCCCCCCGAAGGGGCTGGTGTCTTACCAGTCCTGTCCGAGCAGATGTCGGAGGCCCCGGCGTCCAGCTTACTGGTCCCGCTTGACCCGGAGGCGTGGCAGCCTTCCCAGGGCAGTCACCTCCTTTGCCCGGAGGCACCTGAGGGGCCAGTGAGCCCGGCCGGGAGGGCAGCGCCTTCTTGGAAACCTTCAAGACAGCCGTCAAGGGTTGGTCCCGGGGGCATTACCTAAAGTACGGCAACTCCAGCCGAAGTCACGGTAGCTGTGGAGGTGGCGTCCCAGTCCTGGTGCTTCTCCTCCTTTTTACAGTGTCCCTTGGGGGAAGTGGAGGTCTGCCTAAGCCTCTTCAGCTCCTTCTCCATGGAGGCCATTCTCTTCTTAAAAACGTGGGCCACCAGAGACTGCTTCCTCTGTTTACAGGTAGTGGCGCTGAATTGCTGGCAGTGCTGGCACTTCTCCATGGGCTGTTCTGGGCCTAGGCAGAAGAGGCACAGGGAGTGACCTTCCTAATGCGGTACCTGTGATCCGCACGAGTCGCACTTGTTCTTATGCGAATCAGAGGGTGTAGGGGACGACATAAGAAGAAAATAAAAAAAATGGCGAAAAAACTCAGTAAACAAGACCGACAATAGACTGACGAGCAGAGGAACTTAACCACGAGGCACTTTCACAAGTTGACGGTGGGAAATAACTAGAAGGCGGGTGTGAAGGACCGCCCCTTTATACTGACGTTGCCTGACGCCAGTCACCTGACATGGGGGGCGTTCCCCCGCCAGAGACTGCTAGCTAGAAATTTTTCCGTGGAGTTCTGACGCTTGCCGGCTTCAGTCCTATATGTAATTACCAACTGCAAGAGCCCTCTCGAGGTAAGATCAAATGTTATTCTTACCACCCTGTATCTCTTCTTAATGTAGACTCGAAAAGATTCACAAAAATATTGGCAAATAGGATAAACGCATTTTTGCCTCAGCTGGTGCACCCTAATCAATCTCGTTTTATCCCCCAGAGACATCTTATAGTTAGTTAAAGTTTATCCATTTAGCTTACAGCCATTATGAAGCAGGACAAAAACAATAACAAAAGCAGATTTCACATATTTTACATATCCGGTACAAACAGATTTACAAAAGCCAGGACATAAGACGTCTAAAAATATAAATAGCCAAATAGCTTCCATCTCTATATAAAAATACACCAATCACAATATTTAACAAAGTCTACTATTTATATCCTTATACTAATAATAGGAACAAAGTTGTTTAACTCAGTTATTTGGGCACTTTAAGTCATTACCAACGGGTAATTCTCCCTCAAATTTTATTGCATTTTGCCCCGATTTATTCATAACATTTATATTCCTATGTCTACTTAAAGCTACAAAGAGCTTGTACAAAAATAAGTTATCCCTCCAAAATGTCATACTTTATAGCACTAAACTTGATCCCTACTCCATGGACCATAAGTGACCCTCTCAGAAGGGAGGTAGGCCCTCCCAAGTCCTAGGACACATAGAGCACACAACCAGAAGTGGAATTTCTGCACGGATTACTATCCCCGGATGGACTTGGTTCACCTTTAGCTGCACCAGCCTGTTTCTCCAGTTAGAGTTTGCCATAAGGGGTCTAAGTTGGGCACCCCATAGGGCAAGCTATCCCGTGCTCCACAAATGAACCCTATTATAGGCATCGACTCTCTTCTGTTACACATCCTGGAAACAAGTATAGGTCCCTACTGCCAGGTCCAACCCTTCCCAACACGTCTTTTTATTGTTTGTATATCCCAAGATCAGTATCGGCTAAAGGCCATAACTCCGGATCCCAGCCTACCTCAACTTCTGGGCCAGAAAGACCACTTTTTGGAGGATCCCAAGTCATGCTATGATTTTACTTCTATCTTTTTATTACCTTTATGTTCATATATCTACTTAGAACTGAGAAGGTCTTATACAAAACTAAATTATCCCTCTGAGGTACCATATTTTTGGCGCTGATCTTGCTCCCTACTCAACTGACCATAAGTGACCCTTGCAAAGGAGGGGGGCCGAGTCCAAGGCCATAGAGCACACAACCAAAAATGGACTTTCTGCATTGATTACTATCTCCCGATGGGTTAGGAAGACTGTAGCTGCTGGGACCAAAATGCACCGGCCTGTGCCACCAGTTAATGTTTGCCATAAGGAATCTAGATGGAGCACCCCAAAGTGCATGCTATCCCGTGCTCCACAAAATAATCCCTATTATAGGCATCAACTCTCTAACTAACAGCAGATTTGAGGCTTCAGTCAGGTAAGTGTCCGGGAGTCTGGATACCCTTCTTGGACTTGACTGAAGACCTAGAGGGAAGATCCATGCAATCCCAACAGGCAGAGGGCGACTGAAACATTAGAACAAGTTAGTGGATTCACTCCAACTTTTGATCACGGTCTATTTTACACATTTGGTATGGCTATGTTAATAAAAAAGTAAAAAAAAATCAAGCAATGAATTAACACTTGAACACGACTGCATATTGAGACATGTCACAATATTGTCCTATCACAAGAGTGTGATTGAATCATCGACCAACTGCAACATACAATACATAGGTTATGAAAACATGAACGAGAAACGTTACCTTACGGCTGCTCTTCCACATGTGCTTCATGTATGCGTAGGTTACTTGGGGGTGAACCGTTGGTAGGGGGTTATCCAATTGTTTGGAAGGGTCAACTCCAAGCAGCAGTACCAGCGTCTTATGTGCTAAAGCCTGGCAAAAAAAGCAAAAAAAAAAAGTAATAATTAGAGTTGACTTTACTCATGGGGGGGCTGCCATTCCCAAAGCTGAAAGGAAAACCCTTGTATCTACACAGTGCTATGAATATAGAGCTCTGCTGTCTGGTGACATTAAACCAGGCACTGCTCTGCTTTCCTTTCACCAAGTTAATAGCCAGCATGGCCAAACAAAACTGGGCAAGAATCAGTCAAGCCAATGCCAGTTTGGGCTTCAGAATGACCCCTTTAGATCCAAAACACCAGACAGAGTAACTTATTCTAGTTACAACAAAATGTTCTATCTTCTCCTTGACACCAGTGTTGATCCCTGTTAGTAAAATGTAACTGTAACAAAATGTACCAAGAACAATCTCCCTTCCGAACTTCATCTTGCCTTCCCCTCTCTGGTCCTTTAAAAGACTCCTCAGACCCCCCCGTGCCTCCAATGCTCCTAACCCCTATATCTGTATCTCCCTCCAGACCCCGTGCGTCTGTCTCCCCCTTAACTCCATCATGCCCTCTTTTACACCTCCCACCTTGACAACGGGTCCCTGTTGGGCTGTACTGGTTACCCTACGGCTCTGTCTGCCCCAATTTCCCTCCTAAGGGACCTAGTATTTGTCTCAAGGTGCTCAGGTCAAACTTTTAGTTTTGTATTGGTGATCTTACCTTTGTTTGGTTGTGCTTCTCCTACATAACTCAGGGACTAATCCCCCTTTTTTTAACTCCTGTACTTAACTGAAATTTTCTGTAATGCACACAGTACTGTAACCACATGTAACTCCTGCACATCTCTGTAAACTGTATGTCATACAGCTTATATTGTTACTTCAATTTACCATTGTGTTACTCTCACCCGGGTCGCACCTGGAAACGAGCCTCGGCTCAGCGTGCCTGTCCCACTCACCAATTTTAAATAAATAAATTACTCCTATTCTCTGCCTTGCAGGATGCTGGCAACAGAGACATTTGAGGGTATACAGACAGCCTACCATACTTAGGCCATGCTACTAAATGGGGAGTCAGTGCAAATGACACTACAAGGCACTGCGACTTTACAATCTCTCTTCAATTTACTTTCAGAAGTGTCAGAAACATAGACAGTGATGGCACAAAAAGACAGATGGTTCATCCAGTCTGTCCGTGGTTCCCTAGCTAACCCTGGGACCTACTGTTCATACAGGGTATAAGCCCTCCCTATCCACTTCCCTACTCCCCCCCCCCGTTACTGCCACCCTGAGTAACCCCTACACGCTTCACTCTGTCCCAACCATACATGAAACCATTAATGGTTTCGGCACCACCACCACCTGGGATGGAAGACTGTTCCATGGTTCCACCACTTTTTCTGTCTCACTGAATATAATGCTGCCAGTCTTGTCAGAGTAGAGAGAGCTGCATCCTGTCTTTAGTGATTTATTTAAAAACTGGAACCAAATAAACTGAAAGCAGCATCTCAGGTTGTATGTTCTGGTTCATACCTCAGTGATCTAAACTCTAGGCTGTATTGCCTATGTGTGGCTCAGGTTAAACAATGTTCTATCTACTCCTTAAACACCAGTGTTGATCCCTGTTGTTCCATTTTGTTTCCAAATCCATGGCACTGAGCCACATTTCATTCAGCCTGGAGTTCTTCCTCATGCCCCCATGTCCCAGAAGGCCAGCAAGAAGTGTCTGCTGCGTTCTCGTTCATCTCCGTCAGAAGAAAAGGTATGTTAAATAGTGGGTGTTCAAACTCAGCTGAGAATACTGATGGAGAACCTGGGTCTCTGAAATCATTTCAGATCTACAAAAAACCTACAGCAGGCTACGATCCGGGGAAAGGGCATCTTACAAGACAGGAGCAAAGGGCTATGAAAAATACAATATAAAAGTACTGGTACAAAAGCGCTACCATAACAAAAAACAAACATATAAAGAAATACATAACACTTCAAACACTAAAAGGCAGAGCACACACAAACCATGTAACAAGGGCACAGGTCATAAATAAATTTATTATAAAATGAATCACTTTTATTCATTTAATAATATACTTACTTATGCCCTGTGTGTATGCTCTGCCTTTCAGTGTTTCACTTGTTTCATTTGGGCATAGAAGTACCACGTCCTTGTGCTTGTTCCTTTGGTTACATCAAATACATAACACTGTTGCTTAGAAATTGCTGTTGATGCCAAGAGCATTTTATGTGTAATACAAACTGGTTTTGTAACTCTTGGTTTCCCACCACAATGGGATAGTCAAACGTTACTAGACTGGATGGACCCCCAATGGCCTTTTTTCTGCCATCATTTTCTACGTTCTCCCCCCGGCCCCACCAGGCCAGCCCCCTTCGGCTCTGTGGTATCCCCAACCTCTTCACCCACCGTCTCTGGGACTTACCCAGTGGAACTCACCTGCTCCTCCATAGCTAGCCCCATGCCCTGTGGCAGGGCCATGGGGGTTCCCCAAACCCCCTCCGGATACCTTGCTTGGGTGGGTCTGTTGTGCCCAGCAGGTGGCTTGGGGTCTGCAAGGAACCACGAGCATCATCCTGCTGCCTGGTGCTGTTTCCTGCTTTTCCGACCCACCCCCAGACACTCCATGGAGTTGGTGGTTTGACGTGCACACTAGGCATGCTGACGTCTTCGATCAGGGAGCGTCCCCCTCCCAAATCTTCTGCTTCCCTCGCATCACCACCTGTGGTCACCTAGGTGGCGATACTGTGGCAGAGCATGCTGTCCTCCATCCCCGAAGGAGGAGGAGACACCCCCTGGGACGCTCACCGACCCCCTCCCCACTGGAACTGACGACTTTGGCTTGTTTCCAAACTCTGGTCATCGGCGTTGCGAACAGTAGTGATACCACTGTGCCTACGGGCTGGCCATTTTCTATGTTTCTCATAAAATATTTGGAGCCCATTTCTGACTCCCCAAATGTAACCAGCACAGCTACTGTGCATGCAAAAGTTATTTATGGCACTAATGAAAGCTGCGGCTTGAGAGCTCTGGACACCAATGATACGATTATCTACATGGCAGGAACAGTACAGGCAGCCATGGTGGTTGTCTCCCCACAATGCACCCCAAGATGTGCCTCACTAGGAGCAACCTCTGGTAGGTGGAGGGTAGTTCAGACTCTGTGCCATTCAGTCCCAGGCCTGTCACTCGAGACTGCCAACAAGGCATCCATTAGTACATATTCACTACTTAATTAACAACTTCCAGTCACCAGTAGACTACCACAGATCTGAACCACTGGCCTAGAGATGAAAGGTTCCATATTCCTCTGCAGATCTACTACATGAAAGGTAATCATTCAGTAAAAACAGAAATAACTTGCTTCTTTCTGAAACAATTGCTGCAATGAAAGTAGAGGAACATTACCTCTCCACCCCCAAAAAATGTAGCCCTTAAATTGTTCCTAGTTTAAAAAAAGCAAAAACAACATATTATTGATTGATAGTTGCACATGGAATAACCATCCCCCTCACTAACAACCCCCTCCAACTTCCATTCGGCAAAGGCCTTGACTAAGGAGTATTTCAAGGCTTCTTTGTCATGTCACTGTTGCCCTCAAAATGGCCTATAGTCTACCCGCGGTGGTCTATTAACATGGTAGCCTGGTCTCGGAGGCTATCATGCCCTGACCTCTGCTACTGGGTGCTTCCCTTGGAAACACTATCTCTGCATAACAGTATTCTGTTCTTTTCTTTAGGCGAGACACTGGCCACAATTTAGAGTCTTTACCATCCCGCCCTTCTGAGGTGTGGTTAAACAGACCCTCTTCCATCTCCTGGCATTTATCACCGTATCCATTATGCATAACCCCGTGTATGTGTGGATCTGTACACCTTCTCCTATTATTTACTTCTTCATTGCCTATTCTACCTGTCTGTATTTCTCTGTTCCAGGTTCAATACCTTTTCCCCATCCCCAGGTTGCAACTGGAAACAAGACTGCTAGGACTCTACTTGTTCACCTGGTAAACTATGTTACAAATATACAGACTGCTCCCCCTTCTGTAGAATTTGCTGACGTAGCTGCTTGGTTTGTAGATGCTTCCCTATTCTCAACAGAAGTGAAAAACAGATTGTCCACATTCGCCTTAAGGAAATTCATTCTGGTGGAGATGACGCCCTTATGAAAGCTTCATATCTGCAGCAGCATCTGCTGGGATCAGACGCTGTGTCAGTGTGGCCCAGTTTCCTGCATGGCAACTGCCAATGAACTGCACTTGTTTTCCTGCAGGATTCTGCAGGATCAGGCATCTGATCCTGGTTGGCACTGCTGTACATGATTACAGCCTCATTTTTAGAGGTTGCGAAGATGAGGATTAATAACAGTGTTAACACAGAAACACAGCACTTGTCGGCAGATAAGGACCCAGTCTGCCCAGAAGATACCTACTTAGTCCGTCTCCACAGACTCTACTGCCTCCCTTACCATTTACTAATATTTCCCTTTGTGTATCCCATGCAGCTTTAAGCCAGACATTGCTTTTGCCTCTACCATTTCTGCTGGCAATCTGTTCCAGGTGTCAGTAAGGCAGTACTTCCTCACATCCTTCCTGAGCTCCTTCCTCTCCAGTTTCATTGCATGCCCCCTGGTCCTGGTACTCTTTCCCATTTGAGAGAGACTCCCCTCCTGCACCCTGTTCACCCTTGTGAGGTACTTGTATGCCTCTATCATGTCCCCTCTCACTCTCCTCTCTTCCCTTCCATACATGTTGAGAACCCTCAGTCTCTCCTTGTACGGCTTTCAGTGCAACCCCTGCACCATTTTAGCAGCCCTCTTCTGGACTGCCTCTACCCTGTCTGTGTCCTTTCTGAGCTGTGGCCTCCAGAACTGGACACAATACTTCAGGTGGGGGGTCTCTGCAGTGAGCAATGCAGTGGCAACACCACTTCCCTCCTCGCTATGTATCCCAGCATCCCACTATCCCAACCCACTGTTTTGTCACACTGCCCTGCCACTTTGAAGTCATCAGATACGACTATCACAAGGTCACTTCGCTGTCTTCACAATTACTGTTTGCAACAATGCATGCATGGAAAAGTACAGTACATATAATGTGGGTACCGAAATGACTTGGCATTCGTGGTGAAAAAACAGGACAAATAAAATGCATGCATTTGGAAAAACAATTCATATGGGAAACACTGTAACAAGCTTTAGAAATAGATACAATGTTTAACAATATTCAGTTTAGAACATGGATCTGAACACTCACCAGACGTCCACTCTTGCCGCACAGACTGGCATACTTCAGCCATGTTCTCATATCTTCATGAGGGTTGATGACTAGGGAGCGAACCATCAGAATACGCTGCCAGTCTTCAACGATTCGCTGGCAGCCCTGAAACAAAAGCAGAACATTGCTATATTTATGGCAGCGTATCTTTAAACTTCAGTAACAATTACAGCACTCAAAACTTTTTTCTGACATTGACATTGAAGATTGTGAAGTGAAAAGGTTTTTTCCATACTAAAACAAGCACTAGAGAAAACCTGGCCTCTTCTGGGAAGTATCTTAATAATACAGCAATTTAAGACTGTAAGGGACTCTAGGTCCATGATATCTGCCCCCCCCCCATCAAAAGCTAGGATGAACAAATATACTGAGCAAACAGATACCACTTTATAGGGTTTTCCCTACTCCATCTACGACTCAAGGTACCCAGGCATTTCCTTGGTATTCAGAAATGTGTCCAGGTTTACCCTGAAGTCCTGTACTGTCTTCATATCCACCACCTCCACTGGCAAGCTGTTCCACAGGCTCACTGCCTTCTGCTGTTCCCCTTGAATTACCACCTCTGAGCATCAGGGTGTGTCCCCACATCCTGCTGAAGGACACCACATCAAACAGCTATGTTCAGTCGTATTGATTCTCCTGACTATATGGAAGACTAGGTCCCTTTTAGCACACATGTTAGGGGTCACCAGCCTTTCATCACAGCTTCTGCCCCAACTCCCTGATCATTTTGGTGACACTGCATTGCTCCTTTATGACTGTCTAAATGTCCTTTTTGCACTGAGGAGCCCAGAACTGTTTACTTCAGGAGGCGTCCCACAGGGCCTGTAAAATGGCAGGATTACATTTCCTGCCCTGCCTGTTGCTCGCTCCCTTTGAATGCACCCCAGCATTCTACTGACCATCTCGACAGGGAAACTGCACTGCCTGTCATCCTTCCTTCTTGTCCATCAGGATCCCCAGGTCCCTTTTCTCTTACACTGCAGCAAGAGAAGCTCCACATGGTATGTATGTCCAGCCTCTGGTTTTCCCTCTTTTAGTGTAGTTCCCTGCATTTGGATACAAACAAGAGTCCAACCAGTCACCAAGGTTACTCAGATCCTCCCGAAATCTGTCCCTGTCCTCAAGTAATTCCACCGCCCTAAAAAGCTAAATGTTGTCACAGAACTTAAGCAGCCTGCTGGAGCCCCCACCACCCTAACAAACTAAATGTCCTCAGTAAACTAAAGCCTGCCAGAGACCCCATCGCAATAACAAGCTAAATGTCATCGGAGAACCTAATCAGCCTGCCGGAGAACCCAGGTTCCAGAACATTGGTGAAAATGTTGAACAGCAGTGATCGCTCCGGGATGCCACTTAGCACCTCTTTGCACACAGTGAAGGGTCCCTCCACCAGAACACCCCTGCTTCCTGTCCCCAAGACATTTAGCAATCCCCCTTACGTGTGCCATGTTCACACTGCACTGGGGGATGTTCCCTAGAAGTCTGCTAGTGTGCCATTGTGTCTAAAGGCCTTGCCGATGTCTAGAACGACAGCATGTATAACCCTGCCTAGTGGATACTTCCTTGAAGGAGATCAGGATGTTTCACAGGAAATGTTTGAAGTCTGGCAAGCAACTCATAATGCGATGGCAACAGTGATTCTATAGTTACGGTTTGATGGTCGAGTTACATTTTAAATCCCATTTGCCCTGCCAGTAACTCAGCAATTTACAGCAGCAGGGACCTTAGCTTGCAGGGTTTTGTTCTCAGGAACAGAATCTATTAACATGGAATTTCATTTCCCATGTAACTTTCATCCCCCACTTAAGTCCCCTCCATCAGACAAACCAGCGAGGTTCCAGCCCCGAGACTGCAGCGTAGCTTCACATATGGTGTGGGTCCATGAGCCCCTGAGGCCGTCATTCTGAAGGCTCAGGTTAATTTTCTCTCTGCCCTCACACTCATTCTTGCACTGCAGAAAATGCAAGACACAGCCTCACTGCAGAGAAGACCAAGTTCCATTGCCTACCACTGGGGTCACTGTAGATGCAGAATGTGATCCAACCCTTTCCTAAGCAGCATGGGCTGTGCCAACAGTACACCCAGCCTTGGGGCACAGGGATCGTTGCAGATGCAGAACGCCGTGCCTCCCTTTTCCAGGCAAAATCCACTGTGATGAAAGCACACGTGACCTGGACACAAGGGTCGCGGCAGATGCAGCGCCCTCCCCCCTTTCCCGGGTGGTAGGCGCTGAGATGACAGCACACCCAACCTGGGGCACATGGGTCACTGCAGCTGTAGAATGAAGTGCCGCCCTTTACCATGCAGTATGCGCTGTGATGACATCATACCCAATCTGGGGCACATGGGTCACTGCAGCTGTAGAATGAAGTGCCGCCCTTTACCATGCAGCATGCGCTGTGATGACAGCACACCCAACCTGGGGCATATGGGTCACTGCAGCTGTAGAATGAAGTGCTGCCCTTTACCATGCAGCATGCGCTGTGATGACAGCACACCCAACCTGGGGCACATGGGTCACTGCAGCTGTAGAATGAGGTGCCGCCCTTTACCATGCAGCATGCGCTGTGATGACATCATACCCAACCTGGGTCACATGGGTCACTGCAGCTGTAGAATGAAGTGCCGCCCTTTACCATGCAGCATGCGCTGTGATGACAGCACACCCAGCCTGGGGCACATGGGTCACTGCAGCTGTAGAACGAAGTGCCGCCCTTTACCATGCAGCATGCGCTGTGATGACAGCATACCAGCCTGGGGCACATAGGTCACTGCAGCTGTAGAACGGTGCTGCCTTACCATGCAGCATGCGCTGTGATGACAGCACACCCAACCTGGGGCACATGGGTCACTGCAGCTGTAGAACGAAGTGCCGCCTTTACCATGCAGTATGCGCCAGATGACATCATACCAATCTGGGGCACATGGGTCACTGCAGCTGTAGAATGAAGTGTCAGCTTTACCATGCAGCATGCGCCAGATGACAGCACACCCAACCTGGGGGCATATGGGGTCACTGCAGCTGTAGAATGAAGTGCTGCCTCACTATGCAGCATGCGCTGTGATGACAGCACACCCAACCTGGGGCACATGGGTCACTGCAGTTGTAGAATGAGGTGCCGCCTTTACCATGCAGCATGCGCTAGATGACATCATACCCAACCTGGGTCACATGGGTCACTGCAGCTGTAGAATGAAGTGCCGCCCTTTACCATGCAGCATGCGCTGTGATGACCTTTTTACCCAGCCTGGGGCACATGGGTCACTGCAGCTGTAGAGCAGTGCCGCCTTTACCATGCAGCATGCGCTGTGATGACAGCATACCCAGCCTGGGGCACATGGGTCACTGCAGCTGTAGGCAGTGCTGCCCTTTACCATGCAGCATGCGCTCTGATGACAGCACACCCAACCTGGGGCACATGGGTCACTGCAGCTGTAGAATGAAGTGCCGCCCTTTACCATGCAGCATGCGCTGTGATGAAAGCACACCCAACCTGGGGCACATGGGTCACTGCAGCTGTAGAATGAAGTGCCGCCCTTTACCATGCAGCATGCGCTGTGATGACAGCACACCCAACCTGGGGCACATGGGTCACTGCAGCTGTAGAATGAATTGCCGCCTTTACCATGTAGTATGCGCTGTGATGACAGCACACCCAACCTGGGGCACATGGGTCACTGCAGCTGTAGAATGAAGTGCCCTTTACCATGCAGCATGCGTTGTGATGACAGCACATCCAACCTGGGGCACATGGGTCACTGCAGCTGTAGAATGAAGTGCCACCCTTTACCATGCAGCATGCACTGCGATGACAGCACACCCAATCTGAGGCAGAGAGGTTGCTGCTGATGTACAATGCAGTGCCATCCTTTCTGAGACAGTATGGGCTGTGCCAACAGCACACCTGACCTGGGGCTGCATGGTTGGTTGGAGCCACCGCACGATCCAGAAAGTACAGTTTTGTACATACCGTAATGGCAGATCTTCGAGAGGATCTCTTGCAGCAGGTACTACTCTTGGGAGTCCACCAGAGGGCGCTCTTGTGGATGGTAACTTTCACCAGCAGTGCTCAGTGGGGACTGCCCACCATGATGTCATCACTCTGTGCAGTATAAATAAGTGGGCGGGCCCCAGTATCCTCAGTTCTCCGCTGGCTATCAGCTCGCTGAGCGTGACTCCAAGGCAGAACTGAGGAGACCAGTGGTTCTATCTATATATATATATAGTATATAGATAAATTGCTCTCTCTGAGAAGGAGGGGGATGGACGGAGGGAACATATCTGCTGCAAGAGATCCTCTTGAAGATCTACCATTACGGTAAGTATGAAACTGTACTATCTTCATCGAGGGTATCTCATAGAAACATAGAATTTGATGGCAAATAAGGATCGATTGGCCCACCTAGTCTGCCCATTTCCCTACCTAATGGATAAGCTGCAGATCCTAGTTAACCAACAGCCTACTTCCTCCTACCCCCACTAGAATTGCCTTATGTCTGTAACATGCATTCTTGAATTTCCCCACTGTTTTTGACTCCATGACCTCTTCAGGAAGGCTGTTCCATGCATCTACAACCCTCTCTGTAAAGAAATACTTCCTCACATTACCTCGGAGCCATCCCCCCTCTATCTTCAAATTGTGTCCCCTTGTTCTTGCACATCTCTTTTTTTGAAAGATGCTATCATCTTGGACTTTGTTAATTCCCTTGAGGTATTTTAAAGTTTCTATCATGTCACCACTCTCCTTCCTTTCCTCGAGGCTATACATCTTAAGCTCCTTCAGTCTTTCTTCATATGTCTTCTAGTGCAGACCCTGCATCATTTTGGTTGCCCTCCTCTGGACAGCCTCCACCCTGTCTATGTCTTTGCCGAAATGGGGTCTCCAGAACTGTACACAGTACTTCAGATGTGGTCTTACCAACTGTCTGTACAAAGGGCCAATGACTTCCTGTTTTCTACTGGTGATGCCTCTCCCCATGCATCCCAGTATCCCCCCAGCCATCCTTACTACCTTCTCACATTGCTGGCCCACCTTTAGGTCGTCTGATATGACTACCCCCAGGTCCCTTTCCTTTTTTGGTTTTGTCAGTATCTCACCCCCCATTGTGTACTCTTCCCCTGGGTTTTTGTTTTCTCTCCTGCAGCAGGTACTACTCTTGGGATGATTCTGAAGCAGTAATTATATGGAAGGGTGGCCGACCATGGGAGTAGGCCTTCTAGTACGGCATACCCAAATGTGGCACAGCGCCTAGAGGCTGTGTCTATACTATAGTGTTTTGTAAACATATGTATGGTAGACCATGTTGCAGCCTCACAAATGTCTGAGATGGAAACACCCTGGAAACAGGCCGTCGATGTAGAGAGGGCTCTCGTGGAATGGGCATGCACGTTGCCTGGTAATGGTATGTGGGCTTTATTGTAGCAATAAGTGATACGATTTGCCAGCCAATGTGACGATGTCTGCTTGGTTACAGACTGACCTTTTTCGCCTGGAGCAAAGGCTACGAAAAGTTCTTCTGTCTTTCTTGAAGGCTTAGAACGTGTCAGGTAAATGTTTAAAAGTCGATGGACATCCAGGGTATGTAATAATTTTTCACCTGGATTACAGTAGTTGGGGAAGTACACTGGAAAGTGTACGGATTGGTTTAGTGTGAACTCTGATACCACTTTTGGTGGAAAGGCTGGATTGGTAAGTAAGGAGACTTTATCCTTATGAAAGACCAGATAAGGTTCTCAGCACATAAGTGTTTGTAGCTCTGATATGTAGCAAGCGGATGTGATCGCTAAAATAGAGTCTTCCATGCAAGGATGCACATGTCACAGGAGTCAGCTGGTTCAAAGGGAGCTGACGTGAGTTGTTCTATAACAAAATTAAGATCCCAAGGTGGGACTGGCCTGTGAATAGGAGGCTTCAAGTGAAGAATCCCATTAATAAAGATTCTTGAGAGTTCCATCTGGACCAATGTACGAGCCCCGATAGGTTAGTGAAATGCTGAAATAGCAGCTAGGTGAACCTTGGTAGAGGAATATCTTAAATTAAGTGTTGTAAGGCATTCTAGTATGTCTGGAAGTGGGCATGATAAATAAAGCTACCAACAGTCCCTATTTTCCCAGGACAGTCCCTATTTTAGGCAGCATGTCCCAGTGTCCCCACAAGTTTTGCAAAATGTCACTTTTGTCCTGGTTTTTGCTTGCGTGTCCCAATTTTGTCCCTTTATTTTTTTGCTGACTGCTAATCTGTGAGTGACAGTTCTTTCTGCACCACTGTGGCACTGCTTGGGCGGAACAGCAATTTGCAGCTTCAACCCTTGCGCCTGTGTTGCACCACGACCACGTCAGTGGGAGCACAGTAAAGCATGTTCCTTCCTGTTAGATTAGATTGAGTAGTAGTGCAAACAAGCGCATGTGGACATCTGCCTGCCAGTAGCTGAGAGGGACTCCAGACAGAGAAGAGACCAGCAGCAGTGAACTAAGGTACTCGAATCTGATCAGCTGTAGGGAAGTGTGTGAAAACAATCTGGTGTGGTGGTGGGAGTCACTGAAGTGAAGTTTGCTCAGCAAATGAGGTGAGTGTAAATGGGTTGGATGGGACTGTGAGGAGGAGAAATACATGCTACTCAAATGTCTGATCACAATTTATTGAAGGTTTGCTTCTAATGAACTTTCTGTACATCATGATTTGGAATTTGCTGCAGCAGAATGATGTATTGTTTTAATCTGGATGTTTGCTACTGGTGTTACTGTGGGGCGGCATGGCCAGAGCAAGCAGCAAAATTGAATTGTGTGCAGCGTTGTCTGTGGCAGTGCCCGTGGGGGGGCACGGTCAGGATGGACCGTTCCAGTTTTCGGTATCGGAAATTTGGAAGCTTTAATGATAAAGGACTGAGTGATTTAGTAGCCACCCAATGGGCGAAATACTTCCATTTGTCTTGATAAGTCTTTCTTGTGGATGGTTTCCTTGTGGCCAGCAAGACCTGAGCCACATTTTGGAAAACATTATGTCTGTTTATGTAGATGCTCAGGAGCCACGCATGAAGGTACAGTGAGCGCAGATTGGGATGTAACAGAGATCCCTGATGTTGGGTTAGCAGATCCAGGTGGAGGGGAAGTGGAATAGGCTCCATGACTGTCAGCTGTTGAAGAAGTGGGAACCATATCTGTCTGGGCCAGAAGGGTGCTATTAATATCACCGTCGCTGGCTCCTGCTGCAGTTTCAAGAAGATCCGTTGAAGAAGTGGGATGGGGAAAGGCGTATGAAAACCGTCCCATCCACGTAAGGGATACAGCATCTATAGAATGCCCCTTCTCATCTGGTAAAATGGAACAAAAGTGAGGTAATCCGTGGTTGGTTGGAGATGCAAAGAGGTCCATCTCAGACATACCCCACTGTTGAAATATGTTCCATTGGACTGACTCCTGCAGGGTCCATTCATGGCCTTGTGCGTGGCGGCTGAAGTGGTCTGCCAGGATATTTTGTGTACCTAGGAGATGAACAGCTGTAAGTGTCAGCTGTTGACTTAGAGCTTCCCTCCAGGCTCCTGCTGTTTCTCGACAGAGGCTCTGGGATTTGGTGCTGCCTTGTTTGTTGATGTAGGAGACCACAGCCATATTGTATGACTGGACAAGAAGGGGCTTGGCATTAGATAAGGCTGAAATGTCCTGAGTGCCAGCCTTACTGCCCTCATCTCCAAAATACTGATGTATAGTTTGGCTGTGGAGGTGTCTCATAAACCCTGGGTTTGATGTAGGCCTAGATGGGTGCCCCATCCTCTGGAGGATGAGTCCATTGTCATAGTCTGAGATGGGATGGTTGCCTGGAAGGGCATGTTCTGGTCCAGATTGGATTTTTCTGTCCAACACTGTTAAGCCTTGCGTAAGGTGGGCGTGACTACCACCTGGTCCTCTAGGCTTCTGGTGCACTGAAGCAAATGGCTTTGCAGCACCCACTGGAGTGGTCTCATAAGAAGGTGAGCATAGGGTACTGTCGAGATAGCTGCGGCCATGTGACCTAGCAGTGCTAGGAATTGGCAGGCCATTGTGGCTGTGGCCGCCCAGCACCGTGTAGCCAGGGATATCAGATTGTAGCATCTGGCAGGAATGCTCTGCCACAGGTGGTATCTAGGACGGCTCCAATGTATTAGATTTGCTCAGACGGACCCAGTTGGGACTTGGGCACATTGACCGTTATACCAAGGTCTTCGAACAGTTGGAGCGTGGTCTGCAGAGACTGAATGAGGTCCTTTCTGAAGGATGCTCTTATGAGCCAGTGGTCCAAGTAAGGGAAGACTAAATATCACCTTCTCCGCAGGGCAGCTGCCACTCCTGCTAGGCATTTTGTAAAAGCCCTGGGAGCTGAGGACAGGCCAAATGGTAGTGCTCTGAACTGGTAATGGCTCTCCAATAGTTGGAAGTGCAGGTATCTGCGGTGGGCCGGTTGGATCAATATGTGAAGGTATGCATCCTTCATGTCCACAGCACATAACCAGTCTCCATGATGTAATAGAGGATGGACAGTGTGCAGAGCCACCATACGAAATCTTTTGTATTGTATGAATTTGTTGAGGTTTCTGAGATCTAATACTGGGCGTATATCTTCGGTATGTTTGGGTATAAGGAAGAAATGGGAATAGAATCCCTGGCCCAGCTGATTGGTAGGAACTGGTTGAACTGCCTTTTTTTTTTGTTGATGGATTCTAGTTCCTCCAACAGGATAGGGATATGTTCCTTGGGTAGGTGACATCTGGAGTTGGGTGCACTGGTGAACGAGATTAAGTTTCAATGTGTGAGCTGATTTTATCACCTGTAGCACCCACTCGTCTGATGTTATATGTTGCCATGCCTCTAGATGATTCTAAATTCGACTTCCCAGTCGCCAAGGCTGGCTAAAGAGCGCTGCGGAGGAGCTGAGGTGAGTCAGTTGGTGAGGGAGGCACCTGTCCCAGACAAGGGGGTGGTGCGACTTCCATGAGAGGCAGTAGAAGAGGCTCGACTAGACTGTTGGTATTGCTGTCTACCTCTATTGGATTGTCTATATTGCCTCTTTGACAGCTAGTTCTTCTAAACTGAAAGGGTTGTTAATATCTTTTCTCCCCCCACCTTGCTGGGAGGTATGGTACATCCCATGGACTGATCTATGGTACGGACCTAAGGCCTGTAGGTCATCTAGTATATTTGGAGTTGTGGAGCCAAAACGTTTTTCTCCATGAAAAAGAGCACTGAGTATTTTTTGTTGGACATCTGGGTGAAGCCTGAAATACGCAACCACGCATGGTGGCAGAGGTTCACACCCATGGCCGAGGATCTTGCTGAAGTGTCCGCCACATTACAGGCAGCTCTCAGCAGATAGTGAGAGAAGTTGGATCTAGTATTGAAGGTGGCAAAATGTTGGTCCTTCTCTGACTGTGGAAGTTTGTTTACCACTTCAGATGCCGCGTTTGAGAGTGTTTTTTTGGTACTTCAGAATGTGACCTATGTAGTCGACAATTCTTAAGTTCAATGTGGCTGGACCGCCGGTGCAGCAGCAAGGCGTCCGCCTGTGACACCGACATCCCGGGTTCGGGGATGGACCTGGGAGTCGGAGGGCCAGCCTGGGGGAGAAGGATGGAGCATCCCAGGAACTGCTCGCCTTCTCCGGGGGAAGGAAAAAGAATGTCCAGCGCAATGCAGACCTCTGGCAGAGGCTGGGGCACTGCCGCAGCAAGCATCACACATCAGGGGCGGGCAGATGCTAGCGTCATTGCATGTCCCCGTTCCCAGGGAAAATGGCAGCAAAAAATGCCAGCCACTAATGATGGCCCCCACTTCCGCTTCAGCTCAGACAATGGTGGACGGGGGGAGGCCAGGGCTAGAATACTGTGTTTCCTGGGAGTGGCAGCTCCACCCAGGGAGATAAGCCTGGGGATGGGGGGGGCAGTGAGCGGAGCAAGGTACCAGAACCCCCCCCAAAAAAGTGTGTGTGGGGGGGTACTGGAACAAAAAAAAAATGTTCAACGTGGCCTCCAGGTAGCCTTTCTTTCCTATGTGATCTAGACTCTTTATCAGGTGGAAAAGAACTGAGATGTTTTGGCTTTTTAGTTCTGTTGTGTGCAGCATTGATTATCACAGAGTCAGCCTGTGGAGCTGTGGAAAAGAATGACAGAATGGTCAATCGGTGCCTGGTAAAGGTAACTGGCCTTTTTAGGTACTGTGGGAATAGCCATAGGCTGTTGCCAGGCAATGAGGACCGCATCCTGATATGCATGGATGAGAGGAGGAACCACCACTGCTGGATCTTCGGGAAGATCCAAGTAGTCTGCCATATTCTGTCTTTGTTTGTCTGGCTCTTTGGTACTGAAACCCATCACCTTCTGGATCTGAGTCATAATATCTAAGAATGTGGGGTCATCTGGTGGGGACACAGGTGTATAACGGTCTGGGTTCTCATCAAAAGAGAATATTGTGGAATTCGTGGGTGGGGGGGAGACCATCCCCCATATCCATGTCCTTATAATCTTCTTCATGGTCAAGGAGGAATTGTTCCTCCACTGACTGGTAGGAATGGGCAGGAGACCCTTTCCTTGAAGGGATATACAGAGTGTTCTATCTAGGCCTCTTGGAAGGAGGCGGTAAAGGGGAGGAGGAGGGTGCCGGTCTCACCGGCTTATATTGTTGGGTAGGCTACAAACCTTGCATGACCTGTAGGATTGTTTGAACTACTGTAGCCACATCCACTGCAGATGATGTGGCTGGCTGAGACACAGTGGTAGGGACTGGAGAATTACCAGCCTGTGAGCTGCTGAGAGGTGGTACTGAAGAAATAGGATGTGGCTTTAGGTGCAGCTGTGTACCCAAAGCATGGGTGAGTGTTGCCCTGGCATGTATTTTTGGGCCTCTATGGGTGGCCACCTGAGTAGGGGGTGGCAACTTAGGTAAGACCATAAGGGAGAAGCCTTTTTCCCTAATAATAAACCCTCGCTCCATCGACTGTCTCGTCGACGAAGACTGAAATGGTGACATGTCTAAATGACGGAAAGAATGACTCATCGCTGAATCCTCATGGTCTCGATGTGAGGATCTAGCCATTGACGAGTGAATGGGAGCTGCTGTGGAGGCAGGCAAGGTCACTGCAGCCAAGGCTGTGGACAGTGTCGACGAGAGGACCAGCGAGGTCATCATCAACGAGGTTCTTGTTTTTTCTGTAGTATGCTTAGCAGTCGTCAGTGACAAAGTGGCTGCAGGGGCTGTCGTCAATGAATGAGTTCTTTTTCCTTCTGAAGGAGTTTTGCTTATGTTTGGACCCATGCTGGTGGGAGGGTTGAGAGGACTATGAGGACAACGACGGGGTATGGGGATGAGACCCTTTCTCCAGAAGAGCAATTTTTTGTTCCATGAGATGGAATTCAGTTTCCTGCAGCCGCCGTCGATGGATGGCTTGGTTAAACTCTTTACAGATAGAGCAGTCAAGCACGTTGTGGGTAGCCCCTAAGCACTTCACACAAACTGGGTGTTCGTCATATCTGAAGATCTTTCTGCCACAAGGAACTTCCTAAATAAGGATTCCGAATGAGACATTCGGGGAAGGATTTAAGTGAGGTGAATGGCAAGCTGTTCAAAAGTCATTATTTGGGTTCTTCTGTCCTCGTCAGCGTTGAAGCACTGGAGAGCAAACTAACTGTGCAGTGAGCGGACAGCGGGAATAGAACTGAGGAAACTGGAGGCCACCCACTTATTTTTACTGCACAGAGTGACAACATCACGGTGGGCGGCCCACACTGAGCACTGCTGGTGAAAGCTACCGCCTACAAGAGCGCCCTCTGGTGGACTCCCAAGAGTAGTACCTGCTGAAAGAGATACCCTCGATGAAGATCCTTGGTTGCCTGCATGGTAACGAGACATGCTATTGCACGGCAAAGTGAATCCTCACTGTATGGAAAGGTGATACACTACTGTGGAATCACCGGGGCAACTCATGATGTAGCAATGCTGTTTGTTTTAATTTAGGTGTCTATCCTCCATCACAACCTGCCCTCATGTAGTCTCCCCCCATCCCCAAACTTGTCCAGGGGTTACTCCATTCTCTGCCTCCCACCCATGGTTGGTGGTGTGGAGCCTTCAGGGTGTAGACCTTCATCCTGTGCTGGTCTTGGTTTTTCCACCATTTTCCTATACCCTACCCAGTCAGCAAGCACAGAGTGTGTGGTGAGTGTATCTTAGATGCGTGCCAAGTCAGGAGAGCAAGCTCCCCGACCCACCAGCAAGAACCACTGCAGTGCCAGAGCGTGCCACCTCCCTTTCCGAGGCTGAGACACACTGCAAGTGGCAGCATGCTATGCCCAGTCAGGCTGCCCGAGCACCATCTCCTAAATTCGCTTCTGAATCCATGTCGTCCACTGGGAAGTGCTGTGTACTCACATTGGGCCACTGGATGGCCTTCAGATGTGGCAAATGTGACAAAGAGTGGCCCTGCAGTTTTGAGAGTTTAGGAGAAGAAAACAGCTGTTTGTTTTCACTTTTGAAACAAAACAAATGTTTGTCTGCAGTGGTGTGAAAGTAAGTCACAGGCATTTAATCCCTAGCTTTAAGTTTTCTTCCTTTTTCAACTCTGTCCACAAACTCTGACGTTGCTTTACCATTTTTTTTTGTTCTTACTGATCAGAAACAATAAGCAAATACTCAGGAAAAAAAGATTTCCAGCATATCTCTGTCTACGTGCACGTGGAGAAACATTCATCTCAATACACTAAATTAAGAGAGCACAACATGGTCAGTACTGCTCACCATGCTTTTAAGAAACATAGAAACATAGAAGTTGACGGCAGATAAGGACCTGAAGGCCCATCCAGTCTGCCATTTCTTTTCTACCTTATAAATGTGCCATCGGCCTCTCTGTCAGTGACCTATCTATTCATAGTCATTTGTATTGCTCCCTTATGCCTATCCATGCCTGTTTGAAGCCCTGCACTGTATTCATAGCCACCACTTCTTGTGGTAAGCCATTCCATGCATCTACCACCCTTTCTGTGAAAAGAATTTCCTCACATTCCCCTTAATCGGCCTCCCTCTAATCTCATGCTGTGTCCTCTTGTCCTGCTATTTTTCTTATATTTAAACATGTTAGACTCTTTCACCTTGTTTATGCCCTATAAGGTGTTTAAATGTCTCGATCATATCACCTCTCTCCCTCCTTTCTCAAGGGTATACATATTGAGCTCCGTTAATCTGTCCTTATGTCTTCTGATGCAGTCCCTGCACCATTTTGGTTGCCCTTCTGGACTGCCTCAATTTGGTTAATGTCCTTGTGAAGGTGTGGCCTCAGTACCGCAGTACTCAGATGAGAGCCTAACCAATGTCTTGTACAGAGGATTATTACCTCCCTCTTCGACTTGTGATACCCCTACTAATACACCCTAACACCCCCCTAGCCTTACCTACTGCTTTAGAGGTCTGCTTGGATGATTTTAGGTCATCAGTGATGATGATGCCCAAGTCTCTTTCTTCCTTTGTGACTGCTAGCAACTCCCCTCCCAGCCTATAAGTGACTTCAGGGTTTCTCTTCCCTATGTGCATGATTTTGCACTTCTTTGCATTAAATCTCAGTTGCCACTCTTCTGACCATTCTGCCAGTTTATCCAGATCTCTTCTCATTCTGCCCACCCCATCTGGATCATCTACTCTTGTTGCAGATCTTGGTGTCATCTGCAAACAAGACAAGCCTTTACCTCTAGTCCATCTCGCGAGGTCACTAATGAAGATGTTGAATAGGACTGGCCCCAGGACTGATCCTGAGGTACCACTTGTGACTTGCATCTCTTCTGACTGTATACCATTTACCACCACTCTCTGTTTCTGCCAGTCAACCAGTTTGCCACCAGTTGACCAACTTCTGACCCACCCGAGCCTACCTAGCTTATTTATCAATCTTCTATGTGGAACAGTGTCAAAAGCTTTGCTGAAGTCAAGGTAGGCGACATCAACTGCTCCCTTGGTCCACCACTCTGGTTACCCAGTCAAAGAAATCTATGAGATTAGTTTGACAGGACCTTCCTTTGTAAACCCATGCTGTCTTGGATCCTGTGCCCCTATGGATTCCAGGTGTTGCACTATCCTTTCCTTAAAGTGCCTCCATAATCTTGCCCACTACTGAGGTAAGACTGACGGGTCTGTAGTTCCACGCCTCCTCCTGCTACCACTCTTGTGGAGTGGGATCACATGAGCCTTTCTCTCCAGTCTTCTGGGACCTCTCCTGTGCTCAGAGACTCACTAAACAATTCTGCTAATGGCTCTGCTAGTTCCTCCTTTAGCTCCTTAAGTACCCTGGGATGTATGCCATCAGGTCCCATTGCCTTATCCACCCTGAGCTTAGCAAGCTCTTGTAGGACCCTTTCTTTTGTGAAGGGAGTAGTGCTCCCCTCCCCCCTGTGTCCATGATGCTGAGCTGTGGGCCCTGCCCTACCTCTCTTCAGTAAATACTGAGCAAAGTATCTGTTGGGATAGATGCCTTTACAGGTCCTCCCTCTCACATGCTCCCTTTTCTCCATTAAGCTTATACCCCTCTGGACTTTCTCCTTTCACTAATGTATCTATAAGAAGTCTTGTCACCTTCTTTACTGTTAGGTGCTAGTGTTTCCTCAGTTTGGGACTTTGCCTGCCTTACTGCCTACCTGCTTCCCTTAGGGCAGTTTGGTATGCCTCCCTATCTTCATCCGCTGTGTTTTCCCTTATATTTTCTGAAGGCCATCCTTTTGGCTCTGACCTTTTCTGCTACTATATTTGAGAACCAAAGTGGTTTCCTTCTTCTTTGCACTTCCTTTTCTGTC
The DNA here is from genome assembly GCA_016271365.2 of Neoceratodus forsteri. NCBI lineage: Eukaryota > Metazoa > Chordata > Ceratodontiformes > Ceratodontidae > Neoceratodus > Neoceratodus forsteri. The sequence continues at coordinate 24,053,142 of CM057452.1, read as the reverse complement.
TAACACAATGGGATGTTGCTTCAATATGTATCCATAATGCTTCCCACTTTGCCTGTACCTCCTCACCTGTGTTTCTTTTTGCCAGGCTAGCTTAACTCTGTTGGCCATCTTATCAAAGTCAGCTCCTCTGAAGTCCCATATTTTTGCCTTGGAATGGGATGATTTAGATGTAGTAGCCAAATTGAACCATACCATGTGATGGTCACTGGCCCCCAGGTGACCTTCTACCTGGAGATCTGTGATCCTTCTTTGTTAGTCAGTACTAGATCTAGGATAGCCCTGTCTCTGTGGGTTGCTGTACCAGTTGTTTGAGGCCCTCCCCTGCAGGGAATCCACTATGAGTCTAGTTCTGGCAGATGTTCCTGCAGTGTTGACCAATCTGTATCTGGCATGTTGAAGTCTCCCATTATCAGAACCTCCCTTTAGCTGTCATGTTTTGTATATCTTCTAACAGTAATGTGTCTATGTCCTCCCTCTGGTCTGGGGGCCTGTAGACAACCCAGTTCTTATGGCTGTCCCATTACCTGTTTCAGGGTGACCCACAGTTCTTCACAACTCCTTATGTGTATTCTGAATTTCTGTAGCTTTGATATTTTCGGTAACATACAGGGCCACCCTCCCCCTTTTTGCACCTCAGGTCTCTTCTGAACAATACATATCCAGGTACTGAAGTCTCCCAAGTGTGGTTACTGGTAAACCACGTCTCACTAATTGCTACTATGTCCAGTTTAGCCTCTGACATTATTGCCTGCAGGTCTGGGATCTTATTTCCCAGGCTGTGAGCATTTGTGTACATGATTTTCCATTGGCCAGATTTTGGTGTGTTAGTTGTTGGGTGAAGTTTGGCATTACCCCTGTGCATCGTATGGGGAGACAAACCTTTTTTCTTACCTAGTCAGTTTCTTTAGTCAGTGGTCCAGCCGGAACTGGTAAAACGGGATGCTTCCTCTCACAAAACCTGCATAGCTGCCCTCGAGAAGGGGCACTGCTATTTTACAGAGCCGTTTCTTGTTACAAAAGTTAAGAGTTGTGGACATTCAATACTTAAACTGACAGCCTCTCTTGTTTTATCACCCAAATACAGAACAGCTATGCTGCTTGTTACAAACTGGCCGATTAATAATCGTTCTACAACTGCCTGAATCACATGACTGTGACAGCCTGTGTAAACAGTCCCACCAGCCGGGATGTGACACTGAAGACAATTTATAATTATCCACTATGAAATTATGGAAGTGCTGCATTAAAGTTGGGAATCAGTTCCAGACGGTTATTTCCGGATGTCTACTAACAAGAAAATTCACACAGAGAGCTGTTTCTAATGTAGTTTCAAATATACAGAAACAGAAAATGTTGGCAGAAACATACAGTCTGCCTTGTTTTACCCTGTCCTACCCAGGGACCTAATGTCTAAACATATAAACATCCTGTGGACAATGACAGCAAGAAAAGACCATTGGTTCATGCAGTCTGCCCATAACAGTCTATGTACCCAGAAATCTTCTGTCTTTATAGGGTTTTAGCCCACACTACCCTCTCGCATGCTCTCCGTTTTACCACCCCGGGTAACTACTAAGCCGTTCACTCTGTCCCAGCCGTGCTTCAAACCACTGATGATTTTCCACTCACCACATCAGCTGGCAAGCTGTTCCACAGCACAGCCACCCTCTATGTAAAATAAAACCTTCACATATCCCTCCAGAACTTCTCCCCCCACCCCCCTCACAAATTTCCACTCATTTCCCTGTGTTCTTGATCCGCTATTCCTGCTGAACTGTTCCTTGCAGTTTACCTTGTGCATTCCTTTCAGGAACGTGAAGGTCTCTTATCATACCTCCCCTCTCCTGCCTGGCCTCAAAGTGAGTACATTTTCAGTGCCCTAAGCCAACCCTCATAAGATCTGCCTTGCTGGCCCCCTGATTCATTTTGGTTACATTAGAAACATAGAAATATAGACAACCATGGCAGAAAAAGACCAAATGTCCATCTAGTTTGCCTGGAGTACCCTACCTGCCCTGGACCTATTATCCATATGGGGTTTTATCCCTCCTGGTCCACCCTTCTGCTTCCCTCCCTATTGCCACCAACCTGAGCAAACACCAAACCATTGACTCAGTCCCAGCCATGCTTGAAACCATTTACGGTCTTGGCACCTACCACCTCTTCTGGCAGACTGTCTCACAAGTTTCACCATGTTTATTGCAAAGCAGCACTTCCTCAAATCCCTCTTAAACCTTCCCCCTTCAGTTTCCACTCATGACCTCTGGTTCTTGACTCCAGCTAAATAGTTTCGAGCAGTTTATTTCCTTCAGGAGCTTGAAGGTCTCTATCACAACCCCCGCTCTCTTGCCTGGTCTCCAGCAAGCACACATTCAGTGCCTTGAAACAATCTTCGTTAAGATCTGCTCTGTTGGCCCTGAATCATCTTCTTCACCCTGCACTGAACCAACAGCAGCCTGTCCCTGTCCTGCCTTAGCTGAGGACTCCAGAACTCAGCACAGTATTCCAGGTTCAGCCTTACCAGTGACCTATACAGAGGTAGTGCCTCCTTTTTCTTGCTGTCAGAACTCCTTCCAATATATCAAATCATCCTATCGGCCATACCAAAGTCCTTTTTAAACTGGCTTGATTGTTTGAGGGAGTCATTAATGATGACTTCCGGGTCCCTTTCCTCTGTCCTGGTGCTCAGTTTAACCCCTCCCATCCAGTACTCCGTCCTGTTGTTTTTTTTTTTTTACCCTCTAGTTGCACAACCTTGTCTTTTTTGGCACTGAATTTCAACTGCCAAACCTCAGACCACTTCGTTAGCCTTTGTAGATCCCTATGAATCTTCCTGATCCCTTCATCAGAGTCAACCCTACTGTACAGCTTTGTGTTATCTGCAAAGAGATACAACTTGACCCGGATGCACTTTCCAATGTCCTTGATGAATGTACTGAAAGGGACCCAGAACAGATCCATGAGGCACCCCACTCATGAGCCCCTCTCTTCCGATTTAACTCCATTTACCACCACCATCTGCTGTCTCTCCTTCAAACAGTTTCCCATCCATCGAACCATGTCACCAGCCATGCCCAGATCCTCCAGTTTCCTCAGCAATCTTCCGTATGGCACCGAGTCGTAAGCCTTGCTGAAATCGAAGTACAGAAAATCCACAATGTGGCCCTTACCTACTACCTTTGTAAACACAGTTAAAGAAAACTATCAGGTTAGTCTGATGAGACCTTCCTGTCGAAAACCCATGCTGCTTACTCTCCTGTAGACCATTTCTCTCTAGGTAGGCCACTAGGTCCTCTTTGATCGGTGACTCCGTAAAGTTGACAGGTTTGTAATTGCCAGGTTGCTCCATGTCCCCCTCTTGTGTATCAGGACTATGTCTGCTACCCTCCAGTCTTTTGAAACTACCCCTGTCTGAACTGATCTACTGAACAGCACTACTACGGGCTTGACACTAGGTCCCGGATATCTGTGGGCAGACTAGATGGACTCCTTCTACTGTCACTTTCTATGTTTCTATGCTCACTAGGAGTTCGGTCAGTTCCACAGCCTATTACTTGAGTACACCTGGGTGCATCCCATCTGGTCCTGGGGGCTCTAGCTACCTTTAAGGCTTCAAGACTCTTCTGGACCCTTTCTTTGGTACATACTGGCTGCCTCGTTTCAAGAATGCCCCTGACAGCCACCTTGATGCTATTTTCAGGCAGGGACCTACTACCTTCCTTTTTGAAGACAGAGCAGAAATAATAATTAAGTATGGCTGCTTTTTGTTCATCTTGTTCTAGTACGCTTCCCCCTCTTTTAGCCTAACAATACCCTTTCCCTGATTCCTTTTTTCCTTAATATATCTGAAGAATTTTTTTCCCCGCTCTTGACCCCCTCTGCAATATGCAGCTCCATGTTGGCCTTTGCTTCCCAAACCATCCTCTTTGCTTCTCTAGTTCTCAGTTGGTACTCTCCCAATTTCTCCTCCTCTGCTTTTCCTCATACCTGTTGAAAACCTTTTTCTTGGCCCTTACTGCTTCTCTGACCCTTTCTGAGAACCATACTGGTTTCTTGTACCTGCTTTGTTTCGTAACAGTTCTTGTGCATGACACTGTTGCCTTGAGAATGGTCCCCTTGATTGCCTCCCATCTTTCCTCTACACCTCCGATGTGGTCTACCCTGGTCAGTTTGTCTCAGACCAGGCCAGATCCCTCATCTGGCTGAAGTCTGTTCTTCTGAAATCGAACCATTGCTGTCCACAGTTTCCATCCTGGCCTTATCTTTCCTCAAGAGAGGACTCCAGAACTGGACAGAGTACCTGCAGGTGCAGCCTCACCAGTGATCTATACAGAGGGAGCAGTATCTCCTTTCTTCTACTATCAGTACCTCTCCCAATACACCTCAGCATCCTGCTTGCCATACTGTAGGCCTTGTTGCATTGGCTAGATTGTTTAAGGGAGTGACTTATGATGACTCCTGGATCCCTTTTCTTAGAAGTAGTGCCCAGCTTAACCCCTCCCCATCCAGCACCCTCTCCTGGGGTTCTTGTACTCTAGGTACACCACCAGACACTTTCTGGCGTTGAATTTACATCTATGGTGAGTGTCACCTAAGGCTCCAGTTGGGCGAAGGGGAATCCCTGGAGGAGTTTGTCCTCTACTGACCACCATACTATAGACCAAACCATGGGCTTGGCCACCTGAATGGGGCAAGTCTGAGGGTGCGATGCTTGTGACCACTGTGTACTGAGCATCTACTGAGTCATCCTCGTGTAACTGTGCTATGGATACTGTGAACACTGAGGAGGCTATTAGACCCGGCATGTACTGCATGGAGTGGGCTTGCGCAGTCTTGCGCTCCAAGATGTAGCACGCCATCTGCAGAACTGAATGCAGCTTGCTCTCAGACAGAAAGGCCTGGGTTGTACCCAGAAGAGCTCCTATGAACAGCAGTTGCTGTGAGGGTTGCAGTGAGACATCTTGAGGTTCAACAAGACCCCCCACAAAGGTGAGGAACTAAGAGGCAGTGGTAACTGCCTATGCCATTTCCTATCTGACTGGGCCGGAAATTCCAGTCGAGATACAGAAAGACTTGGGAGTCCTAATTTTCACAAATGCACCATGAGAACTGCAAAGCATGTTCTAAAGACTCAGGGAATCGAGGAAAGCCCAAAGGGCAGGACTCTAAACTGGTAACGCTGTCTCAGCACTAAGAAATTAAGGTAGCTGGGGAGCGCCAGTATGTGCTGATATGCATCCTGCATATCCAGGGCCACTAGACAATCCTGAGGCTTCAAGAAGGGTAGCAGAGAGCCCAGATAAATCATTCTGAATTTTTCTTGATCCATGGACTTGTTCAGATTTCTGAGGTTGAGTATGGGGTGCATGCCTCCTGATTTCTTTGGAACTAGGAAGCAGTAGGAGTAGAACCCTGTGTTGCGCTTTGACTCTGGCACCACCACCACTGCCCTGTTGCTTAGAAGGCCCATAATCTCCTGTGTCAGAAGTGCTGATAAAAAGGGTTACCGTTTGGGCGGATAGTCTGGTGGGATTTCTGTAAATCCAGACAGTATCCTTGCCAGATGATATTGAGGACCACTTGTTCGTCATATTGGACTCCCACAGACAGTAATACTGGGTCACGTGCCCCAAACACACACACTGGAGAGAGAGGTCTGCCTCAGGCAGCTGAGGAAGGACTGGGGCCAGAACCTGAGATAGCGGCACTAGGTGCTTCTGTGCCTTCAGCTTTGCCTTCTGAGACTGGGGAGCTGACTTTTGTTGTGGGCTCCCTTGCCTTTTCCATGAAAGGACTGCTTGTTCTGAAAAGAATCACATCCTTTGCCCTTTTGAGGGCTAAAATGAGCTGGCCTGGAAGTCTTAAGTGTCATTCTAGTTTTGTTAGATGCCTTAAGAGATTGTTCCATCTACTGTTCGAACTGGAGTACCATTGAAGGGAACATTTATAATACGTTGATGGACATCCTGGGAGAAGCCAGAAGTCTGCAGCCAGGAGTACCATCTGAAGCAAACGCCAGCAGCAGCAGAGCGTAATTCAGTATCAAAGGCACCCATAGAGGCTTTAAGCTGGTGACTGTGAAAGATTCAATGCCTTGCTTGACATTCAGAAGAATATCCTGTTTCACCTCCGACTCTGGCAGGGAATTCAGCTTGCTCCAAAGGGTATACTCACATGTAGAAAAATGCACTTGGTAGCAGGCACTTCTCATGCCCAGGGTAGCTGAAGCATAGGCACGTCTGTCCATAGTGTCAATTTTGTGTGCTTCATGGTTAATGGGGTGCACAGTTACCTCTTTGGGAATAATGGCCTTGTCATTCTTGGTGAGGATGACAGTGGCATCAGCTATAGGCTGAGTAACATACACTGGTCTGTCCTTAGGGGTAGTGCATTTCTTGTTAGCCTGCTTGGAGACAGTTGCTAATGAAGCAGACCTACAGCAGACTACATCAGACAGGGTCTCCAATGTGGGAGGAATAGGAGGAACTAGACCAACCAGTCTACTGGAAACATTCAGAAACACCAGCTGGGAGTTGTTTCCCTTGGTCAAAATGGCTGTAGGCTCGAAATGTGATGCAGAGTGCATAATTCTGAGCAAAGCATGAAAAGTTAGGTCCTCTTGAGGTACAGATATGGGAACTGGGTCTGAGGAGTCTAGGCTAAAGAAAGAGTCATCATTGTCACCCTCAGAAATAATTCCGAGGTCCATGCGCCCCAACCTCCTTGGAATGGGAGTAATAGAGGGCTTAAGTCTCAGGCCAATCAACCCGGAATGTGGCTGCGATAACACTGGAGGCGCCAACCCCGAAGGACAAGGAGCCCGTGCCAAGGGTGGTGCTGGAACTGGAACCGAATTCTAGCACTGAGAAGACCCCTGCACTGAGGACCGTGTTGGAAACGGTGCTGGATCTGGCATCAGGCCAGGCCCCATACAACCCAGACCCAGTGCCAGATATGGAACCAGCGTGGGTGACCCAGCCAGTATCGAAATGACAGGTAATGGAACTGTGGCCAGCCCCATCTGTGCCTAGGATGGGTGGGGGGGAGAGAGACAGATGTCAGTGATGCAGTCACCGGCAAGGACCCTAAGGTTTGTTGCCGATGCCAGCACTCTACCTGGCCCAACAGCCTCGCCTGCGGAGGCATATGGATCTAACGCTGCACCCACTGCTTCATAAGAGCTGCCCAGTGGTGGAACTGCCCACCGGAGTCCCCATTTACAGACAGAGAGGGGTTCCGGGCTCAAGACTCCGATCTCCTAGAACCAGAGGCCCTCTGTGATGCCAAAGGTGATGGTGGGGGCCTCCAACTCCTGGAGACTGAAGATTTCATGGCAAACCTTGCAGAGGGCAACCTCGACCTGTGCCGTTTCACATAAGTCAAGCCTGAGTAATGCAGGGACCCCAACGCTGAGCATGCACCGGATCAGGACTGCTTCTTTTTGTGTTTGTGGGAGGACTATTCTTTTTCTAGGGCACTGGACTGCCTGTAGGCAGAACCCTTCCTTGACAGGGAAACTGAACCAGACACGACCCCGCTGCCAGACCAGCCTGCTGCTTCAGGGTTCCAAGTCACCGTGGTTTTTTTCAGAAGTAAAAAGCACTTCATACAGGTATCAGCACTTTTTTTATTACCAAAAGCCCTACCTGGCCATTTCTGCAGCAACTGCTGCAATTTTAGGCATAAAGTACAGTTATGTAATAACTTACTGTAACAGTAGATCTTTGAGAGAAGCTCTTGCAGCAGGCCAACACCGGTAGGACTTAGCCGCCAGGACCACATGGAAAACTTTCTAGCTAGCAGTCTATTACAGGGGAGCACCCACTGCCTACGTCAGCCTCTGACATCAGCCTATCCTATAAAGGTGGGCAGTCCCCCACACCCTCCTCAGTCCTTCTGGCAGAGACCCAGAGTGGGCAGCAAATGGAGAACTGAGGAGGTTCCCAAGAGCCAAAGAAAGAAAGGCAGAAGTAGTGCAAGTAGAACAGGGAAACAGCAGGGGGAAGAAGGGAGGGAAAGCAAGGCCTGCTGCAAGAGCGTCTCTCAAAGATCTACTGTTACGATAAGTTCTTACGTAATTGTACTATCTTACTTAGAGGAAGGCTCTTGCAGCAAGCCAACACCGGTAGGACTGAATCCCAAGCAGTTCCAGGATGACCGGGAGAATAGCACTGGGAGGAAGATGGTTCAGCAGCCAAGAGCTCAGGAGAGGAGGCCCTGAAGTACTGCTAGGCCAAAACTGGCTCTGCACCAAGAGGCAATGTCCAGACTGTAATGCTTGGTGAAGGTGTGGACAGAACTCCAGGTGGCAGCTGCAACAGACACATTTCTGAAACAGGCCATGGAGGGAGCCATAACAGTGGTGGAATGACCCTTAACCACTCCCAGAAGGTCCTTGTTGTACTTACAATAACAATAAACAACGCAATTGTCTAACCACTTAGATAAACACTGTTTGGAAACAGACGTGCCCTCTCTCTTAAGGGTGAACAAAACAAACAACTGGTCAGACTTCCTTGAAGCCTTGGTGTGGTGCGTACAGTACCGCAATATCCTATGTACATCTAAAGTATGGAGCAAATTCTGCCCCGATTAGAGTACTCAGGATAATAAACTGGAAGATGGATGGACTAATTACAAGTAAATTCCGATGGGGAAGAAACTTCGGACTGGTACGTAAAGACTCCCTGTCTCCACGAAAAAAAAATAAGGCTCTTTACACATGAGGGCCTGAAGCTCGGAAATTCGTCAAGCAGAGGTAACAGCAACTAAAAAGAGCACTTTCCATGACAGAAAGCACAGCTTTCAACATGCGGCCCGCTCAAAGGGATTAACATGAGTTTCTCCAACATAAAATTGAGGCCCTATGGTGGGACCGGGTCCGAATGGGAGATTTCAGATGCAGAATACTTTGCAGAAAGGTGCGGGACACCTCAAGCTGAGCTACAGCCCTGCCCTTGATAGTAGCATGGTATGCAGAAACGGCAGAAAGATGCACCTTGAGTAAGAAGTATTCCAAATCCGAGTCCGAAAGGGAGTGAAGATACTCCAACACCTGATTCACTGGACAGGTGAAGGGATCCAGTTGGAGTGAAGCAGCTCAAAGGGTGAAACGCTTCCATTTCATAGCGTTAAGTGGAGGGTTTCTTTGCTGCCACCAGCACATCAGCAACCCTAGAGGACATCCCAAAACAGGTGGTAGCTAGGTCTATAGGAGCCACACATGGAGATGTAAAAATCTGAGAACCAGATGGACCAGGGTACCCTGGTTCTGGAAAAGCAAGCAATTGCACAGGGGCAAGGGCACTGGAGGTTCCACCGCCAGTTGTTTTAGCAACGGGAACCAAATCTGACGTGGCCAGAAGGGAGCTATGAGTATCATCTCTGCCCCTCCAAATGGAGCTTAAGCAGGACCCTCTGTAGGAGTGGGAAGGGAGGAAAGGCATACAGAAACCTCCCCTTCCAGGAGAGGGACAATGTGTCTCACCAGAAAACTCCAGGCCTGGGATCGAGTGAGCAGGAAAGTGGCAGTTTTGCACTGAGTGGGGACACAAAAAGGTCCAACTCTGGACGACCCCACCTGTCGAAGAGATCTTTGACCATTGGGGTCAAAAGCTCCCACTCGTGGGTTTGTAACCGGGAGTGGCTGAGACTGTCTGCCAGGATGTTTTGGATGCCTGGTACATGTATAGTTGAGAGCTCCAAACCATGCTCAATGGCCCAATACCAGACTCTCATTGCCCCTCGACACAAGGGGCAAGAGCGAGTCCCCCCTCCCCCGCTTGTTGACGTAATACACCACACACGTCCATCTGCACCAGCAGTGGACCGGCGAGGAGATGAGACTGAAAGGCCTGCAGAACCACCCGCATCTCCAGGATGTTGATATGGAAACCCTGTTCCAATTCCATCCAGGTGCCCAGAGTCTGATGATCGGCCAGATGAACACCCCATGTGAGGCTGGAGGCATCCATCATAAGAATCTGACAAGGGGCAGAGTGTTGAAAGGAGACCCCCCCCAATGGAAGTTGGCTGGCTCCAGTCATCATGACAGGTGTCTCCTAACCAGGTCAGTGACTATGACCAACTGGTCCAGGTTGTCCGTGCCCTGGTCCCACTGGACCCTTAAGGTTCATTGAGAAACCTACATGTGCAGGTGGGTGAGGGTAACCATGGCAATGGCTGTTGCCATATGGCCCAGGAGATGCAGGAATACCCTGGTGGAAACCTGGCAACTTGAAGAAACCTCACGGGCCTGCTCCATCAGTTGTTCCACCATGTCCATGGGCAGCAAGGCCATGCCCTGGTTGGTATTTAGAACCACCCTTATGTATTGAAGGCACTGGCAAGGAAAGAGGCAGGACTTCAGCAGACTGATGGTGATCCCCAAGGCCTGAAATAGATGAAAGGTGTATTCCAGGGTCTGGACCAGTCTCTGGAGTGGGCTGCTAGAAGCCAATCATCCAAGTAGGGGAACACATAGAAGCCCTGCTTCCTCTGGGCAGCCGCCACTACTGCCAGGCACTTGGTAGAGAGCCTTGGGGCCAAAGAAAGGCCAAAAGGGAGGGCCCGAAAGTGAAAATGGGTTCCGTGAAAGTGGACGTGGAGGAAGCGACGATGGGCAGGAAAAATCTGGATATGCAGACAGGCATCCTGCAGCACTAGGTTAGAACAGCGACAGCAAGAACAGCACTGTCAAATACAGTGCCACTGCTAAACGCCGCAATAAGAAACAGTGCCAATGGTAGCGTTTGGAAACCACACCTATGATCACTACCAATGTAAAATAACACACTGGAGAATTTATTTTGAGGGGGGCTCTGCCCCCTCACACTCCTCTGACATGGGGGCATTGCCCTCGTTACTTTTATATCCAACTCCAAGGGGATGCGGATCTCGGAGAAATGTAGAAACTTGGGGGAGTAATTTGTTTTACAGCAAAAAAAAAAAAACACACAGACACTTTGGGTGGGTGGAAGGTGAAAAAGCTATGACTCAGGAAACCGGAAATAGAATCCTGGTATCCCGTTCTGTGTTGCCTGAGTCACTTCTCCTTTAGTCCTCTCTGCCACGGGAGCAGCTCGGCCAGCTTCCGCATTTTTTCCACCCTTATCCAATTACACTGAAACATAGACTTTGACGGCAGATAAGGACCACTTGGCCCACCCAGTCTGTCCATTTCCCTACCTACTGGATAAGCTGCAGATTCTAGTTAACTAACAGCCTATTTCCTGCAACCCCCCACTATAATTGCCTTATGTCTGTCCCATGCATGTTTGAATTCCTCCACTGTTTTAGACCCCACAACCTCTCCAGGAAGGCGGTTCCATGCGTCCACCACTCTCTCCGTGAAAAAGAATTTCCTCACATTACCCTGAGCCGTCCCCCCTCTAACTTTAAATTGTGCCCCCTTGTTCTTACACATCTCTTTTTCTGAAAGATGCTACCCTCCTGGACTTTGTTGATTCCCTTGAGGTACTTAAAAGTTTCTATCATGTTCCCCCTGTCCCTCCTTTCATCAAGGGTATACATATTAAGCTCTCTCAGTCTCTCTTCATATGGTTTCTGATGTAGACCCTGCACCATTTTAGTTGCCCTCCTCTGGACTGCTTCCATCCTGTCTATGTCCTTGCGTAGATGAGGTCTCCAAAACTGCACAGTACTCCAGATGGGGTCTCATCAGCTGTCTGTATAGAGGGATAACCACTTCCCTTTTTCTACTTGTGATGCCCCTTCCTATGCATCCCAGTATCCCCCTGGCTTTCCCTACTGACTTCTCACATTGCATACCCACCTTTAGGTCATCTGATATGACTACACCCAGATCCCTTTCCATTATTGTTGTTGTTAGTACCTCCCCTGCTATTGTATACTCTTCTCCTGGATTTTTATTTCCCAGGTGCATTACTTTGCACTTCTTTGCATTGAATCTAAGTTGCCATACGTCTGACCATTCCTCCAACCTTGCCAAGTCCCTTCTCATCCTTTCTACCCCACCTTGTGTATCAACTCTGTTACAGATCTTTGTGTCATCCGTAAAGAGGCATATCTTTCCTTCCAGACCCTCTGCAATGTCACCTATAAAGATGTTAAAGAGGACTGGACCCAGTACTGAGCCCTGAGGTACTCCACTAGTAACCCCTTTCTTGGAATGTGTTCCATTCACTATTACCTTCTGTGTCCTGTTGTGCAGCCAGTTTTCTACCCAGGCTACCACCCTGGGACCCACTCCCAGGCTGGTTAACTTGATTATTAATCTTTTGTAAGACTGTGTCAAATGCCTTGCTAAAGTCTAGGTAGGCCATATCCACAGCCCCTCCCTGGTCTATTACTTTGGTCACCCAGTCAAAGAAATCCATTAGATTTGTCTGACATGACCTTCCTGCTGTGAATCCGTGCTGCTTTGGGTCCAGTGCCCCGCTGGCCTCTAGGTACTCAACAATTCTTTCTTTCAGAAGTGATTCCATCATTTTCCCCACCACTGACGTCAAACTAACAGGTCTGTAGTTTCCTGCTTCTGCCTTGCTCCACTTTTGTGAAGGGGAATCACATCTGCCCTCCTCCAGTCCTCAGGTACCACCCCATCTTCCCATGATTTGTTAAAAGTGTGGTTAGTGGTGTCACTAGGTCCTCCCTTAGCTCTTTTAGGATTCTGGGTGAATCCCGTCCAGCCCCATTGCTTTGTCCACCTTGGTTTTGAAGTTCTTTCAGTACTCTTTTCTTCTTTAAATGGACGTATCAACCCCACTATCCAGAGTGCTTCTACTGTTTGGTTTAACTCCTTCTCTTCTTCTTTTGTGAATACTGAGCAAAAGTATTCATTCATTATCTCTGCCTTTTCACAGTCTCCCTCTGCCCACCTCCCCTCTCCATTATTAATCTTCCCTATCCCTCCCTTAACCTTTCTATGTTCCCTAATGTACCTATAAAAGGTTTTATCCCCTTCTTAACTGAGTTGGCTATCCTTTCCTCGGTTTGGGCCTTTGCTTTTCTGACTGCCTTCCCCACTTGTTTCTGCTTTAATTGATACAGTTCCCTGTCGTGCTCTGTCTGTGATTCCTTATACTTTTTGAATGCAGCCTTTTTCTCCTTAACCTTCCCTGACACTTCTTTTGAGAGCCATAGTGGTTTTTTATTCCACTTTGTTTTCTTTATTTGTTTCACACAAAGGCTTGTTGCCTCCATGATGGCAGTTTTGATTTTTCTCCATTGTTCTTCCACCCCTCCTTTCTGGCCATTTGCTAATGCATTCCTCAGGTATTCACCCATTTTCAAAGTCAGCCCTTCTAAAGTCCAGTATCCTTGTATTTGTATGGCTTGTCTCCATGGTTGTTTATTGTGAAGCACACTGTGCAGTGGTCGCTTGTTCCCAGGTGTCTACTGACTTCTAAGTTTGTGATCCTCTCTCCATTTGAGAGTACCAGGTCTAATATTGCTCCCTCCAGTGGGTTCCACCACTAGCTGTCTAAGGCATGCTCCCTGTAGGGCATCGAGAATGACCCTGCTCTTGGATGTGGCTGTAGTCCATGTTGCCCAGTTAACATCTGGCATATTCAGGTCCCCCATCAACAGTATCTCCCCTTTTTCAGCCATTTTGAGAATGCCCTCTATCATTTTCTTGTCCATTTCCTCCCCTTGAGACGGGGGTCTGTATACAACCCCTGTGCGGATTGTGATGCCATTCCCTGTCTCCAATGTGACCCAGAGTTCCTCTTGTCCTCCCCCTTTACCTTTTAGTTCTGTTACTTTGATCCCTTCCCTTATGTAGAGAGCTACTCCACCTCTTTTACCCTCCCTGTCCCTTCTGTAGATTGTGTACCCTGGTATGTTGACATCCCAGTCATGGTTCTCCGTGTACCACGTTTTTGTGACTGCCACAATATCCAAGTGTTCCACTTCCAACATTGCCTAGATAGTTACAAGGGTAGTGGTATTTAACATTCCCTATTCTATCCTTGTCACTATTCAGGTATACACAGTTCCTGCAGTGCAGTTTAGACACCGCTATTCAGGAAGCACTGTTCTAACTGGTTACCACATCCTGCATGTCCTGAGAGCAGAGACAGTTCCCCCGGTGCAAAAGGGGTAACAATCCTTGAATGGTAACCATCCTGAAATGCTTGTACTCTATGCACAGGTTCAGATGACTTGGGTCCAGGATGGGCCGAAGATCCCCGGTCTTTTTGGGAGCAAGGAAGAAGTGGGAGTAGAACCCTCTTCCTCACTGAGCAGGAGGGATGGACTCTATAGCTCTTTTTTGCAGAAGAGCCTGAATTTCCTTCCATATGAGGGGCAGGTGGGCTGGGGGGTATGAGGAGTTCATCGGAGGATTTTCTGGAGGCCATTCTAGGAATTCTAGAGTGTGATCATGCTCTATGATCTGAAGCACCCAGTTGTCTGTGGTTATGTCCCACCACACGTCGAGATGGAGGGAAAACCGACCCTCAACAACCTCTCCCAGAACCCTTTTGGGGGGGAGGGGTCATCGGCTAAGGAGTCAGGAGGTGGGGGAAGGTTGCCACGAGTACTCGAGGGGCTCTGGCTGTAGGGCGAACTGATGCTGCCTTGTGCTCGCCCTGACCTTAGGCAGGCTGGCGGGAGTGTTTGTGGGAGGAGTGGCAAAAGGAAGGGCGCTGACCTGCTCTAGGTTGGGTGTGGTACAGTGAATGAACAGACCAAAAGGCATGGCCCGACTCCTGAAGGGTAGAAATTATGTCCTGAACATCTCCACATAAGAGGACAGAGTCTCGAAAGGGGGCGTCCAAGATGCTGGACTGCACATCTAAGGCAAAGCCGGAAACCCAGGGCCACGAATGGCGCTGGAGGCAAACAACAGTGGACACTCCCCTGCCTGAGGCATCCACAGCATTGTAGGCTTCCCAGAGAACATGGTTGCCAACGTCGGACCCGACTTAAGGAGCTGGGCGAGCTGTGTTTTTGTGGGGTCCTCAGGCAATGCCTGTACGAGGTTCCTGGCTTGGTCCCAGAGGACATTCCGATATTGGACCATATGGGTTAGATAATTAATGGCCCGGATAGCTGGGTAGTGGACACAAAGACACGTTTACCCTGGATGCAAAGACGAGTTCACCCAAGTGGTCCATCTCTCTGGACTCCCTATCTGGGGGAAGAGCACTAAAGTGATTGAACTTTTTGGTACAGTCATGCGCCACATTGATGACCACTGAGTCAGCCTTAGGGTGGCCCCCTTAAAATGGTTTACTAGCAGAGGCATGGTACAGATGGTCCGCCTTCTTAGGTAATGGAGGAATGGATGAGGGGTGATTCTTCCAAGCTGTCCTGGTGACATCATCATAGGAGTCAATCAGGGGTGGTACAACCACCAGGAGGGCATCCCGCTTCCTCAAATAAACGGCTAGGTGATGCCTCTCTGGATCCTGCTCCTCCATTTCCCAGCCCACAATGGACTGATGTGGCGCATGATGTCCATAAATGATGGATCATCAGGAGGGGACTTGTGAGTCAGGTTGGAGGGCTCGTAGTCATCTGAAGACGCCCCTGGTGAGGAGGAAGACTCCAAGCAATCCAAGTAATCCTCATTCGTCTTCACCTGGTCACTCTCCGGCAGTGGGCACTCCTCATGGGGAGAGCTGGAGCGGACATTGGGTTGAGACCTGGAGGACCCAAACATCTGGGGACGCCGGCACCAGACTGGCCCTGGTCCTGGGGTGGAAGGTCCCTGTTGGGATGCCGAGGGGGGGGGCACCAGAGGTGGACCCTAAGGAGTGGGGGTTTGCATCTGAACGAAGGACCACCATGCAGAGAACAGGGCATTGTAATCCACCAGAGGGGGAAAATGATAAACCAGCGGGTAAGGATAAGCCAGCATCGGGTAAGGGTACAAAGGCGGAGGAACTGGCGGAGGGTGCCCCAGCAAGGGACCACTTGGTGCCAGCTGGGGGGTCTGGCACCAGCCCTACAGGAATTGTCAAAGGAGCAGGCTGCAGGAGAGGCAATGCTGGCACCACGGGTCCAGCGGGCATCAGCAGACAGCATCTATGGGAAGGATCTGCTAGTGCTGGGAGAGCTAGAGAAGCAGGTGCCTTGGGGGAAGCAGACTGCTCAGGCAAAGGCAGAGACAACGGCGGACTAGGGGAGGCAGCCGTAGCCTGCAGTCGGTGCTGCCTGGAAGGACTGACGTAGAGTCCTGCTGAAAAGATCGACATAGCCAGTGCCTTGGCCGGGGGGGGGCACGGTCAAAGAACCAATGCCCGAGACATCAACACCAGCCAAGCCTTCTGGCTGACAGCCTATGGAAGAAATGGGCCTGAGCATCAGGGGCTAAGAGACAGGAGATGAAGTCCCCTGTCACAAAGAGCCACCACCCATAATTGCAATGAGGGTAGGCAGCTGTACCACTGGTAGCACAGTAGAGGAAAGGGGCTGATGGGACTGAAGGAGTGGACCCCACCGCAGGAGGACGACCCCAATGTGGTTGAGGGCTCGTGAGGCGAACATGGATGGGAAGCAGACCGGTCGCAGTGTTTGTCCCAGTGCTTATGCTTCCCGCCGGATCTTTCCCGGGATTGAGAAGACGAGGAAGCCCCAGAAAACTGTGCCAGGGAGGGTGAGCTCCTGGCCTGCAGCTCCTTTTCCATCGTGATCAACTACTGCTTAATAAGATGGCTCTCCAGAATCTTAATATGATGTCTCTTAGTGGCCTGATTGAATTTCTGGCAAATCTGGTAGGCTTTGGTGTCGTGGTTGAGGCCTAGGCAAAGGATGCACACAGAGTGGCCGTCTTTTTCAGATATTTGATTGTCACAGGCACAATCTGTGGAGCAGTTGGAAGATGAGGCTGTTGGAGAAGACATAAACCCGACAGCTGAAACACCCCAAATTCCATGTTCACTACTTAAAGAAAAGGAAAATAAAAAAGTGCGGCAAGTGCGAGTTATGGCGGTCAACTGTAGCTGTGACATCCGCTAAGGTCCGACATGCACAGGTCAACGACGAGAAAAGAACTGAGGAGGGTGTGAAGGACCTAGGTAGGCTAACGTCAGAGGCTGACATCAGCAGTGGGCGATCCCCTGTGGTAGACTGCTAGCTAGAAAGTTTTCTGTGTGGTCTTGGCACCTGGTGGCTAAGTCTTGCTGAAAAAGTGTTTCTCAAAGTAAGATCCCTTGTGTTCTTTAAAAAAAATGTTTGCTCAGTGCTTTAGGAAAATGCTCAGAAAATTCCAATAAATATATTAATTTTTTGTAGCCTTCTCATCTCATGTATAAGGACGGAAAGAACCTGCTCAATATTAGTGAACTGAAATTCACTGAAATGATAGTGGGGAGGCCTGAAAAAAAAATGAGCAGATAGCTGACAGACAGGCAGGCAGCTATGGAAACAGAGCCCTTCAGCAGTATCCACCTACAGTAATAATAAGTGACTCACCTGAAGTCGTTCCCACCATGTCTGCCGGATGATTTCTCTGCGTTCTGGTACTAGTTTATACTGGATGACTTCCTCTAGCTCTGACAACATTTGACAAGATACCATAGCCTGCAAAAACAGCAATCACACTCAGATTACACTTTATACAGACATGAACATGAGAACATGCCATTATTTCTATAGTATTAATTATAATACAGTATTTAGACAGTGTAAAGCCCATTCTGAGGATGCCCTGCGACAGTAATGGGTCTTCTTCACTAATACATTTAACAAACAGTGTTTCCGAACGGCTTGCACCCAAGATTTCTTAAAGAGCTGGGAAAAGAAATTTCCCCTATCATAACAGACATATGTCAAAGATCATTAAAAGAAGGTTATGTCCCTAAAGACCGAAGACAGGCTACGATGGTACCAGTTTTTAAAAAAGGAAGTAAGACAAATCCAGTCAATTATCGCCCAGTTAGCTTAACATCTATTGTTGGGAAGATTATTGAGGTTTTAATCTCCGAAGATATATGCAGTTTCCTGATAAACAAGGGACTCCGTGACGAAACACAACATGGATTTACTCAAATCAGATCCTGTACAACCAACTTAGCAAGGTTTTATAATTATGTATGGGGTAATATCGACCAACGTAGAGCAGTGGATGCTGCGTTACTAGATTTCAAAAAGGCATTTGATACCATGCCACGTGGTACTCTAATTTCCAAATGAATCTATCTAGGAATTAATCATAAAGTGATAAGATGGATCATGAATTGGTTAATGGATAGAACACAGTCGGTAAGAATCAATGGCTATTTATCTACTGAAAATAGGGTTACTAGTGGTGTCCCTCAGGGGTCAGTATTGGGCCTGCTATTACTGTATTTAATATTTTCATAAGTGATCTTGACATAAAGAGCAACAACAATCAGTAAATCTGCAGATGGTGTGAAATTGGGGAGCTTTGTAGATTCCTTTGATGATGGGCTCAGATTCGGTCGAGATATTGCAACCATCTCAGAGTGGGCCAGTAGAAATAAGATGAAGTTCAGTTTGGATAACTGCATCATTTTGCATTTTGGGAGGAACAACATCTAACAGGACTATTATATTCAAGGGATGAAATTAAGAAGATCCACCTGTGAAAGGAACCTAGGAGTTTATATTATTACTGACCTCATGAGTCATGCCCATTGTAAATTTGTAGTTAATAAAACACTGCATCTCGTTAACTGTGTTCGCAGAGCTTTTTTTTTTTCTAGGACTGAAAGTCTACTCCTTCCTCTGTTCAAAATCTATATACGACCACACCTTGATTATTGCTCCCAGAATTGGAGCCTATATCTAAAGAAGGATAGGTATATTGCAGAAAAACCACAACCAAACTGATATCCAAATATACTGTAGGGACGAACCATATGAATCAAGACTCTCTGGTCTCGGGCTTTGGCATCTCCAGACAAAGCACTTAAAGGGGGACATCTTGCTGATGTATAAAATCTTTAAAGATGATTTTTTTTTTTTTTTAATTTCTGTTTGTCCGCTTTCCCAGCCTGCCATCCCCAACCCTTCAGGAGCTCCGAGGCAGACATCCCTCTACCTTCCAACCTGCCCGAATGACCCTAGATCCCATGGAGCTTACCCCCGAGCGGGGATGGGGCAGAGCCCTATGCCCCATCACTTACGTCTTGGCCGGTTCGGGGCCGCGGCGGGTGGGAAGGCACATTGAGGGCACGCCCGGCTCCGCTTTCCCGGCAATGGCAAAAGCATTTTTCTCCTTTTCTCCCACCCCTGCAGCGTGAGACCCCTGACGTCAAGGTGTTGAGTGCCGATGTCACGCTGCATAGCGGCCGCTAATCCCCTACCACTAGGGGCTTATAGTACTCCAAGCCTCCGCTCGGAGTCAGACAAGCACGCGGGCTGTGGCCTCAACCCTCCCTGGAGTAGGTGAGCTGTCGTGGGACGTTCAAGCCTATCTCCCTCTGGCCGACTCACCAGCGACCCAAGTCTGCTCCTGAACCCGGGTCGCCGCGGTGGAGCGAGGTGTGGCATCCAGCGCCTCAACCCTCAGCGTCACCGGGCCGGCTTAAAGATGAGTTATTAATAAAGGATTTGCACCTCATTCACAAGGACCCTAGGTACGATCTAAGGGGACATAAATGTCAGCTGTTAGAGATTCAGACAAAAACAGAATCCTGGAGGCAGATCTATGTCCCTAGATCAGTTAGATTGTGGACTCAGCTACCGGAGAAAGTGATAAATGCACACAGTCTATACAGTTTCAAGGCCAGATTGGATCGCTACATCACTGATGGTAACCTTGTTACCTCCACTTAGTCCCAAAACAGACTGCAAACCAAGTTTCATCAAAATTGGATCAATCAGGTGTCAGCATGGCTCAGTAGGCAGCACATACGCCCCTGGGCCAGAAGATCATGGGTTCTAGTTCCACACTGGGATTGGGCTAATTAATACCATAAATGCTTGCACCACAATGCAGTACTAAGGAATTCTGTACTGTCAGGGTGTACCATCCTTCGGACGAGATGTCAAGCCAAGGTCCCGCCTGCTTGTTCTGGTGGTTGTTTAGGTGGACATTAACGATCACATGGCAATTCTCGAAAACAGTAGGGAAATTTCCCCAGTATCCTGGTAAAATTTTCCCATTCACTTAAAAAATAAATATCACCAACAGCTAAATATGGTTCAGTTTCAATTGCTTTTGCATGTATATCCTCCCCAACCCCCCACCCCCGCCAGGACGAGACTGAAAACAGACAGAACTGTCTAGTTCTTCTTTCCTGTCAACAAAAACTAAATAAAAAAACATTTCTCACAATCTAGTCAGCGTTGTTACAGCCAATCACAGGACAGAACATATAAGCTCAGCAATGTTAAGATTATGTATTTTGTATGTTCCCATCACTGCTAAGACCACTCCTTCCATTGTAAGCCTGGTCCCAGGCACATTCTTAGGGTAAGAGAACCATAAACCAAAGGTCAGAGTTACGCAAGGATGTAGGTGAGACCATGCTTACAATGGTAGGAGTGGTCACGGTGGCAGTATTAATATATTAGTGGTCAAGATCTATCAATAATATATTAATATTTTAAAAAACCTGCCCCAACATGCCCATTTGCAGGGAAGCTGCTTGTGACACACTCTTCACAGAGTAAGAGTGATAGATACTAGATAGCTAGATACTTGATTTATAAAGCACCCCATTCCAGGGACTAGGGAACGCTGAATGACTTTTAAAACAGCATTTAAAACACAATATACAAGCGGAGTAAGCAACAATAGCGATAAAATACTATCATTCTAAAATTTAAATATCAATTCAACATTAACACTTTATAAGTTAAAAGCCTCGTTAAACAGAAAAGTGTTCAGACCATTTTTAAAGGTTTCTACTGAGGGTGCCTCCCGTAGATGGCTAGGCAATGAGTTCCACAGGGTAAGCACAGCAACGAAAAAAGGCAGAGTCACCCGAATGCCACAGCCTCACCCTGGGAACCCCAAGGAGAGAACCCTTGGTGGAAGAGAGAGCCCGGGACGGACAGTGAGGTACAAGGAGATCTTGCAGGTAGTCTGGTCCCCTTTCGTGTGTAGGGCCTTCTAGGTCAGTAATCCGATCTTGAAGACAATTTTCCACCTGACTGGCAGCCAGTGCAGTCCACGGAGGACAGGCGTAATATAGTCAGATCTTCGAACGCTGGTCAATAATCTAGCCACGGCGGCAATCTGCACCAGCTGCAGCTGGCAGACGTTGCCTCCAGATAGCCCTAGGTACAGGGCATTGCAGTAGTCCAGTCTGGACATGATGAAAGCATGTACTAGTGTTGTCAGCTCCTTGGCTGGTATAAGGGACCGGATTCGGGTGACATTCCTCAGATAGTAGAATCCACTTTTGATGATGGCCAGCACTTGAGCATCAAGTGTCAGGCTCTCGTTGAGGACCATGCCCAGATCCTTAACCCATGTGGAGGGGGCCAGTGGACCCCCAGAATTAAACTGGGGCCTCTCCCAACGACTCCAGACACACTACTAGTATCCTCAGTCTTTGTCTGCTGAGTCATTGCCAGTTTTGAGCCACCCAAGTCTGGATCTCCTCCAGGCAGAGGCTGCCATCTGGTTACCAGGTGCTCAGGACAGGTATAGCTGGGTATCATCAGCATAGCAATGAAAACCCAGCCCATACCACCTGATAATGGCTTCTAATGGCAGCATGTACACTGTGAACAACAAGGGCAACAGGACCGAACCCTGCGGGACTCCACAGAGCAGAGGCTTTGGGTTAGATGAGGCTAACCCCATCATCACCCTCTGCACTCTGCCTGTCAAGTATGACCTGAACCAGTTGATGACATTACCAGTCAGGCCACACCAGTATCGCAGGCAGCCCAGCTGCACCTCATGGTCCACAGTGTCAAACGCTGCCGAGAGATCCAGGAAGACCAAGATGGTACACTCTTTCCTGTCCTTTGCCATCAGGAGATCACGGACTCCTTTGGTCCCATAGATGCCATATGGTGTCGGAACCATCCATTGCTGGAGCCAACCCAAAATGGCCACCAGGAGCAAATGAGTTTAGCATCTTCACCAGAGCAGTCTCTGTGCTATGCCTAGCTCTAAATCCAGACTGGAAAGACTTTTAAGTGGCAGAGGAGACAAGATGCATCTCGAGCTGGATGGCCACCACTTTTTCTATAACCTTCCCTCTTCTCTGCTCTGACAGAGGACACTCTGTCGACAAAGACCAGAGCAAACTCTTCGCACCTAGTGCTAGAACCTGCTCCTCCTGCTTGGAGACAGGCCGGATGTAATAGCCCATCTACCATGTGGAAGAGCTGAGCTGGTCTTTTTCTTGCCGCAGCAATCTCCCTTGACAAAAAATCTGCCTTCTTTCGGGAGATTGCCTCATGATAGTCA
Source organism: Neoceratodus forsteri (assembly GCA_016271365.2). Lineage (NCBI taxonomy): Eukaryota > Metazoa > Chordata > Ceratodontiformes > Ceratodontidae > Neoceratodus > Neoceratodus forsteri. The sequence continues at coordinate 24,030,812 of CM057452.1, read as the reverse complement.
CCATAATGTGACCCAAGGGCGAATTTGCCCTCCATCAGCCCAGATCTCCTCCCAATGTCTCTCCAACCACCAGGCCTTGATCTTTAAGTCCCTAAGTTCCCCATCAAACCAAGGAGGTCTCCAGCGAGTAGATAATGGTCAGACACGAATGGTTCCAATTGAGTCGAAAGTGGCAGTGACAGCCCTCTTATAGGCCGCCACTGCCTCCTCCATTCCAATCACACATGCAGCCTCCACACTTGATAGGTCCAGCACCACCTGTAGTCCTGTTGGGACAATCTCCGTAAAGGGCGGTACTGGACCATCTCCGCAGAGGATGGACGCTTGGGGGGGGGGCCCAAACCTGAACCTCATGGTGCTGTGATCTGACCAAACTACCAGCTCAACAACGAGGTCATCAGCCTCAAAGCCCAGGGTAAACACCAGGTTTAGTGTGTGGCCATGCGAGTGGGTCACTGAGGTGGCAATCTCCACCAGGCCCAGTGCCTCCATGATCTGCAGGAGATCATGCCCAAACGACGACAGTCCATTGTCGACCCAGGCATTGAAGTCCCCCAGAATTAACCATCTGTGGGACTCCAACACCAGGCCGGTGACGAAGTCTCTGATCTCCTGCAGAAATTCCCTCTCCCTGCCAAGTGGGCGGTAGAGCAGGAGGTCCTGCAACCCATGCCAGGACCCCCTCATGCAGCAAAACATTCAAATGACCTGGTAGGGCCTATAGGCTGCACTGTGAGGCCCAGGCTGGCTTTAAAACAAATGGCCACTTCCCTGCCTCTGTGATCCTTCTTCGGGGTGTGTATCATGGAGTACACAGCTGGCAGCCATAGGGCCTCTGCATTACTGTGCTTCCCCCGGATCTCTGTTGCGAAGATTTCCTCCCTTACATACAAAGCCACCCTCCCCCCCCTTCTTTCCCTCACGGCCTTTTCTGAAGAGTGTGTAACCTGGGATAGTAGCATCCCAGGTGTGGTTGGTGGTGAACCAAGTTTCTGTAACCGCAACCCAGTCCAGTTGTGCCTCTGCCACTAAGGCAGTTAGGGTCTGCTGAGACGGACTAGGCAGGGGACATCTGGGCAGACTGTGTGGGCCAAGTGGACCTTTTCTGGTGACAAATTCTATGTTCTATGCAGAATGTGTGCACAGTACCTAGGTTATGGGGTTATTTTTAACAGCATCATGTAGTAAAATTATCAACAGGCTGTACTTAAGTGATAATGTGCTAGTTGGGTCACTATTCATGGCAGTACTGTGACTAAAGTGCGAGGCTGAAGGCTGAGTACTTTATTTTAACAAGACAATCACATTACTACCGAGGATCGTGATCCACCTAGCACATTATTACTATTATGCTTCATGTGTGCTGCTTAGTATAGACCAATCAGAATGCAAGAAAGAGGATGACATCACTAAAGCCATTTTACTGGCAATAAAATGACTTTTCTGCACACTAAGCAGTCATTTTATTGACAAAAGTGATGGTGTGAGTTTGTTAAGGAATAAAGTGTGTTTAACCCTAGCATTTGATTGGAGAAGAGGGTCCACATGTAGTATAATAAGGAATAGCTATACCAAGAAACATTGAATTATTTTTTATTTATTTAGTTTTTATTGACTGGGTAAGTGCACTAGACAAATTCTGTCTATTTTCAGGCACAACCCAGGGGAAGGGGATACAGATGAATGCCAACTGACTTTGAACCAGATTAAGCTGTTGGTGGAATTTTAGTGAATGGGGGGAAATTTGGCCAGTGCACTGGGGAAATTCCCCATCTCTGACAGTAGGGGAACCCTTGTTGGCCATTTTCCAAGATGGCTGACGTGCAGTGTGGAGGAGCAGACTGTCCTGGAACTGGGGTAGCCTCTGAGCCCGTTCCAGGCTCTTCTTTATCTACTTCATCTTCTCTGGCTACTGACCCTGATCCTACTCGAGCTGCGATGGAAGATATTGTGGATTTTTTGTTGGATACTGATGTGGATGAAGGTACTACTACTGTTGCCCAGACCTCTGGAGGTGCTTTTTCTGAGGACGCTATGCCAGCTGTTAGGTTGAAGAACTCTACTGTCTCTGAAATAAACCTGCTGACGCCAGCACAGGAAGAACAGATGCTACAGTCTGCAATCCTGAATAAGGCTTTTCTTTTGCAACTTCTTGTCAAAACGGCTGAACAAACTAAACAGGCTACTCCCAGAGTCGACCCTGCAGTTCCCATGGACTCTGCTGTGCTCCCTGGTATGCCTAATGCTCAGTCGTCTTTCCAAACATCTCAAGATGTTCCCTTCCCACTTGCTCCGACTATTGGTGCTTCACAATTGCAACTCCAGGATACCTGCAATTCCCCTGTACCTGCTGCTCCATCTAATTTTGGTGCTAGTGACTTATTTATGGCTCCGGTCTGGGACCCAGCTTTGGCTCTGCAGGCTGAGGGTTGGATTCCGTCAGCTGGGCATGCAGGGTGGACTTCTCCGCGGCCTGTCACTGCTGCTGAGATCGCTCCGCTCTCACTTATGGCTTCTTGCTTTACCACTGCACCTGACGATTTGCTTGTCCGACCCCAACAGCTGACCACCATCTCCTCTGTGGCAGCCGGTGAGGTACCGGTTTTGCATACAGACTCTCAGCCAGTGGAACAGCATGAGACAGGACCTGAACTGCCTGTTGTTACTGATTGCGTTATGGTTTCCCAGGTTACTACGGATCAGGCTGTTACTGAGGACTAACCTCGTTCTGAAGCGGCGACTCCTTCTTCTGAGCCACCTTCTACATGTTTAGAATCTGCTGCTCCGATGCCCCTTTTGCATGTAGTATGTCAGGATTCTTCTACCTCCCCACCTGCTCCTTCCTTTTGCATGGCTGACTTATTTAAACAGATTGGGGAACCTGCTCAAAGATGCAATACTGTCTGCTTGAAATATACAGGAACCCAAGAGACCTTTCCAGATAGGAAGTTTGTTTTACATCAGCTGCTACGGCAATCCATGGGATACCTGTTCGGGACTTGTTTGCGTTTATTCATATTAAAGGGGAGAATATTTATGACATTAGTTTTCGTAATGCAGATATTTTAGAACGTTTTTGGCCAAAGTTGGACTTGGTTAAGCATCAGTTTATCTGGCAAGATTTTTTTCCTATTCCATTGACTAAACCATCTGTTAAGACTATTACTTTACTGTTCCATAATGAAGGGGCTAATACTGAGGACGTGCAATACTGGCTTTGACAAAAATGTGAAATTTTACAGAGTCCTGTCCCTATTCTAGATGATGACTTTGTATGGACGGGAGGTGGACAATTAAAGTTAAACTCTTCCACACTGATTTAGGGGTGCAACATCTTCTCAGTAGTTTTCATATCGGCCGTGATCGGGGTATTTGTTTTTATCCTAGACAGCCAAAAACCTGCCACAAATGTGGTGCTAGAACTCATCTTAGTTCTTCCTATTCCCTTCCCCAGTGTAATCTGTGTTTGGAGTATGGACATGTTAGTCTGGGTTGTCCTAATCCACTCAGATGTAACCTTTGTGAAGAGTCAGGGCATACCTACTCTAAATGTCCATGGGCTGCATGGAATAGGCTGGATAAGGTTTTACAAGACCCTGAGTTCCTAATAATGGCCCATCAAACTAAGCTGTCACAGGCCAGGGACCAGTCCCTTTTGGCTCCCTTGGAAGTACCCCCCCTCCACATTTAGTGGAGTTATCGACCGGGGACCTCCTTCCGGCTTGTTCGATTGCACCTGCTCCTGTATTAGATCCTTCCTTGTCTGTATCAAGTGAGGTGGTTGAACTCCCCACTACTTCTGATGTTACCCCTGGTTCTCCGTTTCCAGAAGTGATGCCCCCACCATCCGATACCCCGATGGAAGTTGTACAGTCCTCTAAATCAAAGAAGTCTTGAAAGAAATCTGATATTCAGGTTAACAGCTCCCCTACAGTGACCAGGAATAGGTACACTTTATTATATAAGAGGAAACAATGGGAAGATTGTGGGTAGGATGACGAGGACTCTGATGCTTCTTCAGTTACTTCCGGGATACAAGATGTTGTTTCCGAACTGCCTTTGGAATTATCTTCGGTTAAGAAAGTTAGAGGAAAGGGGAAACAAACAGAAACCTAATGGTTGATCTTTGATTTTTCCCATTTTCTCTTGCTTAAATGGAACGGCTGTTAAGTCCTCTGACCTTAAATGTTAATAGTATTACATCTTTTAAAAAAAGAAGTGCTACATTTCAAATCTTATGTGGCTTGGTGAATAATATTTTTTTTCTTACAGGGTACTTGTATTAAGACTGAGCATGAGCCTTCCCAGGCTCAACAATCTTGGTCAGAGGGCTTATCCTTTTGGTCCCAGGGACCGGACCTCTGTGATGGGGTTGCTATTTTACTTAAGGGCCCAGACTTCCAGGTTCGGAGGCTTACAGACATTGAACTAGACCGGGCCCTTTTAGTTGATGTTTCTTTTCATAACCTAGATTTCTGTTTAGTATGTGTTTATGCTCCACAGAGTATAGTGGCTAGAGTGGCTTTATTTACTTTGATACGCCCTTTTTCACACACCCACAAAATTGTGATCCTGGGGGGAGACTTCAATTGTGGTCTCTCTCCTGCTAACAGGGGCTGCAAAACTCAGAAACTGTTTAGTGATATGGCTTGTTTCCAGGACATGGTTTCTACTGCCAATTTGCAAGAGTTTTTTTCTACGACTAATACAATAGGGCAGAAAACTTTCATTAAAGGGAGCTTAATCACCCAGATTGATTACATATTTACCTCTAAATTTTTCTGAATACTTAGTGCATCTACTATACCGATCGAAACTTCGGATCATTTAGTTGTACTGTGTCTCGGTAGCACTGGTGGCTCTTTCACTCCCCGGCAACCGCCTAGATGGCGACTTAACAGTACTTTATTGATGGATATGGATTTAGTTGCCAAATGGGAAGAACTGTTACGGGCTCGGGTATCTATTCTTGAGGCATATGATACTCCTCTTGACTGGCGGTTGGCTTCTAAATCTGATTTTCGGTCCCTGTTTAGTGCTCATGCTTCTGAAAAGTCGTCAGCTCTATGCCAAATATTTGACACTGCGACATCAGCTGCAGGATCTCATATCTATGGCTTTTACATATAATCTTGATTTACCTGCACAAATAGCATGGACTAAATCAGATATGGCTAGATTTCAGTATAACAGATTTCTCAGTTTGAAAATGGAAGCACAGTTTGGCACTCGGGGCGACAGCCCACTTTAGATACCATTCGCAGTTGTGCGGATCGTGTCAAACACACTATTACAGATTCTATGCAGAGGGAGATGGACCCTGCTATTACTGCTGATTTGACATCATACAATCCAAGGTACAGGACTATTTATTTGCTCAATTTGGGATTCCTGTAGATACTCCTGATCCTGTAGCTTTCTTGCTGGACCTACAGGTCCCCTTGCATTCTGATGATCTGCGTTCTTCTGTCATTCAAGACATATCTTTGGCTGAAGTACAACAAGCTATTCCTAAACTTAAGACTAAAACATCCCCAGGGGTTGAAGGTCTCACGGCAGAGTTTTATAAAACGTTTTCGGATCTCTTGAGTCCTATCTTACTTGTGGTTTTTAACAAATTATTGCATATGATTTCACTCCCCGCAGATTTTTCTTGAGCTTTGGTTATCTTGTTGTATAAATCTGGTGACAGGACAAATCTTCGTAACTGGAGACCTATTAGTCTTCTGAACGTCGATTATAAAATCTTTACTACCATATTGACTAGACGCTTGGGTACCATTGCACAGATTGTTATCACCAAAGTCCAGACCTGTGGGATACCTGACCGATCTATGTTTCATAATCTGCAGTTTTTACGAGATTTAACGAATTTGGGCTCGAAAGGTAAATGTTCCGGATAGCTTTTATCTTTGACCCAGCAAAAAGCTTTTGATAGAGTTAGCCATAATTATTTTCCTGAAGTTTTATGCCGTTATGGAGTTCCTTCTGAATTTATCTGTTGGCTTCGTCTACTTTATGCTTCGGCCACAGTTCAACCCTTTGTTAATAAACGTTTTGGCACCTCCTTTTCTATTCAAAGGGGTGTCCAACAAGGTTGCCCTCTAAGCCTTGTTCTTTATTTGTTTTCTATTGACCCCCTTATTAGGACTATCCTGCGCCACCCTGATATTCCCGGTATTCGGGCGCCGAATTATTTGGCTATTCCTAACATCAGTGCGTATGCTGATGACTTATGTCTTACTGTACAGTCTTTTGCTGCTTTTCCTGTTATTGAACGTACTCTTTCTGCTTATGAAATGGTTTCTGGTGCCAAACTGAATTACAATAAGAGTGTTTGCTTCTCTATTAGTCCAGAATTTTGGCTTTTACACCCCCTGGCACGTAGTACTATACCTATGACGACCTCACCTGTTTGCATTTTAGGTATAACTTTTGGTACAGAAGATGATGCTAGTTACAACTGGAAACTGGCAATAGCTAGGGGTCAACGTATTGTGCAGGGCTGGAATTTTAAAACGATTTCCAAGAAAAAGAGGGTTACTTGCTCAAAACTCTCATTACTCCACGTTTCATATTTGGCTAATATCTTTCTGATTCCATTCTCCCTGGAACCTCAGTTATTAAATGTTTATTTCCAAGGTTTCTGGGGTAGTAGATTAAACCCTATTAGATGTATTTTTACATATTATAATTATGAACATGGTGGGGTACGAATGTTGAATCCCAATGTTTTTTTTCATAGTATTTTTCTATATAGGAATTTTTTGAGGCTTTTCACTACTAGATCATTGTCCTGGTTTAATATCTTCTTTGACTGTTTTTTCGCCCTTCAGGACAAATGGGGTTCTGGTCTACTTACCGTTTCTATGATAAATACCACGAAGACTATCCCTGTTTCTATGAAACCCACCTTGACTAAATTATGTCAATGGGGTATAACACAATATTTTGTTATTTCACATAGTAGGAAGGCATTTTATGATATTATTTTAAGAGATGTTTTGTATGTTCCACTAACTCTTCCTGCCTGTCCTGACAATAAAGTCCCAGAGGTTTGTCTCCAATTCATTGATAAACGACTCCTGAAGTGAATATGGGATGTGGTTTGGCTGTCTTGTCATGGCTGAACTGGAGTCAGAGGCACACTTAAACATAAAGCTGTTACGGACAGCCCTTCAGATAACTCCTTTTTGGACATATTTTACGTCCATAATTTAGCTCAAAATGTCCAAAAATGTAGTCTCTGGAGTCACTGACACCCAGCAACATTTCCATTGTTTAAGGCTGACGTCTGTTTTTCATGGTGTGGACGTCGGGTCTTTATGTTTTTTTTAATCCTGTGTGGAGGCAGACTCTCCAACTGTACCATTTTGGCCAGTACAATGCTGAATTTCTGACAGTGGTACCAGATCCAGGTTACATCACAGTGTGTACCAAATTTTGGCTACCTGAGAAATACTTTAATTTATTATTCAGTTCCTGGGCAATGTCTGCTGCAGTGTGTGAGTGCAACTTACTTTAAGGTGCCCCGAGAGGGGAAAGGCTTAATGTGTGCAGTTCCCCGGCCCAACAATCTTGTCTGCTGCAGAGTGAGTCACGGAGTGCAAGCACGGTGGTCCGAGAGGGGAAAACAAAGCATCCATCCATCCGTCCCGTCCCTATGGTAACCAGCCACACTGACATATGCCGTGCCTGTGACCCCTGGAAGCACCTGCCTGAGCTGCTCAGCTGCAGCCTTCCCTGACAGACTTGAAGGGAGTGTCTGTCAGCGATAGAGGAGCTGTGCTTGTCACTAAGCCGAGGAGCAAAAAATTAAATTTACTGGCACGTCGGGTGTTTACTGTCTGGACGACCACAGCACTCATCCCACTGTGAAAGTAAATGCTCTGGCTCCGCTTGTCTAATTCTGCTGAGCGCTTACGTTTTAATCAGAATTTTAGTCTATAAATCTCAGTCGGGTCAGGACAGGTCCGTGACCGTGGAGACATCGAGATCCACTCACTGCATGAGTGCTGCACAACTAGTCTGAGCTCGGCTAACACAACAAACACAGAGTAGCTGCTGGAGGTAAAGAAAATATGTTCACTTTTGTCTTCCGAATTAAACTCCCCGTCTCACTCTCTCTTACAATTTTCATCATGAGGTGGCAGCGATCTAGAGTGCAAGAGGGAGAAATCAGAGTCTTTGGTAGCGAAGTGCCTTGTGGGTGGCAGTCATATATGGTACCCTGCTGTCTACAGTTTGAATAAGTCCTCTTGTTATTCCCTATTTATTCTTGCTACTAATTTTAAATTCCCCCTTTTCAACAGATAAGGATGAGTACAACTTATTACTGAAAATGCCACATACCTCTCAATTGTCCCAGATTAAACATAGACTTTGATGGCAGATAAGGACCACTTGGCCCACCCAGTCTGCCCATTTCCCTACCTACTGGATAAGCTGCAGATTCTAGTTAACCAACAGCCTACTTCCTGCAACCCCCCACTATAATTGCCTTATGTCTGTTTCATGCATGTTTGAATTCCCCCACTGTTTTAGACCCCACAACCTCTCCAGGAAGCGGTTCCATGCGTCCACCACTCTCTCAGTGAAAAAAATTTTCCTCACATTACCCCTGAGCCGTCCCCCCCTGTATCTTTAAACTGTGCCCCCTTGTTCTTATATATCTTTTCTGGTTTCTGGTTCTTGCACACCTCTTTTTTTGAAAGATGCTACCCTCTTGGACTTTGTTGATTCTCTTGAGGTACTTGAAAGTTTCTATCATGTCCCCCCTCTCCCTCCTTTCCTCAAGGCTATACATATTAAGCTCCTTAAGTGTCTCTTTACATGTCTTCCGGTGCAGACCCTGCACCATTATTTTAGTTGCCCTCCTCTGGACAGCTTCCATCCTGTCTATGTCTTTGCGGAGATTGGGACTCCAGAACTGCACACAGTACTCCAGATGGGGTCTCACCAGCTGTCTGTACAGAGGGATAATAACTTCCTGTTTTCTACTGGTGATGCCTCTCCCTATGCATCCCAGTATCCCCCCAGCCCTCCTTGCTGCCCTCTCACATTGCCTGCCCATCTTTAGGTCATCTGATACGACTACCCCCAGGTCCCTTTCCATTTTTGTTGTTGTTAGTATCTCACCCCCCATTGTGTACTCTTCCCCTGGGTTTTTGTTTCCCAGGTGCATTACCTTGCACTTCTTAGCATTGAATCTAAATGGGTAAAAGTGGGGTTGCTAGTCCTCCCCCCACCGCTCACTGCAACGCAAGTGTACCTATGATGTTGCTAAATCTTGTTTTGTAATTTGGACCGTGTCCACAAAGTCTTCACCTGAAAGATAAAAAGGGTATTTATTTTATTTTGCTATTATATAGACACTATCTGTGACCGAGTGTGAAGTGATCTGTATCTGTCTAGTGCCTAGTGGTGAGGTGACACTGACTCAGTCTCTCTACACAAAACTGCCAAGCCAGGCCAGGCAGGAAAGGTATGGTGTTGGGACTGGGAGCTGGTAGGGTGACTGGAGTTGTTCAGCAAATGGTATGGGGGTAGTACAGTGATGATGTGGTGTGTCAGTGTGATATCGGCACATAGTCAGTGTGTGTCTAAGTAAAGTTACTCATCATCATTGAGTGAATAAGTGATAGTTTGTGTTGTACAGTGTCTGCGACTACAAGATCAGCCTGCCCTGCTATATCTACTAGTATTTCACTCAAATGTTACTGTGTAATTTACACCTGTTAAGTAAGTTTAACTCCCATTTAACTGCCTGCAGCCAGTGAAGTATTCAGAAGGCCAGTGAGTTAATTTCAAAACCTATAGGCCTTGGAGTATTTTTGACTGACAGAATTTGTCAACTGGAATTATTCTGACTTCCAAAAAATTTAAAGTTGGACTATTTTGACTCCAGTAAAACTGAAATGACTTCCAAATTTCAACCCATAGAAGTACAGTATTTGACTTCCACCAAAAAAAAAAATTATCTGAAGCCCTGGTTACAGATAGGATGTGTCCAAGGTTGACTTGTACGGACACTCTGGAAACCTGAACATTTCTCAATTTCCTGTCCCTTTGCACATGCCTTTTGGCAAGCTTTGCAGGTTATTTGGAGAGAACCAAACCTGCTCCCCATGTCTTATGATGTGGCAATTTTGGGTCTGTATCCCCAGTGTTTCCACCATTATAATCATAGTACTTTAAGGGTTATTTTTGAGGCTTGTAAGTACTATATGTGGTCGGCAAGATGCATTCTATTACTTCAGCAAAAGGATATCGCACCTGTGGGGGTAGTTCAACAAGTTCTTCTTTTTTTACAGTCACTGTACAACACCGAGAGATGGTCCTTGACCTCTCGGAAATTTTCTTTCTGTTGGACTTCCTGTGCGAGGTAGTTCATTCTTCCTGATTACATGTTTGTCAGTCGAATTTTCTTTTTGGCATTGTTTGCATGTTTTTGGGATATCAGCATGACTGTATTACTTATTTGTTTTTCTTATGCTTTGTATATCTTTTTTTTTTTGGGGACTCTAATACTGCTTTCCTTACTCCTTGGGGAGCTGCTTCAATAATGAATTATTATTCGACTTTTCAAGATTATGTTTACCGATATTTTGAGTACTGTATATTTGTCATGCTTGTTTGATTTTGTATATTCCTTTGTGTGTATTAACACCGTTTTGTAGTTCTTTAATTTTTGAAGTTTCTAATATTAAAACTCCCTTACTCTAATAATATGGAGGGGATGGGTCACAATGTTTTTCTCTATCTTTTAGGGTGTTTGTATGAATTAATACTTATCTTTGTTTTTGTGTGTTTCTTTTGTATGATTATATGATGGATTATTGACTTATATATAGGTGGTTTTGATTGTATTTTGATTTCAGTAAAAATTCTCCTACTCTTTTCGAGAAGTGCTGTGGGATCATTAACAACCACCTGAACTACCACCAGAACAGCCAGATGGGACCTCTGTTTAACGTCTCATCCGAAAGACGGCACCTCAGGAGTGCAGCACCCCCCTCATGCTGCACTGCAGTGTCAGTATTGGAATATTAACCCAAGTGCCTGGTGTGGGGCTAGAACCCACAGCCTTCTGATCACCTGGCCTCAGAGGTGAGTGTGCTACCTGCTGAGCCACTGACACTGACGTTACCGGCTGAGCCACTGACACTGCGTAAGCAATAACCCATGACAGGATGCTGGTTGTGCTGGACAGAACCACAGATATGGATATTGGAGGCACGAGCTGAAGAAGAGTGGCTTCAAGAGCCCGTTTCCATGGTTTAATCTAGCATGACTCCCAAACCCTGGAGTGCACTGCTAAACTCGTAAAATGACTGCTGCTATTCACAAGTAAAAGGCAAGAAAAAGTGACAAAAGTGAGAAAGTGGAAAGACCGTGTGTCTGAAACATAGACTTTTCCCTGTTGCTTTGCTTGGGGTGACCTGAAACAGTGGAAATGATGAAGTGAATCAGTAGCTTTTAGAGTGTAATTTGGTTGTGGCTCCTTGAAAAAAAAATTCTTTTCCTGTTGCTGTGCTTTGGGTTACCTTATAAACATGAACAGGTGGTGAGATTTAGCAGCTTTCAGAGTGTCATTTGCTTGGGGTTTATTGAAACAATACCAAACTATGGTAACGGTTTTCAACCAATCAGGTAGTAGGATTTCTGAAACCTAGTTTATAAAATTGCATAAGCTGTTCTTAAGATGCAAGCAATACAGGAAATCAAAAGACATAACTGACGCATAATTAGGCCACCATAGCGACGGTGCTAAGAGCTTGAAGCAATCACAGCAAGTAATGCCCGTACCAACTCTGATCACAAATGATCAGTGGTTCTCAAAGTAAACCCAAACACGGCAGTGCAGAAACAGTAGGAACGTTAAAAAAAAGTAATAACATTGGTCTCTCAAAACTTGTTTCGGAGTGACACCACTGAACACTGCAACCCAGTTGAGTTATTCTAGGTAAATACAGCAAAAAAGAGAGGCATCTACGAGAAGGTGGGGTGGGGGGCCGATAACAAGTACAGAATTACTGTATTCCAAAAGGGCACCCAGCATAACATGGTCACCTCATATCCATAGAAACATAGACTTTGACGGCAGATAAGGACCACTTGGCCCACCCAGTCTGCCCATTTCCCTACCTACTGGATAAGCTGCAGATTCTAGTTAACCAACAGCCAACGTCCTGCAACCCCCAACTATAATTGCCTTGTGTCTGTCCCATGCATGTTTGAATTCCCCCCACTGTTTTAGACCCAACGACCTCCTCAGGAAGGCTGTTCCATGTATCCACCACTCTCTCTGTGAAAAAAAAATTCCTCACATTACCCCTGAACCGTCCCCTCTATCTTTAAATTGTGCCCCTTGTTCTTACACATCTCTTTTTCTGAAAGATGCTACCTCCTGGACTTTGCTGATTCCTTGAGGTACTTGAACTTTTATCATGTCCCCTGTCCCTCCTTTCATCAAGAGTATACATATTAAGCTCTCTCTGTCTCTCTTCATATGGCTTCTGCTGCAGACCCTGCACCATTTTAGTTGCCCTCCTCTGGACTGCTTCCACCCTGTCTATGTCCTTGCGTGAGATGAGGTCTCCAAAACTGCACGAGTACTCAGATGGGGTCTCACCAACTGTCTGTACAGAGGGATAACCACTTCCTTTTTTCTACTTGTGATGCCCTTCCTATGCATCCCAATATCCCCCTGGCTCTCCTTACTAACTTTTCACATTGCTTACCCACCTTTAGGTCATCTGATATGACTACCCCCAGGTCCCTTTCCATTTCTGCTGTTGTTAGTACCTCCCCTGCTAGTGTGTACTCTTCTCCTGGGTTTTTGTTTCCCAGGTGCATTACTTTGCACTTCTTTGCATTGAATCTAAGTTGCCATATGTCTGACCATTCCTCCAACCTTGCCAAGTCCTTTCTCATCTTTTCTACCCCCCTTGTGTATCAACTCTGTTACAGATCTTTGTGTCATCTGCAAAGAGGCATACCTTTCCCTCCAGACCCTCTGCAATGTCACCTATAAAGATGTTAAAGAGGACTGGACCCAGTACTGAGCCCTGAGGTACTCCACTAGCAACCCCCCTTTCTTCGGAATGTGTTCCATTCACTATTACCTTCTGTGTCCTGTTGTGCAGCCAGTTTGCTACCCAGGCTACCACCCTGAGACCCACTCCCAGGCAGGCTAACTTGATTATTAATCTTTTGTGTGGGACTGTGACAAATGCCTTGCTAAAGTCTAGGTAGGCCATATCCACAGCCCCTCCCTGGTCTATTACTTTGATCACCCAGTCAAAGAAATCAATTAGATTCGTCTGACTCGTTTGATTTTGACCTTCCTGCTGTAAATCCATGCTGCTTTGGGTCCTGTGCCCCACTGACCTCTAGGTACTCAACAATTCTTTCTTTCAGAAGTGATTCCATCATTTTCCCTACCACTGAGGTCAAACTTACAGGTCTGTAGTTTCCTGCTTCTGCCTTGCTCCCACTTTTGTGAAGGGGAATCACATCTGCCCTCCTCCAGTCCTCAGGTGCCGCCCCATCCTGCCATGATCTGTTAAAAAGCGTGGTCAGTGGTGTCACTAGGTCCTCCCTTAGTTCTTTTAGGATTCTGGGGTGAATCCCGTCAGGCCCCATTGCTTTATCCACCTTGAGTTTTAGGAGTGCTTTCAGGACTCTTTCTTCTGTGAATGGACTGGTGTCAACCCCCCCTACCCAGAGTGCTTCTATTGTCTGGTTTAGGTAACTCCTCCTCATCTTCTTTTGTGAATACTGAGCAAAAGTATTCATTCAGTATCTCTGCCTTTTCACTGTCTCCCTCGGCCCACCTCCCCTTTATTAATCTTCATTATCCCTCCCTTAACCTTTCTATGCTCCTTAATGTACCTATAAAAGGATTTATCCCCCTTCTTAACTGAGTTGGCTATTCTTTCTTTGGTTTGGGCCTTTGCTAGTCTGACTGCCTTCCCCACTTCTTTCTGCTTTAATTGATACAGTTCCCTGTCATGCTCCTTCTGTGATTCCTTATACTTTTTGAATGCAGCCTTTTTCTCCTTAACCTTCCCTGCCACCTCGTTTGAAAACCATAGTGGTTTTTTACTCCGCTTTGTTTTCTTTATTTGCTTCACACAAAGGCTTGTTGCCTCTATGATGGCAGTTTTGATTTTTCTCCATTGTTCTTCCACCCCTCCTTTTTGGTCATTTGCTAGTAGTGCATTTTTCAGGTATTCACCCATTTTGCCAAAGTCAGCTCTTCTAAAGTCCAGTATCCTTGTTTTTGTATGGCTTCTCTCCATGGTAGTGCTCATTGTGAAGCACATTGTGCAGTAGTCGCTTGTTCCCAGATGTCTACTGACTTCTAAATTTGTGATCCTCTCTCCATTTGAGAGTACCAGGTCTAATATTGCTCCCTCCCGAGTGGGTTCCAACACAAGCTGTATAAGGATATCCAAACTAACTGCAAAATGATCTGAATTCAGCTGCTCAATGATTGCACTCCATACGCTGGGTTAGTTGTAGAATATGAATACTATAGGTGATTATGAAACAATGCATGCAAATTAGGTGCTCCAGCAAATTTGAAAACACATGTTTCTGGTGTAAAAAGGCCTACCCTGACTTTCTAGGGACATCACAGCAATTGTCAAGTTACACATTTTAGTGATGTCCTTAAAGGGGAACAGTCAGCACAAAAGTCCGCACACTGAAGTGTGGGAATGATCCCGATGTACACTTTGTGTGCAGAAACATTTTAGTTTAATTACTGTTTATTACTTTAGCTGTTATAATCTCTGATCAGATGTTTTTTTGATTCTGCTTTTCTCCAGGAGATAATTACTGTCCTCTGTGATTTCCCTTACCTCAAGAGGACAGCAGGAACAGCAAACAAAAGATTAGAACTTATATAAACTCTAACATGCACTGAAGGCTATTGAATCTCCCACTGATGCCTGCTGCTCTGATGTCAGCTGCAGGGGATTCTGGGACTTGTAGTAACAGAAGGTGCCAGCCTAGAAGTAAACACAATTATTCTGATACAACTATTTTGCAACAAACAGTAAGTAAATCAAAATGTTTTTGTTTACACACAGAGTGCACGTTGGGACCAGCCCCACACTTAATGTGAACCCTTACTGCTGACTTTTCCCCTTTAAAGGCTTCAGACAGTGTATGAACATTTGCTGGAGCAACCCAGTTATATGGATGAATGGTTTAGACACTTGGCCAAAAACAGTATTTTTTTTTTTCAAACTCCAACTCACCCCATAGGCTCGGCTGTAACTTTCTCCTGCCATAGCAGTCAGCTCCGCATCTAGCAGGTCCCTTGCCTTGTCAATACACTGCAATAAAAATGGATAATTGGAATTAGGGCAGGTTATTCACAGCCTTGCATCATAGCTAGGAACTAGAGGGCGAGTCAAAACAGATACGGACAACGTGCTGCTGAGACAGTTCAATAAACACAGATGTTGCATTTTTTTCAGCCTCATGAAACCTATAATGGTAAAACCATCTGCATCTTCTAAGAGTACAATCTGCATACTGTAGGTCTATTGAGATGACTTTTACATCATTTTTTTCCTCTGAACTTTGCTGCTAAATGTATTACTTGAGATAGATGGAGCATGAATGGCTGGATATCAGAGACTGCAACTGTGCAGACCCACTGCCCACTTAAGAGTGTCATGAAATTTGGTGCAGAGTTTTTAACTCAGCTTCCCAATGAAGGATAAAGCGATACAGCCAGGTTACAGCATATAGTCAGCATGGCTGGCTGAGCCCCCTCCCCTACACAGGGGCTGGGGAGGCAACTCAGTTTGCCTGCAACTGGACCACTACTGGGGCCCCTCCCCCTAAATTATAGACATACCTTTCAACACCCAAATGTGGAAGATTGTACTTCAAAGGGCAAAATGTGGAACACCTCAACAAATAACCAAGATATAAGCTCAGAACCCTGTGTAAATGTGGGTTTTCATGTTCACAAAGTTTTCTATATATTGAGAAACACATTTTTCACATTCATTGTTTGGATTTCTGCTTTAAAATATCAGTGTGAAATGTGGTACTGTACCCCCTCAATGTGGAACAGAGGGCTTTTCAGAGGTGAAATGAGGAACTCTTCCTCATAATGTGGGACCATTGAGAGGATTATGGATCTGTGGCCGGGGGGGGGGTGCACATTTATGATAAATGGTGCTTGGCATGGTGGTGGGCTTCTGGAAAACAAACCGCGTTGGCTCTGGTACCATGCCAACAGAGAGACATTACAAAGAAAGTGCAATCTTGTATGATTTTTTTTTTAACTTTATGTTTATTGAGATGATACATAAACACAATACAGATAATCCAGGTACAGAGTTATACACATAAAATAACACACTTAATAGTGACGTTTGGTAAAAACAGGGCAGCTTAACTCGTACACTTATGTAACCACAGTGTGGGGGGTGGGGTTAGTAAATGAAGTACAACAAACAGCTAAAAGATGAGCCTGTGTCATCAAGGAAGCAGACCATATTAAAGTCATAATGTCCACTACACTCGTTGTCCTGTACGTATGTACCATGGCTTAATATCTGCTGTGAGATCTGCAAAGTGAAAACAGAATGGTAGAATGAATTTCCAGATGCTAGGCCCCCGTTGCAGAGTGTAAACATGTCGATCAGAACAGTAACAGTAACAAAAAAGCTAAGAAACTGCAATCAAATCATCTTTATTTATAAAGTGCCTTTCAAAACCAAGGCGCTGTACAATAAAATCACATATACATATACAAATTAAAATAATCATAAATTAACAACCATAGCTAGGATATGCTTAACTAAATAAATATGTTTTTAACTCCTTTTTAAATTTCTCGATGGTTGGACATTCTCTCAACCAACAAGGAAGAGAATTCCAAAAGGTTGGTGCTGAAAAAGCAAAAGCATGGGATCCTGATGTTTTTAATCGAGCCCTGGGAATCTTCAGCAATCCCTCGTTGGCGGAGCGGAGAGGACGGAGGGGGCAATAGGGTACCAAGAGATCTTTCAGGTAGCCGGGTCCCTGGTCATGTAGGGCTTTAAAGGTTAGTAAACCAACCTTAAAGGTGATCTGCTACCAAACAGGCAGCCAGTGCAGCTCGCGGAGCACAGGCGTAATATGGCTGGATCTAGAGATCCCAGTCAAAAGCCTTGCTGCCACGTTCTGCACCAGCTGCAGGCGGCGGATATCAACCCCAGATAGCCCTAGGTAGAGGGAATTACAGTAATCAAGATAGGTAGTGATAAAGGCATGGACCAATGTTGGCAGATCACCCGGTGGGACCAGGTGTTTCACCCGGGCGATATTCCTCAGATGAAAAAAAAGAGGA
The DNA here is from genome assembly GCA_016271365.2 of Neoceratodus forsteri. Taxonomy (NCBI): domain Eukaryota; kingdom Metazoa; phylum Chordata; order Ceratodontiformes; family Ceratodontidae; genus Neoceratodus; species Neoceratodus forsteri. The sequence goes on along the minus strand of CM057452.1, from coordinate 24,013,447 downwards.
TTTGACTACGGCTGATACCTGAGATTTTAAAGTCAAGCCATCATCAAAAATAACACCCAGGTTCCGTACCCGATCAGAGGTAGTGAGCGACATACCACCGAGCAATAAGCCCGGTGGTTGGCCAGCCCCCAAACCCACCACCAGATGACCTGTGTCCACTACCAACACCTCGGTCTTATCAGGATTCAGTCTCAGCCAGCTAGAACTCATCCATAATCTGATCTCAGTAAGGCAGTTGTCTAGCATGGAGAGAGCACCATCTTGCCCGGGCGGAAAGGACAAATACAGCTGAGTATCATCTGCATAGCAGTGAAAACCCAGACTGTATCGCCTAATGATATCTCCCAAAGGCAGCATGTACACTGCAAACAACATGGGTGCTAAAATGGAACCCTGCGGTACCCCACAAGGCAGGGAGTGAGCGCCAGAGGAATAAATTTCAGTGGTAACCCTCTGAAACCTGTCTGTGAGGTAAGACTGAAACCATTTGAGGACTGTTCCAGACAGTCCACAATAAGTCCGCAGACGCTCCAACAGCACACCATGGTCTACAGTGTCAAATGTTGCAGAAAGATCGAGAAGGACCAGAATGATACATGCCTTTCGATCTCTAGCCATTAGGAGGTCATTCAACACCCAGACAAGGGCAGTCTCCGTGCTATGCTTCTTCCTAAAACCAGATTGGAGAGTATCATAGACATTGTGAGTTGTAAGATGATCATCCAATTGTAACGCAACCTCATTTTCAATAACCTTACCAACAAATGGCAGGTTAGAGATAGGCCGGTAGTTAGTTAGACAGTCAGGATCCAAGGAGGATTTTTTTAAGAGTAGTCGAACTACCGCTTCCTTAAGGGGATCAGGAAAGACCCCCCTCTCCAAGGATTTCCAGACAATGTCAGCAAGGATCGGGCAGATAACCTCTAAACATCCTACTAAGAGGGTTGTAGGACCCGGATCCAAACTACAACTGGTTGGTCACAATGTTTGGATGATCTTCACAATGTCAATGAGCTCCAGCCGGCGAAAATCTGACCAGACAGACCGGGTGCATAACACTTCCTGTCGACAACTGCAATCCCTCAAAGGAGGAGTCGGACCGATAACAGACCTGATGCTAGCAACCTTATCTGCAATAAATCGAGCGAACTCCTCAGTACAGTATAGTCCTGAATAAGAAGCCATAACATTTAAAACAACAGTAGCAACCCAGTAAAATTCTTAATCCTGGCTGAATACCACTCTAGCACTTCAGCAAAGTATTAAAGCAGCAGTACTACGAAAAAAAACAGCTTTTTTGACGGTTTATTAGATGTGCCCTGCTGATCATATACCTGGTATTCTTTCTCGTCGGTATTGTACTATTGCCGAGTAATTTGCTCAGTTATTCTCTGCTTTTGTTTACATTTCTGCCACTAAGCATGTTGCACTGGAACCCCCCCTGCTGCCAACTGCACATGTGAATGACTTGCAGGGACATCGGGAAAGGTCAGCAGAGGGTTCCTCTGCTGTTGCCAAAAGATGTGATGTGACCTGTAGAAAAAGTGCAGCTGAAAATTAGCCGCCATATTTGTTGTAGCGCTACAACACTTCAAATAAATTGCAAATATCTAAAAAACTAAAGACGACTGGAAAAATATATTTACAGGTATGGAAACTGGAACTTTGGCCACATGCTTACAGCCGAAAACCAGAATTTTGATGGGTTACTTCTGAATTTCATAGTACTGCTGCTTTAAGTACAAGAAACTAAAAGAAACACATATGTGGAAGAAATAACTGCAGTCAATGAAAAAAGGAAAACCAACCTAGAAAGGTTGGACAATATAAATAAGAAGGATTAATTAAAGTTCAGATCAGGAAATCAGTCTTGGGAATCTCACAAGTGGCACCAACCACATCTTCAGCTTCATCCTTGGAATCTTCCTCCTGCAAATATGTTTGTTCAGCCTAACGCTTTTGAACAAGGTGGCTGGCATCCTGAGAATTATTAAACAGATAAGATTTGGTGCCCACTGTGATTCAAACATGCTGGAAATAGGAGGGCAAGCAGTACATTTAGGGCACGGAGTCTTCGCTTAACGCCGACAAACTCCTTGAGGCATTTGTGCACTGCATAGGAGAGATCAGGATAGAAACAGAGAACAGCTTCATCAGTCAGAAGCTCTTTTTTGTCCTGCACCCAATCCCAGATCCCCAATTGAGTAAATACCAAGAGGACAGTTCATGTGGTATAAGAGAAGTCAGTTGTCGCTGGTCTGGGAGTCACTTGGTAAGCTCAATCGATGATGTATCCTGGTGGGGAGGGTCATGCAAGTCCAAAATACAAGGTAGCCAATCCTAAGAAAAAGCGATAGGATCCGAGCCTTCGAAATTCTCCAGTAGTCCCATAAGTCGGACATTTCTTTCCTTCTGGTGATTCTCCAACGTGTCTAGATGCAATTTAAGATGATTATTTTCTTTTATATAAGTGTCTGAAGACGCCAGAGCAGCATCTGCGAGTTTCACTGCTGTCTCAGCTTTCTCAGATATGCCGCTCATGGATTGTTCGACTAACACTAGTCGACTGGTGAAGTTGTAAAATTTTTTATTCAAGTGAGCGTAATGCTGTACCCAAGTTTTTAAAGGTATTCTTAATTTCTTTAATATCAGAGGTCAAAGTCCCATCTATAGGTAGATGTATCACCTGCTCTGACTTCGAAGCACCTGCAGGCCCCGACTTTGCCTTAAAGTAGTCAGTGGCTTGTAGCTGGGCTCCTCGAGACTTTCTTATTGTGACCGCAGCAACTGATCATTGCCGAAGGTTCAATTCGACAGATCTAGCCAAAATAAACTGAAAAAATAGTTTTTTTGGTGAAAAAGAACATTTTTTAGCACTCTATGGCAGGAGCTCTGAAAAGTGCATCCTCTTGATCTGATGGATGCTTCGTGCCCCCCCCCCAAAATCCTGTATGATTTCAAGAACCATAATGGCTTACAAACATTAAACACTGTCTGAATGTTGTATGTCAGTCAATTTAATGAACACCAAGATGGTTTCATCCACACAGACTTACACTTTATGGAAAGGCGTTTCAAAATTGTTGGACAGGTATGAAAATGCATGCTGTGTCACTGTCTGCCCAAATATTTCTTTATTTATTTGAGAACTGACCAGGAAGGGCACAACGAGCCAAGGTTCTTTTCCAGGTATGTCCTGGGGTGGGGTTGGGGGGATGAGACAGAAGTGCAAGGCAACAAGCATCAACAATGGTGCAACTGGAGTAGACAAGGTACCATATGACGTGCATAAAGTGCATCAAAATATAAACTGCAGAGGCAAAGCTATAGGAACCAACATGGTAAATGAGCAGTGCAGTGATACAGTGTAAAGTGCATCAGTGGTCCGGCCCGGTGGCGCTGAGGGTTGAATGAGCGCGGGCCGACAGAGTCAGCAGGAAGGAGAAGGATTGAGCATCCAGAGGACAGCTGTCCTTCTCCGAGGAGGAGGGACTCTGGCAGTCAATATTTACCTGGCCCCTAGCGGTGGCTGAGGGTAGGTGCAACAATGCCGTAACATGAGGGACAGAAGAGGCACAGACACTTGACGGTGTCACGCACAGGAGTGTGCATGGTGCTGTTGCAGGCGTCATTGCATGCGCCGCCCCCGAGGAGAGAGAAAACAATGAAAAATAACTCTCAGCAGATGAAGGGGGAGCTTGCAGGGCCTGCACCTGGCCAGCCATGGTGCGATACTGGATCCAGTCTCAGTAGAGGACGGTCCCCTCCGCCACCCCACCAGGAGGGTAAGCCCTGGGAGCAGGCGCACCGGATGGTGGACGTCGGGGTGACGGGGCTGGGGCTCCCCCTGAATGAGAGGGCTGAAGGAGTATAAAATAATAATAAAGTGCATCAGTGCGTGTAATATGGATGGAGCAATGAGCAAAGCAGTGGTATAATTCAAGAACCAAGCAGCCCTGTTGCTATTTTCAAGTGCTAAATCCATTTGGATCAAAAAGTCACAATCTGTAGTAAAAAAAATGATGCATACGCAGTTTGCGTCATGTTCTGTCAGAACTGCATCCGTTTTTACAGCAAAATTTAGATGCTCTTAGATCATCTAACAGGAGGTCTAACAGTTCAGACATATTTGCCATTTGACAGTAGCCTTGCACGCAGGTTGGGAGGAGAAGCTAAAGACGATGACCAAGCAGGGATACAGGTAGGGAATACAGGCAGACTGGATGGGCCTAGCAGTCCTTATCTGCCGTCAAACTCTATCTTTCTATGCAGCCTTGGGCAGAACTTGTCCATATTCCTTTGAAACTCTTGCCCAACATCATTAATCGTGTTACAAACATTTCAACTCTCCCCAACCAAGTCATGATATTCTTTTGGAAGAGAATAAACACTTGACTCTTGTGCTTTAAGTTAGTTCAAAACTAATTGTTCTGAACTGGGCTATTCATGAACTATTACCACCAGTAGAAACAAAGAAGTTGTTATCCTTCTGTACAGACAGTTGGTGAGACTCCATCTGGAGTACTGTGTGTGGTTTTGGAGACCCGATCTCTGCAAGGACACAGGATGGAGGTAGTGCAGAGGAGGGCAACTAAAATGGTGCAGGGTCTGCAACAGAAGCCATATGAAGAAAGACTAAAGGAGCTTAATATGTATACCCTTGAGGAAAGGAGGGAGGAGGGGACATGATAGAAACTTTCAAGTACCTCAAGGGAATCAACAAAGTCCAAGAGGGTAGCATCCTTCAGAAAGAGAGATGTGTAAGAACAAGGGGATGGCTTAGGGGCAATGTGAGGAAGTATTTTTTCACAGAGAGGGTGGTAGACACATGGAACAGCCTTCCCGAGAAGGTTGTGGGGTCAAAAACAGTTGAGGAATTCAAGAATGCATGGGACAGACATAAGGCAATTCTGGAGGGGGTAGGAAGAAGTAGGCGATTGGTTAACCAGGACCTGCAGCTTATCCAATAGGTAGGGAAATGGGCAGACTACGTGGGCCAAACGGTCCTTATATACCGTCAAAGTATATGTTTCTATGTATTCAAGAGTCATTCATCTTACTAACACTTACTTGTTATGGGGAGCCAAAGGAAGTTCAGGAAGAGTTTAGGAAACTGGGGAAGGGTCTCAAGCAAGTAGCTACTTCTGTCACATTCTCAGAAGTACTATCTGTGAGAGGCAAGGGAGAGCATAGGAGTGCATGCACCAGGAACTTTAACTCATGGTTGAAGAACTGGTGCTGTGAGGAAGGGTTTGGATTCATTGGTGACTGGGGACCCACCTGGAGGATGGAGGTTTGTTCCAAGCCTGACGGCCTGCATCCATCCTGGAGGGTCAAGCATCAATGATATGTTTAAATGCTACATTGACAAGCATTTAAACTAGCAAAGGGGTGGCAGGCCAGCAAGGAGGGTACCTACTTGCTCACCCCCACAGCTAACAGTGGAACCAATGAACCAGAGGAGTGGCCTTCTCTGCAAAGCAGTGTGCAAAAGATGGAGATTAGTGCCCAAGAGGTGGATAAGCAGAAAAGGGGCAAAATTCAGCAGAAGGGCAGACAGCAAGGAGAACCAGGGATAAATGACAACCAAGGAAGGGGCAGGAGTAGAACTGTGAAACAGTCTAGGGAGGTCAAATCATGGAAAGCCATGTGTGCAAATGCCAGGAGCCTCAGCAACAAGATGGAAGATCTGGAGGCTGTCATGGTGCAGTCAGACCTGGACATTGTGGCCATCACTGAAACCTGGTGTAATGATAACCACGACTGGGAGATGGCCATACCTGGCTACAACATATTCAGAAGAGACAGAGCAGGCAGGAAGGGAGGAGGAGTGGCACTGTATGTGAAAAATGACATAAGGGCCACAGAGATCCAGGAGGAACAAAATGGGGGAGAGATACTGTGGGCTAAGCTGGAAAGGAAAATGGGGACAGCCATCCGCACAGGTGTGGTCTATAGACCACCAGCACAGGAGGAAGAAACAGACAGGGAGCTGATGCTAGCCATCCAAAGGATGGCAGACAAGGGTGAGGTAGTACTGGTTGGAGACTTCAATATTCCAGACGTGACTGGAGCATCCCAGCAGCAGCATCAACTAGGAGCAGATTTATCCTGGACTCTTCAGGGTGCCTTCCTCAAGCAACTGGTCATGGAACCAACTCGGCAGAAGGCAATACTGGACCTTGTGCTCACAAATAGGGACAGTGTGATGGGGGTAACAGTGGGGAGCACCTGGGAAACAGTGACCACCAGTCATTGTGGTTTGAAATCACAGAAAGAGCAGAACCAAACCACACAAAAACACATATCCTGGATTTTAGGGGGCAGACTTTGGGAAAATGGGAGATACTTGAAAGAGGCATTAAGGGAATGGGACAGGAATCAGGGGTTGAGGAACAGTGGGCAGTATTTAAAATGGGATTACAAGAACAACAGAATTATGCATTAAGCAGGTTAGCAAGAGGAGACCATTATGGTTTTCCAAAGAGGTAGCAAAGAAAGTGAAAGCCAAAAGATTGCATTCAGGCAATACAAAAGACACAGGCAGAAGGGGATAGGGAGAGTACCAGGAGAAGCAAAGGGAGGCAGGGAGGTCAGTAAGGAAGCCAAAGCTCAGACAGAAGAGCACATTGCAAAATCAGTGGGTAGAGGGACAAACCTTTTACAGGTACATAAGTGAAAAAGAAAGACAAGGGAGGGATAGTGAGACTGAAAGGGAGGATGAGGCCACGTGGAGGATGACAACAGTAAAGCTGACATATTGAACAGGTACTTCTGCTCAGTCTTTACTGAGGAAGAGGAGGTAATGGGTCTGAAGGGAGTACAAGGGTGAGAATGGCAGAAATGGACACAAGTCCTTTACACGAGAAAGGGTCCTGAAGGAACTGGAAATAATAAGAGTTGATAAAGCAATGGGGCCAGATGGGTGCACCCATGGTCCTAAAGAACTAAGAGAGGTGGTGGCTGAACCTCTGGCTATCCTGTTTAGCCGATCACTGGAAACAGGAGGTACCCAAAGACTGGAGGACAGCAGATGTAGTCCCCTTATACAAAAGTGGGAACAAAGAGGAAGCAGGGAACTACAGACCAGTCAGCCTCACCTCGGTAGTGGGGAAGATCATGGAAGCACTACTAAAGGAGAGATAGGTAGAACATCTGGTTGTCAATGGACTACAGGACCCAAGGCAGCATGGTTTCACCAGGGGGAGGTCATGTCAGACCAACCTCGTTGAATTTTTTGACTGGGTAACTAGGGAGGTGGATCAGGGGAGGGCGGTGGACATGGCCTATCTGGACTTCAGCAAGGCCTTTGACACTGTGTCACATAGAAGATTATTACACAAACTGGGGAATATGGGTTTGGGCAAGACAGTAATGTGGTGGGTAGGTAACTGGCTAGGTGGCAGGACACAGAGGGTGGTGGTAAATGGCTGACACTCCACAGAGGGAAGAGTGACCAGTGGGGTACCACAGGGATCAGTGCTGGGACCGGTCCTATTCAACATCTTCATCAGTGACATTCAAGGGACCTAGAAGGCAGAATTTCACTGTTCGCTGATGACACAAAGCTCTGTAACAGAGTAGACACACCAGAGGGTGTAGACAGAATGAGAAGCGACCTGCAGAAACTTGAAGAATGGTCAGGGGTTTGGCAGTTGAAATTCAATGCAAAGAAGTGCAAGATAATGCATATGGGGCACAAAAACCCTGGCACAATATATCAGTTGGGGGGTGAGGATATAGCATGCACCAAGCAGGAAAGAGATCTTGGGGTTATCATCTCTGATGACCTCAAGGTAGGGAAACAGTGTGACAAGGCAGCAGGTAAAGCAAATAGGATGCTGGGATGTATAGGCAGGGGCATCACCAACAGGAAAAGGGAGGTCATAATTCCGCTATACAAGACACTAGTGAGGCCCCACCTGGAGTACAGTGTACAGTTCTGGAGACCATACTTACGTAAGGACATAGACAGGGTAGAGAAGGTTCAGAGGAGGGCAACAAAGATGGTGCATGGATTGCATCACAAGTCCTATGAAGACAGGTTGAAGGAACTGAACATGTACTCCCTGGAGGAGAGGAGGGAGAGAGGGGATATGATAGAGACATAGAAGTATCTTACAGGGAGGAACAAGGTGCAGGAAAACACTATTTTAAGTGAAAAGATGTTCCAGGACTAGAGGGCATGGGAAGTTGGAGGAGGGACGATTCAGAGGAAACATGAGAAAGAATTTCTTCACAGAGCGGGTGGTGGAAGTGGAACACCTGCCAGAGGAAGTGGTGGGGGCTGAAACAATCATGGGATTTAAGAATGCATGGGATAGACATAAAGGAATTCTGGAGGTCAGGGGTAAGGGGCAACAGACTTCTAGGAAAACAAACTGAACTTACAAGCTCAAATGGGCAGACTGGGTGGGCCATAGGCCCTTATCTGCCGACACTGTCTATGTATCTATGTACTATAAATATGTAATGCCCACTTGAACTTATTGATATTATACCTCTTTCGATTGCTGTTATATTGCTGTGCTTCTGGCACTAGATGCTGTTGCTAGTATGCTTTCTATTCCTCTGCTACAATACTGGCTCTGTATTTATATTGTGTTCTTTATTAATTTCTGTCTTGCTTGTATGTCTGCATTATTTTGTTCAGCACTAGGAGATATTTTTATGATTTGTGCTTTTTTAAATAAAATTTGACTGAACGATTGACACGGACAATCACCTTCCTCCGAGTTGAAATGTAAGCATTAAGGCACTCCAAATGAGGGTTCTACTGGGGAATTAATACACGATTGGGGGGTTCAACCAACCAACCACGTATTAATCCCCAGTAGAACCCTATTTGAAGTGGCTTAATGTGCTTGTAACATGGCAAGGGCAGTTTAAAAAATTCTGCAATACATGACACATATAGTTAGAAAAAAAACAGACATTTCTTGAGGGTCACAATGCTTTTCATTTACTGAGTTCAACAGGTACAACCGAAGAAATGGTTCACATTTGCAAAGTGTTACATCAATAGGTGTGCGCGTGCGCGCTGCACACTCTAGATGCATTAATGTTGTGACTTCAGAAATTAAGGAGGTTTTCATGTTTTGGCATACAGAACTGAATACTGTAAGGCAAAAGACTTGTACCTGTGAGCATATAAATGGATGTTTACGATGTGATCGGCTTCATTGACAGATCCAATTCTTAGATCCGGACTGCTGCATTCTGGGTGAACCACGCATATTTGCATATGTACAGCACTGAAATACTATTAACATTTTTAATATTAAACAATGGTGTCTAATACATAGCAGACCCTAACAAAATATGGAAAATACGTACCTACCGTAATTCTTGATCTTCTTGGACGAAGTCTCCACCACTCATTCACACTAATAGGATCTACGCTAGAGGCACTAGGACCCAGTGGGAGCAAACTTTTCCAGAGGGTCAGCGCCGGAGGTGGAGCCACGAGGAAGCGGCACCGCGAGCCATGGCTCGTGCAGTAAAGACTACTTCGGCGTTGACCCTCCAACCGCCTCAGTACCTTTTTTCCGAGGAGTTGCAGCGTAACTAACCTAGAGGGACTAACCTAACAAAATCGGACATAAGATAGTCTGAATGATCCGTGTGAGAAGAATCAACAATAGAGTCTTCACAGGCCAGCCATTGAGGGAGTGAAGACCAAAAACAGAGATGTGAGCTCGGGGGATGGTGGGTGGGCGTGTGAATGAGTGGTGGAGACTTTGTCCAAGAAGATCACGAATTATGGTAGGTACGTAATTTCCATATCTTCCTGGACATAAAGTCTCCACCACTCATTCACACTAATGGGAGAGTACCGAGCTAATAAGTCCCCGAGATGGGCGGCAGGAAAACTAAGAGCTCACATACTTAGGACAGAAATCCGTTAAGAATAGTTCTACCAAACGACAGATGTCATCTGGCATGGACATCCAAAGCATAGTGCTTAATGAAAGTATGCACTGAGCAACATGTAGCCGCACTGCAAATATCTGCAATGGGCATGATATGGATTTCCGCCAGAGATGCTGCGACTGCTCTAGTAGAGTGAGCGTACACTCTGCCTTCCAGCTTAACCTGTGCCATAGAATAGCAGTGGTGGAGACATGCTACCAGCCACGCTGAAATGCACCTAACAGCGACAGTTTGACCCAGCCGGGTCTCACTGAAGGAAACAAACAGTTGTTGAGCCTTGCGAATTTCTTTTGTTCTATCCAGATAGAATCACAGCGCTCTCTTAACATCCAAAGAATGAAGGGTATGTTCCCCTCCATTCTGAAAGTTAGCAAAGTGGGTAGGCAGGACTAAAGGTTGGTTTAGATGAAATTCTGAAACAACCTTAAGGAGAAACTTAGAGTGAGTCCTAAGAACTACTTTGTCTTTGTGAAATACAGTGTACAGCGGGTCTGTGACCAGAGTGTGTAATTCAGAAACTCTACAGGCCAAAGTGATGGCCACCAGGAAGGCCATTTTCCAAGTGAGGAACTTCAACTTGCAGGTAGCTAGAGGCTCGAAAGGTTTCTAAGTGAGCATGTCTAGCACAAGGTTAATGTCCCAGGCTGTGATTGGACATCTGATAGGAGGTCTGGTATGCAGAATACCCTTAAGAAACCTCTTAACTACAAGTAATTGAGCCAGAGACAAGGAAGGTACTGGCTCATGATAAGCTGAAATGGCACAGAGATGAACTTTGACTGTAGAGTACTGCAGGCTTGAATTTGAGAGGTCTAAAAGGTACTCCAAGACTTTATTTGGTGGGTAGGAAAAAGCGTTCGAAGAGGATTTTGCACACCAGAGAGAGAAACGCTTCCATTTGGCTGTGTAGGTTTTTCTAGTGGCTGGCTTATGCGCAGCCAAGAGACTATCTGAAACCCTATGGGAAACATTGAACCTATTCACCTCTAACTCTTCAGGAGCCGAAGGTGAAGCACCTTCAGATTGGGATGGACCAAAGGGACCCTGGGTCAGAAGTTTCATCTAAAGGGGAAGTGCCTTTGAGAGGGTTTACAACAGACTGTTGAGCAGTGGAAACCATATCTGTTAAGACCAGAACGGAGCAATGAGAATCATTTTGTCCCTGAGACTCGAATTTGAGAAGTACCCTCTGAATTAGGGGAAGAGGAGAAAAGGCGTATAGAAAGCGTTTTGTCCACTGCAGCCTGAACGCATCCTGACAGAAAATGCCAGGTCCTGGATTTATGGAGCAGAAGAGAGGCAGTTTTGCGTTGAGTAGGGATGCAAAAAGGTCTGGGTCTGGAGTTCCCCATTCTTTGAGGAGTAACTGAGCGACAGTTGAGTCGAGAGACCACTCGTGAGGATCTGTCTCTGTTTTGCTGTTTCTGTTCGTTCTGCACTCCTGGCAGGCAAACCACATGGATTAGAGCCTTGTGCTCCAGGCACCATTCTCACACTCTCATAGCTTCCTTGCATAATGGGTAAGAGTGTGCACCACCCTGCTTGTCGATGTAATACATCACTGCTTTGTTGTCCGTCTGAAGGAGAATGTTCTTGTGACAGAGTATGTCCTTCAAGGCCCGGACTGCGTAGAGGATGGCTCTCATTTCGAGGACATTTATGTGAAGCTGGGACTCGTCCAGAGTCCATGTACCTTGGGTGTGGAGATCCTGACAGTGAGCTCCCCACCCCATCAGGGACGTGCTGTGGTAACGGAAATCTGATGATCCAGAGGAGCAAAGGGATACCTTTCCAGAAGGTTGTCCTCCTGTGACCACCAGGTGAGTGACCTCTTTAGAGGTTCTGTCACCTTGATGGGAAAGGACTGAGGGTAAGTGGTTGGGGACCACTGAGTACTGAGCATTCACTGAGAGATTCTCATGTGGAGACATGCTAGGGGTACAGTGAACATGTGGATGCCATGAGACCCAGCATCCGCTGCATCGAGATAGCTCGAACTGAACTGTTTTCTCTGATATACTGGGCCATCTGTAGGATATCGCTTCTTCTGTCCTCTGGGAGAAAAGCCTTCACACAGGAGGTGTCCAGAAGAGTTCCTATAAAAGGAGTTTCGGGGAGGGCTGCAACTGCGATTTGTTGAGATTTAGCAGGACTCCCATAGACGTGAGGAAGTCTGAAGCCGTGGCTACAGCGTCCAGAGTTTCTTGTCTGAAGGGACTTGCTAGGAGCCAGTCGTCCAGATATGGGAACACTTGAATTCTGATTTTCCTGAGATGCGCTGTGAGAATTGCACAACACTTTGTAAATACTCACGATGCTGAGGATAGCCCAGAGGGCAGGACTCTGAACTGATAATGTTGACCTAACGCCACAAACCTTAGGTATTTGTGGTGCTCTGGATGTATAAAAATGTGTTGGTAGGCATCCTGCATGTCCAGGGAGGCTAGCCAATCATATTGATAAAGCAAAGGTAGATGGGTACCTAGAGATATCATCTTGAACTTCTCCTTGTGAAGGAATTTGTTTAACTTTCTGAGATCCAGACTGGTGTGCGTGCCGCCAGTTTTCTTTGGAACCAGAAAGTAATGGGAGCAGAATCCTGCGTTTCGTTGATCCAGCGGAACTACTTCTACTGCCCTGTTGTTCAGAAGGCCTTGTATCTCGGAAGCAAGAAGGTCTGATTGTACTGCGACAGCCTGGGCTGTCGTGTGGGGGGATGATCCAGAAGTGTTTCTGAAAGACTGAGCGAGTACCCCTCGCGGATTATCCAGAGGACCCATTTGTCTGATGTTATAGATTTCCACTGGTTGTAGAACTGAGTCAGACATCCTCCCACTGCTGAGGAAGAGTCCCCTCGGACAGTTGAGGCGGGACCTGGGCCAGAAACTCAGAAGGCGGCAATGGGCGCTTTGGGGCCTTGTGCCTTCTGCTGCGTTTTCTTTTGTGGCTGAGGGTTGTGTTTTTTGTTAAAACCTCCTCTGTCTTGGCTCCAAAAGGACTGACGGTTGTGAAATTGACGCTTGGTGGAACCCACCCCCTCGAGAGGAGGGGGGTGCGGGTCGAGCTGTCTTAATGGCTGACCTAGTCTTCTGTGTGGCCTCCAGAGCTTGCTACACCTGGGGCCCGAACAGACACATACCATCGAAGGGTAAAGCCATGACCTGCTACTGGGCATCATTCATGAAGCTCGAAGTACGTAGCCAAGAGTGGCGACGGGTACAAATGCCTACCGCTGCCACCCAGGAAGCAGTATCGAAAGCGTCCACTGCAGCTTTAACCTGTTGGTCACTGGACTCGATACCCCTGGTAATGGTCTGAAGTAGCTCTGAATTAGTTTCTGACTCAGGCAGATCTTCTACCATTTGTTTGAGTGAATGCCAAAGGACATATTCATATTGAGAAAAATAGCCCTGGTAGCTGGCAATACGCATACCCAGGATGGAGGCAGCAAAGACCCTCTTACCTAAGGTGTCTAACTTGTGAGATTATTTATAGGTCGGGTTGTAGATGCCTGAGGGAGGACGACCTAATCATTCTCTGCTAAGACTACAATGGCATCAGCAAAGACTTGTGAGACCAATATGGGTTAATCCTTGGGAGAATCATATTTCCTATCTATGGATTTAGCCACAGAATGGATGAGAGCAGGATTGTTCCATACCATCTGAGAGAGGGTCTTGAAAGATGGTTGTACTGGAGGAGTTAAATCCATAGGTATCTCCGGGACATGTAACTATTGGAGTCTTACAAGCTTCCCGGGATCGATTTCTGTAGTCTGGAGAGAAAGAGTGGAATTTAAATTTTTCAGCAGAGACTTAAAGGAAAGGTCTTCAACCACAGGCTCTGCTGCAGGATTGATCCCTGCTCCTTTAACATCATCACCCAGTCGAAGGTCTGTGTCAGGCTCAAAATCATCCCCTGACAGTCATGGGGGTACTGTATGGACAGGAAAGGAAAGAAAATCAGAATGAAAAATAGAAGAGGAAAGAATCTGAGTCGAAATGCCTTGGAGGCTGGACAGCGCCGCAGCAAGCATCGGCACCGATGAAGAACACGGCGCTGAACATAAGGAAGTCGGCGCCATCAGAAAGAGCCCAGTACCCGGCGCTGACATAGGCCATGGCACTGAAGAAGCCCGCAGCACTGCAGATGGTGCCAACAGAACCGGCGGCGCCATGCATGGTGCTGACAGAGCCCCCAGTGCCGCGGACATCACCGACTGAGCCCCAGTGCCGCAGACGGTGCCAACAAGTCCCTGGTGCTGAAGGTGGTGCCCGAGCAGGCTCCCCATCGCTTGTGAGCGGTGCCAAGAGGTCCCAGTGCAGATGGCACCGAGTGTCCCCAGGTTCCGAAAACTGCGATCTGAGGGAAAAGAAGGAAAATTGGCAGGAGATAGAGGCATCAGTGTCGACCCCTGTGCCGCAGCCATGTGGGGGGGGGCACCTGAGCATGGAGTCGACGGCACCGAAGAATGCGCCGCGTGACTAGGAAAGTCCAACTGCCCTACCCACACCCTTGAACGACCTGAAGGCCTCGGAGTAACTGGGTCGGGCAGATGGACCAACCTCAGAGCCCACTGCTCCATAACAGCAGCCCACTGGTGAAACCGCTCATCGGAAGCCACTCCAGTAGGCAGGGACAGGCTCCGATGTTGAAGAGGTCGGCCACCGGAGACTGAAATCGGCGACTTTGAGGGAGGAGGAGACCGGTGCCTGGCCCCAATGACGGACCGTCGACGCGCAGACATACCAGAAGGCGACCTTGAGTGATGCCTTCTCTTTTTCGACTTGTGTGCTGAAGAAGAGCTTGAGGCCGAACAGTGCCGAGAATGGGACCGTTTCCTTTTATGCCTTCGGTGGGACTACCCATCTCCCTGAGCACTGGACCGTCTGTTATCAGACCCACCTTCTGGAGAGGGCAGCAGACCGGACCCAGCCCGGCTGACTGAACAGCTTTCATACGAATTCTCCCTACCGTCACCTGACCTGCTCATTTTTTGTTTATTTATTATTTATTTAGTTGTTTAACCAGGTATAGCACACTAAGCTGAAAGCTTTTTTACAGGAGCGACCTGGGAGCACAAGGAGGTTAAGTGACTTGCTCAGGGTCACACAGTGTGCAAGTGGAAGCTGTGGGATTCAAACTCAGGTCTGGTCTGCTGGATGTCACCAAATTTGCAGCTCAGAGCCTTAGACCACTGTGCTATACTGCTGCTCATGGTCAACTTTGTCAACGGAGGGCTGAAGACTTCTTATAATTAATAAAATTAAGTCTAATCGGTACTTGTTTTCGAAGATAAATTACAAAACAACAAACTGAAAACTATGCTGCTAGTTGGAAGTTTGACTCCCGGTGGGCGAGCGATGTCACTGAAGTGCACTCAGTGGTGGGGAAAAAAGGAACTGAGGCGGTTGGAGTGTCAATGCCGAGGTAGTCTTTATTGCATGAGCCACGACTCACGGTGCCGCTTCCTCGCGGCTCCACCTCTGGCACCGACCCTCTTGAAAGATTTGCTCCCACTGGGTCCTAGCACCTCTGACATAGATCCTATTAGTGTGAATGAGTGGTGGACACTTTATGTCCAGGAAGATTAATATCTTTACTGCTTACTTAGGTATTACACACACTTCTTTAATATTGAAAATGTTAATAGAATTTCAGTGCTGTAGATATGCAAATTCCGTAGTTCACCCACAATGCAGCAGTCGGGATTTAAGGATCAGATCTTTCAAGGAAGCCGATTACGATGCAGACATTCATTTTGATGAGCACAGGTAAACCTGTTTTGCCTAGTAATATCGTACCATTGATTATACAGGAGTGATGTACTGACTCCCTGTCTTTCACTACACATGTGATCCCACTGACTCCGTTCCCGACTCTGCTCCCTCTCTATGTGCTGCAGGACCCTGATGTTGCGTGCATCTCTCGTTTGCTCTGTTTCTGCTGGCAGGGTGACCGCTCGCTTCTCAAAGGTCTGCGGGGAAGTGAGTAGGAAGGATCAGAGCAAGGACGGCAATGTGGGAAAGGCTGGGGGGGGGGACTGTATATACAGTGGGATCCTTGGAGGTCTGTGGGGTGGGTGGGAAGGACGACTTCTGTGTCTGTATCTGGGAACCCAACTGCAGAAAGCACACAACAAAACAAGATGGAGAGCAGTTATGTCGAGTTTTTGTGCGTTTCTCTCTACCTATGCAACTCTCACTGTGCTGTCTGTAGCTTGTGAGCACGCTCTGACAAGACACAAGCGCACTCTCAAAAGACACAGGCGCGCTCTAGAGGACAACATAGGGATTTTGCAGTGGTTCACAACAGTACTACAGGAACAAGCGGGCATTACTAGGGAATTAATGCATGGTTGCTCTTTGGCCAGCTGTTGCTGTACCTCCAAGGAAAAGTCCTTACTGAACTCTAATGTTTGTTGCCATGTTACAAGGTGATTTAGACTCTGTGCTTGTACAACCCTCAGCCTCCATTTGTACTGAGACTGTCCAGTTGGCAAAGTTATGTGCAGATTTTTTATTGGGATTAGTGCCTCTGGGGTCTCAGCTGAGACCACTAAATGCATAATTTAAGACTTGACCCACTCCATTGGTCATTATGCTGACAGAATCAAATGTGTTGCTTTGTAAAATGCACTGAGAAACTTCAAGTATGAACAGTGCTGTAGAAGCTAAAATTCTGTACTATTCTCAGCATCCAACAGATAAAGACTACAGTAACCCCCAAAATAGGTGGCACTAATGCCATTCAGGTGACATCACATAGCCACAAACAATCTAATGGGATTGAAATAATCTTTATGTAATCATTTTTCACCCCCGAGGTAAGTGTCTTAAATAGAACAGAACCAAGACTACCTTTAAAGTGCTGGTGACACATTCAGGAGAACTTTGAAAAAAACATAATATTTAGGCACTGTCCAGCTTGTATGTCTCATTATTTCTGTATTCCTCCTTCCCATTTTGTAGTAGTGAGGTCATCTGCATGAAAACAGGATCTTTGTTCCTGAAGAGTTCATCTATTCCTGCTGCTTTCTCCCTTCCTAAAGTCACATAGCACTACTTGTGACTTCATAGTTACTGCCATGGCAACAGACTGTGATGTCACAACAGAAGATTAGGACTTGAAGTAAGGAGTAAGCTATAGAGGCAGATGAACTGAAAATGAACTCTAAGGGACAACAAATACAGGTTACTCACCTGTAACAGGAGTTCTAGGAATGGTATATGTTGTTCATCCACACTGTCTGGCAGGTTCCTTGCCGCTTTAAATCTTGCCGGAAGGTCTTCAAGCTGGCTCCTCCCACCCACCCGGGTGGTAAAACTCTCGGCTCCGCCCCATGACGCCAGATCTGGCCTGGAAGCTCGGGTTGTGCGTCGGCAGAGGTCGGTGGGTGGGTGTGGATGAACAACATATAGCATTCCTAGAACTCCTGTTACAGGTGAGTAACCTGTATTTCTAGGGACATGGATATGTTGTTCATCCACACTATCTGGCAGACTCCTAGCAGTTCTCCGGGAGGAGGGAGGCAAGGCGACACCCCAATACTTACTTGGGAAATAAGGACTGAGAACCGAGGCCCCAAAACCAGCATCCCGCGTGACTCAAGGTCGATGTGGTAATGGGTAATAAAGTTGTGCTGACTTCCAGGTAGCAGCCCTGCAGATTTCCTGGATAGGGACGTCCCTGGAAGCAGCCACCGATGCAGCAGTATGGCGGGTAGAATGAGCTCTTATCCCTCTGGGAGGCTCCATGCCCGCCAACTTATAGCAGAAATCTATGCAGGAGGTGACCCATCTGCTTATCGTCTGCTTGGCTGCAGGTCTGCCAGGTGCGGCTTCAGCGTAGGTGACAAACAGCTGGCGAACCTCTCCCCGAATTTCAGCTGTGCGCTCTTTATGATAAGCGAGCGCCCTTCTAGGGTCCAAAGTATGGAGCCTATATTCGGCCTCCGAGGTGTGATTGGGGTAGAACACCGGCAGAGTCAACACCTGGTTAAGGTGAAACTCCGACACCACCTTCGGAAGGAATTTCGGGTTGGGGCGCAGGACAACCTTGTCCCTGTGGAAGACCAGGTAAGGATACTCAATGCTAAGTGCCTGGAGTTCTCCCATCCTTCTGGCTGACGTGATAGCCACCAAGAAGGCGGTCTTCCACGACAGGTGAGAGAGAGCACACCTGTGCATTGGTTCGAATGGCTTGCCCATGAGCTTTGCCAGTACCAGCAGTAGATCCCATGGAGGTGGGGGTTCCCGCACTGGAGGGGAAATGTGATCAAGGCCTTTGAAAAAGCGTCCGACCACCTTCTCCTGCGCCACCGACTGCTCCCCGGCCCGCGCCCGGTAAGCAGAGATGGCTGCCAGGTGCACCTTTAGGGTCGTCGACCTAAGCCCTTGACTAGAAAAGGACCATAAATAGTCCAAAATGCTAGCCACAGAACAGGAGGAAGGGTCCAAGCCCTTGCCCCGACACCAAATGGAAAATCTCTTCCATTTGAAGGCGTAGCATTTTCTGGTCGACTCCTTACAGGACGCCTCAACAACATTGAGGACCTAGTCGGAAAGACCCAAGGCCTGGAACTCTAGCCGCTCAGGAAACAGGCCGTCAGGTGCAGGGATTGAAGGTCCGGATGGAACACCTTCCCCTGATTGGCTGAGAGCAGGTCCGGGCGAGCTGGAAGCTGCCTCGGGAGCCTGGAGCTGAGGCTGAGGAGATCTGGGTGCCAGAAGTGCTGGCGGGCCAGTCTGGGGCTATCAGAATCACCTCGCGCCTGTCCCTCCTCGCCTTGAGAAGCACCTTGTGAATCAAGGGAAATGGGGAAAGGGCGTAAAGAGGCCCGGGTCCAAAGCCTCGAGAAGGCATCCCCTGCAGCGATCCCTGCTGAGGGGGCGGCATGAAACAGCCTCAGCTTCGCTGCCTCCTGGAGGCAAACAGATCCACCTGAGGCATGCCCAGTGGGAGAACAGATCTTGTACTACCTCCGGCAGGAGAGACCACTGTGAGATGCAGTCCCTATCTGGCTCAGGGCATCGGCCAGGGTGTTGGAGGCCCTGCCACATGAATGGCTAGAGATCCGCTCCAGGCTGCGCACAGTGACCAAATGCAGGAGAGCTTCCTTGCATAGAAGCATGGGCGTGTCCCGCCCTGGCGGTTCAGGTAGTACATGGTCGTGGTATTGTCCGTCTGGACTCGGACCACTTGACCCCGGAGAAACGGAGCAAAGGCGGTGAGAGCTAGGCGGACCGCTCGGAACTCCAGCAGGTTGATGTGGCATCAGGACTCCCGCGGGGACCAGAGGCCGTGCACTCGGTGTTCCCCCAGATGGGCACCCCAACCCATCAGAGAGGCGCGGTCGATAGAAAGACCGCCGCTCGGGCGGACAAATGGGATGCCCTCTGCAGATGAGATGGAACGTCCACCACTGGAGAGCTGCTCCACATCTCCTGGGTCACTATCACTAGCTGGTCCAATGGATCGCAGCGTTGTGACCACTGGCTGGCCAGTCCCCACTGAAGGGGGCGCATGTGCCAGCGTGCCCAACGGACCACGCTGGTACAGGCCGCTATGAGACCCAGGAGGCGCAGGAAGTCCCGGGCAGGGCGCGATTGCCCAACCAGAAATGATTGGGCAAAGGAGGTAAGAACCTCGGCCCTGTCCGCCAGGAGCCGTGCTCTGGCTCGTAGAGAGTCGAGCTCTGCCCCGATGAACAGGATCACCTGCTTTGGCTCGAGTTCCGATTTGGCCTTGTTGATGAGAAGGCCGACCTGAGAGCAAACCTGGAGGGCCAGATCTCTGGACCGCTCCACCTCCTGTCTGGAGGGGGCTGCTATCAGCCAGTCATCCAGGTAAGGGTACACCTGGACCCCTTGGCGCCGCAGGAATGCTGTCACCACTGCCATGCATTTGGTGAAGACCCTGGGAGCTAGAGATAAGCCGAAGGGCATGGCTTGGAACTCGAAGAGGGATCCCTCCGCGTGAAAGTGGAGGAATCTCCGATGCGACGGACGGATAGGGACGTGAAAGAACGCGTCCTGAAAGTCCAGAGAGCAGAACCACACGCCGTGTTCCAGAGATGGTATTATCTGAGCCAGAGTGACCATTCTGAAGGTTCGAGACCTTAGGAACTTGTTCAGGTCGTGTAGGTCGAGAATGGGGCGCCAGCCCCCCGTCCGTTTCGGGACCAGGAAATACCTGGACACGAACCCCAGGTCTGAGGGGGGGTCCTCTACCTCCCTTATCACCTCCTTCTGGAGGAGGAGAGCGATGTCGGCTCGACGAGCCGCCAGTGAGGCTGGGGACCCCGAGCCCCGAGGGGCGACGGCTCTGAAGGGCGGGACCTGCTCGAACTCTAGAGGCAGGCCTTTTCCCACCACCTCCAGAACCCACCTGTCCATGGTAACAGCGGACCAGGCGGAAAGGAAGTGCCGGAGCCATCCCCCCACGCGGGGAACCGGGGGTAAGGTGATGGGGATGGGGGCGACACCCCTCAGCCCGTCACTGGGCAGGCTTGGAGGAGGGACCGGCCGAGGAACTTCCTGGGCCTTTACCTCCCTGCTTCCTATTGGAGGAAGCCGACGGCTTGGGCTTGGGAAACCAAGGTCGAGCCTGCTGGCCCTGACGTTGCTGGGCGGGCCGGCGCGAAGGACGAAAGGGCTTAGGCTGTGGTTTGCGGCCTTTGTCCTTCTGTGGAAGAGACCGAGTCAAGGTAGCATTGGACTTCTCGATCCTCTGCAGGTGTCCTTCCACCTCAGGGTCAAGAGGTCAGTCCCCAAAAAGGGAACATCCGCCAACTTGTGCTGGGTATCCGAGGTAAAGGTGGATATCCTCAGCCAAGCCCGCCGACGCATGGCTACTGCGGTCGCCACCGACCTGGCATATGAATCTCCGATGTCAAGAGCAGTCTGGAGCTGCTACTTTGCCACTGCCCTGCCCTGGTCCCGCACCTGTCTGACTGTAGTCTGCAGGTCCGCGGGGAGATGGGGAACAACCTCATCCAGGGAGCCCAACAGGGCATGAGAAAAATGTGCGATGAGGACGGCCGAACTGGCCTGGACGAGGCCAAGGAGGACGAAGCATAGACTTTTCGCCCGGCATAATCCAATTTCTTGGAATCCTTGTCGGAGGTTTGTCTACATCCCTGGCGTCTCGCACGCCGAAAACGCTATCGGTAACCAACCCTCGGCGGGGTGTTCGAAAAACCGGACAGGGAACCGTAGGGACCACATACTTGGCCATCCTGACTGAAGGCGCAGGGCAGGAAGCAGGACGCTGCCAAAGTTCCAAGGCCGGACCCACTATGGCTTCCGCCACCGGAAAGGCCTCTGTAGGAGAATCCCCTCGGTCCAGAATCTCCGTGAGGGGACACCTGGCCCGTTTGGAAACGGGTTCGAGCTTCATCCTGGTGGACTCCGAGATGAGTCGAAGCAACCCTAAGAAGGACGAAGGGCTATCGTCCACCGACTGGCCTCCTGAGGACTCCAAGTCCATGCGCTTGGAGAAGAGGGAGGAACCATCATCGGACTCGGAAGAGTCCTCAAAGAGCTGCCTCTGGCCTGAGCCACCCTCCACCTGCCGAGGTTTATCGGGAGTGAGGGTGACAGACAGCCTATGGGGCAAACCCAAGGCCGACCGAGAATTTTTGGTCGGAGCCCCAACTAACGGCTGTGGAGCGGAGGTTCCACCAGAATCGGTGGGGCAGCTGGAATTGGCCGAACAACGGCCTGGGAACAGGCTCCTCGGCTGAGCGAGGTTGTTTCGGCCGCTCTGGTGACAGCCACTTAGTGGCCGGGGAGGACTGGGCTGGCTTATTCCCGATCAAAGACTGTTGCCACATGAGTTCCTCGTACCTCTGACGCAACTAGGCGAACCTCCCCTCGTCCGAGAAGAGGAGGAGGAAGAGGAAGAGCGGCGGCGCCGCTTACCGCGGTGCTGAGACCGAGACCGCCTATGACGGCGGGATCGGCTGGACCACGAGGAGGTCCGAGACCGAGACCGAGCATCTCGGCTAGGCCGAGGTCGGTGCGGTGGGGTGCCGAGAGTCGGCACTCCCTTCGGCTCGGAAGATTCCACCGACGGCTCCAGAACTGGAGGCACAGTCGAGCCAACAGGATCCTCAACTCCCCCGGGGGAACCGGGGAGAGGGGATTATCAGCTTTTCCAGTCGACAACCTGTCTAACGGGTCG
The DNA here is from genome assembly GCA_016271365.2 of Neoceratodus forsteri. Classification (NCBI taxonomy): domain Eukaryota; kingdom Metazoa; phylum Chordata; order Ceratodontiformes; family Ceratodontidae; genus Neoceratodus; species Neoceratodus forsteri. The sequence continues at coordinate 23,991,328 of CM057452.1, read as the reverse complement.
AGAAAAATCTCGACCGCGTCGACGAGTGTCTCGGTCAACTGGCCTGATGGGGACACCGTGAAGCCAGTGGCCGAAGCTGAGGGGTCGACCGAAGTCGACTGTCGACCAGGGGAAGGGGATCTTTCCCGCTCCCAAGAGCGTCGATGGTGAGACTTACTTTTGCTCTTTTTTGACCGAGAAAACGGTCCAGAAGAAGTTGGACCCTCGCCTTTCGTCGAGAGGGTCAGACAAAGCTCCTTAGAGAAGAAGCGAGTACGAGGCACGAGGAAAGCGGGACAAATGCAGCGGCCGAGGTAGAAGCGGCCAGCGCCGCCCTCTTCTTGGGGCGATCATCTGCTCTAGCTGATCCGCAGAGCCCGCAGTCCGGACACCGCCAACCGGGCCTCTTTCGACTTGACCGGTGGAATTCTTTTCTCGGGACGCCCTAGCTGTAAACGGGCAGCACGATCCTCGAGGCGTAGGCCAAAAGGAAGAGCACAGGTTGCAAGCCTGCGGATGAGTGCTCAAGGCCCAAGCATTTAGCGCTTGCGTGGTCGCGGATCCGTCCGAGACATTTTCTGCCCGCGGGGGCATCTCCGAACGGGAGTCGGTTGATCCATCGCAGCCACGAGGGAGAAGAAGACCGAGTCTTTGAGAAAACTTTTCGATTTTTTCAACTTTGAAGAATTAGGAACCAGTCTTAATCGCAGAGCGTTAAGGAGGGAACCTGAGCTTCCAAGCGGTAAGGAAGATCTGGCGTCATGGGGCGGAGCCGAGAGTTTTACCACCCGGGTGGGTGGGAGGAGCCAGCTTGAAGACCTTCCGGCAAGATTTAAAGCGGCAAGGAACCTGCCAGACAGTGTGGATGAACAACATATCCATGTCCCTAGAATCATATATTCATACACATTTCTTTAGTAACATATTATTCGGAGGAGAAATATATAACGTCTTAATGGAATGCAAGCAGAACTGTACCTCATTATAATGTTTTTAAAGTTTTCTTTGAGGCGTTAGTAGCTCTATAAAGTTCAACAGTGGTTTTCACTAGTCAGGCAGATTCATAACAGCTATATATATACCTAGATTTTTTTGTCTCTTGATCTATTATGCATGTCCGGTTTATATACGCAGCGATACAGTTTACAATTGTCCATATAATTAATGGTCTTCCCTTTTTCCCATAGGGAAACCGTGGTGTAATTTGCCATTATAAAGAAGCGTTTATAACGGCAAACACGCGCACGGTTTTCCCCACACTGCACATGCTTGAACTCCTCACTCGCTGTGTCCTTCCCGAACAGGAAACCGTTCCTCTGCCGCAAACCCAACATAGAGAGAATCTGCCACGGACACTCGGCAGTAGGTAATTTTTACAATAAGTTGAAATGTTCCACACGGCTACCGGATGGACCACCCTGACAATATTTTAAATAAAGTGAAAGTGGATCTCGCGCGCTGAGGTAATCTGACTGTGTCGGCACAGCAGTCTTTTTTTATTTAATATAATTGCTGAGGTGAAAAAGAGAAACCCAACAATTATATAAAATAAAAAATGGGTCTGGGAGTGTAAACTCAAATTTACACAAACCCTTGGGGTTTGATGCTATGCATAAACCCCTCAGGGGTGTGTGTGTAAATTCTCGTTACATACCCAGACCCATACTTTATTCTCTATTTTTTATTCAAATCTTTACTAATAACTTCACATTTCAAACTAACTTGTGTAGCCTCAGAAACACCCACACACCCACACACTGTGGTATGTAATTAGTTGTACTAGGATAACCAGCTCTATCTCCAAGTGTAAAGATAAGACCAGTAACTCTTGAGGGCAAAGTCATGGATGTGTCATTAAGACTTTAACTGTACTATTAATAACCACTAGTAAAACCAAGGCCCTACGGATCTGTATGGTGGCCTCCAGCAGTGTTACTATCCACTGGTCGTCGGTGACTATGATGACAGAGACTTAATGGCGGACAAAGACATTGGAGGTACAAAAGATGGAATGCATAACGGCTGAACTAAACATCACTATGCAGATGTAGTCCTGTTTAATAAACACAGCACAAGGTAGGAGGCTGGAAACTATAGGTTGGTCAGTCTGACATCCGTGGTGGGGAAGTCAATGGAATCGCTTTTGAAGGAAAGGAATATGGAGTATCTTGAAACCAGCGGGTTACAAGACTCGAGGCAGCATGGATTCACAGAAGGTAGGTCATGTCAGGATGAACCTGATAGATCTGAGTGGGTGACAGGGAAATAGACCAGGGTAGGGTGGTGGACATGGCCTACTTAGACTTTAGCAAGGCCTTTGACACCGTACCACATACTGGCTCATATGGAAACTGGGAAGTTTGGGAGTGGGTCCTCAGGTAGTAAACAAGGTATGAAACTGGCTGATAGGTGACACTAGCTGGTGATAAACAGAACTCATTTCCAGAAAGGGACAGTGACCAGCGGGGTACATCGGGGCTCAATACTGGGACCAGTCCTCTTCAGTGTCTCTACAAGTGACACCACAGAACAGTTGGTAAGGAAGGTATGCCTTTTTGCAGATTACACCAAAATCTGCAATAGGGTGGAAACTCCAGAAGAGGTGGAGAGAATGCGCAGAGACCTAAGAAAACTAGAGGAGTGGTAGAGGATATGGCAGCTGGGTTTCAATATGATAATGTGCAAAATCATCATGCAGCTAGGGCACAGAAACCCAGTGGTGGCACTTAAAATGGGGTAGGACGTGCTGATGGTTACCAAATATGACAGGGACCTTTGAATAATCATATCTCTTGACTGCAAGGTGAGGCACTGCGACAAGGCAGTAGGTATGGCAATGGGATACTTAGGTATATACGGAGGGGTAGCACCAACAGAAGGAGAGAGGTGGTATCCCATGCATTCTTGAATACCACCACTGTTTTCGCCCCCACCATCTTTGCTGGAAGACTGTTCCAGGCATCCACCACTCTTTCTGTGAAGAAGTACTTCCTCGCATCTCTCCCAAGTTTACCCCCTTCCAGCTTCATTGCATGTCCCGTTATTCTCCTGTATCTTGTTTTCTGAAAACTATTCCCCCTCTGTACCTTATTTACTCCTGTGAGATATCTAAAGGTCTCTATCATATCCTGCCTCTCCCTCCTCTCTTCCTGATTGTACATATTGAGGTCCTTTGGTCTCTCCTCATAGGGTTTTTGATGCAGATGCTGCATCATTTTAGTTGTCCTCCTCGGGACCACCTCCACTGTCTATGTCTTTCCACAGATTTGGTCTCCAGAACTGGACACAGTATCTAGGTGGGTCTGACTAGAGATCTATACAGAGGCAACACTGCTTCCCTCCTTCTATTGGTGATATCCCTCCCTATGCAACCCAGAATCCCACTGGTCCTCCCAATTACCATGTCACTCTGCTTAGCCACCTGTATGGTCATCAGATATGATCCCCGGGTCTCTCTCCTGTTTGGCGATCATCACTACCTCTCCTCCCATTTTGTACTCTGCTTCTGGGTGTCTGTGCCCTACGTGCTTAATTTTGCACTTTTTCATAATGAAGCCCAGCTACCATACCCTTGATCACTCCTAGAGTTTTCTCAGGTCTCTATGCATTCTTTCCACCCCACCCCATGGAGCGCCCACCATATTGCCTATTCTGGTGTCATACGTGAATAGGTAGACCTTCCCTTCCAGACCCTCTGCAATGTCACTTATAAAGACATTAAAGAGGGCTGGTCCCAGTACTGTGCCCTGAGGCATGTTGCTGGTCACCCTCCCTTCTCTGGAGTGAACTCTGTTTACCACCACCACCGCCCCCTGTCGCCTATCCCTTAACCAATTTCTTACCAAATTCACCACCTTTGGACCCACCTCTAAGCTGCCCAGTTTCCTTATGAATCTCCTATGTGGAGCAGTGTCAAAAGCCTTACTGAGATCTAGGTAGGCCGTATCCGGCCCTCCACCCTGATCCATTTCCCTGGCACCCAGTCAAAGAAATCTAGACTTATCTGACATGATCTCTACCCTCCCCCCATCCCCGTGAATCAATGCTGCCTTTAGTCAAGTTACTCCACAATCCTTTCCTTCAGCAGTGTCTCCATTAGCTTCCTCACCACCGAAGTTGGGCTAACTGGCCTGTAGTTGCCAGCCTCCTCCTTGCTACCATTTTTATGAAGCAGAACTACATCTGCACTCCTCCAGACCTGCAGAACTACTACTGTTTCCAGTGAAGTGAAATAGGATTGTCAGAAGTTCAGCCTGTATAGCCCCCCCCCCCCGAGCTCCCTCAATGCCCCTGGGATGCATACCGTCTGGCCCCATCACTTTTCAATTCACTAGTCCCTTCACGAATCTCTCTTCTCTGAAAAAAGACTAGAGTCCACCTCTCTCCCTCCAATACTCCTGCTGCTTCTGTGAGGCCCCTTCCCTTCTACTTCCTCTGGGAACACTTACAGTTTCTGTATCAGCCTGGTATGAAGTAAGAAAAGGAGGGGTGAAAAAACATTTTGGTTCATGAGAAAAGTGAGAGGCCAACAGGAAAGGAGTACTGGACGGGAGGGGTAAGACTCAGTACCACGGCTGAGGAACGAGACCTTGGAGTTATCAACTCTCTAAAACAATCGAGTCAGCACAACAAGGCTTACAGCAAGGCATAGAAACGTAGACTTTGACGGTAGATAAGGACCACTTGGCCCACCCAGTCTGCCCATTTCCCTACCTACTGGATAAGCTGCAGATTCTAGTTAACCAACAGCCTACTTCCTGCCACCCCCCCTACAATTGCCTTATGTCTGTCCCATGCATGTTTGAATTCCCCCACTGTTTTAGCCCCAACAACCTCCCCAGGAAGGCAGTTCCACGCATCCGCCACTCTCTCCGTGAAAAAAAATGTCCTCACATTACCCCTGAACCGTCCCCCCATTATCTTTAAACCGTGTCCCCTTGTTCTTACACATCTCTTTTTCTGAAAGATGCCGCCCTCCTGGACTTTGTTGATCCCCTTGAGGTACTTGAACTTGAAACAGGATGCTCTGGTGTATCGGGGGGGATGCTGATAGTAGAAAAAGGGAGGCAATACTTTGCTTGTATAGATCCCTGGTGAGGTCACACCTGGTGTACTGCTCCCAGTTCTAGGGTCCTCACCTCAGGAAGGCTAGGGAGAGGGACAGGGACAGGGATAGGTATAGGGACAGGGATGGGGATAGGTATAGGGATAGGGACAGGGACAAGGATAGGGACAGGGATAGGGACAGGGACAAGGATAGGTATAGGGACAGGGACAGGGATAGGTATAGGGACAGGGACAGGGATGGGGATAGGTATAGGGACAGGGACAAGGATAGGGACAGGGATAGGGACAGGGACAAGGATAGGTATAGGGACAGGGACAGGGATAGGTATAGGGACAGGGACAGGGATGGGGATAGGTATAGGGACAGGGACAAGGATAGGGACAGGGATAGGGACAGGGACAAGGATAGGTATAGGGACAGGGACAGGGATAGGGTATAGGGACAGGGACAGGGATGGGGATAGGTATAGGGACAGGGAAGGGATAGGGACAGGGATAGGGATAGGGACAGGGATAGGGATAGGGACAGGGACAGGGATAGGGATAGGTATAGGGACAGGGACAGGGATAGGTATAGGGACAGGGACAGGGATAGGTATAGGGACAGGGACAGGGATGGGGATAGGTATAGGGACAGGGACAAGGATAGGGACAGGGATAGGGACAGGGACAAGGATAGGTATAGGGACAGGGACAGGGATAGGTATAGGGACAGGGACAGGGATGGGGATAGGTATAGGGACAGGGACGAGGATAGGGACATGGACGAGGACAGGGACAAGGATGAGGTATAGGGACAGGGACAGGGAGGATAGGGACGGGGGTATAGGGACAGGGATGGGGATGAGGTATAGGGACAGGGACAGGGATAGGGGATAGGGACAGGGACAGGGATGGGGATAGGTATAGGGACAGGGACAAGGATAGGGACAGGGATAGGGACAGGGACAAGGATAGGTATAGGGACAGGGACAGGGATAGGTATAGGGACAGGGATAGGTATAGGGACAGGGATGGGGATAGGTATAGGGACAGGGACGAGGTATAGGGACAGGGACGGGGATAGGTATAGGGACAGGGACGGGGATAGGTATAGGGACAGGGACAGGGATAGGTATAGGGACAGGGACAGGGATAGGCTTGAGATGGTGCAGAGCAGGCTAACAGAAATGACTGAGGGCCCACAGTATGTCCTATGAGAATACCTCAGGCACCGAACATGTACTCACTGGGACCAGAGGAGCTAGTTATGGGGGGTCAAAATTATGAAAAGGATCTGGATAGGTTCAAGTGGTCAAAAGTAAGCAGTTACATATTAACCCCGAAATGCAAGGAGATACACAAGGAATTCTAACACTGAACACAGCATGTGGGGCGGGGGTGGGGGGTGTGGAGGTACCGCTGTGAGGAAAAGGACTAGGGAAAATTAATTTCACCCTGTCTGGATTCATCAACACGAGGAAATATTGAGCTGGGCAGGGCAAGCAGAGTGCAAAGGGGGGAGGGGGGGGTTTGCCAGCAGAAGTATAAAACTAACAAACAGAACTTGGAACGTGCGAACTGAACAAAAATACTGCCATATGCGAAACATTTTTCAGACCACAGCACACCAAGATATAACTAAGACAGACATCAGCAGTAGTGTGTAGCAGTGAGCAGGTTTTATAAGGTATTTTCATGAACTGTTTGAAAACACTACAGTGCTAAGTTTCTGAAAGCTCACTGGCCCACCAGTTTCAAATAACGCTGAGGTAACTTAAAAGTCCATGCAATGCCAGGCGCATTTTTCGGAAGTTTTGCCTGACAGATATCACTGTAAGTGGCACATTTCAACTGACTGCAGAACAGGAATGGTATCTAGAACCAAGGGACGTGGTCTTCTGGTACAAGAACGTTGCTAAACACTTTTCACACATGTTTTAATTAGGGCAGACACGTTTTATGTGGGTCTGTCATTCTTTAGAACTGGACACTTTTCACATTCCAGACATTTTTTAGTGGCATAGGATTACAGAAAAGAGGTCACTGCTGTAGAAAAGATCGGAAAGAAATCCTGCCCATGGAAGAAGCAACAGAGCAGTAAATACCTCATCCTGATCCAAAGCAGAAAAATAAACACAAGGTATGCCGAGATGTGTATAACAAAAGCAGGAGTGCACAGCCTTAAGGGAGGTGCAGGAATCCAGTTAGTGCCATGATCATCTCCTTCTCTCCCTGCATGCAAAGCAACATTTAAAGCACCCGTACATCACTGTCAGGTGTATGAAGCGGAGTACAGTAACCCCATGCACAGTCAGACTGCTGCCTTCTTTTCAGTACAATTTATTTACCTAGGAAAGCCCCGGTGAGATGCAACATCTTGTTTTCAGTGGGGTCCAGCTTCTACCAGTTTTGTCACTGTTATATGTTTTAAAACATTTTATTGACTGATTGATTTACAATTTTTGACCAGTAACGGTACACTAAGTTGTGACAGCTCGTTTCCCAGTGCATCCTGGGGGGTGGCTTATATGGACCGGTTTTATTGATTGGGGGCGATGTTAGCCATGATGATGCAGAAGGAACATGATGTGTTTTTTGTCTGGCACCACTGACTACTAATGATTTGACCTTTTTAATGCAGCAATGTTTGTATCCGATTGTGGACTTCTGTTGAATAGGATTACTAATCATTAACAGAATGGGCACTCGCCGTCTTATACAGCACGTCACCGAAAAGTGAAGATACTGTGTTTATTAAAGTGAGGGAACTGACACCACACCACACCACACCACACCTAATGCATTTCAGATCACATGATCCTTCTTCAAAAGCCAAAGGGAAATAGATCCATCTCCAGGGCCAATATCCACTTATACTTGCTATGGTTCCTTATGAAATATGATTATGCGAAACCACCAGCAGAAGAAGGCCATTCACCCTTCTGAATCTGCCCATACGGTCCCACTATGTGAATTACATAAATATAGACTTTGACGGCAGATAAGGACCACTTGGCCCACCCAGTAATTGTTTATGGTGAGTCCCGTCTTCACTCCCCATTAACTACAGCCCTTCCTTGAATTTGCCCCACCATCTCTTGAATTTATTGACATCTTATGGTTGATGACCTCTGCTGGCAGTTCTTTCCACCTGGACACCAACTGCTGTGTTAAATGGAAATTACATACCCACCGTAATTCTTGATCTTCTTGGATGAAGTCTCCACCACTCATTCACACTAATGGGACTACGCCGAAGGTGCTAGGGCCGAGCGGGAGCCAAAAATCTTCAGGAGGGCCGGCGCCAAGGTAGGGCCACAGAGAAGTGGTGCAGCGAGACTGGCTCGCGTCATATAGGTTACCTCGGCGTCGACCCTCCAACTGCCTCAGTACCTTTTTTACCGAGGAGCTGCAGCGTAAACTAACCTATGTCGGACATACTGTAAGATAGTCCGAATGACCCGTATAAGAAGGGTCAACACAACAGTCTTCACAGCCCAGCCATTGAAGAAGTGAAGACCAACGACAGACAAGTAAGCTCAAGGGATGGAGGGTGGGAGTGTGAATGAGTGGTGGAGACACCGTCCAAGAAGATCAAGAATTATGGTAGGTATGTAATTTCCAAATCTTCCTGGACATAAAGTCTCCACCACTCACTCACACTAACGGGAGAGTACCGAGCTAAATAATCCCCCGAGAAGGGTGGCAGGAGAGCTGAGCTCTTTTAGGACAGGAGTCCATTAAGGATCATCCTGCCAAAAGACTGATGCTGCCTGGCATGGACATCCAAAGCATAGTGCTTCACAAAAGTGTGCACGGAGCTCCAAGTAGCTGCATTGCAGATGTCTGCAATGGGCACGTTCTGTATTTCTGTCAGAGATGCCACGACCGCTCTGGTAGAATGGGCATATACCCTGCCTTCCAGCTTAACCTGTGCCATGGAATAGCAGTGGTGAAGACATGCCACTAGCCATGCCGAAATACATCTTATGGCAACAGGCTGACCCAGCTGGGCCATGCTGAATGATACAAAGAGTTGCTTTGGCTTGTGGATCTCTTTAGTTCTGTCAAAGTAGAAACATAAGACCCTTTTAACACCCAGGGAACGCAAGGCATGTTTGCCCTCTTTCTGGAAGTTTGCAAAGTAGGTCGGAAGAACCAAGGGCTGGTTCACATGGAATTCTGAGACCACTTTGGGGAAAAATTAGGGAGGCAGTATAGCGCAGTGGTTTAAGGCGCTGAGCTGCAAATCTGGAGATCTGGGTTTGAATCTCACAGCCCCCACCTGCATACTGTGTGACCCTGAGCAAGTCACTTAACTTCCCTGTGCTCCCAGTTCGAACCTGTAAACAAGCGTTCAGCTTAGTGTGCCACTCCCGCTTAAACAACTGGAATAAATAAATAAATAAATAAATGAAAAAAAAAGAAATTCAGGATGAGTTCTGAGAACCACCATATCCTTGTGAAATACTGTATAAGGAGGGTCTGTGACCAGGGCATGTATTTCAGACACTCTGCGAGTGGAGGTAATGGCTACGAGGAAGGCGGCCTTCCAGGACAGGAACTTCCGCTCACATGTCGCTAGAGGCTTGACAGGTTTATGGGTGAGCATGTCTAGCACAAGGTTAATATCCCAGGTGGCTACCAGTCTCCTGACTGGTGGCCTAGTGTGGAGCATACCTTTAAGGAACCTCTTAACCAAGGGTAACTGAGCTATAGACAAAGTGTGTATAGGCTCGTCATAAGCTGAGATCGCGCAGAGATGGACCTTCACGGTTGAGTATTGTAGTCATGTATTAAGACAGATCTAGAACATACTCCAGGACTTTGTTTGGTGGGCAAGATAAAGCACCCAGGGAGGACTTTTCACACCAAATGGAGAATCGCTTCTACGTCACCGTGTAAGTTTTCCTAGTAGCTGGTCTACGCGCTGCTAGATGAAGAGACCTCAGGTTGGGATGGATCACTGGGCCCTGGGTCAGAAGGTCCATATGAAGTCGTAGTTGTCTCGGTGGAATTTCTGATAATCTGTTGATCAATGGAAACCAAATTTGATGAGGCCAGAATGGTGTGATGAGGATCATTCTGCCCCTTGTGCCTCCAGCTTGAGCAGCACCCTCTGAATTAAGGAAAGAGCAGGAAATGCACACAGAAGGTGTCTTGTCCAATGCAGTCTGAATGCAGCCTTACAGAAAATGTCAGGTTCTGGCTTTCTGGAGCAGAACACAGGCAGTTTTGTGTTGAGTGGGGATGCAAAAAGGTCCAAAGTGTGCCCCACTCTTTGAAGAGTGACTGCACGACGTTTACGTCGAGAGACCATTCGTGAGGATCCACCTCTATTCTGCTGAGGTGATCCACTAGATCGTTCTGGACTCCTGGTAGGTAAACTGCCTGGATCAGGGCTTCATGCTCTAGGCACCATTCCCACACTCTCATTGCTTCCCTGCACAGGGACCAAGAGTGTGCCCCGCCCTGTTTGTTGATGTAGTACATCATCGCTTTTTTGTCCATCTGAAGGAGAATTGTTTTGCAACAGAGGATGTCCTTCAGGGCTCGGACAGCGTACGGGACAGCTCTCATTTCCAGGACACTGATGTGGAGTTGACTCGTCCTGATTCCACAGACCCTGGGTGTGGAGAGCGTGACAGTGAGCTCCCCAGATGACTAGAGATGCATCTGTGGTGATGGTGATCTGTGTCTCCAGTGGAACAAAGGGAAAGCCTTGAAGCAGGTTGTTCACTAGGTGAGTGACTGCTTTAGAGGTTCCGGCACCTTGAAGTGAAAGGACTGTGGATGTGTGCTTGGGGGCCACTGAGTACTGAGCATCCACTAAGTGGTCCTCATGTGAAGAGGAGCCAAAGGCACCGTGAACACTGATGACATCATGAGACCTAGCATCCGCTGCATCGACAGAACCCGGATTGAGTTGTTCTCCTTGATGAAGTGAGCCATCTGGAGGATATCGTTCCTCCTGTTCTCTGGGAGGAAGGCCCTTGCATTGGAGGTATCCAGGAGGGCTCCTATAAAGAGGAGTTGCTGGGAGAGTTGTAGCTGCGATTTTTCCAGATTCAACAGAACTCCCATAGACTTGAGGAAGTTGGAAGCTGTAGACACTGCTTCCTGTGTCCCTTGTCTGGAGGAGCTTGCTAGGAGCCAATCATCCAGATATGGGAGGACTTGATTTCCAAGTTTCCTTAGGTGCACCACGAGAACTGCGAAGCACTTCGTAAAAACTATTGGCACCAAGGAAAGCCCAAAGGGCAGTGCTCTGAATTGATAGTGCCAGGGCCACAAATCAAAGATACTTGTGGCTTGCGTGCACGGGAACATGTTGGTAGGCATCCTGCATGTCTAGGGAGGCCAGCCAATCATTTTGATAAATCAGCAGTAGAAGCGTACCGAGTGATATCATTTTGAATTTTTCCTTGAAGAAAAACTTGTTCAATTTCCTTAGGTCTAGAATAGGGCGCATGCTGCCTGCTTTCTTTGGAACTAGGAAGTAGTGGGAGAAGAAACCTGTGTTCCGCTGTTCCTGTGTAACCATGTCTACTGCCCTTTTGTTCAGAAGGCCCTGAATCTCGGAAAGCAAGGAAGTCTGACTGAGTAACTGACAGCATGGGCTGTCATTTGGGTGGATGATCCGGAGGGGTATCCGAAAAATTCAGTGAATAACCCTCACAAATTATCCTAAGAACCCATTTGCCAGAAGTGACTGACTTCCATTGATTGTAAAATTGAGTCAGACGCTCCCCCACTGCCGAGGAAGGGTTCCCCTCAGACAGCTGAGGAGGGACCTGGGCCGGATTTTCAGAGGGTAGCACTAGGTGCTTTTGGGCCCTGTGCCTTCTGTTGCATTTTCTTTTTCAGCTGAGGGGCTTGATTTTTGCTAAAGCCCCCTCTGCCTCTGCCACGAAAGGACTGATGGTTATGAAACTGTCGTCTTCCTGAGGGGCAGAAGGAGCCGGTCTGGCAGTCTTGATAGCTGTCCTAGTTTTTTGCATGACCTCGAGTACCTGCTCCACCTGTGGTCCAAACAGATAAGCACCATCAAATGGTAAATTCATGACTCGCTGCTGGGCATCATTTGTGAACCACAGGGTTCGTAACCATGAGTGACGACGGGTGCATATCCCAGCTGCTGCTGTTCTACAAGCAGTGTCAAAGGTGTCCATAGCAGCCTTCAGTTGCCGATTATTGGACTCAATACCTCTAGTGATAGTTTGGAGGAGCTCCGAGGAAACGTCCGACTCTGGGACAGTCTCCACAGTAGCTTTTAGCGAATGCCAGAAGGTATACTCATATAGTGAGAAGTAGCCCTGGTAGCTAGCAATACGCATACCTATGGTAGCGGCGGCGAAGACTCGGGTCCCTAATGTGCCAATCTTATGAGATTCTTTGTTTACTGGATGAGCCGTAGACTCCTGAGGAGGAATGACCCAGACATTTTCTGACAGGATCACTATAGGCGTCAGTGAAGGCTTGAGAGGCTAGGATTGGTCGATCTTTAGGGGAAGCGCACTTCCTGTCTATGGACTTAGCCACAGAAGGAATAAGCACTGGATTGTCCCACGCCATTTGTGAGTGTGTCTCGAAAGAGGGTTGTACCAGACGAGTTCATTCTACGGGGATCTCCGGGACATGCAGATATCGAAGGTGCAACAACTTCCCCGGATCCCCCTCTGAAGTCTGAAGAGAGAGAGTGGAATTCATATTCTTCAGAAGGGACTTAAAAGACAGGTCCTTGATCAGAAGCTCTGCTGTTGAAGCAGAGGACTTACTTCCCACTCTGAGAGATAATTCTTCATCAAAGTCGTCTCCTAATAGCAGATCAGGATCAGGTTCAATGTCGTCTCCTACTAGCCCAGGAGTAGTATATAAAGGAAAGGGAGGAAAGAGAGCAGGAGGAAGTTCTCCTCAAATCAGAGTCAAGAATCCCAGATTCTGAGGTGGTGCTGGCTCCACAAGCGGCACCGAGCGTGGCACCACCAAGCCCGGAGTCAAAGGTGGCACCACGCCAGACAGAGACCCCAACCCAACTCTCACAGCAAAAGATTAAGCTCTGAAAACATGAGTAGGAGAAAATAATACCTGTGCTGGTCCCTGTGCAACAGCCATGTGAGGGGGAAAAGCATAAGGGCGCAGTGTCGACAGCACCAGTGAAGGCCCCGCATGACTAGGCAGACCCAACCGTTCTGCTCGCGGGTTCGAAGCCTCTAGGCCTGAAGCAGACTTTGCAGGCTCAGAAAGTCGGGACAACCACCAAGCCCACTGCTCCATAAGAGCAGCCCAATGATGAAACTGCTCACCGGAAGACCCCCCCAGGGGGCCGGGAGGGACTATGGAGTCGAGGATGCCAGTCACTAGGAACAGAGGCAGCAGATGACCCCGACGGAGTCGGAGTTGGTCTTCTGTCCCCCGCTCCCGATGATCGTCGTGCAGATATACCAGAGGGCAATCTTGAGTGGTACCATTTGTTCTTTGACCGGTGGGATGAAGAAGAGCGCAAGGCCAAGTGGTGCCGGGCTCGTGACAAAGATCGAGAATGGGCCCACTTCTTTTTGTGCTTTCAGGAGGACCGCCCTTCCTCCCGAGCATCGGACTGCCCATAGTCAGGCCCCCTCCCCCCCCATGGAGGGCAGCAGATCGGACCCAGCCCTGCTGAAAATACAGCTTTCATGCAAAGTCTCCCTACTGTCTCTGGCCCCATTCATGGTCGACTCCGTCGAAGGCAGGCTAAAGAGGACTTCTGTGTTCTTTTCAAGGGAAAAAAAAACTTTTTTTTCCCCTTTTACTAAAATAATAAACTAGTAAATTAATAAATAATACTACAAATCAAAACTGAACGATTAAAGCTGCTGTTGTATAGACATGAAGATTTGACTCCCGTTGGGTGAGTGACATCGTCACTGAAGCGCACTCGACGGCAGGAAAAAAGGAACTGAGGCGGTTGGAAGGTCGACACTGAGGTAGCCTATATGGCGCAAGCCGGTCTTGCAGTGCCGCGTCCATGTGGCCCTACCTTGGCGCCAGCCTTCCTGAAGATTTCTGGCTCCCACTCGGTCCTAGCGCCTCTGGCATAGTCTCATTAGTGTGAATGAGTGGTGGAGACTTCATGTCCGGGAAACATAGAAATGAAGTATTTCCTGACTTCCATCCTGAACTTTCCCCCAGCCACTTTCTAACTGTGCCTCCTTGTGTTTCTGTCACTCAAACTAAAGACCTACCATTAATACCCTTTATATATTTGAAGGTTTCAATCATGCCCCCTCCCCCGTGCCTTCTATCTACCAGTGAATACATATTAAGGCTCCTCAGTCTATTCTTGTATGGTCTGTCCTGTTTCCCCTGAATCATTTTCCTGGCTCTTCTCTCTACCACCTTGATATGATTTAGGAGAATCACCTCCTTCCTTCTGCTTGTGAACCCCTCGTCTATGCACCCTAACATCCTGTTTACTTTGGCTACTGCCCTTTAATAATGCAGTGCTTGTACAAGAATGCTGGTCTTTAGTATTCAGATATCTTTTTCCAGCTCTGTTTCTGTTACCTTCACCCCACCCAGCACTTATTTCGCTCTCAGGTTTTTTTTTTCAGTTTTTGTTTACCGGGTGGGTGTGCTAGCCATAGAAATGACTATTTTCAGACATTTGCAGCCAGTATGCATGTCTCTGCACTTCTTCGTGATAAACCCCAGTTGCCAGACATAAGACCATCTTTCTAAGCTTGCAAGATCTCTTCTCAGTTCTCTTACTCCCACCTCGGTGTCCACCCACCTACTGAGTTTGGTGTTGCCCGCAAAGAATGAGATCTTAACTCTTAGGCCCTCCCCTATGTCATTTATGAAACTATTAAATAACACAGGTCTAAGTACTGATCTGTGCAGTACCCCAATAATTACTTCCCTGGATTCTGAGAGCTCTCCTCCCACCACTAACGTTTGGGTTCTTCCACAGTTAGCCCCCCACCAAGTAAATTTACTACCTGCCCTTAAGTGCTTCAACTTTTGATTAACCTCTTTATATGGAACCAAATCAAAGGCCTTACTGAAATTAAAATGCCATATGTCCACTGCCTGACTTCTGTTGGCCGCCTTCATCACTCAGTCAAACAATAACTTATTCAAGTTACTCTGGCATGATCTCCCAGCCATGAACCCATGCTACCTATTCACCTCAAGGAATTCAACCAACCTCTCTTTCAAGTCTCCATTAGCCTGCCCATTATAGACGTCATCCTGACAGGTCCATACTCTCCACGGTGATCTCTAGGTTCGTGCTTATGCAGCGGAACTACAGGTGCTCTTCATGTTATGAAATGCTGACGTTACTGCTATCTTGTGTAGGTTAATTATACTAATGTACCTCTTTTTTTATATTTCAGACAGATTGGCTTAGTTTGAAAAAGAAAAAGTATGCAAACACTGTCAATCTAGCACTCACCACCATATAAAAACACGTTTTAATGCATTTTGGAATGACGCCTTTTTCAAAAGACGTCTTTTGAAAAAGGAGAAAATTAAAAACACGTTAAGACATGTTTGTTTTTTTTTTTTATCCCTGGCACCTTAATAAAACTTTGGCACATTAGATTATAATTGTTGTGTTGCCTTTTTTTTTTTTTTTTTTTTTACACGGTGGTGAGTCTTAGATTGACAGTATTTGCATTAGTGTAGTGAAGGCCTTTAAGCACCCCATCCCAGTGCAAACTTTTGATTTGTGCTACAAAACAAAAAGTATTCAGATCATTTTAGCCTGGAGCTGGTAATCATCTCACAAGGATGGATTATATTAGCACACTGTGCTCAGCCTAACATACGGACAGTTCTCATCAGTGTTGTCAGAATTAGTTCGAGAAAGATTCAAACCCTTCTCAAACCCTGGTGTTCGAGTTCTAATTTAGAACTCGAACACTGCAGGGTTCGCAAAAGGGTCTGAATCATCCATGAATCTTCTCACTTCTGTGTGCTTTTGCTTTGCGTCCCTCCCATTCACGTTGTTCCCGATTTTGGCACCAGCTGAATAATGCAGCTCAGTTCGCTCCCCCTCCCATCAGTGTTATTGTTGGGGGGGCAGCTGTTGTTGGTTTGTCACGCTATTGTAACTGTACCACCTGATCATCTGCTATGCAGTCAGGTGGTGGTGGTGGTAGTGCGACTTGAGTCAGTCTCGCGAGTCAAGGGATCCTGCTGAAGTCATCTGCGCAGCTGTGGCTCCATTGCCATTTAGTCTTGTAATGGAGAAGGAGGAGCCGCAGCGTCTGAGTGCTCTCAGTTCAGTTGTGCGTGTGATGACACGAGCGACTGTTTTTGTTATTAAACCTGGTCCTGTACGTGTGTGTGTGTGTGCCTGAAAATTAAAAAAAAAAGTTAATGGGCAGGTGGGGAAAAGGAAGGGGGGAGTTGGGAATTTTGGGATCAGGAACTGAGGAAAGAAACTAGGGCAGGAACTGAGAAAGGAGCTAAACGGCTGGGACTCAGTACTGTCGGGAGGACTCAGGGTCGGGAATTAGTTAACTTGCAGACTGCTGCCTGGAGACTGCCAGTGTGCTAGTGCTCAATCACACATAACTCAAGTTGCTTGCTGAATTAAACACATTTTCTTTGCAAATCACAATTGTGACTCGTGGACCGTGGCACTCTTGGGAGAGCTCCCTGACTGGGGGAAGGGTGTTTTATTTTGGGGAGAAAGAGGTTAAATTAAAACACTTTACTGATTGTGTGAAACTTGATGTTTTAAGCCCACAAAAAGGGAAAAATAATTTGGTCCCAGTCCCACCCAAAACTGTCTGGAAGGAAGACACTTCTCTCAGCCAGGACTGTGCTTGGGGGCGCCCAGTAAACTTTCTCCCAAAAATATCCATTGCACTTGGTGAGGTGGCCAGCAAGTCACCCTGTTGCTGCTGTGCCATTTGACTGCACTTACCTGGCTATTACCAGTGTGTGTTACTGTGTGAAGCCCAGTGGCCAGTTTTATGGTGGCATCTCTTTCTTCGTTTGTGTGTATAACTCCGTCTCTTGTGGTCAGCCCATCACCCTGCTGCTGTCGCCCTTGACTGCACTGTACCTTACCCAGGTGTGTACCATGTAGAAGCCAGTGGCCAGTTGTGTGGTGGCATTATCCTTAAATACACGACAGAAGCCTAAAAACATATTTCCCTGTTGGGAGGAGAGACAGAAAAATCTCTTTTCTCGGTTTGTGTGTAACTCCGGCTCTTGTGGTCAGCGCATCACCCTGCTGCTGTGTGCCCCTTGACTGCTATGTGTATGCCTATGCCCAGCATCCCAATCATTCTGTAAGCCCTGAACCTGGGATCCTTTAGTTGCAAACCATCATATTCTTCAATTACTTTCAGTCCACTGCATCACAGTATCACACAACCAAAATAAAATTTTGGAGTTGTAGCCAGCGATCACAGATCACATTGCTTTCTTACACAGGAATTGTGTGGGTGTGGGTGTGTTCACTGTAGTATACTGGTACTGTTATGGCTGACACCAACATAGATGAAGCATCTGGTGCTGGTGTCGGAGCAGGTGTTGGTGGTAGTGGTAATCCTGGTGCTAGCAGAAATAACCAAAATGTTTCATGTGATAAAAATTCAACAAACAGCAAACGAGCAGCAGCGAAGTGTGGTAAAGGGGAACCTTTTAAGAAAACCTGTGCAACTGCTGGGGCAGGGCTTGACAAATCCCATAGCCCGACGTCCCGGACTACCAGGAAAATGTCAAGGACAAGCAGTTTACTGGCAGCGTACTCTGTGCCAGTTGTCCCCGGGTTAGCACAGTTTTTCCTTACCAGACTGCAGTACAGCCCTCCACCAGTAGGCTGCTCCTCACTCCAGGCAGCTCGTTCGACTTTCCCCGCCCCCATCTCCCAAGTGTTCCCTAGTCCCAGTGGTCATCTGACCAGCTGAGTGACACTCACGTGATCGCGGTTGTAAAGCGGGTAAGAAAGAGCGTGATCACCTACTTCACGGCAGCGAGCAGCTTCCATGAGGGATCAAACGAGGAGGCAGTCCTCTAGTGGCAGAGCTGCAGAGCCAATGAGGAAACAAGGCTCCAAGGTAGAGGGAAGGTCACTGACCACTGTGGTGATTTCCCAGGCATAGGATGGGGCGGAGACGTCTCGCGCCCAGTCCCTCATTCACTGTCTGGCTTTCACAGTGAAGGGACGTCTTTTCAGTTGTGCCATAGCTCTCTTGTTGATGTTGGGTGCAGGACCGGGGAACCGCTGCATTGAACTACTGCTGCTGCAGTTTGATCATAAGCTGCCTTAGCCTTGCTGTGTATGATTTGGAGGGGGTTGCAGCTGCAGCACTTTATTGAATTTGAAGGAGGGAGACAAATGGGGGCGGGGTAGAGTGAAGAGAGGGGGAAGGGCAGGAGCCGTGTGGTAACTATCTGTAGAAGACCACAGGCGGCAGAGTGGAGTATTCCAGCTGCAGTACATCAAGGGCTGAGAATATCTGAATCTTTCAAACCAGTGTACTTCCAAAGTAGCATTTTGGGCAATCAGACATATCTGAGGAAAAAACTAACTGACAGTACAAATGCACTGCTAACTACTTACATAGTACAGTCAGTGACGCAGTGAGTGTACTAGTCTGTGTGTAGGCAGGCAGGCAGCAGGTTGGCTGGGGGCTCTTTTTATTTTTATGATCCTTATTCCTAATAATGTCCTGCCTAACTAAAAACTAAATTCCAACTTCTTAACAGAATTGGGCAGCAGAAATGAACAAAAACCTTCATTGCCTAACAGTAACTAATGGCTGGTCAACCTGCCTTGGACAAGTATAATTTGTGGATGCATGGAATGGCCTTCTGGAGGAGGTTGTGGAGTCAAAAACAGTGGTGGAATTCAAGCATACATGGGACAGTCATAAGGCAATTCTAGGGGGTGGGGGCAGGAAGAAGTAGGCTGCTGGTTAACTAGGATCTGCAGCTTATCCATTAGGTAGGGAAATGGGCAGACTGGGTGGGCCAAGCGGTCCTTATCTGCCGTCAAATTCTATGTTTCTATATAAAATACTACTGCTGCAAAGGAGCAAGAAAGAGACTACTGACTATTGCAGACTAGAGACATTACTGAAAAGTGGACCCTGCTGCCCTTACTCCCCGACCTGACCAGTGACCCACCTGACCACTGAGAAAAATCAGAAAAAGTAATTCAGTTAATTAAAAAAATATAAGAAAAAGCTATTAAAAAAAGATATTAAAGAAAATTAAACCGGAGCATTAGGAGGCGCCGACTTACTTTGTATGGGCTGCGTCGTGGAGAGAGGTGTCGTGTGCTGTCCTAAAAAGGTAGAGGTCAGATGAGACAGGAACTTGGGACAATTAAGGACATCTTAGAAATAAATTAAAACTGGGAAAAAAAAACAGTTTTTGTGCTGCAGAAAAATAAATAAGCAGCCTTTTGGTGGAGGTGTGTGTGTGTCTGAGACCTAATCTGCCCTGAGAGGGTAGAGGAACTTGGAGAACAACTGCAGACTTACTAGAAATAAACTAAAAGGAAAAACATGTTTCTGTGCTACACAGCTACAGGAAAAAAAATATATATATTTTTTGGTGGAGACATGTGTGTGGCTGTGAGAGAGGCCTAACCTGCCCTGAGAGAGAGTGTACAGGAACTTGGAGAAGTGAACAACTGCAGACTCTGTCGGAGTACCAGTAGTTGGGTCCTGCTCCCTCCTACTCCGTCCTGCCCAGGTCCTCTTGTAGTGTTGTGAGACGCAAGCACTAAACTCAGCAGCTTAAGGTAAAAAATTACACAACACACACAAAGATAACATTTTATTGAGTATACTATTTCAGTATTTTCACAAATGCACAGAAGTTAAAACAAAATGCAGAGAAATAAGCCAAAGCAAATTATTTTTCACAATAAATCCATTTACGTTTCTGTATTTTTATACTTTCCACTAAAAATATGCCATTTTATACCGGGACTACCAACTCAAGCACTGGGACAACTACTTTTTGACAAGCCACTTGTCCGTGGACAAGTACCTAATTTTAAAATTTGTCAAGCCCTGTGCTGGGGTTACATGGAGAGGCACCATAAGATATGCCGTTCATGCTGTTAAAATCCCTGTGACTAGCAGTAATAATGCAAGTGACAGTGAGTCCCTCTCTGACTCAGACAGTAGCTCTTTGTCTCAGTCCAACACTGTTGTGTCTTGTGACGTATCATTACTTCCTCAGCAAAGTGAAATAAGCAAGTCTGCTGACAATGAAACAGGTAGTGCACTTGCAAATACATCCAGCACTGTTGGCAATGAAAAGGACATATCCATTGAATCCACCACTTCTGTGTCGGCCAGCAATGAAAATCCATCAGAATCTTCTGCCCACTCTTCTAGCACCAAGGAGCATGTCCCGGGTTCTGTTAGGACAGGTGAAAAGATGCAAACAGTCTTTAGCTATCTTCCTAGCACTCAAACAAAATCTGTCACATCTGAGGTGTGGAATTATTTCTCTGTCAGTAAAACTAATCCATGCAGAGCAATTTGTTCCCTGTGTAAACAGAGTGTAAGCCGTGGTAAAGTTGTGTCATGCCTTGCATTACAGCTCTTAAACGCCATCTGAAAGCATTCACTTTTGCTTGATCGTCCAAAACCCATGTCCTCCATCTTCCAGACCGCACGTGAGAAGGGTCAGGAATCTAAAATGGATACTGAATTGTCTGAACTTGATGCGGACAGAACCACTGCCAGCCTTAGGATCACTGTTACCACCAATGCCAGCACCATTAGTACCAGTTGCACATCCAGTGATGGCACTGAATGTATAAGTCCTAGTCCACCATCCCAGCGTCCATCTGCTCATCCAAGCACGGTGTATAATAAACCAGCAGGGACATGTTGTAAACAGCTAACACTGTCTCAGACACTTAAAAGGAAGAATACCTTTACTAAAAATCATCCAAAGACCCTTCATCTTAATCACAGAATTGGTGAACTGTTAGCTGGAACCCTTCTCCCATGCTCTTTGATAGATCATGAGGATTTGGTGAAAAGTGGGGTTTAAACTTGTGAAGGGGGGTGGGATGGGAGAAAAGGCTATCAAGGGGGTGCCAATAAAGGAGGGACTCTGTCTCCACCCCCCTGGGGACCAGGAGGATTGCAGGAAAAGGCCAACTGGCAAAGTGCAGACCAGGGGAAAACAGAATCCCCATGGGAACACGAGCAGGGGAAATGGAACTATAGGGAAAGGGTGGAAGGTAGTCCTGCTAAATGCCAGGAGCTTGGGCAATAAAATGCCTGAGCTCCAGGCGATGCTAACTGAGGGAGCAGTGGATGTGGCAGCGGTCACTGAGACTTGGGCCACTGCAAGACATGACTGGGACCTGAACCTGGAGGGATACACTATGTTCAGGAAGGACAGGGGGGAGGGAAGGGGAGGAGGGGTAGCAATGATAGTCAAAAACTGCATTGGCATGGGGGAGTAGAGGAGGCGGAGGGAACCGTGGAGGCGATTGGGTCACCTTGATAACAAGGGGGGCAAGAGGGTAAAATAGGAGTGGTATAGACCCCTGCCCTGGCGGAGGAGCTGGAGGACAGTCTGGTGGCAGATGTTAGGAGACACTGCGGACTGGGCAGAGGAGCAGTGGTGGTGGTGTTGGGGACTGCCAGGAACAGACTGGGAGCCTATGACATCCTCTGTGACCAGGGAACAGAGGTTGTTGGATGTCTTTCAAGACGCGGCTCCTAACTCAGCAGGTGAGGGAACCCACCAGGAGGCACGGCTACTGGATGTGGTCCTGGCAGACAGTAACCAGATTGGGGGCCTGGAGGGGGGACCCATTGGCGGAGTGACCATGCCACGGTCTGGTTCTGCCTGGACCTAGGAGGGTAGAAGGCTGCACAAAGGCGGGTAACCGACTTCAGGCGGATTTTAGGAAATGGGAAGGATCCTTAAGGAGCATTTGGATGGGATTGGGTCAGACATGGGCTGATAGTAGGTGGGAAATCATCAGGAGAGGGGTGCAGGATGCTACTAGCACCTGTGCAAAGATAAGGCAATCTGGTGGGGCCCAAAAACCTGTTGGTGGACCAGGAGGTCCAGGAGGTGGTCGGGAAAGAAAGCCTATAAGCAATTCAAGTGCTCAAGGAGTGAAAGGGATCGAGAGTACGAGCTGATGGCTAGAAGGGCCACTAGAGTGGTGAGGGCGGCTAAGGCAAGGAAGGAGCAGAACCTGGCCAGGGAAATTAGGAGAGGAACAAGGGTTCTTTAGATACATTGGGGAAAAATGAAGGGTGAAGGGCAGATTAGCAGGATTAAATCAGGGAGAGATGGGCACAAGACCGGGGAGCAGGCTGAGGTACTAAATGAGTACTTCCACCTCAGTTTCACCAGGGAAAATGGGGTGCTGCATCATACATGGGAGGAGACAGAGATACTGAGAAGGGGGGACCCTTACCGATCGGCAGGTCTGGGGAGAGGGGAGGCATCACTGGCAGGTGGGGAGGGCTAAGCAGGGAGAAGGCACCGAAGTGGAAATCACAGCAGAGAGAGGAGGAAGCCCAGCCCCTTAAGACGGAGAAAGCACCGGGCCGGATAAATTACATCCCAGAGTGCTGAAGGAACTTGCAGATGTCCTGGCAAAACCCCTGGCAGAGCTTTTCACCATCTCTCTGAGGACAGGGTGGGTGCCCCAAGACTGGAAGGTGGCACATAGTGCCTATCCACAAGGGGGATCAAGGGAGGTGGCAGGAACTACAGGCCTGTCAGCCTGACCTGTGGTGGGCAAGGTGATGGAGGGCATTGTCAAGGAGAGGCTGGGGGACCTGGATAAGCCAGGGTGCCTGGACGATAGACAGCATGGATTCATCCGGGAAATCGTGTCAGACAAACCTGGTGGAGTTCTATGACTGGGTGACGAGTGCCTTGGACCTGGGTAGACCAGTGGATGTCCTCTTTCTAGACTTCAGCAAGGCATTTGACTCTGTTCCTCACGTGGGCCTGTTGGATAAGCTGGGAGAAATGGGGGTGGGGAACCAGATGATCAGATGGATAGGAAATTGGCTCCAGGACCGGACCCAGAGGGTCATAGTTGGGGGGATAGTCTCATCCCCAAGGAGGGTCATTAGTGGGGTCCCACAGGGATCAGTCCTTGGGCCCCTTCTGTTCAACGCCTACATATCGGACATAAGGACAGGAATCAGGAGTGAGATGAGTCTCTTTGCAGATGACTCGAAACTGGGGGCGGTGGTGGATGGGGAGGAGGGGAGGGTGGCCCTACAGGGGGACCTGGAGGCTCTGGAAAGATGGTCTAGAAAGTGGAAGCTGAGGTTCAATGCAGAGAAATGCAAGGTACTCCACCTGGGGGCCAGAAACCAGGTCAAGTGTACACCCTGGGGGGGGAAATGCTACAAGTCTCGATGGCTGAGAGGGACCTGGGGGTGGTGGTGGATGTCAAGATGAACAACTCTGAGACTTGTAGGAGGGCAGCAGCCAAGGCCAACAGGATGCTGGGATGCATCGCTAGGGGGATCACCTCCAGAAGGAGGGAAGTGATACTCCCTCTGTATAACTGCTTGGTGAGGCCGCACCTTGAGTACTGCGTGCAGTTTTGGAGGCCACACTTAAAGCGGGACATTAACCTCCTGGAGAGGGTCCAGAGGAGGGCAACAAAATGATTTGGGGCTTGGGGACAGGACCTATGAGGAGAGGCTCAAGAGCTAAATATGTACACATTGGAAGAGAGAAGGGACCGCGGGACATGATAGAGGTCTTTAGGTACATGAAGAGGGTAAATAGGGAGGAACAGTCGGGTGCTTCGAAGGAAGGAGGAAGGGGCCACTAGAGGGCATGGCTGGAAGCTGGAGGGGGGAAGATTCAGGGGAGAAAGGAGGAGGTGCTACTTCACTGAGAGGGTGGTGGAGCCATGGAATGCACTGCCTAGGGGGCTGGTGGAGGCAGAGACAGTGGAGGGGTTCAAGAGGGGGTGGGACAGGTACAGGGGAAGGGTTCTGGAAGCAAAATCCAATGCAGCAAGAATATCCGGAACTGGGAAGGGAGAAGCCAGAGAAGGCGAGGGGGACAGCAAGGTCAGCACCCAGGTTGGGGACTGACCAAACGAGCAGACACGAAAGACCATTAGGCCTATTCTGCTGGCATTTTAGTATGTTAGGATTTGGGGGAGCTCTTGAAACTAGCAGAACCTCGTTACAATGTTTCTCATCGAAGGTACTTTTCCTATGTTGAAATACCAAACATTTATGTAAGCATTAAGCCACGATGGAGGTGTGCTCTAATGCTGGATTGATGCATGGGAGGTGCGTGCCGAGGCCCATGGCGAGGGCCTACCACCCGCCCCTCATCAATCGCATTAGAGCACACCGACGGAGTGGCTTAATGCTTGTAACACGGGCTGGGTCGGTGTAGGCATCTGGAGCGGTCCCAGTGCGAGACAAACAGTGGCACATCGGAGGCTGCGCGACCTGTCACCCTGTGCTCTGCTCTCACAGTGCGGTGCACATGCCTGGATAGGTGCCGATGCGGTCCTTACCTGCTGTCCCTGGAGTCGCGCAGATGTGTGCAGCCAACTTCTCTGTTGCACTCCTGTGCGACTCGCTGCGGCTGTTGCCGTGATGAGCGCCCCGGGAGGTCTCCAGTGAGGAGTGTGAGCGCCAGAGTCTCGCGCTGTCCATGCTGGGGGGCTTCCCTTCCTCTTCCCTGCCGCACACTGCTCCGGTGGTGCCCTGCTCCAGGTCGGCTCTCGCTGCTGCTCCTGGGTCTGGTTGGCTGCCTGTCGCGGATGTCCGCTGCGAGTACTGCTCCCCCGTGCCCCTTTCCGCCAGCGGATGACTCGAGGTGTTGGCGCTCCTCTCTCTGCTGAGTTTGGTCTCAGTGCTGCTAGGCAGGGGTCTGGGCGATGACGGTACTGCCGAAGTGGGCACGGCATATACGCTGGGTTAATGCCCGCTTCCGCTGCCGTCTCGTGACCCTCCTACGCCTATCGCAGCGCAAGATCACAGGCACACTATTGATGCCATGTTACAACAGGCTTTAAAAGCGACAGTGATGCTTGCACTTAAAACTGCAGAGGGTGGGGTTATTCATGTCACAACAGATATGTGGACCAGCACTCAAAACATAGATTACATGTCCCTTACCACTCATTGAGTCACGTTTTCTTGTAGTTCTTCAAAAACAAAGACACCCCAGAAGATGGCGCTGCTGCATATAAAGAAGTTTGGGCAATGTCATACAGCTACAAACATTTTGCAGGAACTAAATGACCTCCTTGATGAATGGGTTTATTCTCACGATCTAAAATGTGGCTTCATAGTAAGTGACAGTGGAGCCAACATCTTGAAAGCAGTACAGGATGGAGGATTTATACATGCTTCTTGCTTTGCACATTGCTTACATTTAATTGTCACGGGATTTCTCAGCAATGAAACACAAGTGGATGGTACGATTGCTGTTTGCAAAAAAACAGTGACTCACTTTTCACATTCAACCAAGGCTATACGGACATTGTCCGAACTGCAAAAAAAACACAAGCTGCCCCAGCAAAAGCTGATTCAAAATGTTTCCACTCGTTGGAACTCAACGCTTTATATGCTGCAGTGCCTCTTAGAGCAAAAGCAAGCTGTACATGAGTATTGCTCCAGTTACATTATTGGAGATGGCATTATGCTGTCTGTGCTGCAGTGGAAATTAATGGAGACAGTGTGCTGCATCCTAGCTCCTTTTGAGATAGCCACAAGGGACATGTCTTCTGAAGGCGCATCTGTGAGTCAGGTTATCCCACTAATAATGCTGATTTCACATCATCTTAGTGTTCTAAATCTACAAATAGAAAAAGACAGATCTGAAGCTCAGACAACATGTCGCCTGCATACCTCTCAACTGTCCCTGATTTTGCCTCAAAATTTTACTCTGTCCCTCCTAAAATTTGCGTTTCTGTGGCTAAACAGTGGGGATTTTAAGCACAATTTAATGTCAAGCATTTAAGTTACAGATGTGTTTTTCTTTAGAAAATGCATTTTGCACTAAGCCCCATATTCTGCCAGCTTTCTGGGTGGATATCTCTAATTCTAAAGATGTGTCCCTGATTTTGGTCCTTTGTCCCTGATTTTTTTAAGCTTTGTCCCTGATTTATGAGGCAGGAGGTTGAGAGGTATGGTCGCCTGTATCATGGGAATCTCGTACAGAGAATGAGCGAGCGCTTCAAAACCATTGACAAATTAGTTGCAATGACTAAATCAAAACACTACATCCTTGCAACTCTCTTAGATCCCAGGTTAAAGGCTATACATCTTCCAAAAACAGGTGATATAGAGCAGTACAAATGTCTGTTGCTAGATGAGCTGCAGCACTCACAGGAGTCAAACACAGACACGCACAGTACCTTCAGGTTGTCATCACCACAACATGCAGGTTCATCTTCACAAAGGGATACAGAACTGGAAAAGTCACCAAACATTAACAGTAGTTGTTCCAGCAAGCTAAATCTGTGGCAAAACCTTTCCCAAATTGCTGCCACACCAGCTTATGCTGATTCCTCTTCTGAGCAGTCTCTGTCCATCATAGTAGACAGTTACCTGCAAGAACTGCCCATTCCTATTGATGCATGTCCTTTTGAATACTGGAGATCAAAAAGTCAATTTGGACAGAGCTGTATGATGAAGTCTGTAAATATCTTGGTTTTCCTGCAACAAGTGTCTCTTCAGAACGCATGTTTAGTACAGCTGGCAATATTGTGACAGACACCAGAAATAGGTTGCTGCCAGAAAATGTACACACGTTAACTTTTATTAAAGTTAGTAAGTCAAGATTTTCGTATCCCCACAACAGTATACAAACTGATCCTGAAGTGATTGATGTTGTGGATGTTGATGGTGATGACAACTCGGATGGTGGTGGCCGGTAAATACTGTGTGGGACAGAGTCTCTCTGCACCAAAAAGGAAACTTTTACAGACTGTGATGACTTTGGTTGTCTCTCTCCTTTCTTGATCTACTACCTTGGACTATATATCCCCCAAAACTTTCACCATTTCATGGCAAACTGCTTTGTAGCTAGGGTCTAAAGTCAACAAGTTTTATATACAGGGCAATTTTAACATCAGTGGAACAGGCCCAAATTTGGCATAAAAGGACACTGTCATGTCAATCATTTCTGTATCATATTATTTATAGTTAAAGTGCAAACATATATTTTGGATTTACCTTCTGTGACTTTGTGGTGCATCAGTATGGGCTGAGACTGGGGGCGGTCTATCTTTCAATTTTAAAGCGGACAAAACAATGAGTTCTAATTGGTAGCTGTTTATTATTTTTTCAATTACAGAAATGTTAGCCATAAACCAAAATGATCCATATGTAACTTATCTTACTGAATAAAAAATTGTGGGAAAAACTGTATTTTGTATTGTTATGTTTCTGTGGGCAGCATCCTGTTACAAGTCTCTTCCAGGAAACAGAGTCATCTGGAGTTTTACCTATGTTGAGCACATATTCTGTAAGCATAGGTCTCATACCACAATAGCTCGTGTTTAACATTCTGTTGTACACAGACCATGGCATAATAGCAACAGCTCTTAAATTACTGGTTCCATGAAGAGGACTGTACAGAATGCTGTCCATAAGAAAAAAGCAATTGAAAAGACAGTTTTTCCCGTAAGTGTTGTTTATTAAGGAACTGTTAAGTATGGCTCATTTGGAGGTAAGAGTTTCATTTTTTTTGAGTAAGCATGGGGTAGTTTTAGCATTTGAGAGGGGGAGGAGGGTAGAATGGGTGCTGGAGGGTGGGAAAGGGCTGGAGGTTGGTTTAACATGGATGCAAGAGGGAGAAAGATGGCATGGATGCTAGTGCATGGGTGATGGTTGGGGGAGTGGGTTTCAACATGGGTGAGGAACGGAGAAGGGTGACATGAATGGTAGTTCATGACTAAGTGTGGGGGTAGTTTAAACATTTGGGTGAGGGAGGAGGGTGGAATACGTGCTTGAGGGGGTGAGGGTTGTGGGTTGGTTTTAACACATGGGTGTAAGGGTAGTATGGGTGCTACTGCATAGATGAGGGTGGTGGAAGAAAAGTGGAATGGGTGCTGGGGTGAAAGGTGGGTGTTGTTTTAGTCCTTTTGTTTACAGATTCGTGATCAGCTGGGGATGGTGAGGAAAAGATGATGACAGACCCGATGGTATGGGAGGGCTACACCAATTGCCCACTGTGGAACCTACTATAGATATAATATATATATATATATTTTTTTTTATTAAATACATTGCAAACTGCTGCCACCTAGCACAAGTGTCCTGTCCCTTTAAAAAGAATACAAGAATCAGAAATAAAAGAAAATCTGCATCAGCAGTTTTCACAGAATGTGACCTATCATAAAAGTGTTTTTGCTTTACAAGTAGTGATAATTTGATACATAATGGGGTTGACAGACACTGTGCCTTAAACATCACATGCCAACTGCTGCCTTCATTAAATGTTCCTTAAGTTAGTATGTGGCGAGGAAACCACTTTTTTTTATATATGTGACTGAAATACAGATGTTATCGACGTATCAGCTAGAAAAATGCATCTTCTTAGAAAGTTGTATGTATTACTTCAATTTGCCAACAAGAATGCTGGTATATGTATGCATTATCTAAGAAAATAGCATGCATTTTTTGCCAGCAACAATGACTGCCATATTTTTTTTATTCAAATGTCTTGACTGACTATGTTATGACATAATATGTTTTGCAACAGTTCCATGTGCTGCAGCTGCAGTACCTTGGCTTGACTTTGTTATAAAAGCTTTCTTTTAAACAAAGCAACTTTTGATTTACTCATTTAAAACACAAAGCAGCAAACAGCTGAAATTAGGTAATATCAGTTATTTTTTCTAATAATTCATGACGACGACTATATATAACTGAGTACATAAATGGCTAATGTGCCTCTCTCTTTCACTAAGGAACTATGATGCAGCTGCAGCAGGAAAACTTTTAACATATGGGTGGGTATGTGGGCCTGTTACGTATTAAGTTGCTGGCTTTAGCAAACAGAAGAAACCATAGATAAACCTAGTTGTATTCCTATCAATGTCACACATGATCATTTCTCTCCCCCTTATATTAAACAGTTTTTCCTTTACATGTATTTCATTACTATCTTCATTACTGGAAGCACAATTAAAAAATAGGGTTCGAGTTCTAAAAAGTTCTAAAAAAGATTAGAACTCTAGAACTTTTTCAAAAGTTCTAGACTAGAACTAGAACCCAGAACTTCAGAGGGTTCTGACAACCCTAGTTCTCATTGTTCCTGCACTTGTCACTTCCTGCACTGTTGCACTTTCAGTACTTAGCACTTGGTCTATTTGGTTCATTATTCTGAAACAGCTACAACTTTTAACAATACGCGGTCTCTTTAAATCTCAGAATATTTAAACTGGTGGACTCCTTAGTATGACTGAAGATGGATCATGCAATCTGAAACGTGTTAGGTAAGGCATAGCGTCGGTTCAGTCATTTTAATAAATGCATCATCTGCATTTTGGAACTAATTCTTATTTTTTAACTTTATCTTTATTGTGTTCTAGACAGAAGATGAAAACAGAACACATTAGAACATCAGACAGTATAAAAAAATTCTAACAACATGCAGGGTGTGACGCACATATGAAATGATACATCATCTTATTGAAGCCCTCTTATCCACAGTAACTCCAAGGTTGCTAATATGGTCCACATAGCCCAAAATAATCCAGTTATGCGAAAGACCCACACAGGAACAGACGATATTATAATGCAACCTGTAATTATCTAATTAGCATCTAATTGATGAAAAAAAAAAAACTATTAAGAAAGAAACAGAGACAATGTATCCTGTGTGACAACCCCTCAAATAACCCAAATATTATCCACAGGAGCTATAGTGACAGAGCCCAAAAATACTGACAGAGGATTGGCAGATGTTTGCTGAAAACTGATCTGAAAAGAGAGGAGAGAAAAAGAGAAGGAAATAAGGAAAAAGAAGAAAAGTTTGTACAGCGAGAGTATGAAAGCCCTACCCTATGGCACAAAATCAGAGTAATGGGACAGTTGATAGAAAACCCATATCCTCCATCGAATACCAAATTGGGTAGTTTATTCATGTAGGACTTCACTGTAAATGCTATGCTCAGCTGAGTTTCCTGTTCATAAGAAATATGAATACAGTTTTACCATTCCATTTATTTATTTATTAATGTAATCAGTTTACAACCTTTGAGCCAACGGCTCATTTACAAAGGTACCTCATCAACAATGGTAGATAATACAGTTAAAATAGAAAGCAGGGTACATACAAAGAAGAGCATCAGTATAAAGAGACACGCATTAATGGCACCTGGTTACAGCAAACATTGGTAGTGTAATACAGAGCAAAAAATGGTATAATTGACAGCAGTAGCTGGTGGCAAATGAGTTATAGGTAGCATAGGGAATGCAATGTGGTTCTACCCATCAGTAGTGATACAGTTGGTAGAGGGAAACAATTGAAGTAGTGAGGTTGTTAGGAATAAGGGGAGGGATGGAGCAGCCCAGAGGGCATTGTCAGGAGGAGGGGTGGGGTTAGGGCATCCTTTAGGCACAGGAGCAGCAGCGCTTGCTGAATAGCTCGCTTTTGAGGGCATTTTGAAAGTGGAGATGGTGGGGTATCAGTGGCGTCCGGGAAGATTGTTGTACCATGCAGGGGCTCTATGGCAGAACGATCTCTGACCAAGTGAGGTCCTAGCCGAGGAACCAGGAAGGTGGCTTTGCAGGAGGTCCGGGTGCTGACAAGGGCTGTGCTGGAAGGAGGAGGAAGTCAACCGGTGGGGAGAGAGTCAAGTAAAGGTTTTTTGAAATGATGCATGTTTGGTATAGTAGGCGTTCATCGAGGTCAAGCATAGTTGCAAGGTCATAGAGTTGGCAGGTATGAGTGAGCTTGGGAGCCCCTGTGATAAGCCTGCAAGCCTTATTTAGGAGGGAGGCGAATTTTGTTGCGGGCCATCCTGTTGGCAGCCCCATAGACAGGCAGTCCATAGTCCACCAGGGAGAGTATGGAGAAGTAACCGCATGGGAGGGCATCAGGGGAGACAATTTTTGTAACGTGCAGGATACCGAGTCGGATATTGGTTACAGAGGCGAGAAGCGCCGATGTGGGTATGGAAGGAGAGTGCTGAGTCAAATAAGATCCCTAAGTACTTATAGGATTGGACTTGTTCAAGTTGTAGTCCGGAGCTGGAAAGGATATGGAGAGGGGAGTTGGATGATTTATTTTGAGGGTGGGCGAAGAGCATGGTTTTCGATTTTTTAAGATTTATGACCAATATATGCTCTTTAAGCCAAGCCTCAGCGCTGTCAAAGGCCCTTTGTAGGGAAACCTGGAGGGATGTGGGGTTACTGTCAGTGGCAAAGAGGACGGTATCGTCTGCGTACAGCAGTATTTTCCCAGGGCATGCACTGGGCAGGGTGTTAAGGTAAAGCGAGAAGAGAAGGGGCCCCAGGATGGAGCCCTGTGGAACCCCTGAGAGGATCAAACGTGGGTCAGAAAGAGTCCCACCAATTTTGACTCGTTGGGAGCGAGGGGAAAGGTAGCTGGCGCACCAAGCCAGTGGTCCAGAGGCAAAACCAGTGTGACAGAGGGCTTCCAGTAGTAGGGGTGGGAGACCGTGTCAAAGGCCTTGATAGGTCAAGGAACACAGCCCGCCAGAGCCAGTATCCAAAGAGGAGTGAAGGAAGGAGGCGAATTCAATGAGAGTAGCTAGTACTGTGTCCTGCGGGAAGCCGGGTTGTTCAGGGCAGAGGATGTTGTATTTGGTCAGGTATTCAGTTATTTGTGCAGCAACTAGTTTTTCAGTGCCTTGAAAGGGAGGAGAATGGAGATCGGTCGATAGTTCCCAGCTAAGGACCTGTCACCCCTTTATGGATCGGAGTAACTGTTGCAGTTTTCCAGGAGGAGGAATTGTCCCAGGCAGTGGGGTTTGTTAAGAAGGCAGGTGAGTGGGGTGAGGACTGATCCAGGACCAACCGGAGAATTTTGTGGTCAGGGAGGCGCCACTGGGACTGTTGCCTTTAGAGCACGAGTCAGGTGCAGTCTGGCTTCCTGGGTAGTAACCCTACGAAGGTGGAAGCAGGGCGATGGAGGGCAGAAGGGTAAGATGGGAGTGGCTGATCAAAGAAGTTACTGGGAGGATTGGGCTAAGGTCTGTAAAGGTGGTGTTGAGTAGGTTTGCAATGTCGGGGGGTCTGTGATGGTGGTGGTGTTGTTGGTGGTAATCTGGGATGGGGAGGAGCGGGTGTTCCCATTCAGTTGTTTGACCTTATCCCAGAAGGTACGGGCGCTCCCCCAGGAGGCAGTGAGGGTGGCCTGATAGTGGTCGGCTTTGGCCTTCCTGATTGCCCATGTACACTTGTTCCGCGCAGCATTGTAGGCCTGTCTGTCAGCTGAGCGCCTAGTTTCAGTGGCACGGTACCAAAGGTTTATCATGTAACTGTATGTCATGCGTTCCACATTATAATTATAATATTGTTATTATAAATATCAATCATTATAGCTCTCCAACCCGCCAATGTGGGACTTTTAGGGGTGTGCCAGAGCTGTGTGATAGCTTTTTTAGCGGCTACGGCAGATGTGAGTAGTAAGCGGAGACTTGGGTGGTCTAATCGAGTTCCTTCTAGTGGAATTGCTAACAGAAGTAGGGACGGGGTAACAGCCCCTGGGCAATCAAATATGGCTTCAGCTCTTGTATGATGGCATGCCAGAAAGACTGAAGAGATGGACATGCCCAAAGGATACGGGATGTGTCTGCTGAGAGCTGATCACACCCCCTCCAGCAGGTGGCCAGTCCCTCTCTTGCAAACTCAGCCACTATATCAGGTGACCTAAAAAAATCTGGAGCAACATTTCCAGGAACACTCCCTTCAATAAGTAGAGGAGGTGAGTAGGTATGCAGAGATAGCAAATTTTTCCAGGTATCTGTCGTGTGAGTGGTATGCAGTTCTGAGTTCCACCTTTGTAAACTTGAGAGTGTGGAGTCTGCGGAGGCTTCCTGGAGTGCCTTGTAGGCGTGTCCAATGATATGATCCCAGGTATTGCCTTGCAAGTAGGAAATTAGAAGCTGTGCAAGTATGGGAAGCTTAACTGGTAAGCAGCGATAGTCCGCAGGCCTGTCTCCTAGATATGACCTCAGCTGTAAATAACGGTAGTGATCTGTAGCGTGAAGATGATAAGCTGTTTGCAGGGTGAAGAAGGAAAGACTACCCCGAGAGTCCAAGAGTTGAAAAAAGAAACGGAGTCCCAATCGAGCCCAACACTGTAATAACCCATCCATCTGATTTGGCGGGTAGTCACTATCATAGGCAAAGGCTTGAAGATAAAAGCGGTGAGCCAGGAGGAGGGATGTTTTGGAGTTCACTAGTCACTGACTAAGAGTTGTCACCATATATTGGTAGAATTTAGATAGAGGAAGGCAAACTGGAGGATTACAGAATAAATATTGATCATAGTCATATACAGTAGGTAATTTAATGTGAATTCAATCCGCTTCCAATAAGATGGCAGGGAGGGAGCAATACATGTATAAATGGTCTGCAAATGGGCTAAAGCATACCACGTGAGGTTGGGAAGATTCACTCCTCCTTTCTCCCGCAGCTATTGTAAAACAGAACATCAAATCCAAGGGGCTTTTCTGTTCCAGTTAAAGCAAGATATGAATTTGTTCGAGGCATTATAATATAATTTATCTGGCAGAGTTTGTAAGTAATATAAAATTTGAGGAAGGATATTCTGACTAGTCTCTTCAATGCACTGAAAAAATCCAAGATAAAGTTGTGATCACTTGGAGAGGTCTTCTGTAATTTGCTGTATTAAAGGGTCCAGATTGAGCAGTTCAAGATGTTCCAGATTCCATGTGATTTTAATCTCCAAGTATCTAAAAGCTGTTTTATACCATTTAAAGGGAAAAGTATGTTTGAGATGTGGTGACGGGGAGTAGCTGTATAATAAGACCTCTGTTTAAGGGTGTTAAGTTTGTAACCTGTTAGCCTCCTGAATGTATGAAAAATGTCCCAAACCCCAGGGATCGAATCTTCAGGGAAGTAACCATTAGGAGCAGGTCATCAATGAATAGCAAGATTTTATATTCCTGGCCACCTACAGGGATTCGTGATACCAACAGTGTATGTCGAATATGAACAGTTAAAGGATCAAGGTACAAGGCAAAAGGAGGAGGGATAGGGGAAATCCTTGCTGTGTCCCCCTTTCAGTGGAAAGGGTTCCAACAAAGATTAGTTGAGTTGTACATAAGCCTGCTGGCTGCGCACAAAGCCCATCAGGTCTGGGTCTATAAAAAAAGGCAACAGGTTCTCTAGTATATGGGTCAAGATGACATATATATTTTATTACCATAATTTAAAACGGATATCGGTCTGTAAAGAGGTATGCCAAGGATCCTTGTTATGTTTGGAATGAGCAGATATCACTACAATGTCCTGATGGTATGGGGAATTCTTCTTGTTGTACAGCATGAAAAAATGGGGAGAAGAGGTACCAGAGCTCTCCAAAATTTCTTATAGAATTTGAAGGGATATCCATCTAAACCAGGGGCCTTTCCGGGTCGAGAATCTTGAATCACACAGTGGATTGCCTCAGCCTGTATGGGCGCCACTAACCTCTGCGCGCTATCAAAATCTAATTTCGGGATAGAAAGGGACTGCAGATAAGCTTGGATTTGCTCTGGAGACAACTCCGTCAGTAATAATTGGCTAAAATGTTCAGAATGGCAGAGTGGTGGGTTGCAAGGGAGCCCGCACCTGGATCCTACATCTGAGTAATGCATGCTTGAGCGCTGTGGGCACAAAGTCTTTTGGGGCCAATTCAGCTTTTTGTGGCGTCTTTTATAAGGTGGTGAGTGCCCGATCTGTGTTGCGTTGTTGCGACTATGTTTGGTCGTGAGTGCCTGATCAGTGTTGTGTTGCTTCTGCTATGTTTGGTCATGAATGCCTCATCTGTGTTGCATTGTTGCTGCTGCCCAGTCTGTGTTGTGTTGTTGCTGCTATATTTGGTTGTGAGTGCATGATCTGTGTTGTTGCTGCTATGTCTGATCAGTAGTGGCTGATCTGTGTTGCATCGTAACTGCTATGTTTGATTGTGAATGTCCTGTGTTGCATTGTTGCTGCTATGTTTGATCATGAGTGCCCGATCTGTGTTGCACTGTTACTGCTACGTTTGATCGTGAGTGCCAGATCTGTGTTGTGTTGTTACTGCTATGTTTGATCATGAGCACCCAGTCTGTGCTGTGTTGTTGCTACTATGTTTGATCATGAGTGCTCAGTCTGTTTTGTGTTTTTGCTGCTATGTTTGATTGTAAGTGCCCAAACTGTGCTGTGTTGTTGTTGCTATGTTTGATTGTTAGTGCGAGATCTGTGTTGTGTTGTTGCTGCTATGTTTGATCATTAGTGTCTGATCTGTGTTGCGTTGTAGCTATGTTTGATCGTCAGTGCCCAATCTGACTGTGTTGCATTGTTGCTATGTTGGATCATGAGTGCCCGATCTGTGCTGCATTGTTACTGCTATGTTTGATTGTGAGTGCCAGATCTGTGTTGTCTTGCTGCTATGTTAGATCGTGAGTGCTCAATCTGTGTTGTGTTATTACAGCTATGTTTGATCTTGAGTGCCTGATCTGTGCTGTTGCTGCTATGTTTCATCGTGAGTGCTCGATCTGTATTGTGTTGTTGCTATGTTTCATCATGAGTGCTCGATCTGTATTGTGTTGTTGCTGCTATGTTTCATCGTGAGTGCTTGATCTGTATTGTGCTGTTGCTGCTATGTTTCATCGTGAGTGCTCAATGGCTATGTTTGATCGTGAGTGCTAGATCTGTGTTGTGTTGTCGCTGCTATGTTTAATCATTAGTGCCCGATCCCGTGCTGCATTGTTGCTACTATGTTTGATCCCGAGTGCATGATCTGTGTTGTGTTGTAATTGCTATGTCGGGTAATAAGTGCCTGATCTGTGTTGTGTTATTGCAGCGAAAGTTTAATCATTAATACCCAATTTGTGTTGCATTGTTGCTGCTGCCCGATCTGTGCTGTGTTGTTGCTGCTATGTCTGATCGTTAGTGCCCGATCTGTGTTGTGTTGTTGCTGCTATGTTTGATCAAGGGTGCTCGATCTGTGTTGTGTTGTTATGTTTGGTCATGACTGTCTGATCTGTGTTGCGCTGTTGCTGTGTTTGATCATGAGTTCCCAAACTGTGCTGTGTTGTTGCTGCTATGTCTGACTGTGAATGCCCGATCTGTGTTGTGTTGTTACTGCTATGTTTGATCATGACTGCCCAATCTGTGCTGTGTTCTTGCTGCTTGTTTGATCGTTAGTGCCTGATCTGTGTTGCATTGTTGCTGCTGTTTGATCGTTAGTGCCTGATCTGTGCTGTGTTGTTGCTGCTGTTTGATCTTTAGTGCCTGATTTGTGCTGTATTGTTGCTACTATGTTTGATCGTTAGTGCCCGATCCGTGCTATGTTCTTGCTGCTACGTTTGATTGTTAGTGCCTGATCTGTGTTGCACTGTTGCTGCTGTTTGATCATTAGTGCCTGATCTGTGCTGTGTTGTTGCTGCTATGTTTGATCATTAGTGCCCGATCTGTGCTATGTTGTTGCTGCTATGTTTGATCGTTAGTGCCTGATCTGTGTTGCACTGTTGCTGCTGTTTGATCATTAGTGCCTGATCTGTGCTGTGTTGTTGCTGCTATGTTTGATCATTAGTGCCCGATCTGTGCTATGTTGTTGCTGCTATGTTTGATCGTTAGTGCCTGATCTGTGTTGCACTGTTGCTGCTGTTTGATCTTTAGTGCCTGATCTGTGCTGTGTTGTTGCTGCTATGTTTGATCATTAGTGCCCGATCTGTGCTATGTTGTTGCTGCTATGTTTGATCGTTAGTGCCTGATCTGTACTGCACTGTTGCTGCTGTTTGATCTTTAGTGCCCAATCTGTGCTGTGTTGTTGCTGCTGTTTGATCGTTAGTGCCCAATGTGTGTTGCATTGTTGCTGCTGTTTGATCGCAAGTGCCTGATCTGTGCTGTGTTGTTGCTGCTATGTTTGATCGTTAGGGCCTGATCTGTGTTGCATTGTTGCTGCTATTTGATCGTTTGTGCCTGATCTGTGCTGTGTTGTTGCTGCTGTGTTTGATCGTTAGTGCCCAATGTGTGTAGCATTGTTGCTGCTACATTTGATCATTAGCACCCATATCCCAGTGTGACTTTTTGTTTGATAAAGACAGCTTATCATTTGATCTTTTTAAAACAGCAGTATTTGTTAGCAGGGAAAAATCGAGCTGTAGCTTCTCAGTAATAACGTATTTCCAGCATAACATCACTACATTCATTTTTCTTTTCATTGTGTTTTTTTTTATTTATTTATCAAGTCTAGGATTACAAATACCTTTGAGCCATGGCTCTTTTACAAAGGTTCCACGTCAGAGAAATACAAATTATGGGGAACATCAAGACAGGCATTACAACAATGTGGACATTGCAAACAGAGTACAGATTAATACAGTTCAAGGGTAGCATTGTAACAAGGCAGCCAGCGGCATTTGTCAGAGAAAACAGACAACAGATAAGAAGTGCCAGAGTCATAGGGAGAGGGAAGAGGGTAGGGAGGAGAAGGAATGTGGGAAGGGTGGCAAGAGGGTGAAAAGTGCAGCATTGGGTATACCAAGATGTGAGGGTAGAATCCAGTGGGGGGACAACTAGAGCAGAAAGGGAAGTGGAGAAACAAGGTTAAGTGGGGCAGTCACAGGAGCTGTTGGTAGTGAGATAGTCCTGGAGCCTGGGGCAGAGGAGATGGTTGGGCTGAGGCCACTGAACCAGAGTGGTGCTCGATAAGCAAAAGAGCGTTGTCCCTGTGAAGTGTGACAGTGGGGGACTTTCAGTAGCTGTAACGTGGATCTCCTAAGGCACCATTTGTTAATTCGGTGTTGTAACAGAGTTGAGACCCCAGAAGGTCCAAGGCCAAGCTAGATTTTTTTGACCATGGAACAGGTGAGAAACTTTATGCGGTTTGATAGTTGGAGCCAGCCGGTCTGAGTGTACAGGTCACATGTGTGGGTGAGACGGTGAGCAACAGTGATGAGCCGACATGCTTTATTTAAGGTAGTTGAGAGGCGTCTAAGGGTTGTGGTTGTGGCCGAGCCATAAATGATGAGACCATAGTCTATTACAGAGATCACAGAGCTCAGGACTGCAACCCTCAAAGCTTCTGGCATGAGGTGTGGTCTGTGTTTGTAGAGGAGACCAAGCCATGTATTAGCAGCTCTAGCTACATTATCTAAATGAAGTCCATAGGAGAGATTAGGTGTGTTTCTCTCCTATGGACTTTAGATTGTGTTTCTCTCCTGAACTGAGATTTGACGTTTTGATTTTTTTTAAAGTCCCTGCACTCTGTCTCACATACTAGGACTAAATTACACATTTTGGCATGGTGCCGTGCCGTTCACCATCTCAAACGTGTGCCAGCATCCTCCTAATACATCCAACGCATGAGCACTAACATCAAAAAGGAACTGGAAAGGATGGAATTTTTAAAAATTGCTCGTGGCAGCCACTTTTTAAGACATTAATTATAAAATTATATTAATTACAAAATTAGTTATAAATTCTGTTTTAAAAAAACGCTTAGAGAAATAAAAATATACCAATGAAGAATCTAATTATGTCAGAAGTATATTAACCCTTGCTAAGCCATGTACTGCTACATCAGTCTAGAATTCCTATATCTTCTAATTCTGTCGGCAGCCTAAGGGTTAATGCTGAAAAACATGATGACATTTTTTGCCAATTAACAAATACTGCTGCTTTAAATTACATCGTAACGAACAAATGATGTAACAGTCATTCTCTACAAAGGATCCCACTGAAAAATGAGCCCTGATTACATGGTGTGACAGCATCCTTGTTTACCCAGTCAACAAAATGAAATAAATACATTTTATGCTGAGATAAACACAAATTGAAAATCGAAATGAAACAGCGGTGAGGACTGATGCAGAAAGGCTAAGTGACTTGCTCAAGGTCCCACAGGGAGTGTGTGGCTTGGGGGGGAAAGAGATAAAATGCTAGTTTTGATTTATTTATTGGTAAACTGGTGACTGGGAATGGCACACTGAGCTGAGGCTCACTTCCATGTGTGACTCGGGGGATTATACCATGCTGCCTTGACTGTCATGCATGTACACAAAATAAATGCAATTCAAACAATTAAATCAACTACAGAAAAGAGCAGCTGTGACAAAGTCAATACAAGAAGCAAACTAACATTGACAGGAAATGGGCTCATCAGGCCCCACGTTCCTCCCCTTGTCCCAACAACAATAACACCAGAGAAATAGTCTTGGAGTTAAATGGTTGCAGCCATATTGATTTTATTAACACTTGCAATATTTTCAACCAGATGTGAAGGACACAATTACTGAGACTCAACTCTGGCCACCTTCTTCCAGATTCTCTGTGCTCCACCTTCCCCGCCAAAAGGGTGCCAGACAGAGCACCAGGGTCACATCTAAAACCATTGGAAGGAACCAGTCCAACACCCATGACTAAGCTACACTGTCTGTCAGTTCTCTGTACCTGTGGGATAACCCTGATGGTGGGAGGGGGAGCCAGGACTGCCCGGCTGGGTGCCAGCTTCAATTTCCACCCCCCCCCGGCTTTTCAGGAGGTCTTGTCTGAACTACAAGGACACCAGTCAGGATGCAGTGCAGTAATGCTGCAGTATACTGCAGGGAACCGTGTCATTCAATGGCAAGTAAGCCCTTTTGGCTGTAGTATTTTATGACGTGTCACTTACCGCAAGTTACTGCATTGCATTGTGGCTGGCTCCA
This sequence comes from Neoceratodus forsteri, assembly GCA_016271365.2. NCBI lineage: Eukaryota > Metazoa > Chordata > Ceratodontiformes > Ceratodontidae > Neoceratodus > Neoceratodus forsteri. Next base: position 23,951,457 of record CM057452.1, on the reverse strand, counting down.
CTGTGGGCACTAGTCCCACTGCTCCTTATGTCACAAGTACCCTACAGGAGATGACCATGCTGCCACCAGACAGATCCCATCTGACCGTCCCCCTTCAAGCACGTCATGCCAACCACACCTCCAAGGCTGACTGAACAGCCAAGCTGAACATTTCATTCCCAGCGCTTGACAAGTGTACAACTTCCCCACCGTATTGCCCTCAGGTAATCATGGAAATGTTGTCCTGCGTCACCACTGCTCCTCCAATGGACTTCATATAGAAGTCCATCTCCATACTAGGTCTCCTGCGACCTTTGTCCATGGTGCGAAGATCCTGAACACATGCTGCCACAGAAAGCTCTGTAAGGTATGTGACCAAATCAACACCATCTACAGCCAGCATGTCAGCCAATCAGGTATTACTATACTTTAAAACATCATTGTCCATTCATTCATTCATTCTGCAGGACACTGAAGAATGGGCATCTCGCTTGCTTCACCGTGGGAGCGTATTTATTTATGTGTAACCCCCTTGTTACCTGGGTTACTAGAATCCCAGTAAGACCTAGTGGTAGGGAGGGAAGGCAGCTTGTTAAATGGGTTTCACACTGTTTCACTCTGTTCTCAGTCTCAGCTGAGACTGAGGGATGACATCACCAATAGAACTATCGCAGCTGAATGAGCCACATTGGAATCTGCAGCAAGGGAGTTGGTTAGAACGTTGGGAAGGTTTGAAGTCAGTTTTCAGTCAGTCTTCAGTGAGTGAGTGTGAAGTTGGGAGCTTGCTGAGAAAGCAGCTCAATGAAGGCTCTAGGAGACTCGGCCCTGACAGAGGGCTACTTTTAAGTAGAAGGGTGTGTGTCTCCACCTTAAAGAGAGACACAGAAGATAACTGAAGTGGTGGAGACCGCTGTTTTCGGGTCTCAGTGCCCCCTCCCTTTGGGGGGGGGGGCTGGAAAGGGTTCCCTGCAGATTCCTGGGATAACTCCCTAGTTCTGCTTGTGAAGGAAAAGCTGCCTATGTGTTCCAGTATTTATTTGGGAGAACAAGAAGAATTGTGAGTTGCCTGTGGGGCACCTGCAATGTGAGGGTGAGTGTCTGCTTTTGCTAAAAGGGCCTATGTTTTTCACCCTGGGACTTGTGTGACAATATGGGGATTCAACTACTAAATATTGGGAAGCCCAGAGTAATGAGCTAAGCAAAGTAAAAGTAGGTTCAAGTCCAGAGCTTGTTGGGATGCAAATGATATGTAGAGGAGATGTGACAGACGTCTACCCATAATCTACATTTGAAAGTTCAGTAAAGAAATTGTTCAGTTTCCAGAGAAATGGCCGGGTATGGGCTGTGGGAGCTGGAGGTGGGTGGCCCCCCATCTTTAGTGACCAGGTCCACCTCTATGGATTTCTTCTGTGGATTTCTACTTTACCTCAGGCACTTGGCCAGTGATGAGGGAAGTACCCAGACATGGGATTGTAAGGAAAATTCTCTCTAGGAGTCGAAGGCTCTAGTGTGGTTTGGGGAGCCACAACAGGATAACTGGTTCATTCCTCAAATGGACCGGGAATTGGATAATTGGTTCATTCCTCAAATGGACCGCGGATCAAGTGGCCGACGGGGGAGCCGGGCCAGTGGGGAAAACCCCATTAGTGTACAAGTCGGGCTGTGTACCCAAAGCTGCGTGCAAGTCCGGGCTGTGTGCCTGGTGGGTTTAGAGCCTGAGGGCTGGAAATAGTGATAAAGTGTTCTGTTGTCTCTAATTTGCATTACCAGGAAATGTAGCCCCATGGGGGTCCGTCTATGCTTTGTTTGTTCAGCCTGGATGTGAATAAAAGCCACACTGAAGAATCCCATTCCTGGTTCTGGACATTACAGTTATTGCTTCCTGTGTTCGGATTTACTTGGGTGCTCCTGTTCAGAGTAGCCAAACCTAGGTCCCCCTGTGCCAAGTAACCTCATCCTCCCTGAACCCAGTCCCCACCAGGTACTGCTGTCAGCTTCAACAGCATGCCACCTGTCGTTTTGCCAAAAAGGCAGGGGTGAGGGGTTACATACAGTATGTGTTTATTTTTACAGGGTTCTCTGCACACTTGGCTACCTGTTGGCTTGGGGACAGGAGAAAAAGAGGGAGGTTGGTTGCTAGAGGGCTGTAGGCTGGGGTATGGTGGCTAGGAAGGGAAGAGGGGGAGAGTGTGTGTGGAGGGGGACCAGTAAAAAGCAGACATCCTGAAAGGTGTTTTTGATCAGTATTCACAGAGGAAGGGGAAGGTGACGGACCACAGATGAGTGACAGCAGCATCAATGGAAGGGAGGCAGACATCAGTCCATTTACTGAGGAGAGAGCCCTGGAGGAACTTGCAAATCTGAAAGTGGACAGGGCAATGGGGACAGATGGGATACATCCAAGGATACTGAAGAAGCTAAGGGAGATGCAGGCTGCACCACTGACAGTCCTATTCAAACACTCACTGGAGACGGGAGTAGTTCCGTCAGACTGGAGGAAGGCGGTTGTAGTCCCACTTCACAAAAGTGGTAGCAAGGAGGAGGCTGGCAACTACAGGCCAGTTAGCCTGAATTCAGTGGTGGGGAAATTAAAGGAATCACTACTGAAGGAAAGGAATGTAGAGTATCTAGAATCCAGCGGCTTACAGGATCCGAGGCAGCACGGATTCAGAACGGGGAGGTCATGTCAAACAAATTCTTTGACTGGGTGACCAGGGAATTAGATCAGGGTGGAGCGGTGGATGTGGCCTACCCAGATTTCAGTGAGGCCTTCGACACCATTCCACATAGGAGACTCATAAACAAGCTGTGCAATCTGGAAGTGGGACCCAAGGTGGTAAACTGGGTACAAAATTGGTTGGGGGATAGGTGACACAGGATGATGGTAAGTGGAGTGCACTCTGAGGAAGGGAGGGAGGGTGACTAGTGGGCTGCCACAAGGATGAGTACTAGGACTGGTCCTCTTTAATGTGTTTATTAGCGACATTGCAGAAGGGCTAGAAGGGAAGGTCTGCCTTTTTGCAGATGACACAAAGATCTGCAACAGGATAAACACTCCGGGGGGGTGGAAAAAATGAAGAGGGATCTAAGAAAGCTCGAGGAGTGGTCAGAAGTGTGGCAACTAAGTTTCAATACGAAGAAGTGCAAAATCATGCACCTGGGGCACAGAAACCCAGGGGTGGAGTACAAGATGGGGGAAGTGGTACTGACAACTGCCAAACAAGAAAGAGACCTAGAAGTAATCATATCTGATGACCTACTGGTCGCCAAACAGTGTGACAAGGTAGTGGGGAAAGCAAGTGTGGGATGCTAGGGTGCATAGGGAGAGGTATCACTCGCAGAAAGAGGGAGGTGGTTATACCGCTGTATAAATCATTGGTGAGATCTCACCTAGAGTACTGTGTCCAGTTCTGGAGACCGCATCTCAGAAAGGACAGACAGAGTAGAGGCACTCCAGAGGAGGTAACTAAAATGATGCAGGGTCTGCACCAAAAGCCCTATGAAAAGAGACTAAAGGACCTCATTATGTACCCCCTGGAGGAAGGGTGGGGGAGAGAGACATGACAGAAACTTAAAAAAACCTCAGGGGTATAAATAAGGTACAAGAGGGGAGCATTTTTCAGAAAAAAAGGTGTTCAAGAACAAGGAGGATAGCCAGCCTGGTGGCGTTGAGGGTTGAGACGCTGGACACCACACCTCGCACCACACCGGCGATCCGAGTTCGGGAACGAGCTTGGGGAGCTGGGGGGTCGGCAGGGGAGAACTAGGATCGAGCATCCGTAGACAACTCTCCTAGTCCTGGGGAGGGTTCGGGGGATCTCCCGTTGCACTGGCACCCCCTGGCGGAGACTGGGGCACTGCTGAGCACGGCAGACGTCTTCCAGGGGTGTGCGGGAGCGCACGCTCGCTCGGCGGGACATCATTGCACGTCCGTGCTCCAGGTAGAAAAACTATGGAAATACCCCCTTCCTTCGGGCGAGGTGACGGCAATCTGAAGCAGTCTGTCCGGCCTCACGCCCAACACCGGCCATCTCTTCGGTTCTCCTGGGGGTCTGGGGCCACTCCTTGAGCCGGGGGGAGTGCCCAGACCCCGCTTACCCGATGTAGCTCAGAACAGCTCGGTTTAGGTGGGCGATTGTGTATGGCGGCTGGTGAAGAGACCCTGAGAGATGCCCTGAAGGTAAGGGTGCATAAGTAAATAATACAAAAAAAAAAAAGAAAAGAACAAGGAGGAGGAGTCATGCTAGGAAGCTGGAGAAGGGTAGACTCGCGGGGGAAACATGAGAAAGTACTTCTTAACAGAAAGAGTGGTGGATGCATGGAACAGCCTCCCAGCGAGAAAAGATTACAAACACACACACAAAACAATGAAATGAACACTTTGTATAGTTATTGGTGACACATTGTCACTTTGCATGGTGAAACTAATCATAGTGGAATTATGCTGACACTTTCACCAGCGAAGTATCACTACGCATGGTCTTCCCCTGGAGACGCTGGCATTTTACCATCTGGCCTTTCAATATCCTTGGATGCATCTCATCTGGCCCAGCCCCTGAAACCCCCACTCCCACAAAAGGCCTAACCATTTTCCACCTCAACGCTAGGAGTCTACTCCCCAAGATAGACCTCCTTAAAGCCTGGGTGTCACAGCACTCCCCAGACATTATGCGTTACTGAATCATGGCCACTGCGCAGAATCCCTGACATCTTACTCTCTCTGCCCGACTACCAACTCCTGGGGCAAGACCGCTCTAAGCGAGGTGGCAGTGCTGCAATTTACTACCGCCCAAATCTACCAATCTTCCTTATTACCAGTGAAGTGGTCCTTAAGACCCATGAGTTCCTCCTTATTAAGATGCTATCCCCGTCCTCTCTCTCCCTGTCTTCACTGGTGTGCTTTACTCCTCTCCTAAAGCTTCCCCCTCCTATGTGATAAATACCATCTCCTCCCTCTCACCCACTGCCAGCTCAGGCGAACTCATCCTACTCAGTGACTTTAACCTGAACTGGTCCTCCCTTGCCCTTAAACTTATTACTCAATAAACAGAGTCTCTCAACCTTCACCAGGTCATCAACGAACCCACCAGACCAAACTCCCACAACCACACCCTCCTGGACTGGATCTTGTCCTCACACCCGCATTGTATCTCCACCGCTGGCATTCTCCCCGACTTATTCAGCGACCACCTCATGACTTGCTGTACTCACAAACTCCAGCTCCCCTGATTCCCCCCCCCCCGCCAGTTACCACTGGACATATTCCACACGTTCGATAAACACATCTTATCTACTACACGATCTTGCGTCCTCAGATTGGTCCCTCTTTTACACTGCAACAGATGTCAACACAGCACTCTCCCTCTTCTACCAGATATTAAATAATGTCTGGAACAAACAAGCCCCCTTGTGTAGATGCAGGATGAGACACTTTAACCACCCGTGGATTGCACTGGACATCATCAACTCTGCAACAAATGCGACCCATGCCTGGGCTCTCTACGTACGAAGCACCTCTATCCCCTAACGACCTCTGAGATCCTGATTTCAGAGGACTTTAATATCAACTGGCTCTGTAATGAGAGTTAGCCTCTCAAGGATCTCACTGACAACACGTACCTTACTCAGCTGGTGCAAGAACCAACTCGCTATAATTACAAGACTGGTAACAGTACCCTCACTGACTGGGTACTGGCCAGCTGCCCGGAGCGGGTGAAGGGGGTCACTGTTTTACTGGATTCTCTGAGTGACCACTCCCTGATCATCTGCCTCTGGTCTAACAAACAAGAGAAAGTTGCGCCTATAATAATTGAGAGTAGAGTACTCAGGAAAGGCATGCTTAATCTTCAACAAGTCCCTCTCCTTGGGAAAATTCCCCACTCTGTGGAAGCAGGCACTCATCACACCAGTGTACAAAAATGGTGATCGAGCTTCCACGGCCAACTATAGGCCCATATCCATGCTGTTCCCCCTCTCTAAAGCACTTGAGAAAATAGTGTCAGACCAGCTTACCGAATACCTGGATACATACAACCTACAGTGTCCTCAGCAGTACGACTTCAGGAAAGGCCACAGCACCACCACCACAGTCCTGGTCAAATTCACGGTCTATATTCACCAAGCCATGGACGATGGACGCCTTGTGGGGTCCAATTTTATTGGCCTAATGAAGGCGCTTGATACAATCAACCATAAGATTCTCCTAAAACAAGTGGCAGATCTGGGCCTGTCACCAGCCTCTGTGGGCTGGTTTAGTGACTATCTAGCCACCAGGAACCAAAGGGTAAAGACTGAAGCAGTGTTATCTACTGCCAGAGAGGTCTCCCTAGGCATCCCTCAGGGAACCATCCTAGGCCCTCTACTGTTTAGTCTCTTCATAAACGGACTTCCCGCGCATCATGCCCCAGTAGAATCATCCTTTATGCAGATGATACAGTAATTCTGATCTGAAGCCCAAATATAAGTGAACTGGCAAGCATTACTTGGTATTTTGGGGCATAAGAAGGCTTACTGCCCATCGAGAATGCCCCCCACAGTTTTGTGGAACATTAAGAGTTAAATAACGTTTAGCCAGAGGTCTAAGTTTGTTTTAAATGTTTCACAGTTTTTACTGTTCACAAGATAGTCTGGTAACTTATTCCAAATTCTTGGCGCCCTTACTATGAAAAAAATGAAGTCTCTCATTGGTATTTGCTTTCTGAATTTCTATTTGCCTGGAATGCAGTCTCGGTACAAGCTTTCTGTCTGCAGGACGAATCCCACATTGCTGCATTAAGGCAGGTCTTTGTAGGGTTTTATAGAGGAACAAAAGATCTCCCCTATACCATCTTGTTTCTAGAGAATGTAGTTTTAGTTTTTGAAGTCTGTCTGTATAGCATAGCTGTGCCAAGTGGGGGACCATCCTAGTTGCCCTCCTCTGAATACCCTTAACTCTCTCTATATCATTTTTGAGGTAGGGGCTCCAGAAGAGTGACCCATAATCTGTATATGGCCTGATGTATGTTCAATAGAGGGGAATGATACAGTGTTCTGATTTAGTTACGAGATGCGGTCAAGTCTCCTAAGGAGTCCATTGGAGTGTTTGGCCAGTTTGTTACGGTGGTCAGTTGAGGAAAGTTTATTATTAACTATAACCCCAAGGTCTTTTTCACTACTTGTGACTTCTAATGTAATGTTTAGTTTGTAGGACTGAAGTGGGTTATTTTACCTAAGTGAAGTACAGTACATTTTTCGAAGTTAAAATCCATTTTGTTTGTTTTTGCCCAGGCCTCAGTTTCAGATAGGTCCTTGAGCAGTTGATTGTTGCTATCTAGTGAGTCCACTTTCCCTCCCAGTTTGGTGACATCAGCGAATTTTGATAGAAGGGTGTTTGAGCTGACCTGCATGTCTGAAATGAACAAATTAAATAAAGTTGGTCCAAGGACAGAGCCCTGTGGCACCCCACTTGTCACCTCACCAATATCCGATAGGGTTCTATTAATTCTTACCCACTGTGTTCTGTTTGTTAACCAGTGATCTACACATTTAATTAGATATATGGAAATCCCTAAATGTAAGAGTTTGCCAATTAGCTTCTCATGTGTAACCCCGATCAAAAGCTTTACTATCGTCTAAGAGAATAATGTCCATAGGAATACTGGCATCAATCTGACAACAGTAAAAATGGAAAGGGACCTGGGGGTAATTATATCAGATGACCTAAAGGTAGGCAAGCAATGTGAGAAGGCAGTAAGGAAGGCTGGGGGGATACTGGGATGCGTAGGAAGAGGCATCAATAGTAGAAAGCAGGAAGTTGTTATCCCTCTGTACAGACAGTTGGTGAGACCCCATCTGGAGTACTGTGTGCAGTTCTGGAGACCCCATCTCCGCAAAGACATAGACAGAGTGGAGGCTGTCCAGAGGAGGGCAACAAATGGTGCAGGGTCTGCACCAGAAGACATAATGAAGAAAGACTAAAGGAGCTTAATATGTATACCCTTGAGGAAAGAAGGGAGAGAGGACATGATAGAAACTTTCAGTACCTCAAGGGAATCAACAAAGTCCAAGAGAGGGTAGCATCTTTCAGAAAAGAGATGTGCAAGAACAAGGGGCACAATTTGAAGATAGAGGGGACGGCTCAGAGGTAATGTGAGGAAGTATTTTTCACGGAGAGGGTTGTGGATGTGATGGAACAGCCTCCTGAGGAGGTCAGTGGAGTCAAGAACAGTGGGGAATCTAAGAATGCATGGGACAGACATAAGGCAGTCCTAGTGGGGGGTAGGAGGAAGTAAGCTGTTGGTTAACTAGGATCTGCAGCTTATCTGTTAGGTATGAAAATGGGCAGACTAGGTGGGCCAAGCGGTCCTTATCTGCCGTCAAATTCTATGTTTCTATCTCCTGGTTAATGTGATTATAAAAAGCTATGAGGTTGAAAGTGGTTGAATGGCACCACTGTTTAAATCCATGCTGAGTGGGGTCATTAAAGTTTAAGGTTTGAAGTTCTGTTTCTATTCTGGTTTTAATGATTGTTTCTAGTAATTTGCAAGGTACCGAGATTAAACTAATGGGTCGATAGTTTTCTGGAGCTGATCGACTCCCTTTTGTGAAAATAGGTGTTACATGGGCTAACAGTCAAACAGTCGGGACTGTGGAATCCTCGAGAGATTTATTAAAAATAACAGATAGGGGGATACAGATTGCATCAGCTGTTTCTGACAAAAACCTGGGACTAATTCTAACTGGTACTGGACTTCCTTTTTTATTAAGTGTTTTTAAAACGTCCTTTGTTTGATTAATTGTTATACAGTAGTTAGATTTGTTGGCTATTTTTACTGTTTGGAAGGGATACATACTTTTTTTTTGAAATGACATAGCAAAAATAGTTTTTAGTTTGTTAGCTGTGTCTTTATCTGATGTTACTGTTTTTTCATCTACTATCAATGGTCCTACTTGCCTAGTATTCTTTTTTGTTTGTTTGTTTAAGTAGGAAAATAGAGATTTGTTTCCATCTTTCATATGCACTATTCTAAATTCAAGATTTCGCTTTGATTTGAATATTCCTTTTTTACTTTTTTTTTAAAGAGGCTCTATAAAGTAGTACATTTTTATTATTACTTGGGCATTTTGTGAGTTTGGAGAAAAGCTCTTTTTTTGCTTAATTAGTTTCTTGATGTTATTGTTTAACCATGTAGGAATCTGCCCTTTGTTATTGTATTTCTTTTTTGTTGGGACAAATTTAGGTTCGAAGTCTGAGATAATTCTTTTAAAGCTGTTCCAAGCTTGTTCCAAAGTAAGAGGTAGTAATATATTTTCCCACTGCATATTTCTTAGATAACTATTAGCCTAAAATCAGTTTCATCAGAATTTTTTAGTAATATATTATTGCTGGGGTATTGCTGGTGATATGATAGGCTAAATTGTAAAGATTTATGATCACTGTTGCCCAGGGGGTCGGACACACAGAGGTTAGAGATGTTATTGTCAGTAGTGGCCAGCAAGAGGTCCAGTATGTTGTTTCCACTGGTAGTTTCAACGATTAATTGTTCTAATCCCAGATCTATTATGTCAGAAATAAAGTTTTTTTTCAGCTTCTGAACTTCCAGTTAGATTTTCCCAGTTACTAGTTGGAAAATTAAAGTCCCCTAGTATTATTACATTTTACTTGTTTGCGAGTTGTATAATTTCTGTAAGTAATAGATTAGTGTATTCAGATTTTTCATTAGGTGGTCTATAACACGTCCCCAGTAGTAAACTACAAACTACCTTTAACTTGTTGGATGACTGATTTACAAACTACAAACGTCTCCTCAACTATAAAAAAAACAAAAAAAAAACAAGGTGATGTCACTAACCAGCCCCCCTCCCCCCACCACCTTAGGAAAAAAGAATCCCATGTTGACCACCACCAACAACAAGAACGCACCACTTGAGCAGGTACAGGTATTCAAATACCTGGGTATTCACATCAACGAATACTTCACCTTCTCCTATCATATCGATCACATGGTAAAAAGCATCAACGCTAAGCTTGGAATCCTATACAGACACAGGAAATACCTCACGCCCGATGCACTGCGACTATCGGTCACAAGTTCTGTACTGTCAGTGGTTGATTATGGCCTAGTGGTATACAGCGCAGCCTCTGACACTGCCTTATAAAGGATCTCCACTGCACTAACTAAGGCCTGCAGGCTTGTCCTAGGGGCTGACAACCAACTGCACCAATGCCTGCTTTACAAACACACAAACTGGCTCAACCTTAGGGACAGGATAAAATTCCAGACCTGCATCCTACTCAAAAAAATCACTGCTAGGCTGGCCCGGTGACGCTGAGGGTTGAGGCGTTGACGCCACACCTTGCGCCATGCTGGTGACCTGGGTTCAGGAATGGACTCGGGTTGTCGGGGGTCGGCAGGGGATTGATCATCTGGAGGACTGCTCTCCCCTTCCGTGAGGATACCGGAGTTAGTCTCGCTCCATTACGGTCCCTAATAGAGACCAGGGACCCCAAGGGAAGCATAGGCTTGACGTATTATCAGAGGCGGAGCAGCAGCGGATGGCTGCATGTTGGGTGTGCTGCCGTCATTGCACTGCTGTGCTCCAGGGAGTAATCTGTAAGAGAAAATCCCTGGTGGCATAGTGGAGGAGAACAGGGGCCCCAGTGTCCTGCCCACATGCTAATGCCGGGCCTGACTTTCTGGTCTCTTGCCCTGTCCTCCGGATTCCTTGGCTGTCCCTCTAATTCCCAGAAAGGCCGCCAAGGGTGGGCAGGCCCTCCCCCCGGGGGAGGGGTGATCTGGGGGGGCAGAACTAAGCCGGGAATGCCGGAGAGGAGACCAGGTAAGAAGGGTTTCAGGCAGGGAGTAGAGGCAGCAGACGAGTGGGTTCCCTTGAGAGATGCTCTAAGCCTCTGTGAAGAAACAGAATTCACAAAAAAAAAAAAAAAAAAAAAAAGCACTCTTGTACCACCTTGCAGCCAACAAATGTTCCGGAAAACTAGGTGCCAGCACAATACCCATGGAACGTCATGTTGTGCTTTCAAGGTACCTTTCAAAAGAACATCCCTGGGGCAACGTTTCTTCTCCTACAAGGCTCTGCAATGGTTGAATGCTCTCCCAGTCCGCACAACTGACTTACAGAGCCTGAGGATCTTTAAAGCACAACTTAAACAGCACCTTTCCAACTTAGCCACTTGCAACTGCTTCAAGTAATACCTACTTCCCTATGGGAGATCCATCCCATCCCATCACTTAGTAGCAGCACTTAGTCTCTTACCCTGGCCACCCCTACCTATAGCAATAATAATGAACTTTATTTATGAAGTGCATTCTAAAACCAAAGCGCTGTGCAATAATAAAATACTAAAATCAATAAGATAATAAAAATCCACAGATTCCAACATTGCCTGAAAGTACAAACAGAATTATTCTGCATAGTCACCATATGCCAGATTAAATAGATGCGTTTCTAAGGCCATCTTGAAGCTCTCCACGGTCCTGCATTCTTGAATCTGATGAGGTAGAGAATTCCACAGGGTGGGAGCTACATACATAAAAGCAAGGGCCCCAGATGTTTTCAGCCGTAACCTGGGAATCTCTAACAACCCCTCATCAGCTGAGCAGAGAGGACGGCCGGGACAATAAGGATTCAGGAGTTCTTGCAGATAGCTCGGACCCTGTCCGTGCAGGACCTTATAGGTCAGAAGCAACAAACCTTACTCACAGCAATTGCCTTGTGTGTGAGTCTCTAATCCCCCCCACTCCCATCCCTTCATGTATCTGAGGACCCTGCAGTCCAGCCTAGGGCCTCATCACCTATACCTGTGGGGCTGCTCCTCCCACTATGCTATCCCTCCAATTCACCCCACTTCCCTGGACACTTCCCTCCCATCACATTGCTGACACCCCTTCCTCCAATCCTGTTTAGCTATATCATTAAGCTTTGACAAAGCCTTCCTCTGGCAGCACAGGGTTTTTCTTTCCACCTCTATAATCTTTTCTATTCTTTCCCATTCTCATTTAATTAAGATCACACACTAGTCTAAACTCTATTTGTATTATGTCTCCGCTCTTTATACTAGAATATATAAACAACTCTAAAGTCTGCAACTGAGGGAAATTATTGTTTAGAACCTTGCCAAGTGACCTTGTAGTTGATTCTTGTGACGTTGCTATTTTTCTGTATTGTATTTCCTGTCTAGACGTGCAACATTTGTAAAAGAACTTCCAGCTCAGAGGTTGTTTCCAAATCAATAAACTTGAAACTTGACCTTTCATCCTATTGTTCCCTAAGAAACACTTGCACCAAACCTATTAGAGCAGCTAAATCCCACTATTTTAAGAACGTTCTACATGAAAACCTCAACTCCCCCCATAAATTTTGGCATACACTCTCCTCCCGTCTCAACACCCCACCTAGCTCCTCCCCCCTCCCTCATCAACACCACCCTAGTCTCTGACCCTCTCACTGTTGCATCCACCCTAAACAACTTCTTCACAACCTGCGCCCTACCCTCCACCCCTGCCCACCCCTCCCCAGCCCTCTACTCCGTCTCTAACATCCTCCTACCCTCCATAGCACCTCCTTCTCCCCTACCCCAAATGACTTTTATTTCTCCTGTGTCACAGCCCAGGAGGCACTTCATGCCCTCAATCAGTGAACCTCGTAAATCCAGTCCAGATGGGCTCGAGCCCCTCCCTCCTTCAGATCTCTGTCCCAGCCATTGCCCACCCCCGTCACATCTTCTTAATCTCTCTTTCACCTTGGCTCCATCCCACAGGCCTGAAATCTGCAAAAGAAACCCCCCTTCATAAAGGTGGAGACCGGGCTCAACCAGGAAACTACTGCTCCATCTCCCTCCTCCCAGTCTTGGTCAAGCTCCAAGAATCCCTTGTCCTAACCAGAGACTCCCATTTCCTCACCTCCTCAAATTTCCTGTCTCCTTACCAATCAGGTTTTAGAAAGAATCACTCCACGGTTTCCTCTTTACTCCGGGTGACAGACGCCATCCTCCCTGGTACGGACCTAGGCCACCTCACCTCAACCATATTTATAGACCTAGCCAAGGCCTTTGATTCAGTCTCTCATCCGCTCCTTGTCACCAAGCTTGAACTAGCTGGACTCTTCCCCCTATCAGTCCAATGGTTCTGCTCGTACCTTTCAGGCCGATCCCAATGCATCCAGGCTGGTGATACTCTCTCCCTCCCACCCCAATCCTAGTGGGCGTCCTGCAAGGCTCTATCTTGGGTCCCATCCTTTTTTCCATTTTCCTCAATGATCTCCCCCTTGTGTGCTATCACTCCCACATTCACCTATATGCAGATGATACCATCCCCTACATGTCTGGCCCATCAGCCTCCGAAGTATCCTCCCTACTACAATCAGATTTCAATCACATCCTGAACTGGTTCCAGGACAACCAGCTAAAAGTAAACATTACTAAAACAGTATCCATGAAATTTGGCACACCCCAAAAACTTGCCAAACTCCACCCCCCATCTCCATTCTTGATGGCACGACCTTAGACATAGTACAGGCACACAAGTACCTAAGTGTCTGTCTCAACAGCTGATTAGACTTCATCATGCACATCAACCACATTCACTCCAACCTCCGCCCCACACTTGGTGCTCTTTACAGAAATAAAGATGCCCTCTCCCTCCCCGTTCACCAGATCCTCCTCACCAGGACAATTCTTCCACTTTTCGATTATGCAGATGTTGTTTAAAGGTCTGCCTCTGCATCCAGCCTTCCAGATTGGATGTCCTTTTCAATGCTTTTTGTCTTTTCACCTTAAACGCCCCTCCTAAGACTCATTACTGCACCCTCTACTCTTCCCTATCACTCTCACCAAAATCATCACACCTCCATTATCTCAGCCAAGTATTGGTTCGGCACACTCACTCCCTTCCTCGCCTCCCTCCAATCCCCCTCCCCGCAAACTTCCTATTGCCTCCACGTGCGGGACCCCCACTCCTTCGCCCTTCCATGACCTCACCCAACTCTGGAAAGGATGCCTTCCACTTCCCAAATCTTTGGAACTCCCTCCATTCCTCTCTCCGAATGCTACCATCATTAAACCTCTTTAAATGGACCCTTTACCACTCGGCGTCTCCACCCTGCTCATGCCCACATGATGCCTAAATCCTATGACTCCCAAGTCCCAAAAATTACCCCCTGATTCTTTGACTCTTGTGCAAGCCCCTACTGTTTGTAGCACCTGCTTGCCTGCACTGCACTTTTTCGTGCTACCTATGTTGGTGGTAACCTGCTTTTTGCACTGCTACTTCGCAGTACTGAACTACCAGTACCGTGCACTTGCTTCTTCCCAGGCAAAAAATGTTTCTTTCATACATTTTTGTATCTTGCTCACTTGCACTGTCGTTACAATGTATGTATACCTGTACCTTGTTATATGTATCTGCTTCAAACCCAGGCTTGTCTTGTAACCTGTTTCATGACTTGTACTACTGTATTTTCACTCTGTCTCACTATAAACTATTTATTTATTGAAAAGTTTCACCAGGAAAGGCACACTGAGCAAATAAAATTGCTCGTCTGCTCGTGGAGGAAAAGGGATATGAAGGACAAAATTACAGTAAGATGTAATTACAGAGAGTATGACAAATGCAATAACAGATTTGGCTATCAAATGAAGGGTAAAAGTACACTGACAACGACAAAGTTTTAAAATTTTACACCGAGTACTAATTGCTATAAGTGCTGACAAGCGGAAGTGCTAGCATACTGAGGAAATCACAGTCAGAATGTTAATTCGTAGTCAGGAGAGGTGGAGAGGACGGAGTCCAAGCAGAAGAAGAGGGAATCAGAGGGCTGGAGGAGAACAGAACAAATTAGAAGCAGGAACAATTTGGAGAAAAGAAGTTGAACAGGGAGGAAGAGAGGGAGCGGGGGCTGGAGGAGTGCCTAATTCGAGGAGGCAGTTGGTTCCAGAGTTTACGGAACCGGTACAAGAAGGCTGATTGGTCTGGTACAGTTGAGTGGTGAGGGATGGACAGGGTATGAGTATACTGAGATCTGAGGGAGTGGGAGGAGGGGGAAGGATAATAATAGAGGAGGAGAGATAGGGTGGGGGAGAGGCAAACCAAAATTTGGACACAAATTTGGCGATGTGGGAGAGATGATGATTTTCAAGTGAGGGAACACCATGTATCTGATGTAACTGTACCTCCTCTTCCCTCCTCCACGGGTTGCACCTGGAAATGAGCCTTGGCTCAGGGCGCTTCTAACGGTTACCAACTTTTAAATAAATAAATAAAATTGCTAGGCAAAGAACTATGGAAAGTGTTCCATAACAATGTTTCCTGACTTCCTTCACACCTACGTCAGGCCCATCACCGCCTCCAGCAGCTTATCTGACTTCTGCTCTCGACCAGAAGGGACACCAGGTGGGGCAGCTGCTATCATTGGAGTCGGGCCTTGAGGCTCCAAGCCCTGAATCACCCCCTCCGCTGGGCAATACCACAATCGTGCCATCATCTTGTAAGTCAGCCTGTCCCTTCCATTTGTTCTTAGTCCTTGCGGTGGGGGTAGATCCCATCAGAAAACCTCATAAACCCTCCCGCATCTGTGCATCAGACACTGCAATCAAAGCAGTGTTTTGCTTACCTGGGTTTGCTGGACCGCAAGCTAAAGTCTGATCCCTGGCATCACCTCACTGTGGCTCCTTGGGCATCTGGTCCTTGCCGAATGACCAGCTAGCAGCTGCCACCCAATATAGTACTGTGAAAACACACTGTATACATCTGTGGTGGGTAAGGTGATGAAATCACTGCTAAAGGAAAGGATTAGTGAATATCTTGTTGCCAGTAGGCTTCAGCATCCAAGGCAACATGGTTTCACATGGGGGAGATCGTGCCAGACTAACCTGACTAAATTCTTTGACTGGGTAACCAGGGAAGTGGATCAGGGAGGGGACGTGGACATGGCCTACCTGGATTTCAGCAAGGTCTTTGACATCGTTCTACACAGAAGATTGTTAAGCTAAGGAGACTAGGAATGGGTTTTAAGGTTGTAAAATGGGTAGAGAGTTGGCTGAGCAACAGGACTCAAGAGAGTGGTGGTGAATGGGACCCACTCTGGAGTAGGCAGAGTGACCAGTGGTGTGCCACAGGGGGTCGGTACTGGGCCCAATCCTCTTCACTGTCTTTATTTGTGACATTGCTGAGGGACTGGAAGGGAAGGTACTGTATGCCTCTTCGCAGACAACACGAAACTCTAACAGAATGGACACACTGGGGAAGGACAGAATGAGAGGGATTTACAAAAACTAGAAGAATGGTGAAGAAATTGGTAGCTGGGTTTCAACTCTAAAAAATGCAAAACAGTGCATTTGGTGCACATAAATCAGAAAGAAACACACCAGCTTGGGGGAGGGGCACTAACAGACTCAGATCAGGAAAGGGACCCAAGGTGATTATTACAGACGACCTGAAGTTTGCAAAACACTGTGACAAGGCAGTAGTGCACCTTGTGCGAGCCCCTAGTGTTTGTAGCACCTGCTTGCTTGCACTGCACTTTTTCGAGCTACCTAAATGGGTGGCAACCTGCTTGTTGCACTGCTACTTACAGTACTTAATTACCTATACCATGCACTTGCCTCCTTCCCAGGCAAAAATGTTTTTCTTTTTACTTTGTTGTATTCTTGCTCACTTGCACTGTCATTACAATGTATGTATACCTGAACCCTGTTACAAGTACCTGCCTCGTACCCATGCCTGTATTCGTATCCTGTTTCATGACTTGTACTATTGTGTTTACCCCTTGTCTCACAGCAAACTGTCAATCACCATGTATTTTTGATGAATTGTACCTCCTCTTCCCTTCTCCCCAGGTCGCACCTGGAAACGAGCCTCAGCTCAGTGTGCCTCTCCCGTTACCAACTTTTAAATAAATAAATAAAGTGGGGAAGGCTAGCCAGATGCTGGGATGCAGAAGCAGGGGCATCACCAGCAGAAGAAGGGAGGTAATAATACCCCTGTACAGATCACTGATGACACCGCACCTCGAGTACTGTGTCCAGTTCTGGCGGCCCCATATTACACAGAAACATAGACTTTGACAGCAGATAAGGACCGCTTGGCCCACCTAGTCTGCCCATTTCCCTACCTACAGGATAAGCTGCAGATCCTAGTTAACCAACAACCTATTTCTTCTTAGCCCCCACAAGACTTGCCTTATGTTTGTCCCATGTATTCTTGAATTTTCCCACAGTTTTATACCCCACAACCTCCTCAGGAAGGCTGTTCCATGCGTCCGCCCACCCTCTCTGCGAAAAAATTCTTCCTCACATCTTCCCTGAACCGCACACTCCCCAATCTTTAAATTGAGTCCCCTTGTTCTTGCACATCTCTTTTTCTGAAAGATGCTACCCTCTTGGACTTTGTTGATTCCACTGAGGTACTTAAAAGTTTCTATAATGTCCCCCTCTCCCTCCTTTCCTCAAGGGTATACATATTATGCTCCTTTAGTCTCTCCTCATATGGCTTCTCTTGCAGACCCTGCACCATTTTAGTTGCCCTCCTCTGGACTGCCTCTATCCTGTCTATGTCCTTGCAGAAATGCGGTATCCAGAACTGGACGCAGTACTCCAGATGGGGTCTCACCAACTGTCTGTACAGAGGGATAACAACTTCCTGTTTTCTGCTGGTGATGCCTCTCCCTATACATCCCAGTATACTCCCAGCACTCCCTACTGGCTTCTCACATTGCTTGCTAACCTTAAGGTCAGCTGATATGATTACCCCCAGGTCCCTTTCCATTTTTGTTACTACCTCTCCCAACCCCCATTGTGTAATTTTCCCCTGGGTTTTTGTTTCCCAGGTGCATTATTTTGCACTTCTTTGCACTGAATCCAAGCTACCATACTTTTGACCATTCCTCCAATCTTGCCAAGTCCCTTCTTATCCTTTCCATGCCTCGTTGTATATCAACCCTGTTGCAGATCTTTGTGTCATCTGCAAAGAGGCATACTCTTCCTTCCAGTCCCTCGGCAATGTCACTTATAAAGACATTAAAAAGGACTGGACCCAGAACTGAACCCTGCGGTACCCCACTAGCAACCCCTCTTTCTTCAGAGTGGACTCCATTTACAATTACATTCTGTGTCCTGTTGTCCAGCCAATGTTTTACCCAGGCTACCACCCTGGGACCCACTCCCAGGCTGGTTAATTTGACTATTAATCTTTTGTGTGGGACTGTGTCTAGTGCCTTGCTAAAGTCTAGGTAGGCCATGTCCACAGCCCCTCCCTGGTCTACTACTTTGGTCACCCAGTCAAAGAAATCAATTAGATTTGTCTGATACGACCTTCCCGCTGTGAACACATGCTGCCTTGGGTCCTGTGCCCCACTGGCCTCTAGGTACTCAACAATTCTTTCCTTCAGAAGTGATTCCATCACTTTCCCTACCAGAGGCCAAACTGACAGGTCTGTAGTTTCCTGCCTCTGTCTTGGTCCCACTTTTGTAAAGGGGAATCACATCCGCTTTCCTCCAGTCCTCAGGTACCACACCATCCTCCCATGATTTGTTAAAAAGGGTAGTCAGTGGTTTCACTAGTTCTCCCCTTAATTCTCTTAGAATTCTGGGGTGAATTTCATCAGGCCCCGTTGCTCTGTCCACCTTCAGTTTTAGGAGTTCTTTCAGAACCCTTTCTTCTGTGAAAGGGCTGGGATCGACCCCCTATCAAGAGTGCTTCTGTTAATTGGATTAGGCACCTCCCCTTCCTCTTTTGAGACTACTGAGCAGAAATATTTGTTCAGTATTCCTGCTTTTCCACTGTCTCTCTCTGCCCACCCACTGTCCATTCTATTCAGCCTCACTATCCCTCCCTTTGTCTTTCTACGCTCCCTGCTGTACCTATAAAAGGTTGTATCCCCATTTTTAACCAAGTTGGCTATCTTTTCTTCAGTTTGGGCCTCTGCTATTCTGACTTCCCTCCCTGCTTCCTTCTGCCTTAACTGGTACAACTCTCTGTCCTGCTCCTTCTGTGTTTCCGTATACTTCCTGAATGCTATCCTTTTCTCCCTGACTTTCACAGCCACCTCTTTTGAGAACCATAGTGGCTTTTTCTTTCATTTTGATTTGTTTATTTGCTTCACACAAAGGCTTGTTGCCTCTGTGATGGCAGTTTTGATGTTTCCCTATTGTTGCTCCACCCCTCCTTCTAGCCTGTTTGCTAGTGCTTTTCTAAGGCACTCTCTCATCTTGCCAAAGTCAACCCTCCTGAAGTCCAGTACCCTCACTTTGTATGGCTTGACTCTGTAGCTGAGTTTATCGTGAACCACACTGTTTAATGGTCACTTGTTCCCCAGATGGCAGCCTACTTCTAGATCTGAGATCCTCTCACTGTTCCCATTTGAGAGTATGAGGTCTAAGACTGCTCCCTCACAGTGAGTTCGAAACTAGCTGTCTGAGGCATGCCACATGTAGGGCATCAAGAATGGCCCTGCTCTTGGATGTGGCTGTAGCAAATGTGCTCCAGTTAACATCTGGCTTATTCAGGTCTCCCATCAACAGCATCTCCCCTTTCTCTGCCATCCTAAGAATGCCTTCTATCATATCCTTGTCGATTCCCTTCCCCTGACATAGGGTCTGTATACAACCCCTGTGCGGATTGTGGTGTCATTTCCAGTCTCTAAGGTGACCCACAGTGCTTCCTCTCCTACCTGTTTACACTTTTGTTCAGTTGCTTTTATCCCTTCCTTTACACAGAGAGCTACTCCTCCCCCCCCTTCTCCCCTCCCTGTCTCTCCTGTAGGTTATATACCCTGGTATGTTAACATCCCAGTCATGGTTCTCTGTGTACCATGTTTCTGTGACTGCTACGATATCCAGGCAACCCTCTTCCATCAAGGCCACCAGTTCATGGAGCTTGTTGCGGGCATTGGTACTCATTACCCTCCATTTCCTGATGGCCTTACTCCTTTTTGCCCCATCCCTGTCCTTATTGCCTTTGTCACCTTCTCCATTTACCCCTGCCCTTCTCCCTATCGACATCTCTGTCTTGGTGTTTACCTCATTTACTACCCTGACTTTTTTGTGGGGGCTAGGATTTCTCTGCTCCTTTCCAGTGCCTCTCCCCTTGGCTAGTTTAAATGCTTGCCAATGAAACATTTAAACCTATCACCTAGGATCCTGGTTCCCCTCCTGGACAGATGCAGACCATCACTCCAGTATAGGCATGCATCATTCCAGGTGGACCTTCAGTCCCCAGTGAAGCCAAATCCCTGAGCTCTGCACCAGTTTTTCAAACACTGACTGAATCCCATGGTGTGGAGCACCCTATCCTCACCTACGCTATAGACAAGCAGCACCTCTGAGAAGGTTACCATGCATGCTACTTGTCTATGGCCCCTCCCCAACTCCACAAACTCTTCCTGCTCTGCTCTGATCCCTTTCTTAGCCAGGACATTTGTGCCTAGGTGGACAATGACATCCAGCTCCCTTCCCTGTGCAGCTGCTCCGGCAATCCTGATGATTCACTCCCTGTCCCTGCAAGCCATGGCACCAGGCAGGCACCTTACCTCCCTCTCCCCCTTCCTCCCCTAGTTCTACCTTCCTAACAATGGAGTCCCCCACCAGGAGTTGTTTCCTTCCCCTGTGGGGTCCCATGCCACCCTCCTGTGGGTCTCCCTTGTGGAGGCTCCCAGCATCCTCCTTGGTCTCCACTGTGGGTGCCTCCATAGAGGAACCACACTTTGCCAGAATGGCATAGGAATTGTGGAGAGGTACAACTGGAGGGATGTGCCTCTGTTCCACCACCCTCACCTTCCCTGAGTCCACTGTGGTCCAACCGCTCCTCCTTCTTGGCAACCTCTGAGGCAACGGCAGTGGCCCTGGTGGTCCCTGGATGGAAGAGGAGGTCCCACAAATCCTGGCCAACTCAACCTGGAGATGAGCAATCTCCTCCCTCAGCCCAGAGAGGTGCATGCAGTTGGGACAACACCGCATCCTCCAGAGCGTCTCCCGGAAGGCTGCTGCTCCACAGCTACTGCACTGCACCACTCCCATCATGTCTTACTTCTGGCCCCTTCACTGTTGTTTGGAATCCTTACTCTTTCCTCTATTTTTTTTTCTTCTCTCCCCACTTACTTACTGCCTCCGTGCCCTTTAAGCTCTTGATCGTCCTATTCTGAGACAAGAAGATCCTATATTTCTCAGTAGACCCCTTACTTGCTCAGAGGCAGACCTCCAGCAGCTGGGGGCGGACAGCTACTCTTGCCTTTCTAGGATGGTGAGACTTTGGTGGCTCTGTGATCACTCACTTTCTGCTCCCAAACAGGAAGTTCCTGCTGTCAGTCAAATCCTGTGCCTATAAAAGTAGAACTAGCTTTGAGTGGGAGGGAAGGAGGGCAATATAGTTCCAGTAGAGAAGTCCAGTCACACAGCACTCCTTCCTTCTGGTGTTCTCTGGCATAATCTATCTAGGGCTGTGTTTAAATCCAGCTTCCTTCTAGCTAAGCCACTCCCCCTACTTAACAGATCTTTCTACATGTAATTAAATTGCACAGATAACAATCCTCTTCAGCCACCTGAGATTTACACCTAGATAACTGCTCAGATAACCATTCACTTCAGCTAACTCAGACAAACGTACTAACTTTTCTTTTTGTTTTTTTTTCACCCTAAATTGAAGGTCCCAGTATAAGAGTTCTACTTCTTTAGTCCCAGTAGAGAAGTCCAGTCACACAGCACTCCTTCCTCCTGGTGTTCTCTGCCAAGCCTCAAAAGGACATAGTTAGGGTGGGGGTGGTTCACAGGAGGGCAACCAAAATGGTACAAAGCATGCATCTGAAAACTAATGAGGAAAGGCTTAAAGAACTGAACATGTACTCCCTGGAGGATGGGTGGAGGAGGAGGAGGAGGGTAATGATAGAAACGTCACAGGGAATAACAAGGTGCAGGAAGGTAGCATTTTGCAAAGGAAAAGATGTTTAAGAACAATGGGTCACAATATGAAATTAGAAGGGGAGAGGCTTGAGGAAATATTTCTTCACTGACAGAGTGGTAGACATGTGGAACAGCCTTCTGGTGGAGGTGGTGGGGTTGGAAACAATTATAGAATTCAAGAAAGCTTGGGATAGGCACAGGGGGATCTTAGAAGTAAAAAGGAAGGAGGGGGCAGAAGCAAAACAGGGTCTGCACTGTCATAGTAAGGATAGGGAGAGAGAAAATGGCAGACTGGGTGGGCCAAAAGGCCCTTATCTGCCCACATGTTCTATGTTTCTATGTTTACACATTACAGTTCTGTATTACGGTCATAGCTTCCGAAATTGTACTGTATACCATACTATCGTGCAGTTGCCCCCCCATCTCATGCAGGCGTCAGCATCTTATGTCCACTATGTTGCTATGTTACCCGACACACAGAAAGCATTGGGGGTGGCTTGGTGCAGCATGGTGAGCTTAGTTTCAACTAAAGTTTAATGTATTTTTGTAGAGCGGAGGTGAGAGTGTTTCGAGCATTTTACAGCTTTTACTCTGTTCTTGTTTCATGTGCTGTTTGCTGAATTGCGTGTACCATGGCAAAAACTTTAACTCTGATTACTAAACTAAGCTACAAGTCAACCTGCGTTAATATTCAATGCAGAGCAGGGACAGCAGAGTAAGGAACAGATTCACACCCTTTTAAGTGTGAAAAAGGATTAACGAGGTGACTAGACAGATTAGAGAGGGACGTGCCTGGGCAAGATCGGGCTTCAGTGTCTCTCTAAAGTAGAGCTGCTTCCTATTATTGTCTCACTAAATGAAAAGAACTGCCCAGACATTAAGTAAAGAAAACAGAAGGGACGTCCCACTTAAGCAGCCATCCAGCTTAAATGCATCCCGCTTATCTGACTTGCACTGCACTAGAATAAATTAAGATCTGCTCACCAACAAGCAGCATGATTTTAGAAAGAACCATGGCACTGACACAGCATTGGTTAGGTGTCGTCAGACATACTAGGAGCCATGGCAAAGGGCAATCCACAAGTGCTGTATTTATAGACCTCACAAAGGTCTTTGGGGATAGAGGAGAACGGTCAATTCTCGTCCTTCTGTATCTCTCATCAGCTTTTTTTTTTTAATTCAAGTTTATTGCTTATTTAGGCACAGTTACAGCTTACATATCACATTTCAGTTTATGTGTACACTGTCAGGCAAAAAGAAAAATCAAAGGGTACAGTGTTAATCAATTAAGCTGTACAATCAGTATATTGAATCAGGTCTAAAACTTTGGTTGTAGCCTTAGATCATATAGATTTTATTACCATTACAGTGGATCAGGTTTCAATAAGTCTGTATTAGGTTACCTCCCCTGGCAGACTCCAGTTATTGCAATGATACTATCACGATGTTCCATAGGTAACTCTTGTCTCTTCCCCTCACCCCCCCCAGGTAGAAATAGAAATTACGTACTTACCATAATTATTGATCTTCTTGGACAGTCTCCATCACTCATTCACACTAGTGGGATAGAGCCGGAGGCGCTGGGACCAAGCGGGAGCCTAACATTTTCAGAAGGGTCGGCGCCGAGACAGGACCATGCACGAGCGGCACCGCGAGACTAGCTCACACCTGTGTAGGCTACCTCAGCGTCGACCCTCCAACCACCTCAGTACCTTTTCGACTGAGGAGGTGCAGCGTAACTAATGAGAATAAATCATCCTGAGTTTCTGGGCCTGAGAGGGCCCAGATGGCCCTTGCAAGAAAGGTCAAAGAACAAAGTCTTCACAGTCTGAACCACAGGACCATGAAGACCAGGAAAGAAAACGAGTGAACCTAGGGGATGGTGGGTGGGCATGTGAATGAGTGATGGAGACTGTCCAAGAAGATCAATAATTACGGTAAGTACGTAATTTCCATATCTTCCTGGACTAAGTCTCAATCACTCATTCACACTAGTGGGAGAGTGCCGAGCTAAAACCAACAACCCTGAGTAGGGTGGTACGAGACAGGGTTCACTCAGAAAGGACGGATAAGGACTGTCCTGCTAATAAAAAGAGCTGTCTTGTAAAGAGCATCTAGAACATAGTGCTTACAAGATAAGCGCTTGAGTTGTAACTCACCATTTTGCAGATGACTGCAATAGGCACAAAATGAAAGTCTGCCAGGAAGCCGCAACCATTGTAGGAGAGCGGTAAGAACCTGGTCTCACAATTTGGTCTAGGACCAAAATTAATAGTGTCAAAGACATGTACTAATGTAATGTAAAGGGACCTCAGGAACTGAAAGAGTCGGAGGTAAAGTCTACTAGTTCAGGGTAGACTGGAAAGTGCAGATGGAAACCCCCACTATCAAGTATAGCTGAGCTGTGAACAACAGGTCCAGGAGCACTTGAACCCCTTACTTGGTGAGCAAAGGGGGTCCAGGTGGGGTTAGCCCACCAAGGAGAATGGTCTCCACTTAGTTACTGGGACCTCCCTGATGGAAGGCCAAGCATGACTTAGAAGCCTCTTGTGGGGGTCTAGCAGAACCAGATCCTGTGCAATGCACTTTCCAAAAGGAATCGCTTCGCTCAGCTGACGAGGGGTTGCTGGAGATTCCGAGGGTAAATTTGAAGTCTTCTGGAGCCCGAGCTTTTAGTTTTGTGGCGCCCACCCTTTGGAATTCTCTGCCCCGCCAGCTCCGAGAAAGTACAATGGTGGATAGTTTTAAGAAGGCCTTAAAGTCATTTTTTATGGAATCAGGCATTCCCTGCAGTATCTTAAATTGTTTTAATATTTTACTGGTTTTGTTGTTAGTGTATGTACTGTCATGTGGAATGTAATGATGATTTGTACAGCGCCTTGAAATATTTGAAAGGCGCTTAATCAAATAAATTTTATTATTATTATTATTAATCATCCTGCCCGTGTATAACTGTAGTAGCAGTCTCCGAACTCAGGGAAGAAAGGAAAAATGTACAGGAGGACATGTCCACTGCAAAAAAATACATTCTGACAGAAAAAAACACAGGGGCTGGATTTCTAAGGCAAATAGAGGCAGATGTGTGTCGAGGAGGGACACAGCAGGACCAAGTTAGGGCTAAGCCATTCGCTGAAAGTGAATGAAAGTGGCAGTGACTCAATGCGGTGAGGCACTACTCACTCTGGCCTCCCTGAAGGGAGTAGGAAAGGATTCTCATTTGTTTGCTGAAAAGCAAACATCACAACTCCATCACGCACTTGGAGAGGATAGCTTTGTGAGCAACTGGCATGGCACCAGTGCGCAGAAACCGAAGGTGTGAATATTTGAGAAGCTACCTCCGAAAAAAGACGTACTTAACTTTCGGTCAAGAAGGAGTATATCACCTGTTAAGTTAAAGCAAGCAATGAAGTAGGAACCTGAGTTCAGACCCGGTGGAGAGTCGCTTCTGTTGCTGCGACACTCTGCTCAAGACGAGAAAGTCTAATAAAAAGAAAGAGGAATTAACAGACTGGGCAGTGGCCTAGGTCTAGAAAATATCTCTGAATAAGAGAAATCTTTCTTGGAGAAAGAGATGACCCATACCATCGCTGGATTGGACTCCCCCTAAGGGAGGAGGAAGAAGTCAGGTACTCTTTACCTTACTCTGGAGACGAGTGCCTCAGGGGCTGAGGCGGAACCTGACCAGATCAAAAAAAGGGGGGTATCAGGTAATTTAGACTAGGCCCTGTGCTGTGATAACATTTTTTTCCTTTTTTAGTCCGAGCCTAATAAGGCTTTCAGGCTGCTATTTCGCAAGGATTGTCTTGATACAAAATGACAAAGATGTTCTCCATCTGAGTGCAGAAGGAGCCTGAGCGTCCATACTGAAATCATGACCAGACTAATAATCACAGCTGGAGAGATGTTAACTACCTGTGCCGAAGAAGCCACCGAAGGGGCAATATCACTAGGGGGCTATATACCTCTATGAAAGGAGCGGAAGAGCCTGACCAGCTCCCAACCATTAAATTAGAATGTTCCTCAGAGTATAATTGTCTTGATGACTGAAAAAGTCTAGATGCAAAAGTGTTATGGTCCACGGACGCAGTCTGAAATACTATAGTGGACCCCATTACTGAGGAACTACTGAAAAGATTTTCCATCACAGACTCTGATGATAGAGAGGACATGCTCTTCAGTATATAAAATGAGTCATCCGCTGTATTACTGACCAGAAGGACAGAGAAAGACCCATCTAGATGCACTTCTACCCCAGAAGGACCTCTAAGGGAGGTCTAGGTCAGAGCCACTAGAGACTCCACCATCAGGAAGGATGTCGAGGAGCTTGATACCATGTAGGGAGCAGAGAAAGTACTGAGCAGAAAGAGAGTTTCCGCAGGCAGAACAGTACAGCAGAGTTCCATCAGCAGAAAACCACTGGATGACACAAGATCCCACATGGACCACCACTCACTAAGATGTGCAGAAAAATAATCCGTAGAACAGGACTTCATTCTGCGGAAAACATCCCACCACAAGTTCTGTGAAGAAGAAGTCCGAAAAGGAAAAATGTGTCACTAATTCTGCCAGCTAGCACCCACTAGCACCCCTGCGGCACCAGTATCACTTGTGGCACAGGAGGGCACCAAGCAGTGCCTATGCCAACCTGGATGATACCCGAGGGCACCCCTGGCACCCATGCAGCAATGGCATCCGAGGGCACCCCCGACACCCATGGTACCATGACACCCATGGCACCATGGTACCCATGAAACCCATGGCAAGAATGGCACTAGAGGGCACCAGTGGCACCTGAGGGCACCAGTGGCACCCATGGGCACCTGCGGTGCCACTGTCAGCACCCATGGGTGCCCCAGCACCACCCATGGCACCCACGGGTGCCACCCGCGGGTGCACAGCGACACCTGCACTGCCCGCGAGTGCTTAGAGCCACCTGTGGGTGCTTAGTGCCACCTAGACACCCATGGCACCACTGCTGGTGCAGACAACGGCAGCAACAACAGCACCCAAAGTGCCACACAGAGAGATGGCGCCGACCCATAGCACTGACGATGGCACCAACTAAGGCACGGCGCCAACCAAGGCACCGAGCCACGGCTCAGAGGTGCGGCGCCGACCAAGGCACCGAGCCACGGTGCTGGAGGAAAATGCCAATGGAAATCCTGAGAAGAAGGGGAGAAGGAAAAAGGTGGTGCCCGTGCTGGCCCCTGCATGGAAAAGGGAGAGGGGGTAGGCACAAGGGGTCAACACAATGGCAAAGGCACCAAGAGGGCACCTCGCCCATAGTGATCCAATCAACCCGGCTCCGGTCCAACGGCTCTGAGGCCTGGAGGCCCCGAAATCAGGAACAGAGCCAGGAAAACTGGAAAAGTCAAACCCCCTGCTCCACTGGAGCAGCCCAGAGGTGAAACTGCCCACCGGAGCTCCAACGAGGACAGAGATGGAGTTCAGAGTCAAGAATGCAGCCGTTAGGAGCAGGGCCAAGGGGAACCCACAAAAGTCGGTTCAGGCCCATCGCCCCTACTCATGAACAATCCTCGTGGCAGACGCATTTCAACGGGCAACCTCAAGCCGTGACCGATTCTTCTTCCACCAACAAGGAAGAAGAGCTCAAGGTTAAACGGAACCGCTAGATTTGTGCTTTGGTGGACTGTCCCCCGAGCAAAGGACTGTCATACGCTGCGCCTGTTAATTAAGGGCGGCGGACCGGACACACAGCCCTCTGCCATAAAAACTTTAAAATGAAGTCCTCCTACTGTCACCGCTACTGTTTAAGGATGACTCCGTTGATGGCAGCAAAGAATTTCTTTTTCTTCTTCATAATCTTCTTTTCTTGCTCGTAAAATAAGAAATTACTACTTAAAATATTAAATTAAATGCTAAAAGCTGCTGTGATATAGACGAAAACTTAGACTCCGGCAGACAAGCGACGTCGACATCCAAGCGCACTCGACAGCGGGAGACAGGGAACTGAGGCAGTTGAGGGTTGACTTGAGATAGCTCAAGCACAGGCGCAAGCTAGTCTCATGGTGTCACAAGGCGTGGTTCTGTCTCGGCGCTGACCCTTCTAAAAATGTTAGGCTCCCGCTTGGTCCTAGCGCCTCCGGTGCTATCCCACTAGTGTGAATGAGTGATGGAGGCTTAGTCCAGAAAGATTCCCTAGTATTAAGTGCTTTGGGCCAATGGATTCTGAGACTGTAAATATTTCTTTCAGCTTTTGCAGTATGTCCCTCCAGTATTGCACCAGCTTTGGGCATGACCAGATGATGTGGTGGACAGTTCTTATCCCATTTCGATTTAATAGCTGGGGTGGTAAAAAAACTCATTTTAATCTTCCATTCGTACTCCTTCCACACTGGGGAGTATGTAGTTTTGTAGATTTGTGTGTAGGCGTACTCCCATTCCTTATCTGAAATCTGTTCCCCCAATTCGTGTTTCCATTTTTTTTGTATATTTCTGGCTTAATTTCCTACTCTATCCCTCAGTGCCCTATAAATGGCTGAAACATGTTCTTTTTGCCTTTGTGAACTCATTATCTCTGTTATAACCCCCATTAAACTCTGAGGTTTGGTCCTGATCCCCTCTGTTCCGTATGTACAGTATATATGCTCTGACTTGAAGGAATCTGTAGTGGTCAGTTTGCCTGAGCGAATATGTGTCCTTAAGTTGACCAAAGTCTACTATATTAGGGCCATCCAGGAAGTGGTTTAGGGTGTAAAGGCCCAGTCTCTCCCATCTTCTAAAGGTAAGATCCAGCCTCACAGGGAGGAACTCCTGGTCCCAGGCAAACCATCTCAATGGCCATAGGTCTTTATGTAGTTTATGTTTGTGCCATTGCCGTTTCATTGCCCATAACGTGTGTCTTACTGTAAACAATAGCGTGTTGTTGTCAGGGCTTGGGGCTTCCGGCTTGGCCACTCTAGCTTCAAGAGGTGTTCCTCCCGTGGAGTTCACCTCCAGTAACTTCCAACGGGCGGAGTATTCCCCTGTGGACCAAAGCAGCACCCAGTTCAATTGGGTGGCTAAGCAATAGTCCTCTAAGTTGGGGGCATTCCTTCCTCCACATTTTTTATTGGACTGCATAACTTTGATGTTAATCCTGGGTCTTTTGTAGTTCCAAAAGAATTTGATAACCATGCTCTGCCAGATATGAAATTGGTTATGATGGATTTTCATTGGAAGGCACTGGAAAAGGTATAAGAATTTGG
Source organism: Neoceratodus forsteri (assembly GCA_016271365.2). Classification (NCBI taxonomy): domain Eukaryota; kingdom Metazoa; phylum Chordata; order Ceratodontiformes; family Ceratodontidae; genus Neoceratodus; species Neoceratodus forsteri. The sequence continues at coordinate 23,922,384 of CM057452.1, read as the reverse complement.
ATAAGACAGTCACTGTTACTGACTGGATTTTGGAGTAAAGGGGTAGGTTGAGCAGGTTCCATTTCTTAATATCTAATCTAAGCTGATGTATCAAAGGCTCATAGTTTATGGAGTATAAGTTCGCTAAATTTTTGGGAATTTGGGTACCTAAATATTTTATTTTCTGGGCTTTCCATTTCAGGGGGAGTAGCTGTTTCACACTTGGGGTGGGGTTATGGAAAAATCTGATTAATTCAGTCTTTGTTTTATTGAGGGAGTAACCAGAGTACCAGCCAAATTTATCCAGTATGGTCCATAATTTGGGGATAGATTTATCTGGGTTGGATATGTACATCAGTACATCATCCGCGTAAAGGGATATTTTATGCTCCTCTCCCTCAGTTATTACCCCTTCCACCTCCTGCTCCTCTCTCAAGGCCTGTGCCAAGGGCTCGATGTATATGGCAAAGAGTAGGGGCGAGAGGGGGCAACCATGTCTAGTACCCCTGCCGAGATCGAACCTCTGTGTGACCCCGCCATTCACCCTCACACAGGCCTGTGGGGAGGTGTATAGGGCCCCAATGGCTCCCAGAAAGGACTCCAGGAAGCCCATTCTGAGTAGAATCGCAAACAGGAAGCTCCAAGTGACCCAGTCAAACGCCTTTTCGGCGTCAAGGCTCATAATACAGGAGGAGATATGTTTTTTATTAATGATGTCTACTATATTGATGGTCCTTCTTACTCCCTCGGGGGTCTGTCTGGCCGATATGAAGCCCGTCTGATCTGGGTGTATTATATTCATCACGATAGGGTTAAGTCTATCCACTATTATTATGGTGAAAATTTTGTAGTCAACATTTAAAAGGGATATTGGCCTATACGAGCTGCATTCTTTTAGGTCTTTCCCCTCCTTGGGGATCACAGAAATGGTAGTGTAATTCCAGGAAGGAGGAACCCTCTCTCCCTCTTGCCATACTTGGTTATATGTGTTTTGTAGCAAGGTGCTGTTTCAGCTGTGAAAGTCTTGTATAATTCACTGCCAAAACCATCTGGTCCCGGGTATTTGCCTACCCTGGGGTTCTTACTTATTTTATTTACCTCAGTCTGGGAGATGGGTCCTTTTAGCACTTGTGTCTGTAGTTCTGTGAGCCTAGGGAGTTTCAGTCCCTTTAGGAACTCTTCAGTCTCCTCAGGGTAGGTGTTAGTTGGTGCTTGGTAGAGCTGTTTGTAGTATGAGACCAGTTAGTCTGCTATCTGCTCCCATTTGTGTGAGACCTGTCTTGCTATCGGGTGTCGGAGGCCTATGATATTGGGTCTCGCAGCCCTTTGCCTGAAACGGTAGGCCAATAGCTTAGTGGCCCTGTGACCTCCCCCATAGAATGATTGTTTTAAGTAGTGTAGGGATTTTTCTATTTCTTCTCTCTGCATCTTTTGCAACTTGTTTTTGATGTCTTATCTCCCCTCTTTCAGCCTACAAAAATGGAAATTACATACCTACCGTAATTCTTGATCTTCTTGGATGAAGTCTCCACCACTCATTCACACTAATGGGATCTACACTGGAGGTGCTAGGACCCAGCACGAGCAAACTGTTTTGCAGGAGGGCCGGCGCCAGGGATCGAGCTGTGAGGAGTGGCGCTGCGAGCCTCTGCTCGTGCGGCAATGACTATCTCGGCGTTGACCCTCCAACCGCCTCAGTTCCTTCTTTTTCCAAGGAGGTGCAGCGTAACTAACCTAGAAGGACAGCCTAACCAAAAACCGGACATAAGATAGTCCAGAAGACCCGTATAATGAAGGGTCAAGAAAGAAGTCTTCACAGCCTAAGGATTGAGGGAGTGAAGACCAACAACAGAGGCGAGCTCGGGGGATGGTGGGTGGGCGTGTGAATGAGTGGTGGAGACTTCATCCAAGAAGATCAAGAATTACGGTAGGTAAGTAATTTCCATATCTTCCTGGACATAAAGTCTTCACCACTCATTCACACTAATGGGAGAGTACCGAGCTAATAATCCCCCGAGAGGGTGGCAGGAGAGACCAAGAACTCACAAATTTAGGACAGAAGTCTATTAAGGATGGTTCTGCCAAATGAAATATGTCGTCTGGCATGGACATCCAGGGCATAGTGTTTGACGAAAATATGCAGTGAGCTCCAGGTAGCCACACTGCAAATATCTGCAATGGGCACGTTGCATATTTCCGCTAGGGATGCCGCGACCGCTCTAGTAGAGTGAGCGTACACTCTGCCTTCCAGCTTAACCTGCGCCATGGAATAACAGTGGTGAGGGCATGCCACCAGCCATGCTGAAATGCATCTGATAGCGACACGTTGACCCAGCCGGGTCTCGCTGAAGGAAACAAACAGTTGTTGAGCTTTGTGAAAATCTTTTGTTCTATCTAAATAGAAATGCAAAGATCTTTTGACGTCCAAGGAATGAAGAGAACGCTCCCCTTCATTCTGGAAGTTCACAAAGTAAGTAGGAAGGACCAAAGGTTGGTTTAGATGGAATTCTGAAATAACCTTAGGGAGAAACTTAGGATGGGTCCTAAGAACTACTTTGTCTTTATGAAACACAGTATACGGAGGGTCTGTGACCAAAGCATGTATCTCAGAGACCCTGCGGGCCGAGGTAATGGCCACCAGGAAGGACGTTTTCAAGTGAGAAATTTCAACTCACAGGTAGCTAGAGGCTCGAAAGGTTTTCGAATGAGCATGTCTAGCACAAGATTAATGTCCCAGGCTGCGAATGGACGTCTGATAGGAGGTCTGGTATGCAGAATTCCCTTAAGAAACCTCTTAACCACTGGTAACTGAGCCAGTGACAAGGAAAGTACTGGCTCATGATAAGCTGAAATGGCACAAAGGTGATCCTTGACTGTAGAGTATTGCAGACCTGAATTTGAGAGGTCTAAAAGGTACTCTAGAACTTTATTTGGTGGGCAGGAAAAAGGATTCAGAGAGGATTTTGCACAGCAGAGCGAAAAACGCTTCCATTTGGCTGTGTAACTTTTCCTAGTGGCTGGCTTGCGCGCAGCCAGAAGAATATCTGAAACTCTGCGAGAGACACTGAACCTGTTCACTTCTATCTCTTCAGGAGCCAAGCGTGAAGGTGAAGCAATCTCAGATTGGGATGGACCACAGGTCCCCGAGTCAGAAGGTTCGTCTGAAGGGGAAGTGCTTTCGGAGGGGTTTCTGACATACTGCTGAGTAACGGAAACCATATCTGTCGAGGCCAGAAGGGAGCAATGAGGATCAATTTGTCCCCCTGGGACTCGAACTTGAGAAGTACCCTCTGAATTAGAGGAAGAGGAGGAAAGGCATATAGAAAGCGTTTTGACCACTGCAGCCTGAACGCATCCTGACAGAAAATGCCAGGCCCTAGATTTCTGGAGCAGAAGAGAGGCCGTTTTGTGTTGAGTGAGGATGCAAAAAGGTCCAGGTCTGGAGTTCCCCACTCTGCGAATAGTGCCTGAACTACGGTTGAGTCGAGAGACCATTCGTGAGGATCTGTCTCTCTTCTGCTGAGACGGTCTGCCAGTTCGTTCTGCACTCCCAGCAGGTAGACCACTTGAATTAGAGCCTTGTGCTCCAAGCACCACTCCCACACTCTCATCACTTCCCTGCATAAGGGGTAAGAGTGAACACCGCCCTGCTTGTTGATGTAATAGATCACTGCTTTGTTGTCCATTCGAAGGAGAATGTTCTTGTGACAGAGAATGTCCTTCAAAGCCCGGACTGCATAAAGGATGGCTCTCATTTCTAAGAGATTTATGTGAAGCTGGGACTCGTCCTGAGTCCACGTACCTTGAGTGTGGAGAGTCTGACAGTGAGCTCCTCACCCCATCAGGGACGTGTCCATGGTAATGGAAATCTGATGATCCAAAGGAGCAAAGGGATATCCTTCTAGAAGATTGTCCTCTTGTGACCACCAGGTAAGTGACTTCTTCAGAGGTTCTGTCACCTTGATGAGAAAGGACTGAGGGTGAGTGGTTGGGGACCACTGAGTACTGAGCATCCATTGAGAGGTTCTCATGTGAAGGTGTGCTAGGAGTACAATGAACACCGAGGATGCCATGAGACCTAGCATCCGTTGCATCGAGATAGCTCGAACCGAGCTGTTCTCTCTGATGTATCGGGCAATCTGTAGGATATCGCTCCTTCTGTCCTCTGGTAGAAAAGTTTTTGCACAGGAGGTGTCCAGAAGAGTTCCTATGAAAAGGAGCCTCTGGGAAAGCTGCAGCTGCAATTTCTTGAGATTCAGCAGGACTCCCATGGATGTGAGAAATTCTGAGGCCGTGGCAATGGTGCTGAGAGTTCCTTGCCTGGAAGGGCTTGCTAGAAGCCAGTCGTCCAGATATGGGAACACTTGTATTTCGATTTTTCTGAGATGCGCTACGAGGATTGCACAACACTTTGTAAAAACTTGCAGCACTGAGGATAGCCCAAAGGGCAGGTCTCTGAACTGATAATGCTGGCCCAAAGCCACAAACCTTAGGTATTTGTGATGCCTTGGGTGAATAGGAATATGTTGGTAAGCATCCTGCATGTCCAGGGAGGCTAACCAGTCATGTTGATGAAGCAAAGGTAACAGGGTTCCTAGCGATATCATTTTGAATTTCTCTTTGGGAAGAAATTTGTTTAATTTTCTGAGGTCCAAAATGGGGCGCATGCCCCTGGTTTTCTTTGGAACCAGAAAGTAATGGGAGTACAACCCTCTGTTCCGTTGATCCAGCGGAACTACTTCCACTGCCCTGTTGTTCAGAAGGCCTTGTATCTCAGAGGTGAGAAGTTCTGACTGAAGCATTGACAGTTTTGGCTGCCGTTTGGGGGGAAAATCCGGGGGGTTCTCTGAAAAATTGAGGGAATATCCCTCGTGGATTATCCGGAGGACCCATCTGTCTGAAGTTATGGACTTCCACTGGCTGTAAAATTGAGTCAGACGATCTCCCAACGCTAAGGAGTCCCCCTCGGGCAGCTGAGGTGAGACTTGGGCCAGAAACTCAGAAGGTGGCACTGGGTGCTTTGGGTCCTTGCGCCTTCTGTTGCGTTTTCTTTTGAGGCTGAGGGGCTTGATTTATATTAAAACCTCCCCTGCCTTTGCCTCGAAAGGACTAATGGTTATGAAACTGGCGTTTGTTAACAGTCCCCCGAGAGGGGGCGGGAGGAGGTCGAGCCAGTTCAATGGCTGACCTGGTCTTTTGTGTGGCCTCTAGAGCCTATTCTACTTGAAGGCCGAAGAGATACACACCATCGAAGGGCAACGCCATGACCTGTTGCTGGGCATCATTCGCGAAACCTGAAGTGCGCAGCCAGGAGTGGCGGCGGGTACAAATATCCGCCACCACCACTCGGGAGGCAGTATCGAAGGTGTCCATAGCTGCTTTAACCTGCTGGTTGTTGGACTCTATACCCCTGGTTATGGTCTGAAGAAGCTCTGAGTTAGTGTCCGACTCCGGTACAGCCTCAACCATTTGTTTGAGCGAATGCCAAAGAATATACTCATATTGACAGAAATAGCCCTGGTAGCTGGCGATACGCATACCTAGGGTGGATGCAGCAAAGACTCTCTTACCTAAAGTATCTATCTTATGAGATTCTTCGTTTATAGGTCGAGCTGTAGTAGTCTGAGGGAGGACGACCTCATCATTCTCTTGCAAGACTACAATAGGATCCGCAAAGGCTTGGGAGGCCAAAATGGGTCGATCCTTGGGAGCAGCATATTTCCTATCTATGGACTTGGCCACAGAAGGAATGAGAGCAGGATTATTCCATACTATTTGAGAAAGCGTCTCAAAGGATGGTTTTACCAGGGGAGTTAAATCCATAGGCATGTCCGGAACATGAAGGTACTGGAGTCTTAAAAGCTTCCCAGGATCGATGTCCACAGTCTGGAGAAAAAGAGTGGAATTCAAATTTTTCAGCAGAGAATTAAATGACAAGTCCTCGACCACAGGCTCTGCAACAGTATTGGGTCCTGCTCCTTCCACATCATCACCCAGTCTAAGATCTGGCTCAGGCTCAATATCATCTCCTGACAGTCTAGGAGGGACTGCATGGACAGGAAAGGAATGAAAATCAGCAGGAAAAGAAGAAGGAAAAGAATTCTGAGAGGAGAAGCCCTGAAGATGGCAGATGAAAGGCCAGGCCTCGGCGCAGAAGAAGAGCATGGCGCCGAAAGGCTGCACGGCGCAGAAGAACACAGCACCGAAAAGCTGCATGGTGCCGAGGGTGGCGGTGAGGACGGCGCCGGGAGGCGCACTGGTGCCAAAAACAGCTCAGAGCGACCCACCGATGCAAACGGCACCAAAACCAACCCAGGGCCCTGAAAATTAGGATTTGAGGGAAAAGAAGGAAGAAAACCAGGAGATAGAGGCATCAGTGTGGCCCCCTGTGCCGCAGCCATGTGAGGGGGAAAACACCTGAGAGCGGAGTTGACGGCACCGAAGAGGGCGCCACGCGACTAGGGAGGCCCAATTGCCCTGCTCGATCCCCCGAAGAGCCCGAGGGCCCCGGAGTGACCGGGCCAGACAGCTGGACCAGCCTCCTAGCCCACTGTTCCATCAGAGCGGCCCACTTATGAAACTGCTCATCGGAAGCCCTACCAGAAGGCGGGGAAGGGCTCCAACGTTGAAGAGGTCGGTGACCAGCATCAGAAACCGGTGACTCCGAACGAGAAGACCGGCCACTGACCCCAATGACTGACCGTCAATGCACAGACATAGCAGAGGGCGACCTCGAGTGATGCCTTCTCTTTTTTGACCTACGGACCGAAGAAGAGCTCGAGGCCGAACGGTGCTGAGAATGCGACCGTTTACTTTTATGCTTCTGGGGGGACCGCCCATCCCCTCGGGCACTGGACCGTCCGTTGTCAGACCCCCCCCCCGGAGAAGGCCGTGGACCGGACCCAGCCCGGCTGACTGAACAGCTTTCATATGAAGTCTCCCTACCGTCACCTGACCCGCTCATGGTCGACTCCATCAATGTAGGCTGAGACTTCTTTCTTTGATAAGAATAAATTATCGTAAGCGGAATTTTATTCGAAAAATACTACAAAATAATAAACTGAAAACTATGCTGCTAGTTTGAAGTTTGACTCCTGGTGGGTGAGCGTCGTCGTCACTGAAGCGCACTCGACGGCGGGGAAAAAAGGAACAGAGGCGGTTGGAGGGTCGATGCTGAGATAGTCACTGCCACATGAGCAGAGGCTCGCAGCGCCGCTCCTAGCGTCTCCATCTCTGGCGCTGGCCCTCCTGCAAAAAATTTTCTCCTGCTGGTTCCTAGCGCCTCCAGTGTAGATCCCATTAGTGTGAATTAGTGGTGGTGACTTTATGTCCAGGAATATCTTAATTTGTGTTGTTCTTCTAGGGTCTGGAACTGGTGTTTCAGAGTTTCCATTTGTTTGATCCTTTCTCTCTTTTTGTAGGTTGCTATGGATATTAATTTCCCCCTAATCATTGTTTTAACTGTGTCCCACAGAATCTGTGGGGTTGTGTCTGGGCCTTCATTTGCTTGGACAGTCTGTTTTATTACCCCTCTAATCTCCTCCCTCACTTCTTCAGTTCTTAGCAGGCTGGTATTCAGTCTCCACTGAGTGGGTTTCCTCGGGAGTTGCAGCTCTAAGTCCGCCAGGATTGGCTGATGGTCCGAAAGTGTTTCCGCTCCCACCCACATGGATTTGAATAGATGGAGGTCCTTAGCAAACGTCACAAACCTATCTAGTCTCGAGTATAGTTTGTGTCTCACAGAATAAAACATAAAATCTTTTGCTGCCGGATATTTTATTTATTATTTATTAAATTTTGATGACCGGGTAGGATCACTGGGCCCCGAAGGTCCCTTTTTCAGGGGCGACCCTCCATACATCAACCATCTCATCAGCTTTTGATACCATGGACCACATCGTGCTTTTGGATCGCCTTAAGAGTGTATGGTGGACTCACTGGAACAGCCATTCAATGGTTTGAGTCCCATCTCTCTGACAAGAGGCAATGAGTGGTGATGGGGAATTTCTCCTCCTCCTCGAAACCCCTGTTGTGTGGAGTTCGTCAAGGTTCGATGCTTTCAGCAATGCTGTTCGTGGTGTACATGCTGCCCTTGGGTGAGCTCATTACACAATACAGTCTGGGTTTCCACTGCTATGCAGACAATACCCAGCTGTATATGTCATTTGTCCCTGGAACAGAGAGTGCCGTTGAAGTGCTTAATAAATGCATGGCTGAGATTCAGTATTGGATGTTCTCTAACTGGCTGAGGCTGAAACCCAACAAGATGGAAGTGCTGATGATTGAGCCTAGTGGCTGGTATGATGGGGATGCCTCTGGAGTGGTGACAGGTTTGCTCCTGGGATCCACTCCATTGATGGTTTCCCCCAAGGTGAAAAATCTGGGTGTCATCCTTGACGACAGACTGACACTTGAAACTCAGGTGTCGTCTGTGTCAAAAGTGTTTTTTACCACTTAAGTAAAGTCGCCCGAATTTAATCCCCGATTCCACCAGAAGACCTGCCCTCACTGGTATATGCCTTTGTGACCTCCAGGCTGGACTACTGCAATACTCTGTACTTCAGGGTCAGTGGAGGGATCCTCCGCTGATTGCAGTTGGTGCAGAACGCTGCGGCCAGGTTGCCGAGAGACCTGCCTAGGTCCTGTCATGTAACTTTGGTCCTGTGAGATCTGCAGTGGCTGCCTGTCAGGAGGAAGACTATCTTCAAGGTGGGTTTGCTCACCTACAAGGCCCTATACGGCCCCATCCCTGGTTATCTGTCTGACCTCCTTACTCCAGCCATCCCGGTACGTTCCCTCTATTCCTCCAACGAGGGCCTCCTGGCAGTTCCAGGGGCCAGGCTGAAAACCTCAGGAGATCGCTCCTTTGAGGTAGCCGGCCCAGCCCTCTGGAACTCTCTACCTAAATCTTTGAGGGAGGCCCCATCGATGGAGGCACTCAAAAAGGGCCTGAAGACTCTTTAATAAAGCATTTATAGAAAGTTGTAGCTCATTTTAATATTTATTGAATTGATTATTAATGAATTGTATCGCTTGTTCAATGCTGCCTATAATCCTGATTTTAATGTCTGTAATGGTGCCCAGAGCCTCTGGGATTGGGCACCAACTACAAATAAAAATATTACTCACTTGCTATGAACGAAAAAAATACCATGTGTACGCTGTCTGGCACCTGTATTAAGGCGCGCCTCCCGTACTAACCATTACCTCTGCATATAGACGCCTTTGAACAAGTTCAAACCTTTAAATAGCTAGGCATTACTCTCGGCAGTGCGTTGTCTTTCAGTGCCCACGTTGACCAACTAGTTAAGGTTGTCACCTCGAGGCTATGGCTCCTCTACAGGCACAGGAGGAACTTCCTGCCTAAGATCAAATACTCCTTGTGCAGTGCTTCATCACAAGCATTACTGACTATGGGTTGGTGGTATACTGCTCCGCTACCGACAGTGTGATGTTCAGGGTCAGGTGTCTTCTAAATAGGGCCTGACATTTTGCATTGGGCCTCAAAAATGACACCCACACCTGTATTCTGTACTGCAGCCTGAACTGGCTAAACCTTGATTTGTGGCTACTCTACCACGTCTTGCTCACGGGTTATAGAGCTCTACAAGGCCTGCTGTCCCCTGGCTTACAGTCTATGTTTAATTATGTAGACAATAAATATGGTACCAGGGGCGTGGTGCATCACACCCTACTGCTTTCCCGCAGAAGAACCTCCCTTGGTCAAAACTGTTCCTCATACCGACTCGCAAAACACTGGAATGACCTGTCTGCCACGCTAAAAACCAATTGCTTTGCTGAACTGTTTACGGCCATGCTCTTAAGCTCACTCACTCCATCAGGAACATGTAACTGCTATCACTGACCAACTGTTTTTTCCTGAAATGTATCTGATATACACTGCACTTTATTCATAATGCAAAGTAAACACTATGCCCATGTAGTGTGAAACTATTAGCACCACTCATACAGCAATGATTTTCTCTGTTGTCACTTATGTTGTAAACACTGTATATCTAGAGTTACAGTATGTTTTGTATTACGTGAATCTGTTGTACCCAAACTGGGTAACTTATGCTGTGCCTGACTCTAAACTCTTTGATGGAGCTAATGTGTTGCTGTATGTGGATGACGCTTTGCTGTATCAATGTTCTGCCGACAGCACAGACAAGTAATCTAACTGCTGATCTCCGGGAAATGAAAATTACGTACCTACTGTAATTCTTGATCTTCTCTTGTATCTTCACCATTCATTACTGCTGGGTGTAAGCCGGGAGCGCGCACCCGCCACGGGATTTTTTTTTTTTTAGGAGTCGGCACTGCCCCCGAGAGTGACGCACCGGGTGATGCGTGAGGGGTGGCCATTAGGCGCCGCAGATTCCTCCTCCATCCCAGCTCTGCTAGTCGGAGAGGCGAAATAAGGATAAGAAAAAGGTTAAGGATAAGGATAAGAAAAAGAGAGTCAATAGGGCAAAAGGGCCAATAAAGTGAGTTGCACCGCGGTGTTACAGTAAACAAGATAAAATGGATCTACTGAAAATAGGAGACTATCTAACTAACACATGTGTCAATTGTCAAATGTTCTCACTGGGTGAGTGTACAACTAACTTCATTTGTGCAAAATGCAAATTAATAGAATCCTTGCAGGCTGAAAATGTAGCACTCAGAAACAGACTGAAAATATTAACAGATATAAGTAGCTTAGAAGATTACATAGATAACGTAGCTGAAGAGGTAGGTACCAGCAGCATACAGGAAGCTACAAGCCCATGCAGTGATGTTCAGGCAGTATCATCACATGCAGAGGAGAAGGCAGAACAGTGGAGTATAGTCCCCCAGAAAAACAGGAAAGGGAGGCGAAACATTGGAGGGTTATCAAATGTGTTAACACCAAACAGATATAGCCTTTTAGTACAAGATGATATCATGGTACAGGAGACATATCAGCAAACCCAGCAACTAGATGACACCAAAGTAGTTTGTCACAAAAAACAAGCAGAACATGTTGACACTGAAATCAGCATAGCCAAAAGGGATGTCTTGGTGATAGGAGACTCAATGTTCAAATAAACAGATTCCATTTTATGTAAAAATAGGATAACCTCAAGCACTGTGAGTGCATTACCTGGTGTAAAAATCTCAGACATAAGACATCTTATACCTGGTCTTTTGGAACATAATGAGCAACCATTGGTGTTGATTCATGTAGGCATAAATGACGTGGGCAAAAGGAGGATGCTTGACATTCAAAGGGACTTTGAGTATATAGGCGCAGATTTAAAAGCTAGAGGATGTGACCTGATTATTTCTGGTATTATACCAAGCCCCGGGGTAAACTTTCACATGAAATCAGAAATTGAGAGCTTAAATGGGTGGTTAAAAGGTGGTGCCTTAGAAGATTATGATTATTTGGAGAACTGGGAAACTTTTTGACACAAGGCTATTTGCAAGGGATGGCATTCATTTAAATAGGGAAGGAAACGCCGCTTCTCAAGATCACTAAAACAGAAAATTGACAATTTTTTAAACTTCCTGAGTGGGGGGGGGGGGGTATATCCCAAACATCAATAAAGCAAGGGTTAGTAAAATCAAAACACTGGAATTGTCTGTTATTAAATGCAAGAAGTCTCGATAATAAATTGGATGAACTGGTATTTACACTAAATACATACAATATTAGTTTATGCGCCATTACTGAAACATGGTGGAAACAGGAAGATTCATGGGACAAACAAATCCCCGGTTTCCATCTCTATCATAGTGATAGGCCACACCAAAAGGGTGGGGGTGTTGCCCTTTATATAACGGATCATATTACATCAGAAAGTGTAGAAATTATTAATAATGATACAACCGAGTTGATTTGGGTTAAGTTAGCCCCCCTCAAATGCCCAAATTAAATGTGGGTGTGGTATATAGGCCGCCAGCTAACACACAGTTAGATGACCTCAGACTTTAGAATGCTTAGATAACTTCACCCAAGCTGGAAATTCCTTGTTAGTGGGTGATTTTAATCTACCAGGGTTGAGTTGGGACTCCCCAAAAGCAGAATCACAAAAGGAGCAAAGATTCTTAGAATTTTTTCTGCTAAATAATCTTGAACAATATGTTAAAGATCATACTCGGGGAAATCATACTCTGGATTTAGTATTTAGTAACCTGGATTATGATATACAGGATTGCAGAGTCTTACATCCCTTAGGTTCCAGTGACCACAACATGCTGAAATTTAGTATTAATGAGGTTTCACCAAAGATGACTAGTAGGACAGTGGTACGTAATTTCAGTCGGGCAAACTTTAATGATATTCGCAAACAATTAGTTTTATGGAACTGGAAGGTAGATTTTAGTGGACTGATGATACAGCAGAAGTGGGATATTTTAAGTAACAAAATTAAAGCCCTTGTACAGGAATTCATCCCTAGTCTTACAAAGACTACAAACCCAAAAAAAAAAAATACCCATGGTTTACACCACAAATAATGAAAAGTATAAAATGTAAAAATAAGGCATACAGAAATGCAAAAAAAAAGTGGGCGGCCAGAAAGATGGGTTGAATTTAAGTTTGAACTGAAAAAATGTAGATCAAGCATACGAAAAGCGAAAGAGGCCTATGAATATAACTTGACAACCAAAGTCCAAAATAATTATAAATCTTTTTTCTCATACATAAATAATAAAAAGGGTGTAAATAAATCAATAGAGCCCATAAGGGGACCACATGGTGATTTGTTATTGGACGATAAAGACATGGCATGCCATTACAACGCATATTTTGCATCAGTGTATGATCCAAAACCCAAAACACCTTACATCATCAGGTAAAGGACGTAGGTTTTCCCCTTAAAATCGAGGTCAATGATGTGAGAGATAGATTAAAAGCCTTAGACCAGAATAAGGCACAAGGACCAGATGGCCTCCACCCTTGGGTGCTTAAGGAGATGGCTGATGTATTGGCCCCTCCAGTAGCCCACTTATTTCAGCATTCTATAGATAAATCTGAAGTCCCAGTTGAATGGCAGCAGGCGGATATTATTCCAATATATAAGAAAGGGTCAAGACAGGAGCTATCAAATTATAGACCCATCAGCCTAACATCAATATTGGGAAAAACCCTGGAAGCTATCATCAAAACCCATATTACCACCATGCTGGTTATGTCAGGAGATCTAGACCAAAATCAGCATGGTTTTAGAAAGGGTAGGTCCTGTCAGACAAACTTGTTGGAGTTTTATGATAAAGTGAATCAAGCGCTCGACACCCGAGTAGCAGTGGATGTTATTTTCTTGGATTACTCAAAAGCATTTGATAAGTACCACATGGCCTCTTGATTGAGGCCCTAATTAACAGGTATACATGCCAATATTTCCCTATGGATTGAGAACTGGTTGACAAATCGGAGGCAGAGAGCATCAGTGAAGGGATCCGTCGGATTGGGTAACAGCGACTAGTGGGTGCAGCAGGGCTCGGACTCTGGACCCCTGCCTTTCAACTTATATTATCTATGCAACTCGACAAATGTGTGGTTGTCAAAGTTTGCAGACAATACAAGAATAGGGTATCGGATAAATTCTAAGGAGGACTCGGATACCTTACAACTAGCATTAAGAGAAATCGAAAACTGGGCAATAAATAAATCTACATTTAATGTAGATAAATGTAGGGTTATGCACCTGGGGAAAAATAACACCCATTATGAATATACACTAAATGGAGTAGTGTTGCAGGAAACATCAGAAGAAAAGGACTTGGGGATTTATATTACCAATGATCTGAGCTTTAAGACACACTGTAATCACATTATCAGAAAATCTAGTGGTCTCCTACACTGCATAAACAAGCATATTAAAAGTAGAGACAGATCGGTGGTAATGCCTCTGTATAAGGCTCTGGTCCGTCCGTATCTGGAATATTGTGCCCAGTTTTGGTCACCTGGGGAAAAAGGGACAATAAAATCACTGGAACAGGTACAAAGGAAAGCAACACGACATGTAACAGGCCTTGAGGGGTTAACCTACCAACAGAGACTGGTAGAATTGAAACTATTCATTGGAATTCCGGAGGCTCCGAGGTGATATGTGCATTGTATACAGAGCACTATCAGATGACGACCTGTGGCATAAACTGGGACTGGAGTTAAGGATGCAGCCATATGATACAAGAGTTCACCCATTTCAAATCCGGATCAGCTATTTTTGCACAAATGCTAGGAAAAATTGGTTTAGTAAAAGGATAACTAGTATATGGAATGGCTTACCATTGGAAATAGTGGCGAGTTCGTCAATGAATATTTTTAAAAATTCCTTGGACGAATACCTGATTAAACAATACATAACTGGATATTAACTAGGCAGGCCGTTATGGACTTTGTCTTCTTGGCCTTGTAATGACCTATGAGAGTGAGGCAAGAGAGCCGAGGGATAGAAAGGAGGAAAGGATATAAATTGAAAAAGGCATAAGCCGAAAGAGGACAGAAAAAGAAGAAAATGCCTACCCTAAGGGACTGCAGGACCTCACTTCTGGGGCGGCTCCAAGGGAGGAACAGATGAAGAAAAGGAGGAAAGAAAAGAAGAAGAGAGGGAGAGAACAAGGGATGTTGGGAGGGGAGAATACTGCCCACTGATATATCGGTTTAAGGCTTATAAGTTTGGACCAAAACAAGGGAGCAAGGATCCCGCTTGATAGGACTGAAAGTAGGTGCCACTGAACTGCTTTCACAGACTGGACACAAAGGGCAGATTCTCTAACCTCCCGTCATCCCAACCTCTTGTACTCTAGCTGAGAGCTCACAGACTGCCGAGTCAGAAATTCTGTTCCAGAAAGAGAGCGCCCAACTAGGAAGAGGTTCTTTAGCACCTTGCTAATACTAACAGAGATGCGTGTGTGGAGAGAGTGAGCTCTACAGAGGGCACCCCTTTATGAAAGGATAGAGTAGGAACTCAATTGGACTCCTTGAAGGCCAGGCAATAGTATCAGCTCAAGGTAATTTGAAGTGCTAGGAAGCACCAATCAGAAGAACTGATGCAAAAGAAGATTATGACCTGTCAGAGGGACCAGGACAAAAAGGATCAAGCCATAGAGGGATGGTCCTTTAACTGTGAATTGAACCATATGGGTAAGAAAACCAAGAGGTTACTCCAATCAGAAAGAGTTCCCTCAGGATAGAATAAATTCCACTGATTCCCCCTTTACCTTAAGGAAAATAGGATCCGTTCAGAAAAGAACAGAAAAATCAAGATAGGATTTTTTTTTTTGGCTTAAAGGCCAACGAAGAAGTAGGAGGAACGAGCAGGGAGGGGGAGACGCCGAAGGAGGGGCCCGCGAGGGGAAGGTGGGCATGAATCAGTAATGAATGGTGAAGATACAAGAGAAGATCAAGAATTACGGTAGGTATGTAATTTTCATATCTTCCTTGTCAATCTTCACCATTCATTACTGCTGGGTGAGTACCAGGCTCCCCCCCGAAGGGGGCTCTGAGTAGACCCTGAGGGAACAGATCCCTCAGCCTCCTACTGGTGAAAAGTAGGGAGGGGGAGACCCTAACCACTAGACCAGGAAGTCTAAGTAGGGTGAGAGGAAGGAGGTGTCCACCGCGGGCTGGGGGAGGGAGGTTGCCCCTGAAGAAGCCTCCTTGCCCTTCGGGAAAAAAGGCAGGTCCCCTGGAAGGCAGAGTTACCCACCCTACACCAGGCAATGGGTGACAGTCTGGCGAGACGAGGCCATGCCATCCACCTAATGCAGATCGCTGTCCCTACTAGTCTGGATGCCACCTCGTTGGCATTGTAGGATGCCCTCGCTTTGTGCCTTGCAAGCTCCAGACCCTGCGCAGAGAGGGCAATGGCTTGTCTAGACTGCTCTGAGTCAGGCAAAGAGGCTAAGACCTGAGCCAGCATCGACCACAGATGCCTGTTGTAAGTAGCGTGGTGAGCCTGATGCAATGAGATGCATAACAATGCACAACCGGAAGAGAAACTCTTTGTCCCCACCGGTCGAATTCAGCAGAATCCGAATCCGGAGGCCTGTAGTGCACCAGGCGTCGAGGCCCGGAAGGAGTGTCCAGGGACGTCAAACCTGAAGGCGGGTGAGGCAGAGAACCTAGAGACTCGTGGGGGGCACAATACCGTCTTCTGCAGTCTCCCGGGGCTGGAGGAGGAGTGGCTGGAGACTGCCAGGTGCGGATAGACACCTCCTGGAAGGGGATCGGCCAGGAAGGCACCACCAGATGGCGAGCGCTGAATTCACTAAGGAAAGCACGCGTCTGCCGCTCGGTAATGTCCCTACGGATGTAGAAGATATGAAGCTCCGACACCATCCTCGAAAGGAAAAGCTGATATTCAGTGAAATCAGAGTCTGAGAAAAGGTGGACAGGAAGTTCCTCTTCCTCAGAGGAGGAAGTGGAGCTCGAATGCTCAGAACACTCCTGGGGGGGGGGACAGGCAGAAAACCTGTTCGTCCATGGCCCTGACATAGGACGGGAAGGCCACCGCAGTAGCTCTGAACGTCTCCCAAGTTGATGGCCCAGTGGGCCCCACATGGCCTGGGAGAGAGGGAGGTGGTTGCAGAGGGATGGGTGAGGGGCACCTAATAGCACGTGCCCAGCCTCTGCCAGGGCTTTGGGATCCAGGTAGCGACACCGCCAAGACTGGGGACCCTGAGATCATGCCAGGTTGCGTAGTGGAAAGGGAAAGAGGCAACTCTGGAAAAAGCCCTGAAGGGGAATCTCCCCAGTGACGCGCCTGGGATTGCATGAGTCTAGAAGGGCAACCCTCAGAACCACCACCAGAAGGCACTTTAGAGACCTTAAGAGAAAGGTGAGGATCAGCGTGACGACTCCTCCCCAAACCCTGCAGGGCGGTGGGGGCTCGTCGCCGCTCTGGACCTCTACCCCTCAATCCTTCGGACTCTGAAGCAGCCCTCTTCCTTGTGACCAGTGGTGGAGGTCCCTGCTGAGCAAGAACCCAAAGGGAACTCGCCGAGGCAGAGTCCTCCCCCCTCTGCTGAAGGACCCGAGCAGCACCAGGAACGGCAGCTGCCCAGGATCTCCGAGAAGAGAGTATCCTCTCCGGAATACCCAAAGGGTCCACCACGGAAGACTCCAGGCCACCCCTCACCATGGAATCATCTGGGTTAACCAGCTCCGGGGACTCAGAGAGGAACACTGGAACGTCTAGCCCTGTGGCCTACAGGAGGTTCCGAGCCCGAAGACTCTAGCCGCTGGTCTGGGTCCTCACCTGAATCGTTCTCCTCGGAGGAGGGGTCGACAAAGGAAGGCTCCATTGCAACAGCCGCAGGAATCTGCCCAGAGGCGGCACCAGGCCTGGTACCGCCGTAGGCCACAATGCCAACCATGTCTGCAGAGTCATCCACACGTTCGGCGGTGCCAGGAACCCAGGCCGCACCGTGAATGGCGCCACCAGAGTCCCCGGCACCACAAACGGTGCAGAGACCCAGCACGGCACCGCCAACAGCGCCACCCGAGTCCCTCGAGCCACGGACGGACCCAAGGCCCAGCGCGACACCGCGAATGGCGCCCAATTGGTCCCCAGCACCAAGGCCTAAGACGGCACCGCTGGACGCGCCAACCGAGTCCCTCGGCACCGCGAAGGCGCCAGACTCTACGACGACAAGGGCAGACGAAACGAGGGTCCACTAGAGCCGGGCCCGCAACTGGGGCCGCACACCGAGAGCCTGCACCTCCACGGAGGTGACTGCCGGGACGGTGCCAATGGTGCAACCCCGAGAGGGATCACACCGTTCCTCCGGTGGCGAAGAAGAAACCCCTCCTCGGCAAGGCTGGAAGTGGAGGAGGTTTCCTCCTCGCCAGGCTGTATAGACCTGGGAGGGGACCCGGAGGCAGGGTCGAGAGATCTGGCCTGGGAAGCCCTCGGGCGACGTCCTCTGAAAGTTGATGGAGCTCGTCCGACTTTAAACGTGCGGCCTTCCAACACACGGCGATCCATGGAGAAGCAGGTGTCACAATGATCCATATCATGGTAGGGTCCCAGGCACCGGAGACAAACGTCACGACGGTCCGAGACGGAAAACTGCTGGCCACAAGGGCACCGACGCATAGGGGCACGGCCCACCATAGACTTGCGTTTTGGCCCCAAACCAGACATGATGCGAAACAATTAAGGAAAAACACAGAAAAGCTCTCGGCGTCGTAGAATAATACAGAAAAACAGAGCGGTCTTACCGGTCGGCGATGTCGAGAAACGGGATAAAGAGCTTGACAGCTTGGTAGGATCGACATATGACACAGTACTGAATTCAGCTCAGCGCAGCAGGTACAACTTGATGGTGGGAAAAACAGAACTAGGATGGAGGAGGGTCTGCGGTTTTCTAACGGCCGGCCACTGCACGCCACTGGGCCAGGCCGCTGGCGCCACTCCTTAAAAAAAACTCCCAAGCAGTACGCCCAGCTTACACTCAGCGGTACTGAATGGTGAAGACTGACAAGGGAAGATCTTGAAAACTGGTTTATCTATAATAGACTTGTACTTTTTTTTTTGTTGATTCTTTTTCCCTCCAGTCTCGGCCCAAGTAGGCATCTCTCAGGCATCCTGCCTGTTCCTGCCCGCCTGAGGTCCCCCTGAACCTGTGCCTCCCCTCTCCCCAACCCTCCCACAGCCAGCACCCCCAGCTTAACCCCTCTGGGGTGGGGCCGCCCCTCCTCGTTGGGCACTCTCACACACAGACTCAGGCTGAGGGAGTGGGCCCTGGGCAGAGGACCTGGAAGGCCAAGCAGGGTGGATCTGGCGGTGGGCATGGGGGGCAGGTGTCACTATCTCCCCCTTGGAACCGGGTATTTCCTTGTTCTTGGTGCCCCTCCCCCTGTGTGGTGCACCCATGACGCTCTGGCACAAGGCAACCCTGCCAGCGTCATCCACGCTGCATGACGTGCAGCTGACGCGCTGCAGTGCCCCCAATCTCCACCGGGAGCCGCTGGCACACCGAGCTATCCCCTACCCACCCCCTGGGAGGAGAACAGCGCACGACACTCAATCTCACCCTATCCCTGTCATCCTCAGCCCAAGCTCGCCCCAAACTCGGTCAGCGTGGCACGAGGTGTGGCGTCCAGCGCCTCAACCCTCAGCACCACCGGGCCGGCCGACAGACTTGCACTTCATGCTAAAAAGATCTGTTCAGCCCCAAGCACCTGGGCACCTCTAGACAACACCTGCTACCACTGGCATCCCTACTGAGGTGGTGGCCTCAGTGTGATACCTTGAGGTTTACCCAGACCAGGATGCTTCTTTCAAACATCATGTTGACTACATCTCCAAGTCTTTCCACAAGAAAACTGCGTTACTGTACTTACTGCCTTAATAACCATCTGTCTGATGATTCTCCACTTGGCATTTCGTCCAGTACACTGCTCCCTGTGCAGCTCTATGGTGCTCCAAGCCTGCAATCCTTAAGGCGCTCTGAACTAAACAGGCTATCAGTTCTTTACAACTGAATTGGCTGATTTGCTAAAATGCAATCTTCCCTTACAGTCGTGGCCAAAAATATTGGTGCCCTTGCACTTTTTCAAATAACTCACAATTCCTCTAAACATAAGTTAAAATTAACAACAGTACATTATTTGGTCTCCACAGTTCTTTATTTCTCTGTTAATATTACAGAACCTTTGTTTTTGATTCAGAATTTAATATATCCTTTTAAATCAGAAAATGAAAAGAAATGGCATTGACAAAATTATTGACACCGTAGACTTAATATTTGGTAGCACAGCCTTTGGTCAAAATAACTGCAATCAACCGCCTTCCTATAGCCATGGATGAGCTTCCTGCACCTTTCTATACTGGCAGTTTGGCCCACTCTTCTTGTGCAAACTGCTCCAGTTCTCCTAGATTTGAAGGGTGCCTTCTCCCAACTGCTGTTTTCAGATCTCTCCACAGGTTTTCAATGGGATTTAGATCTGGACTCATTGCTGGCCACTTCAGAACAGTCCAGCGTCTTGTCTTGAACCATTCCTGGGTGCTTTTTGAAGTGTGTTTGAGGTCATTGTCCTGCTGGAAGACCCATGACTTTCGACGGAGACCCAGCTTTCTGACACTGGGTTGAACACTGTGCTCCAAAATGGCCTGGTAATCTCCAGATTTCGTGATGCCATGCACACGTTCAAGGCACCCAGTGCCAAAGGCAGCACAGCAACCCCAAAAGATCACTGAACATCCTCCATGTTTGACTGTAGGGAAGGTGTTCTTTTCTTTGAAGGCTTCATTTTGTTTTCTGTAAACATAGAGATGACGTGCTTTACCAAAAAGCTCTAATTTGGTCTCATCTGTCCACAGGACATTCGCCCAGAAGGATTTTGGCTTGTTCAGGTGTGTTTTGGCAAACCCAGTCAGGCTTTCTTGTCTCTCTCTCAGCAGTGGGGTCCTCCTGGGCCTCCTACCATATAACCCCCTTTCATTGAGTTGGCGACGGATGGTGCGAGTTGCAACTGTCGTACCTTGTGTCTGAAGGTCAGCTTGAATCTGTTTGGCAGTTGATCAAGGTGCTTTCTCCACCATTCGAACAATCCTGCGCTGCAATCTTCGATCAAGTTTTCTCTTGAGGCCACGTCCAGGGAGGTTGGCTACAGTGCCATGGGCCTGAAACATCCTGATAACATTACGTACGGTGGAAACAGGAACATCAAGGTCTCTGGAGATTGATTTGTAGCCTTGAGATTGTCCATGCTTGGCTACAATTTTCTGTCTGACCTCCTCAGACAATTCTCTGGCTGTCTTTCTTTTCTCCATGCTCATTGCAGTACACACAGTGACACAAAACAGGAGAATGAGTCCTTTTCTCTATTCAAACTGGTTGAATGAGTGATTTTTATATTGCAGGCACCTGCAACTCAGCACAGGTGAGTTCAATTCCAAAGTGAAGGAGAATCACCTGCTTGAAATCTAATTATTTCTAACTACTTCTAAAAGGTACCAATAATTTTGTCCGGGCCATTTAAGGATTTCTGTGTGGAATAAGCTAAGACTTAGTAAATTTTTCTGCTTTTTGTGTTTTATTCCACTGCAAACCAAAGAAATACATATGTGGATACCAAAATATTTTTTTAATTTCAACAATTTTCTGGAAGGAATGGTGCATTATTAGAAAAAACTGCAAGGGCGCCAATATTTTTGGCCACGACTGTATATACAGTGGTGTCCCCCAGGATGAAACCAAATTCTGCAGCACTCTGCAGAATGCTGCAGCAGACCTGCTGAATAAAGCAATGTAATCTCAATGGCAATTAGTCCCATTTGTCATTCAGGAAAATGTGACATTGCCAGAATGAAGTGAATGCCACAGTTTCCTGTGTGACAAAAGGGACTAATTGCCACTGAAATTACATTGCCTTATTCAGTAGATCTGTTGCAGCATTCTGCAGTGTGCGTTAAGAGTGGGTTTCATCCTGGGGGACGCCACTGGTAAATGCTTTCCCTCTGGCACACTGCACCAATGTTAACCAGTTTCCCATCTCATATTCTGACCCCAAGAGCAGGTCCCTCCCAGTGCAATTTAGCATTCTGATGGACCACCCCCCTCCTCACTCCCTCCCTGCTGCGACTAAAGCATCCATGGCTATCACTTAATACAGGAGATTAAAAAAAAAAGAGAACTGGGAGTCAAAATAGAAAAAGTAACATAAAGTAAGATTAATTATAAACAACAGAAAAACAATCTGACTATTCCTCTGTCTATGTATACTGCAACAGTGTTTTTTTTTTTTTAAAGAAAGTGACCAGTATCCAGCATTCTGATTAGGCTGAATTCCCTAATGACAGAATGAGCTGCAGACTGGTAAGCAGCTGCTCTGGTTTGTAAGTATAACGGTCACTAGTAATGTTATAGTTCTGAAAGAAACTATAGAAACAAGAGCGATCTACACCAATAAAGGGAGTTCCCTGCTGTTCCATTGTTAATTTTATTGCGGAGTTTAAAATCAGGTACTATTCTTTGAGTTACTGGGAAATATACAATGCACTCTGGTGCTGTAGATGAGACGCACGTAACTGATGAGACGAGAGTTGGGGGTGGAGGCAGTGGGGGAAGATATGACTTCAGTTTCTGTGCCTGAAGCTGGCTCCTGCTTCACAATGACTCACACAGGATCATTAAGCACTGCTTTTTTACGAGTGTATGCCAGGCATCACAGAATTAGGGTTTAATAAACGGTGAGATGGTGGACTATGGAACAGCAGCACCGTGCTGCAAAGCTGGGGCAGGGTGTGGGTGAGGGCTGCGAGCCCTAAATGCAATACCAAAAACAGAACCACCATGCACTCCACGGCCAGGAGAGATGCTCACTCTCCAGTGAAGGTGCAAAGATGCCAAAATACTTGCTTATTGGCAAAAATATTTATAATTTCAAGTTTTGAAGCATGCAAAATGAAAAGATGAGTAAAAGGCACAGCAAACTCGTGCATGGTCTGAGTCGCGTCATTGATTAAAAGGCTTCATCAGGGGATCGCCAACCTATATAATTTAGTGCAGGTTGCCAAACCTATGAAATCGCATACTAGTTAGCAAAACTGGACGTCAGAATCTGGTTATCAGGTTAACCCCCAGATGCAGACATTAACTTGGCAAGAATGTCACAGAAAGTACAATTACGTAAGAACTTACCATTACAGTAGATCTTCGAGAGAAGCTCTTGCAGCAGGCCACACCGGTAGGACTATGCCACCAGGTGCCAGGACCACACAGAAAATGTCTAGCTAGCAGTCTACTACAGGGGACCACCCCACGCCGACGGCAGTCATCTGACGTCAGCTTAGGCTATATAGGATGGCAGTCCCCCACACCACCTCAGTTCTCCCGCTGGAGACTCTGCACAGCCAGCTGATGGAGAACAGAGGAGATTATTCCGAGAGCCAAAGAAAAGGCAGAAGCAAATGCAAAAGAAGAGAAGCAGGGGGAAGAATGGAGGGAAAGCAGGGCCTGCTGCAAGAGCTTCTCTCAAAGATCTACTGTTAGGGTAAGTTCTTATGTAACTGTACTATCTTACTTTGAAGAAGGCTCTTGCAGCAGGCCACACCAGTAGGACTGAGTCCCAAGCAGTATCGGTTATCACCAGGATAACACCACCAGGGGAGGACAAGTTAGCAGTCAAGAGATCATGACAGAAGTCCATGAAGAACTGCTAGGCCGAAAATGGCTCTGCACCTAGATGCAATGTCCAGACTGTGATGCTTGGGGAGGGTGTGGACAGAACTCCAGGTGGCAGCTGTGCAGATGTCAGCAGCAGACACATTTTTGAAACAAACTGTGGAGGCAGCCATACCTCTGGTGGAATGGCCCTTAACCACCCCCCCCGAAGGGGCTTGCTGTACTTGAGGTAGCAGCAAACAATGCAACTTGCTAACCACTTAGACAAACATTGCTTGGAAAGAGGAGCACCCTCTCTCTCTTGGGCGAAGGAAACAACAACTGGTAAGTTTTCCTTAAAGACTTGGCGTGGTTTGTGTAATACCGTAACGTTCTGTGAACATCCAAAGTATGGAGCAAGGCCTCCCCCTGATTGGAATACTCAGGAAAATTAACTGGCAGATGGATGGATTGATTTAAAGTAAACTCAGACACCATCTTAGGTAAAAACTTAGTATTAGTATGCAAAGACACCCTGTCTTTGTGAAAAATCAAATAAGGCACTTTACACATCAGAGCCTGAAGCTCGGAAATCTTTCAAGCAAAAGTAACAACAACTAAAAATAATGCTTTTCATGACAAAAAGCACAGCTCATAACCCACAGCCGGTTCAAGGGAAGGTAAAGTGAGTTTCTCCAACATAAAATTAAGGACCCATGGAGGGATCGTGTCCAAAATGGGAGGTTTCAGATGCAAAATACTCAGTAGGAACGTACGGGATGCTTCGAGCTGGGTGACAGCTTTGCCCTCGATAGGTGCAAGGTACGCAGAGAAAGTGGAGAGGTGCACCTTAAGGGAAGAGTATCACAGGCCTGAATCTGAAAGGGAAAGGAGGTCTCTAACACCTGATTCACTGGGCAAGTGAAGGGATCCAAATGGCAAGCAGCGGCCCAAATGGAAAAGTGTTTTTCCATTTCATAGCTTAAGTGACCCTGGTGGAGGGCTTTCTAGCTGCTACCAGGATGTTAGTGACCCGAGATGAGACCCCAAAGTGGGCAATAGCTAGGTCCGCAGGAGCCACACATAGAGATGCAGGGACTTGAGGTCCTGATGGACCAGAATGCTCTAGTCCTGGGAGGCAAGCTTGTGCACAGGGGCAGGGGCACTGGAGGTTCCACCGCTAGCTGCTGCAGCAAGGGAAACCAAATCTGGCAAGGTCAGAAGGAAGCTTAGAGAATCATCTCTGCCCCCTCTATCTGGAACTTCAGCAGAACCCTCTGTGGGAGCAGGAAGGGAGGAAAGGTGTACAGAAAACTACCCCTTCCATGAGAGGGACAATGCATTTCGCCAGAAAACTCTAGGCCCGGGGTCGAGTGAGCAGAAAAGTGGCAGTTCTGCGTTGAGTGGGGACGCTAAAAGGTCCAACTCTGGATGGCCTAACCTGTTGAAAGGGGTACATGACAACTCGCTCCCGCTAAATACGCTCCCAACAATTAGTTGCCTTGCAAATCCGCTCCCGTCAATACGCTCCCACATTGCATTCATGAGAGAAAATAGCACGACACATAGTGAACACTCTCCCTCTCAAACAGCACATAAAATAGATTCAGTTTTCTTAGATACACTGCGCATCCCCAGTTTCCAATTAAGCCTATAGTGAAACCACTATAACTATGCAAAAGCTCTATAAGGTTCTTGTTTTGGACCTTCTGGCAAATATAATTTGAAGTTGATAGTGATCGCTGGTGATGGAGAGAAGGATTTACCAGCTTTCCAAATATGATTAACAAGAGATTAAATATGTTCCACCTCAACCTTGCTGTAACATAACCAGCCTAGGAAGGGTGTATAAGGGTAGGGAGCAGGCGTTCTAGCCCAGTAGCCAGTGCCTTTGCCAGGACCATAAAGGGGCATTAATGTACTGTATTTCATCGAAAGCAATTACGAGACAAAGACTTTTGAAATTACTTTAAGAATTGCCAGTGTAGGTACTTGAATTCCATAGAACCAATAAAATCAGTCAAAACATTACCTAACAGATGTGCCCCGAGACCTGAGCCCCTGATCGGGTACGCTTCGACTGCAGTGCGGCATTCCTCAATTGCTGCCGCCCACCTCACCCTCCCACGGCTGAAGTCCCTCCCAACAAGATACGGTCTGAAGCAGCACGGCTTTTCAAATTCGGCATCAGGCTGCTGCTTACTGATTGGCTGCCCACCGCTGGCCGATCTGTTTTGTAAACTTGAAAAAAAAGAAATAAAAAGAGCAACTTTTCTCTGCTAGCTTTCTTTAACTGCTCTAAATGTACACTCCTGTTCTCGTTAACTGTTGCTGTTTTTTCCGTTCACACAGGGAGCATATTGTTGGGAGCGGGTAATTAAAGGAGCGAAATGACTCAGGGATGTATTGTCGGGAGCGAGATATCAGGGAGTGTATTGTCGTGCTCCCCTGTCGAAGAGATCTTCAACCACCGAGGCTGGAAGCCTCCACTCGTGAGCCTACGACCTAGAGTGGCTGGGACTGTCCGCCAAGATGTTTTGTATGCCTGGAACATGAATGTCCAAGAGCTCAAATACCAGACTCTCATCTCCTCCCAACACATGGGGTAAGAAAGGGTCCTCCCTGCTTGTTGATGTAATACACCACACACTGCTGTCCATCTGCACCAGCAGCTGGCCTGGGAGAAGATTAGTCTAAAAGGTCTGCAGGGCGTAAAGGACTGCCTGCATCTCCAGGACATTGACATGAAGACCCTGCTTTACACCTGCCCAGGTACCCTGAGTCTTGTGATCAGCCAGATGAGCGCCCCAGCCCAGGCCAGATGCGTCCATCGTAAGAATTTGTCAGGGAGTCAGGTGCTGAAAGGAGATCTCCCGGAGAAAGTCGGCCGGATCAAGACGCCATGACAGAACCCTCCGGACCAGGTTGGGAACTAGGACCAACTGGTTCAGGTCATCTGTGCGCTGGTCCCACTGGACCCTTAAGGTCCGCTGAGGAACCCGCATATGCAGGTGGGCCAGGAGAACCGTGGCAATGGCTGCTGCCATATGGCCCAGACATCACAGAAAACCCTGGTGGGAACTTGCTGGCTGGAGGACACCCAACGGTCCTGCTCTAGCAGTCACTCCGTTCTGTCTGTGAGTAAAAAGACCTTGCCCTGGCTAGTGCCCAGGACCACCCCTATGTATTGAAGGTGTTGGCAAGGGGAGAGGCAGGTCTTCAACAGATTTACTGTGATCCCCAGGTCATGGAAAAGGTGCAGGGTGCGCTACAGGGTCTGAATCAGGCGTTACCTGGAGGAGGCTGCTAACAGCTAGTCATCCAGGTAGGGAAAGACACTGAAGCTCAGCCTCCCTAATGCCAGCGCCACAACTGCCAGACACTTGGTAAATCCCCGAGGGGCCAAGGAAGGCTAAACAAAAGGGCCCAAAATTGTAAATGGGCACCCTGAAATTTGAAGCGAAGGAAGCGACAATGGGCAGGAAACACTTGGATATGCAGGGAGGTATCCTGCATGTCCAGCAAACTGAGTCAACCCCCTGGTGCAGCGGGGTAGTAATCTTTGTAGGGTTACAATCCTGAAGCGCTTGTACTCGATGTACAGATTCAGACTGCTCAGGTCTAGGATGGGCCGGAGATCCCCTGTTTTCTTGGGGACAAGGAAGAAGTGGGAGTAAAATCCTCTTCCCCACCAAGCCTTAGTAGAGCCTGAATTTCCTCCAAAATAAAGGGCAGGTGTGCAGGAGGGTAAGTAAGGTGGACCAGAGGATTTTCTGGCGGCCACTCCAGAAACTCCAGGGTGTGACCTTGAGCTATGAGCTGGAGTACCCAGTTGTCTGTGGTCACTGCTTAACACCCTGGCAGGTGGAGAGAGAACTGACCCTCGACCACCTCCCTGGGAGCCTCAGTCGGAGGAGGGGGGGGTCGGCTAAGGAGTAACGAGGTGGGGACTGGAGTGGGCGGGGTGGCCGCAGAGCCTCGAGCAGCAGTGCCTGTGGGGGCATTAGAAGCCTTACATCTGTGTTGGTCCTTGGTGGACTGTCCTCGGGACTGTTTGCAGGAGGACTGACGAAATAAAGTACAGTTACGTAAGAACTTACCGTAACAGTAGATCTTAGAGAGAGGCTCTTGCAGTAGGTATTCACAGATAGGACTACGCCACCAGGCATCAGGACCCCATGTAAAACTTCTAGCTAGCAGTCTTTGGCAGGGGACCGCCCCCATGTAAGGTGACCGGCATCGGCATAAAGGGGAGGTCCCCCATGCCCGCCTTCCAGTTCTTTCCTGCCAAAAGAGGCAAGACAAGAGAGAAGAGGATATGCCCCCATGGAAAGGAAGAAGAGAAACTTAGGGGGACGGAGGGCCGGAATGTAATACCTACTGCAAGAGCCTCTCTTGAAGATCTACTGTTACAGTAAGTGCTCACGTAACTGTACTCTCTTCCTTCGAGAGGGCTCCTGCAGTGGGTATTCACAGATAGGACTGAGTCCCAAGCAGTCTGGAACAAGAGAAAACCAGGAGGAGGTTTGTCATCCACAACATAACCCTCAGGGCTGAGTAGGTCTCATGAGAGGAGACCCTGCAGAACAGCCAACTCGAAACCTGCTCTACGGCAAGAGGCAATGTCCAAACTGTGGTGTTTCGTAAAGGTATGGACTGAAGTCCAGGTTGCGGCTGTGCAAATGTCTGCTGCAGACACATTCTTGAAACAAGCAGCAGAGGCAGCTACTCCCCTAGTGGAGTGACCGCTGACCTGACCCAGAAGGGTCTTGTTGTACTTTTCGTAACAGAAAGTGACACAATTGGCCAACCATTTGGAAAGGCATTGCTTGGAAACAGCATTGCATTCTCGTTTGTGAGCGAAAGACACGAAAAGCTGATCAGACTTCCTGAGCTCCTTAGTCTGATTGGTGTAGTATCTCAGGATTCTGTGAACATCCAGAGTATGTAAGAGGTGCTCCCCTTGATTGGAGTGTTGCGTAAAGAAAGCTGG
Organism: Neoceratodus forsteri; assembly: GCA_016271365.2. Taxonomy (NCBI): domain Eukaryota; kingdom Metazoa; phylum Chordata; order Ceratodontiformes; family Ceratodontidae; genus Neoceratodus; species Neoceratodus forsteri. The sequence continues at coordinate 23,894,327 of CM057452.1, read as the reverse complement.
TAACTCAATGGATTGATTCAGAGTAGATTCAGCCACCACCTTAGGAAGAAACTTAGGGCTGGTACATAGAGCCACACGTTCCCTGTGGAAAATTAAATATGGGATTTTACACATCAAGGCTTGAAGCTCGGAAACACGCCGAGCAGAAGTGATGACCACTAGGAAGTGTGTCTTCCAAGAGAGGAACTTTAAGTCTGCTTCTGCTGCCGGCTCAAAGGGAGGCAGTGTGAGCTTCTCTAGGATGAAATTCAGGTCCCACAGAGGGGCAGGATTGCGCATGGGGGTCTCAGGTGGAGAACTCCTTTAAGAAAAGTCTTAGAGACTTCCAGCTGAGCAAAAGTCCTGTCTCCAAAGGGAATGTGGTAGGCTGAAACAGCTGCCATATGGACTTTTAAAGAGGAACGGCCGAGACCCAGGGTCGAAGAAGTGATGCATGTAATCCAGGATTTTGTTGGCTGGGCACGAGAAAGGCTCAAAGTCTTTAGAATGTGCCCAGATAGAAAACCGTTTCCACTTCATAGCGTAGGTGGACCTGGTGGAAGGCTTCCTGGCCTCCACCAAAATTTCCGCTACTAAGGGAGAAACTCCAAAGCATGTTCTGGCTACGTTTGCAGGAGCCATGCATGAAGATGAAGGGATTTGAGGCCTAGGTGAACAACAGTCCTCTGGTCCTGGGTCAACAAATGTTGCGACAGAGGAAGAGGAAGAGGCGGTTCCTCAGAAACTGTTGCAGAAGAGAGAACTAAACTTGCCTGGGCCATAAGGGGGCGATGGGGATCATCTGGGCCCCTTCTGATCCGAGTTTGTTTAGGACCCTCATAATCCAAGGAATGGGAAGGAAGGCATAAATGAATCTGTCCCTCCGCCAGAGAGACAGAGCATCCCGCCGGAAAACGTCTTGCCCTGGAGTGAGCGAGCAAAATACGGGAAGTTTTACATTTTGGGGGGAGGCGAAGAGGTGTACCTGAGGTGTCCCCCACTGCCGAAATACGTCGTTTGTGACCTGCTGGTCTAACTCCCATTCATGAGCCCTGGCTGAGGATCGACTAAGTTCATCTGCCAGGGTGTTTTCCACTCCCGGAACGTGAACTGTGGTCAGGATGAAGGTCATGCTGAGCTGCCCAATACCAGACTCTCATTGCCTCCCGGCATAGGGGGTAAGAATGTGTTCCTCCCTGTTTGTTGACGTACCAGACTACACACATGTTGTCTGATTGGATGAAAAAATGACCGGGAAGAAGAGCCTGTAGGGCATATAGGACTGCCCTCAGTTTGAGCACATTTATATGCAGTTTCTGCTTGAACAGGTACCAGTTACCCTGATTCCTGTGAGACCCTAGGTGGGCACTCCAGCCCCCCCCGACGCATCCGTTGTCAACATCTGGGAATGTGGAGCGATGCAGAATGGAGCTCCCAGACAGAGGTTCTCCTAAACTATCCTGTTTAGCCGATCACTAGAAACAGGGGACGTACCCAAAGACTGGAGGATAGCAGATGTAGTCCCCTTATACAAAAGTGGGAACAAAGAGGAAGCGGGGAACTACAGACCAGTCAGCCTCACCTCGGTAGTGGGGAAGATCATGGAAGCACTACTGAAGGAGAGATTGGTGGAACATCTGGTTGTCAATGGACTACAGGACCCAAGGCAGCATGGTTTCACCAGGGGGAGGTCATGTCAGACCAACCTCATTGAATTTTTGACTGGGTGACTAGGGAGGTGGATCAGGGAGGGCAGTGGACATGGCCTATCTGGACTTCAGCAAGGCCTTTGACACTGTGCCACATAGAAGACTACTGCACAAACTGGGGAATATGGGTGTGGGCAGGACAGTAGTGTGGTGGGTAGGTAACTGGCTGGCAGCAGGACACAGAGGGTGGTGGTAAATGGCTGTCACTCCACAGAGGGAAGAGTGACCAGTGGGGTACCACAGGGATCAGTGCTGGGACCGGTACTATTCAATATCTTCATCAGTGACATTCAGCAGGACCTAGAAGGCAGAATTTCACTGTTCGCTGATGACACAAAGCTCTGTAACAGAGTAGACACACCAGAGGTGTAGACAGAATGGGAAGGACCTGCAGAAACTTGAAGAATGGTCAGGGTTTGGCAGTTGAAATTCAATGCAAGGAAGTGCAAGATAATGCATATGGGGCACAAAAACCCTGGCACAATATATCAGTTGGGGGGTGAGGATATAGCATGCACCAAGCAGGAAAGGGATCTTGGAGTTATCATCTCTGGTGACCTCAAGGCAGGGAAACAGTGTGACAAGGCAGCAGGTAAAGCAAATAGGATGCTGGGATGCATAGGCAGGGGCATCACCAGCAGGAAAAGGGAGGTCATAATTCCACTATACAAGACACTAGTGAGGCCACACTGGAGTACACTGTGCAGTTCTGGAGACCTTACCTACGTAAGGACATAGACAGGGTAGAGAAGGTTCAGAGGAGGGCAACAAAGATGGTGCATGGATTGCATCACAAGTCCTATGAGGACAGGTTGAAGGCACTGAACATGTACTCCCTTGAGGAGAAGGAGGAGAGGGGATATGATAGAGACCTACAAGTATCTTACAGGGAGGAACAGGTGCAGGAATGCACTATTTTTAGCGAAAAAGATGTTCCAGGACTAGAGGGCATGGGATGAAGTTGGAGGAGGATGATTCAGAGGAAGCGTGAGAAGAATTTCTTCACAGAGCGGGTGGTGGACAAGTGGAACACCCTGCCAGAGGAAGTGGTGGGGGCTGAAACAATCACGGGATTTAAGAATGCATGGGATAGACATAAAGGAATTCTGGAGGTCAGGGGTAAGGGGCAACAGACTTCCTGGAAAACATAAACTGAACTCACAAACTTAAATGGGCAGACTGGGTGGGCCATAGGCCCTTATCTGCCGACACTGTCTATGTATCTATGTATCTATGTAAACCAACCACCAGTGCAAGCCCCTGGTCATGGGATACGACACTAGCACCTCTTGGTCTAGATCGTCCGTAGTTTGGTCCCATTGTGACCGAAGTGTCCATTAAGAGATCCTCATATGAAGCCGAGCAAATGGAACTGTTGGAATGGCAGCCGCCATGAGCTCGAGGAGGCGGAGGACTAACCTGGCTCCGACTCGTCGGTGACTGGACAGAAGATGAGCCTGATTATGAAGGATCTCGACCCTGTCTGGAGGTAAAAAGGCTTTGCCTGTGGTCGTGTCCAGTATCACCCCTATAAATTGGAGGTGTTGGCAAGGGACAAAGTGGGACTTGGCCTGGTTCAATCAATCAATCAATCAATCACTTTATTTAACCAGGCATAAACATAATTGAGCAAGCTCATTTTCAAGGTGGTCCTGGGAATGATGGTAATACCCAGGCTGGTAAAAACCTGCAGGGTAAGGGAAAGGGAGTGCAGGAGTTCTTCCCAGGATGGGGCTGCCAGGAGCCAATCGTCCAGGTATGGGAAGACCTGCAGGCCCTGGGTACAGAGGTGGGCCGCTACCACTGACAGGCATTTGGTAAATACTTGGGGAGCCAAGGAGAGACCAAATGTGAGGGCCTTGGACTGGTACTGGTCCCCCTGAAAAGAAAAACTGAGGTATTTGCGATGGGAAGGGCATATGGGGATATGCAGGTGCGCATCTTGCACATCCAGAGCACCTAGCCACTGTCCCGGCTGTGGTAACGACAGAAGGCTCTGCAAGGAGAGCATTCTGAAGTGTTTGTACTCCACGAACATGTTCAGGGAGATGAGGTCTAGGATTGGACTCAAGTCTCCCATCTTCTTTGGAAGTAGAAAGAAATGGGAATAGTAACCCATCCCCCAAAGATGGGTGTGGACTGGCTCTATCGCAGCCTTCGACAGAAGTGACAGGATTTCTTCTAGAACCAGAGGAAGATGTTGCGGGGAGTAAGATGACTGAAGGGGTGGTTTTCGAGGAGGCTTCTGTAGAAACTCTATCGAGTGTCCGGCAGATATTAGCTGGAGCACCCAAGCATCTGATGTTATCAAGTTCAAGTTTATTGCAGGAAAACTCCATTGAGCAAGCTCATTCACAAGGAGGTCCTGAAACAGATATACAGACAAGTACACAATTCATATAGAGAATAACATAACAGTACTTAATATACAATAAAAATTCCATGTGGTACATAATGCTCAGGATAAAAAGTAACAGTATTGGTATAAAGAGTGTGAGCCTATGGAGAGGCATAAGGAACAGGAGGAGTAGGAAGTACAGTACAGGTAAAAGGGGGGGGAGGATTGGGTGGTGGTGAAGTGGGGACTACTAAGAAGGAGAAAGAGTTTAAAAACAGCTACAAGTATCTTTTAGTTTATCAACAGCTATCCTTTTGAAGACGTTAACAGGGACAATACTGGATAATTTCAGTGAGGATTGTAACCGATTCCAAACGGTTGGAAGGGAACATGAGAGGGCGCATTTACCAAAGGAGATCCAGAGTTATCCTCTCCCAATCCGGCAGATGGGAGGAGAATCTCCCCCTACTGGTTCCTCTGGAATGGCCAGAGGCAGAGGGAGAGGCAGGGAGTCAGGAGGTGTGGGGCAGTGCAGCAGCCGAGGCTCCTGTGGACTTTTGCTGGGGGGGGAGCCTTGGTTGCTGGAGGGGCCCGACGTTTGTTAGCGCGCTTTCCTTGAGGCTTTTGGTTTTGTCAGGTTTGGCGACGAAAAGGACGTCACTGCCCCTGAGGGGGCCTGTACAAAGTCTGGACTGACTTTAGTGCAGTGCCCTTCTCCTGCAGTTTGGTTATGATGTCTTTGACATCACCCCCGAACAGCACCAAATCCATGAAGGGAGCATCCTGTATAGCGGACTGTACTTCAGGGACCAATCCTGACAAATGGAGCCAGGCATGACACCGTAGGCCTACAGTGAAAGCTGAGCTCCTACCAGCTGTGTACACCACGTTGTAGGTGGCACAAAGCATGTGCCTATGGGCCAAATGAGCGGAACGGACTCGGTCTCCCAGTTCCTGCTTAGTCTGTGAATCAGGTAGGGAGTCCAGCTTGGATTCCACCTGGCTAAGGATGGACTTCTGGAAATCCCCCATGTGGCCGACGTAGTTGAGGGCCCTGATACCTAGGGTCAAAGAGGAGTAAATCTTCTTCCTGTATTGATCCAGAAGACGGGATTCCTTGTCAGGTGGGGACGAGCTCAGATGTTTGGGGCTGGCGGAGTGGCCGTGGGCGGCGCTAATCACAACCGAATCCGCCTAGGGGTGAAGACTAAGGAAATGTTTACCCTCCGGAGCCTGGTATAGCCTATCCACCTTCCTAGCGCAGATGGCTTTTTCCAAGTGGTGGAGACAAGATCTGCATAAGGCTCTGTCCAGGGTGGGATCAGTGCGGGAGCGGTCTCGGGCAGATCCAGATGAGCAGCGAGTTTCATACGCTGTGGGTCTGGCTCCACTGATTGCCACTAACGTGTCTCCTGGATCTTCCTCAAGAGTTCCAGAAAAAAAGGTCCTCCAGAGGGGACTTCGGAGGGTCCCTTGGCCTTGGGCATTCTGGAGTATGGGACTCGTCTCCATGATCAGAGTGGTCGGACTCCGAATCTGACTCAGATGGCTCTGAGGTAGAGGAAGAAGAAGACTCCTCCCTGGGAGGGGGAAGGAATGACCCCGCTGAGGAACCCTGGGGGTGCATGTCCTCCCCACACCAGGCACCAGAAGGTTCTCCTCTGGCATCAGGTAAGGGGGAGGGAGTCTCCCGTCTCCGATGCAGGGGGTTCGGCGTAGGGACCGACGTCGGGAGACGACTCTTGACCTCCTTGGTGAGCTGAGCCTTGGCCTCAGCCCACCAGGAGGCCAAGTCTCCTTCAGATCCGCCCGCGGCTGTGGAGATAGTGACCAGGCAGGGGTCAGACATGGGTAGTTGAGGTACCTGTGAAAAGAGTATCCGTAGCCTAGCGGTGGGAAGCCCAGCGTCAGGTACTGCGGCGTTGGATACCAAGAAGCCGGGTACTGCAGCACCGGGTATTGCAGTGTTGGGTACCCCGGCGCCAGGGGCTCTGATGGAGCAGAGGGTTCTGGCAAAGGCCCTGCTGGTGGACCTGACGGGGGAGGCGTCAGTCCTATGGGCGTCGGGCCTGGTGTGGGAAGACCGCTGGATGAGTCCGACAGTCCTGACGGAGTAACAGGTCTTCCGTCAGGCAAAGGGATGCCGGAGGGCAGGGTCGGGGTGGCCGGCATCAGTCCCGGCGTAGGAGGGGGGGACCCCAACGGCACTATCCCGAGGTCATCAGTCTCGACCGGGGAAGGAGGGTTGAAATCCTGGGTGAGAACTGAGGGGACGCGGGAACCTCAATAAGCAATGGGGTTATCCGTTGAGGACAGCATGGGGCGTCAGACGTGATGATAGGGTCTGACATAGGCAGTTTGACCGGGCAGTCGTCGGAGGAGCCGGCAGCCATCTTGTCAGCAGTGTCCGGGCGGACGTCGGAGGAGCCGGTGTCCAACTTATCGGACTCCCTGTCCAAGGAAGGCTGTGAAGGAGTGGCGGCCTTGTCGGAAGGGGGTTGGGCTGGGTGATCACCCAAAGAGGTGAGCAGCTTAGCAGCCCTGTCCAGGCAGGCATCAGTAGGACCGACGTCTGACTTACCGGACCCACTCAGACCGGAAGGCCGCGGTGGAGGAGTGGCCTTGGCGGGAGCGGAGGCCTCCTTTGTCCCGGAGGCTCCCAATGGGCCTGAGTGCGAGCCCGACGGGAGGGGCGACGTCTTCTTGGTAGCCACCAAAACGGCCATCAAGGAGCGATCCCCTTGAGGGGCAGATACCTGGAGGGCTACGACTCCAGCCAAAGTCGCAGCTGCTGTGGAAGACGAATCCCTCTCCCAGTGCTTCTCCTTTTCACGCTTCTTTTTGTGGCTTTCGGGGGAAGTTGACGCCTGCCTAAGTTTTTTCAACTCCTTCTCCGTGGATGCCATTTTCTTCTTAAGGAGATGGGCTTCCAAGGACTGCTGCTTTCACTTGCAGGTAGCCGAGTTGAATTTCTGGCAGTGCTGGCACTTCTCCACGGGGTTGTCCGGGTCTAGACAGAAGCGGCACAAGGAGTGGCCGTCCTTTTGTGGAAGCTGGGAACCACACGAGTCGCACTTGTTTTTATGCGATTCAGAGGGCGTCAGGGACGACATACACAGCAGATGATATGAGAAAAATAATAAAATCGAGAAAAAGGGTCAAAAAAGTTGGAAACTTTATAACCGACAAAGGTACTGACGAGCGCTGTTCTACCGTGAGGAACTTTCACAAGCCGACGGCGGGAAAGGACTGTAAGGCAAGCGTGGGGGACTGCCCCTTTATACCGACGCTGGGGCAGTCCCCCGCCAGAGACTGCTAGCTAGAAGTTTTCCGTGGGGTCCTAACGCCTGGCGGCTTAGTCCTATCTGTGAATACCTACTGCAAGAGCCCTCTCGAAGTAAGATCTGACATTTGTTCACTATAGGCTGCGTATAGCAGAGCAAATGAACTGACCTAAGGGCCTTACCTGACTCCTGCAACTTAGAAATAAGGTCCTGGACATCACCCCCAAAGAGGACTGAGCTCTGGAAGAGAGACTCTAAAATGTTGGTCTGGACATCCGGGGCAGAACCAGAAACCCAGAGCCAAGAGTGGTGTTGGAGGCAAATTCTGGCAGCAGCCCCACGCCTGGAGGCATTGACAGCATCGTAAGATGCCCCGAGGACATGGTTGCCCAGATCTGAACCTGACTTCATGAGCTGGGCAAGCTGTGTCTTGGTGGAATCTTCAGGCAGCGTCTGGACCAGGTTCCTGGCCTGGTCCCAGATGGCATTCTGGTACTGCACCATATGGGTCAGATAGTTGATTGCCCTAATGGCCAAAGTAGCAGAGGCAAAGACCCATTTGACAATCTCTTTTTTTCTGGTAACTGGGTAAGGCCCACTAGGCACAAGTGCCCGTTTTCAGGGGTGACCCGGGAGCACTGGGGTTGTTAAGTGACTTGCTCAGAGTCACACAGTATGCAAGTGGAAGCTGTAGGAATCAAACCCAGGTCTGCTGGATGTAACAAGCTAATTACCCTAACCTCTAGGCTATACTGCCAGCCCAGTCTGGTCCAGCTGTCAGGATACCCAGTCTAGGAGGAGAGCACTAAGGTGCTTGGACTTCTTAGTTCAGTCATGGGCAGCATTAATGACCACATGGTCCACCTTCGGATTACTCCCCAAGAAAGGCTTACCAGCCAGGGCATGGTAAAGCTGATCCACCTTTTTAGGAAGAGGTGGAATGGAGGAGGGGTGAGCCCAAGCCGCTCGGGTGACATCCTCACAGGACTCAATCAAGGGTGGCACCACAACAGGCAGGGCGTCCTTTTGCCTGAGAAAAAAAGCCAGATGATGCCTTTCTGGGTTCAGTTCCTCCGTCTCCCATCCCATAATGGGGCTGGCAGTATAGCCTAGAGGTTAGAGTAACGAGCTGTGAATGCGTTTGGTACATCCAGCAGACCTGGGTTTGATTCCAACAACTTCCACTTGCATACTGTGTGACTCTGAGTAAGTCACTTCACCTCCCCAGTGCTCCCAGGTCACCCCTGAAAACAGGCACTTGTGCCTAGCGGGCCTTACCTGGTTACCAAAGGCTAACAATAAATAAATAAATAATGGACTGTATGTCCATAAAGGATGGGTGATCCGGGGGGGGAGATGACAGACTTGGGTACTTCCTTGGACTGGTCCTCCTCTGACGACAGCTCCCCTTGGGAAGAGGAAAATCCCAGAGAAAAGGAGTCATCCCCAGAGGACTCACTATTTGGGACCGGTGTCAGAGGCCGGAAATCATCCCTCCTAGAGCTGGTGCCAGTGTCTGGACAGGCACTGGAGGACCCAGTCGTATGGGGTACACTCGGGCCATCCCCACTGTTGTCCATGGGAGGGCATCCAGGGCCGGGGAGCACAGCCTGCAGAAGGGCCTTGAGGGACGGGGGTCTGCTTCTGGATTAATGACCACCACATCAAAAACAGGATGTTAAAGTCTACCTCTGGCATAAAATTATATATTGGTAGAAAGGGCAAGGAAGGCATTGGGTTATGGTACGACGGCTGAGGAGCCTGAGACGGGTAACCTGGTGTAGGCTCATCCAGTGCCAGGAAGGGATCCGGCAGTGGGTGAGCAGGTGTCGTATGCGGTGAAGATGGCAGTCGAGGTAATGCTGGAATCGGGCCCGCAGACTGGGGCACTGGTAGCACAGGTGGTGGCCTGACAGGTAATGGCCTAGAGGGCCCTGGCGAAAGGCCAGGTGACGCCGGCACAACAGTAGAGGTGGAAACAGTGGTCATCTGCCTCAGGAACTGCTTGTCAGAACTGGTGTTGATCCCAGAATTGGGAGGCGACGAAGGCAGAACTGTGGCTGGGGGAACAACGGGAACAAGGCTGCCTCCCCCCCCCCAAGAGCCCTGAACTGGCCAAGCCATCTGACTGACAGTTCACAGAAGTTGTAACTTGGTAATAAATTACCTTCTCAGATTCTTGGTGGAATGGCACAATAGGAAGAGACAACAGACAAGTGGTACTCATTTAATAAATGGAATTTATTACAGATCAATAATACAGGCTTACTACCAACAGTGTAATCACTGGGAGAACTACCAGTTTTCCTTACCTAAGTAATGCAGTCTCTCTTCTCAGAGAAGTTACATGCTACAGAAGGTCTTACACCTCAATAACTGCTGTAGCAACAGCTAAAGAAGAAACATAAAAAGTACATAATTGGCCAAAAACAGGTGGTCCAACTATCCTAACTAACATGAGAAGTTGCTTAGCTTGCATAGATAATGTAATATAATAGGGCTTCTATAAGTCCCAGGGTCAGTAGCAATTACAATGATGCACAAGCACTAAAGATGGCACTGTTGCCTTACTTAAAAGAATAAAGTAAAAATAGAGTAAAAAGCATCTCTCATAGCTAAAATATATCAGTAAAACATAATAAAGCATAACATGCATTAGTAGAACACAGATCCTGACATTTATGCTTATACGACAAGTGTCTTTGCCCTAAAGTTAGTATATATACCTACATAGGTTGCTGTCCGTGAGGTGGGGGTAAAATCAGGAATGCTGGGCCATGGATAACAAAGTCAAGGGCCTGAGCATCAGGGACTGGGGAGCAGGAGACAAAGTTCCCTGCCCCAAAGAGCAGCCGCCCAAAACAAAGATAATGGTAGTCGGCTGAGTCACTGGGAGCTCAGAAAGAGTGAGGGCTGGTGGGGCTGGAGGTGCTGACCCCCATGGGAGGACACTGCTGTGGTCACAGGTTTGTGGGGTGACCACGACCAGGAAGCAGACCAGGCCCTATTTCGGTGTTTGTTGCAGTGCTTGTGCTTTCCTCGACTTCTCCTTGTGGGAAGAAGAAGAAGAAGAGGCCCCGGAGGACTGTGCCGACGAGGCCGAAGAGCTCCTGGCCTGCAGCTCTTTCTCCATAGCAAGCAGCTTCTGCTTAAGAAGGTGGTTCTCCAACGTTTTTAAATCGATGTCTCTGAGTGGCCTGGCTGAATTTCTGGCAGTGCTGGCAGGCTTCGATGTCATGGCTGGGGCCTAGGCAGATCAGGCACAAAGAGTGACTGTCCTTCTCAGGGATCGGTTTGTGGCAGGCACACTTTGTGGAGCGGTCGGAAGCAGTCGAAAGATGGAGTGGATGGAGAAGACATAAACCCATTGAAGAGAACACTGAAAATTCGATGTTTAACACTGAAGAAAAAATGAAAATAAAAAAGGTGCAAAAGAGCGGGAATGGCTGTCGACTGTAGCTGTGACATTCACTGAGGTCTGACGTGCACAGGTCGATGATGGGAAAAGAACTAAGGTGGGGTGTTGGGGACCGCCCTCATATACAGTCTAAGCTGACGTCAGATGACTGACATCAGCTTTACTAGGTAAGTGAGGACAAAAGGAAGCTATGAAGCCTATCTTGATCGTCCCCCACATTTGTGGGAACAAATTGGCTGGGGGCGGTTCCCCTTGGTAGACTACTAGCTAGAAGTTTTCTGTGTGGTCCTAGTGTCTGGTGGCAAGGTCCTACCAGTGTGGCCTGTTGCAAGAGCCTTCCTCAAAGTACTGTAAGATCAACATACTCCTGATGGTGGCGAGAGAGCTCAGATGGAAGACACTACTGAGGTTCTCTAGGGTCCCACGATTATTGCACACTACTCCCTTTGGAGTCTGACAGATGTAGGAGGGGTTGCAGAAAAAAGGAAGACAATCACCACATTTTCTGGGCATGCCTTGAGCTGCAACCTTTTTGGGCTGAGAATACCCAGGCCTGTTTAGAGCTCCATGGTACTAATATCCCTCTCCAGTTTGAAAACCTTGTGTTGTGTCTTGTCCCTGGGGGGTCTTGCTCCCCCAGGAAGAAATATCTGTACCAAATATTAATAATGGAGCTTTTAAAACCATAAGAAGGGTCCAACAAAAGAATAATGGGTTAACATCATTAAGGAAATCAGGGTAATGGAAGACAGGTTTGTCAGCATAAATTTTGCATATGATGGTGAAAACTTGGAAAATACTAACCAGATGGCAAAAATTGGATGCATATGCTGTATAAATTACCCATAGTTCTTATTTCAGTCTATACAATGTGCTATGTTGGTGATGTTTAATATACATGTCCTCTTCTCTATTTTCTACTACTACCATGTAACGAGCCACAATTTACTGTATGATCTTACTTCCTGGGGGGTAATTCACAACTTCTTATACTCACTGGAGACAGATCTATCAAAATATGTCAAGATATCAACTGTCTGCAACCTGCAGTATTTTTTACTGCAAGTATATAATAAAATATATGTTTAAAACACACATTTTTAGCAGAGCTTAGGGCAAAATGCAAATGAAAACCAGTTAATCTAATTGCTTGCCAATTTTGTGGAAGTTGGGCAACTTTTCAGGTTCTGCAGACAGATTTCCCTCTTAGATATACACTTATATTTTTAAATATCTTCATGATAAGAAGATCAGGAACATTTTCTGCTTCCAGCAAACAGCTATAATTTTCATTAGCACGCATCAAAAATTATGAATTCCTTTGACTTCCTATCACTGAGTTTTATTTCTGTCAGACATACCCACAGACATATAAATGTTTGTTTGCGTTGCTAGGAAGGAAAACTTTGGCCAACAATGTTCTTACCCCAAGGACATATAATGCTGAATGTCTTCCAAGTTTAGTGAAAACTGGATATGTGATTCTCAAGATTACAATGAAGCTGCCAATCATAGCCAAAAACTTACAGCCAAATAAGTCAAAATGAAGGAGAATCAGATAAAGAACTCATAAAACTGAATATCTAGAGCATGCTGCATGGGGAATGGGGGCCGGGGTGGGATACATTACAATTCTTGATCTTTTCAGTCAGAACCAGTTTGTGAGACCCATCAGGTTCAACATGGAGCCTCTAAGGTTAATCATTGCAGCAATCTATCCATACGATTTTATAACATACACATAGCCCTATTGCGTGTTTAGCTACACAACCCAATTTGACAATTGCACCAGAAATTTCTCAAGTTTGCCATCCAGGATCAACGCTTTTAGTACCAAGGCTCTCCCCATTGGGTTAGTCTCCACCTCAAGAGTTTTCATAAAAATCTTAGTCGTTGTGGTGGCTCTCCTTCGGTGGAGGGGCACCACATTTATCCATATCTGGGTGATGAGGATCTGAGTGGTCTTCAAATAATTAGCCCTTCACTTAGTTTGCGGGCCTTTACAGATTCTAGAGGAACATGGCTGGATGATGAACCGAGAGAAGAGTTCCATTCAGCATTCTCAAACCCTGACGCCATCAGAGCATGATTCTGGACAGATCTGGCATGAGTGTTTTTCTCTCTCAGAACACAGTGAACACTTCACAGATAAGATTTGCCAGTTCAGGGTGTACAAAGTCTTGTTAGTCCACGTGTCTTAAGATTTTAGGTTCAACGACAGATACCACAGAGATGGGTACTTTGGTCAGACTTCAGATGAAATCTCTTCAGCTCTTCCTCCTATCTCATTTGTCACCACCTTTGGAACAGTACCAAGCTCATTGAAGGGGTCTCCATTAGCTCTAGCAGGGCAGCTCATTCTGACCACTGATGCCAGTCTGACAAGCTGGGGCACAATACTAGACCAGATTCCAGTACTGGGAGTCTGATCATCAGAAGAACCAAACCTCAAAATCAATGCCCTGGAGACCAAGACCAGAGTTGCTTTTCGGCATTGAGGCACTTCAAGGACACAGTTCTTCAGAAATCAGCAAAGACCTGATTTGACAATGTAGTGGCCGCTTACATAAACAAGCAAGGAGGCACAAGAGACAAAATGACGCTGACAGATGCACACTAAACAAAAAAAAAAATACTTCTTCAATGGGCTGAAGCCGATCTAATCTCTCTCTGCGGTCCAACTGGCGGGACAGCTCAACTGTCAGGCAGACTGGCTCAGCCACCAGTGGGTTCATCCAGAAGAATGGTCTCCAGATCAAGAGATATTTCTGAGTCTTTGTTGCAGATCCAGGGATCCAAAGAGAGATCTGTTTTCCTTCTAAAGCAATGCTTACGTGGCGAGATTTTTCAATTGGTACAGATGCCCAGTAGCGGAAGCAATGGACACTCTATCACAACCATGGATTTTCAGCAAGACATATCTGTTCCTGCCTTTTCCCTTATTCCCGGTGGTGCTTAGAAAAATTTGTCTTTTCCATGTGTTGTTCATTCTATTAGGCCCAGAGTAGCCATGAGGGCCACAGTTCTCAGTCTTATTAAGTCAGACAACCTACGTGTCTTCTGACTTCTTTCATAGCACAGTCTTCTGTGTCAAAGTCCGTTGTTTCATCCCAATCCGGCATGGCTCCAGCTGACAACTTGTCTCTACAGAGGGGGAGACTTCTCAAGAGAGGATATTCTCAGAGTGGCTGATACCTTACTAATGAACTATTTAAAAAAAAAAAAAGGGAAACATTCTACCTTGGCAGAATGCCACCTGCTATATTTTGGACCCTGGGCATACTCGTCTGTTGGCGGACTGCCAAGTGGCCCTGGGTCTGACCTTTGCTGGTATCATCCAGTGTTGCTCATTGGAGGGTTGTCTCCCCCTAGTTCTTAAAAAAGTCATGGTGAGACCACTACTGAAAAAGCCATCATTGGACCTGCATGTGCTGGCAGATTACAGGCCTTTCTCGACCTTCTGTTCCTAGGAAAGGTTATCGAGAAGGTGGTGGCAACGCAGCTGCAGTCTCACCTCGAGAGGTTTTAAATCAATGAACCATTCTAGTTGGGCTTCAGACTGCGTCACAGTAAATAGACTGCTCTTGTCTAGGTGTCTGATGATCTGCTGTTGGCGAGGGACAGGGAGCTGCACTCTACCTTTGTTCTTCTGGATCTCATCAGCTTTATATACCATGGATCATTGGGTGTTGATGGAACACCTTGGAAAATATTGGGGACTCAATTGGACACCTTTAAAGTGTTGCATTTCTGAGATCCACCTGTCTGTGACCTGTTCACACACAAATTAGTGTAGCTGGACACAATTGCGCGTTATGTATCGTATCCGTTAATTATGTAGTGTCTCAGTGTTTTGTAACTTGTATTTTGACCAGTATGATGGCCTATTATGGTACCTGGTAGCTTATGTTATTTCACCTTATGTATACCCCCCTGTACTGTAATTCCTGTACCTTACCTTGATGCTTGCTTACTGTTGTGTTCTACCTATATCTGTATTGCTTATTGTGCTATTCTGTGGCTCAGCTCATGACTGAAAACAGTCCTCTGGATCAGTGCACTTACCCAGTCACCAAACACATAAATAAATAAAAAAAAATCTGTTGGAAAGTATTCCTGTCTCCTGCAAAAAGGTTGCATTTTAACTGCAGTGTCTTTTAATCCTTAAATATTGACCAAGAGGAGTACTGCCTATGAGACTGTGAGGGTGACAGCTGTCTGCTCTTAAGAGACTGCTGCCTGCAACTGGTGTCCTATAAGGCGGTGTCATGACTTTCTTTTCATTACTGATGCTACAGTTTTATATCCACATATTTTATACTTGTAAGGTCTGCTTTATAGGTGCATTACAAGTTAAAGAGAGACTCCCACCAAAAGTTCTACATTGTAGAATTAGAATAAGCATATCCCAAATAAATCTCATACCAAAAGTTAGGTTTCTACGTGACTTTGTTTTAAAGTTATGAGCTATTTTGTAATCCTGATTCACTACCTGTTCAAAAAAGCCACTTTCAGTGAAGAGCCACTGATGATGTCATATCCTGAACCCACGGTCCAGTCCTCCCTATCAGCAACCTTGTACGGACCTGCTTCTCCACAGTTTAAGAAACTGTAGCTGTAGTAATCCTTTAAAAAAAAATTGACATCGGGTTGGCTGCAGTGCTCGTGTTTCCAGAATGTTCAGATGCATGGCACTGTACTTTACAACACGTCAGAAGGTGGTTTTGGAATGCAGCACTGAACCAAGGCATAGAATGTCAAGGCAGTGCACCATTTTAAATTGTTGGGAGGGACATGCAATCCAGGGATGTGCCATCTGAAAATGTTGTGGGACAATCAGTCTTGGAACGCGACAGGGACACACGTTTCGAGGAATTTGGTGAGGACTGGATATTTCAGAATACAGTAGGGATGCATGCTGTCGAAATATGAGAGGACACACCAGATTATACTGAAACTGCTTGCCCCTGCCACATTTCAGAATTTTACGCACCCAATATATTTCAAAAGTGTGCATCACATGCCCACCACATTCCAACATTATGTGTCCCAGCTACATTCTAAAATGATGCATCCCTACCACATTCCAAAATTGCACACCCTCGCCACGTCCTGAAATGGCGCATACCTGCCAAATTCCAAAACTGCACATCCCTACCAAGATGTTTCAATGCCTCATTCCAAAATTGTCACTGCCACATTCCTGAATTGTGCATCACCACCACATTCCAAAATTATGCGTCACCGCCAAATTCCGAAACTGAGCATCACTGCCACATTCTGAAACTACACGTCACTGCCAGATTCCAATACTGTACACCACCGCTATATTCTAAAATTGTGCATCACCACTGCATGCCTAACCTGTGCGTTACCGCCACATTCCGAACGTGTGTGTCACTGCCTGATTCCAAAACTGTGCATCACGGCTGCATTCTAAAATTGCACATCACCACCGTATTCCAAAATTCTGCGTCACCGCCTCATTCTGAAATTGTGCATCACCACCGCATTCCAAAATTATGTGTTCCAGCTACTTTCTAAGACTGTATCACTTCTGCATTCCACAGTTGCAACCTGGTGACATTTCGAAATCTCATACTTCCAGTATTCTAAAAATTGCACACAACTTTGTCATTCTAAAGCCATGTTTGCCGCTGCATTCCAACCCCCATCGCATTCTGAAGTACTATACCCTGCATCTACACATTATGGAAGTGCATGTGCTGACTAACCTAGTGTCGGTTTTCCTTTTTCAGATGTTTACTACAACTGTAGTTTTATGTAACATAGGAGAAATATGTCATATAAGGTAGCGTGCAGGGAGGACTAGGTTGTGAGTTCAGGTGATGGCATCGTCAGTATTTCTTCTCTGAAACTGGCTTTTTTGAACAGGCAGTGAATTAAGGGTTACAAGATGACTTGTAACTTTTAAATGAAGTAACTTACAGATCTGATTTTTGGCATTAGGCTGATTGAGGATATGCTGATCCAAATTCTGAATTAATTGACGCCAAAAATGTTGGCCTCAGTCCCTCTTTAAGGTTGTTTTTGTTCAGCCAGTTTATAAATTAACTCTGGGATGGTGTCCATGCCCCCACCTCAGTCATACATGACATCGTCAATAAAGCAAAACCAACATACAATGTTTCTGAAGTGGGGGTTGGAGTCCTGAAAAATTACCTGCTGCTCCTACCAAGCTAAAAAGAGGTTTGCAGAGATGGTGTGAGTGCTGCTGTCATGGCTGTACCTCACTGTTGTAGATAGACTTTATTGTCAAAACAAAAGTAATCGTGTCTCAATACAAACTCTAAAAGTTGCAAAATAAGGTCTCTGGGAGCATTCTTATTTCAGTGTTAGAATCAAAGAATTCTTTGCTAGTCGTTAGACCTAGTTCATGTTCAATGCATGTGTACAAGGACACTGTGTCTATGGTTAACCAGCAGAACTTCTCATGCCATTCAAAACCTTCAATTTTATTCAGTAAATATGTGGCATCTCTGATGTAACTTGGGGTCTTCACCACCAACTGTTTGAGAAAATGGTCCACAAATCTAGAAGGACCCTCACTTAGCAACCCAATCCCATAGACGATTGGTCACCCCAGAGGGTCCCTCACAGACTTGTGAACCACAGGTAAAAGTGTACACCATTTCATCCTCATTGACCCACTCCTGACTGCACGCACTCTCAATTATATCATACAATCCATTTTTAAAGACTAATGTGGGGTTAAACGTGAGATGTCTGTAGCAACTGATGTCAGAGAGTTGTCTCAGAATTTCAGTGACATGTTTACTGGTGTCTTGAACAACTACTATTTCACCCCCTTATCTGCCTGCTTGATAGTGATTTCATGCATTTCTTTAAGTTGTTTCAATGCATTCAATTCTTTGGCAGATAAGCTGGAGAAGGGTGGTTGCCTGACTTGAGAGAAAAGTTGTTCTACATCCTTTTTAAGCATTTTTTCAAAAACCTTTACTGCTGGATGTCCGAGTGTACTAGGACAAAGGGTACTTTACCTTTCAGACCAGTATCAGCTGTTGGAATAAATTCATGACTAACTGTGGGTGACATATTTCGTAGTATATAATCAATGTCCTCTAAAGAGTTGTTACCCCCATGTTTTCTTGTTCAGTATTCAGTGTTTCACAAACCAAGTCCAGATTCCCTTCAAAGTTTGAATCAACCTCTCTCACTTGGATATTCTCAAATAGATCCATGGTGGCGTTCTGCTGAGTAAGTTCTTTATTTCTGAAAAAGATTTGTAAGTCTATTTTCTGCAGTAATATAAATAAGTCCACCTGAGTCTCAAAGGGGACACGTCAAGTCATGGTGGTCATGTCACTGCATGACACCTCGCCCGGACTCTTCGTTCCGGTGTGAATCACCACCCTGCACAATTCGTCCTCAGCTGAGTCTGTTTTCCTAATATTTATCTTGGGGGGCAAATTGTGCAGGGTGCCGATTCATGCCAGAGCGAAGAGTCCGGGGCGAGGTGTCACGCAGTGACATTACCAGCATGAGTTGTCATGTAGCCAGTGTCAAAGGGGTCTGATTTAGCTGTGGGAACAAACAAAAGTCCTCTGCTGAGGAAATGTACCCGTGGTCCTGTGAAGTGGATTGAAGAAATATTTAGTACTTATTGGGTCTGCGCTTATCTCCGAGGGGCCTGTTGCTGTCTGCTCTTTTCTTTTACTGTGCCTTGTTTAATGGCACCTTTCCCTTGTTTTGCGCTGTGTGGCTGTTTGGTTTGTTGTGGAAGTTCCCGAGCAGGTCTCCTACTCCTGTGCATCTTTCACTGAAAAAATAAAAACTCAGTTGTCCACCAGGTAGTTGCATACATTTCCTCCAGTTTCTCTCCGTCTCCTGTACTGGCTCCAGGATCTCCCTCTGCTGTGGGACCAGTGTTTTTTCTCCCAAGACCCCACATCTTCTCCCTCACAGTCCTGTCGGTCAAGCTTCAATTTATTTGTCTTCCTCTCTTCGATCTGAGTTTTCACATTCATATTTCTCTCTTGTAAAGCTTTATTGAGGTGCGTTAGCTCAGGTGCTGATTTGCTTGAGTTTAGTTCTTTTTTCCTGCTCTGTTAATATTTCACTAATTCCTCTGTTGCCAGTGAGTTTTTCCACCTTTCTGTCACATCCTCATCAAGTAGTCCTGAGATGGGTGCTTTATAGACCCTCAGATCTCTTGGTATTCTGCCTACTTGAATGTATTTTTCCAGTGTCATCTGGTCAAACCAGACACCTGCTTCTTGGAGGAAAAGTTAGAAACACAGAAACATAGAAAGTGACTGCAGAAGGAGACCAATGGTCCATCTAGTCTGCCCAAGAGTTTCCGAGATCAGCTACCAATCTCAGGATCTAGCCCCCCACCCAGCTTTTGACTGTTCCCAACCCCTTGATTACTACCATAGTTCTTGCACTATCCCATTCTCTCCTAAATGCCACCATGGTCTGTGCACCCACCACCTCGGCTGGCAGGCTGTTCCATGAATCCATGACTCTTTCTGTAAAATAATACTTCCTCAGATCCCTCCTGAAGCTCCCTCCCTGTAGCTTCCATTTGTGCCAGCTAGTGGTTGAGCCATCTACCCTACTAAATAATTCTGAGTGCGGAACACTACTGATGCCTCTCAAGAATTTGAACGTCTCGATCATATCCCCCCCCCCCAGTCTCCAGTGAGTATGTTTGGGGCTAGATATTCAGACTGCGCTACTGGGTTGAGCCAGGGCATGGACCAGGCGATATGCAACAGTGCTGCGCCATGGCTCAGCACCGTTGAGCTCTTCAGCGCTAGGCGCCCGCATTGCACCGCAAGCGCAATGGCACTGCGCCAGCGCAAGTGGCAGGTGGGGAGCAGGGGGATGCGCCAGTGCAAGTGCAGGTGTGCTAGGCACATCAACCATGATATTCAGCGCTGGGCATGCAAATGAGGCCATTATGCATGCAAGGCACAATGGGGCCATTTACATGTCATTCAGGTTCAGAAGGGAGATGAGGAGACACTTTTTTACAGAGAGGGTGGTGGCTGGGTGAAATGAGTTACCTGCTGAAGTGGTATGCAGTAGAACAGTGGACTGCTTCAAACGAGGATGGGACAGGACAAGGGGGAGGGTTAATGAAGGAGAAGGGTGGAAGGGAAGGGCAGCTGCAGAATAAGGGGTGCTAGCTGCACATTCGAGCAGACTTGATAGACCTCTAGGCCTTTATCTGCTGGCAAATTTCGTATGTTCGTATTTGCATGTGGTGCACCAATCCCCGGCGACTTGCGCCTGGTGCCCTGCCAGGATGCAGCCATCGGGGACCGATGCCCCCTTGCCCCTCGGCAGGCACTGCGCCCCGTCGCGGGCATAAGCGTATACAGTCCCTGGTGGTCCAGTGCCCAATCGTGGGGACATTGGATATCCCACCCTCGTCCTTCTATTCAATTTAAATTCTTGGGAGTATACTCCATTAACTTTTGCCATAGCTGCAGGCTGGTCTAGAACGTCCATATGTATAAAATAACCCTGGTGGTTCAGTGGACCGCTATCTCCTGCCTGATCGTGGGAATATGTATGAAATAACCCTGGTGGTCCAGTGGACCGATCTCCATCATCCGCTCGCGGGCAGTAGTCAATCACCCTGTGGTTCAATGGTACCCCCCTTCCCCAACCCCACCCTGGTCAGCAGCGGGTGGCAGCTCCCCACCATCAAGCCACCCGTCAACTGACAGCGTAATGTGCGGCTGTCGCCCTATTGGTCCCTCATTCACATTTGAGGACTGTAGTACAGTACAGTCTGCACGCCCGATGGCCCATGCAGTGAGACCAATCAGCATACCCGCCGTGCTGTATGCTGTCAGTCGGGCGGGCAGCCTGTGGGTGGGAGTTGCCGCCCACCACTGACCCGAGGGGTGCAAAGTGGTGGGCCTCAGGCGGGTTTGGGGGGGGTACCATTGGACCACAGGGTGATTGACTACCGCCCGCGAGCGGGCGACTGAGATCGGTCCACTGGACCACCAGGGATCATTATATTACATGACCGCAATTGGGCAGGGGATAGCGGTCCACCAGGGATTTATTTACATCATGCCCACGATCGGGCGAGGGGGGGGCCCGCCGCCCCCTGGGAATGGGGCTCCTGGACTGTATCCTGGGTGGTCGGGTGGCCACCCACAGCAGGCGGCTGCCGTGTTGCACCCAGCAATGTGGCAGCTCGCCTGTGGGTGTCCTCGACTTGTTCCTGGATTCAAGGGGTTCAACACTGTGCCCCCCTGTGCGGCGCAAGGTGGGTTTGTGCCTGCATATGCGCCATGCATCTCGGGCTGAATATCGGGATGTACCGCATATGCATGGGCACATCCCCTGCACTTGCACCGCATACATTACTGGTGCGCCCCAGTGCATCATGGGTTGTGCAGCACAGCCAACCCCTTTGAATATCGTGCCAGGCCGCATTGGTTGGTTGCGCATGGTGCAACCCCTTTGAATATCCCACCCCCTGTGTTTTCAGGCATTCCTCGTACAAGAGTTCTTGGTGACCCTGTACCATCTTGATTGCCCTTCTCTGCATGGTCTCCAGCCTATCTCTGTCCGTCCTAAGGTGTGGTCTCCAGAACTGGACACAGTACTCCAGGTGAGGCCTCACTAAGGACCTGCGGAGTGGGGGGATCACCTCCTTGTTCCTACTGTCAGTTCCTCTCCCTATACACCCCAGCATTTTGCTTGCCTTGCTGTACACTTTATAACATTGGCTCAACTACTTTAGGGTGCCATTTAGAACGGCCCCAAGGTCTCTCTCCTCCTGTGAAGGGCTGAGTTGGACCCCACTGAGGCAGTAATCCACTATACTGGAGGCAGTATAGTGCAGTGGGCTAAGGCTCTGAGCTGCAGATCTGGAGACATGGGTTTGAATCCCACAGCCACCTAGGTAATACTGTGTGATCCTGAGCAAGTCACTTAACTTCCTTGTGCTCTCAGGTCGGATCGGAAACAAGCTTCAGCTTAGTGTGCTACTCCTGGTTAAACAATGTTCTCTTTCCCTAATCCATTTTGAGAGTACAGTCAGACCTGGTTAATCCATAAACATTTGTTTTTGCCCATTTTTTCACATAATAAAAATATGCGTAGTAACCAGACAATGTCCAGAGGATTTTTATTAACATGGGAAAAATCTTTTTCAATGGTTCCCTGTTTAGATTATCAGGTATACATAATAACACGGCATAGGTTAACCAGATCTGACTGTACCTTTACCTAGAAGTAATACCTTGCACTTCTTTGCATTGAACCTAAGCTGCCAAATATTGGATCTTTCGAGCCTTTGTAAGTCTGTTTGCAGGTCCCTGACTGCCTCCACGTTGTCAACTCTACCGCCCAGTTTCGTGTTGTCTGCAAGAGTTTGAGCTTAACCTTAATACCTACTCCTATGTCACTAATAGAGATATTAAAGGGCTAGTGTGCTGCCTGGAATTAATAGTAATTTTCAGATGCAGTCAGCTATCACTTCCAATACCTTAAGTGTTTTTTCATTTTTTGTTCGCTAATTAGAAGATTTTCCACCTGGCAGTACTGGGCTGATTTGTGGAGCAGCACTCTGTTTTGGAGGCTAAAAAAGTCAGTTCAGTTCCTCCCACTACAGCATCAGAAATGTTACCAAACACCTTGAGGCACTGCAGTCCTTGCAGTCTGAGCAATGACTTTCACAAGTAAGCAATCAAAATTTGCAGGAAATTGTGACATCACTAGTAATCAAGAAGAGGCACTCCCTGCTGCTGCGTGTGAAAAAGAATAATCTGGCAGTGAGAAATGGCTCTCATTGGTTACTAGTGATGTCACAGTCAGTGTGGTCTCAATGCTGATGTAGTGGGAGGAACAGAACTGACTTTTTTTTTTGTCTCCAGACAGAGTGCTGCTCCACACATTCCCCTAGTACTGCCAGGTGGAAAATCTTCTAATTAGCGAACAGAAAAGGAAAAAACACTGGCAATGTAAGACGTGATAGGCGACTACATCTGAAAGTTACAGTTAATTCATGGGGTTTCCAGGCAGTACACTAGCTCTTTAAACAGGCCTTACCCAAGACAGAGCCCTGGGGCACACCACTAGTGACTCTTCCCTTGCTTGATCTGACTCCGCTGACTGCCACTCTCGGACTCCCATCAATCAGCCAATTTCCCACCCACCTTACTACGAACTCGGCAGTGCCAAGGTCCTCCAACTTTTTCAACAGACAGTTATGCGGCACTGAGTTGAAGGCCTTGCTGAAGTCGAAGTATAGGACATCTACTGGGGGCCCTTGTCCAGTTCTTTGGTTACCCAATCAAAGTACGCAAGGAGGTTTGTCTGGCACGACCAACCTGCCACAGACTGATGCTGTCTGATATCTTGAAGGCTGTTCCGTTCTAGATATTCTACCAGATCCTGTTTAACCCTTAAGCTGCTGACAAAATTAGAACATATAGGAATTTTGGATTGATATATCAGTCCGCAGTCCTGCAACAGTTAATTAAGGTCTCCATAAATTTCTCCACCACAGATGTGAGGCTGACCGGTCTGTAGCTGCCAGCCTCTTCTGTATTCCCCCCATTTGTGCAGGGGTACCACATTCACTCTTTGCCAGTCCCTCGGCACAACACCTGTTATAAGTGAATGGTTGAACAAGTGTGTCAAGGAGACCGCTAGTTCTTCTGCCAGCTCCTTTAGCATCCTCGGGTGCAGCCCATCAGGCCCTGGTGCTTTGTCTGTTTTTAGGTTCAGCAGTGCCTCTCTAACTCTGCCTATGGTAACTGGTGGAATTTCCATATGCAGTTTCCCTCTATCCGCAGCTTTAATGCCACTCTCAGGTAGCAACCCCACGTGCTCCTTGGAGAGCACCAAGCAGAAGAAGCTGTTCAGAACAGTGACCTTCTGCCCATCACCCTCTATGCTGTTGCCTTCATCTAGGAGTCTGACTATCCCCTTCTTTTTTCTCTAACGTAGCAAAAGAACTGCTTATTGCCGGATTTGATTCCCTCAGCAATCCTAATTTCTGCCTCCGTCTTTGCCAGCTTCACAATCTTCTTTGCTTCCCTACTCTTCTGCGTGAAATCATTTGAGGAGGCAGTATAGCATAGTGGTTTAAGGATCTGAGCTGTAAACCTGGAGACCTAGGTTTGAATCCCACAGCCCCTACTTGCATACTGTGTGACCCTGAGCAAGTCACTTTACTTCCTTGTGCTCCCAGGTCGCACTTGTAAACAAACTTCAGCTTAGTGCGTCTCTGCTGATTAAAAAAAAAAAAAAAATTCCCAGTCATCAATGTTCCGGTTCTTTTTATGCTTGTGGAAAGCTTCCCTTTTGATTCTAATTGCTTTTGTGACCTGGTCCATGAACCATATCGGTCTTTTGTGTCTTTTACTTTTCATCACTGACCTGACGCAGAGTTTTGTAGCCTGTGTTATGCCTTGTTGAACTAACCCCCAGATGTGTTCCACTTCTACGGTTTCCTGGATCCTGGAAAGTCAGCCCCTAATAACTGGCTTCATTTTTTCAAAATTTGTTCCCCTAAAAGGCAAGACTTCCTCGCAGGATTGAGATTTTACATCCCCTGGGCACAACTCAAACCAAACAGAGTAGTGGTCGCTATTTGCCAGTGGTTCACCAACCTTTACAGCTACAACTACCTCCGAGTTTTTGAGAACTACATCTAGGATGTCACCTGACCTAGTCGGAGTGCTGACCAGTTGGTTGAGCAGAGAGTCTTGTAAGCCATCTACCACAGTTGAAGTTTTTCAAGTCTATGGGAAAGTTCCCCAAGGTCACTGTTGTCATTGTCTGTAGTGCCTTCAGTGTCCAAAAACATGCAGCCCTGAATGTTTGGTCTCCTTAAACTATCAGCAGTATCATTCGTATAAAATGTGCTGTAATCGGTTACTTGCACTGGGTTTGTGCTTGTACCTGTTTCATCCATCAGCTCTGCGTGCCTGCTAGCTGCCATTTATGCTAAGGCTGCATTTCCGTGCTGGGTTCAGCAGGTGATGAACTGCAGTCCACTGAGCAAGATGGCAGGGCCAGCAAGACACTGTCACGTGCTGCTCCCAAAGAAAAACTGATGCCAGAAGGGTGCGTGAAGGAACATACAGCACTGCTCCCAAAGGTGCCACAGTTAAAAAACGTTCACAAAGCAAAACAAGAAAAAAACTGTGCACACACACTAGGCAGTCCAGTACCGATAGGTTTATTTAAAGCCCAGAATGATGCCATGCTAACATCTCTATATATTGCCACTCACAGGTGGCTTCATCAGGGGGCAGAATCAGCTGAAACTGACTCCTCTTATATACCCCCAGCTACTGTACATATCAAGTGCTGATTGGTTAAGCACATTTTTCACCAACAAATCTGAAGTGTTCAGAGTAGACAGTCACAAGAGTGTACAGAAACAACGTATACCAGTTACAAAAAACAGTTATGAAAAAAATACAAAACAATGTTACTGCAGTACAATCGCATTGCCATATTTGCACAGGCAATTAAAAAAGAATAACAAAATTGATAAGATTGTCTGTGCTGTCACTAAAAATGCCTAACTTTAGCAAGAAGTGACAAGACAGAGGGGTTCGGGGTTGTGTATTGTGTTAGGGGATGGGTGGGGAGGGAAGAGGTGATGGGTGTGGGGGTAATGGCTCTGTACATAACAATGCGTACATTGGGGAATGACTCTGTACATAAACTTCTAGTCTTTTAAACCCCATATATATATTTGGCGATATGCGAGATCAAAAACAGAGCATAAGTTTCAAACAACTGAACTCAAACCCTACAGACAATCGAAACAGCTACATATTCATCACACTGGTTATAAGAATGGCATGTAATCAGTTTGATCACTGGGGCCTCCTGACATCAGGCTACCCAATTTGACTATTTGTTTCCCTTTATCGCAGCAGTTGTAATCGATCACCCCCTCTTTGGGGTGATTTGATATGTTCAAGGGCTCTAAACCAGCAGCCTGGTGTATTACAGACAATCTTCCTCTTTGTCAATTTTTAAGGATTAAAAGAAACTGCAGTTCAAATACAACCTTTCTGCAGGAGGCAGAAATGCTATCCCATAGATTTCAGGACAGAGGGGATTTGGCAGCAATTGTTCAAGAGGCAAGTTGGAAAGTGTGCGACACTGACAGATCCACACTTTTAAAACCAAAAGTAAAAAAAGAGACTACAATGAGGCTTCAAAATGACATTTGTAACAACCGATAACATTTCATCCATGCCCTCACGAGGTGCAACAAAGGACAGATGGCCCAGCCTAGCACAATCTGGGGAATTTGGTGGTTTAATGGGCGCTACATCTAGGATAAGCTTCAGAAAATAACAAGAGCCTGAGACACCACCTCAGCAAGAGCCACTACTGCGAACCCGAACAAAAAATAACCAGACCTGTTTTTACAACTGCAAGTGACGTAATGTCTGTTGTTTCAGCCAAAATGGGGAGTTTTTTTTACACCCCCCAAAACTGGGAAACAGTACAGATTGCAGGGATTTGTAAACTGCCAGACTGAATTTACTGTTTATGCAGCAAGGTGTCCATGTGGACACATGTATTTAGGCAGAACAGCGTACCCTCTGAAGTGCCACATCCAGGAACACATAAGGGGAATCAACCAAAAAAAAAGGCTAATGCCTTGGGTGCATGCTTCAGGGAGGTGCACAACTCTAATACAACAGGCCTCTGGTTTAGGACCCTTGAACATATAAAATCCCCCTAAAGAGGGGATGACTGATGAAACCTGCTGCTATGAAGGGAAACAAACTGGATAGTTACATTGGGTAGCCAGGAGGCCCCAGTGATCAAACTGGATTACAAGCCCTTTTTATAACCAGTGTGATGTGATGAATACGTATCTGTTTGAATAGTCTCTAGGGTTTGGTTTCAGTTGTTTGAAATTTATGCTCTGTTTTTGATCTCACATTTCGCCAGATATATATGAGGTTTAATAGACTAGAAGTTTATGTACAGAACCGTTCCCCAATGTACACGTTGTTTTTTATGAGTTCCAGCACAGAATACAATGTAACTGGCAACCAGTCAGTATCTATACACAGACAATTTTGAACCCCCATCCCCTCTCCCCCACCCACGCATACCCTATCCCAATACACAACCCCAACCTCCCTGTCTGGTCACTTTTTGCTAAAGTTAGGCATTATTAGTGGCAGCATGGACAAACTTATAAATTCTGTAATTCTTATATTACTGTCTGTGCAAATATGGTGATGTGGTTCTACTGCAGTAACAATGTTTTGTGCTTTTTGCCATGATTGTTTTTTTTGTAACTAGTATGCATTTCTGTACACTCTTATGACTGTCTAATCTGAACACTTCTGATTTGTTGGTGAAAAATTTGCTTAGCCAATCAGCACTTCACATATACTAGATCAGGGGGTATATAAGAGGTGTTAGTCTTGGCTAATTCCTCCCGACAAAGCCACATGTGAGAGGCAATACATAGAAGTGTAAGCATAGCATCATTGTAGTCTTTAAATCAACCTGTCGGTACTGGACTATCTGATGTGTGCATAGTTTTTTTCTTGTTTTGCTCTATGAACCATTGTAGTCTGGCTTCAGGCCTTGTCACAGTAAAGAGATCGCTCTTGTCTAGGTGTCTGATGATCTGCTGTTGGCGAGGGACAGGGGGCTGCGCTCTACTGCTGTTCTTCTGGATCTCTCGTCAGCATTTGATACTATGAATCACTGGGTGTTGATGCACCACCTGGGGAATACTGGGGACTCAACAAGACATCTTTAAAATGGTTGGAGTCTTTCCTTTCCAGCAAGTAGTGATGTGAGTTTCTTGCTGTGGCCAGCTACGGTCAGTTGTGGAGTTCCCTAGGGATGGATGACGTTTCTCCTGCTTTTGCTGGTGAACATACTGCCACTTGGGTGGGCCATCAGCTGGTGTGGTGCGAGTTTTCACTGCTCTGGCATGTGTTGGCCTCTAGTAAATAAGCATGTATTCCCCCAAGCGGTAAATTACTAGCCCACTGACAACGTTGGAGCAAACAGAAAAAGAAATTACCATTTAAGTTTAATGTAATTTCTTTGTCTCACATTTTGTTCTTATGGTGCATTTACTAAGGCAACAATTAGTGGGGACACTGGATATCCCACCCTCGTCCCTCTATTCAATTAAAATTCTTGGGAGTATACTCCATTAACTTTTGCCATAGCTGCAAGCTGGTCTTGAACGTCTTCATCCAGCCTACAAAGTTTGTAGAAAATTTCATTTATTTCTGCAACTTTATACATTAACCTCCAGGATTCAACCATCTAGCAAAACTGACAGGTACTGTGTCAACTCTACTGGAAACAGATGACTCTCCATTCAATCTAGCTACAAGTAGTTGAGTGATGACAACCTCCCTGCAAACTACTGTATACACACACACACACTGTGTTCAGTGTATGAGCGGATGAGACAAAGAAGACCACATACCTACTGCGCCAATGAAAAATGGTCCTGATGCAATGCTAAGACAGCTCTATAGAAAGCTCCATCATGTGTGTCTCGAGGGATCATACAAGTATACTCCTCCATGCTGTCCCAGTGACCTAATCAATAGATAGTAATTAATCCAAGTTGCACCTGAATTCTACGTCCAGACTATAATGAATGACACAAGAAAACAACTCATGGAACATAAGGCTACATTTTTTACAGGGAGGAATTCCAGATAGAGGGTCATATTTTAACATTTAGGAAAAAGAATAAATCTTTGATCTGCTATATAATGTTACTAAGTCAGTTTAGGAGACTGACAGTTGGAATGATGAGAAATCTGGGTTCTCTGAATTCATGCACTAGAACGCAGCCTCATCAGTCAATGTGAATTATACTATTATGATGTCATTAAAGGACAACTGCACTCAAAATTTACAAAAAGAAATGTGCAGAATGTTTTGATTTCTGTGCGTAGTCCTAGTGTGTCATTTCCTTTGTTTGCTGTCAGGATTTTTTTTCTCAGTCTCCTTGTTTTATGGCCTGTGGAGATCTCCATGCCGGTATATTTTAATTGCCTTGTTGTGTTACTGTGTGATGCTCATGCTGTGCTACATTATCGTGCCATACTTATGTTGTATTACATTACCATGCCATGATTATGCTGTGTTACGTTACTGTGTGACACTTATGTTGCGTTGCATTACTGTGTCATGTTTATGCTGTTACAGTACTGTGCCATGTTTATGTTGTGTTACATCACTGTGCCATATTTATGCTGTGTTACATTACTGTGTCATGTTTATGCTATGTTACATTAAGGGGTCATGTTTATGCTGTGTTACATTACCGTGTGATGCTTACAGTATGTTGTGTTACATTACCGTGTGATGCTTACAGTATGTTGTATTACATTACCGTGTGATGCTTACAGTATGTTGTATTACATTACCGTGTGATGCTTACAGTATGTTGTGTTACATTACCGTGTGATGCTCATGCTGTGTTACATTACTGTGTCATGTTTATGCTGTTACAGTACTGTGCCATGTTTATGTTGTGTTACATCACTGTGCCATATTTATGCTGTGTTACATTACTGTGACATCTTTATGCTGTTACAGTACTGTGCCATGTTTATGTTGTGTTACATTACCGTGTGATGCTCATGCTGTGTTACATTACTGTGTCATGTTTATGCTGTTACAGTACTGTGCCATGTTTATGTTGTGTTACATCACTGTGCCATATTTATGCTGTGTTACATTACTGTGTCATGTTTATGCTATGTTACATTAAGGGGTCATGTTTATACTGTGTTACATTACCATGTGATGCTTACAGTATGTTGTGTTACATTACCGTGTGATGCTTACAGTATGTTGTATTACATTACCGTGTGATGCTTACAGTATGTTGTGTTACATTACCGTGTGATGCTCATGCTGTGTTACATTACTGTGTCATGTTTATGCTGTTACAGTACTGTGCCATGTTTATGTTGTGTTACATCACTGTGCCATATTTATGCTGTGTTACATTACTGTGACATCTTTATGCTGTTACAGTACTGTGCCATGCTTATGTTGTTACAGTACTGTGCCATGTTTATGTTGTGTTACATCACTGTGTCATTTATGCTGTGTTACATTACTGTGTCATGTTTATGCTGTTACAGTACTGTGCCATGTTTATGTTGTGTTACATCACTGTGCCATATTTATGCTGTGTTACATTACTGTGACATCTTTATGCTGTTACAGTACTGTGACATGCTTATGTTGTTACATTACTGTGCCATGTTTATGTTGTGTTACATCACTGTGTCATGTTTATGCTGTGTTACATTACTGTGTCATGCGTAAGCAATAAGACACGAAGGGGTGTGTGTAAATCATATTTTACAGCACGGCCAGGGGCATAGTAAGGCATGAGGCTGAAGGCCGAGTGACTTCAGCTGCAGGCTGTGCTGTAAAATATGGTTTACACACACCCCTGAGTGCCTTATTGCGCTTATAAAATTGGTTTTTATTTTTATTTATTTTTTTTTTTTTTACTTTTGATTACTGGGAAAAGCATGTTTATATGTAAAAAAAAATAGATTTACTTGTGTGCATTTGTGATAAAATAGTCCTTCCACCAACTGCAAGGGATGTCACTAATGATGTAATTGTCATTATTGCCTACTTTCTTCTTCCTGTTTTTTTTTCTGTTGTTCTCCACATTCAAGATACGGAATGTTTATCATGGAATACATTGATTCAAAATTCTGCTCAGTTCCACTGACAGAAAGTTTCTCTCCCAGCACACTGTACACACAGACAACAAAGGCCTTTGTTACAGCCAGAGGCTTAGTTACCGCACTGTCAGGGCAAGAAGAAGATAGTTCCCTGATAAGCATACATAATCATGATCTACATAAGAGAAGAAATCAAAGCAACAGAACAAAAGGGTAAACAGGGAGGAGAAGAAGCACTGTGGGTCAATTTGGAGGCAGGCAATGGCACCACAATCCGCACAGGGGTTGTATACAGACCCCCCTCTCAGGGGGAGGAAATGGACAAGGAAATGATAGAAAGTATACTTAGAATGGCAGATAAAGGGGAGATATTGCTGATGGGTGATCTGAATATGCCAGATGTTAACTGGAGTGCAGTTGCAGCAGCCCTTAAGAGTGGGTTATTCTAGATGCCCTACAGGGGCATGCCTTGACAACTAGTATTGGAGCCCACTCGAGAGGGAGCAATCTTAGACCTGGTTCTCTCAAACGGAGATGAAGAGAGATCACAGATGTAGAAGTGGGTAGCCATCTGGGAACTAGCGACCATCGAACAGTATGGTTCACAATAAACACAGCAATAGAGTCAAGCCATACAAAGACAAAAGTACTGGACTTTAGGAGGGCTGACTTTGCCAAAATGGGTGAGTGCCTAAGGAATGCACTAGCAAATGGGCAGGAAGGAGGGTGGAAGAACAATGGGGAATAATAAAACTGCCATCATAGAAGTAACAAGCCTTTGTGTAAAGCAAATAAACAAAGCAAGCGAGGTAAGAAACCACTATGGTTCTCAAAGGAAATGGCAGTGAAGGTTCAAGAGAAAAGAAAGCATTCAGGAAGTACAAGGAATCACAGAAGGAACAGGACAGAGAACTGTATCAGTTAAAACAAAAGGAAGCTGGAAAGGCAGTCAGAACAGCAAAGGCCCAAACCGAGGAAAAGATAGCCAACTCAGTTAAGAAGGGGGATAAAACCTTTATAGGTACATCAGGGAGCAAAGAAAAACCAAGGGAGGGATAGTGAGGCTTAATAAAGGGGAGGGAGGGTGGGCAGAGGGTGACTGTGAAAAGGCAGAGATACTAAACAAATATTTTTGCTCAGTATTTACAAAGGAAGAGGGGAGGTACCTAAAACAAACAGTAGAAACACACTGGATACAGAAGTTGATACCAGCCCATTTACAGAAGAAAGAGTTCTGAAAGAGCTCTTAAAACTGAAGGTGGACAAAGCAATGGGGCCTGATGGGATTCATCCCAGAATTCTAAAAAGAACTAAGGATAGAACTAGTGACACCACTGACTACCCTCTTTAACAAATCATGGGAGGATGGGGTGGTACCTGAGACTGGAGGAGGGCAGATGTGATTCCCCTTCACAAAAGTGGGAGCAAGGCAGAAGCAGGAAACTACAGACCTGTTAGTTTAACCTCAGTGGTAGGGAAAATGATGGAATCACTTCTAAAGGAAAGAATTGTCGAAGTACCTAGAGGCCAGAGGGCACAGGACCCAAGGCAGCATGGATTCACAGCGGGAAGGTCATGCCAGACAAATCTGATAGATTTCTTTGACTGGGTGACCAAAGTAGTAGATCAGGGAGGGGCTGTGGACATGGCCTACCTAGACTTTAGCAAGGCATTTGACACAGTCCCACACAAAGATTAATAACAAGTTAGCCAGCCTTGGGAGGGGTCCCCAAGATGACAGCCTGGGTAAAGAATTGGCTAGAGAATAGGACACAGAGAGTAATAGTAAATGGAGTCCACTCTGAAAAAGGGGGTTAGCAGTGGGGTACCACAGGGTTCAGTATTAGGACGGTCCTCTTCAATGTCTTTATAGCGACATTGCAGAGGGACTGGAAGGAAATATGTCTCTTTGCAGATGACTCAAAGATCTGCAACAGAGTTGATACAAGGTGGGGTGGAAAGGATGAGAAGGGACTTGGCAAGGTTAGAGGAGTGGTCAAATGTATGGCAGCTTAGATTCAATGCTAAGAAGTGCAGAGTAATGCACCTGGGAAACAAAACCCAGGGAAGAGTACACAATGGGGGTGAGATACTAACAACAACAAAAATGGAAAGGGACCTGGGGGTAGTCATATCAGATGACCTAAAGGTGGGCAAGCAATGCGAGAGGGCAGCAAGGAGGGCTGGGGGGATACTGGGATGCATAGGGAGAGGCATCACCAGCAGAAAACAAGAAGTTATTATCCCTCTGTACAGGCAGCTGGTGAGACCACATCTGGAGTACTGCGTGCAGTTCTGGAGACCCAATCTCCACAAAGACATAGACAGGATGGAAGCTGTCCAGAGGAGGGCAACTAAAATGGTGCAGGGTCTGCACTGGAAGACATATGAAGAGAGACTTAAGGAGCTTAATATGTATAGCCTCGAGGAAAGGAGGGAGAGAGGGGACATGATAGAAACTTTCAAGTACCTCAAGGGAATCAACAAAGTCCAAGAGGTAGCATCTTTCAAAAAGGTGTGCAAGAACAAGGGCACACAATTTGAAGATAGAAGAGGCGGCTCAGAGGTAATTTAAGGAAGTATTTTTTCACAGAGGGTTGTGGATGTATGGAACAGCCTTCCAGAGGAGGTTGTGGAGTCAAAAACAGTGATGGAATTCAAGCATGCATGGGACAGTCATAAGGCAATTCTAGGGGGTGGGGGTAGGAAGAAGCAGGCTGCTGGTTAACTAGGATCTGCAGCTTATCCATCAGGTAGGGAAATGGGCAGACTGGGTGGGCCAAGCGGTCGTTATCTGTCGTCAAATTATATGTTTCTATGTTTAAGCAAGTAAAGATAGAAAGGGGGGTTTTCACTGTCAGCAAAGAAACAGTTGTAGAGAAAACTATAAACAATACTTACTGTTTCTAATTTGTTTATGTATGTAAGGAGTGTGAGATAATCAGGGAAACAACATTTAATTAATTAGTTTTATTTTTTATTTAAGGTAGTTTTATTTTTAGGGCCCAGTTGAAGTTTTTTTTACAGTGTAAAGGTAACAGCCATGTTTGTGGTGGAAGATCAGTTACTAACATGCCAGCAGAATAGGCCTAACGGTCTTTCGTGTCTGCTCGTTTGGTCAGCCCCCACCCTGGGAGCTGACCTTGCTGTCCCCCTCGCCTTCTCTGGCTTCTCCCTTCCCAGTTCCGGATATTCTCGCTGCATTGGATTTTGCTTCCAGAACATTTCCTGTACCTGTCCCACCCCTCTTGAACCCTCCACCGCTCTCTGCCTCCACCAGCCCCTAGGCAGTGCATTCCATGGCTCCACCACCCTCTCAGTGAAGTAGCACCTCCTCCTTTCTCCCCTGAATCTTCCCCCCTCCAGCTTCCACCCATGCCCTCTAGTGGCCCCCTCCTCCTTCTTTCGAAGCACCCTGACTGCTTCTCCCCTATTTACCCACTTTGTGTACCTGAAGACCTCTATCATGTCCCCCGGTCCCTTCTCTCTTCCAATGTGTACATATTTAGCTCTTCGAGCCTCTCCTCATAGGTCCTGTCCCCCAAGCTCCAAATCATTTTTGTTGCCCTCCTATGGGCCCTCTCCAGGAGTTTAATGTCCCTCTTTAAGTGTGGCCTCCAAAACTGCACACAGTACTCGAAGTGCGGCCTCACCAAGCAGTTATTCAGAGGGAGTATCACTTCCCTCCTTCTGGAGATGATCCCCCTAGCTATGCAGCCTAGCATCCTGTTGGCCTTAGCTGCTGCCCTCCTACAAGTCTCCAAGTTGTCCATCTTGACATCCACCACCACCCCCAGGTCCCTCTCAGTCATCAAGACTTGTAGCACTCCCCCCCCCAGGTGTACACTTGGCCCAGGTTTCTGGCCCCCAGGTGCAGTACCTTGCATTTCCCTGCATTGAACCTCAGCTTCCACTTTCTAGACCATCTTTCCAGAGCCTCCAGGTCCTCTGCAGGGCCACCCTCCCCTCCTCCCCATCCACCACCGCCCCCAGTTTTGAGTCATCCGCAAAGAGACTCATCTCACTCCTGATACCTGTCCTTATGTCAGAGATGTAGGCGTTGAACAGGAGGGGCCCAAGGACTGATCCCTGTGGTACCCCACTAATGACCATCCTTGAGGATGAGACTGTCCCGTCAACTACGACCCTCTGGGCCCGGTCCTGGAGCCAATTGCCTATCCATTTGATCATCTGGTTCCCCACCCCCAGTTCTCCCAGCTTATCCAACAGGCCCACGTGAGGAACAGAGTCAAATGTCTTGCTGAAGTCTAGAAAGAGGACATCCACTGGTCTACCCAGGTCCAAGGCACTTGTCACCCAGTCACACAACTCCACAAGGTTTGTCTGACATGATTTCCCTGGGACGAATCCATGCTGTCTATCATCCAGGCACCCTGACTTTTCCAGGTCCCCCGCAGCCTCTCCTTGACAATGCCCTCCATCACCTTGCCCACCACTGATGTCAGGCTGACAGGCCTGTAGTTCCCTGCCACCTCCCTTGATCCCCCCCCACTTGTGGATGGAGGCACTATGCGCCACCTTCCAGTCCTGGGAACCCACCCTGTCCTCAGAGAGATGGTGAAAAGCTCCATGAGGTTCATGGGACATCCACAAGTTCCTTCAGCACTCTGGGATGTAATTTATCCGCCCTGGTGCTTTCTCCATCTTAAGGGACCTGAGGGCTTCCCTCACACCTCTGCTGTGATTTCTCTTCCTCACCTATTCTCCCTGCTTAGCCTTCCCCTTCTGCCAGTGATGCCTCCCCCTCTCCCCAGACCCGCAGATCGGTAAGGGTCCCCCCTCCTCAGTGTCACTGTCTCCTCCCATGTATGATGCAGCACCCCCATTTTCCCTAGTGAAAAATGAGGCAAAGTACTCATTTAGTACCTCAGCCTGCTCCCCCGGGTCTTGTGCCCATCTTTCCCCTGTTTTAATCCTGCTAATCTGCCTCTTCACCCTTCGTTTTTCCCCAATGTATCTAAAGAACCCCTTGTTCCCTCTCCTAATTTCCCTGGTCAGGTTCTGCTCTTTCCTTGCCTTAGCCGCCCTCACCACCCTAGTGGCCCTTCTAGCCATCAGCTCAGTACTCCTCTCAATCCGTTCCTCCTTGAGCATTTGAATTGCCTATAGGCTGCCTTCTTTCCCGCACCACCTCCTGGACCTCCCTGGTCCACCAGCAGGATTTTGGGCCCCAACCATTTCGTCTTATTCTTGCACAGGTGCTGGTAGCATTCTGCATCCCTCTCCTGATGATTTCCACCTACTATCAGCATCCATGTCTGACCAATCCCATCCAAATGCTCCTTAAGGATCCTTCCCATTTCCTTAAAATCCGCCCCCCTGAAGTCAGTTACCTCTGTCTTTGTGCAGCCTTCTACCCCTCTAGGTCCAGGCAGAACCAGACCATGGCATGGTCACTCCCTCGCCAATGGGTCCCTTACCCACAGGCTCCCCAATCTGGTCACTGTCTGCCAGGACCACATCCAGTGCATGCGTGGCCTCCTGGTCGGTTCTCACCTGCTGAGTTAGGAACGCGCCTTGAAAGACATCCAACAACCTCTGTTCCTGGCCACCAGGATGTCATAGTCTCCAGTCTGTTCCTGGCATGTTAAGTCCTCAAACACCACCACCTTCCCCCTGCCGGTCTGCAGTGTCTCCAACATCTGCCCCAGACTCTCCTCCAGCTCCTCCCGCCAGTGCAGGGGTCTATACACCACTCCTATTTTTACTCTCTTGCCCCCCCTTGTTATCAGGACCCAAATCGCCTCCATGGTTCCCTCCGCCTCCTCTACTCCCCTATGCCAATGCAGTTTTTACCATCATTGCTACCCTCCTCCCTTCCCTCCCCCTGTCCTTTCTGAACATAGTGTAACCCTCCAGGTTCAGGTTCCAGTCATGTCCTGCGGTGGCCCAGGTCTCAGTGACTGCTGCCACATCCACCGCTCCTCAGTTAGCAGCGCCTGGAGCTCAGGCATTTTATTGCTCAAGCTCCTGGCATTTATGAGACTACCTTCCACCCTTTCCCTATACTTCCATTTCCCTGCTCGTGTTCCCATGGGATTCTGTTTTCCCTGGTCTGCACTTTACCAGTTGGCCTTTTCCGCATTCCTCCAGCTCCCAGGGGTGGAGACAGAGTCCCTCCTTATCGCCCCCGACAGCCTTTTCTCCCATCTCTCTCCCTTCACAAGTTTAAACCCCACTTTTCACCAATGAACCCTCTATTTTCAACAAGGATTCCCTCCTCAAATTGAGATGGAGCCTATCTCTAGCATACAGTTCCTTTCCTCCCAGGTCTCCCCCGAGTCCCCCATCAACCCATACCCTCTGGCCTCACACCACTCCCTGAGCCACTGGTTTATCTCCTTAATCTTCCTTTTGTGTTCCCCACTAGCCCTTGGCACTGGCAGGATTTCTGAGAAGGAAACTGTGCATCCTATGTCATGACAGACCCTGGCAAGCTCCCTGAACCTTGCCTGTAGCTCTAGCTCGCTGTTTCCCTCAATGTCATTTGTACCCAAGTGGACCAGTATGTCCGGGGAACCCCCCACAATCCTTTGCCAGCTGATATACCTCATGCTTGGCCCTGTGCACAGATTAGTCAAGGAAGCATTTGCTCTAACCTGGCCAGACTACCCTCCCTATCCCATTTCCATACCCTGATCCTTAGAATCCCCCAACAAGACACTCTGACCGCTCCTTTTCCTCCATTCTCCCCTTCCATGTCCCTCATCCTTTCTACGGTCCCTCCACCCAGCCGGCTCCTTGTTCCTCCCTCTCTGGGAACCACATGCCGCCCCTTCCTTATTTACCCTGGCCACCCCTCCCTCGATCCATATGCCTCTCCTCCTCCCGAGTATCCTTCTGTACCTCGCTAACTCCCCCCTCACTGCTCACGACTGGTCCTTCACCCCATCCGCTAAACTAGCCTGGCTCGTCCTCCCTTCCTTCCTGTCTCTGTTTAGTCCCTCCTTGCTTGTCATGCTGCCCTGGCCTAAACCCTCAGCTCCCTTTACTGAATCCTCCTTGTACTTCTGGTCCTTCTTCTTGCCCTTTCCTCCCAACTGGTCCTTCTCCTTGTGCTTTCTTCCCTCTTCCCCCTGCCCCTCCTGCTCTGATTCACTGCTCCCCCCATTTTCCTGCATTCCAGGCTCCCCCCTGTTCCTCCTGCTATCCAGCCCCGCCTCTGCACTCCTTTCCATCTCTAACCACCCTTGTCATGGCTACATACCCCCCTCATCCTCAAGTAGAAGAAGGGCTAGGCCGGTTAGATGGCGTAAGTTCGATCCACCTCCCTGCCTACTTCCTTCTGTCAGCCCAGCCATCTGCCTACTTCCCTGAGAATGCTGTCCGCTGCCTCCCCTTTGGGAGGGTCCCCAGTTACCTGCCTGATTCCTTGATGGTGTCCTCCTTTTGGCCCCTCTGCCAGGGTCCCTGTGACCCCCAGGTATTCTCCTGCACTCCTTTCCCTATGCCCCGCCCCTAGTGCTTGGTGCAACCCCATGGGAGATCCCTGCCCCATTCCCCAACCATACCTCCTCCCTTCCCCCGGCTGTCTCCTAATCGCTGCAACCTCCTCCCTAAGCTGTGCTAGCTGGCAGCACACACTGGGCAACCACTGAACTTCCAAGCCCAGTCCAGTATCATGACTGCTCCACACCCTGTGCACCCCACCACCCTCCCAAAGATGCCGGCCCTAATGACGGTGGTCCCATCCCCCTCCAAGTAGGTTTCCTTGGGTGAGCCACCAGGTTCCCCCCAGTCCAAGATACACCCCTACTGCCTAATCAGGTCACCAACTAATCCTAGATACAGTCCACAGTAAACTGGTAACCCTGTTATAGGTGCAGTACAACACAGTAAACTATATAAAGTGAACAACTCTAAGCCCTCTCTCCCAGCCTTTAAATCCAACCCCAGTGGCTAGAACTACATGAGCTGCACCTGCAGCCTTTTCCTCAATTGCAGGGCAGGTGTTCCCCTATAAATTAGCAGATCTCTGGGAGGGAGGGGTGGGAGAGGGTGAGTCTTGAGCCTACACCAGACTCTCGGAGAGAATGTATCAGCCCTGTCAGTGGCGGAGCCAGTTTTGGGAGTATTTGGGAGCTGGAGGGGAATTCAGTCAATCATGGGCTCCACAGTGGGCACTAAATACAGGTTACTCACCTGTAACAGGAGTTCTAGGAATGGTATATGTTGTTCATCCACACTGTCTGGTATCCTTTCCGCTTTAAAATCTTGCTGGAAATCTTCAAGCTGGCTCCTCCCACCCACCCTGGTGTGAAATAAGCTCCGCCCGCCAGCGCCAGATCTGGCCGCTGGAAGCTCAGGTTGTGCGTGAAGCCAAGGAGGTCGGGTGGGTACGTGTGGATGAACAACATATATGCTTCCTGAACTCCCTGTTACGATGAGTAACCTATATTTCTAAAGGACATGGATATGTTGTTCATCACACTGTCTAGGCGAGACTCCTAGCAGCTCTCGGGAGGGAGGAGGCAAAGCGCACACCCACGATGCTTACTTGGGAAGAGTGACTGGAGCCGAGGCCCCAAAACCCAACATCCCGGGGTGACTCAAGGTCGATGTGGTAATGGGTGATGAAGGTGTGCTGACTTCCAGGTAACAGCCCTGCAGATTTCCTGGATAGGGACATCCTGGAAGCAACCACCGATGCAGCAGTATAGCGGAGTAGAATGAGCTCTTATCCCTCTGGGAGGCTCCATGCCCGCCAATTTATAGGATCTATGCAGGAGTACCCACCTGCTTATCATCCGGCAGCTGCAGGTCTGCCAGAGTGCGGCTTCAGCGTGAGGTGACAAACAGCTGGCGAACCTCTCCTCGAATTTCAGCCGATGCGCTCCTTATAATAGCGGCGCCCTTCTAAGGTCAAAGTATGGAGCCTGTGTCGGCCTCAGTGTGATGGGGTAGAACACCCGGCAGAGTCAACACCTGGTTAGGTGAAACTCCAGACACCACCTTTGGAAGGAATTTCAGGTGGGAGCAGGACAACCTTGTCCCTGTGGAAGACCAGGTAAGGAGACTCGATGCAGGCGCCTGGAGCTCTCCCATCCTTCTGGCTGGCGTGATAAGCCACCAAGAAGGCGGTCTTCCCGACAGGTGAGAGGTTCACACCTGTGCATTGGTTCGAATGGCTTGCCAATGAGCTTTGCCAGTACCAGCAGTAGATCCACAGAGGTGGAGGTTCTACGCACGAAGGGAAATGTGATGAAAGGCCTTTGGCGCCAGACCACCTTCTCCTGCTTCCCGACTGCTTCCGGCCCGGTGTTCCCGATGGCAGAGATGGCTGCGTGCATCTGGACGGTCGAGCCTAAGCACTTGCTGAAAGGGACCACAGGTAGTCCAATATGCTCGCCAAAGAACAGGAGGAAGGGTCCAGGCCCTTGCCCTGACACCAAATGGAAAATCTTTTCCATTTGAAAGGAACATTTCTGATCGACTCCTTAGCGGGACGCCTCAACTTTCGTTGAGGACCTCGTCGGAAGAACCCAGGAGCCTGGAACTCTAGCCGCTCAGGAACCAGGCCGTCAGGTGCAGAGATTGAAGGTCCGGATGGAATACCTTCCCGAGTTGACAGAGCAGGTCCAGGCGAGCTGGAAGCTGTCTCCGGAAGCCTGGAGGCGGAGGCTGGGGAGATCTGGGTACCAGTACTGGCGGGGCCAGTCTGGGGCTATCAGAATCACCTGCATCTTGTCTCCCTTGCTTTGGGCAACACCTTGTGCATCGGGGACAGGGAAAGGCGAAGAAGGGCCGGGGTCCACCGGCCTCGACATCCCCTGCAACCCCTGCTGAGGCGGGCATGGAACAGCCTGCAACTGCGCATTCTCCCTGGGCAAACAGGACCTGAGGTGTGCCCCAACAGGAGAATAGATCTCGTACTACCTCCGGCAGGAGAGACCCTGTGGGAGGCAGCCCCTATCCGGCTTAGGGCATCGGCCAGGGTGTTTGGAGGCTCCTGCCACATAGATAGCTAGGAGATCCGCCTCCAGGCTGCCGCAGTGACCAGATGAGGAGAGCTTCCTTGCATGGGAGCATGTGGCGCGTCCGCCCTGGCAGTTTAGATAGTACATGGTCGTGGTATTGTCCGTCTGGACCCGAACCACTTGACCCCGAAGAAGCGGAGCAAAGGCGATGAGCTAAGCGGACCGCTCAGAACTCCAACAGGTTGATGAACACGCCGGGACTCCTCACGGGACCAGAAGCCGTCGCTTCGGTGTTCCCCAGATGGGCACCCCAACCCATCAGAGAGGCATCGGTCGATAGAGACCGTCGGCTTGAGGCGGACAAACAGGATGCCCTCCTGCAGATGAACTGGAGCGGTCCACCACTGGAGGCGTTCCACATCCCCTGGGTCACCGTCACTAGCTGGTCCAATGGGTCATGGCGGTGGGGACCACTGGCTGCCCAGCCCCACTGAAGGGGCGCATGTTCCATGCATTTATGGACCACTGGTACAGCCGCCATGAGACAGGAGGCGCAGGAAGTCCGGGCAGGGCACAGTGCCCAACCAGAAATGACTGGGCAAAGGGAGGAAAGAACCTTGGCCCTATCCATGCCGGAAGCGTGCTCTGGCTAGAAAGTCGAGCTACTGCACGATGAAAAGAATCACCTGCTTGACAGGTTCCGACTTAGCCCTCGTTGATGAGGAAGCCGACCTGAGGAAACAAACCTGGAGGCCAGATCTCTGGACGCTCCACCTCCTGTCTGGAGGGCTGCTATCATGTCGTCCAGGTGAGGTGAAACCGGACCCCTCGGCGCAGGAAATGCTGTCACCACTGCCATGCATTTGGTACGAAGACCCTGGGAGCTGGAGATAAGCGAAGGGCATGGCTTGGAACTCGAGGGAACCTTCGCTCAGCGAAGGAACCTTTGATGGGACAGACGGACGAGGGACATGAAAAACGGCGTCCTGTAGGTCAAGAGCAGAACCACATGCCGTGTTCCAAGGATGGGATTATCTGAGCCAGAGTGACCATCCTGAAGGTTCGAGACAACTTGGAACTTGTTCCAGAGTCGATGTGGAGGTTGAGAATGGGCGCCCAGCCCCATCCGTTCGGAACAGGAAGTACCTGGACATGAACCCGGTTTGAGGGAGGGTCCGCCACCTCTCTTATCACCTCCTTCTCGGGAGGAGGCGATGTCGGCTCCAGCGAGCTGACAGCGAGCCCGAACCAGGCCCCTGAGGTCGGCGGCGGCTCTGAAGGGTGGGGCCTGCTGAACTCCCAGAGGCAGGCCCTTTCCCTCCCCTCAACACCCACCTGTCTGTGGTAATAGCAGACCAGGTGGAAGAAATACCGGAACCGTCCCACACAGAGAACCTAGGGGTGAGGTGGCGAGGTTGGGCGACACCCCTCAGCCAGTCACTGTCTGAGCAGGAGGGACCCGGCCGAGGGCCGCCTGGGCCTTTCCTCCTGCCTGGAGGAGGAAGCCACTTGAGCTTAGGTTTGGACGCCAAGCACAAGCCTGCTGGTCACAAGTGTTGCTGGGCTGGGCGTGCAGGCATGCAGGCGGACAAAAAGCCCAGGTTGAGGTCTCGGACCCTTGTCCCTCTGAGCCGGATGAGACCGAGTCCAAAGTAGCATTGGACTTTTGATCCTCTGGAGGTGGCCTTCCACTCCAGGGCAGAAGAGTCGGTCCCAAAGAAGGGACATCCGCCAATTTGTGCTGGGGTATCCGCTGTGAAGGTGGATATCCTCAGCCATACCGAGCGGTGCATAGCCACTGCAGCCGCTACTGACCTGGTGCATGAATCACCGATGTCCAAAGCAGTCAGAAGTTGCTGCTTGGCCACTGCCCTGCCCTGGTCCGCACCTGCTTGCCGTGGTCTGCAGATCAGCCGAGAGATGAGGACCACCTCTCCTCCAAGGGAGCCCAACAGGGCGTGAGAAAAATATGCCATCAGTATGGCGAGCTGGCCTGGCGAAGGCAGGAGGGGCATGGCATAAGACTTTAAGCCCAGCACCGGTCCAATTTCTTGGACTCCGTAGCCGGAGGTTTGTCCACTTCTGGCGTTTCCGGCATGCCGAACGCTGTCGGTAACTAACCCTCGACCGAGGGATGCTCTCACGAAACCGGGACAGAGGTCGGTGGGACCGCGCCACTTCCTGGCCATCCTGGCCGAGGCGCGGGGCAGGAAGCAGGACACTGCCAGAGCTCCAAGGCCGGGCTCACAATGGCCTCAGCCACAGGAGGCCTCCGGGGAATCCCTCGGTCCAATATCTCCGTGAGGGATACTTGGCCCTTGGATATGGGCTTGAGCTGCATCCCAGTGGTTCGAGATGAGTCTGAGCAACCCAGGAAGGATGAAGGGCTGCAGTCCAGCGGCCTTCAGAGGACTCAAGTCCACTCGCTTGGAGAGAAAGGAGGAATCGTCGTCGGACCGAGAAGAGGTCCATAAAGAGCTACTTACGGGCCTGAGCCACCTCCACCTGCCGAGGGCAATCGGGAGTGAGGTGACCCGACAACTATCTGCGGCGAACCCTGAGCCAACCGAGAATTCTTGGTCGGAACCCCAAACCGCGGCTGTGGGCGGAGGACCACGGAATCAGTGGAGCAGCTGGTTTGGCGAACAACCCGGCCACAACAGGCTCCTCGGGTAAAGCAGGGGTTGTTCGGCTGCTCGGTGACAGCCACTTAATGGCGGGGGCGTTAGCGTCGGCCTTCGGTCGAAGGAGCTGTTGCCCACGAGGGTCCTCGTATCGTCGGCGCCCAGCTTGCGTCGAAGCCTCCCCTCATCCGAGGAGGAGGGCGGGCTGACGCCCGCTTACCGCGGTGCTGAGAACCCGAGACCGCCTATGATGCCGGCGGGATCGGCTGGACCCATGAAGAAGTCAGGGGCCGAACCTCAGCATTTCCGAGGACGGTGCAGAGGCGGGACAGGCGGAACGGCTCCTCCTCGGCTGGAGGGAACCCCAAGGTCTCCGAACCCGAGGCACTGGCAAGCCACGGGATCCTCAACTCCCACTGGAGGAACTGGGGAGAGGATTTTCCGGCAGCGGTTGACCAACCCGTCCCAGCGGGTGAGAAAGATCTCGACTGCGTCGATGGGAGTCTCAGATCCAACTGACCTGGCGGGGACACCGTGAGACCAGTGGCGGCTTGACGATCGATCGAAGTCGATGGCTGACAACTCGGGAGAGGGACCTTTCCGCTCCCAAAGTGTCAAGAAGAACTTACTGTATTTCTTCTTGGACCGAGAAGAAGAAGTCCAGCAGGCGTTGGTCCCTCTCCCTAGTGAGAGAGGGACAGACAACTCCTTAAAGGCTGTGTGCGAGAAACCCAGGGGAAAGCGGAATAAAGCATGATTCGCGGGAAGATCGTGACGCCGCCTCCTCTTGAGCGATCATCTCGCTCTAGCTGATCCGCTGAGCCTGCCTTGAGAACCGCCCGACCGGGCCTCTTTGACTAACAGGAGAGCGTTTCTTGGGCGCCCTAGTTGTAAATGGTGACACGGGTCTTCGAGGGCGTGGGCTGAGAAGGAAGACTAGAGATGCATAAGCCTGCAGGACGAGCTTGAGGCCTAAACAGTACACACCGTGGAGTCTCGGATCCATCCGAGACATCTTCTGCCCACAAGGGCACTGCCAAAAACCGAGCTGATTTGTCCATCACAGACGCGAGGGATGAAGACCAAGTCTTTAAGCAAAAACTTTAAATTCGGAAACAAAATTGGGAACTAGTCTTATCATGCAGAGCGTTAATGAGGGAACCTGAGCTTCAAGCGAAGATCTGGCGTCATGGGGCGGAGCCGAGAGTTTTACCACCCGGGTGGGTGGGAGGAGCCAACTTGAAGACCTTCCGGCAAGATTTAAAACGGCAAGGATACCTGCCAGACAGTGTGAATGAACAACATATCTAATGTCTGCTGGAGTTATGTTTGTAGTGGCTGCTTGTCTGTGTCTGTAGCTTAGTTTTTGTGGATTTACATGGTTTTCTGCTTGGAGT
This sequence comes from Neoceratodus forsteri, assembly GCA_016271365.2. Taxonomy (NCBI): domain Eukaryota; kingdom Metazoa; phylum Chordata; order Ceratodontiformes; family Ceratodontidae; genus Neoceratodus; species Neoceratodus forsteri. The sequence continues at coordinate 23,849,931 of CM057452.1, read as the reverse complement.
AACTACACCATTCTTGCTCACTACATCCGTGAAAGTCTCCTGAACTGGATTTCTGCAAAACATCACAACCAGGTATCTGCATTTTTCATTTACAAATCAACTTTTTGGAAGCTATCCCAAGCAAAACATAAGTCAAGCAATTAAGTCTGACAAACTCAGTGACTCTAGGTCTGCTTCAATCCACATTTTCGTCTGACCTGCTCCACGATCTGTATGTTGGCTTTTCAACAACCTCTTTGAATGACAAACAAGCATGCAGACAAAAGGATTTCACATCCTGCATATGCACAGGCACAGTTCATCACCTGCAGGAATTCTAACACATTCTGTGACTCTGGACCTCAGCTGTTGTTAATTTCTTTTGGCTTGTACTTAACCACCAGGTATCTACAAGATGCTGAAATCCTTTTCTCTCAATTCTCCTTATGCTGCTTCTGCTCTCGAAATGTTCACCCCAACCCAGGACCACCTGGGCAGCCAGCAGTGGCACCAAGCAGAAGGACAGGGACACTCACCGTGGCATCCATCAATGCCTGCAGCATCCTCAACAAACTTGACTCCCCTCAAACATGGATCCTACAGCACAACCCTGATGTCCTCTCAGTTGTGGAAACATGGCTAAACCCAAAATCCCTGATACCACAGTCTCTATCCCTGGCTGCATTTCAGGCAAGACAGGATTGCTAACAGGGAGGGCTACGCCATCTATCTTAAGGATACCCTTATGGGTCACATCATCCCATCCCTCAGCCTGAGCAACTCCTCTCAGGTCCTCACAATCAAATCCTCCTTGGTGCACATAACAAGAGACTCACTGTCATCTCAGTTTACCTACCTCCAAGAGACCAGGCTGCTGGCTTCCATAGCATCATGGCATATCTAAGGGTCCAGCAACATAATTCTGGAAACCATAATCATGGGTGATTTAACATTAACTGGCTCTCCACTGAGGCTGCTACTATAAGGATGCAGCGCGGCGCATCACCTCACTCAACTGGTCAATGCCCCACTAGGTGAACCATAGTACAGGCTCCCTTACGCTTCTAAACTGGATTTTATCTAACCACCCTGAACGCATCTCCAATGTTTCTGTACTCCCGGATACAATAAGTGACCACTCACCTGTCATCTGTTCCTGGTCAAACAAATACCACAAGCCCCCTCCCAAGCTTATCTATGCCAGGGTTATCAAACAAGGGCACCTCCAGCTGTTAAAATCCCATCTAACCAGACTGAACTGGGCAGTGCTTGACTCCCTCAATGACACCAACAAAGCTCTGGACCTATTTATCAAATGTTTCAACAAAGCCTGTGACATCTATGCACCAGTGAAAAAGATGAAGGTCAAAGGACAGACCAACCCCTGAGTTACTACTGACCTTTAACTCTGCTTAACACAGAGACCACCTCTGGCATTGTGCTCGTGCAACTCCGACACAAGTAAACATACAATTATACAAAGCCTAGAAATGATTGCACTCGAAGAATACGGAATGCTAAACGCAGCTATTACAAAGAGGCTCTGACCAACTCTTGGGGCCAGGGAAACAAATTCTGGAACAACATGAAAGAAGTCACAGGCAAGGATCCTAAAGCACCACCCACTATGCTCAACCTTCATGGCACTCCTACACTCGACCTAGGTATCATCACCAGCACTTTTAATAATGCATTTACAAACCTGGACAGCGTCCTTCCACCAAATTTTTTGACGACCTCCCCTCCAGCTCCTCCCAAGTTACCCCCCAACTAGAACGTACAACCCCAAAGTTTTTTTTTAAGGAGGTCCCACCACAAGTAGCTAGAAAATACATTCAAAGGCCATCGGCAAACAAAGGGTACAGTGGTGACTCCCTTGACCTCAAACTGCTGGCACAAGTCCTCGATGAAATCTTGGAGACCACTTACAAAGATCTTTAATCTCTCGCTTAGTTTGGGCCATTTCCCTCTCTCTGAAGAAAGCCACTGTCACACGGTTCACAAAAGCGGAGACAGGACACTGCACACCAATTACAGACCTATCTCACTCCTCCCCTACTATCAAAGCTGGGCGGGTAAGTGTCGGACCAACTAGCTGAATTCCTGGATAAGTAAAATGTACAGTACCCAGAGCAGCATGGCTTCAGAAAAGGGCACAGCACCACCACTGCACTACTGGAATTTACAACCTTCATCCATGCCACGCTTGACAAAGGGAATTGTGGAGGGCAGTGTTTATAGACCTTACCAAGGCATTAGACACAGTTAACCACCCCTACTGCTCAAGCAACTGTCCTCCATTGGGATCTCCAGCGATGCCCTTCCATGGTTCACCAGCTACCTTGATAATCGGATCCAGCGTGTAAGGATTGCAGGGATCTCTTGGATGAGAAACCAGTCTGCTCCAAGAGTCCCCCAGGGGTCTATTCTGGGTCCTCTACTCTTCTCCCTCTTCATCAACAATCTCCCTAGTGCCTGCCGCCAAAAAATATTACTATACGCAGACGATGCAGTCCTGTTTTCCAGTCACCATGACATTACGGTCCTTGAATCCCAGCTGCAGCTCGACTACAATCGCATCGAAGACTGGTTCAATTCTCATAAACTTGTCCTGAACCACAGCAAGACTAAAGCCATGTCCTTCTGTAACCGACAGAGCAGGCACAACTCTATGTCCCTCACCATCAAAAACCACGCTGGGAACCCACTCGAACATGTCAAGGAGTTCAAGTACCTTGGTATTACCCTGGATAGTACCCTCTCCTACACTCGGCATATTGACACTGTTGCCAAGACTGCCAATATACGGATTGGACAACTACACAAACACAAGCACTGTATGCCTGCGGATGCCCTTAAACTAGCCATCTACAGCTCCGTCACCTCTATCATTGACTACGGCCTTGCCATCTATGGCTCTGCCCCAACAAGTGCCCTCCACAGGATCTCAGTTGCTCTCAACAAAGCCTGTAGACTACTGACAGGTGCAGCCCGACTAACTCACACCTGTGACCTCTATGCACAGCCAGCTGGCTACCCTAAGCAGCAGAATACAATACCAGACCTGCTTACTTACAAAAAGATTCTCCTTGGTCTCATGCCACCTGGTGTTAGCTCACTCCTTACTACCTACAGTGGCACTCAACAAACATGTGGTGCCCAATCTCTAACCTTTCAGGTTCCCAGATGTCGTACCTCCATGGGTCAGTGGTCCCTCTATCTATAGAGCTGCTCAATGGTTCAATTCCCTCAATAAAGAATCACTTTCCTCTACTACACTTGGACCCTTCAAAGGAATCTCAAACTTTACCTCACCTCTACCACTCCAATGTGACTGCTTTGTTGAACAGAGATCTCTCTAAACACCTCCCAGCTCACTCATGTCTCACAGCACCCCTTTCCCAATCTCATTCCCTCTGGCACTGGGCCTTCCTTGTGACTCCTTTCCTGCTTCACATCTCCACTGGTACAAGACATTTTCCACTACCATCGGACAGTGGCCCATTAGCCTGCCAACTTCCTCTCCCGGTCACATGCCTGCAATACTAACTGCCTGTGGTGCCCTCTTTCTCTTATTGTTACCGCAGCCAGCTGCCTACTCAAGCTGCTCGTTTTATGAATATTATCTTAAAGTATGTTATAACTGAGTACCTTTATTTTTTCTTTTAGTTGTTTTGGTTGTTTATTGTGCATTCTTTTACTACCTCTGTATGTATGTATGTTGACCCTCATCCTTTGACGTGGAACCTTTGTAAACGAGCAGTTTCTGCTCAAAGGTATTTGTAATCCGAGAATTTAATAATAAAAAAAAAAAAAAATATCCATGTCCCTAGAAACAGTAAATAAAGATGGTGGTGGGGCACCACTACTCACGCTGAGGCAGCCAGGAGGGGTGACCGCCCCCTCAGCCCCCCTCTAGCTCTGCCACTGAGCCCTGTGTCTGCCCCTCCAAGCCCTGCAGCCAAAGAACCAGCCCCAAGCAAATCCCACCAAACAGGTTTTAAATCAGACCACCAGCGCAGCCTGTTACACAGTGAAACATCCAACAAATAAGCCCACTTACAGCCACCAAATCAGTTTTCAAACTTCTAACAGCCCCCAAAACAATACCCTGCTAGTCCCTTAGAAGTAAGAAAGAAAAGAAATAACCTTCTACCAAGTAAAATCCACAAGAAACCCTGTAAAAACAACAAGAAGCAGCTACTGTCCTGGAACACAACTGATCCTGTCACCTTCCAGTTCCTTCTGAGAAGCCAAATCAGCCAACACCACAAACCTGATTCAGCTCTGCCTCCAGTCAATTAGCTGAGTGAGACCCGGCCAGACCATTAACACCCTTCCCCCACTGTGCACTAACCTTTGCAGCTAGTGAAGTCAGCAAAAAGGAATCAAAATGCAACTCAAAGCCCCCAAAATATGTTTGCTGCCAAAGGAAGCAGGTCCCCAATTTAATCAGCTTCACTAACAACTCATCAAAATAGGCTTGAAATTAACAGATATAGGTCTCCAATTCAAATAACCAGCCCCAAGCAAATCCCACCAAATAGGTTTTAAATCAGAAGAAATAGGCCTCCACCAGCTCAGCCTGTTACACAGTGAAACATCCAACAAATCAGCCCACTTACAGCCACCAAACCAGTTTTCAAACTTCCAACAGCCCCCAAAACAATACCCTGCTAGCCCCTTAGAAGTAAGAAAGAAAAGAAATAACCTTCTACCAAGTAAAATCCACAAGAAACCCTGTAAAAACAACAAGCAGCAGCTACTGTGCTGGAACACAACTGATCCTGTCCCGTTCCAGTTCTGGCAGTAGGGGTCTAACTGAAATGCCAGTGTTCCAAATACCCATTGATCTGTGCTGCAGACTCTTCAGTGTTGAGCAGTCCTTTTTTTTAGCCATGTGTAAACCATATTTTACACATAAATAAGGGCCAATCAGATTACACGATTTTACCCTGCCATTTTATAATTATGTTGTGTTACAGTGCTGTGCCATGTTTATGCTTTGTTACAATACTATATCATGTTTATAGTGTTACAGTACTGTGCCATGCTTATGTTGTGTTACATCACTGTGCCATGTTTATGCTGTTACAGTACTGTGTCATGTTTATGCTGTTACAGTACTGTGCCATGCTTATGTTGTGTTACATTACTGTGCCATGCTTATGGTGTGCTACACTGTGTGATGTTTATGCTGTGTTACATCACTGTACCATTTTTATGCTGTTACAGTACTGTGCCATGCTTATGGTGTGTTACATCACTGTGCCATGTTTATGTTGTGTTACATCACTGTGTCATGTTTATGCTGTTACAGTACTGTGCCATGCTTATGTTGTGTCACATCACTGTGCCATTTTTATGCTGTTACAGTACTGTGCCATGCTTCTGGTGTGTTACATTACTGTGCCATGCTTATGGTGTGCTACACTGTGTGATTTTTATGCTGTGTTACATCACTGTGCCATGTTTATGCTGTATTACATTACTGTGTCATGTTTATACTGTTACAGTACTGTGCCATGCTTATATTGTGTTACATCACTGTGCCATGTTTATGGTGTGTTACACTGTGTGATGTTTATGCTGTGTTACACCACTGTGCCATTTTTATGCTGTTACACTACTGTGCCATGCTTATGGTGTGTTACACTGTGTGATGTTTATGTTGTGTTACATTACTGTGTGATGCTTATGTTATGTCACATTACCTAGCCATGTTTATGCTGCTACATTACTGTGTAATGCTTATACATAGATACATAGACAGTGTCGGCAGATAAAGGCCTATGGCCCCCCCCCAGTCTGCCCATTTCAGCTTGTAAGTTTACTTTATGTTTTCCTAGAAGTCTGTTGCCCCTTAACCCTGTCCTCCAGAATTCCTTTATGTCTATCCCATGCATTATTAAATCCCATGATAGTTTCAGCCCCCACCACTTCCTCAGGCAGGGTGTTCCACTTGTCCACCACCCGTTCTGTGAAGAAATTCTTCCTCACGTTTCCTCTGAATCATCCTCCCTGCAACTTCATCCCATGCCCTCTAGTCCTGGCACATCTTTTTCGCTTAAAATAGTGTCTTCCTGCACCCTGATCTTCCCTGTAAGATACTTGTAGGTCTCTATCATATCCCCTCTCTCCCTCCTCTCCTCAAGGGAGTACATGTTCAGTGCCTTCAACCTGTCCTCATAGGACTTGTGATGCAATCCATGTACCATCTTTGTTGCCCTCCTCTGAACCTTCTCTACCCTGTCTATGTTCTTACGTAAGTAAGGTCTCCAGAACTGTGAACCGTACTCCAGGTGGGGCCTCACTAGTGTCTTGTATAGTGGAATTATGACCTCCTTTTCCTGCTGGTGATGCCCCTGCCATGCATCCCAGCATCCTATTTCTTTACCTGCTGCCTTGTCACACTGTTTCTCTACCTTGAGGTCATCAGAGATGATAACCCCAAGAACCCTTTCCTGCTTGGTGCATGCTATATCCTCACCCCCCAATTGATATATTGTGCCAGGGTTTTTGTACCCCATATGCATTATCTTGCACTTCTTTGCATTGCATTTCAACTGCCAAACCCCTGACCATTCTTCAAGTTTCTGCAGGTCCCTTCTCATTCTGTCTACACCCTCTGGTGTGTCTACTCTGTTACAGAGCTTTGTGTCATCAGCAAATAGGGAAACTCTGCCTTCTAGGTCCTGCGCAATGTCACTGATGAAGATGTTGAATAGGACCGGTCCCAGCACTGATCCCTGTGGTACCCCACTGGTCACTCTTCCCTCTGTGGAGTGACAGCCATTTACCACCACCCTCTGTGTCCTGCCACCCAGCCAGTTACCTACCCACTGCACTACTGTCCTGCCCACACCCATATTCCCCAGTTTGTGTAATAGTCTTCTATGTGGCACAGTGTCAAAGGCCTTGCTGAAGTCCAGATAGGCCATGTCCACTGCCCTCCCTGATCCATCTCCCTAGTCACCCAGTCAAAAAATTCAACGAGGTTGGTCTGACATGACCTCCCCCTGGTGAAACCATGCTGCCTTGGGTCCTGTAGTCCAGTGACAACCAGATGTTCCACCAATCTCTCCTTCAGTAGTGCTTCCATGATCAACCCCACTACCGAGGTGAGGCTGACTGGTCTGTAGTTCCCCGCTTCCTCTTTGTTCCCACTTTTGTATAAGGGGACTACATCTGCTGTCCTCCAGTCTTTGGATAGCTCCCTTGTTTCCAGTGATCGGCTAAACAGGATTGCCAGAGGTTCAGCCACCACCTCTCTTAGTTCTTTAAGGACCCTGGGGTGCACCCCATCTGGCCCCATTGTTTTATCAACTCTTATTAGTTCCAGTTCCTTCAGGACCTTTCCTCGTGTAAAGAGATTTGTGTCCATTTCTGCAACATTCCCACCCCTTGTACTCCCTTCAGACCCACTACCCTCCTCTTCCTCAGTAAAGACTGAGCAGAAATACCTGTTCAATATGTCAGCTTTACTGTTGTCATCATCCACGTGGCCCCCATCCTCCCCCTTCAGTCTCACTATCCCTCCCTTTGCCTTTCTTTTTTCACTTATGTACCCGTAAAAGGTTTTGTCCCCTCTACCCACTGATTTTGCAATGTGTTCTGTCTGAGCTTTGGCTTCCTTACTGACCTCCCTGCCTCCCTTTGCTTCTCCTGGTACTTCTCCCTATCCCTTTCTGCCTGTGTCTTTTGTATTGCCTGAATGCAATCTTTTTGGCTTTCACTTTCTCCGCTACCTCCTTGGAAACCCATAATGGTCTCCTCTTCCTTTTCCCCTTGCTAACCTGCTTAATGCATAATTCTGTTGTTCTTGCAATCCCCATTTTAAATACTGCCCACTGTTCCTCAACCTCTGATTCCTGACCCATTCTCCTTAATGCTTCTTTTAAGCATCTCCCCATTTTCCCAAGTCTGTCCCCCTAAAATCCAGGATATGTGTTTTTGTGTGGTTTGGTTCTGCTCTTTCTGTGATTTCAAACCACAATGACTGGTGGTCACTGTTCCCCAGGTGCTCCCCAACTGTTACCCCCATCACACTGTCCCTGTTTGTGAGCACAAGGTCCAGTATTGCTTTCTGCCAAGTTGGTTCCATGACCAGTTGCTTGAGGAAGGCACCCTGAAGGAAGTCCAGGATAAATCTGCTCCTAGTTGATGCTGCTGCTGGGATGCTCCAGTCCACATCTGGAATACTGAGGTCTCCAACCTGCACTACCTCACCCTTGTCTGCCATTCTTTGGATGGCTAGCATCAGCTCCCTATCTGTTTCTTCCTCCTGGGCTGGTGGTCTATAGACCACACCTGTGCGGAAGGCTGGCCCCATTTTCCTTTCCAGCTTAACCCACAGTATTTCTCCCCCAATTTTGCTCTTCCTGGATCTCTGTGGCTCTTATGTCATTTTTCACGTACAGTGCCACTCCTCCCTTCCTACCTGCCCTGTCTCTTCTGAATATGTTGTAGCCAGGTATGGCCATCTCTCAGTCATGGTTATCATTACACCAGGTTTCTGTGATGGTCACAATGTCCAGGTCTGATTGCACCATGACAGCCTCCAGATCCTCGATCTTGCTGCTAAGACTCCCGGCATTTGCACACATGGCTTTCCATGATTTGACCTCCCTAGACTGCTTAGCTGTTCTACTCCAGCCCCTTCCCTGGTTGTCCTTTATCCCTGGTTCTCCTTGCTGTCTGCCCTTCTGTTGAATTTTGCCCCTTTTCTACCTATCCACCTCTTGGGCACTTATCTCCATCTTTTGCACACTGCTTTGTAGAGATATCCACTCCTCGTTCACTGGTTCCACTGCTAGCTGTGGGGGGTGGGCAATTAGGTACTCTCCTTGCTGGCCTGCCACCCCCCCCCCCCCGGCTAGTTTAAATGCTTGTGAATGTAGCATTTAAACTTATCACTGAGTGCTTGGATTCCCCTCCAGGATGGATGCAGGCCGTCAGGCTTGAACAAGCCTCCATCCCTCCAGGTGGGTCCCCAGTCACCAATGAATCCAAACCCTTCCTCACAGCACCAGTTCTTCAACCATGAGTTAAAGTTCCTGGTGCATGCACCCCTATGCTCTCCCATACCTCTCGCAGGTAGTACTTCCGAGAAGGTGACAGAAGTAGCTACTTACTTGAGACTCCTCCCCAATTTCCTAAACTCTTCCTGAACTTCCTTTGGCTCCGCATTTGCCAGGTCATTAGTACCTAGGTGGATAATGACATCCAGCTCACCCTCCCGTCTTGCCTTCCCAGCAATCCCCAGGATCTTCCTTCCATCCCTCCATGCCGTGGTACCTGTTAGGCACCTCAACTCCCTGTCCTCCCCCTCCTGTGTTCCTAGCTGGATCCCTCTTATAATGGAGTCCTCCACCAGGATTCGCTTCCTCCTTCTCTGGGGTCCACTGCTCTCCCCACTGAGGTCACCTCCATGGCTAACCTCCACATCCTTTCCTTCCACTTCTCTGGGTACCTCTATTTGGTTGCCCTCATTTGCCAGTGTGGCATATGAGTTCTTGAATGGAATAGGATCTGGGATGTGCCTCTGCCTGACCGCTCTAACCCTCCCTGAGCCCACTGTCATCCAAGTGCTCCTCATTCTCGGCATCCTTTGAGGCAGTTGCATTGGACTGGGTGGTCTCTGGATAGGGGCGATGGTACTCCTGACCCAGTTTACTTCCGATCTGAGTCTGGCTACCTCATCCTGCAGTCCAGAGAGATGCATGCAGATAGGGCAGCACCTCAGCATCCAGAAGGTCTGCCTGAATATGGCTGCCCCGCAGCCACTGCATTGCACCACTCCCCACATTATACTGCACTTATACTGCTATTACAGTACTTGTCTGTTACTGAAGCTCTCCTAGTTCCCTTTTTTTTAATTTACTGTCCTAAAAATCCTGTCACTGCTCCTCAGATACTTTTCTTTAAAAAATTTAAAAAAAAAAAAAGAGTCAAAACACTTGTCGTGCTGAGGGCGGGCTTCTTCCCCCTTATGCCCCTCCTACTCCACAACCCCTACTATATCCTGTGTTTAGCTCCTGTCAATCAGAATGTAACACAACATAAACCTGGCACAGTACTCTAACAGTATAAATGTGACATGGTAATGTAACACACCATAAGCATGGCACTGTAATGTAACACAACATAAACATGGTATGGTAATGCAAAAATCATGGCACTGTAATGGTGTGTTACATTACTGTGTGATGCTTATGGTGTGTTACATTACTGTGTGATGCTTATGGTGTGTTACATTACTGTGTGATGCTTATGCTGTGTTACATTACTGCGTCATGTTTATGTTGTGTTACATTATGGTTCCATGCTTATGGTGTGTTACATTACCATGTCATGTTTATGCTGTTACAGTACTGTGTCATGCTTATGTTGTGTTACACTACTGTGCCAGGTTTATGCTACGTTACATTACTGTATGATGCTTATGTTGTGTTACATTACTGTGCCAGGTTTATGTTGTGTTACATTACTGTGCCAGGTTTATGTTGTGTTACATTACTGTGCCATGTGTATGTTGTGTTACAGTACTGTGCCGTGTTTATGCTGTTACATTACTGTGTGATGCTTATGCTGTGTTGCATTACCATATCATGTTTATGTTGTGTTACATTACAGTGCCATGCTTATGTTGTGTTAGTTACAGTACTGTGGCAGGTTTATGTTGTGTTACATTACTGTGTGATGCTTATGTTATGTTATAGTGCTGTGTTTATGTTGCGTTGCATTACTGTGTTATACTTATGTTGTGTCACATTACTATGCCATGTTTATTTTGTGTTACATTACCGTGCCATGTTTATGTCGTGTTGCATTACTGTGCTATACTTACATTGTGTTACATTACTGTGCCAGATTTATGTTGTGTTACATTACTGTGCCATGCTTATGTTGTGTTACAGTACTGTGCCAGGTTTATGTTGTGTTACATTACTGTGTGATGCTTATGGTGTGTTACATTATTGTGTGATGCTTATGTTATGTTACAGTACTGTGCCATGTTTATGTTGTACTGCATTACTGTTTTATACTTATGTTGTGTCACATTACTGTGCCAGGTTTATGCTGTGTTACAGTACTGTGCCGTGTTTATGTTGTGTTACAGTACTGTGCCGTGTTTATGCTGTGTTGCATTACTATGTTATACTTAAATTGTGTTACATTACTGTGTCATGCGTATGTTGTGTTATGGTACCGTGCCATGCTTATGTTGTGTTGCATTACTGTGTTATACTTACGCTGTGTTACAGTACTGTGCCGTGTTTATGTTGTGTTACATTACTGTGTGATGCTTATGCTGTGTTGCATTACCATACTATGTTTATGTTGTGTTACATTACTGTGCCAGCCTTATATTGTCACAGTACCGTGTTCACCCTTATGCTGTATTACATTATTGTGCCATGCTTATGTTGCGTTACATTGTACTCGAATTACTGCAGTTAAGTAGCTGAAGCAGATTTCCTGTGACTTGGCCAGTGGTTCATGCAGTGGCCATTTTGTGCACAGCTATTAAAGCATGCTGCTTGGTCATCAAGTTGGAAGCCGTGCATAGCTTGTTTTCTGTGTGTCAGGCATGAAAATAAGCAGGAGAAAAATATGTAATAAGAAATATAGGATAAGGATACATACCCAGTCCCCAAGCAGCGGCGGCAGCCATCCTGGCCATCTTGGCTTGAGTTTCCTCGCTGACCAACGTCCATTCTTCACAGCACTGCTGGTGGAGTTGGCCCCTGTAATTCAGATTACATAGTTTAGGGGCCAAACTTAGTAGGGATCCAACTGAGCAAACTCCTATCCCACCATAAATTCTGGTAGCCCCTGTAAGCAACTAGATTCCAAAACTAATGATCCAATTGTACAGGAGTTTCTTGACAATAGCGGTGAAATGACAGCATTATACAAAGCTAGAAACAGGATACATGACAAGCAGTAACACCAGTTTTATTTTATTTATTTTGGATTTTGGTAACTGGGTAGGCCCACTGAGACCATACGGCCCCTTTTTCAGGGGCGACCCGGGTCGGGTACAACATCACAGCAGGTTGTATACATACAATTCATTAACACGTATAGAAATGGTAATAAGGAGAGGAGGCAATTACATAAATGACAAATATACAACAGTTATACATATAACAAGATTGACCATTACTTACAGTTTGAAGCATTATTATAACATTTTCCAGCACAGGAGTAATGCAGTAAGGACCCAAGTAACACCAGATCAGGTGTTCTCAGAGGATCAAATTTCAGGAACTGAGAGAAGTGAAGTAGATTAGGCTAGGCAAGAGCAAGGTTTAGATTGCAAGAAGTGCACAGAGAGGGAGTGCTTGAACAAGGCCAGTGAGGTGAGGGAGATAGATGTAAAGGGGACTGCGTTCCAAGAGGAGGGTGCAGAATGACCGCTTGCCAATTGCTAGATGGGGATAAGTTGTGTGCAGTAGTGGGGCTGAAGAGGACCCAAGTATATGGGGGGAAAGTCTGAACTGCAGTACATCTCTCAGGCATGGGGGAGAGAAAAGGAAGGCAAGGTAAAGTTAAGGGTGGCGAACTGCAGTCTTTGGAATGGTCATAATCAGGCCAATCCACTACAGTCAACACATTGCAGTGATGAAGGCGAGGATGGGCACCGAGAGTGAAACGTCCCACCCTGTGATATAATGTTCTAAGGCGGGACAGTATGGCGGGTTTGGCAGCATAGAGCAGAGGGGCGCCATAGAGTAGGATGGGAAGGAGGGAGGAGGTCGCAATTTTATGACACAATGCATGAGAGATGTGGATGAACACGGTAGAGTGGGCCGAGTTTTTGGTTGAATTTTTTGGTAGTGTGTGTTAAGTGCTGCTCAAAAGAGAGAGGGGTGTCTAGCACCATACCCAAATATTTGAATGTCTGAACCATTTCGAGGGCGCCCCCAGAAGTGGATGTAATAAGAAATGAGCTGCATTGATCAGTTTTTATGGTAGAGTTTCGAAAGAGAATAGTCTTGTTTTTTCTGGTATCGAGGACTAAATGGTTCTTAAGAAACCACTTCTCTAACACATGGAAGTGCGATGCCAACTTCTGGTTTAGCCATTGGATATCGCATGATGATTTGTATAAGTTAGCATCGTCGACATGAACTTGCACCTTGGACTTGCCACAGTGCAGTGTAAGTTGTTGATAAAACGTGAGAACAGAAGTGGCCTCAAGACGGATCCCTGGGGACACCATGAGAGATGGGCTGAAAAGAGAGCACCTGACCATTTTACTCCCTGTGAGCGGCCAGACAGATAACTGTTACGCCATGAGAGCAAATGCCGATCCAGGCCAAGAGAGTGAAGCTAGTCCAGTAAGATGCTATGGTTAACTAAGTCGAAAGCCTTCGTGAGATCCATGAAAGTGGCACCAGTAAAGAGCCCTTTGTCAAGAGCATCGAAGATATTTGAAGACAACTTAGTTAGGGCAGTTAAGGTCCTATAATTCTTTCTGAAACTGTGTTGGCGGTTGGTTAAGATATGTTGTTCCAGATATGATTGAAGCTGGCCAAAAAATTATACACTCTTGTATCTTAGCTAATGGGCACCGGACTGAAATGGGCCTGTAGTTTTCTACAGCATGCATGCCTCCCTTATGCAATAGAACTACTACCGCCACTTTCCATTTTGCTGGAACAGTCCCACTGATGAGGGACCTATTTATTAAGTCACGGATGGGGACTGCAAGTGCTAGGGTGCTAAGTTTTAGGAACCAAGGTTCTAGTGAGTCATAGCCAGAGGAGCCTTCCACCTTTAATTTTAAGAGAAGCTGTAACACCTCTTTGGGGGTAGCTAATACACTGTCTACAGGAGGGACAGGGAGGGTAAAAGAGAAGGAGGAGTAGTTCTTTACATAAGGGAAGGAATAAAAGCAACAGAACAAAAGGGTAAACAGGGAGGAGAAGAAGCACTGTGGGTAAATTTGGAGACAGGCAATGGCACCACAATACGCACAGGGGTTGTATACAGACCCCTCTCAGGGGAGGAAATGGATAGGAAATGATAGAAAGTATACTTAGAGTGGCAGAAAAGGGGAGATATTGCTGATGGGTGATCTGAATATGCCAGATGTTAACTGGAGTGCAGTTGCAGCTGCCACTTCGAAGAGTGCAGTTATTCTAGATGCCCTACAGGGGGCATGCCTTAGACAACTAGTACTGGAGCCCACTCGAGAGGAGCACTATTAGACTTGATTCTCTCAAATGGAGATGGAGAGAGGATTACAGATGTAGAAGTGGGTAGCCAACTGGGAACTAGCGACCATCGAACAGTATGGTTCACAATAAACCAAGTAGAGTCAAGCCATACAAAGACAAAAGTACTGGACTTTAGGAGGGCTGACTTTGCTAAAATGGGTGAGTGCCTAAGGAATGCACTAGCAAATGGGCAGGAAGGAGGGGTGGAAGAACAATGGGGAATAATAAAAACTGCCATCACAAAGGTAACAAGCCTTTGTGTGAAGCAAATAAACAAAACAAGACGATGTAAGAAACCACTATGGTTCTCAAAGCAAGTGGCAGTGAAGGTTCAAGAGAAAAGAAAGTTCAGGAAGTACAAGGAATCGTGAGAAGAAGCAGGACAGAGAACTGTATCAGTTAAAGCAAAAGGAGGCTGGGAAGGCAGTCAGAACAGCAAAGGCCCAAACCGAGGAAAAGATAGCCAACTCAGTTAAGAAGGGGATAAAACCTTTATAGGTACATCAGGGAGCGAAGGAAGACCAAGGAGGGATAGTGAGGCTTAATAAAGGGAGGGAGGGTGGGCAGAGGAGACTGTGAAAAGGCAGAGATACTAAACAAATATTTTTGCTCAGTATTTACAAAGGAAGAGGGGAGGTACCTATAACAAACAGTAGAAACTCTGGATACAGAAGTTGATACCAGCCCGTTACAGAAAAAAGGGTTCTGAAAGAACTCTTAAAATTGAAGGTGGACAAAGCAATGGGGCCTGATGGGATTCATCCCAGAATTCTAAAAGAACTAAGGGTAGAACTAGTGACACCACTGACTACCCTTTTTAACAAATCATGGGAGGATGGGGTGGTACCCGAGGACTGGAGGAGGGCAGATGTGATTCTCCTTCACAAAAGTGGGAGCAAGGCAGAAGCAGGAAACTATAGACCTGTTAGTTTAACCTCAGTGATAGGGAAAATGATGGAATCACTTCTAAAGGAAAGAACTGTCGAGTATCTAGAGGCCAGAGGGGCACAGGACCCTAGGCAGCATGGATTCACAGCGGGAAGGTCATGCCAGACGAATCTGATAGATTTCTTTGACTGGGTGACCAAGTAGTAGATCAGGGAGGGGCTGTGACATGGCCTACCTAGACTTTAGCAAGGCATTTGACACAGTCCCACACAAAGATTAATATACAAGTTAGCCAGCCTGGGAGTGGGTCCCAAGATGACAGCCTGGTAAAGAATTGGCTGGAGAATAGGACACAGAGAGTAACAGTAAATGGAGTCCACTCAGAAGAAAGGAGGGTTACTAGTGGGGTACCGAGAGGTTCAGTATTAGGATCGGTCCTCTTCAATGTCTTTATGTTTACATTGCAGAAGGACTGGAAGGAAAGTATGTCTCTTTGCAGATGACACTAAGATCTGCAACAGAGTTGATGCACAGGGTGGGGTGGAAAGGATGAGAAGGGCTTGGCAAGTTAGAGGAATGGTCAAATGTATGGCAGCTTAGATTCAATGCTAAGAAGTGCAGGTAATGCACCTGGGAAACAAAAACCCAGGGAAGAGTACACAATGGGGTGAGATACTAACAACAACAAAAATGGAAAGGGACCTGGGGGTAGTCATATCAGATGACCTAAAGATGGGCAAGCAATGTGAGAGGGCAGCAAGGAGGGCTGGGGGGATACTGGGATGCATAGGGAGAGGCATCACCAGTAGAAAACAGGAAGTTATTATCATCCCTCTGTACAGACAGCTGGTGAGACCCCATCTGGAGTACTGTGTGCAGTTCTGGAGACCCAATCTCTGCAAAGACAGACAGGATGGAAGCTGTCCAGAGGAGGGCAACTAAAATGGTGCAGGGTCTTCACCGGAAGACATATGAAGAGAGACTTAAGGAGCTTAATATGTATAGCCTCGAGGAAAGGAGGGAGAGGGGGGACATGATAGAAACTTTCAAGTACCTCAAGGGAATCAACAAAGTCCAAGAGGGTAGCATCTTTCAAAAAAAGAGGTGTGCAAGAACAAGAGGGCACAAGTTGAAGATAGAGGGGGCGGCTCAGAGGTAATTTAAGGAAGTATTTTTTCACAGAGAGGGTTGTGGATGCATGGAACGGCCTTCCGGAGGAGGTTGTGGAGTCAAAATCAGTGGTGGAATTCCAGCATGCATGGGATAGTCATAAGGCAGTTCTGGGGGGTGGGGGTAGGAAGAAGTAGGCTGCTGGTTAACTAGGATCTGCAGCTTATCCAGTAGGTAGGGAAATGGGCAGACTGGGTGGGCCAAGCGGTCCTTATCTGCCGTCAAATTCTATGTTTCTAATTTTAGTTGTGAGCGAGAAGGGAATTGCATGGGGGAGAGGGAGGTGGGGTCGAAGTTCAAGGGAGGGGTTAAGTGTGAAGTACAGCTGGAAAGATCAGTGAAGAAATGGTTTAAGCCATCAGCGACAGATTGGGGGTCTGAGAGAGTTGAGCCACGATCGTGTAGGGAGCTAGGGGCTGCAGGGGAGTGATCTTTCATTAGAATATTGATCTGTTTCCAGAAAGTCATAGCATTAGCTAGCTGCTCCGTTTGCAAGAAATGAAAATAAATCTGTTTTGCACTATGTAGTTTACTTTTACATGTGTTGCGAAGGTGTCTATATGTCATCCAATCGGAGAGGTTGCTAGACTTTTTGAAGTTCTTCCAAGATGAGTAATGGAGGGACATGAGATGTCTTAGATTCTTACTAATCCAAGGTGCCTTTAAACTCTTGGACCTCCTTTTAGTGAAGATTTGTCCTTTAATGTTTGGGAACGTGTAGCCTGACAAGCACAACAGCAACTGAAATGTTTTCACCCTGGCA
Organism: Neoceratodus forsteri; assembly: GCA_016271365.2. Classification (NCBI taxonomy): domain Eukaryota; kingdom Metazoa; phylum Chordata; order Ceratodontiformes; family Ceratodontidae; genus Neoceratodus; species Neoceratodus forsteri. The sequence goes on along the minus strand of CM057452.1, from coordinate 23,832,900 downwards.
TGCTCCTGCAATGCATATATAACACTGTGTGGAATACTGAATAAACACGACACATATAGAAGGTACACAATATACAGACAATCAAAAAAAGGGGGGGTGCCATTTACCTCCGGAACTCTCTCCAGGGGCTCATCCTCCCACCACCAGCCCTGGAACATGTCGCCCAGGTCCTCTCCATGAAAGTCAATATCTCCACCTCTAGAGCACCACTATTCATCTGATCTGTTTATATCCCCCCAGGAACCAAAAAGACACATTTTAGGCAGTTCTAACCCACCTCCAATAACTACCAGTCAAGGCTGAAATCATTGCTTTGGGTGATTTCAATGTAAATTGGCTGACCGACGCCGAAGCCACACTAGGGGATGCCACTGCTGCCCTCAACCTATCACAAATAGTGCCCATGTCCACCCGCCTCAACCCCAAGAACTGGCACCTCGACCCTCCTAGATCTTGTTCTTACCAACTGCCCGCACAAATTCACCCATGTTAGTGTACTATCCGACTCACTGAGTGACCACTCGTCCGTGCTCTGTCACTGGTCCTATACGTCCAAAAAGCCGCCCCTCTCAAATTGTCATGCAACACCATCTAAGACCTGGCAAACTGTGGCTTCTGAAACAACACCTTTACAATTGGGACTGGCTACCCATCGCAGCATTGCCAGACACCGGCTCGGCTTTAGAGTATTTTATCAACTCTTTTAACTCAGCCTGTGACCTCTTTGCACCTTGCTGTAAATGTGTCATCAAAGGTGCTGATACCCCCTAGATGTCACAATCCCTGCTTGATCAAATGTGTGACAGCGATAATCTCTGGCACATAGCTCTGGAAACCGGGAAGCTAACTGATAGGCAGCGCTACCGAGAGGCAAGGAACAAATGCATCTAGAATGTCCGCAAGGCCAAGGCTGAGTATATCAGACAACACTCACGGCCTCATGGAGCTCAGGGTGCAAATTTTGGGATTCTCTGAGAGAACTTAGTGGCAAAACCTCGACTGCCCCGTCCTCTCAAATGTGCGTAAAAGGGTACATCACCACAGACCCTGAGATAATAGCAAACTCACTGAACTCCTCATTCTCGGACCTCAGTACTGTGCCCCCCCAACTTCTTGTCTCCTACTCCCACCCCCCGCACCCTCCCAAGTACCTCCTTTTTGCTTTAAAGTCATCTCCTAGCGTGATGCTGCCCCCTTCCCGACTAAAGGCACTCAGCAAAAGCAGGTTTAGCAACAATTTCCTTGCTCTTAAATTACTAAGGCTAACCCTCACTGAGGTACTCTACCCCCTCACAACCCTACTGAATCACTCTCTGGCCCTGGGGCAGTTCCCAACAAAATGGAAAACAGCCCTCATCACTCCTATCCTTAAGAGTGGAGACCATACCATACCTGGGAACTATCGCCCCATTTTGATTCTACCACCTCTCTCCAAAGCCCTGCCCAAAGCCTGCTCCGGGAATCTCCTCCTGTACGCAGACGACACGGTATTATTCAGCACCCACACCAACCCTGCTGCTCTCCAGCGAACCCTCCAAAGATCCTTTAGAGAGGCAGAAACATGGTTTGCTAACCATAAGCTTGTTCTAAACCATAAAAAAAACGAAGTCTCTGTTGTTTGCCCATGCCCAAAATAAAAACAGTGGTTACCTACTGCTCATTCAAAAGTCCCTCAATGAGATCCAGGAACAGGTCACTACATTTAAATACTTAGGTGTTACGCTGGACTCAGGGCTCACCTACCATGAGCACATCCGCCGACTGAGCACGGCTGTCAACGTACAATATGTATTGGCCTACTATACCGATACAAGCGCTGTCTTCCCCCCGAAGCACTGCAACTAGCAATCTCCTCTTCAATCCTGTCACTCATAGACCATGGTATCCTGGTCTATAATGCAGCCAATATCACATATCTCAACAAAGTCAGGATTGCTCTGAATAAGGCCCACAGGCTGGCCACTGGCTATGACTGGCTCACACACACCTGTGCGCTCTACACCCGCACCAACTGGCCAAACTTTGATGGTCGCCTAAAGTATCAGACCCGTCCTTTTGCCAAAATAAAAAATCACAGCTGGCCTTATGCCTACTGTTGTTACTCCGCTGCTTCAACCCGAATGGACCCAGCCCAGGACAGAAGGCCCTGCAAGACAGCTAGGCTGAAGCCTGCCCTCCGCCTAGAAGCAATGTCCAGATTGTAGTGTTTAGTAAAGTTGTGGACAGCACTCCAAGTGGCTGTGGCACAGATATCAGCCTCAAAGACATTCCGCAAAAAGGCAGCAGAAGCAGCCATGCCCTTAGTAGAATGACCTCTGATGGGACCTGGCAGAGGTTTGTCATACTTAAGGTAACACCACCGAACACAGCTGCCTAACCAGTTGGAAAGGCACTGCTTCGAAACCGCTTTGCCCTTCGACCTGGGAGCAAAGGAAACAAAAAGCTGATCGCAGCTATGGATATCTTTTGTTCAGTGTGTGTGTAGCACCGAAGGATCAGATGGACATCCATGGTGTGCAGGAGTGGCTCACCTCTTTTCATAGGAGATGGCAAGTAAACTGGAAGCTGTACTGATTGATTCAGTGTGGCTTCTAACACCACCTTGGGTAAAAACTTAGGATTTGTCCTGAGGACCGCCCGGTCCCTGTGAAAAATAAGATACGGCTGTTTACAAACCAGAGGGTGAAGCTCCAAAATCCTTCGAGCTGATGTAATAGAACTAAAAATAACGTCTTCCAGGAAAGGAATTGTAAATCAGAGCTCATCACTGGTTCAAATAGGGGGACAGCAAGTTTCTCCAACACAAAGTTCAAATTCCAAAGTGGGGTTGGGCTGCGGATGGGGGGTTTCAGATGGAGGATCCCTTTCAGAAAGGTTTTTGAGACCTCCAGCTGAGCCATGGGTTTACCATCTTCCAGCTCGTGGTACGCCGAAATTGCCGAAAGGTGGACCTTCAAGGAAGAATATGGCAGACCTGAGTCTGACAAATGAAGGAGGTATTCCATGACTTGTGGGGCAGAACAAGAAAAGGGGTTCCAATTCTTGGAAGTCGCCCAGATGGAAATGCATTTCCACTTCATGGCATAAGTGGGAATGAGTAAAGGGTTTTCCAGCCTCTAAAAGAACCTGAGCTACTCGAGAGGAGACCCCAAAGCGAGAAATTGCTACGTCTACAGGAGCCACGCATGAAAATGCAAAGTCCTGAGCCCTGGATGGACAAGGCGACCTTGATCCTGAGTCAAGAGGTCGTGAGTCACTGGAAGTGGAACCGGTGGTTCCCTTGTTAGCTGTTGTAGCAGCGGGAACCAAATTTGTCTCAGTCAGAGAGGGGCGATGAGGATCATCCTCGCCTTCTCTCCCTGAAACTTGAGGAGAACCCTTTGGAGAATGGGAAATGGAGGGAAGGTGTACAAAAATGTCCCTGTCCTGGAAAGAGACAGCACGTCGTGCCAGAAAGCACCATGCCCTGGAACGAGCAAGCAAAAACTGGGAAGTTTTGCGTTGTATTGGGAGGTGAAAAGGTCAATTTCTGGACACTCCAACGTTAGGAAGAGAGATTCTGCCACTTCCTGATTTAATCCCCATTCGTGAGTTAGGGTCTGAGACCTGCTAAGACTGTCCATCAGGACATTATGAATGCCTGGAACATGCACAGACACTAGGGCCAGATCGTGCTGGACCACCCAGTTCCACACCCGCATCACCTCCCTGCACAGGGGGTATAAGCGAGTTCCGTCTTGTTTGTTGAGGTACCAAACTACCGACATATTGTCCATTTGGACCAGCAGTGATCCCCTTGGGAAGGTGGGTCTGTAAGACGTACAAGCCCGCCCTCATCTCCAGAACGCTGATCTGTAATGATGTTTCCAAGCTGGACCACAGTCCTTGAGCTTGGTACTCCCCATCCCATGTTCAATGCATCTGTAGTTAGGGATGCCAAGGGAGCTGGGCTCCTGAAAGGGAGACCTAAGGAAAGGTTGCAGGGGTCTCTCCACCAAAGCAATTCTTTCTGAACTGCTGAGAACACCAGTACCAGATGGTCCAGGTCATCCAGGAGTTGATCCCACTGCACCCGCAAGGACCACTGGGGACTATCATGAGGTGCCTTGCCCAGGGGACAGTAGTGATGGAGGCTGCTATCAGGCCAAGATGGCAGATGATCTCCCTGGCCGGGATGGTCTTGGACGAAGCTACCAACAAAGCCTGACGAACCAGGGTCTCTGCCCTGTCTAGAGGGAGGAAGGAAGGAAGGCTCTGCATTGGACGGTATCCAAAACTGCCCCAGTGAATTGTAGTCTCTGGGATGGGGTCATGGATGACTTGGGAATATTGACTGTAATCCCAGTCTGCCAAAGAGGTCCAGGGTAAAGGAGAGTGCCTCCAGTAAAGAGTCCCTGGATGGGGCTGAAATCAGCCAGCTGTCCAGGTAAGGGAAAAGTGCAATACCCTGGTGGCGTAAAGAGGCCAACACCACCGCCAGGCACTTAGTAAACACCCAAGGTGCCGAGGACAGACCAAAAGGGAGTACCCGAAACTGGAAGTGCTCCCCTTGGAATTAGAACCGAAGGAAACGGCGGTGGCTGGGGAAGAGCAGGATGTGCAGGTAAGCATCCTGCATGTCCAGAGGGCATAACCAATGATTCTCCAGATGGAGTGGAAGAAGACTCTGGAGCGTCAGCATCCAGAACTTTTTGTACTTAACAAACTGACTGAGACTGCTCAAGTTGAGAATGGGTCTGAAGTCTCCAGTCTTTTTTGGAACCAGGAAAAAATGGGAGTAAAACCCCCTGCCCCTTTGCCAGAGGGGATGTGCTCTATTGCATCCTTGAGAAAGAGGCTTTGAAATTCTTCTCAAATGAGAAGAGCCTGATCCCTGGAGTAGGAAGACCTTTTTGGTGGAGATTCTGGAGGAATTTCCAGAAACTCTATAATGTGTCCGACGGACACCAGTTGCAGGACCCATGCGTCGGAGGTTAGTGCCTGCCATTCCTGCCCATTGCGGGCGAACCTCCCCCCACCTGCTTCTCATCGTAAGACTGAGGAGCCAATGGGGCTAGGGAGTCAGGAAGTGACAGGACGTTCAGGGGGAGGACCACCTCAACATCTCTGGTTTTTGGAGGTAGGAGGAATGGCAGAAACCGTGACCTTGCGTTTGCCCTGGCGTTAAGCCAGGGCCTGCTTCTTCTGCCTCCAGGTCCTTTTCCGAAAGGGCTGCTGCTGTTGATTACCCAGTCAGTACATGGACCTTACTGATTTTAGAGCGAGACCTCTGTCCTGGAGATCAGTAATAATGTCTTTGGTGTCATCACCAAAAAACACCGAGCCCTGGAAGACAGCATCCTGAATCGCAGACTGTACCTCGTTGGCAAGGCCAGAGATGCGGAGCCAGGAATGCAGTCTTAAGGCGATGGCAGTTACCAAGGCGCGAGCTATAGAATTGATGGAGTCATATGTAGCCCGCAAAGCATGCCTACAGGAGAAGCGAGAGAGGTGAAGATCTTTGGCAAGCTCCTCCTTAAGGCTCGAAGGGTCCATAGCCTGGACTCGGGCCTCTAGCCTGGCCAGGGTAGTTTTTTGGTGTGACACCATGGGGGCCAAATAGTTAAGGGACCGGAGCATACATGTGGCTGAAGTGTAAACCTTCCTGCCAAACTTGTCCATCTGCCTCAACTCTTTGTCAGGAGGAGAGGTGCTCGTGCTTGGGTGCAGACGAGCGATCATGAGCAGCTGAAATAATGACAGAGTCTACCTTGGGATGCATCTTAAGAAAAGGAGCTTCCTTCGGCACCCGGTACACCCTGTCCACCCTCCTGGGGACAGCCGGGAGAGAATGAGGCATCTGCCAGACCGTAGAGGTGAGATCCTGGTGAGGTCCGATCCATGGAGGAATCGGGACCGGAGACAGGGACTCTAAGTCCAAGTGTTCAGCTAGTCTCTGTCTCATGGGGTCCTGATCCTCCGACTCCCAGTCAAAAAAATTCCTCATGGACCTCAACAGATCCAAGAAAGAAGGGTTCTCCAGGGGGGGATTTGGGGAAAACCTTGCCTTTCGGACCCTTGGGTTCCTCTAAAACATCCTCCGCCGACTTGTCGGCATCCTCGTCACTATCATCATCATCATCCGCCCCCTCATCCAGAAGACCACGAATGTCCGGGAGGACAATGGTTTGATGTGCCATCCCCGAGACATGAACCATGGAAGGCGAGGTGCTCCTCGGGGACGGAGATCTGGGACAACGTGGATGCGGAAGTCTACTCTCTAGATCTGACACTAACTCCAAGCACGGCCCCTGCCACCAAGACTGGATTAAAGTCTTGAAAACCGGCATAGTCGGAGTTGGTGGAGGGGGAGGTAGAGGAGGTTGAGGCGGAAGAGGAAGCGAGGGTGGAGGTGGAATTATTGGTGAAGGAGGGAAATGATACCCCTGGTAACCCTGGAAGTGGTAACCTGGGTAGGGATTGTAGCCAGGGTAAATCTGTCCCAGGCAACTCCAATCAGGAGGAGGACCAGCGAGGTAGTGGTCCACAGGGTACCCCAGTGGGTAATGTGGAACAGTACGGGGTCTGAAATAAATCCCCGCTGTGGGTCTGATAGATGAGGGACCCACGTTGGACCCACCGTTGTGTAAATCTGTGGGGGGTCCGATGTCAGGGTAACCAATGTCAGGAGTACCAACGTTGGGACCAGCACCATCCGATCCAGCACCGGAAGGGGATCCAGCATCGGAGGGGCTGGCAACGGGGCCAGACAAAGGGGACCTTATGAAGTGACTGTGTCTGGCACCAGAGCCAATGGCTGGGGCAGACTGTGGGGCCCAGGCTGAGGAAGAGTCATCAGAGGTTATGGCATTGGGTTGAGAGTCACTGTATCAGACAGTGGGATTGGGACCAGATCTGAAGGGATCTCACCTGATGGAGGAGGAGGAGGGGCCTTCACTGTAAAGCCAGACGGCTGAGGAGGAGCCTCCTGCCCCGTGACTCCATCAGGGGAGCGCAGGACTGACCCTGAGGAAGGGTCTTCGACGTTGAGGGGTCCTGCGCTATCCTCGCTGGAGGTACCCACCTGAGAAGGGGACGGTAATGGCAGGGGAGAAGAGGGGCAGTCTCCCCCTGGTTCTACCGGACGACGGGTGTGGCACCATTAGGCCCCCCGACGGGAGAACCACACCTGAGCGGCCGTCAGAGACGGGCATCTTACCAGATGGAGCTGGGAGGGGAGAAGCCCCCGGCTGACTTCTTGGCTATAACCGGGTGGGTCCCCAAAGGCTGGGAAGCTGACTTACTGGTGGCTGGGTGGGCCCCGGAGAAGCCAGGCACTGACTTAGTGGCCGTGGCGGTGCGGCCACTGGAGCCAAAGGACTACTGACCTGCGGAAGACTTACCATCCGAAGGTTTCTTAGGTGGTGGCTGTTCATCGAGGGCCACGAGGCGTCAGGCTGGGCCTCCATAGAGCAGTCCCGCTCCCTGGAGTTCTCCTTGTGGTATTTCTTGGAGGGAGAAGATTTTTCTGAGGAGGACTCGTGGATCTTGTCCATTTGCTTCTCCAGTGATGTCAGGCGGACTTTTAAAAGATAGGCCTCCAAAGCCTGATGTGTCTGTTTTTTGGTGGCCTGGTTGAAAGTTTGGCACTCTGAGCAGGATGATACAGGATGGTCTGGGCCAAAACAGATCACGCACTTCCGATGTCCATCCTTATGAGGAATTTGCATGCCGCAGGATGAGCACTTCTTCTTAGGAGGAGACATAAGCGAAAGAATTCTAAAAGGAATAGCGAAGGAAAAAATCCGACATGAGGAACTAACGCGACAATCGCTACTAGAAGTCTGCTTTGAGACTGACACGAGGTGACGGCGGGAAAGAACTGGAGGGCGGGCGTGGGGACAGCCCACTATATATGGCCAAGCTGACATCGGTCACGTGACATTGGGTGGGTGGTCCCCCATCAGGGATTGCTAGAAAAGTCTGCCGTGCAGCCAGACGCCAGGTGGCGCCAGTCCTATATGTAATGACCTACTGAAGGAACCCTTTCGAAGTAAGATTAACCATTCGGTAGGTATGCAATTTTCATATCTTCCTGGACTAAAAGTCTCCACCACTCATTCACACTAATGGTAGAGTACCGAGCTGAAATCAATCCCCCCCCAAAGTAGGGAGGCAAGAAAAAGGAGCTCACTCAGGACAGAAGTCCATTAAGAATCGTCCTGCCAAAACAAGGTTGCTGTCTTGCATGGACATCTAGAGCATAGTGCTTCACAAAAGTGTGCACAGAGCTCCAAGTGGCCGTGTTACTAATGTCTGTGATGGGCATGTTCCAAATCTCTGCCAGGAATGCCGCAACTGCTCTGGCAGAGTGGGCATAAACCCGGCCTTCCAACTTGACCTGCGCAATCGAGTAACAATGGGGAAGGCATGCCACCAACCATGCTGAAATGCATCTGATGGCAACAGGCTGACCCAGTCGGGCCATGCTGAATGATACAGAGTGTTTTTTTTATTTTGCAGATCTCTTATTTTGTCGATGTAGAATCACAAAACCCTTTGGACATCCAGGGAGTGAAGGGTGTGTTCCCCTTCATTCTGGAAGTTGGCAAAATACGTTGGAAGGACCAAGGGCTGGCTAAGGTGAAACTCCGAGACCATCTTGGGTAAGAATTTAGGGTGACTTCTGAGAACCACCTTATCCTTGTGCAATACCGTGTGTGGGGGGGGGGTGTCTGTGACCAAGGCATGTATTTTAGAGACTCTGCGAGCAGAGGTAATGGTCACTAGGAAGGCAGCCTTCCAGGTCAGAAACTTCAAGTCACAGGTTGCTAGAGGGTCAAAGGGCTTACGGGTGTGCATGTCTAGCACGAGGTTGATATCCCATGCGGCCGCCGGTCTCCTGATCGGGGTCCTAGTGTGCAGGATGCCTTTAAGAAATCTTCTGACTAGTGGCAACTGAGCCAGCGACTTATTCGGCACTGGCTCATGGTAGGCGGAAATCACATAGAGGTGTACCTTCACTGTCAAGTATTTCAGTCCTGCATTTGACAGGTCTAGGAGGTACTCCAACACTTAACTCGGTGGGTAAACAAAGGGGTCCAGGACAGACTTTGCACACCAAATGGAAAAATGTTTCCACTTTGCCATGTAAGTCTTCCTAGTGGATGGCTTACACGTTACTAAGAGGATTTCTGAGATTCTTTGAGAGACGTTAAACCTACCCACTTCTATCTTCTCAGGAGCCAGGCATGGAGATGAAGGGAGTGCAGGTTGGGATGGACCACAGGTCCCTGTGTTAGGAGGCCCATTTGTAGAGGAAGTTGCCTCGGAGGGACTTCTGACAATCTGTTGATTAATGGGAACCATATCTGTCGAGGCCAGTATGGGGCAAAGAGAATCATCCTGCTGCCCTGTGCCTCCAACTTAAGCAGCACCCTCTGAATTAATAGAAAGGAGGAAATGCGTACAGAAAGCATCTTGTCCACCGCAGTCTGAATGCATCCTGACAGAAAACGCCAGGTTCTAGATTTCTGGAACAGAATAGAAGCAGTTTGTGTTGAGTGGGGATGCAAAAAGGTCCAGGTCTGAACTGCCCCACTTGTCGAATAGCGATTGCACTTCATCTGGGGCGAGTGACCACCCGTGCAGATCCACCTCTGTTCTGCTGAGGCGATCTGCCATATTGTTCTGCACTCCTGGCAAGTAGACTGCCTGGATCAGGGCATCATGCTCGAGGCACCACTGCCACACTCTCATGGCTTCTCTGCACATAGGGTAAGAGTACACTCCACCCTGCTTGTTGATGTGATACATCACAGCCTTGTTGTCCACCTGAAGGATGATTACTTTGCGAAGGAGGACATCCTTCAAGGCTCGGACAGTGTACAGGACAGCTCTCATCTCCAAGACATTTATGTGTAGATGGAACTCCTCCCGGCTCCACATTCCTTGAGTGTGGAGGTCCTGGCAGTGAGCTCCCCAACTGATCAGAGATGCATCCGTGGTGATGGTGTTCTGGGGTTCTAGTGGGGCAAAGGGTAGACCTTGGAGAAGCCTGTCTTCTCGATTCCACCATGCAAGGACCTCATCAGAGGCTCTGTCACCTTGATGTGGAAAGATTGCGGGTGCGTGGTCAGTGACCACTGAGTGCTGAGCATCTACTGTGTGATTCTCATGTGTAGGTGAGCTAGAGGCACCGTGAAGACAGATGATGCCATGAGACCTAGCATCCGCTGTACCGAGAGAGCTCAAACCGAGTTGTTCTCCCTGATGAAGTGAGCCATCTGGAGAATGTCGTTTCTCCTGTGCTCTGGAAGGAAGGCCCTTGCCCTGGAGGTGTCCAGAAGGGCTCCAATGAAGAGAAGCTGTTTGGAGGGCTGAAGCTGTGATTTGTCCAGGTTCAGAAGCACCCCCATAGAGGTGAGGAACTTGAAAGCTGTGGAGACTGCTTTCTGTGTCTCCTGTCTGGATGGGCTCGCTAGGAGCCAATCGTCCAGGTACGGGTACGCTTGAATGCTGAGTTTCTGAGATGCACCGCAAGTACTGCAAAGCACTTTGTAAAGACTCGTGGAGCTGAGGAGAGCCCAAAGGGCAGGACTCTGAACTGGTAGTGTTGACCCAGAGCCACAAAGCGGAGGTACTTGTGGCTTGGGTGCACCGGAATGTGCTGGTAGGCGTCTTGCATGTCCAGGGATGCCAACCAGTCATACTGATGAATTAACGACAGTAATGATCCCAGAGAGATCATCTTGATCTTTTCTTTGAACAGATATTTGTTCAACTTCCTTAGATCGAGAACTGGGTGCATGCCGCCTGTTTTCTTTGTAACTAGGAAGTAATGGGAGTAGAACCCCGTGTTCCATTCTGCCTGTGGAACCACTTCTACTGCCCTGTTTTTCAGAAGGCCATGAATCTCAGAAGTAAGAAGGTCTGACTCAGTGGTAGATAGGCTGGACTGCCGCTTGGATGGAAGATCTGGAGGGATCTCTATGAAATTGAGAGTATCCCTCTCGAATAATCTTGAAGACCCATTTGTCCATTGTAATGGATTTCCACTGGCTGTAAAACAGACTCAGATGACCTCCTATTGCCATAGCAGTATCCACCTTGGGCAGTTGAGGTGGGACCTGGGCCGGGTCTTCAGAGGGTAGCATAGGGCACTTTCAGGCCTGTGCCTTTTGCTGCACTTTCTTTTGTGGCTGAGGGGTTTGTCTTCTGTTAAAGGCTCCTTGGTCTTTACCTCACAAGGACTGCCTGTTATGAAACTGCCGGTGGTTCCTGCCTCTCTGAGGGGTGGCAGGAGCTGGCCTGGCGGTTTTAATGGCAGTCCTGGTTTTCTGAGTGGCCTCCAGTGCCTATACCACCTGCGGGCCAAACAGATAAACACCTATTATGTATACCCTTGAGGAAAGAGGGGGGGACATGATAGATACTTTCAAGTACATCAAGGGAATCAACCAAGTCCAAGAGGGTGGCATATTTCAAAAAAAGAGATGTGCAAGAACAAGGAAGCACAATTTGAAGACAGAGGGGGCATGGCTCAGGGGCAACATGAGGAAGTATTTTTTCATGGAGAGGGTGGTGGATGCATGGAACAGCCTTCATGAGGAGGTTGTGGGGTCAAAAACAGTGGGGGAATTCAAGAATGCATGGTACCAACATAAGGCAATTATAATGGGGGGTAGGAGGGGTTAAGGAGGAAGTAGGCTGCTGGTTGACTAGGATCTGCCGCTTATCCAATTGGTAGGGAAATGGGCACACTGGGTGGGTCAAGCAGTCCTTATCTGCCATCAAAGTCTGTTTCTATCAAAGGGGAAATTCATAACTCTCTGCTGAGCATCATTTGTGAAGCCCGAAGTCCTGAGCCAGGAATGCAGTCAAGTACAAATTCTGGTGCTGCTGCCCTAGAAGCAGTGTCAAAGGCGTTCATAGCAGCTTTCAGCTGCTGAGTGTTTATTTTATTTATTTGAATTTTGGTAACCGGGTGGGCCCACTGAGACACTGCAGTCCCTTTTTCAAGGGCGACCCGGGAAATACAATACATTGGTAGTACAAACATTGCAGTTTATAGAGGAAGTGCCCATTACATGTTAAGAAATAACAAATAAAGAATTAATTAATCTAAAAGCACACAGTATGGACAGACATTACATCAGTTAGTCAATTACAGAGTTGCATCCGATAGACAAATACAAATAGGTTGGCATTGCACATAAAATGATTCGTAACAAGCTATGACAGCGGTAAACAGGCAGCAATCACCATTATACCAGCAGTAGCACAGGTAGAAAAGTGCATGATACTATTTGCAGGTATCACATACAAATCAAATTGTTGGACTATAGGCCCCTGGTAATGGTCTACAGAAGCTCCACGTTGGTGTCACATCTGGGAGGTTCTTGATCATTGATCTGAGTGAGTGTCAGAGGGTATACTCATACTGAAAGAAATTGTCCTAGTAGCTAGCAATGCACATGCCCAGGTTTGCTGCTGCTACAAACATCTGGTTCCCCAGAGTGTTGATCTTACGGGACTCTTTATTCACAGGATGTGCCGCGGATTCCTGGGGAAGCATGGCTTTTCATTCTCCACCAGTACCACCAGGGCATCTGCAAAGGGTTGTGAGGCAAGGACTGGCCTGTCTTTAGGAAGGACGTACTGTCTATCTATAGACTTAGCTACAGATGGAACAAGTGCCAGTCTGTCTCATACCGCTTGTGACAGGGTCTCCAAAGAGGGTTGCACTGGCGGTGTCAGGTCTATGGGAATCTCAGGGATATGTAGATATTGCAGGCACAAAAGCCTCCCAGGGTCCACAGCAGAGGTCTGAAGGTACAAGCTGGATCCCATGTCTCCAGCAGAGACTTAAAAGAAAGATATTTGACCACAGGCTCAGCTGATGTAGAGGGCTTACGTTCTAGCCCGTAAAATGAGTCTTCATCCACATCTTCTGACAAACGTAGATCAGGATCAGACTCATCAAAGTCCCCCTCTACCCCAAAAGGGTCAGCAAAGATAGGAAAAAAGGGAGGGAGCGCCGGAGGCGCCACCCCCGGAATCGGCATAGAGAACCCTGGCACCCGATTCGGTGCCGGCATCTAATGTGGCAATGGCGCTGAGCGAGGATTCGGGGTCCCCAACCCCACCACCGGGATACCCAAAGGCCACGACACCACTGGAGACTCCCTGTAAGTGTTGAAAAGAGGAGGAGGAGGAGAATGCAGTACCTATGCTGGCCCCTGCGCTGAGGCTGTGTGAGGGGGAAGGGCATGGGGGTCAGTGTCAACAGCACCGGAGAAGGCGCCACGCGTTCAACCTGACCCAGCTGCAAACCAACAGCCCCTAGGCCCCAGAACCGAGTCCACAGGTAAGGGCAGCTGGGACAGCCACAGAACCCACTGCTACATGCTTGTGTGATTGGGTTGGAGGAGGCAGTAGCGGCCTATAATGGGGTGGTTGGTGCGGCCTCTGACTCAATCACACCCTTACGTGTCCGATCCCTGTCTACTCGTCGGAAACCTCCCAGGTATGATGAGAATCTCCAAGGTTTAAAGACTAGGGGTTGGTGGTTAGAGAGGCGTTGGAGGAGATCTGATTTGGTGGAGGACAAATTGGCCCAGAGGACACATTGTGTGGACTATCAGGGGGCAATCTCCCGTAGAAAGGCAAAATTTCTTTCTAGGGTGATTGCTACAGTGAGAAACAGAGCAGCTCAGCTCTTCCGCACAGTGGACAGGCTTTTACATCCTGCCTGTCTGTGTGTTGGAGAGGTAAGTTTCAGTGTAAGGTGCGAGGAGCTGGCTCTGTTTTTCGATGACAAGGTGTCCTCCATCAGGGCTGAGATCTCGTCGAACGTCTCTCGAAAAGGCTGCAAGGTCTGGCCTGAGTTGAGTCGGAGCACTCCTCCTGTGTGGGATGAGTTTGAGCTGATAGGGGTTGGGGAGGTGGTAGAGATAATCGCTAAGCTGCGGCCAACCTACCGTGATTTAAATCCAGGTTCAACTCGCCTTTTGGAATGTTTAGACCTGGTTGGTCCTGTGATTGCTGGGGTAGTCTGGAGTTCTTTAGGGAGTGGGATCTTTCCTTCAGCCTTGAAAGAGGCTTTGGTTAGACCCCTGTTGAAAAAAATCACCTTTGGACCCGGACTGCCTCAGCAACTACAGACCTGTTTCGACCCTCCCATTTTTAGGGAAGGTTGTAGAAAAGGTGGTGGCCATTCAGCTGGAAAGACATCTCGCTGCTTCCTCCGCCTATGAGCCTTTCCAGTCTGGGTTCCGAGCGGGGCATAGTACAGAGACGGCCCTGGTGAGGGTGCTTAATGACCTCCTGATGGCGAGGGATAGAAGGGACCGTACCATCTTGGTCCTCCTAGACCTCTCTGCAGCGTTTGACACCGTGGGCCATGAGGTGTTACTTGACCGACTGCGGTTCTGGTGTTGAATGTCCGGAAATGTCCAACTGGTTTAGGTCATACCTGACAGACAGAGTGCAGAGGGTGACCATGGGAATTTTCTCATCAAACCCGAAGCCTCTGGGCTGTGGTGTTCCACAGGAGTTAGTTTTATCACCTCTGTTGTTCACAGTGTATATGCTGCCACTGGGGGACATTATTAGGCAGTACGGGCTGGGTTTTCACTGCTACGCAGATGATACACAACTGTATCTGTCCTGTGTTCCCAATAGCCAGATGTCAGACTCTGCATTTAACAGCTGCCTTGAGGAAATCCAGACATGGATGACTCAAAATTGGCTTAAACTAAACCCAGACAAGACTGAGGTACTGGTGGTGGAGTCAGGTCATCGGGACAGGGGGGTTATGACATTACCCCCTGAACTTGTGTTGGGGGGTTTGCCTTTAGCCCTCTCTAGGCAAGTGAAGAATTTGGGTGTAATCCTGGACGGTGGCCTGACACTTGAAGCACAGGTATCGGCCGTGGTGAGAATCGGGTTTTACCACCGCAGGAATATTGCCCGAATTTGAGCCCTTAACCCCGCCTGATAACCTGCCCACACTGGTGCATGCTTTCGTCACTTCCAGGTTGGACTACTGCAATGCCCTGTACCTAGGGATATCTGGGGGCAACCTCCGCAGACTGCAGCTGGTGCAGAATGCGGCAGCAAGATTACCGCTGGAGGTGAAAATAGGCGAACATATCACCTGGGCGCTACGTGAACTGCATTGGCTGCCAGTTTGGTGGAGGACTGTCTTCAAGATAGGGCTGTTAACCTATAAATCCCTGCACTTGAGGGGCCCAGTCTATCTGCAAGAGCTCCTTGTGCCATACTGCCTGGCCTGGGCTCTCCGTTCTGCCAGGGGTGGGTTCCGTGGAGTTCCTAGGGTTAGGCTGCGGCATTTTGGTGATCGGGCATTTGCAGCCGCTGCGCCTACCCTGTGGAACTCCTTGCCTGGTTATCTTAGGGAGGCTCCCACGGTGGAAGCCTTTAAGAAGGGCATCAAATCATATCTATTTAATCAAGCTTTTAACTGAAGGGGTTTTATAAAACAGTACATTTTGTGATGTTTAGTTAAGCTGTTGTTTTTAATTATATTTGTATACTGTTGTAGTTAAGTTTTAGAATTGTATTATTGTATGGTATATGTCATATGTGTTATATTGTACAGCACCCAGAGTCTTTGGAGATGGGTGCTACATAAATAAAATGTCTGTCTATTTATCTATCTAGCAGCACAGTGATAAAATCTGCTCACTGGAGGCCACACCGGTGGAGGGGCTCCAAAGTTGAGGATCGTGGCCGACAGGGACAGAGGACACAGGAGACCCGAAAGGCATAGGAGTCAGCCTACCGCCCCCGCTACCGATGATCTCCGCGCAGACATACCAGAGGATGACCTTGAGTTGTACCGCTTCTTCTCTGACCGGTGGGAGGAAGAAGAGGTCGAGTGGTGCTGGGTCCCTGACCGTGATCGGGAATGGGCCTGCTTCTTTTTGTGCTTTCAGAAGGATCACCCTTCCTCCCGAGCATCGAACTGCCCATGGTCAGACCCCCCCCCTCCGAAAAGGGTGGCGTACCAGACCTAGCCCTGCTGTCAGAACAGCTTTCAAGCAACGTCTCCCTACCGTCACCATTCATGGCCGACTCTGTCGATGGCAGGCTGAACTTGAAAGGATGAGAAGGGACTTGGCAAGGTTAGAGGAATGGTCAAATGTATGGCAGCTTAGATTCAATGCTAAGAAGTGCAAGGTAATGCACCTGGGAAACAAAAACCCAGGGGAAGAGTACACAATGGGGGGTGAGATACTAACAACAACAAAAATGGAAAGGGACCTGGGGGTAGTCATATCAGATGACCTAAAGGTGGGCAAGCAATGTGAGAGGGCAGCAAGCAGGTCTGGGGGGATACTGGGATGCATAAGGAGAGGCATCACCAATAGATAACAGGAAGTTATTATCCCTCTGTACAGACAGCTGGTGAGACCACATCTGGAGTACTGCGTGCAGTTCTGGAGACCCAATCTCCGCAAGGACAGAGACAGGATGGAAGCTGTCCAGAGGAGGGCAACTAAGATGGTGCAGGGTCTGCACCAGAAGACATATGAAGAGAGACTTAAGGAGCTTAATGTGTATAGCCTCGAGGAAAGGAGGGAGAGGGGGGACATGATAGAAACTTTCAAGTATCTCAAGGGAATCAACAAAGTCCAAGAGGGTAGCATCTTTCAAAAAAAGAGGTGTGCAAGAACAAGGGGACACAATTTGAAGGTAGAAGGGGGCGGCTCAGAGGTAATTTAAGGAAGTATTTTTTCACAGAGAGGGTTGTGGATGTATGGAACGGCCTTCCAGAGGAGGTTGTGGAGTCAAAAACAGTGGTGGAATTCAAGCATGCATGGGACAGTCATAAGGAAATTCTAGGGGGTGGGGGCAGGAAGAAGTAGGCTGCTGGTTAACTAGGATCTGCAGCTTATCCATCAGGTAGGGAAATGGGCAGACTAGGTGGGCCAAGCGGTCCTTATCTGCCGTCAAATTCCATGTTTCTATGTTTCTATTACAGCCTGTTGCTCTGAAATCCTTCAAACAGAAGTGACTGCAACTAAAAATAATTCTTTCCATGAAAGAAAGCGTAGGCCACAGCTCGCAGCTGGCTCAAAAGGAGCGAAAGTCAGCTTTTCCAAAACAAAATTCGGGTCCCAAGCCAGGACTGGATAATTAATGGGAGGTTTCATGTGTAGCATATGTCTCAGAAAAGTACGGGATATCTCTAAACAAGTAAAGGGGTCCAATGGTTTGGAAGCGGTCCACAACGTAAACCGCTTCCATTTCAAAGAATAGGTATACTTGGTGGAGGGTTTTCTAGCAGCCACTAGAACATCAGCCACCTTAGGTGATACTCCAAATCATGCCATGGCTATGTTTTCAGGAGCTATGAATGCAGACATTTGTACTGCCTTTAAAAAGAGCTAGCCTATACAATTTAATTTTTTTTTGTAATAAAATACTACTTTTGAATTTTATAACTTCTCCTGATCTGCCTCTGTGACAGAGGGCAGCCTGAGAAAGGATAACTGAATATCGCACGGGCAGCTCTCCTCCTTCCCCAGAGAGGGTGGGAGCTGTCCCCATCACCGCAACCACAACATAGCAGAGGCTAGCAGGTATCACAGTTGGTGACACCAGACAAGGAGGGATGCTGCCAGAAGTGGCATGGTGCATGAATTAGTGTGCGCATCACTGCACAGACAGCTACCTAGGGGAGAAAATCAGAGGAACGTGGTCTGCTAGGGTGATGCTGGCACCGCTCAGAGGCTCAAGGACTACTGACCTGGCACTCCACCCACCACTGTAGTGGTACTGGGCAAGCAGTGGGTGCACAAGACCAGGGGAAGGTAGGCAAGGGTGGTGTACCATCCTGGAGGGTTGTATTGAAAGACTGAAGGAGGAGAAAAAGCATGATAAATAAAATTAAGTGTTACCAAATGTATAGCAATCCAGATTTATACAAGAATCTTATTTAATGGATGTTTCTGAAAAATGTCCAGGTTTCAGATATCCAGTCCCTTTCATACACAAAATGGCTGGGTTTCAAATATCCAGTCCCCTTTGTACACTGGACAATGTTATATTTTACACATCTAGCCACAAAAACACAATGCAGATTTAACTGCACCGCTGCGAATCACAACACGACGACAATTACTGAAGGCCCTATTTTCAAAGAGGGTAACTGCTACAGACATGCTGTGGAAGAGACTACTGACAGCAGAACCAATGGTGTCATACATTTTTGAACTATCAGTATATCTTACTCATCAGTATGCCTGTCAACTGGCATTCATACTGCTAAAAGCCAGATTCAGTAATATAAGTGGTGGAGCTAACAGTCGGAAAATGCCAAAGAGGGTGCTGATACGAAGGGAACAGATATGTTATTTTAATATTTCCAAAATAGCCACACAAAGACCTGTCACAAGTGCCGAGAGGCTGTCATACACCTCCATAACTCACAGCAGTACTCATAAATGGGAAGAATTAATTCTCAAACAAGTGCACAGGGGAGCAAACCAGGGGCCTGAACTTCTATCCTCCATGTTAATTGAACGGCCTGCAACTCAGCTAAATGAGAACATCTCTCAGTTTGAACTGCTCCAGCTTCTCCTGTTTCACAGCACTGTAGTGGTGTCTATGACTCAGGCATCTAGGGGTCTGCAACTGCCAGACAGAACTGGGATTTTTAGTGATTTGTTTTCCACATTTAAGTGTTGTTGTACGAGTACGATGGGAGACAAGCCTCCTGCGGCACCCCTCATCAGTGACTCCACTAGGAGAGCTGGGTATCAGCTTACTTGTATTTGGCTGCCTTCACCGTTGTTAGCATGAATGATGGAGCTGCTCTGACCTACTTGTTGCTAAAATGTAATAATCAAGATTTAGTACTCTGCTCTACATATTGTACAGCAAATTCCAAGGCAATGAACAAAGCAGTAAGATCAGCCACCAACCTACCAAATGCCGCAGTGCTGTAATGGCAGTTGAAAGTCTTTCAAGACTAAAGTGCCTTCAGATCAAAACAAGGGTCTTAAAATGACAAACAGTACCCTTAACTGCAGAATTTTGTGGCAAAAAAAAAAAAGCTTAGACTCTGGGATAGCAAGTCCTGAGCCCGGAGTAGAACAGACCAGTACTCCTTCGAGAAAGCCCCCGTGGGGTGAAACGCTGAATGAAGGGTGGCCATGTAAATTAGTACAATAGTTTCACTTTGCCTTTTGGTGGATGGATGGCTGATTTCACCGGATTATTCACAGAGTATTCCACCAAAATCAATCCATGCCCCACAATTTTTGTGCCCTTTGGCAATTAAAGGTATTTCCTGTGACCAGCTGTTCTATAGTTTTCCAGGGTACCAAACCAAACTATCAGTTCACTACAACTTGGGTTGAGACATTCGCAAGCTACTAAAGCCAGGAAATTCAGTGCTAGGGCAGTATAAGCCTGCTCAACTGGAAAGGCGTTCAATATGCATGGCATCTTCTGGTAGCAGCATGGATTAGTCCTGCAAACAGAAGAGAAGAATGTAAACAGAGTGGTGCTGATCATGCTCTGCTCCCCCTGACCATTCGCCTAGCCCCGTGAGTGGCATGGGATTAGGATGGGGGGAAGGGGACTTTCCCAGCCATGGTATAGGAGATGGGAGTGTTCCACCATCCAAAAGAGTGCTCCATATGTGCAGAGGGGGCCCGTGCAGGTTTGAGGAGTCCTCTTCCTCCTCACCCATGGGGGATGTTGAGGAATGCACCCTAAAGAAACGCACACAACATAGATAGATAGATAAAAACGTTATTTTTATACAGGAAAACCTAATCATTAGGATTATACAATCCTGTTCTCAAGATAGTCCTGTTAGAGGATAATGGATGGGCACCAGTTAACAACAGCACTGTGTTCCCTTCGAGAAGTTGTCATGACAACCTAGTAAATTATGAGGGTGACGCTCGAGAGGTTTACCATTGACATGACAACCTCAAGATGGGAATTCCGCTTTGCAGCTAACTGGTGCCCATCCATTGTCTTTTATAGTGTATGGGCACCAGCTGAACGAAATCTGTTCTTAACTTTTCTATTTTTTTGTTTTGCCCTGCTCTCCTTCACTGCCAGCTCTCACCGCTGCAGCCAGTCGTTGAAATGCGGGAAGTTCAAGAAATGCGCATGCGCAAAGACATTCGTGTTGTAATACTATCATTGTGATATTCGCAAGAGGGTATAACAACCTCTTGGTGTCACAACGATAGCATAACAACGATAACAATCCATTGAATTCCATCATTAATAACCTTCTCCCACACATTACATTATGACTCCTTTTACATAAATGGAAAACAAATAACGAGCATGTTAAGCACTGCTCTCATCTTTTCGGTTTCAGAAAGGTAAGATCAAGCACTCAGATGAAAAAAGAAACACTGTGACTTATAGTCACAAGACTACTATAACTTTTATTACTTCATTAATTACTGAGTTGTAGTTTAAGCGGATTAGGCAAGGGGAAAGGATTTCTTCAGGTATACAAAAGAGAGGCAAAGTTGTAAGGATGGGATTATCAGGATTAAGAGAGGGGGATGGGAGGAAAGCAGTGAGAAGCAGCTGAGGCACTGAATGAGTACTTCAGCTTGGTCTTTACTAGAGGAAAAAGATGGACCTGTGTCACTGGGGAAAAAAAGGGCTCAGCAGGGGAGAGGTGTAGAAACTGATGCGTAAAAAATAGGAGTATAGGGTTTTGAAGGGCCTCAGGGCCCTTTGGGTGGACAAGGCTCTTGGACCAGATGGTGTGCACCCGAGAGTCCTGAAGGAATTGGCGGAGGTCCTCGCGGGTCGAATGAGAGACCTGTTTAACACCTCACTGGAGGCAGGGAAAGTGCCTCAGGACTGGAGAATGGCACATGTGGTGCCTCTCCACAGGAGTGGCCCCAGAGAAGAACCTGGTAATTACAGACCGGTCAGTCTTACCTCCATTGTAGGCAAACTAAAGGAGACCATTCTCAAAGACAGATTGGTGAGTTTTCTGGAGGTACATGGTCTCCAGGATCATGCCAGACTAATCTGATTGACTTTTTTGATTGGGCCACAAGGGCATTGGATAAGGGCCAGGTGGTGGATGTCCTGTATCTGGACTTCAGTAAGGCCTTCGACTCTGTCGCGTGTAAGGTTGCTTAATAAACTAAGGAACCTGGGAGTAGGGGCAGGACAGGAACCAGAGGGTGATTGTCCGGGGAGGAACTATCGAAGCCTGTACCTGTGACTAGTGGGGTACCACAGAGCTCTGTACTCGGGCTGGTGTTATTTAATGTCTTTACTGGTGACATAGCAGATAAGATGAAAAGTAAAACCTTTATATTCGTGGATGATACCAAGATACGTGGGAGAGTGGACATAGAAGAGAGGAGGCGGGAGCTCTGGGAGGATCTGGCTAGACTCGAAAACCATTCAGGCATCTGGCAGCATGGGTTCAATGCCAAGAAGTGCAAGATCATACACCTGGGAGCTAGGAACCCTGGGAACAGTTACTGGCTGGGGGTGGTACAGGTATCCAGTTTGGAGGAGGAAAGGGATCTAGGGGGTCATTGTTAGGAGAGACATGAAACACTCAGCACAGTGCCGTAAGATGGCAGCCAATGTGAACAAAATGATGGGCTTCATCACCAGGGGAATCACCTACAGGAAAGAGGAGGTCATTCTACCCTTACACAAGTCATTGGTGAGACTACATTTAGAGTACTGCATGCAATTCTGATGCCCCTATTTGAAAAAGGAGATCAGACTACCGGATGGAGTACAGCACTGGGTGACCAAGATGATCCAGGGCCTGGGGAACAAATCCTAAGAGGAGAGACTATGGGAGCTCAAGATGTATTCTCTGAAGGACAGAGGGGAGATATGATAGAAACCTTCAAGTACCTAAAAGGTATAAACAAGGTTGGAAAAGAGGGCTTATTCAATCTACAAAGGGAAGAGGCCAGAAGGGGGCAAAGTCTGAAATTAGCAGGGGGAAGATTTAAAAAGCAAATGCGGAGGCACTTTTTTACTGAAAGGGTGGTGTCAATGTGGAACAAACTACCTGAGCTGGTGGTCTCATTGATAACAGTGGATAGTTTTAAGAGAGGGTGGGACAAGATAAAAGGCAGAGTTACAACTGGTGGTAGGAAGGGATGAGGAGGGTAGAAAGGGTGAGAGAAGAATATTCCAGGAGGAAACATAATTTGCACACTCGAGCAAACTTGATAGATCGTTATGGCCTGTTTCTGCTGGAGTCTTCGTATGTTTGTATGTTAATGATTCCATGTGTTTGAATAAATACAAGGGATACACTGTCACCCTCAGTAGTGTTACAATGTGACTACTATATGAAATCAACCTTACTGTATGATGTTCCTTCAACCAGACAATCTGTAGTTTAAATTTTTTATAAATGAATAATACATATTTACTTATATTTTCGGAAACAACCTTTGAGCGTGGTGCTTGTTTACAAAGGTTTCAATGTCAGCAGTACAAGACAGTGCCATTGTTACAAATCACAAAGACATACACTCGAAAAAAACACATGTACTGTATTTAGTTATTATGTTGTTTACAGTGATATAACAAAAGATTAGATTCAGACCAGGATTGGGTCAAAGGCAGCCAACTACACAGGCATTGGCAGCTGATAAAAGTTTCAGCTGCTTATAGTGAGAAGAGAGACATGGGAGAAAAGCGTGGACCAAAGTATGGCCAGGTGGGGGTTGGTAACGGAGCACCAGGCTATGTAGGGGGGCAGTCGGGAGAGGGGAGTAAGTTAGGGGTATAGAGCAGGAGAGGTATGAAGTGTGAGAGGTTAGAGTCTAGTGAGTGAAAAGGAGTAGCGGTGAGGGCAGGGTGTATGGGCAACTGGAAGGGGAATGATAAGGGGTGTAAGTGCATAGACGGGAGGAAGATGTGGATCAAAGGGAGAATAGAGGATATGAAGTTTCCTCTTGTATACTGGGGATTATTAAGGTGCAGGTAAAAGACTAAGTGCATAAGTCGGGGGGGGGGTTCAAGTTGTTTTCCTACAAGCTTATGCGCTGGTTTTAACAAAGTGTTGTTTCATTTCAAGCTTGAAGGTTGAAAGGTTCACAAGAAAAAATTGCTTACCACAGTAATCTTGTTTCTTCCAAGGGAATCTTACTGTATTCTGACATATGCAGTATTGTCCTTCCATTGTACTGCCCCAGAGCCGAAATGGTTAACCGAACCTATGCTAATGATGGAACGTTAGGCTCGAGCTCGGTTTTCAAACCACTGTCCCTGGTCAACATTCTGTAACCATCAGATTCTTACGAAGCAAAAATTAACGATAAGCTATCTAAGCTATATTAATAATAACAACAATAACCCTCTAATGTCTATTCCCCTTTTCCGCCTCTATTTAACAGTGTAGGCTGGGAAGACTCAAGTCACTAAGCCCAAAGACAGAACAATGCCCATAGGGTTGAACAACAGACAGCTGTGTTACAGTGCCCCTAGGTTCTAGCAGGGGAGGAAAGGGTGGGAGCTCAGAATACAGTAAGATTCCCTTGGAAGAAACAAGATTACTGTGGTAAGTAATTTTTGCTTCAAGCCCCAGGAAATCTTACTGTATTCTGACATATGCAGACTACCCAAGGTAGCTGCTTTGCAGATTTATAACAGAGAAATATCTCTTGCAGCTGCTATAGAAGTAGCTGTACCTCTTGTAGAGTGGGCCCCGAGGCCTACTGGAGGTTCTTTGCCTACTTTGCTGTAGCAACATTGGATACAGGCAACATTCCAGTGGGCAATGGTTCTCTTTGAGGCGGGATTAACTTTGCCCACCTCTCCTTAGGTCAGGAACAGCTGTGTCCTATCCTGCCTGTGCCCTTTGGTGTGATCCAAGTAGTAGCTTTTAGCTCTCTTGACATCAAGACTATGTAACCTCCCCTCTCCAGAGGTGGAGTGGTCAGTAAAGAAGACTGGCAAATTCATGGACTGGCTAAGGTGGAAGTCTGATACCACCTTAGGGAGGAACTTCCTATTGGTCCTCAAAATCACCTTGTCCCTGTGGACTGCTATATAGTCTGGCTCTGTGGACAAGGCCTGTAGCTCACTGATCCTTCTGGCTAAAGTGATGGCTACTAGAAATGCCATTTTCCATATGACATACTTAAGCTCAGCTGATGCCAGGGGTTCGATTGGTGGCTGCATCAACTGGCCAATACATATGTTAAGGTCCTATGCAGGAGTGGATTCCCTATGACGGGAATGCAAGTGCAATAGCCCTTTGAAGAACTTCCTGAATATCTGGTTAGTACCCACGGAAGTTCCTTTCCCAGCAGAGAGGTAAGAAGAAACGGCTGCCAAGTGCACTTTCAGGGTGGAGGGCCAAAGGCCCAGAGAGTGCAAGTGTGCTAGATAGTCCAGGACTGTTGACAAATCGGCCTGGAGGTGATCTGTGTGTCTTTGCTCGCACCAAATAGAAAATCTCTTCCACTTTGAAGAGTAAGTTTTTCTGGTGGAAGGTTTCCTAGAAACTCTGAAAACCTTCACCATTCCTTCTGAGAGGTGTAGGTTGGTGTATTCTAAATCCTCAAGAGCCAAGCTTTGAGTCTGAGGGACTGTAAGTTGGGGTACAGGACCCTGCCCTGGGAGGATGTCAGCAGGTTGTGCCTCCTGGGTAGGGAGATTGGTTTGGAGATAGCCAAGGTCAGCAGCATTGAGTACCAAGGCTGCCTGGCCCAGTCTGGAGCAACGAGGATCATAGTTGCTGACTGGGCCCTGAGCTTGTTCAGTACCCTGATTAGCAAGGGGAACTGTAGGAAGGCATACAGGAACTTCCCTGTCCAGTCGAACAGTAGTGCATCTAGTGATACTGTGCCCACTCGTGGAGGTCTGCAGCAAAAAAGGTCCACCTCTTGAGTGCCCCATCTTTTGAAGACCACCTGTAGGATTTGTCTGTTTAGTGACCATTCGTGGTGGTTCTGGTTTATTCTGCTGAGGGAATCCGCCAGGACACTGTCCTTTCCTGGCAGGTGGAAGATTCCACATCTTCATGGCTTCTGTGCACAGAGGTGAGGACCTTGTGCCCCCTTGCTTGCTGATGTAATACATTGTTGTTGTATGGTTTGTCCTGACCTGAAATGCCTTGCCCTGCAGCATGGAGGCGAAGGACTGAAGGCCTAGATAAACTGCCCTGAGCTCCAGCAGGATTATGTGAAGAAAGGATTCCTGCTGGGAACAAGTACCGTGGGCAGTATGCTCTCCCAGGTGGGCACCCCATCCTAGAAGGGAGGCATCTGTTGTCAGAAAGTAGTTACATAAGAACTTACCGTAACAGTAGATCTTCGAGAGAGACTCTTGCAGTAGGTATTCACATACAGGACTAAGCCACCAGGTGCCAGGACACCACGGAAAAATTTCTAGCTAGCAGTCTCTGGCGGGGGACCGCCCCCATGTCAGGTGACTGGCGTCATACGACGTTGGTATAAAGGGGCGGTCCCCCACGCCTGCCTTCCAGTTATTTCCCGCCAAAAGAGGCAAGACGAGAAAGAAGAGGATATTCCCCCCATGGAAATGGAGTAAGAAAACTTAGGGGGATGAAGGGCGGGAAGGCAATACCCTATTGCAAGAGCCTCTCTCGAAGATCTACTGTTATGGTAAGTTCTTATGTAACTGTACTATCTTACTTCAAGATGGCTCTTGCAGTAGGTATTCACATATAGGACTGAGTCCCAAGCAGTATGGAACAAGGAAAAGCACCTGGGAGGAGGATAGTCATCCAAAGCATGTAACCTCAGGCTGAACGGGTCTCATGAAAGGAGACCTTGTAGGACAGCCAACCCGAAGCCTGCTCTACGGCAAGAGGCAATGTCCAAACTGTTGTGTTTCGAAAAGGTATGGACAGAAGTCCAAGTTGCGGCAGCACAGATGTCTGCCGCTGACACATTCTTGAAACAAGCTGCAGAGGCAGCTACTCCTCTGGTGGAGTGACCTCTGACTTGACCCGGCAGGGTCTTCTTGTACTTGTAACAGAAAGTGATGCAATGAGCCAACCATTTTGACAGATATTGCTTAGAGACAGCATTGCCTTCTCTTTTGAAAGCAAAAGAGACAATGGCTGATCAGTATTCTTGAGATTCTTAGTCCGATTGGTGTAGTATCTCAGGATTCTGTGAATATCCAAAGTATGCAAGAGGTACTCCCCTTGATTGGAGTGTTGCATAAAGAAAGCAGGTAGCTCAATGGATTGATTCAGCGTAGATTCAGCCACCACCTTAGGTAGAAACTTAGGGTTGGTGCATAAAGCCACACGTTCCTTGTGGAAAATAAATTACAGGATTTTGCACATTAAGGCCAGAACCTTGGAAATGCACCGAGCAGAAGTAATGGCCACTAGGAAGAGTGTGTTCCAAGAAAGGAACTTCAAATCAGCTGTGGCTACCAGCTCAAAGGGAGGCAGAGTAAGCTTCTCCAGAATAAAATTCAAGTCCCAAGGAGGTTCAGGAATGCAGATGAGGGTCTCAAATGGAGAACCCCTCTGAGGAAGGTCCTGGAGACTTCCAACTGAGCAAAAGACCTTTCTTCAAAGGGAATATGGTAGGTTGAGATAGCTGCCATGTGGACCTTCAACGAGGAATGGCTGAGACCCAGATCGAAGAGGTGACGCATGTAGTCCAGGACTTTATTGACTGGGCAAGAGAAAGGCTTGAAGTCTTTCAATTTTGCCCAAATAGAAAATTACTTCCACTTCATGGCGTAGGTGGACCTTGTAGAAGGCTTTCTGGCCTCCACTAAAATGTCTGCTACTAGAGAAGAGACTCCAAAGCAGGCCTTAGCTACGTCTGCAGAAGCCACGCATGGTGATGAAGGGATTTGAGACCTGGATGAACAAGGGTCCCCTGATCCTGGGTCAACAATTGTTGCGACAGAGGAAGAGAAATTGGAGGTTCCTCTGAGAACTGTTGTAGAAAAGAGAACCAAACTTGCCTGGGTCAGAAGGGAGCAATGAGAATCATTCAAGCTCCCTCAGATCTGAGTTTGTTCAGGACCCTGGGAATTAAAGGAATGGAAGGGAAGGCGTAAACAAATCTGTCCCTCCAAGCGAGAGACAAAAAATGTCTCGACCTGGAGTGAGTGAGCAGAAGGTGGGAAGTTTTACTTTTTGGGGAGAAGCAAAGAGATCGATCTGCGGTGTTCCCCATTGCTGAAAGATGTCATTTATGACTTCCTGATCCAACTCCCATTCATGGGACCTGGATGAAGACCGACTGAGTTGGTCTGCCAGGGTGTTTTCCACTCCTGGAATGTGAACCATGGTCAAGTGAAGGAGGTGTTGGGCTGCCCAATGCCAGACTCTCATCGCTTCCCGGCAAAGAGGGTAGGAACGTGTTCCTCCCTGCTTGATGAGGTACCAGACTAAGCACATGTTGTCTGATTGTATGAGAAGATGACCGGGGAGGATGAAGGAGAACAGAGCCTGAAGGGCATAAAGAACTGCTCTCAATTTAAGCACATTTATGTGCAGGCTTTGTTCGAACTTGAACCAGCTGCCCTGAGTCCTGTGAGACCCCAAATGGGCACCCCAACCTTCTCCTGACGCATCTGTCGTCAACGTCTGGGAGGGCAGATCGATGCAGAACTGAACTCCTGGGCACAGGTTCTCCTGAACCATCCACCATTGCAAGTCCCTGATCATGGGATCAGATACTAGTACCTATTGGTCTAGATTGTCCCTGGTTTGGTCCCATTGAGACCGACGTGTCCACTGAGAGATTCTCATATGGAGCCGAGCGAGTGGAACTGTCAGAATGGCAGTCGCCATTAGCCTGAGGAGGCGGAGGACTGACCTGGCTCCGACCCTCCTGCGACTGGACAGAAGACAAGCCTGGTTCTGAAGGGTGTTTGCCCTATCCGGAGGCAAGAAGGCTTGCCAGTGGTCATGTCCAGAATTGCCCCTATAAATTGGAGGCATTGGCATGGGACCAGATGGGACTTGGCCTAACTGATGGTGAAACCCAGGCTGGTAAACACCTGCACGGTAAGGGAAAGGGAGTGCAGGAGTTCCTCCCTGGATGGGGCTGCCAAGAGCCAATCGTCCAGGTCCGGGAATACCTATGCTCCCTGGGTATGCAGGTGGGCCGCTACCACTGACAGGCATTTGGTAAATACCTGGGGGAATCGAGGAAAGACCAAATGGGAGGGCTCTAAACTGGTAGTGGTCCCTCTGAAAGCAAAACCGAAGGAATCTGGAGTAGGAAGGGCATATGGGGATATGCAGATAGGCATCCTGCATGTCCAGGATACACAGCCACTGTCCCTGCCGATGCAGTGGTAGAAGGCTCTGCAAAGAGAGCATTCTGAAGCGTTTGCACTCCACGAACATGTTCAGGGAGCTGAGATCTAGGATAGGCCTCAAATCTCCCATCTTCTTTGGAACTACGAAGAAATGGGAATAGCAACCTGTTCCCCAAAGATGGGTGGGAACTGGTTCTATCGCCGCCTTTGAGATAAGGGAGATGATTTCCTCTAGGACTACAGGAAGATGTTGCGGGGAGTAAGAAGACTGAGGGGGTGGTCTTCGGGGTGGTTTCTGCAGAAACTCTATTGAGTGTCCTGCTGAGATTAACTGGAGCACCCAAGCATCTGATGTTATCCTCTCCCCACCTGGCAGATGATAGGAATATCTCCCCTCTACTGGTTCCTCTGGAACCTCCAGAAACAGTGGGAGAGGCAGGGAGTTAGGAGGTGTGGGGCACCACAGCAGCCGAGGCTCCCGTGACTTTTTTGCTGGGGGGAGTCTTGGTTGCTGGAGGGGCCCGACATGTGTTGGCATGTTTGCCCTGCGTTTTTTGTCTTTATCAGTTTTGGCGACGAAAAGGACAGCGCTGCCCTTGAGGTGGCTTGTACATAGTCTGGACAGACTTGAGTGCAGTACCCTTTTCCTGCAGTTCAGTAATGATGCCCTTGACATCACCCCCCGAACAGCACTGAACCCCTGAAGGGAGCATCCTGTATAGCGGATTGCACCTCAGGGACCAAACCTGACACGCAGAGCCAGGCATGACGCCATAGACCTATGGCGAAGGCTGAGCTCCTTCTAGTTGTGTCCACCGCATCGTAAGTGGTACGGAGCATGTGCCTACAGGCCGAGCGAGCGGAATGGACAAGGTCACCTACTTCCTGTTTAGTCTGTGACTCAGGAAGGGAGTCCAATTTAGATTTCACCTGGCTAAGGATGGTCTTCTGGAAATCCCCCATATGTGTCACATAGTTAAGGGTCCTGATGCCTAGGGTTGAAGAGGAATAAATCCTCTTCCCATACTGGTCCAGAAGCTGGGATTCCTTATCAGGTGGAGATGAACTGAGGTGTTTAGGATTGGCGGAGTGGCCGTGAGCGGCACTGATGATGACCGAATCCGCCTTGGGGTGAAGGCTAAGAAAGTCTACACCCTCTGGAGCCTGGTAAAGCCTGTCTGCCTTCCTCAGAAGGTGGGGTAACGCAGATGGCTTTTTCCAAGTGGTGGAGACAAGATCTGCATGAAGCTCTATCCAGGGTGGAATCAGTGTAGGAGCGGTCTCGGGCAGATCCACAATAGCAGCGAGTTTTTTACACTGTGGGTCTGGCTCCACCGATGAACTTCCTGGATTTTCCTCAGTAACTCCAGAAAAGAGGGTCCTCAGGAGGAGACTTCGGAGGATCCCTTGGGCTGGGGCGTTTCGGAGTATGGGGCTCATCTTTGGGGTCAGACTGGCCGGAGTCTGAGTATGTGACTGAGGATGATGAAGAAGACTCCTCCCTATGAGGGGGAGGGACGTCCCATCTGGGGAGTTCCCTGGGGCACGTATCCTCCCCACCTCAGGCGCCAGAGGGCTCTTCTCTGGTGTCGGGTGGGGGAGGGAGTCTCCGCTCCCGACGGGTTTCCTGTATAGGGTCCGACGTCAGGAGATGACTCTCGACCTCCCTGGTGAGCTGAGCCTTGGCCTCAGCCCACCAGGAGGCCAAGGTCTCCTTCAGATCCGTCGGCGGCTGAGGAGTGGACAGAGGAGGTGGAGGATATAGATATTGAGGGTATCCATAAAAGGAGTATCCGTAACCCAATGGCAGGTAGCCCGGCATCAGGTACTGAAGTGCTGGATACTGGGGCGCCGGATACTGAGGCGCCGGATACTGAGGGGCCGGGTACTGGGGCACCGGATATTGCAGCGTCGGGTACTGGGGCACCAGATACTGAGGGGCCGGGTACTGGGGCACCGGATATTGTGGTGTCAGGTACCCAGGTGCTGGGGGCTCTGATGGAGCAGAGGGACCCGGCAGAGGCCCTGCTAGTGGGCCAGATGGTGGAAACGTCAGCCCCGTGGGCATTGGGCCTGGTGTGGGTATACCATCGAGCGGGTCCGAAGGTCCTGACAAAGGGATGAGCCCATCATCAGGTAAAGGAATGCCGTATGGTGTCAGGTCGGCTGGCGTTGGGACCTGCGTCTGAGGATCCGGCGTCAGAGGGTCCGGTCCAGGGGGAGGGAGCCCTGACGGCAGCATCTCAATGTCCTCAGTGACGACTGGGGAAGGAGGGTTATAATCCCCAGGGGTCAGTTGAGGAGAGACAAGGACCTCAGTGGGCAATGGATGTGATGTTGTGGAGAGCCTGGGGCATCAGACTGTTCAACGAGATCTGGTGCAAGCTTCTTGGCCAGGCAGGCGTCGGTGGAACCGGCGTCCAACTTATTGGCTGAATCCAGGTGGACGTCGGAGGAGCTGGCGTCTGACTTATTCAACTCCCTGCCTGAGGAAGGTCGCGAAGAGGATGTGGCCTTGTCGGGGGGTGTTTTGGCTGGGTACTCCCCTGAAGGGGTAAGTGGCTTAGCAGCCTTGTCCAGGCATGTGTCGGCTGGACCGATGTCCGACTTGACCGGAAGGCCACAAGGAAGAACCGGCCTTCATGGGAGCGGAGGCCTCCTTTGCCCCGGAGGCCCCCAAACGGCCTGAGCGTGAGCCGGATGGGAAGGGTGACGCCTTCTTGGTAACCACCAAGACGGCCAACACGAAGCGATCCCCAGGAGGGGATGTTACCTTGAGTGCCGCAACTCCAGCCAAAGTTGTGGCTGCTGTGGAAGCCGATTCTCGTTCCTGGTGCTTCTCCTTGTCACACCTTTTCTTATGACCTTCGGGGGAAGAAGACGCCTGCCTGAGCTTTTTTAACTCTTTTTCCATGGAGGCTATTTTCTTCTTAAGGATACAGGCTTCCAGGGACTGAAGCCTTCTCTTGTGGGTAGCAGAGTTGAACTTCTGGCAGTGCTGACACTTCTCCATGGGGTGGTCTGGGCCCAGACAGAAGAGTCACAAGGAATGGCCGTCCTTGTTTGGAAGTTGGGAACCACACGAGTCGCACTTGTTTTTATGCAATTCAGAGGGCGCCGGGGACGACATACACAGCAAATTGTTTGAAAAAAATTGAGAAATAGAGAAAATGGGTCGAAAAGATCAAAAACTTAGAGACCGATGATTGACTGACGAGCGCTGTTCTACCGCGAGGAACTTTCACAAGCCGATGGCGGGAAAGAACTGGAGGGTAGGCGTGGGGGACCGACCCTTTATACCGATGTCGTATGACACTGGTCACCTGACGTGGGGGTGGTCCTCCGCCAGAGACTGCTAGCTAGAAATTTTTCTGTAGGGTCCTGGCGCCTGGTGACTTAGTCCTATATGTGAATACCTACTGCAAGAGCCCTCTCAAAGTAAGATCTGCTGCTGGTAGCATCTGGAGAAAAGGCATGCCTTCTCTGAGGTTGTCCTTTTCCTGCCACCATTGCAGGGCTTGAAGCAGGGTTCCTGTAACTGGTACCACATTTGACAGGTAATCTCTTCTTTGAGACCAGTGAGCCCTTATATGGAACTGGATGTCCCTCATCTGGAATCCTGACCCTAGTACTGTTGCTGTTGAAGCCACCATGTGGCCCAGCAACTGAAGCGAAATGCCTTGCTCGTCTGGGGATAAGCAGCTGGAAGGAACTTGCTAGTTGCACCAGGCTGTCTACCCTGCCCTGAGGAAAGAAAGCTCTTCCGTTCAGGGTGTCCAATTCTGCCCGTGTAAATTCCAGGAGCTGAACTGGTAAGAGGACTGACTTTTTCTGGTTTACCAGAAAACCCAGCATACTTAGTGTATCCTGAGTGATGGTTGATGCCCTTTCCACCTGCTGTGGGGGCTGACCGACCACCAACCAGTCGTCCAGGTGTAGGAAGACTGTAACCCCATTTTCATAGATGTGCCACCACCACTGCTAAACACTTGGTGAACACTCTTGGGGGCGATGGCAGCCCAAAGTGCATGGCCTTGAAGTGGTACTGCCCTGATGGCAACCTGAACCTGAGGTACTTCCTGTGTGCCAGCCTGACAGGGATATGGAAGTATGCATCCTTTAGGTCTAGGGATGCCAGCCAGTCTCCTCTCTTTAGGGAAGGGAGAATGAGTAACCATCTCGAACTTTGGCTTTTCAAATGTTTGTTCAAGTGTCTCAGATTCAGAATGGGTTGCCACTCCCCTGTTTTCTTTTGAGTGAGAAAGTATCGAGTAGAGACATTTTCCCCTTTGAGATAAGGGGACAGGTTCTACTGCCTGCTCTTGCACGAACTTGGCTACTTCCTCTTCCAGCAGAGAGATTTCTGATGGATTGGCAGGCCTGAAAAGCCTTGCCCTCAACCTGGGTAAGAATTTGAAGCTGAGGGCAAGGCCCTGGCTCACTACCTCCAGGACCCACTTGTCTGTGGTGATGGAATGCCAAGCCTGGATGCAATGCGCCAGCCTGCCGCCTACTGGAAGTAGGGTGGCGACCCTGACAGGGTTCTCGGGGAGTCTGTTTTGCTTGGGTAGCAGGCTGGGTACTGGGTGCAGCCCTGTTGCTGCCCTTTCTGCCCCAACTTCTAAGATACCCCCTCTGGGGCTGATAAGGAGGCAAAACTTGTGCCTGGAAGAAAGGCCTGTAATGGGTTCGTCTCCTGCCTCTTCCCTGGAACTTTTGTGGAGTTGCTGCCTTCTCCACGGCTGCAGCACTCTTGTAGGTGACCTTGTAGTCGTCCACTTTTTTCATGTACGTTTCGGTTTGCTCCCCAAACAGGGAAGTAGTAGGGCGGTAGTATAGTGCAGTGGTTTAAGGCTCTGAGCTGCAAATCTGGAGACCTGGGTTTGAATCCCACAGCCCCCACTTGCATACTGTGTGACCCTGAGCAAGTCACTTAACTTCCCTGTGCTCCCAGGTTGCACCTGTAAACAAGCTTTCAGCTTAGTGTGTCTTTCCTGGTTAAACAATTGGGAAAAAAAACCAGTAGGCTCGCTGGGGAAATCAAGAACTTTTGTCTGGGTATCTTGAGACAAATTTGTTGTCCTCAACCAAGCAAACCTCCTCAGGGACACTGAGGTAGCCATCTGTCTAGCAGCAATGTTGTTAGCATCTACTGCCATCCGAAACTGTGACTCAGAAGCCTCAATGCCCCTTTTTCCTGCCTCTGAAAGATCAGATGCCACAGGGGCAGGGCATGCCTTTGCTATTTCCAACACTGTGTTCCACATACTCCTCTGATACCTAGCTATGTAGGCCATGTAAGAAGCCTGCTTAATAGCTAGAGGAGCTCCCAGGTATGACTTCTTTGCTATGGAGTCCATCCTTCTGGAGTCTTTTTCAGGTGGGTATGAAGCCAGGAGAATCTCTGCCTTGTTACAGGCAGCAGCATACACCAAACATGCACCAAACAGGAATTCAGCCCCTGATTTAGCTACCCAGTATTTTGTGTCCATCCTCTTGTCCACAGGAGGGATGGATGTAGGTGTCTTTAGATTTTTTGTGGCTTGCCTCATTAAAGATTTATGGATGTGCAACAGGAGTCTTTTTGTTGCTGGGACATCCATGATCTCCATATAATCTTGTTCCTCTTCCTCTTCTGTGGATTTCTGGGTAGAGAGTTCCAAAGTCTGTGCCACTTATTTTAAAAACGCAAAGTGAGAAGAGAAAATCCTCAGTTGCCTTATCTGGGGAATCAGCCCCATGAGGGTCTGGAGAAACCTCAGGTTCTACGGTTTCCCTAAATTCATCCTCATTCTTACCGAAAATCATTTTCCTCCAGGAAGATGTCAGCTGATTGTTCCAAGGAACCGGAAACCGAAAGGGAATCTCAGTCCAGAACCAACAGCTGTGAACCGGGGCACTGAACCGATACTGCTGTACCGGTTTACAACGCCTTTAAAATATTAATGGCACTTGCAATAGCTTCAGCGGTAGGAACCGCTGGAACCGTTGGTTGCGGTTTCTTTGCTGAGTGCTTTTCTTTTCTTTAGAACTTGCTGGTTTGGTGGTAGTTTCTACAAACCTTTTTCTGCTAGAGGAACCATCACCATGGTCAGAGTGCTGCTCACTCAGTTCAAAAGACTTCTCTTTCTGAGCAGTGGAGGCCTTGTCCATTGCTGTGTCAGCAGCTTTTTCAGATATCTATTCCTTTAGTCGATTTAAGCGCCTATCCAGCGTCGACTGGGGAAAATTCTTACATACATCACAATCGGCCTTTAAATGGTTGAAATCCAAACACAGGACACAAATCTGAGCAATGCTGAAAACCCATTGCGCCGGTTCTCTTTTTAGGTAGTGACAGAACCACCAGAACTGGGTTACAAGACTAAACACATAGACTTTGACGGCAGATAAGGACCACTTGGCCCACCCAGTCTGCCCATTTTCCTACCTACTGGATAAGATGCAGATTTTAGTTGACCAACAGCCTACTTCCTGCCACCCCCACTACAATTGCTTTATGTCTGTCCCATGCATGTTTGAATTCCCCCACTGTTTTAGACCCAACAGCCTCCCCAGGAAGGTGGTTCCATGCATCCACTAATCTACTCCATGCATCCACCACTCTAAACCCACAGGGAAAACTTTTTTCTTTTAAACGGTCGGTTTAGCGACCACAGAAAAACCCAGGAATTATACCAGTTTTTCAATAAATAAAGTAACCGGGCCTAAACAGGCTTTTCAAAAAGAATAAGAAAAGTAAAATAAAGATAAAGAAACACGGTTCCCTCCCGATTAAAAGAACTGAGAAATTTACGGCAAATTAGCTAAATCTACACTAATCTACCTGTAAACCAAGGACAGTGCTTTTCAAAACGAACAGAAATAAATTTACTACAGAAAACCGTAAAAAATAAACTTTTGACAGATAAAGGAGGGCTCTCCGAGGTATCTGTACTAGTGAAGCAGAGTAAAGAATCTGACGGTTGCAGAATGTTGACCAGGGACAGTGGTTTGAAAACAGAGTTCAAGCCTAATGTTCCATCATTAGCATAGGTTTGGTTAATCAGTTTGGCTCCAGGGCAGTACAATGGAAGGACAGTACTGCATACATCAGAACACAGTAAGATTTCCTGGGGCCTGAATGTTATTTATTTCTGCCAGGAACTCATTCAACCAGAGAGGGGCCCTATACGCGAATGAGAATTGTCCAAGAGCTGTTCTTCTGAATGGGACACTGAGTGACCTCCAAGTTTTACCCCTTATGTCGTAATGGAGAGTACCGCTATTTAGAATGCAAGGGGTGCTTGGCCTAACAAAGCCCCCCAACCCGAGAAGGCATATCCGTTAACTTTATCCTGTCATTCAAATTAAGCCATTTGTTTTGCTCATACAGAGCACATGTGTGGGTAAGGTTATCTGCCCCTAGAGTAAGTCTTCAAGCCTTATTCAGGGCTGGAACTACCAATTTGAGTGCTGTGTCCAAGGCTGCACTGTGTACTACCAACCCATAATCCATTATTGTCAGAACTAAGCTGGAAACAGAGAGACAGACAGCTGTAGGTGTTAGGTATTTTCTGTGCCTGTAAAGGACACCAAGTCTTGTACTGACTGATTTTACTACCAGGTCTATGTGCTGTGAGAAAGAGACGGTATCATCTATCGTGACCCCAAGGTACTTAAATGAGTGAACTTGCTGAAGAGGCACTGTCTTATTGTTGGTGACGGTCAGAAGTGGGATGGTTTTCTTATGTTGATGACAAGAGAGAATAATGGCTTTTGTTTTTTTATAACTCAGTAGTAGTTTGTGAGTGCTAAACCAATCCTCATGTTGGTTGAAGATAGACTATAGGTCATTTTGAAATTTGTCAAGATGGGAGATACTGTTTAGGATGACTGCAGCATCAGCATACAGTATTTTTCCTGAGCAAAGAAAAAGCACATGCCAGTCACCTCAGTTCAATAAATGCTAGTAAATATATATATATTTAAGAAAGGTTTCTGACCTCCACAGGGACAGAAATAAGACAGGAAAGCAGTAACTCTGGACATGCACACCAAATGAAATTAGCACACCAAGGTGGCACTGTTAAATACCTTTCAGTTAAAAGAAGGGAACAATTACTTTCTCCCTTACACACACATTCCAGACCACACAAGCATTACTTATGGCAGACAGAATAAGTTTACATTTATTAGGGTACTTAAAATATATTTCTTCACACTCTGTTTCAACCGATATAACGATTTACTAACTTTTAAGGTCAAGGAGGGCCTTGGTGTACCCTTATCCAGTATTCACCATTCACAGCAATAAATCCTGACACTGACTTCAATAAGTTGGTGTCTGAGAACAGCTTTTTAACTTCTTGTTAATCTCCCTGGAGTGTCTGAAACAGAGTATACTTGGTTTTACTGCAGCCTGTCCTGCTGTGTAATGCCCTATGCTCAAACATCTTGCTAAATTACAAAAGCTGCTTCTACGCTGTCTGTAAATTTATTAAAATCTGTTCTGCTTTGCTCATCTATTTTAAACCGGTTTACAAAAGCACCAAAATGACTTACAAAATGTATTAAAAATGCAAGTAATCACTCCCCACGAGGAGAAAAAGTCGGGGAGGTGAGGTAAGTTTAGTAAGGGCTCCTTCTACCATTTCTATGTATCTGTGTATCTATGAGAGCACTTTAGCAACTTACTGTTAAGTCGTCTTACTTGTGGCGAAGACAGGCTCACTGAAGCCCATGTCACCCACTCTATCTTGTCACTACCGTGGCTGCCACTGGCCCTAACTACTCACTAAAAACCCCCATCTGTTTGAACTTTCCATCAGGGTGAGAGGCCAAAAACAGAGCAACTGACACAGGGGTGTAGGGCGAGGAAACCTAATGGTGAAAGTGGACAGGACAGCATAGCGACCTCTTCTGTCTGTAACCCACCCACCTTCCCATGTGCTTCAAAACCCCCTTCCACTGGAAAGCAGTCTGTAGTAGGGGGACTGCTGGCTGGCACTTGGACAAAGCACAACCAGCACACATTGGCTCTACCTTTGCTGAAGCAGGACTGACCCCTAAAGCCTTTTTGCCAGCCATTAGTATTTTCCATCATTGTACTGGTACTGCAGCAACACACCCCACAATGGACCGTGTATTCCTAGCCATACAACATCACCCCCAGCCGTTAGAGGAATGCCAGGTAGCACCTGGAGACCTTCACCCTCACTATGGAACTGTCGTGAAGTGTACCAGGAGCAGGCTCGAGATAGTACGCAAGTGCTGCTGGAGTAAAAAGGATGGGGTAGGTTGTGCACATGGGTGACCCAGAAGGGCAGGTGGAGAAGAGAGGGGGGGAGAGGCAAGAACTGAATATGAGGAGAAGGGGTAGCCATTTCCTGATTCCCCCTTCAGGATGTTGAGAACCCTTCCGGGGGGGGGGGGTCAGGGTAGGAAGGCAGAAACTGGGAATAGGTATTAAGAAGGGTTAAAGCAGGAACAGCCGTGGGAGAGGTAATTGTGTAGGGCAGAGCTAAGGGAGTAGTGAGAGGAGTGTCGTATTCGGGGAGGGAATTCCAGATTTTAGGGAAGCGATGGGCAAAAGCAGTCTGACTGATGAGGGTGGAGCGGCAAGGGACCGTCAAAGTGTGGGCATCATTAGATCTGAGAGAGTATGAGAGACAGGAGGAGAGCACTCTGAGCCAGAATCTGGAGGTAAGTTTGGCACAGTGAAAGATAAGTCTGTGAGACAGTGGAAGGGAGGTTAGAGAGCGATAGAGTTCACAGTGGTGGGAGCGGGAAGGGGAGTCAAGAGCACAGCAAAAGAAGGAGTTAAAAAGAGTGACCAACTTGGTCAGGGAAGATCTGGGAGCAGCACTGTAGAGTACGTCGCAGTAGTCAAAGATGGGGAGTATCATCTTCTGGACAGTTTTGCACCTCACAGTCAGCGGGATGCAACTATGACTCCTGTACAGAGCACCAAGCTTGGGGAGCACTTTCTTTGAGATAGCATCGATACACACTGCCGTGTAACAGCAAGAGTCACCCACACTCACTAGGGGGCTGTCGTGTAGCAACAGGAGCCCCCCCCAAACACTCACTAGAGGACTGCTGTGTAGCAGTAGGAGGCTCCCCCACACTCACTAAAGGACTGTCATGTAGCAGCAGGAGCCATCCACACCAACTGGAGCGCTGTTGTGTAGCAATAGGAGCCTGCCATACTCATTAGGAGACTGTAATGAAGCAGCAGGAGCCACCCACACTCACTAGGGGACTGTCATGTAACTGCAGGAGTCACCCACACTCACTAGGGGACTGCTGTGTGGCAGCAGGAGCCACCCACACTCATTAAGGGACTGTCGTGTAGCAACAGCAGCCACCCACACTCATTAGGGGACTGTCATGTAGTAGCAGCAGCAGCCACCCACACTCACTAGAGCACTGCTGTATAGCAGCAGGAGCAACACACACTCACTAGAAGGCTGCCATGTAGCAGCTTGAGCCACCCACACTCACTAGGGAACTGTCGTGTAGAAGCAGGAGCCACCCACACTCGCTAGGGGACTGTCATGTATCAGCTGGAGCCATCCACACTCACTAGGAAACTGTCGTATAGCAGCAGGAACCACCCCCACTCAGTAAAGGACTGTCATGAAGCAGCAGGAGACACTCACTAGGGAACTGTCGTATAGCAGCAGGAGCCACCCACACTCACTAGGGAACAGTCGTGTAGCAGCAGGAGCCACCCACACTCACTAGGGGACTGTCATGTAGCAGCAGGAGCCACACACACTCACTAGGGAACTGTCGTGTGGCAGCAGGAGCCACCCACACTCACTAGGGACTACTGTGTAGCAGCAGGAGCCACCCACACTCATTAGTGAACTGTTGTGTAGCAGCAGGAGCCACCCACGCTCACTAGTGAACTGTCGTGCAGCAGCAGGAGCCACTCCCACTAAAAAGGGGACTGTCATGTAACAGCAGAAGCCACCGAGACTCACTAGGGGACTGTCATGTAGCAGCAGGAGCCACCCACACTCACTAGGGCACTGCAGTGTAGCAGCAGGAGCCACCCACACTCGCTAGGGGACTGTCATGTATCAGCAGAAGACACTCACTAGGGAACTGTCGTGTAGCAGCAGGAGCCACTGCACTCACTAGGGGGCGGTCATGTAGCAGCTGGAGCCATCCACACTCACTAGGGAACTGTCGTATAGCAGCAGGAACCACCCCCACTCAGTAAAGGACTGTCATGAAGCAGCAGAAGACACTCACTAGGGAACTGTCGTATAGCAGCAGGAGCCACCCACACTCACTAGGGAACAGTCATGTAGCAGGAGGAGCCACCAACACTCACTAGGGGACTGTCATGTAGCAGCAGGAGCCACCCACACGCACTAGTGAACTGTCGTGTAGCAGCAGGAGCCACCCACACTCACTAGTGAACTGTCGTGTAGCAGCAGGAGCCACTCACACTCAATAGGGGACTGCCATGTAGCAGCAGAAGCCACCCACACTCAGTAGTGGACTGTCATGTAGCATCAGGAAACACTCAATACGGGACTGTCGTGTAGCAGCAGGAGCCACCTACACTCACTAGGGGACTGTTGTGTAGGAGCAGGAGCCACACACACTCATTAGGGGACTGTCATGTAGCAGCAGGAGCCACTCACACTCACTAGGGGACTGTCATGTAGCAGCTGGAGCCATCTACACTCACTAGAGGACTGTTGTGCAGCACCAGGAGCCACTCACACTCACTAGGGGACTGTCATGTAGCAGCAGGAGCCACTCACACTCACCAGGGGACTGTCATGTAGCAGCAGGAAGAAAAAATTACTCACCTTGGTAATTGCTTTTCTTCTCATGGAGTCTTGCTATATTATAACAATAGCAGTCAGCCACTGCAGCTGAACTGCCCCGGAGAGGAAGGAGTTAACTCCAGAAGATCTGGAGTTCTACAGCGCGAGGGCGCTGTGCCCAAAGCTCTATCTGGCAGTTTCAAATGAAACTGTCAGATCTTTAAGAAGCTAACATCAAAGGACGGAAAGTCTGTGTGGAAAAAACTACACTAGCCCATGGCTACCTACTAGTAGTAATAACAACAATATAAAGAACAAAGAAACACTCAGAGCCATAATAACAAAAATTGATGGTATTATGGTTCGTTTTACCACCCTTGACAAGCACATATGAACCCCCCCTTCCCCCAAAGACTCAAGTCCAGGAAGGGGGCAATATAAATAACCTAATGAAACAATCTAGATCCCTAACCCAAAGGAAAAACTACAATGGCATGACACAGTGCTTGCACCAATTCGCCACCCCTACCAAAGTAGAAGTTCTGAGAGGGCAGGAGGAGGTGGTTAGGAATATAGCAAGACTCCATGAGAAGAAAAGCAATTACCAAGGTGAGTAATTTTTCTTCAAACACCATGAAGTCTTGCTATATTATAACAATAGCAGATTACACAGCAGTACCTCCATGGAGGAGGGTCAGAACCTACTTAGGAAATAGGCTCTGAAGCACAGCTGTGCCAAACCGAGCATCTCTCCTGGACTGGACATCCAGGGAATAATGCTTGGTAAAGGTGTGAACTGTCTTCCAGGTAGCAGCTTGACAAATCTCCAGAATGGGGATGTCTCTAGCAGCCGCTAGAGACGCAGCTGTACCCCTGGTGGAGTGGGCCCTCAATCCTGAGGGGGGTACTCTCCGTTTCTGATAACAGAATTGGATACAAGAAACAATCCACCTTGCAATTGTTCTCTTAGTGGCAGGTTTCCCTTTGCCAACCTCGCCATAGGTAAGAAAGAGTTGGAGGGATTCGAACCTATGACCTCTGGTGCGCTCTAAATAGTAGCTTAAGGCTCTTTTGACATCCAAGCTGTGCAGTCTCCTCTCACCTGAGGAAGAATGCTCAGTGAAAAATACTGGGAGAGAGATAGATTGATTCAGGTGGAAATCAGAAACCACCTTAGGCAAAAACTTTCTATTAGTCCTAAGGACTACCTTATCTCTGTGGAAAGAGATAAAATCTTCTTCCACTGACAGGGCCTGTAGCTCACTTATGCGTCTGGCAGAGGTGATAGCTACTAGGAAAACGGTTTTCCAAGTTAAATACTTGAGCTCTGCAGAAGACAGAGGCTCAAAGGGGGGTTGCATTAACTGAGCAATGCAAATATTCAGGTCCCAGGCGGGAGCTGGTTCCCGAAAAGGAGGGTTAGTATGAAGTAACCCTTTAAAAAACTTGAGAACACCGGTGAGAAGAAAGGAGGCAGGCTTCCTGCTGACACAAAAAGCAGAGACAGCTGCCAGATGAACCTTCAGGGTAGCTGGTCTAAGGCCTAGGGAATTCAGATGGACCAAATAGTCCAGTAGAATGGGAAGATCAGCAGATTCTGGGGTAATCTGCCTCTCAGACCACCAGATGGAAAACCTCTTCCACTTAGAATTATAAGTGGCTCTAGTGGAAGGCTTCCTTGAAGCCTTTAAAATATCCATGACACCTTGAGAAAGGTGTAAGTCCAAATTCTAGCTCCTCAAGAGCCAAGCCTTGAGGTGGAGGGATTTGAGGTCCGATACCACACTCTCCCTGTGCACAGGCCAGTAAGTCGTGACTCTGGGCAGGCTCAGGGCAGGGTGGACTGCCAAGGACAGGAGCAGAGGGTACCAGGGCTGTCTGGCCCAATCTGGGGCAATCAGAATCACTCTGCAAGGTTGAGATCTGATTTTTACTAGTACCCTGAAAAGGAGAGGAAAGGGGAGAAAGGCATACAGGAACTTCCCTTTCCAGTCCAACAGAAAGGCATCCAGAGGGACTGAGCCCAGAACTGGAGGCCTGCAACAGAAAAGAGGAAGTTGGTGGTTGTCTGGGGCTGCGAAAAGATCTATCTGAGGAGTGCCCCATCTGGCAAAGACAGACCCCAGCACTTGTGGATTCAGAGCCCATTCGTGATGGCCCTGAGAAATTCTGCTGAGGGCGTCCGCCAGGACATTGTCCTTCCCTGGGAGATGAACCGCTATCAGGGAGGTGTTCAGGGAGTAAGCCAGAGACCACAACTTCATTGCTTCGGTGCATAAGGCTGAAGACCGAGTGCCCCCTTGCTTGTTGATGTACCACATTGTGGTGGTATTGTCTGTCCTGACTTGAACCACTTTGTTCTGGACAGAATCTGAAAACACCCGAAGAGCTAAAAAGACAGCTCTGAGTTCCAAAAGATTGATGTGGAGCAGAGACTCCTGAGGAGACCATACCCCTGAGTGGCAAGGTCGCCTAGGTGAGCCCCCACCTAACAGGGAGGCATCCGTGGTGAGGGTGAGGAGTGAGAAATGGGAATGAAGGAACCCCTGTCTTAAATTGCTCTGGACCTGCCACCAGTGGAGGCTAGGATCAGAGTTTGAGTAACTGGGACCAACTTGGTAGGGGTCCTTCCTTTGAGACCAATAGGCCCTCAAATGGAACTGAATGTCCCTCATCTGGAATCTTGCTCCTGCACGACAGCTGTGGAAGCAGCCATGTGCCCGAGGAGTTGCAGAAAATGCCTTGCTGGTCGAGAGACCCGCAGGGTAAAGGAGGATGCCAGGGCGATGAGTCTGTCCACCCTTTCCGAGGGAAGAAAAGCCCTGGCTAACCTTGTGTTCAATTCTGCGCCTATGAAAGTTAGGACCTGAACTGGTTCCAGAACTGACTTTGGTAAGTTTAGCAGGAATCCAGGAAGTGAGAAGCTGCTGGGTGACTTGCAAGTGGGATTTCACCTGACCTGGAGACTGACCC
Organism: Neoceratodus forsteri; assembly: GCA_016271365.2. Lineage (NCBI taxonomy): Eukaryota > Metazoa > Chordata > Ceratodontiformes > Ceratodontidae > Neoceratodus > Neoceratodus forsteri. The sequence goes on along the minus strand of CM057452.1, from coordinate 23,789,899 downwards.
ACAATGAGCCAGTCGTCCAGGTAGGGAAACACAGCAACCCCTTGCCTTCTTAAGTGAGCCACTACCACAGCGAGACATTTTGTGAATACCCTTGGCGCAGAGGTAAGGCTGAAGGGCATTGCCCTGAACTGGTAGTGGCCTGAGGGCAGTTCGAACCTGAGGTACTTTCGGTGAGAAGGCCTGATCAGAACATGAAAATAGGCATCCTTGAGGTCCAGGGAAGCTAGCCAGTCCCCTGGCCTTAGGGAAGGCAATATCATTGCCAGAGTCAACATTTTGAACTTTGGTTTCAACAGATGCTTGTTCAAGTATCTTAAATCTAGAATGGGCCGCCATTCTCCTGTCTTTTTTGGGGTAAGAAAGTATCTTGAATAAAGCCCCTTGCCCTGATGGCAAGGAGGAACCCTTTCCACTGCTTTGCAGTCCAGCAGAGCAGAAACCTCTGCTTCCAAAGCAAGGGCTTCTGAAGGATTTGTAGGTGGAAAATGCCTGGCTCTCATCTTTGGAAAGTGTTTGAAGCTGAGAACCAGACCCTGGCCTATTACCTCCAGAACCCATCTGTCCGTAGTTAGGGACAGCCAGTTCCGCTGAAATAGGCCAACCTGCCCCCCACTGGTACAGGAGAATCGGCCCTGGACACCCCATCAGGGTGCCTGCTTAGCAGCAGCCTTAGGCTGAGGGGAGGGGGACGGTCTACTTGTGCCACGTCTACCCCTGCCTCTGAAGAAACCCCTCTGCGAGACAGCAGAGGAGGCTTGAAATTGGTAAAAAGGCCTGGAAAAGGGCCTGCCACTACCTCTGGGAGCATGCCTTTGTGGCATGGCATGCTTCTCCTTAGCCTGGGCACTTTTGTAGGTAGTTCTGTATTCATCCATCTTTTTCATATAGTTTTCTGTTTGCTCCCAAAAGAGAATTTCCCACTACAGGAAAATCCATAGCCTTTGACTGGGTATCTTGGGACAGATTAGTGCATCTGAGCCATGCCAACCCACGGAAGCTACAGAAGTGGCCATGACCCTAGAAGAAACATCATTAACATTAACAGCAGTATGAAATTGAACTTTAGAGGCTTCAATGCCATCAGCAGCCACCTGTTCCAACTCACTAGCCAGCTGGCCATGGGCCTGCTTGGCTAACTGCAATACTGTGTCCCACCTAGATTTCTGATATCTAGCTACATAAGCCATATAATTTGCCTGCCTGAGTCCCAAAGAAGCTGCCATATACTGTTTCTTCGCCATGGCATCAATCTTCCTGGAATCCTTATCAGGAGGATGTGAGGCCAGAGGAATATTAGCCTTGTCACAGGCTGCAGCTTGTACCACACCTACATGACTACACTGCTCAGTAAGAAAGTCTGTATCTGAGCCTGACAAAGTATACCTTCTGTCCATTTTTTTATCTACAGGAGGGACAGAATGAGGATTTTTTAAAATCTTTGTTGTTTGCTTCCTAAATGACTTATGCAAAGGAATAGACAACCTCCTAGACTCTGGAATATCCATCATTTCCACATAATCAGGCTCCTCTTGCTCATCCACAGCCTCCTCAAAGGAAGCTGGAGGGTTTCTGCAACCTTTTGTAAAAAAAAAGAAAGAAGGGACTCAGACAGAATAGGAGGAGATTCTAAAGGTCTGTCTGGAGAAATGTCCGTTCAATGGGCACGTCCAGACCCCCAGCCACACATATATTGATCAAATTCCTCCTCCCTCCTGTGGTTCATAAAAATCCTCAACTTCAAAATCCTGAACCACTGGGACTGAACGAACCAACCTTTTACCAGCTGTTGGTGGTCTGACAGATCCCTGAGACAGTGACTGGACAATCTGAATGGCTTTAGCTATCTCTGCAGCAGTTGGAGACACAATTTTGGACTCCAGACCTACTGATTTCCTTGTCTTTTACTTGGGACTGGTTCCTCTGAACCAGCTTTCCTTTTGCCGAGGAAGTCTTGCCCTGGTCAGAGGGCACTCCCTCTGGTCCAGTGGGTACTGGACCGGGCTGGCCATCGGGTCAGCGGACTTTTTGCCTCGCCCCTGGAGCCGCCCAATCTCTCTCCAGGGTGGCTGCAGGAAATTTTTACACACCTGGCAGTCTGACAGAGGGTGGTCAGCCCCAGACAATAAACACAAGTGGTGTGTGGGTCAGCCTTGGCAAAGCGTCCCCCCACAGACATCACAGTGTTGAAACCAGTGGGCCCGTTTTTCTTTTGGGTTTCTCAGACATAATGCCAGCCTAACCAAAACTTGCCCTTTGATGGCAGTGCAAGCAGAAGACACCCTTATCGGGTTCCCACCGTGTCACGGGTATTTGAAAACCGTTATAATTCCGCTTTTTAGAACCGATAAGAACCGGGAACCGACTCTAAAACCCACTGTACACTTTTAAAATGCAGAAAATCCAACCGATCGGTTCAAAACCGAACCGATAATTAATTTTCCACACAGACTTAAATTTTAGTACTTACGGTTACCAGATAGAGCTTTAAAACCGAAATGCGGTAAAATAATAACTTTTGCGGTTCAAATGAACCGAAAATACTACGCTTGAACCAGAATGAACCGAGCTGAAGGAGCTGATCTCCGGAGCGACTGTTCAGTGAAGCGAGTAAAGAATCTGACAGTTTCATTTGAAACTGCCAGATAGAGCTTTGGGCACAGCGCCCTCGCGCTGTAGAACTCCAGATCTTCTGGAGTTAACTCCTTCCTCTCCGGGGCAGTTCAGCTGCAGTGGCTGACTGCTATTGTTATAATATAGCAAGACTTCATGGTGTTTGGAACACTTACTAGGGGACTGTCGTATTGCAGCAGGAGCCGCCCACACTCACTAGAGGACGGTGGTGTAGCAGCAGGAGCCACCCACACTCACTAGGGGACTGTCATGTAGCAGCAGGAGCCACCCACACTCACTAGGGGACTGCTGTGTAGCAGCAGGAGTCACTCACACTCACTAGGGGAATGTCATGTAGCAGCAGGAGCCACCCACACTCACTAGGTGATTGTCATGTAGCAGCAGGAGCCACACACACTCACTAGGGAACTTTCGTGTTGCAGCAGAAGTCACCCACATTCACTAGAGGACTGTCATGTAGCAGCAGGAGCGACCCACACTCACTAGTGGACTGTCATGTAGCAGCAGCAGCCACCCACACTCACTAGGGGACTGTCGTGTAGCAGCAGGAGTCACCCACACTCACTAGGGGACTGTTGTGTAGCAGCAGGAGCCACCCACACTCACTAGGGAACTGTTGTGTAGCAGCAGGAGCCACCCACACTCGCTAGGGGACTGTCATGTAGTAGCAGGAAACACTCCAACTAAAAAGGGGACTGTCAAGTAACAGCGGAAGCCACCCAGACTCACTAGTGGACTGTCATGTAGCAGAAGGAGCCACCCACACTCACTAGGGGACTCTCATGTAACTGCAGGAGTCATCCACACTCACTAGGGGACTGCTGTGTAGCAGCAGGAGCCAGCCACACTCACTAGGGGACTGTTGTGTAGCAGTAGGAGCCACCCACACTCAATAGGGGACTGTCATGTAGCAGCAGCAGCCACCCACACTCACTACTGGACTGTCATGTAGCTGCAGAAGCCACCCACACTCACTAGGGGGACTGTCGTGTAGCAGCAGGAGCCACTCCCACTAAAAAGGGGACTGTCATGTAACAGCAGAAGCCACCCATACTCACTAGGGGACTGTTATATAGCAGCAGGAGCCACCCACACTCACTAAGGGACTGTCATGTAGCAGCAGCAGCCACCCACACTCACTAGGGGACTGTCATGTAGCAGCAGGATCCACCCACACTCACTAGGGGACTGTCATGTAGCAGCAGGAGCAACCCACACTCACTAGGGGACTGTCATGTAGCAGCAGGAGCCACGCCACACTCACTAGGGACTGTCATGTAGCAGCAGGAGCCACCCACACTCACTAGGGATTGTCATGTAACAGCAGAGCCACCCACACTCACTAGGGGACTGCTGTGTAGCAGCAGGAGCCAGCCACACTCACTAGGGACTGTCGGTGAGCAGCAGGAGCCACCCACACTCAAGAGGGGAATGTCATGTAGCAGCAGGACCACCACACTCACTAGGGACTGTCATGTAGCAGCAGGAGTCACCCACACTCACTAGGGGACTGTCATGTAGCAGCAGGAGCCACCAACACTCACTAGTGGACTGTCATGTAGCAGCAGGACCACCCACACTCACTAGGGAAACTGTGTGTAGCAGCAGGAGCCACCACACTCGCTAGGGGACTGTCGTAGCAGCAGGAACCACCCCACTAAAAGGGGATTGTCAAGTAACTGCAGAAGCCACCCAGACTCACTAGGGGACTCAGCCTGCGCAGCAGCAGGAGCCACCCACACTTACTAGGGGACTATCATGTAACTGCAGGAGTCACCCAGACTCACTAGGGGCTGCTGTGTAGCAGCAGGAGCCAGCCACACTCACTAGTGGACTGTCATGTAGCAGCAGCAGCCATCCACACTCACTAGGGGACTGTCATGTAGCAGCAGGATCCACCCACACTCACTAGGGGACTGTCATGTAGCAGCAGGAGCAACCCACACTCACTAGGGGACTGTCATGTAGCAGCAGAAGTCACGCAGACTCACTAGGGGACTGTCATGTAGCAGCAGGAGCCACCCACACTCACTACGGGATTGTCATGTAACTGCAGAAGTTACCCACACTCACTAGGGGACTGCTGTGTAGCAGCAGGAGCCAGCCACACTCACTAGGGGACTGTCGTGTAGCAGCAGGAGCCACCCACACTCAAGAGGGGAATGTCATGTAGCAGCAGGAGCCACTCACTCTCACTAGGGGACTGTCATGTAGCAGCAGGAGTCACCCACACTCACTAGGGGACTGTCATGTAGCAGCAGGAGCCACCAACACTCACTAGTGGACTGTCATGTAGCAGCAGCAACCACCCACACTCACTAGGAAACTGTCGTGTAGCAGCAGGAGCCACCCACACTCACTACGGGACTGTCGTGCAGCAGCAGGAGCCACCCCCACTAAAAAGGGGATTGTCATGTAACTGCAGAAGCCACCCAGACTCACTAGGGGACTGTCATGCAGCAGCAGGAGCCACCTACACTTACTAGGGGACTATCATGTAACTGCAGGAGTCACCCAGACTCACTAGGGGGCTGCTGTGTAGCAGCAGGAGCCAGCCACACTCACTAGTGGACTGTCATGTAGCAGCAGCAGCCAACCACACTCACTAGGGGACTGTCATGTGGCAGCAGGAGCCACTCACACTCACTAGGGGACTGTCATGTAGCAGCCGGAGCCACTCCCACTAAAAAGGGGACTGTCATGTAACAGCAGAAGCCACCCAGACTCACTAGGGGACTGCCATGTAGCAGCAGGAGCCACCCACACTCACTCGGGGACTGTCATGTAACTGCAGGAGTCACCCACACTCACTAGGAGACTGCTGTGTAGCAGCAGGAGCCAGCCACACTCACTAGGGGACTGTCGTGTAGCAGCAGGAGCCACCCACACTCAATAGGGGACTGTCATGTAGCAGCAGGAGCCACTCACACTCACTAGGAGGCTGTTATGTAGCAGCAGGAGTCACCCACACTCACTAGGGAACTTTCGTGTAGCAGCAGGAGTCACTCACACTCACTAGGGGACGGTCATGTAGCAGCAGGAGCCACCCACACTCACTAGGGGACTGTCGTGTAGCAGCAGGAGCCACTCGGACCAAAAAGGGGACTGTCATGTAACAGCAGAAGCCACACAGACTCACTAGGGTACTGTCATATAGCAGCAGGAGCCACCCACACTTACTAGGGGACTGTCGTGTAACTGCAAGAGTCACCCACACTCACTAGGGGGCTGCTGTGTAGCAGCAAGAGCCAGCCACACTCACTAGTGGACTGGCATGTAACAGCAGCAGCCAACCACACTCACTAGGGGACTGCCGTGTGGCAGCAGGAGCCACTCACACTCACTAGGGGACTGTTGTGTAGCAGCAGAAGCCACCCAAACTCACTAGAGGACTGTCATGTAACTGCAGGAGTCACCCAGACTCACTAGGGGACTGCTGTGTAGCAGCAGGAGCCAGCCACACTCGCTAGTGGACTGTCATGTAGCAGCAGCAGCCAACCACACTCACTAGGGGACTGTCGTGTGGCAGCAGGAGCCACTCACACTCACTAGGGGACTGTCATGTATCAGCTGGAGCCACTCAGACTCACTAGGGGACTGTCATGTAGCAGCAGAAGCCACCCACACTTAATAGGGGACTGTCGTGTAGCAGCAGGAGCCACTGCCACTAAAAAGGGGACTGTCATGTAACAGCAGAAGCCAACCACACTCACTAGGGGACTGTCGTGTGGCAGCAGGAGCCACTCACACTCACTAGGGGACTGTTGTGTGGCAGCAGGAGCCACCCAAACTCACTAGGGGACTGTCATGTATCAGCTGGAGCCACTCAGACTGACTAGGGGACTGTTATGTAATGGTATGAGCTACCCACACTCACTAAGGGGTCTGCTGTATAGCATTTCCTACTAAATATTTGCTAAATATATATATTTTTTTCCATAGTCTGTTTCGTGCCTCCAGTTTCTCTCTAGCGGCCTGCTTCAGATGGCGACCTCCATCTCGGTAACCCACCTTACATGATACTTATCGCTACCTGCTTTTATCACCATGGGTGAGTACCTCTATAGGTGCTACGCAGCCTGCAAGGTCATCACCATCATCCCACTGCTGGAGGTGTTTTTCCTACCTGTTTCTCCTTGTTTGGCGGGTGAAGACACAGTACACCCCAGTGTCTGCTGCCGGCCAACTAGGTGGGCGACCGCTACTGCACCACCCAGCCTCCGCTTGGTGTCGGGCAAGCAACAGAGAGCAGTCAGTGGTCGCACAATCCTTCTTCCAGCTGGCCCTCAAGTGCCCTGGTCTGCTTCTGAACCTAGATGGCTGATGTGATAGTCAGTGAGGCAACCACTTCCTCGTCCCGCCATAACTAACCAATCAAAAGGGAACTGGGCAGAGTTTAGTGTAAATAATGTTATAAATGTTACCCAAGCCCACAAAGACAACAAAGCCCTTGGAGCAGATGGTTTGCTAGTAAAGCTATTTCAATCCAATAAAATATGTTAGCCAGAAATTCCGGCAACCTTATTTAAAGAAATGAATAAAAATCTTATTCAGAACATGGAAGACTGGCATAATAGTGTCCCTGTTTGAGTCAGTTTGAAGAAATCTGGTGCCAGGGCATTTTAGTTTCTGGCCCCCAACACTATGGAATTCTTTACCTCGTTCAGTAATGGACTGCCTGACCATGGAGAGCTTTAAGTTGGCCTTGAAAACGAATTTGGATAATTCATTGCTAATGAATGTTGTTTTTAAATTGTAGTATGTGTTTATTCTGCTGCATCTTTTTTTTTTAAATCTTTTTTTGTTTTTGTACAAGCGCTTAGATATCTTGATTTGCACTTCTTAAAAAATAAAGTTGAGTTGAGTTGAGAAAGGGGATTGTTCAGCTCCCCGTTGTTATTTATTTACCAGGTAGGTGCACCAGACAAACATCTGCCTATCTGCAGTCACGACCTGGGAGATCACAACACAGGAATTCATAAGAATACAGGAGGGTCTATGCATTTGCGAAGCAGTAACACAGAGAACTAAATCAAGGGAAACAATATACGGATGCATACAATACGTGGAGGACACGCTGCATGATACAGGACTACGTACATCAGCAAGACACAAAATCAAGTGCAGGGATGGGTTGCATTCACTGGCACTGGCAATCAGCCTACACAAACAAGTGCAATAACTTAGACAGGGTGGCAGCAAGAACGCTCACAGCACCACCATAAAAAACAAATGATGAGCCAAAGACAGCAAATGATTCGTAAGCAGAACAATAATGATAATGCGGTAGCACACAAAACCGGTAAGAGCTGTCTCAGTGTTTCTTCTGGCGTTCATGAGAGGGGCTCACATGGCTTGTACCTAGCATTAATGTGTAAGTTATTAAATTGTTGTTCTGCTTACAAATCATTTGCTTTCTTTTGTTCATCATTTGTTTTTCACAGTAGTACTGCTGGGCCTTCTTGTTGATACGTTGTTTCTTTTGGTTTCAGCACGTTGTGCAGTGGGGTGGGCTTCCTGTGTAGTATAGTAGCTCACACAACCTGTTGCTATTCTGGGGTACTGACCCGTGACTCTCCTCTGTACCTCTTTGAAAATATATACCAGATTCATTTTAGAAAAATTAGATGCGTGGGTAGAAAACAATAGTCTTCTTTCAATAAGTGAAGGTAGTTTCAGGAAAGAATATAGCACAGTGGATCAAACATTTACCTGACAGCATATTATAAATAATCATCTTAAGCTGAAAAAAAGCGAACTTCGTCACATTTTTGGATAAAAGGCTACTTTTTGACCATTTAAATAGGAACACTCTTTGGGGGATCTTATATGTTATGGGTATTGATGTTAAGTACGATTTTACAGATGTCACGCAGCTATACTGATGCACAGGTAAGATTAAACAGAAATGGTATTTTGTCAGACGCATTTCCAATTAAGAGTGGGGTCCAGCAGGGCTGTTTGCTAGTACCCACTCTATATATGTATATAGAGAATAATGGCTATGCAGCTGTGTGTAATGGATTTTTTTTTTTTTTTTTTTTTTACACACCTGAGGTGTGTGATAAGTGATGACCCATAAACCTCAACAGCAAACCTTGAGAGGTTTATGAAGTCAAACACTGCAGGTGTGTAAAAAAATCCATAAAGACACAGTTGCATAGCCATTATTTTTTATAATTACTGGTGCAGGGAGGTTTCTTCCCTTGAACACTTAAAGCAGCTGTACTACGAAAAAAACAGGTTACTCGCCTGTAACAGTAGTTCTAGGAGTGGTATATGTTGTTCATCCACACTCTTTGGCATGTCCCTTTCCCCTTTAAATCTGTCCAGAAGTCTTCATGCTGGCTCCTCCCACCCACCCGGGTGGTAAATACCTCGGCTCCGCCCCATGACGCCAGATCTTAGCCCACTGGAAGCAAGGTGATGCGCCTAAAGCCGAGGTTGAGGTAGAGTGTATGAACAACATATACCACTCCTAGAACTACTGTTACAGGTGAGTAACTTGTTTTTCTAGGAGCGTGGATATGTTGTTCATCCACACTCTTTGGCAGACTCCTAGCAGTTCTCTGGGAGGAGGAAGGCAAGGTGCACACCTCCTACTTAGGGAACAGAGATTGGAGAACCGAGGCCCCAAAACCAGCATCCCGGCGTGACTCAAAGTCGATGTGGTAGTGGGTGATAAAGGTGTTTGCTGACTTCCAGGTAGCAGCCCGACAGATTTCCTGGATAGGGATATCCCTGGAAGCAGCCACCGATACAGCAGTATGGCGGGTAGAATGAGCTCTTATCCCTCTGGGAGGCTCCTTGCCCGCCAACTCATAGCACAGACCTATGCATGATGTAATCCATCTTGCAATGGTCCATTTGGCTGCAGTTCTGCCAGAAGTGGCTTCAGAGTAGGTGACAAACAGTTGGCAAACCTCTCCCCGAATTTCCGCTGTCCTCTCCTTGTAGTAGGAGAGAGCACGTCTAAGGTCCAGGATATGGAGCCTGTACTTGGCATCCGAGGTGTAGTTAGGGTAATGTACCGGCAGAGTCAACACCTGGTTAAGGTGAAACTCTGACACCACCTTCGGAAGGAATTTCAGGTGGGGGTGCAGGACAACTTTGTACCTGTGAAAGACCACATAAGGGGAGTCCACTGAAAGTGCCTGGAGCTCCCCTGTCCTTCTGGCTGATGTGACAGCCACCAGGAAGGCAGTCTTCCACAACAAGTGTGAGAGTCCACACTTGTGCATGGGTTCGAATGGCTTGCCCATGAGCTTTGCTAAAACCAGCAAAAGATCCCATGGAGGTAGAGGTTCACACACCGGAGGGGATATGTGATTCAGACCTTTGAAAAAGCACCCGACCACCGTCTCCTGTGCCAATGTCGACTGACCAGCCCATGCTCGGTAAGCGGAAATGGCTGCCAGGTGCACCCTAAGGGTCGATGACCGTAGACCCCCTTTGGAGAGAGACCAAAGGTAGTTTAAAATGTTAGCCACAGAACAGGATAAGGGGTCCAGACTCTTACCCTGACACCAAGTGGAAAACCTTTCCCATTTGAAGGCATAACATTTCCTGGTCGATTCCTTATGAGATGCCCGCACAACTGTGTAGACATCCACAAAAAGACCCAGAGCCTGGAACTCTAGTCACTCAGGTACCAGGCTGTGAGGTGCAGGGATTGAAGTTCCGGATGGAATACTTTCCCCTGGTTCAATGATATCAGGTCCGGGCGTGCACAAAGCCGCTCTGGGGCCCTACAACTGAGGCTGAGGAGATCTGGATACCAGAACTGGTGGGGCCAGTCTGGGGCTACCAGAATCACCTTCGCCTTGTCCCTCCTCACCTTGAGTAACACCTTGTGGATCAAGGGAAATGGAGGGAAGGCGTAGAGGAGGCCTGGGGTCCATGGCCTCGAGAAGGCATCCCCCTGTAGCGAGCCCTGCTGAGGGGGGCGGGCATGGTACAGCCTCAGCTTGGTGTTCTCCCAGGACGCAAACAGGTCCACCAACGGTTTGCACCAACAGGAGAACAGACTGTAAGCTACCTCTGGATGGAGAGACCACTCGTGGGATGTCTGGCCTATGCGGCTGAGAGCATCCACCAGTTGGTTTGAGACTTCTGCCACATGGATGGCAAGGAGATCCGCCTCCAACCAGCTGACGACGGTCCAGATCCGGAGCGCCTCCTTGCATAGCAGACGGGAGTGCGTGCCGCCCTATTTGTTGAGGTAGTACATGGTCGTGGTATTGTCCGTCTGGACTTGAACCACTTGACCTTGGAGCTGAAGAGCGAAAGCTGACAGTGCCAGTCTGACTGCTCTGAGTTCCAGCAGGTTGATGTGGCATCGGGACTCCTCGGGGGTCCAGAACCCGTGGGCTCTGTTGTCCCCCATGTGGGCTCCCCAGCCCATAAGAGAGGCATCAGTCGTGAGAATGACCGTCAGCTCGGGGCGGATAAACGGGATCCCTTCCTGCAGGCGACCTGGGATGGTCCACCATTGGAGAGCATCCCACATCTTCAAGGTGACAGTGACCAGCTGGTCAAAATGACCCTGACGCTGAGTCCACTGAGTGGCCAGCTCTCACTGGAGGGGGCGCATGTGCAGTCTGGCCCAACGGACCACTGAGGTGCCCACCGCCATGTAACCCAGAAGGCGCAGGAAGTCCCGGGCAGGGCACAAGTGCCCAACCAGAAATGATTGGGCAAAGGAGGAAAGAACCTCAGCCCTGTCCGCCGGGAGTTGAGCTCTGGCTTGACGAGAGTCTAGCGCTGCCCCGATAAAGCCCATCACCTGAGAGAGCACGAGTTCCGACTTGGCCTCGTTAATCAGGAGGCCTAATTGGGAACAGGTTCGGAGGGCCAGGTCCCTGGACCTTCCCACCTCCTGCAGGGAGGAACCCGCCAGGAGCCAATCATCGAGGTAGGGGTATATCCGAACCCCTTGGTGCCGTAGATGGGCCACCACCACTGCAATGCACTTGGTGAAGACCCAAGGGGCCGATGACAGGCCGAATGGCATGGCTTGGAACTCGTACAGGGTCCCTTCCACCCTGAAGCGGAGGAACCACTGGTGGGACGGATGGATTGGAACGTGGAAAAACGCGTCCTGTAGATCCAGTGAACAGAACCATATGTTTTGCTCCAGAGATGGTATGATCTAATTCAGAGTTACCATCCGGAAGGTGCGAGACCTGAAATATTGATTCAGGTCATGGAGATCTAGGATGGGTCGCCAACCCCCCGTCCGCTTGGGCACCAGGAAGTACCTGGACATGAAGCCTGGGTCTGTAGGAGGATCCGGCACTGGAGTTACCGCCTCCTTGTGGAGGAGATGAGCAATGTCGCCCCGAAGGGCCGACTGAGTGCAAACTGAGATCCTTTCCTCCCGAGGGGCATGGGCGAGGCAGGGAGGGTACTGCTCGAATTCTAGAGGCAATCCCCAACCGACCACTTCCAGGACCCACCTGTCTGAAGTGATACCAGACCAGGTGGAAAGAAAGTGGTGAAGCCGGACCCCCACGGGGGGACCCAGAACTGGCATGATGGGTGTAGGGGTGGCCACTTCTGACCCGTCACTGAGCAGGCTTAGAGGAGGAGGAGGAGGCTCCTGGACCGGCACCTCGGCCTCCTTTGTGGGGCTGTTGGGGGCCCTGCTTGAGCCTAGGGTGCTAAGCTTGAGCCTGCTGTTGCTGCTGACCTCCTGGAAGGAGGGCTGCTCAACCGCAGGGAGAAGAGTGCCGAAAGGCTTCTTCTGCGCTTCTGCTGGTTCTTGCCCGAAGAACCCTTTGCAGAAGTGGCATCCAAGGTGGTATTGGACTGCTCTATGCACTGGAGGTGACCTGCCACTCTCAGACCGAAGAGATCGGTGCCAAGGAAGGGCACGTCAGCTAACTTGTGCTGAGTATCCGCCGAGAAAGAGGATAACCTCAGCCAGGCCCTGCAGCGAGTGGCCACTGCGGCTGCTAGTGAGCGGGCACAGGTATCTCCAATATCCAAGGCTGTCTGGAGCTGCTGTTTTGCAACAGCACAGCCCTGGTCACGGACCTGCTTAACCGTGGTCTGCATGTCCGCTGGGAGATGAGGGAGGACTTCATCTAGCGACCCCAAGAGGGCGTGAGAGAAGTGTGCCGTGATCACTGTCGAGCTGGCCTGACGAAGACCCAAGGATGAGGCCGCATACACCTTCCGGGCAGAATGGTCCATATTCTTGAACTTCTTGTCCGGAGGGCAGTCAGTATCCGCTGAGCTACCCGTGCGTCTAAACACAGAGGCAGTCACAAGACTCTCGGCTGAGGGATGCTCTGTGAAGCCTGCCAAGGACCCCACAGGTACAGTGTACTTGCGAGCCATGTGGGCAGACGGAGCCGGGCAAGAGGCAGGGCACTGCCATAGCTCAAGGGCCGGGCCAACAATAGCTTTGGCCACTGGGAAGGCCTCCGTCGGGGTATCCCCCCTCTTACGGATATCCGTGAGAGGATATTCCGCCTTCTTTAGGATAGGCTCCAAGGGCATACCAGCTGACTCTGAAATAAGGCGGAGGATGCCCTGGAAAGAGGAAGGACCTTCCTCCAAGCCTGTCACTGACAACTCATCATCGGGGTGTGAGTGTAGACCAGTGGTATCCGAGTCCGAAGAGTCGGGATATAAGGGTCTCCCGCCTATGTCCCCTTCAATACGCTGAGGGCGATCAGGGACAACAGTGATGGACAGACGATGGGGCAGGCCCGTATCTGTCTGGTCCACTTTCGAGGAAGCCCCTCCTTGAGGCGTCTTAGGCGGTGGCTCCACGAAAATTGGTGGGGAGACCGGAACAGGCCGAACAGGAATGCATGCCGGTCCTACTGGAGGAAGAACCGAAGTCTTCAGTTCCGGAGGGGTCGGCATCTGCCTAAGAGGCTGGGGCCAAGTAATGGCCATGTAGCCGGCGGAGCTGGCTTATGACCGGTCAGAATTAGCTGTTGCCACATAAGGTCCTCATAACGCCGACAGAACTTCTGTCAAAGTATCTCCTCGTCCAAGGAGGATGAGGATCGGTGGCAACGCCTCTTCCAAGAGCATTTGTGACCTTTTTTTTGTTTTTCGACCAAAGGGGTCCTGGTCCTCGATCAAGACCAATGGGGTTGGCTTGTTCGATCGGGAGAGGCCGGAGTCGGTGAAAGCGAGGTTCCGGCTCCTGTCCCTCGATTGGGATACCTGAGGGCTGGGTCTCCTCGTTGGGGAAGAAAAGGATAGGTGTCCTCTCCAATGAGTCGTCGACCGGGGTCTGTGACAATGGCTCGATCGGGTTGAGAGATATCTTGTCCGGTTTGGCCGTTTCCTCGGCCTCGGTGCCTTGGCCTGACAGAAGGTCCAAGAAGCCGGCGGTCGAGGAGGCGATCTCGACCGAGGCCGAGAACGCAAGGTCCTGGGATTCAGACCTCTCTCACGGTCCCAGAAACGTCTTCTCCGAGAAGAAGACTTAGGGTCCTTGTCCCGTTTTCTAGGGTGGGAGGAGTGCATGCCCGAGGGCGCCTCACCCCTGGTGGGGAGAGACTGGCACAGCTCCCGAAAGGATCCTGTGAAGGTAGAGCCAAGGTTTAGTAACACGAAAAACCCTCAGCTGGTTGAGGCTTGGGCAGCTTCTTCTTCAAATGCTGCCATCTGGTTGAGCTGCTTGACGGATCCCACAGCTGCGGAAACCGCCCACCTTGCCTCCTTCGATTTCACCGGTGGATTGCGAAGCTCCAGTCTCCCCAGCTTAAGGCGCACCTTGCGGTCATCCAGAACGTTGGGATGGAAGGCCAAGCAGATGGTGCACGAAGAGGTGTCATGCACGACACCCAAACAATAAACACACGGAGGTGGGGATTACATTTTCTGTCCGCAGGGGCACCAGCGAAATCTGGGGGATGACTTGTCCTACATGTCCGATGCCTCGTATCGGAATCGAAAACTCGTACGCGTTTCAAAGAAAGCAACTGCGGTGAAAACCGTCGATTAGTATCCAGGGCCTATGATACTGCAAAAGTAGCACGAGGAAACCTAAATCTTCCAGCGGAAAGGAAGATCTGGCATCATGGGGCGGAGCCGAGGTATTTACCACACGGGTGGGTGGGAGGAGCCAGCTTGAAGACTTCCGGCCAGATTTAAAGGGGAAAGGGACATGCCAAAGAGTGTGGATGAACAACATATCCACACTCCTAGAAAAAAAATTGTGCTTTTCTGACAGTTTATTCCCTGTGCCCTGCTAATCATATACCTGGTACTCTTTCTCGCTGGCATTGTCCCATCACCGAGTAATTTGCTCAGTTATTCTCTGCTTTGGTTTAGATTTCTGCCACTAAGCATGTTGCACTGGAACCCCCTCTGCTGCCAACTGCACATCTATATGACTTGCAGGGACATCGGGAATGGTCAGCAGAGGGTCCCTCTGCTGTTGTCGAAAGATGTGATGCGATCTGAAGATAAAGCGCAGCTGAAAATTAGTCAGCCGCCATATTTGTTGTAGCGCTACAACACTTCAAATAAATTGCAAATATCTAAAAAACTAAAGACGACTGGAAAAAAACATTTACATGTATGGAAACTGGAACTTTGGCCGCATGCTTACAGCCGAAAAACAGAATTTTGATAGCTCACTTCCTGATTTCGTAGTACTGCTGCTTTAAGTTAGTGGAGCACTGTGAGAGAGAGAGAGAGAGAGAGAGAGAGAGACAGACAGACACACCAGCCAGCTCTGTCTCTCTCACCAGTAGAGACATTTTGTCATTTTTTTAATTGCACTGTGGAAGTGCCAGGGCAACCGCAGTAACTGACAATATGAGTCATCAGTCACCACAGTCCGTTCCTGATGACAGTCGAAGCCCCGCGGCCAAGTACCATCGCAGTAACAAGCACAGTGTGAGCAACCAGACAGTTTTTTTTTTTTGTTGCAGTGGCAGGATCAACCAGATAAAATCCCCATTACTCTATCCCTCCTCCTTCTGCCCTTTCAGACAGGCTGTGTTCTCATTCTTCCCCCCACCTATTCTGTCTCCGGAAACAGCTTACCCTCTAACCTCAAGTACTGAGTCTGCAATATCTTTTTCGACTGCTTGAACCTTTTCACATAATACGTTGGTCACAGCCTTTCTTGCTTCAGATCTGTATCATAATATATATTTATTTGGGGTTATGCTTTACTTACTTGTTTCAAATTTGTACTATAGTATGTAATCTTATTTTGTTTTATTTTTGTATCTTGAATTATGTATACAAATTTCACTCCCCCCCCCTCCCCACCGGACACTGGAAACGAGCTATTATAGCTCAGTCTGCCTTTCCTGGTGAATCGTTTTCAAATAAATAAATAAAAACAGTGAAAAAAAATGAATAACTTGCATTTGAGGAGGATGGCAGGCAAATTATTATTCCGGGTGGGCGATCAATGCAGCTCCTTGGAAACAGAGGAATGAAGCTGCCATGTTTTTGAGGTGTTTGGACCACACACAAACTAAGAGCCAATCAGGTGGCGCGGTACAAATGACTGACACTGTTTAATAAAGAAAGTTTTGAGAACATTGTGATAACTGGTTTTCCAGTTATTATGGTATTTGAAGAGAGGCTGTTAACTCTGTGTGTATGTGTGATATATATATATATATATATATATATATATATATATATATATTGCAATTAAAGAATACAAAACTGTTGACACGTTTACACCACAGCTAAATGGGAGAAGTATATAGGTTCTATTGTTTGCAGACAATAAGGCATTTTTATCAAATAGACCACTGGGTTTATAAAGAAGCATAATAAAGGCAGAGGAACACTTACTGTAGGTAAACTAGGACTGGAATAAAAATGGTGTTTCATCAGTACTGGTAAAAGAAAGATGCAAGAATGGAAAACAGGAAATAGTGTACTGGAGGAAATTGAGAATTTCCCATATTTGGGAATACATATAAATTGAAAAATGGATCGGAAAACCCACATAAGAGAAACAAAGAAAATGGCCATTCCTATGGCAAAGGGCATACGACGATTTGCATATTCCTTCACGGGCATTCCTTTACAGCTGTGAAAAAAAATGGTTTGAGGCAAAAGCAGATGGGCAGCTCCTTTACGGAGCAGAAATATGGGGACGGAGCAACTCAGCACAAGGACTAGAAACGATACATAATACTTTTCTTAGATAAATATTGGGATTATCAAGGAACACTACCGGTGTCCCTGCCAGGGTAGAGAGTGGTGTGTTACCTATTAAATGTCATACAATGAAGGGCATGCTCACTTACTGGGGTAAAATCCTCAGAATAGAAATAAAAATGTGCCTTGCAGAAGCATGGAATGGAAATAGTGTCAGATGGATTACTATTTGAAAAGCACAGGCCTGACGGAGTTGTTCTCAAACAGTGCTATAAGGAACCATGGCAGATATGCTGATTTAGCAATGCAATGTCTGCAAGATATCTTGTGGGATGGACATCACTAGCTACAAAGAGACTAAAAAATCCGTACACATGGGCCTATTAAGTAGCTACAAAACACGTACTGCATTATGTCACAGATCTTTTTACTAGGTCCTGCAGCAGCTACTCACTAAGGAAAAACAATTACAACATCTTTGACATTCCGAGCTTTGATACCCAATATGAAAAATCAGCAATAAGTGGCATCACTCCTACAATGTGAACCACAGTGCAAAATTCCCTCAAACTCACCAGCATAGTCAGCTGTACTGTCTTCAAATCTCTGATAAACAAGTTATACAACAAATCTTGTATGTGCAATGGCACTATTAAATGACTGTTTATTGCTTACTGTATTTAAGGATATCGCGAGTTGTAAGTTACATGCATTCTCCAAACTTGTTCTAGTGTACTCAAATTACTTCCCACTGTATCTTATCATTCTATTTTCATGCTACATTGCTATAGTCCATCTGCAGATTTGTAACATATATACACTGCTGTATGTTACTGTCTACTGTGAGTTATACCGTATACTGTCCTACCCAGGGCCTCCTTGAAAATGTCGGGGAGCCTACGCAATACGGAATGGGCCTACTTGCAGTCAGGGAAGAACTAAGTAAAAATTCACTCACTGTGTTGCTTCTTAATTGATTTATTGTGTACTGTGCTGGGAATGTGGTGATTGCTGGTTTGGGGAACGAAGGGAGGAGGGAGGAAGCCGACAATGGGAGGCTGAGGGAGGAACTGTAAGGGGAGCCAGGAGAAGAGACCACATGATCCAGCATGACCAATCAGAAGGCTAGTGTCCATATTTCATACCCAGGGGCCAAGCGACCCCGAAGCGGGAGTGTGGCATCTGACCAGGTGGAGTCTACAGGGTGTCCGCATGGAGGACTGCAGGCCGTGCTGGGGAGGGGAGAGAAAAAATCAGGGATGTAGATATTTTAAGGGGAGGGTTGATTTGTTAGTAGCAGTGGGGTGTCAGAGCAGGACTAATACTTGAAAGGGAGAACAGGGAGGATGGAGGTGTGACAGAAATGGGAAGGAAAGAGTTAATGGTTTGGATTCTGTAGATGCCTTATTTTTTTAGCAGTGTGGAAAAAATACACTGAGGCTGAAATCCTCCAGCAGCAACCAGCTTGTGGAATTCCTAGCTGCTAGATAAGAGCTGGGTCATAAATCTCGAGTGGACATCTCCAGACACACACAGACCTTGCAGACACGGACACAGGGCAGTTTGAATGGATTGGATCATTCAAATATAAACTTAAGGTGAAAAGGAATATAATTGGTCACCAATAGGTGTTCACTCTGATTGGGACAATTAAATACATACATGTTAGTTGGTTGGTGCATTTAAGGGGAGAATAGGAATGACCTAGTCTCCATAGACTATAAGCTTCTGTAAGACCGAGAACTCTCTCTTGCCTTGGGAAGCTGTGAGGGGAAACATAAGCTTGAGCCTACCTGGTATGTCCGTGGGAGCTGGCAGTTAGAACAGGCCCAGTGTCTCTTGTAAGGACAGGGAAGGGTGTTTAGGTGATAGTATATTTCAGTAATAGCCTTCTTCTTTGCCATCTGTTGTTTAAAAACATTTGTTTACTTTTCCTGTATAAGTGTTATTCTCTTGTGTTGTAAATACATTTCCTGTAAATGCTCATTGCACTTTCTGTTAAGTAAAAGCTATTTATTTGCTCAACAGTTGTGACTCTGATGTCATTTTTCTAAGGTAAGATTTGGTTTTCCCACTGGCTAAGGTAAACTCTGTGTAGCATCCGCCACCTGAAAGAGACACACTACCAGACTTTAACTTGTGCAATTGCACGTGTGATTTTTCAAGTTTGTACACTTGAAAGAGGTGCCGGAAAGAAAGTCCGGCTGGTGGCAGTGAATACCTGAGGACACACACACACCTCTCTAAAAGCTGTTTCAGCCCAGAGGGAGAGGTGGGTTGTCACAGAGGGTCCTAGAGATTGGGGCAGAAAGCAGGCACAGGGATGGAGGGTGTTCGTGGGCAGCCAAGTGGGAGGGAAACATAGAAGTTGACGGCAGATAAGGACCGCATGGCCCATCCAGTCTGCCCATTTCTTTTTCTACTTTATAAATGTGCCATCGGCCTTTGCTCTGTCAGTGGCCTATCTATTCATACTCATTTGTATTGCTCCCTTATGCCTATCCCATGCCTGTTTGAAGCCCTGCACTGTATTCATAGCCACCACTTCTTGAGGTAGGCCATTCCATGCATCCACCACCCTTTCTGTGAAAAAGAATTTCCTCACATTCCCCCTTAATCGCCCCTCTAATCTCATGCTGTGTCCTCTTGTCCTGCTATTTTTCTTATATTTAAACATGTTAGACTCTTTCACCTTGTTAATGCCCTTAAGGTGTCTGAATACCTCGATCATATCACCTCTCTCCTCCTTTGCTCAAGGGTATACATATTGAGCTCTGTTAATCTGTCCTCATATGTCTTCTGATGCAGTCCCTGCACCATTTTGGTTGCCCTTCTCTGGACTGCCTCAATTTGGTTAATGTCCTTGTGAAGGTGTGGCCTCCAATACTGCACGCAGTACTCCAGATGGGGCCTAACCAGTGTCTTGTAAAGAGGGATTATTACCTCCCTCTTACGACTTGTGATATCCCTACTAATACACCCTAACACCCCCTAGCCTTACCTACTGCTTTAGAGTTCTGCTTGGATGATTTCAGGTCATCAGTGATGATGATGCCCAAGTCTCTTTCTTCCTTTGTGACTGCTAGCAACTCCCCTCCCAGCCTATAGGTGGCTTCAGGGTTTCTCTTCCCTATGTGCATGATCTTGCATCTTTGCATTAAATCCTAGTTGCCACTCTTCTGACCATTTTGCTAGTTTATCCAGATCTCTTCTCATTCTGCCCACCCCATCTGGATCATCTACTTGTTGCAGATCTTGGTGTCATCTGCAAACAGACAAGCCTTACCTCTAGTCCATCTGCAAGGTCACTAATGAAGATGTTGAAGAGGACTGCCCAGGACTGATCCCTGAGGTACCCTACTTGTGACTTGCATCTTCTGACTGTATACCATTTACCACCACTCTCTGTTTTCTGCCTGTCAACCAGTTTGCCACCCAGATGACCAACTTCTGACCCACCCAAGCCTACCCAGCTTATTTATCAATCTTCTATGTGGAACAGTGTCAAAAGCTTTGCTGAAGTCAAGGTAGGCGACATCAACTGCTCCCCTTGGTCCACCACTCTGGTTACCCAGTCAAAGAAATCTATGAGATTAGTTTGACAGGACCTTCCTTTTGTAAACCCATGCTGTCTTGGATCCGTGTCCCTATGGATTCCAGGTGTTGCACTATCCTTTCCTTAAGGAGTGCCTCCATAATCTTGCCCACTACTGAGGTAAGACTAACTGGTCTGTAGTTCCCTGCCTCCTCCCTGCTACCACTCTTGTGGAGCAGGATCACATGAGCCCTTCTCCAGTCTTCTGGGACCTCTCCTGTGCTCAGAGACTCACTAAACAGTTCTGCTAATGGCTCTGCTAGTTCCACCTTTAGCTCCTTAAGTACCCTGGGATGTATGCCATCAGGTCCCATTGCCTTATCCACCCTGAGCTTAGCAAGCTCTTGTAGGACCCTTTCTTTTGTGAAGGGAGTAGTGCTCACCTCCCTCCCCCTGTGTCCATGGTGCTGAGCTGTGGGCCCTGCCCTACCTTCTCTTCAGTAAATACTGAGCAAAAGTATCTATTTAGGATAGATGCTTTTACATGGTCCTCCCCTCACATGCTCCCTTTTCTCCATTAAGCTTAGCAATACCCCGTCTGGACTTTCTCCTTTCACTAATGTATCTATAGAAAGTCTTGTCACCTTCTTTTACTGTTCGTGCTAGTGTTTCCTCAGTTTGGGACTTTGCCTGCCTTACTGCCTTCCCTGCTTCCCTTAGGGCAGTTTGGTATACCTCCCTGTCTTCATCCCGCTGTGTTCCCTTATATTTCCTGAAGGCCAGCCTTTTGGCTCTGACCTTTTCTGCTACTGTATTTGAGAACCAAAGTGGTTTCCTTCTTTGCACTTCCTTTTCTGTCTAACACAATGGGATGTTGCTTCAAGTATTGCATCCTTAATGCTTGCCCACTTTGCCTGTACTCCCTCACCTGTGTTTCTTTTTGCCAGGGCTAGCTTAACTCTGTTGGCCATCTTATCAAAGTAAGGGGAAGCAGGATGGGTGGTAAGTTGCAATGGTTATGAGGCAACCATCTTCTTGGGGGTTGCATGGAGGGCAGGGGAGTGTATGGTGTGTAGGCAGATGGGACAACTTAGACAGGAGCTTGGAAGGCTGAGAAGAGAGCTGAGTAGAAGGGGGGTCGGGGGGGAACGCTAGGTGCCAGGGGACATGATGAGGGCTTTCCCAGAAGTCGCAGCAGGCGAAGAAAGGGGAAACAGAGAGAGAGAAGACAAATGGAGCAGCCACTCGGAAGTAGCCAAGAACAGGGGATGACAACTGGAGGGTGGTCATGTACCAGGGGAAGATGGGAACAGGGGCACAGCAGGGACGAAAGTCATAGGGAGGGGTGATAGAGGTAGCTTGGATGATAGGGAATGAGTATAGGAACAGATTCTCAGTGTTGACTAGCCTAGAGAAGTTGGGGGGGGGCGCAAGGTAGGGGAGGAGTGAAGTAGAAAGGGCAGGCAGACAACAGAGCAGCGGGAGGCAAGATCAGTAGTCCAGACAGCAGCAGAAGCAGGGGGAGTGAAGGTAAGAGATGAAGCAGTAATTATAAAAGGGAGGTGGGCAGGTAGAGAATGGACGGGGGGGTAGCAGCCCAGACAAGGAGAGCACAGGGGTGAAGAGGGTGTAAGAAAGTGGAAAAGCATGGATCAGGTGGGTCACGGGGAAACAGTGGCAAGGGAGATATTATTGTAGAGGAAGGGGTAGCAGATACAGGAAGGGGGGAGGAAGAGCAGCTAAGGAATGGTAAGGGGGAGGAATCAGACCAGGCAGGGGTATTAGAGAGGAGAGGAGGGGGCAAAGGATAGGGGAAAAGTAAGGTTCAAGAGAGGCACAGGGGTCCATAGGCATGGAAGAAGGGGAGGAGGATCAAACGGGTGGGGGGGGCAGAGAAAAGACAAGCAACAGGAGGGTGAAAAGGATAAAGGAGGGAGGGTTATCATTCTAGGAGATTCAGTACTTAAGGGTGTAAGATGGGGAGGCAGGGGCGCAAGAAAAGCCACATATGGGTGGAGTGTATGCTGGGCATGACAGCAGGTAGAGTGGGTCTGTATATGAACAGATGTGTGGAGAGGGTAGGGGAGAAACCCCACATTATGGTGCACCTGGGCATGAATGACCTGGAGGGGAGAAGGGTAGAAGAGGTGTAGGAAAGTTTCAGGGAAGCGGGAAGACTATGCAGTAAAGACGGAAGGTCAACAGCTTTCTTGGAAATTCTCCCGGTACCAAGAGCTAGTACAGCCAAGAAGCAAAGAATCACGGATTTCAACAAATGGCTGAGAGAATGGTGTGGGTTCATGGGGTATGGATTGGTCGGGGAGTGGGGCAAAAAGTGGGAGAATAAGGACCTGTATGTGCTGGACAGATTGCACCTTAGCAAGGAAGGCTTGCAGGTCCTAAAGCAGAAGTTGGGGGAGTTCATACATGATAAGCAGAATTTAAACTAGGTGGGGGGCGAAGGGTGGGCAGCCACTAGGTGAGGGGTCCTTGGGCCTCCCCATAGCTAGGTAGGAGCAGAATTCGAATAGGGGAAGGGAAGGTACTAAGGGGATAGGATCACACTGGAGGGTGGTCTCATTGAATGCTAGGAGCCTGGGTAACAAGACAGTAGAATTGCAGGCAATGATGGCAGGAGGGGAGGTGGACATATCTGCCATCACTGAGATATGGGCCACCCAATACCATGACTAGGACCTAGATATCCCAGGATTCAAACTATACCGCAGGGACAGAGAAAAAGGGAAAGGGATCCATGACAGTCAGTTGACAATTTCGTTGTCGACTGATGTTACAGACTCCTTTATGTGAGTCACTTCAGACTATATTTTCTTTGGGGGGCCTTTGTCCCCAAACCACCATAGAGGAGGTTCTGCCTCCCGCAACCCCCGCTACTAAATTAATCAACTCCGAGTCAGAGTTGCTTCGGGGAAGGGTGCAATACCCTCAGAAAACAGTGCCAGGGTCCCGCATCGACACTACAGTGACCTGGTGTTGTTGTTGCTCTAGTGTCAGTCGAGGTAAAGTTGTCACCATAGTGACGGCATACCAAGAGAAAGGGGGGTGGCTATCTATGTTAGGGAAGGGATAATGTGTGACAGGAAGGAAGGGGAAGATGGCAGGGCAGAAGCCTTGTAGGTGCAACTCCACAGCTCAAAGGGTAAGAAGGTTAGACTGGGGGTTTTATATAGGCCTCCGACTCAAAAGGAGGAGATTGATAGGGAGCTGGGGAGCAGATAAGGAGGCTTAGTGGCAAAGGTAGCACTGTGGTGGTTGGGGACTTCAACCTGCCAAGCGTAGATTGGAACATCCCAGTTACTTCATGTGTCAGGGAGCAGATCCTCTTGGAGGCCTTCCAGGATGGCTTCCTGACACAGAAGGTAACAGAGGCAGCTAGAGCAGTGAACATTCTGGGCCTGGTGCTGATGGATGGTGTACATGTCCAAGACGTTGGGGTGGAGGACCCCCTGGTGGGAAGCGACCACTGCACGGTGTGGTTCTTCCTCAATCTAGGAAAGAAGGTAGCCACAACTAAGACTAAGGTTCTGGACTTCAAAAGGGCAGACTTTCAAGTAACTTTCAAGTACCTCAAGGGAATCAACAAAGTCCAAGAGGGTGGCATCTTTCAGAAAAAGAGATGTGCAAGAACAAGGGGGCACAATTTGAAGATAGAAGGGGGGATGGCTCAGAGGTAATGTGAGGAAGTATTTTTTCACAGAGAGGGTTGTGGATGCATGGAACAGCCTCCCTGAGGAGGTCGTGGAGTCAAAAACAGTGGGGGAATTCAAGAATGCACGGGACAGACATAAGGCAGTCCTAGTGGGGGGTAGGAGGCAGTAAGCTGTTGGTTAATTAGGATCTGCAGCTTATCTGTTCGGTAGGAAAATGGGCAGACTAGGTGGGCCAAGCGGTCCTTATCTGCCGTCACATTCTATGTTTCTATGTTTGGCAGGATGGGA
The DNA here is from genome assembly GCA_016271365.2 of Neoceratodus forsteri. Lineage (NCBI taxonomy): Eukaryota > Metazoa > Chordata > Ceratodontiformes > Ceratodontidae > Neoceratodus > Neoceratodus forsteri. Next base: position 23,765,668 of record CM057452.1, on the reverse strand, counting down.
AGTATACTGGAAAGGCACCTACCTAACACCTGCCCACACATGAACACCAAGCAAAAATGGGCAGTCATCAAGCTTGTGAAAAAGCCCCTTCCCAGAAAAGCTTTATGTATTTTAGAACATGTTTGATTACTGAAAATCCAGTTAGGATCGATGTCTGGTTGTACTGTGAAGGAAAAGAAATGTGCAAATGTCAGAAAGGTAACTGGATTACACAGTAAGTCCTCTGGTGCTAGACTGTCCAGACTTTAAAGGTCGTCGTAAAAAGTAGGTTCCTCCTCTGTTGCCTGATTACAAGCTACACAATTTCGGCAATTTACCCATACAGGAAATGTAAGACCTTCTAAACAACCTCCTGTAATCAGCAGAACAAACAACGATTATCTATGGTTCTGCTTCATTTGTTCATGTCGTTACAAACTGCCCCGGAGACACTTTTCCTGAAACGGTTAATGATGTAATAAACTTTGTACTGCATCTTGGTTAGACCACACCTCGAGTACTGTGTACAGTACTGGAGACCACACTTGAAGAGGGACATACAGCTCCTGGAGAGGGTACAGAGGAGGGCAACTAAGATGATACGAGGGCTAGGGGATTTGACGTATGAGGACAGACTTGAGGAGCTCTGTTTTATCTGTTTTAAATGAGTATTGTTGGGAGTATTGCATAGCCTTTTCAATTCAACATAAATGGAAATATTAGAAAAGGAACAAATTTAGGAAAGAAAGCAGACCCCTGGCCCATCGAATTCTTCCCCAACCAAGAAACTTTCAAGTACCTCAAGGGAATCAACAAAGTCCAAGAGGGTAGCATCTTTCAAAAAAAGAGGTGTGCAAGAACAAGGGGGCACAATTTGAAGATGCGTGGGGGCAGCTCAGAGGTAATTTAAGGAAGTATTTTTTCACAGAGAGGGTTGTGGATGCATGGAACGGCCTTCCGAAGGAGGTTGTGGAGTCAAAAACAGTGGTGGAATTCAAGCATGCATGGGACAGTCATATGGCAATTCTAGGGGGTGGGGGTAGGAAGAAGTAGGCTGCTGGTTAACTAGGATCTGCAGCTTATCCATTAGGTAGGGAAATGGGCAGACTGGGTGGGCCAAACAGTCCTTTTGTGCCGTCAAATTCTATGTTTCTGCCTGTTTTCATTGGAGGAGAGGAGAGACAGAGGGGACATGATTGAGGTCTTCAAGTACCTCAAAGGAATAAATAGGGTAAACATGGAGGGGATCTTTAGACTAAAGCAGGGAAGTATCACCAGACGGCATGGTTTGAAGTTGGAAGGGTGAGGGGGGGAAAGAGGAGGAGGTTTTTCACTGAGAGGGTGGTGGACCCTTGGAATGCACTGCCTGGTGAGCTGATTCAGAGATCCACAGTGGAGGGCTTCAAGAGAGGGTGGGACAGACACCGGAAGTGGATGTATCAGATGACGGCCTGTCCCAGGGGGGTGGGGATGGATGATAGGGGTTTCTGGAACACAAGGGGGGGCCTCGGCACCCAACTAGGGATCTGAGGTTCGGGCAGACTCGAAAGACCGTAAGGCCTAATCTGCTGGCAAATAGTATGTTAGTATCTATTGTGGCTTTCTGTTAAAACATTTGATAACAGATGCAAAAGATATGCTGTAATCTTTTTTTTTAATTTTATGGTTTTAATATGTGTTGCAAATGCAATAAGCTTTGCCCATTTTATACATTTTTACAAAAATAAACCTGAACTCCTGCCATGCTATTGTCTCTTGCTAAATATAGTATGAACTAAGTATCTGTTTTAAATGAGTATTGTTGGGAGTATTGCACAGCCTTTTCAATTCAACATAAACGGAAATATTAGAAAAGGAACAAATTTAGGAAAGAAAGCAGACCCCTGGCCCATCGAATTCTTCCCCAACCAAGTCAGTGGGAATACCTGGTCACCCCTCCCACTCTCTTCGTCAAGGTACTTATCTAGTTTATGTCTGAAGGCAGGCACAGTGTTGGACTGTCTCAAGCATCTTTCCTGGTATGCATGTTAAGAGTATAGTATAACCTAGAGGTCAGAGCACCAAGCTGTGAATGTGGAGATACAGCAGATCTGAGTTTGAAATCCACAACTGCCATTCGCATATTGTATGATCTTGAGTAAGACACTTCATCTCCTTGTGCTCCTGGAACATACCTGAAACAAGCTTTAGGTCACTGTGTCCCAGGTTCAGCTCTGGAGCCTTTTTTGATACCGGTACCACGTGGTTCACCTTTCAGTCATCAAGCACATATGCAGTTCTCAATGACTTACTGAATACTAAGCCAGACCGCCGAGGCAGTGGTAGCACTACCACTTGTGATTCCCATGGCCCGGGATCAGAGGCGAACCTGGAACTTCGGAGGACCAGCCAGGGGGAGGAGGACTGAGTATCTGCAGGACTGCTCTCCTCCATGGGGGTGGGGGGAGTTGTGGAGCCCAGCATAATATTAGCATTTCAGTCCTCCCACCTTGAGTCCAGAAAGGAAGAGCCCCACCGTGGCCAAGCCACGGTCCCCTGCTTCCCAGGCAAAGCATGTCTCAGTACATCTCTGTCTATTTTGATTGGTGTTTTACAATTTACTCATCTCCTACAACTCCATTTTTTCCTCAGTTCGCAGAGTACATCCTTCACCTTCCACATAGGTTTATGTCTTCTATTACTGTGCTTTATGTTTTGTGAGATATATTCTTGCTTCAAACTATCTAGATAGATTTTGTGGGTGCCCCATTGCTGCAAATAAAAAAAAAAAAACACTAGTTGACTCAAGTACCTCCTTTATCCCTGGCTCTAGAACCTCTGCAGGTCAGGCAGTGTTTCCCTCTCGGCTATCTGCAATTGCCTCACTGCCATTCCTCCCCTTCTAATCTCTCCTTCATGATCCCTTTACACATACCTGTTCCTCCAACCTTATCTCCCCTTCCCTGTTTACCTCCCTCACTCTCTTTGCTGTATATCTGGACATTCCCTCTTTTTATCTGTACTGCCACCCCCCAAAAATATCTTTGCCATTTGAGCTTTTGCAGTTGCAAATCCCACTTTTTAACACGCACACTGGCCTCTGTACACTGCTTGGTGGGCATTCCTATTATTTTTTCCTGACTTGCTATACATAATATGGTTTCACTGTTTCATATTTTGTCTCTTCTAAGTTATTCCCTCCTCCTCTTTGATTGTAACATTGCAATATTCCCTTTTGTGTTACTGCTTTTGAATTACTCTGTTCCTTCTCTTCTGTTTTGCATTCCCGCCCCTGAAGCACCACCAGAAACAAGCCTTTGCTCAGTGTGCCTTTCCTGGTCACCAAATTGAAAATAAACAAACAATAACAAAATTCAAAAATCAAACACGCGTTGGTAAAGGTATTAGCAGAATCCAGTTGTTTTGGTGTCAGATTTGAATGGCATCGTATATAGTGTATTCCGTCTACAATATTAAAATAGAAGGGTGTTTTGCTTCCTATGCCCAGGGTAGGGAGTACAACCTCACCAGCAGACTATGCAGACCAAAGGCTGTCTGCCGTCTTTATGAAATCCACTTGGGCTACTAAACTTGTTAAGCTGATAGCCCTCTGTCTAGAGCAGCATTTCTCTGTTCTTTGTTGTACGCTGCTGGCAAGAGAGAGGGCTTTGTCTTTTGTCTGCTCACTGAGAATTGTAACATGTGCAAAAACAATCACTGCAGCAATGAAAAGAAACACGGTTATTCTGTGATGACGTATGGGCCACCTGCAGAATGACTTACTAACTGTATGTATAACTCTGATCCACTGTTCTTGCTTTAGACATCTGAATTCTTTGTTTACTTATCAAATGTTTGTTGCTAGCAACAGCTACAGGCCAGTTTTTTGTACTAACATCACGATCAGGCCTATGTGTTTATCACTGATTATACAGATGTCTTTACAGAATAAAGAAAGTTGACTGGCTGTCTGACAGCTGTTACAAAACCCCAGACATAATTACATTAAAAAGAAGTTCTAGTCACAGACCTCATAACATAAACAGTAAATTACTATACTGCCTTTCTCTCCAGAGGAGCTTAACTTAGATACGCACAAATGCAGATGCCAGCAGAAAAAGGCCGTTTGGTCTATCTAGTCTCCTCATATTGCAGGGTGCATAGCTTAAGCTACTGACCCTGATGCTGGCTGAGAGCCACAGCAGAAAGGCACTCCTAATGTAAATTTAACTATATAATTGTTAGCTTATAATTTCTCAGATTCTATTGAACTGCAAATTACAACTCTTTAAAGTCCTTTTTTTTAATTGTACAATAGCAATAATACACTCCAGGGTGTATCCACCATGAGAGATTATCACTTCTCAGCCAGCGGACTCGTGAATCTCAATACAGCTGAGTCACAACGATAACCCATGATATATCCAGGGCTGTGCCAATGACTGTAAGGGCCCCCCTGCAAAATATTTTGTGGGACAATACATCCCCACCAACAGACACAAAATAACCACTGGTGGGAATAAAACATTGATGGCAAAGGTTATTTTGTAGCAGTCCTGCGGAGTATCCATAATTCTTCCATGCTGCCCCTCGTCCCCACTGCTGGCAGCACAATCAAGGCACTGAACCAAATATAATTTATTCCCCCTGTTTCTGCTGAGGACACCAGCACATCAGATGTTTTCAGTAAAGGACCGTATTGTTTCTTTGTTTGGTACTACCCCCACCTCATAAAACGGAAGTCCGATCCTTCAGCACAGAGCTCACTGCTGCCCCTGCTGACAGCTCCAATTTCAAAGGGATAAGTGAGGTACAAAAAGAAAGTTACAAGTTTGTCTCTGACAATATAAGGTTTTCTTAATGATGATCTCTCAGGCAGCAGGCCCCCCTGACAGAGCAGGCCCTACTGTAGCAGCATCCTTCACACACACACACACACACACACACACACACACACACACCACGATCCTGGATATACCACAGACCGTTGTTTGCTGCTTAATTATACTTTGAACATGAACATCCTATAACCTGACCGATAGCCAAGGTCTTTATCCATGTGTAAATCCTGCAATAACCTATGGCTGCAGAAGGTAATTTATGTAAGCAATAAAACACAATGGGTTGTTGCCACATAACAGCATGCCCCCGGCACGCAGTGAGGCACAAGGCACTTGCACCGAGTGCTTTTAGCACTTGGGAAATGCTCTTATCAGGCAATAACCCACACCCAGGAGTGTCTTACTGCACTTATATAATTGGTTCATCATTCACTTTTTTTAATGTGATACATTTAAAAAATGTTTTAAAGATTTTTAAATTGTAAAATATTTTTATATTGTGTTTCTGTTTTCTTCTATTTTGTTATCAAAATAGTTCCCTACGGCAGGTAGGCCATGCTGCGTTTCTACAACTAGAGGGTGCTGCAGAGATTTAGCCCTACAGGTTGATTTGTCCTGTCACCTATTACAATAATCTGCTTTGTGGTCATTTATCTTCTGCTTTCCCCCGCTCCCTTGGAGGCTGATAAAGCTTGTCCACAGTTTTGGCTGTGCGTAACCTCGTTATACAAATCACCAACACTGAGTGTAGCCAGCAGAGCAGGTGGGCAGATGGCATTAGCAGACTTTGTAAGGGGAAAAAAAGAGTACTTGGGCCACTTGTGCGTATTTCTTTTGTAGCCGGCGGTTACTGGCAGTACAATCGCATTGAAAGTCATCAGCGGCCTTGTGCGATTGCACTATGAGAGTGGAGTCAACAACACTGAAAGTCACCAGCAGTGCAAATGGTGTTCACGGTCCTATAAAATACCCCAAAAACAGATTTGCTACAGGCTGCATGACTGCCATTCGAGAGGAGGGAGAGATGAGAGGAGAGAGAGGAGCAGAGCTCGCGCTTTGGAAACAGAAAAACAAAATAAATGATTATAAGCTGCCGGTGGTCCATGGAAATCTGCGCTAAGTGCAGTGTTGTTTTTGTTATGGCCAGGGGTTAAGAGCAAGCAACAGGCAGGTTGGCATTTAGCGGATCAGAGCTGAAGACATGATTGGCATCCCTGCTGATGTACTACTGTGTTGCGGATTTCAGGCCCACAGAACACAAACAAAAACCAAAAGCTCCGATGGTTGACTTACATGTTTTATAATTTTATTTCATTGTTTTTTATGTTTGGTGTTGGGGCGGGGAGTTAGAAAATATATAAAAAATGTATTTAAAATGTTAGGGCACGTACTGTATTTTACAGTTCTGACATAGCTGCCAGAGCTTTTTTCGAATTTCTGGCAGGCATGGATATGTGTGCTGCACTGCATCCAACTTGCCCAAAAAAGTACCACCTTCAGGGTTGTTTTCCTAGGAGGCAAGGGCCCTGACCAATCAGGACATGGGAAACTCTCTATCCATTTTATACCAAAAAAAAAACACATTTTTAAATTTATTTTATACATGGGTCCATTGTATTATCGCAATAATGTACTCCAGGATGTGGGTAATTGGTGGATTATCCACTTCTCTTGTGGTTAAGTCACAGGTTACCCATAATATTGGTCAGTTGGAACCCACACAGTCTAAATGCCAGCTGTGCGGACAGCGTAATATAGCACGATTGAAAAGCGCCCTAGATTAAATAAACTCTGACCCCATGCACACCATTTTAACCGCATGGTTCTTGACCAAACCAGGCGTGGGTAAATCCCCCCAATAACTCACTCCGTCACACCTTATTGCTTAAGGAACAAGGACTTGAGAATAAAGACATTTGTCCCCCTTTTTTTTCTTTGCACAGATATGCCCCACAGTGTCAGATTCCATTAGTGCAGGAAGCCAAGAACATGCAAGCACCACGACCAAAACAAGTCTAACATGTAAGCAGCAGGAAGGCAGGGCAGCACAGGTTGACACAGGCATGTGCTGTCCCTTCTCACTTGTTTTCTGAATCATGTATCCTGCTGTATGTAGCTGTTAACCATCTATGGCAGGACTCTACTGTAAAAAAGCCTCTGAGCTTAACAGGCTGTCCTGTCAAAATTTCTACAAATAAATACACTCAGACCTCCTCTGTCAGCGTAATTTACTAGCCCAAGGTCTGAGATTAAAAAAAAAAGTCAGAATTTTATTTTCTAGTCTTGATACTGTCCATTACCTTTCAGATTCACAATAAATAGGGGATATTCAGTGGGAACCAGTGTGATGCATGATTTATCCACACAAGAGCAGGCTGACCTCGGGTAACCTCACAAGTGGCGTTAGACACGAGTGATGTGCCCGGGGTCAAACTGTTCGAGCGTAGACACCACAATTTATTACACATACTGTATGTGGAGATATTATGTTTTATGACATTGGTTTTGTGTCCATGCATACTGTATAAACAAATTTATTGGGCAGGATTGCCACCTTTGGATGAGGCAAAAACCGGATCCTAAGCTCTGCCCCTAGCCCCACCCCTTTCCATGACTCATCATGCATTGATCCTCCTAGAAAACTATTTGTTATATCAATAAAAGATAAAACTTAAAGCAGCAGCGCAACAAAAACGTGATGTTACTGTACTGTACCTTATGTGTGTATTTATTTATTGACATTGGTTTATCAGATAAACATACAGAGATAAAAGAAATCTCATTTACAGATATGATCTGGGAGGAGACAAGGGAAATACTGTAAACAGCATACAACAGTATACATGGTATACAATAATACATAAAGAAACTGTTTCCTATAATGTGTACTTTATCTTTTTATATCTTTTTCTGTCTCCATTTCCTTTTCATGTCCACAGTACTATTTCAAAGCCAAAGAAATGACCATACTTTTTTCTTGAGGTAAAAATAATTTCAAACATTTAAAAATACCTATACTCTGTTGGAAATGAAAATGTTTACCAGCAAATTAAAGTGGAAGACAGCTGGCTCTGTTACTGTTACAAAAGGGGTGGGGTGGGGGGCAGCTTTGCTACTATGCCACTTTAAGATGCAATGGAAAGATTAGGTTAAAGGAAAAGTCCACCCAAAACTTGAACAAATATATGTTGTGCAGAGTGTTTTAATTTGTGTGTGAAGTTCTAGTGTTTCCTTTCCTCTGACTGGTATTAGGAGTTTTTCCTAAATTAGCCTGCTAGCTTTATACTAGTTTTACGAGCCCTGGGGATCTTCATCCCTGACAGTTTAATTGTATTTCTTGTTCCCTCATTGCATCTTGTCTCATGTGACAGTGATGTAAGAGAGACCCAACATTCAGCACACACATGCCAAACAAACTAAATATATTGGAAGCTTTACAAGCTGCACAAAAATTACCAGCAGCAAAGTTTTTCAGGACAGTAAGACCTTTACGATGAGGGTGGTCACCAAGCTGAATTCTACAGACTTTAAAATATAGCCATCTCTACTGTTGTGAACTGATTGTAAAGCAATACTTTCTGCTAGATTTATGGTCTCTGCTACATCACCATCCCATGAAACAAGGTGCATTGTAGGACAAAGAAATACAATTAAGCTGTTTGATATGGAGATCTCCAGGGGTCGTAAAACTACCCTAAAGCTAGCAGGCTAATTTAGGAAAAACTCCTAATACCAGTCAGAGGGAAGGAAACACTAGAACTTCACATACAAATTAAAACACTCTGCACAACATATATTTTTTCAGGTTTTGGGTGGACTTCTCCTTTAAGTGAGTGCTAGTGGTGTTAATGGCCATATTTTACACCTCCCATGTTGACTGGTTTCACAAACAAAGGGCTATACTGACAAGAGAACTTGTCTGTAACCTGGATATGTAGCTGAAACAATGAATGGTATGGCAAGATCTGTTTTAAAAGTATGTGAGCACTCAAAATGGCTCAAAAACCTGACCAGCACAGAGCAAAACTGGATTACCTGATAGGGACCCTGAAAACTTGATCACCAGGTGAAAAACCTGACAGGTGGCAACCTATCATCACGCAACGTTTATCACCACTGGTGTTAGATCAATGAAATTACTTTTTTTTTTGGTAATTCTTTTTTCCCCATGCACCGACTGACCCCCCCCATCTTCTGGTTTCCCAGCCCAGTCACCCCGAAGTCCTCCACGATTTTCCTTTGTCCAGCTTGTTCCCCTCAGCAGGGTCAGCAGGATCTCCAAACTCCACCGGATACAGGATCCAATTAATTTGGATGGCACCTGCATAGCTAGGTGCTGGGTCTGCGACAGACCAGATTGATCCTACCTGTCGGCACTGTGCTTTTCCTGTTCTGTGACCCTCAGGAGGTGTGACTGTGCAATGTCATAATGGCACATCCCACACAATCCCACGTGACGTGTGTCGATGGCCACCACACCTCCTATGTAACCTGATGGCCCAGCGTGCCCAAACCCTGGTCTCCAGCATGTGTCAGGTGAATGTTGGGATGCGTGTCCCCCCACCCCCACCAGGAGGACAGCAGTCCATTGGATACTTGATCCTCCTTCCCCTGCTGGTCCTCCGACTCTCGAGCTCATCACCGAACTCGGGTAGTCGGCACTGCCGACGGTAGTGCTACTGCTGCACTGGCGGGCCAGCCTAAATGAAATTACTATGAGCTTCTGGGATGGATAGTTTCAGTTTCTGGTCCTGGTTAAGAAGTACAGAGAAGTCAACTGTCCCCCTCACCGGTATCTGGTCCTTCCTTTTGCTGGCAACAGTTGCAGCAACATTTGCTGCAAGCGGTGGGCTTCCAACTGCAGCAGATGACTTATTCCAGCCGTGCCCTACTAACACTGGATCTGAAGACAGTGATGTCAATCAGAATAACGCTGCTGGCAAGGCGCCTCATTCCTGCTTTCTTGTTTGTGCCAAGAAAGGATCTCAGTGCTTGTCTTTTGTTTAATCATAGATTATCTGCCTTGACAAAAGCTACAATGTTCTAACAGTAATCTACTCTAATCAGAATGGTTTACTTTTTGGGTGTCAATCATCTTCTGCTGTGTAACCTACACCACTCAGAATGGGTTGCTTTTTTGGTGTCAAGTCTAGTCTCATACCACGTTCTGCTGTGTTTAGATTTTTTTAATGTGCTGCAGGAACAATACATATTATTTTCTGTGTGGGTCGGTCTGCACAGCTGTAGCATTACTAGATAAAATGCAGGAAACCCGGTTTAGGGAACAAGCAGGGTTATCCGGCCAGCCAGGGGAAAGAGCATGTGTGCCAGTGATGCTCTCATAGAAGCACAGACAATGACGGCAAAAAAAGATCAACGCTCCATCTATTCTGTTCGGAGCTCCCTATCTGCCCCAGGTCCTATTATCCATATGGGGTTTTGTTCTCTCCCAGCCCCCTCCCTGCTCCCTTTCCTTCTGCTACTGACCTGAGCTACCACCAAACCCTTCACCCCATCCCAGCCATATTTAAACCATTTACAGTCAGGCACCCACCACCTCCGCTGGCAAACTGTTCCACGGCTCCACCACCCTTTCCTTAAGACAGAACTTCCTCACATCTTCCTTAAACCTTCCCCCTCCCAGTTTCCATACGTGAGCTTGGGTTCTTGACTTTCTACTTCTGCTAAGGAGTGCCCCACAGTTCAGCTTGCTTATTCTCTTCAAGAAATGGAAATTACGTACCTACCGTAATTCTTGATCTTCTTGGACGAAGTCTCCACCACTCATTCACACTTATAGGACTATGCCGGAGGCGCTAGAACCCAGCGGGAGCAAACCTTTTGCAGAGGGTCAGCGCCAGAGATGGAGCCGCGAGGAGCGGCGCCACGAGCATCAGCTCGTGCGGTAATGACTATCTCGACATCGACCCTCCAACCGGCCGTAGCACCTTTTTTCCGAGGGAGGCAGCGAACTAACCTAGAAAGACTAGTCTAACACAAATCGGACATAAGATAGTCCAAACAACCCATACAAGAAGGGTCAACAAAGAAGTCTTCACAGCCTAAACATTGAGGGGGTGAAGACCAAAACAGAGAGGTGGCTCGGGGGATGGAGGGGGGGGTGAGAATGAGTGGTAGAGACTTTGTCCAAGAAGATCAAGAATTACGGTAGGTACATAATTTCCACATCTTCCTGGACACAAAGTCTCCACCACTCATTCACACTTATGGGAGAGTACCGTGCTAAAAATCCCCCCAGAGGGCGGCAGGAAAACCAAGAGCTCATGATTTCAGGACAGAAGTCCATTAAGGATAGTCCTGCCAAAATACAGGTTACTCACCTGTAACAGGAGTTCTAGGAATGGTATATGTTGTTCATCCACACTGTCTGGCAGGTATCCTTGCCGCTTTAAGTCTTGCTGGAAGGTCTTCAATCTGGCTGCTCCCACCCACCCGGGTGGTAAAACTCTCGGCTCTGCCCCATGACGCCAGATCTGGCCCGCTGGAAGCTCAGGTTGTGCGGCCGGGCCGGGAGGTTTGAGAAATGTAGGGGATGAACAAATATATACCATTCCTAGAACTCCTGTTACAGGTGAGTAACCTGTATTTCTAGGGACATGGATATGTTGTTCATCCACACTGTCTGGCAGACTCCTAGCAGTTCTCCGGGAGGAGGGAGGCAAGGCGCACACCCCCCCGATATTTACTTGGGAAATAGAGACTGGAGAACCGAGGCCCCAAAACCAGCATCCCGGCGTGACTCAAGGTCGATGTGGTAATGGGTGATGAAGGTGTGTGCTGACTTCCAGGTAGGAGCCCTGCAGATTTCCTGGATAGGGACGTCCCTGGAAGCAGCCAACGATGCAGCAGTATGGCGGGTAGCATGAGCTCTTATCCCTCTGGGAGGCTTCATGCCCGCCAACTTATAGCAGAGATCTATGCAGGAGGTGACCCACCTGCTTATCGTCCGCTTGGCTGCAGGTCTGCCAGGTGCGGCTTCAGCGTAGGTGACAAACAGCTGGCGAACCTCTCCCCGAATTTCAGCTGTGTGCTCCTTATAATAAGCGAGCAGCGCCCTTCTAGGGTCCAAAGTATGGAGCCTGTATTCGGCCTCCGAGGTGTGATTGGGGTAGAACACTGGCAGAGTCAACACCTGGTTAAGGTGAAACTCCGATACCACCTTCGGAAGGAATTTCGGGTGGGGGCGAAGGACAACCTTGTCCCTGTGGAAGACCAGGTAAGGAGACTCGATGCAGAGCGCCTGGAGCTCTCCCATCCTTCTGGCTGACGTGATAGCCACCAAGAAGGCGGTCTTCCACGACAGGTGAAAGAGTTCACACCTGTGCATTGGTTCGAATGGCTTGCCCATGAGCTTTGCCAGTACCAGCAGTAGATCCCACGGAGGTGGAGGTTCTCGCACCGGAAGGGAAATGTGATCAAGGCCTTTGAAAAAAGCGCCAGACCACCTTCTCCTCAGCGCCACCGACTGCCCCGCACCGCCTCGGTAAGGCAGAGATGGCTGCCAGGTGCACCTGGCGGTCGCTTCGACCTGCCCTTGACGAAAGGGACCATAACTAGTCCAAGATGCTAGCCAAGGAACAGGAGGAAGGGTCCAAGCCCTTGCCCTGACACCACATGGAAAACCTCTTCCATTTGAAGGCATAGCATTTCCTGGTCGACTTACGGGGACGCCTCAACTACATTGAGGACCTCATCGAAAGACCCAAGGCCTGAAATCTAGCCGCCTCAGGAACCAGGCTGTCAGGTGCAGGGATTGAAGGTCCGGATGGAACACCTTCCTGATTGACTGAGGAGCAGGTCCGGGCGAGCTGGAAGCTGCCTCGGGAGCCTGGAGCCGAGGCTGAGGAGATCTGGGTACCAGAACTGGCGGGGCCAGTCTGGGGCTATCAGAATCACCTGCGCCTTGTCCCTCCTTGCTTTGAGAAGCACCTTGTGTATCAAGGGAAATGGGGGGAAGGCGTAGAAGAGGCCCGGGGTCCACGGCCTCGAGAAGGCAGCCCCCTGCAGCGAGCCCTGCTGAGGGGGCGGCATGGAACAGCCTCAGCTTCGCTGCTCTCCCTGAGGCAAACAGGTCCACCTGAGGTGTGCCCCAATGGGAGAACAGATCTTGTACTACCTCCGGCAGGAGAGACCACTCGTGGGATGCAGCCCCTATCCGGCTTAGGGCATCAGCCAGGGTGTTGGAGGCTGCCTACATGAATGGCTAGAGATTCAGCCTAGGTTGCAGATGAGTGATTAAACATGGACAGCTTCCTTGCATAGAAGCATGGAGAGCTGGGCCCCATCCTGGCAGTTTAGATAGCACATGGTCGTGGTATTGTCCGTCTGGACTCGGACCACTGACCCCGGGAAACGGAGCGAAGGCGGTGAGAGCTAGGAGGACCGCCGAGCTCCAGCAGGTTGATGTGGCATCGACTCCCAGGGGACCAGGGGCGTCATGGCGCCTGTTCCCCAGAGGGCACCCCAACCCATCAGAGAGGCATCGGTCGATAGAGAGACCGTCGGCTCGAGCGGACAAACTGGATGTCCTCCTGCAGATGAACTGGAACGGTCCACCACCGGAGAGTTGCTCCACATCCCGGTCACCGTCACTAGCTGGTCCAATGGATCGCAGCTGCTGTGACCACTGGCTGGCCAGTCCCCACTGAAGGGGGCGCATGTAGCGTGCCCAACGGACCACGCTGGTGCAGGCCGCCATGAGACCCAGGAGGCGAGGAAGTCCCGGTAGATGCGATTGCCCAACCAGAAATGATTGGGCAAAGGAGGAAAGAACCTCGGCCCTGTCCCGCCGGGAGCCGTCTCTGCCTCGAGAGAGTCGAGCTCTGCCCGATGAACAGAATCACCTGCTTGCTCGAGTTCCGACTTGGCCTGCATGGATAAGAAGGCCGATTTGAGAGCAAACCTGAGGGGCCAGATCTCTGACCGCTCCACCTCCTGTCTGGAGGGGGCTGCTACAGCCAATCGCCCAGGTAAGGTACACCCGGGACCCGGCGCCGCAGGGAAAGCTGTCACCACTGCTATGCATTTGGTGAAGACCCTGGGAGCTGGAGACAGGCCGAAGGGCATGGCTTGAATCGAAGGGGATCCCTCCGGCCGAAAGCGAAGGGAACCTCTGATGTGACGGACTATAGGGATGTGAAAGAACGGTCCCTGTAGGTCCAGAGAGCAGAACCACCTCCTGGGTTCCAGGGATGGTATTATCTTGAGCCAGAGTGACCATCCTGAAGGTTCGAGACCTTAGGAACTTGTTTAGGTCATGTAGGTCAAGAATGGGGCGCCAGACCCCGTCCGTTTCGGAACCAGGAAGTACCTGGACACAAACCCCGGGTCTGAGGGAGGGTCCGCCACCTCCCTGATCACCTCCTTTTGGAGGAGGAGAGTGATGTCGGCTCGGCGAGCTGACAGTGAGGCTGCGGATCCCGAAGCCCCCCGAGGTGTGACGGCTCTGAAGGGCGGGGCCTGCTTGAATTCCAAGGGCAGACCTTTTCCCACCACCTCCAACACCCACCTGTCCGTGGTAATAATGGACCAGGCAGAAAGGAAGTGACGGAGCCGTCCCCCCACGGGGGGAACCTGGGGTGAGGTGACGGGGTTGGGGGCAACACCCCTCAACCTGTCACTGGGCAGGCTTGGAGGAGGGACCGGCCGAGGGACCTTCTGGGCCTTTACCTCCCTGCTTCCTGTTGGAGGAAGCCGATGGCATGGGCTTGGGATGCCAAGCTCGTGCCTGCTGGCCCTGACGTTGCTGGGCTGGACGTGCCGCGGGTGCAGAGGGACGAAAGGGCTTAGGCTGTGGCTTGCGGCCTTTGTCCTTCTGAGCTGATGAGACCGAGTCCAAGGTAGCATTGGACTTCTCGATCCTCTGTAGGTGACCTTCCACCCCAGGGCCGAAGAGGTTGGTCCCCAAGAAAGGGACATCCGCCAACTTGTGCTGGGTATCCGAAGTGAAGGTGGATATCCTCAGCCAAGCCCAACGACGCATAGCCACTGCGGCCGCCACAGACCTGGCACACGAGTCCCCAATGTCCAAAGCAGTCTGAAGCTGCTGTTTGGCCACTGCCAGAGCTCCAAGGCCGGGCCCACTATGGCCTCGGCCACCGGAAAGGCCTCCGTAGGGGAATCCCCTCGGTCCAGAATCTCCGTGAGGGGATACCTGGCCCACTTAGAAATGGGTTTGAGCTTCATCCCAGTGGACTCTGAGATGAGCCGAAGCAATCCCAGGAAGGACGAAGGGCTATCGTCCACCGACTGTCCCCCTGAGGACTCCAAGTCCATTTGCTTGGAGAAAAGGGGAGAATCGCCTTCGGACTCGGAAGAGTCCTCAAAGAGCTGCTCTGGCCTGAGCCACCCCTCCACCTGCCGAGGTCGATCGGGAGGAGAGGGACAGACAGCCTATGGGGCAGTCCCTGAGCCGACCGAGAATTCTTGGTCGGAGCCCCAAATAACGGCTGTGGAGCGGGAGGTTCCACCGGAATCGTGGGCAGCTGGTTTTGGCCAAACAACCGCCTGGAAACAGGCCTCGGATAAAACGAGGGTTGTTTCGCCGCCCGTGACAGCCACTTAATGGCCAGGGAAGACGGCTCGCGCCGGCTTGTTCCCGGTCAGAAGGAGCTGTTGCCACATGAGGTCCCTCATATCGCCGACGCAACTTACGCCGAAGTCTCTCTCTCGTCCGAGGAGGAGGAAGAGGATGAGCGGCGGCGCTGGCTCGGCTGCGAAGCGAGACCGCTTATGACGGGCGGGATCGGGTTGGACCGCCAAGAAGTCCAAGACCGAGACCCTTGGCTTTCCCGAGGACGGCGCGGAGGTGTCGGGGAACCGCACCGGGTTCGGAGGGTTCAACCAAAGGCCCGGAACCGAGGCACAGATAAGCCAACAGGGTCCTCAACTCCCACCGGGGAACTGGGAGAGGGGATTTTCGGTTCTCCTGCCGACAACCCATCTAACGGTCGAACGGAGTCTCGGCCAACTCGGCCTGGTCAAAGACACCCTGAGACCAGTGGCCAAAGTCAACGGGTTTGATCGGGCCGACGGCCGACAACTCGTGAGGGGGATCTTTTCCCGTTCCTAAGAGCGCCGACGGGACATACCCTTGCTCTCTTTGACCGAGAAAAAGGTCCAGCAGAAGCTGGTCCTCACCTTTGGTAGAGAGGGTCAGACAAAGCTCCTTAAAAGAAGCTGAATAAGAGGCACCGAGAGAGCGGGACAAAATGCCGCAGCCGAGGTAGAAGCGCGCTCGCGCTGCCTCTCTTCTTCGAGGGCTATCATCTGCTCGGAGCTGATCCCCGAGCCCGCCGGGCCGCAGAAACCGGCCGACTGGCTCTTTTGACGCCACCGAAGGAAAACGCTTCGACGCCCAGATGTAAACGGGCAGCACAGTCTTCGAGGACGAGGGCTAAAAAGAAGAGCACAGGTCGCAGGGCTCGCGGTCATGGCTTTGCGGCCCAGCAGTAGTAGACGACGGAGTGCGGATCCGCCCGCGACATCTTTCAGTCCGCAAGGCATCTCCGAAACCGGAGTCGACGGTCCATCGTAGCCACGAGGGAGAGAAGACCAAGTCTTTAAGCAAAAACTTTTAAATTCGGAACAATCAAGAATTAGGAACCAGTCTTATACGAGAATGCTAAGGAGGGAAACTTGAGCCTAAGCTGTAAAGGAAGATCTGGCGCATGGCATGGTACAGCCGAGAGTTTACTACCCGGTGGTGGGAGGAGCCAGTTTAAAGACCTTCTGGCAAGATTTAAAGTGGCAAGGATACCTCTAGACAGTGTGGATGAACAATATATCCATGTTCCAGAACAAAAGGTTTCATCTGGCATGGACGCCCAGCACATAGTGCTTAATAAAAGTATGCACTGAGCTCCAAGTAGCCGCGATTGCAAATGTCTGCAATGGGCACGCTGTGGATTTCTGCCAGGGATGCCGCGACTGCTTCCAGTAGAGTGAGTACACTCTGCCTCCAGCTTGACCTCTGCCATGGTAACAGGGCTTAAGGCATGCTACCAGCCATGCTGAAATGCATCTGATAGTGACATGTCGACCCAGCCGGTCTCGCTGAAGGAGACAACAACAGTTGTTGGGCTTTGAGAATTTCCTTTGTTCTATCTAAATAGAAGCGCAGAGCTCTTTTAACATCTAAGGAATTAAGGGTACGTTCTCCTTCATTCTGGAAATCAGCAAAGTAAGTAGGTAGGACCAAAGGTTGGTTTAAATGGATTTCTGAGACAACCTTAGGGAGGAACTTAGGATGGGTCCCAAGAAATGAAAATTACGTACCTACCGTAATTCTTGATCTTCTTGGACGAGTCTCCACCACTCATTCACACTATTGGGATCTGCGCTGGAGGCACCAGGAGAGCAAACTTTTGTTGGGGAGTCGACGCCAGAGATGGCCATTTAGGAACGGGCGCCGAGCCCTAGCTCACGCGGCAATGACTATCCAAGGCCACCTCAACCGCCTCAGTACCTTTTTACCAAGGAGGTGCAGCGTGAATTAACCTAGAAGGAGTAGTCATCCTAAAAACCGATACAGATGGTCCGACGACCTGTAAGAAGGGTCAACAAAGAAGTCTTCAAGGCCCAAAGATTTGAGGGAGGAAGACCACTCAGCAAGAGAGTGAGCTCGGGGATGGAGGAGGAGGTAGAGTGCGGTGGGAGACCTGCCCAAGTAGATCAAGACCACTTGTAGGTACGTACTTTCATATCTTCCTGGACATAAGTCTCACCACTCATTCACACTATTGGGAGAGTACTGAGTTAATAATCCCCCGAGAGGGCGGCAGGAGAAACCAAGAGCTCACGCTTTCTTAAGAAAGAAGTCCATTATGATGGCCCTGCTAAAGGAAGAATAGTGGTCGCTCAAGCGGATGGAGTGCATAATGCTTAACGAAAAGTCTGCACTGAGCTCCAGGTGGCTGCATTGCAGATGTCTGGAATGGGCATGTTGCGGATTTCTTAGGGATGCCGCTACCGCTTCTGGTAGAGTGATGTGAACTCTATCCCTCCAACTTAACTGCCATGGAATAGCAGTGACTTAAGGCACACCACTCAGCCATGTTGAGATACATCTAATAGCGACAGGCTTGACCCAGCCGGGCCACTGAAGGAAACGAACAGTTGCTGGGCTTTACTTTAAAATCCTTGGTTTCTATCTAAGTGAAACGCAAGGCCCTCTTAACATCCAGAGAATGAAGAGAGCTGCCTCTTCATTTTGGAAGTCCGCAAAATAAGAGGGAAGGACCAAAGGTTGGTTCAGATGAAATTCTGACACAACCTTTAGAAGAAATTTTAGGATGAGTAATGGGCGACTACTCTGGTCCTTATGGAACACAGTATACTGGAGGGTCTGTGACCAGGGCATGTATCTCAGAGACCCCACGGGCTGAGGTAATGGCTACTAGAAAGGCAGTCTTCCAGGTGAGGAACTTTAGTTCACAGGTAGCTAGAGGCTCAAAGGGTTTCCGGTGAGCATGTTCCAGTACAAGATTAATGTCCCAGGCTGCAACCGGACGCCTTGTAGGGGTCTGTGCAGAATGCCCTAAGAAATCTCTTAACCATAGGTAACTGAGCTAGAAAGAGAAAAACCGGCTCATGATACGCTTGAAATGGCACTAAGGTCAACTTCTAATTGTAGAGTACTGAGACTGAATTTGAGAGGTCCCAAAGGTACTCAAAACTTTATCCGGAGGGCAGGAAAAGGGATTCAAAGAGGACTTTGCACACCAGAGGGAAAAAACGCCCACTTAGCCGTAGGGATTTTTGAGTGGCTGGCTTTCCGCAGCCAGAACGGATATCCGAAACTCTTCGAGAGACATTGAACCGATTTACTTCTACCTCTTCAGGAGCCAAGCGTGAAGGTGAAGAGATCTCAGATTGGGATGGACCACCGGTCTCTGAGTTAAAAGGTTCATCTGCAGGGGAAGTGGTCTCGGAGGAACTGCCAACATACTGTTGAGAAGTGGAAACCACAGTTGTCAAGGCCAAAAGGGAGCAATGAGAATCATCTTGTCTCCCTGAGACTCGAATTTGAGGAGTACACTCTGAATTAGAGGAAGAGGCGTAAAGAAAGCATTTTGTCCACCGCAGCCTGAACGCATCCTGACAAAAAATGCCAGGCTCTGGATTTTTGGAGCAGAAGAGAGGCAGTTTTGCGTTGAGTGGGGACGCAAAAAGGTCCAGGTCCGGAGTTCCCCACTCTTCGAATAGTGACTGAACTATGGTTGAGTCGAGAGACCACTGTGAGGATCTGTCGCTGTTCTGTTGAGACGGTCTGCCAAGTCGCTCTGTGCACCTGGCAGGTGATTTTGTTGAATTAGAGCCTTGTGCTCCAAGCACCATTCCCAGACCCTCATCGCTTTTCTGCATAAGGGGTAAGAATGAGCACCGCCTCTGCTTGTTGATGTAATACATCACTGCTTTGTTGTCCGCTTGAGGAGAATATTTTTATGACAGAGAATGTCCTTCAAAGCTCGGACCGCATAAAGGACGGCCTCATTTCTAGGACATTTATGTGAAGCTGACTTTGTTGAGTCCACAAACCCTGAGTGTGGAGAGCCTGACAGTGAGCTCCCCACCCATTAGTGAGGTGTGTGTCTGTGGTAATGGAGATCTGATGGTCCAGAGGGCAAAGGGGTATCCTTGTAGGAGACTGTCCTCTGAGACCACCAGGTGAGAGACCTCCGAGGGGTTCTGTCACCTTGATGAGACAGGATCATGGGTGAGTGGTTGAGACCACTGAGTACTGAGCATCCACTGGGTGGTTCCTCGTGCAGACGGGCCAGAGGTACAGTGGAACACTGAGGATGCCATGAGGCTCTAGCATCTGCTGCATCGAGAGCACTGTAACTGACTTGTTCCTCCATGTAACGGGCCATCTGAAGGAGGTATCGCTCCTTCTGTCCTCTGGGAGAAAAGCCTCGCATGTATGTGTCCAGAAGGGTCCTTATGAAAGGAGCCCTGGGAGGGCTGCAGCTGTGATTTCTTGAGGTTCAGCAGGACTCCCATGGATGTGGGCGAGGTGAGAGGCCGCTCTACTGCATCCAGAGTCCCTTGCCTGGAAGGACTTTCCAGAAGCCAATCGTCCAGATAAGGGAACACCTGTATTCCGAGTTTTCTGAGGTGCGCCGGTAGAACTGCACAACACTTTGTAAAAATCTCTGGCGCCAAGGATAGCCCAAAAGGCAGGGCTCTGAACTGAAAATGTTGTCCCAGAGCCACAAACCTTAGGAATTTGTGATGTCTCGGTGAATGGGAATGTGCTGGTAAGCATCCTGCATGTCTGGGGAAGCTAACCAGTCGTGGTTGATGAAGCAAAGGTAACAGGGTTCCTAGAGAAATTCTTTGAATTCTCCTTGGGAGAATTTGTTTAGCTTGAGATCTAGAATGGGGCATTCCCCCAGACTCTTTGGAACCAGAAAGTAATGAGAGTAGAACCCCCAGAGCCATTGATGCAGCGGCACAAGTTCTACTGCCCTGTTGTTTAGAAGGCCCTGAATCTGCGGTGAGAAGGTATGACTGAAGGGCAGACAGTCTGGGCTGTCGCTTTGGGGAGGACAACGGAGAAGTTTCCACAAATTGAGTGAGTACTCGTGGATTATCCGAAGGACCCATTTGTCCGAGGTGGTTATGGACTTCATTGGCTGTAGAAGTGCATCACGTACCTCCCACTGGAGAGAAAAGTCCACCCGGGCAGTTGAGGGGGACTTGGGCCAGCAATTCATAGGAAGTAGTGCTGGGCGCTGGCCCTTGCGCTTTTCGTTACACTTCTCTTTGAGGTTGGGCAGGTTGGTTCTATGGAAACTACCTCTGCCTCGAAAGGACTGACGCTGTTACTAAACTGATGTTCACTGGGCATGCCCTCTAGAGGGGCAGGAGGGGTCGAGCCAACCTAATGGCTGACCTAGTCTTTGTGTAGCTTCAGAGCTTGCTCTACCTGAGGACCAAAAGATATGACCATCAAAGGCAATGCCATTACCCTGCTGTTGTGCATCATTGGTGAAGCCTGGAGCGCAGCCAGGAATGGTGGAAGGTGCAAATACCAGCAGCTGCTGAACGGGAAGCGAGTCGAAAGCGCCCATGGCTGCTTTAACCTGTTGGTTGTTAGATTCAATACCCTGGTAATGGTTTGGAGAAGCTCTGGTTTTGAACTGATCCGGAAGAGCTTCAACCATTGCTTGAGAGAGTGCCACAGGATATACTGCATTCGAGAAAAACAGCCCTGGTAACTGGCACACGCATACTAGGGTAGAAGCAGCAAAGACTCTCTTACCTAAGGTGTCTATCTTACGAGATTCTCTGTTAATAGGTCGAGCTGTAGTGGTTTGAGGAAGGGCGAACTTATCATTCTCTGCCAGGACTACAATAGATCCGCAGCGCTTGGGATGCCAAAATGGGACCATCCTTGGGGGCTGAATATTTTCTATCAATGGATTTAGCCACCATGAAGAAGAGAGAGCAGGATTATTCCATACCATTTGAGACAGCGCCTCAAGGAAGGTTGAATCGAGGAGTCAAACCAGAGGGATCTCCGAGGAGTGAAGGTATTGGAGTTCCTAGGCAATTTCCCAGGATCGATGTCTGTAGTCTGAGAGAAAGTGTGGAAATCATATCTTCAGCAGAGACTTAAAAGACAGGTCCTCGACCACAGGCTCTGCAGCAGTAAAAGAACCTGCTTTGTCCACTCCATCGCCCAGCCGAAGGTCTGGGTCAGGCTCAACGTCATCTCCTGACAGTCCAGGAGGGACCAGTGGACAGGAAAGGGATGAAAGCCAGAAGAGGAAGGAGGAAAAGAGACAAAAGGAAAGTCTCCGGAAGTCCCCGGCGCCATGAGGCGTGACGGCGCCGAGAACGACGCAGAGGAACCACGCTCGCGCCGAGAGCCGCGACAGTGTTAAGGCACGGCACCGCGACATCGGTGTCGAACGCCGCGAAGCGACGCCGAGAAGCCACGCGGCGCCACGGGTGACGCCACGAAGCCGCGCGATGCCACGGGGGATGCAGAGGACGGCGCCGAAGGCGCTCCCAGAGACCGAAAAACAGGTTTTGAAGGAAAGAGAGCAGGAGATAAGGGCATCGGTGTGGCCCCCTGCGCCGAAGCCATGGGGGCGGACACCTGCACGGAGTCGACGGCACCAAGAAGGTATCGCGCCACCAGAAAGTCCAACTGTCTGGCCTGGTCACCCAGAGTATTCGGCGCCCACGTAATCGAGCCAGGTAGCTGAACCAACCTCCGAGCCCACTGCTCCATAAGAGCGCCCACTGATGAAACTGCTCATCTGAAGACCTACCTGGCGGGCGGGGAGGGCTCCGATGTCAATGACGCCGGCTACCAGAAGCCGCTGTTGGCGACTCAAGGAGGAGACCGCAACTAGCCCCGATAACTGAACATCTACGTAGACGTATTGTGAGGGCGACCTCGGTGATGCCTTCTTTAGACTCATGGGCGGTCAAGAAGAGTCGAGGCTGAACTGTGCTTCAGAATGCGACCTGCTTGGTTTTATGCTTCCGCTGGGACCGCCCCAGCCCCCGGGCTGCTGACTGACCGCTGTCAGACCCCTTCCGAGAAGGCAGCAGACCGACCCAGCCCGACTGACTGAATAGCTTTCATAATGAAGTCTCCCTACTGTCACCTGACCTGCTCATGGTTGACCTGGCAGAGTAGGCTGAGACTTTTTAACGCTTATATTAAAAATTAGAATAACTTAAATGATACTGTGTCAAGATAATACTACAAAACAATAAAACTGAAAACTATGCTGCTAGTTTGAAGTTTGACTCTGGATAGGAGCAGCACGCCGGCCACTGAAGCGCCTCGACGGGCGAGGAAAGGAACTGAGGCAGTTGGGGAGTCACGCCAGATAGTCATTGCTCGCTACGAAAGAAGGCTTCACGGCGCTGCTCGCTGGCGCCGATCTCTTGGCGCCGACTCCCCAGCAAAAAGGTTGCTCCTGATGGGTCCTGGTGCGTCCGGCGCAGATCCCAATAGTGTGAATGAGTGGTGGAGACTTATGTCCAGGAAGATCTACTTTATCCTTGTAAAATACAGTGTACGGAGGGTCTGTTACCAGAGCATGTATTTAAGAAACTCCACGGGCCGAGGTGATGGCCACCAGGAAGGCTGTTTTCCAAGTGAGGAATTTCAATTTGCAGGTAGCTAGTGGCTCAAAAGGTTTTCTAGTGAGCATGTCTAGCATGAGATTAATGTCCCAGGCTGCAACTGGACATCTCACAGGAGGTCTGGTATGCAGAATACCCTTAAGAAACCTCTTAACTACCGGTAACTGAGCCAAAGATAATGAAAGTAATGGCTCATGATAGGCTGAAATGGCACAAAAGTGAACTTTGATTGTAGAGTATTGAAGACCTGAATTTGAAAGGTCTAAGAGGTACTCTAAAACTTTGTTGGGTAGGCAGGAAAATGGATTCAAAGAGTGTCCTGCTCACCAGAGGGAAAAACGCTTCCATTTTGCAGTGTAAGTCTTTCTGATTGCTGGCTTTTCGCCGCCAAAAGAATGTCAGAAACTCTCCAAGAGGCACTGAACCTATTCACCTCTATCTCCTCAGGAGCCAAGCGTGAAGATGAAGCGACTTCAGATTGGGATGGACCAGAGGACCCTGGGTCAGAAGGTTCGTCAGAAGGGGAAGCGCCTTCGGAGGGGTTTCCGCCATACTGTTGAGTAATGGAAACCATATCTGTCGAGGCCAGAAGGGAGCAATGAGAATCACCTTGTGAATTTGAGGAGTACCCTCTGGATTAGGGGAAGAGGAGGAAAGGCGTATAGAAAGCGTTTTTTTCCACTGCAACCTGAACACATCCTGACAGAAAATGCCAGGCCCTGGATTTCTGGAGCAGAAAAGAGGCAGTTTTGTGTTGAGTGGGGATGCAAAAAGGTCCAGGTCTGGAGTTCCCCACTCTGCGAATAGCGACTGAACTACGGTTAAGTCGAGAGACCACTCGTGAGGGTCTGCCTCCGTTCTGCTGAGATGGTCGACCAGTTCGTTCTGTATTCCCGGCAGGCAGACCACCTGAATAAGAGCCTTGTGGTCTAGGCACCATTCCCATACTCTCATTGCTTCCCTGCACAAGGGGTTAGAGTGTGCGCCGCCCTGCTTGTTGATGTAATACATCACTGCCTTGTTGTCCATCTGAAGGAGAATGTTCTTGTGACACAGAATGTCCTTCAAGGCCCGGACTGCATAGAGGACGGCTCTCGTTTATGTGAAGCTGGGCTTCGACCTGAGTCCACGTACCCCGAGTGTGGAGATCCTGACAGTGAGCTCCCCATCCCGACAGGGATGCGTCTGTGGTGATAGAAATCTGATGATCCAGAGGAGCAAAGGGATATCCTTCCAGAAGATTGTCCTCTTGTGACCACCAGGTGAGCATCCTCCTGAGAGGTTCTGTCACCTTGATGAGAAAGGACTGAGGATGAGTAGAAGGGGACCACTGAGTACTGAGCATCCATTGAGAGGTTCTCATGTGGAGGCGTGCTAGGGGTACAGTGAACACAGAGGATGCCATGAGACCCAGCATCCATTGCACTGAGATAGCGCGAACCGAGCTGTTCTCTCTGATGTATCGGGCCATCTGTAGGATATCGCTGCTTCTGTCTTCTGGTAGAAAAGCTTTCACACAGGAGGTGTCCAGAAGAGTTCCTATGAAAGGGAGCTTCTGGGAGGGCTGCAACTGCAATTTCTTTAGATTTAGCAGGACTCCCATGGACGTGAGAAAGTCCGAGGCCATGGCTACGGCGTCAAGAGTTCCTTGCTTGGAAGGGCTTGCTAGAAGCCAGTTGTCCAGATATGGGAACACTTGTATTCCGATCTTTCTGAGGTGCGCTGAGAGAATTGCACAACACTTTGTAAAAACTTGCGGGGCCGAGGATAGCCCAGAGGGCAGGACTCTGAACTGATAATGTTGGCCCAAAGCCACAAACCTTAGGTATTTGTGATGTTTTGGGTGAATAGGAATATGTTGGTAAGCATCCTGCATGTCCAGGGAAGCTAACCAATCGTGTTGATGAAGCAAGGGCAACAGGGTTCCCAGTGACATCATTTTGAACTTTTCCTTGGGAAGAAATCCGTTCAGTTTTCTGAGGTCCAAAATGGGGCGCATGCCCCCAGTTTTCTTTGGAACAAGAAAGTAGTGGGAGAGACCCTGTGTTCCGCTGATTCAACGGAACTATTTCTACTGCCCTGTTGTTCAGAAGGCCCTATAACTCGGAGGCGAGAAGTTCTGACTGAACTGTCGACAGTCTGGGCTGTCGTTTGGGAGGGGGGGTCTCTAAAAGAATGAGGGAATATCTCTCGCGGATTATCCGGAGGACCCATTTGTCTGATGTTATGGTCTTCCAACGGTTGTAGAACTGAGTCAGACGATCCCCCAACGCTGAGAGAAAGTCCTCCTCTGGCAGCTGAGGAGGGACGTGGGTCAGAGAGTCAGAAGGTAGCACTGGGCGCTTTGGGTTGTCGTGCTTTCTGTTGCGTTTTCTTTTGAGGCTGTGGGGCTTGGTTTTTATTAAAACCTCCCATGCCTTTGCCTCGAAAGGACTAACAGCTGTGAAACTGACGCATATTAACACCCCCACGAGAAGGGGTGGGAGCAGGTCGAGCCAATTTAATGGCAGACCTAGTCTTTTGAGGGGCCTCCAGAGCTTGCTCTACTTGGGGACCAAAGAGATGCATACCATCGGAGGGTAACGCCGTAACCTGTTGCTGAGCATCATTCGTGAAACCTGAAGTGTGCAGCCAGGAGTGGCCGTGAGTACAGATGCCTGCCGCTGCCACCCGAGAAGCAGTATTGAAAGCGTCCATAGCTGCTTTAACCTGCTGGTTGTTGGACTCGATACCCCTGGTTATGGTTTGAAGTAGCTCCGAATTAGAGTTCGAGTCCAAAAAACATACTCATATTGAGAAAAATAGCCCAGGTAGCTGGCAATACACATACCCAGGGTAGAGGCAGCAAAGACTCTATTACTTAAGGTGTCTATCTTGTGAGATTCTTTATTTATAGGCCGGGCTGAAGACGCCTGAGGGAGGACGGCTTTATCATTCTCCGCCAAGACTACAATAGGGTCCGCAAAGGCTTGGGAGGCCAAGATGGGTCAATCTTTGGGAGCAGCATACTTTCTATCTATGGACTTAGCCACAGAAGGAATGAGAGCAGGATTGTTCCATACCATTTGAGAAAACGTTTCAAAGGAGGACTGTACCGGAGGAGTCAAATCCATAGGGATCTCCGGAACATGGAGATATTGGAGTCTTAACAGCTTCCCAGGATCGATATCTGTAGTCTGGAGAGAAAGAGTGGAATTCAAATTTTTCAGCAGAGACTTAAAAGACAGGTCTTCAACCAGAGGCTCTGTTACAGGATGAGATCCTTCCACATCATCACCCAGGCAAAGGTCTGGGTCAGGCACAGTGACATCTCCTGACAGCCCAGGAGGGACTGCATGGACAGGAAAGGAGTGAAAATCAGAAGGAAATGAGGAAGGAAAAGGATTCAGAGAAGAGGAGCCCTGAAGACTGGATGACGCCCTAACAGGCCTCGGCGCCGAAGAAGAGAACTGAAGCCGCTGACGGCGCGAAGATGGCGCCAAAATCTGCACGGTGCAGAGGAAAGCGCCGACAAGGTGCACGGCAGCAAGAATGGAACCAAAGAGGCGCACAGCGCCAAGGACGTGCCGACAACCTGAACGGGCTCCGGCAGGATGGCGCCTCGACAGTCGCATCGAAAGTGAGGACGGCGTCAACGAAAGTATCGACGCCAAGGCGCTGAAACATCCTAAGGCTCTGAAAACAGGATCTGAGGAGAAAGAAGGATGAGTACCAGGAGATAGAAGCATTGGTGTGGCCCCCTGTGCCGCAGTCATGTGAGGGGGGGGCAGCTAAGCGTGGAGTCAACGGCACCGAAGAGGGCACCGCGCGACTAGGGAGGCCCAATTGCCCTACCTGATCTCCCAAAAATCCCAAAGGCCCCTGAGTGAAGGGGCCAGGCAGCTGGACCAACCTCCGAGCCCATTGATCCATAAGAGCAGCCCACTGATGAAACTGCTCATCGGAAGACCTACCAGAGGGCAGGGTAGGGCTCCGATGTCGAAGAGGTCGGCGACCGGAAACATAAATCGGCAACTCCGAAGGAGGAGACTGCAACTAGCCCCACTAACCGACTGTCTCACGCAGACATACCAGGGGGCGATCTCGGTTATGCTCTTCTTTGACCTATGGGTCAAGAAGAGCTCGAGGCCGAACGTGCCGAGAATGGGACCATTTACTTTATGTCCGAGGACCGCCCATCCCCTTGGGCATTGGACTGTCCACTGTCAGACCCCCTCCGGAGAGGGTGGCGGACCAGACCCAGCCCAGCTGACTGAATAGCTACACGAAGTCTCCCCTACCGCACCGACTGGCTTTCACGGTTGGACTCAATATAATGTAGGCTGAGACTCTTTTCTTTAATAAGAATAAATAAACTAAGCAGTACTTATTCAAGATAATATTACAAAACAATAAAACTGAAAACTATGCTGCTAGTTTGAAGTTTGACTCCGGCGGACGAGCGATGTCATCACTGAAGTGCACTCAGCGGCGGGAAAAAAGGAACTGAGGTGGTTGGAGGGTCGACGCCGAGATAGTCATTACTGCATGAGCTGATGCTCGTGGCTCCATCTCTGGCGCCGACTCGCTGCAAAAAGTTTGCTCCCGTTGGGTCCTAGTGCCTCCGGAGTAGTCCTATAAGTGTGAATGAGTGGTGGAGACTTTATGTCCAGGAAGATCCTGAAGGCCTCTCTCAAATTTCCCCTCTCTTGCCTGGTCTCCACCGAGTACATGATCAGTGCCTTGAGATCATCCATGTAAAATCTGCTCTGCTGGCCCTGAATCACCTCCGTCACACTGCACTGCAGTGTCTCCGGCCTGTCCCCATCCTTCCTCATCCTCCAGCGTGGGTGGGTCACAGTTGCCGCCACGCTTGCAAGCGTCACCTGGATTACCACAGGTGATGCTGTATCTGACACTGCTTGGGAGGGGGAATGCAGGCTGATGCTGTGACAGTACGCTTGCCTGCATCCGCTTTGGCACCATTAGCTGCAGACTTCCCGTGGGAGCAGAGATATAAAAGAGTAGAAATGTCACAGCTGCTGCAGGATGAGGCTGGTCTCTTGCAGGCCTGCACCGTCCACCTGTCTTCTGACATCTACATAAATTCAGTCTCCTTGGGGGCCTGGGCAACCTCTACAGTCCCACAGGCACGGACGGGGTGGGGGTATTTTTGGGGCTGGAGAGACCATCAGATAGGGGCCAGTTGGTGTATATGGGGCATAAATTGGAAGAAAAAAAAAAAACTTTCTAAATTCTTTTCCATAAAGCCTGAAATCCGCCATATTCCAACCAGTCCCATCATTCCACCATCCCTGGGACTTATCCTTCCTGCAGACACTCCGCACCAACTGCCACTGGTGATGGGGTTCTCGGTGCTGGCCAGACCCCTCTAGAACACAATCCAAACAGGAACAAGAGGAAGGGACTAGTCAGTGGGAGCACAGCCTGCAGTGGGCTGAGCTGTCAACATGCCATCGATGTGCTGCAACATCATTGTGTGTGTGCATGTGGAGGTACACACACGCTACACGGTGGCCAATAGCTCTTCCTTCCATGTCACACACACACATGGACCGACACCAAGCCTTCTTTTAGTGGTCTTCTTAGAGTGATGCAGCCAGCCCCCCCCTCCCCAGAAGAAGACAGCAGTCCATGATACATATGATCCTCTCTGCCTAGCCGATTTCCATGTGATCTACGTCTGCGCCCAAACCTGGGTCGCTGATGTGACAGGTGATAGCTCTATCGCCGAGCCACCAGCCCGGCCATGCTCTCTGAATTCTGACGTGCACTGTCATTTATTTTAATGCGTTTTCATGCAAATAAATCTTAACATTTATAAGTATAGTATTTACAAGCATGCTAGCGACACTGAAGGAAAGAACTACCTCCACCTCCGCAACAGGTCGTAGCACTGCCCCGGTGTCAGTCCCTCTTCTGACCCATGAACAGTGTTGGCAGGGGACCCAATATTATGACTGGCACCTCCCTACTCACTGACACTGCAAATGGTGCTAAGAGTAGGAGCAGCACCAGGCTACGACACAGAGGCGTCCACTGAGAGGAACCAAGCATACAACTTCAACCTCACAACCGGAGAGGTCTGCTACCCTGGGCAGGCAGACATACTATGGGGGTTCACAGCCAGCCCTTCAATAGGAGCTGGCTGTTCACCAGACCCATCGACCAGAGCCTTCGAAGTCTTAGCAGGGTGAGGTCGAACAGGACCTTGTGCTTCCAAGGAACAAGTGGTCCCGGGAAGGGACCCAGGGGTAAGGCCCAGAGACTTTACTCTGGCCTCAAGAGAGCAACGCCTGCCTCTGAAGGTTGAGGTCAGTCGGCCCCACTTTGCTATGCAGGGTTGCAGTGTATGGCGGTCCATAGAGAAGCAGGCGTCACACATGTTTATGAGCAATTTTATATTATTCAGTGTGCCTTTCCTGGCTAAACTTTTCAATAAATAAATAAATGTTATTTGGGGGGGGAGAAAAAGTGGGCCAAACTAAAAGAGGGCACAGTGAAGGCAACAAACCTCTGTGCGAAGTAAGGAAGCAAAAGTAAAAGAAAGAGGACACTGCTATGGTTCTCAAAAGAGGTAGCAGAAAAGGTAAAAGCTAAAGGAGTGGCACTCATAAGGTATACAGCGACCCAGCGAGAGAAGGATAGGAAAGGGCATTAGGAAAAACAGAGGGAGGCAGGCAAAGGAGTAAGGAGAGCAAAGGAGCAAACGGAAGAAAGAATATCTCAGGGAGCATCGAAAGGGGAGAAGACATTTTATTTATTTATTGTATTCTAGGATTATTACACCTTTGAGCTAAAAGCTTGTTTACAGAGGTTCCATGTCATGAAGTTAACAATACAGTAAAAAACATACACAGCAGGTCGGTTGTAACAAAATTACTGTAAATTACATACATTAAGTCGTACTTGGGATAGCATACAATACACTGAATATGGTGGTATATTGGTGGCAAAGAGGAGAAGGGGAGCACAGAAGGACATGAGACTTGGAGATAGCAAAACGGCACTAGGCAACAAGAGTGCTAGCCGCAGGAAGGCGGACAAGGGGGAAGATAGGGGATAAACAGGAGCAGGGTGGGGATATGTGAAATAAGGCGCAGCCTTCGGGGCCTTGTCAACGGCATGTGAGATATAAGTGGAGTACCCAGGTGGGTAAGGTAGAGGAAGGGGCAAGGCGTATATGGGGAGGGGAGGGGTAATAAAACAAAAATAGGGGTGGGAGGTGGGAAGTAGGAGGAAAACTGTGGGGAAATGGGGGCGAGGGAGAGAAAATGGGCAGAGGGTTAGGGTAGTTTGTAAGTGCTGAGATTGTGCAAACGTGCCAGAGGTGAACAGGAGAAGTTCAGTAGCTACAATCACACTTACTGGCTGCAACAAGGTGTGAGCCCAGTTTTGATTTGAAAGGGCCAAGTTCTTTTTTTTTTTTTTTTTTAGGTATGTTAAGGAAAAAAGGAAGACAAGAAAAAATTACTCACCGCAGTAATCTTCCTTCTTCCAAGGGATCTTTCAGTATCGGTAACTTTAGCAGTTAGCTGGTTAGGTGCAACTGCCCCAGAGGCATGCCTTTAAGAGAATTTTATTTAAATGAGCGTTGGGCAATAGCCAATCAAAAAAACAGGGAGTGAGCTGAGTGAGAGCAGCCTGAAGGCTTCAGAAAATGAGGGCACATGCCCTGAAAATGAATCAACAGGATTCAAAAAACATGCAAATGTTCACAAAAGTGGAAATAGAAACAACAACGAGGTAGAAACTCCTAAATAATAATAAAAAAAAAAAACCGGTAAGAGATCAGATAACAGAGCCCTTCTCCTGACAGGTGAGCCAGGGAGGAAGGGTGGGAGCTTACTGATGCTAAAGGACCCCTTGGAAGAAAGAAGATTACTGCGGTGAGTAATTTTTTCTTCTTACCCCAGGAGTCCTTTAGCATCAGTAACTTTAGCAGACTACCAAGCAGTACCAAGTGGGAGGTGGGCAGAGAACCTACTTAGGAGACAGGCTCTGCAGAACCGCCCTGCCAAATCTGGCGTCTGATCTGGTCTACACATCCAAACTGTAACGTTTAATAAAGGTGCGTACAGATTTCCAGGTAGCTACTTTGCAGACATCCAGAAGGGGAATGTCCCTTACTTCTGCAAGTGAGGCTGCAGTGCCCCTGGTGGAGTGGGCCCTGAGGCCCACTGGAGGTTGGTGACCAGCTTTTTCATAGCAGAATCTAATATAAGAGACCAACCAGCAGGAAATAGTTCTCTTGGTAGCTGGTTTTCCTCTGCCTACATCCCCGAAGGTGAGGAACAACTGAGTGGAAGAGCCTATTGACTGTCTAGGATGCTCTATGTAGTAAAAGAGGGCTCTTCTGACATCCAAGCTTCTGCTCACCAGGAGTGGATTTCTCAGTAAAGAAGTCAGGCAGAGTAATGGACTGGTTTAAGTGGAACTCTGAAGCCACCTTTGGCAGAAATTTCCTATTTGTCCTGAGCTCAACTTTATCGTCGTGAGGGATGATGTAATTTGGCTCTGTACAGGGTCTGTAGCTCTGAAATCCTCCTGGCAGAGGTAATGACCACCAAGAAGACGTCTTCCAAGTCACGAACTTGATATGATAAGTGGACATACACTGAAAATGTGGTTTCATGAGCCTGTCTATGTAGAGGTTCAGGCTTTAAGGGGAAACCAGCTCCCTGACTGGAGGCTGAAGGTGCCTTTGAAAAACTGTTTAAATATGGCATAGGAAAATACTTATTTTTTTCTTTCCCACTGAAAGATAGGCTGAAACTGCCGCCAGGTCAAGCTTGAGGGAAGATGCTTTCAAGCCTGACGCCGGCAAGTGTGCAAGTGTACCAGGTAATCCAGCAGCTGTGGGTCTGAACCTGAAAGGGGGTCGACCTCTTTGCTCTTGCACCAGAGGGAAAACCTTTTCCACTTGGCTGCGCAACTCTTCTTAGTGTTTATTTTTTTAGCCATCCTCAGTATCTTAAGGACCTGTTCAGAGTACTGTGAGGATGGAAACTCTAACTCCTCAAGAACCAGGCCTTGAGGCGAAGAGAGTGTATGTCTGGGTACTGCACTCCCATCTGAGGAAGGGTCAGCAGGTAGTGAGCTGGAGGCAGGCGAATGGACCTGCTGCAGGATAGTGTTAGAAGGAGAGGGTACCAGGCTTGCCTGGGGCTATCTGGAGCCACCAGAATCATCAATGCAGGCTATCATCTGAGTTTCAGCAATACCCTGAGCATCGGGGAAAGGGAAGGAATGAGTACAGGAACCTTCCTGATCAGTCCAAGTTCGAGGGATCCAGGGGAAGCATTCCCGGGACGGGAGGCCTGCAACAGTACTGAGGAAGCTGAAAGTTGAGGGGAGAGGCAAGCAGATCCACTTCTGTTGTGCCCCACTGCCTGAACACTGTGGCTAGTACTTACTTGTTCAGAGTCCATTCACTCTGGCCTTGACTGATGCAACTCAGAGCATTTGCCAGGGTGTTGTGTTTGCCTGGGAGGTTAATAGCTGAAAGGCTGACTCCCAGGGGAGAAGGCTACAGACCAGAGCTTCTGAACAGAGTATTCCTGATCTGGTACAACCCTACTTGTTTATGTAAAATATTGCAGTGGTGTTGTTTGTAAGAATTTGAACCACCTGCCCTTTTATGCTGGGAGCGAATGCTTTGAGAGCTAGAAAGATTGCTCTGAGCTCTACGAGATGTACGTGTAACTTGACTCCTCGAGGGTGCAGGTGCCGCTCACTGCGGCACTGTCCAGATGTGCTCCCCACCCCAAGAGGGAGGTGTCTGTGGTGATCACCTTTGTGAGTAGCGGAGCTTGGAAGAGTACTCCTGCTTGCAAATTTGCAGGGTTCTTCCACCACAGCAGGTTCTGAAGGAACTGCTCCTTCACAGGTATTAGCTTTGAGAAGCTGTTGCTTCTTTGAGACCAGCAAGCTCTGAGGTAGGCTTGCAGGAGTCACATCCTTTATGTGACTCCTGGGACCACAGCAGTCATTGAAGCCATGTGTCCCAGGAGTCTGAGAAAATGTCTGGTTGGGCTTGGCTGTCCCTGGGCGAAAGAATCTGCCACTGAAAAGAAACTCTGAATCCTTTCCTGTGGGAGGAAGGCATATCCCTTCTGAGTGTCCACCTGGTCCCTTATGAAGGTGAGCAGCTGAGTAGGTTCCGGATGAGATGTCTTTAGATTTATCAAGAAACCCAGAGAAACCAGAGTGCGTTCTGTAAGGGAAAGGGACTCCTTGACCTAGCTACAATGAGCCAGTCATCCAGGTAGGGATAGAGAGTGACACCCAGTCTACTGAGGTGTGCTGGTACCACTGCGAAGCACTTTGTAAAGACTCCTGGGGCTGAGCACAGGCCAAAGGGCATTGCGGCAAACTGACAGTGGACCGAAGGAAGTTTGAATCTGAGAAACTTCCTGTGAGACCTCCTTATGGGTATGTGGAAGTAAGCGTCCTTTAAGTCCAGGAAGGCTAGCCAGTCTCTCTGCTGTAATGACTGTATGACCAGTGACAGAGTGACCATTGTGAATTTGTTTGTTTTTTTCAGATGTTTGTTTAAATATCTGAGCTCTAAGATAGGTCGCCACTCCCCATTTTTGTTTGTGTCAGAAAGTACCTGGAATAGAGGCCCTTGCCCCTCTCATGGGCTGGCACCCTCTCCACTGCTCATAGAGCTAGAAGGTTTTGTACCTCCAATTCTAACAGTGGAACCTGAGCTGGGGACAGAGGTCTTGACACCTGGGTACGCCTGAGGTCTGGCATCTGCTTGAACTGTAGTGGCAGACCCTTCTCCACTATCTCCAGCACCCACTTGTCCGACGTAATGAGGGACCAGTTCTGAAGATAGTGGGAGGGTCTGCCTCCCACCAGAAGCGGGGAGGCAACCTGGACACTCACTTCAGGACTTAGACTGCGAGGCTGCCGGCTGGGTAGAGGTGGCCCTTCTTTGGCCCCTTCTGCCTCTGTCTCTGAAAGACCCCTTGTACTGACCGAAGTCAGACTGGGGATAAGGACTGTAAGGACTGGGGAAAAAACTTCTGCCCCTACCGCCCCTGGATCGAGATCTCTGAGGGGCAGTAGGCTTAGGTTTCGAGGAGTGACTCTGCCAGGAGGTCTTGTGCTCATCAACCTTTTTCATGTAGTCACTTGTTCTGTAATCGAACAGCATGTTTTAATCACAGGGAAAATCCATGGCCTTAGTCTAGGTGTCTGGGGTTAGACTGGTAGTTCTAAGCCAGGCGAAGCATCTCAGAGGGATGGCATGGGTCATTGCCCTAGATGCTGCATCACTGTTGTCGTCTGCCATGTGGAATTGGTATTTAGTAGCTTCCAGGGCAGTTTTTGTCATATCCACCAGCTCCTGCACCATACAATCTGACCCACTGTGGGCAATGGCCTGGACAGACTTCCATAGGGCTTTCTGATATTTGGCTGTGAAAGCCATATACGAAGAAAGTCTGATAAGCAGGGTGGCTGTCAGGTTTCAGCATCACAGAAAAAATGATAAACTGAGAAAGAATGGCGTCACAAATTTTACAGTGGTGATGCAGTTAGAAAGGCGAAAGGCACTGTGGTTGCTCCCACGGTGTTGTCTCGACCATGGGAAAAAACAAAACTGAGGAGTTCAGCGAGCCAGCGACAGTAATTGGCTAGTGCACGTGGTACTACGTGAGATGCGCAGGCGCCATCAGTAACTGATGTCGACTCTCTCCCAGCACAAAATTTGCTTCCGTGGGGTCCTTGTCACTCCAGCACGACTCATAGGTGGGAATCAATGATGAAGACGGATTCCTGGAAGATTCCCCCTCCCCCGAGGAGGGCCTCCTCTGGGACGGTTGATCCTCCTGCTCCTCCCTGCTGGCCTCCAATGACTAAGGCCAGTTCCCAAACCCTAGCCGCCAGCATCACGAGCAGTGGCACTACCGCTGCTCTGACGGGCTGGCTGAAACAACACTCTTGGCAAGTAGTCCTCCTTCAGGCACCGTAGGCACTGATCATGGGCACTTGGCTGGCAGGTTAGTCAGCTTGAAAGCCTCAGCGTAACAGACACATATTTCTAAATTTAGGGGTGCCTCCTGTCACCAGGTTTCCCCCACTTCCCTTATAGTCATACAGTTTATTCAGAATATAACAAACAAGTGGCAGAATCTAGAAATCTTTCAGCGCTCAGTCGATGTTATCCCCTCAGTGATAAAACAGTAACTGCTGCCTTCAGGATGTTCATGTTACAGGGTTCTATAATGTGGACACAGCTTTGGGCCATACCACTGTCCTCAGCAGGGGAGCACATTACCCATATATACATTAGAGCTCCCCCTGACAAAGTGGAGCGATACAGAATTTAAGAGTCCATCATGTCTGCCCCCCGCCTTAATAAGGAGTATAATGAGTATGTTGTGTAAATGTACTAACTTAAAGGTAGAGACAAGCTACATCTCCTTGCCACTAAGATGTGATTTTTATAGGGTATACCTGTGAGAAAACAAGAAACTGATTCAAAAGCCCCTTGTGTATCCTATTCTAATCCCTCAGATTAACGGTAAATTTCAGATATGTTGAACTTGGTCCACCAATCACAGAATCACAAACTGTTAGATTAATTCAATGAATTTAGCGGATTTTCTGCGACACCTTCTGGTTTGATAGAAATATTTTATCAAAGGATGTTGGCGCCCAACGCTCTTCCTTACCATTCTCCTAATGCCTCCAGGCAGCGCATTCGTCCTAACATTAGCTCAGGGTCATCCTTGTTTATCTCTGTCTTCTTAACATAGGAGACCAGGGCATCCTCCCATTCATGGAGTTTCTCATACCAGGTCGCCTGGATCTCCTACACAGAAAAAAGGTGGGAAAATACTTGTTATTAACTGTTTACTAACTACAGAATGAATCGGCACACTACAGTAACATACACAGATTGGAGATAGATACACCAAAGTAGCATGCACAGATTAGACATTGATACACCAAAGTAACATGCACAGATTAAAGATGGATACACCACAGTAGCATGCACAGATTAGAGTTGGATACACCACAGTACCATGCACAGATTAGAGACAGATACACCAAAGTAGCATGCACAGATTAGACATGGATACACCAAAGTAACATGCACAGATTAAAAATGGATAAACCACAGTAGCATGCACAGAATAAATATAGATACACCACAGTAACATGCACAGATTAAAGATGGATACAACACAATAACATGCACAGATTAAAGATGGATACACCATAATAACATGCACGGATCAGAGTTGGATACACCACAGTAATTTGCACATATTAAAGATGGATACACCACAATAACATGCACAGATTAGACATGGATACACCAAAGTAACATGCACAGATTAGGGACAGATACACCAAGGTAACATGCACAGATTAGAGACATATACACCCCAGTAACATGAACACATTAGAGAAGATACACCACAGTAATATGCACAGATTACAGATGGATACACCAACCTAACATGCACAGATGAGAGAGAGAACACCACAGTAACATGCACCAATTATACACGGATACAACACAATAACATGCACAGATTAGAGACAGATACACCACCGTAACATGCACAGATTAGAGATAGATACACCACCATAACACATGCACAGATTAGAGATAGATACACCAAGGTAACAAGCACAGATTAAAGACAGATACACCACAGTAACATGCATAGATTAAAGATGGATACACCACAGTAACATGCACAGATTAGAGATAGAAACACCACAGTAACATGCACAGATTAGAGATAGAAACAGCACAGTAACATGCACAGATTAGACATGGATACACCACAGTAACATGCATACATTAGAGGTAGAAACACAACCGTTAACGTGCCTAGATTAGAGACAGAGATCCCCAGTAACATGCACAGATTAGAGACAGCTACACCACCGTAACATGCACAGATTAGAGATAGACACACCCCAGTAACATACGGTTCGACAATGACAGTGCAGGAGGTTACTATGAAATGATAGCTCACAGGTTCAAATTCAACCACAGCTACAAATTTGCTGTATGACACAAAGCGAGTCAGTAACTGTCAACCAGGAAATTCCAGGTTATAATCCCACCACAGCCACTGACTCACTGTGTGACACTGAGCAAGTCACTAACTGTGAACCAGGACATCCTAGGTTATAATCCCACCACAGCCACTGATTCACTGTGTGACCTGAGCAAGTCGCTGTGAACCAGAAGTTTAAATGTTATAATCCCACCACAGTCACTGACTCAGCGTGCGACACTGAGCAAGTCAGTAACTGTGAACCAGGAGATCCCAGGTTATAATCCCAGCACAGCCACTGACTCACTGTGTGACCTGAGCAAGTCAGTAACTGTGAACCAGGAGTTTCAATGTTATAATCCCACCACAGTCATGGACTCAGTGTGTGACCCTGCGCCAGTCACTAACTGTGAACCAGAAAATCCAGGTTATAATCCCAGCACAGCCACTAACTCACTGTGACCCTGAGCAAGTCACTTTGAACCAGGAGATTCCATGTTATAATCCCACCACAGCCACTGACTCAGTGTGTGACCCTGAGCCAGTCACTAACTGTGAACAAGGAAATCCCAAGTTATAATCTCACTACAGCCACTGATTCACTGTGTGAACCTGAGCAAGCCATTAACTGTGAACAAAGAGATCCTTGGTTATACTCCTGCCACAGCCACGGACTCACTGTGTGACCCCTAGCAAGTCAGTAACTGTGAATCAGCAGATAGTAGAGTAACGTTAGAATTTACCGTAACAGTAGCTCTTTGAGAGGATCTCTTGCAACAGGTCATCACCAGTAAGAGTAAGCCATCAGGTGCCAGGATCACACGGAACCCTTTCTAGCTAGCAGTCTACCAGAGGGGGCCACCCACCTCCAACATCAGTGGCCGACATCAGCCTCTCCTATATAAGGTGGGCGGCCCTACGCCCTTCCCAGTTCTCCCACCAGAGACCATAAGCCAGGTACTGGAAGGGAGGGAACTGAGGAGGATTCCAAGGTTGCCCTGAGCTAAAGGAAAGTAAGAGCAGAAGGCTCGCCCCAATGGAAGGGGAGAGAGAGCCAAGAAAAAAGGAGGACGGAGGGAGGGAAAGCAGGGCCTAGTGCAAGAGATCCTCTTTAAGATCTGCTGTTGTGGTAAATTCTTATGTAACTGTACTATCTCACTTCAAGGGTATCTCTTGTAGCAGGCCATCACTGGTGGGACTGAGACCCAAGCAGTTCTGGCACTACAGACAGACAGTCCGGGCGGTAGGCAAAATACAAGCCAGCCTAAGAAAGGAGGCCTTGGAGGACAGCTAGCTAACATTGGCCCTACGCCTAGAGACAATGTCCAAAATGTAGTGCTTTGTAAAAGTGTGAACAGTAGTCCAGATGGCAGCAGAGTCGATATCAGAGGTAGACACATTACAGAAACAAGCCATTGATGCGACCATACCTCTTGCAGAATGGCCCTTAAACCCACCAGGAAGTTCCTTACCATACTTCTAAAAACAATAAAACAATGCAATCTGCTAACTACTTAGACAAACACTGGATACTGGGGTGCCCTCCTTCCATGGGGCAAATGAAACAAACAACTGACTGAACTTCCGAGAGTCCTTCGTCCAGTGTGTATAGCACCTCAATATTCTATGCACATCCACGGTATGGAGCAATGTCTCCCCCTGATTGGAATACTCCGGAAAATAAACAGGCAGGTGGATGGATTGGTTCAAAGCAAACTCCAATACCACCTTAGGAAGAAACTTAGGATTCATGTGCAAAGACAGCCTGTCTTTGTGAAAAACCAAACAAGGCTCCTTACACGAGGGTCTGAAGCTCAGAAATCCTGCAAGCAGAAGTAATAAACAGCTAAAAACAATGCTTTCCATGACAGGAAGCGTAGCCCGCAAGATGTGGCCGGTTCAAAGGGAGGCATCGTAAGCTTTTCTAACACAAAGTTAAGGTCCTAAGGTGGGACACGGTCTCTGACTGGGAGCTTCAAGTGCAAAATGCCCTGTAAGAATGTACAGGACAGAGCAAGCTAGGCCACTGACCGCCCATCCACTGGTACATGATACGTACAGATGGCAGAGGGATGTACCTTAATAGAAGAGTACCATAAATCAGAGTCTGAGAGGGACAAGAGGTATTCCAAAACCTGATCAGCTGGACAGTCAAAGGGATCCAATTGGTGTAAAGCAGCCCAAAGAGCAAAGCGTGTCCATTTCATGGAGCAGGTGACTCTCGCGGAAGGCTTCCTGGCTCTTGGCCGGCATCAAAACATCAGTCACTCTGGGGGAGACCCCCAATCTGGCAATGGCTATGTGCTCTGGAACCATGTACGGAGATGGAGGAACTTGAGGTCCAGATGGACCAGGGCGCCCTGGTCCTGGGAGAGCAAGTCTGAGCACAGGGGCAGGGACAGTGGAGGTTCCACTGCCAGTTGCAGTAGTAATGGCAACTAGATCTGATGAGGCCAGAAGGGGGCGATGAGGGCCATCGCAACCCCTTCCAGCTGAAGTTTGATTAGAACTCGTTGAAGGAGCGGGAAGGCATACAGAAACCTCCCTGAACAGGAGGGGGACAATGCGTCTCGCCACAAAACTCCAGGCCCTGGATCTAGCGAGCAGAAAAGCGGCAGTTTTGCGTTGTGTGGGGACGCAAAAAGGTCCAACTCTGGCCAATCCCATCTGTCGAAGAGGTCTTCTACCACAGAGGTCAGAAGCTCCCACTCATGGGCTCAGGACCGTGAGCGACTCAGGCTGTCTGCCAGGATGTTTTGGTCACCGGGAACAAGGACATCCGGGCGTTCCGGGCCACGCTCAATGGCCCAATATCAGACTCTCATCACTTCCTTGCACAGGGGATAGGAATGAGTCCTACCCTGCTTGTTTATGTAATAAACTATGCACATGTTTTCCGTCTGAACCAAGAGTGGACCTGGGGATAGTGGAGTCTGGAAGGCCTGCAGGGGCATACAGAAATGCCAGCTTCTCCAGAACATTTATGTGGCGATCCCTCTCTATCTTGGACCATGTACCTTGAGTTTGGTGGGTCCCCAAGTGGGCTCCCCAACCAAAGCCGGAGACGTCTGTTATCAGGATCTGCTGAGGGGGAGGTAAAGAAAAGGGACCCCCAAAAGAGGTTGCTGGGCTCCAGTCACCACAACAGTACCTTCCTGACCGGATCCAACACCAGGACTGGTTGATCCAAGGCGTCCATGTGCGGGCCCCACTCGACCTGCAGTGTCCATTGAGGGATCTGCATATGCAGCTTGACCAAGGGAAATGTGGTAACGGCTGCGGCCATGAGGCTTAGAAGCTTCAAGAACACCCTTGCCGGAAGGTGATGACTGGAATAAAGAAGACAGGCCTGGTCCATTGGGTGCTCTGCTCTGTTTAGGGGTAAAAAGACCTTCCCCTGGGTTGTGTCCAGCACTGCTCCTATGTACAAGAGGCGCTGGCAGGGGCTCAAGAAACACTTTGGGAGGTTGATAGTAATGCCCAAAGCTTGGAACAGGTAGCAGGTATGAGAAAGAGTTTGCAAATGATGGTCCCTGGATGGGAACGCTAACAGCCAATCATCCAAGTAGGGAAAAACGTAGAACCCCTGCCATCTCAAGGCAGCTGCCACCACCACCAGGCATTTGGTGAAGACCTTTGGGGCTGAGAACAAGCCAAAGGGCAGAGCTCTGAACTGGTAGTGCACTTCCTGGAAGTGGAAGTGGAGGATGTGTCGTAGGGAGGCAAAAACCTTGATAAGCAGGTAGGCATCCTGCATATCCAGGGAACAAAGTCAGTCCTCCTGATGAAGCAGGAGTAGCAAACCCTGAAGGGTGACCATCCTGAACCATCTGTACTCTATAAACAGGATCAGCTGGCTTAGGTCCAGGACGGGCCAAAGGTCTCCTGTCCACTTGGTGACCAGGAAGAAGCGGAAGTAGAACTTCCTTCCCTGTTGAAACCTTGGGACCGGCTCTATGGCCTTTTTTCAAAGTAAGGCCTGGATTTCCTCCAAGATGAGAGGGGCGTGGCTGAAAGGATATGAGGAATTGCCCGGAGGGTTTTCTGGAGGCCACTCAAACTCGAGAGTGTGGCTCAGCTCAATGAGATGCCGCATCCAGTTGTCTGTGGTGATCTCCTTCCACCTGTCCAGGTGCAGGGAGAAATGAAATCCAATGACCCCCTCTTGAGAAATGGCTTGGGTGGGTGGGGTCTGGCAAGGAGTCAGGAGGTGTGAACAGCCATTGCTAGAGCTGCTGCTGCACCATGGGTGGCAGCAGCAGAGCAAGGGGAGACAGCAGCCCCCATTTTCCACTTGCTCTGGACTTTGGGAGTCGGTCAGGCCTGCCTGCGGGAGGAGCATTGAAAAGGAACCCGCTGCACCAACTTTGACTGGGTATGGTACACAGAATGGACGGATTTGAGAGCCCGTTGTGAGATCTGGAGTTCAGAGATGATATCCTGGACATCTCCCCCAAAAAGTTTGAACCCCTTGAAGGGTGCATTCATAATGTTAGACTGGATGTCCTGTGCGAAGCCAGAGACTCAAAGCCAAGAGTGGTGCCTCATACAGTTGCTGATGGACGCTGCCTGGTACTGCCTCATAAGGCAGCCCTGAGGACGTGGGTACCGACATCTGAGCCCATTTTGAGGGCCTGGAGGGTCTGCTGCTTGGAGGGGTCGTACGGCATGGCTAGGATGGCCTATCTAGCCTGATCCCAGAGCAGGTTCTGGTACTGTACCATATGGGCCAAATAACTGAATGCCCAGATGGCCAGAGTGGCAGATGCAAAGACCTGTTTGCCTATCTGGTCCAGCTGGAGAGACTTCCTGTCTGGGAGAAGGGAGCTCAAGGTCTTCGGTCTTTTGGTGAGGTCGTGCACCGCATTGATAATGACCAAATCAGCCTTGGGCTACTCACCACAGTACGGCTTGCCAGCCGGGGGAATGGTAAAGCCTGTCAGCCTTTTTGGATGCTGCCAGTACTGTATGGGGGTGATTCCAAGCAGCCTGTATAACGTCCTCATAGGAGTCGATAACAGAGGGAACCACTAGAGGAGGGGCATCTGGCTGACATAAGTATACTGCAAGCCAACACCCCTCCAGGTCCTGCTCTTCAGTCTCCCATCCCATGGTGGCCTGAATCTGCCTCACGATGGCCATAAAAGTGGTATTGTCCGGGGGACTTAGGGATGTTGGTGGGTGCCTCTTCCCCTTCTGAGACATGTGGACCTAAGGAGGAAGACTCACTGCTGAAGCTCTGGTCAGCATCGTCTGCATGTGTGGCTTTGGATGCCTATAAGGCAGATCAACCCTGGGGTGGGTGGGAATGGGGAGGTGGAAGGGTTTGACTTCTCTCCTCGGGCTGACAACTGTTCGAGCGCCCGGCTGGCCCAGCATCAGGCCTGTCCCTGGGTGTGCGAGGAGCACTAGGGCCTGGCCAAACAGGGACCAGGGAGGTGGGTCCCAAGGTAGGCCCTAGAGGAGTGGTCTGGGCCAGAGCCCTCTGAGCCAGGACCTGTGTTTGCATCAAGGACCAAAGGACCGAAATCAGGTCATGATAATCCAAAGGGGTCAGCATCGGTCCCACAGGCATTGGATAAAGGGGGACTGGTGACAGTCCCGCAAGGACCGGGTACATGTAGCTGGTGCAGGTCCAGAGTTGGATTGGGTTTTACAGGCCCAGAACCAGCAGGAGCCGGCGTTGGGTACCCAGGCATAGGTCCTGTGGGTGTGAGTTGCGGAAGAACAGGCGTCGGCCCCACCAGAGTGGGTGGCAGGAGAATGGGCGACAGGCCCACAGGCGCCAGCTGAGGAAGCGGGACAGGCGTGGCACCCGCTGGCTGCTGCAGAGGATGCTGGTCAAGACAACGCCATGGGGTGTCCATTGGTGCCGGGTGAAGGGAGACTGGCGCCGTGGTGGAAGGCCACCTCCGGGCGACGCCTGAGGACAGACCAGGCTCTTGGAGGCACTGGTGTCCTGCACCATCTGCCCCTGCGAATAAGCAGCGGAACCAGTGCCGTTCCCAGAAAAGGAGACCAGCATCGGTGCCGTGGGTTTCGGGGGGGTGGCAGCTGGGAGGCTGGCACCCGCAGCACCTGTGGCTCTCTAAAGAGACTCCAGCAGAGCCACCTGACTGACAGCTCAAGAAGAACAAGGGCTGGGGCACAGGATACAGAGTACCCTGTCCCGAAGAGATGCCGCCTCTGAGGGAGACCTGATGGGCTGCAGGGCCACCGTAGCCATGCAGAAGTTAGGGTACAGGGCCAAGGAAGTCTACCCCCCCTTAGAAGGAGGACCATTTCGTGGCCGAAGGATCCTTATGTGGACCAGCAGTGGAAGGCAGACCGGGGTCAGTCCCAGTCCTTGTCCCTATGTTTATGTTTTCTGGAAGATCTGTCCTGGAACTTTGGTGAAGTAGAGCCAGAGGACTGCGCCCAGGAAGTGGAGACCCTGTCCTGCAGGTTCTGTTCCATTGAGGCGACCTTCTGCTTAAGGAGGTGATTCTTCAGGATCTTCTAATGATGTCTGCGTGTGGCCAGGTTGAACTTCTGGCAGGCCCCACAGGTCTTGACACTGTGATCTGGGCCTAGGAACAAGATGCAGGCAGAACTGCCATCCTTATCTGTGATCTGTTTGCCGCAGACACACTTCATGGAGTGGTCAGAGGTTGAGGAAGGTTGTGAAGACATAAACCGTCTGGTAAGAACACCAAAAAGTTAGTGTTTAAAAAAAGCGCAGTTAAACACGGGAAATTGGCAGGCGACTGTAGCTGCTGCAGTAACAGAGGTCCGACGTGCACTGGTTGATGGCAGGAAAGAACTGAGGAGGGTGCGGGGGCTGCCCGCCTTTTATAGGATTGACTTGACATCAGGCGCTGACGTCGGAGGTGGGCGGACGGCCCCCTCTGGTAGACTGCTAGCTAGAAAGGTTTCCATGTGGTCCTGACGCCTGATGGCTAAGTCCTACTGGTGATGGCCTGCTGCAAGAGATACCCTCGAAGTAAGATCTTACCTTTATTCTTCTTTTTAATTATTGACTAATCTACTGTGGGCAAGTCTAGAATGTGGATACCCTACAGTGACCATGTCTAAAATGTGCATAACTGTGGGTGTTTCTAAAATGTCATAGTAGTCTGTGGGGTATTAAATGACAGTTTTCCTCTGTTTTGACTGGCTTACAATAGATAACTGTTTGTATAATTATACATCACATATGGTTATTTATAATATATGGTTATTTATGTGTCCTATATGTTTATGTATCATGTACCATTATTTCTGTGTCATCTGCGGTTATTTACGTATGAGGTAAGTACAGTTATTTATGTATGTATGATGTACAGTTATTTGTGTATCATATACAGTTATTTACATATCCCATGCGGAAATACCTGTTCTTTTATGACAAACTAGTTAATTTCTTCAGCAGATATGACATGAGTTTCTAATTTGCTGAGCGATCACCAGTTAGGAAAAGCAATCACAGACCTAAAGCCCAGACTCTGAATTAACTGCTTTACAAGTTCAGACCACTACAGCGGTGAAGTCTGAAAAATCAAATATGAGCTTCTCTGTGCGAATACCAAGTAAACGAGATGACATAAAACGGAAACAATTTAAATCTCAACATGAAGGTACACACCATATCATAACCATTTTTTTGGCTATGAAAGGTTTCATCGCTGCCTGGTACTTTTTGTTATATCAGCTTACAGTACTTAAAATGGTAATTTATAGAAGAGGAAAAAAAAAA
The DNA here is from genome assembly GCA_016271365.2 of Neoceratodus forsteri. Taxonomy (NCBI): domain Eukaryota; kingdom Metazoa; phylum Chordata; order Ceratodontiformes; family Ceratodontidae; genus Neoceratodus; species Neoceratodus forsteri. The sequence continues at coordinate 23,720,963 of CM057452.1, read as the reverse complement.
TAAGATGGGGCCCAGAGATGGAACACTTTAGCTGTTAAAAGTATTTATGGAATTTGTCTGCTTTAGCGGAGAAATTCCAAATGAGTTGCTAGCCACCTGTCCATGTCTAGAGGCTGCTCTCAGGTATTCATTAAATCGGAGACGGTTTGAAAGAGGACAGGGTGTTGTGGTTATGTAACAATCAGGTTTTTGAACTTTAAAACAGCAGTGCAGTGAGGTATTGGTAGACTGTTACCGTGGGGACACGTTACTTATAATTAAAGAAAGTTTTGCCTTGAAGAAGTCCTAGTTATTTGTTTTTTCCTAGGTTTCATCCACCAAATTATGAGAAGAAACTACACGAGTGTCTCCTTGATAGTAAAGGATGAACTACATAGTTTTGAGTTTGTAATCAATAAGGGGAGACTTGTTTTTATTTCATTAGTTAACTCAGGATACAAAATGTAAAGTATTAAAAACAACTAAATCAAATAATACATTTGTGTTTCATTAAAAGTATTATTTGTATTGTTATAGTTATCACACTCAATCATAATTAGGTAATTAAAATATTGGAGTAACATATCATATATTATATAACAATCTTAATACCTATGACTTCTTCGTATTACATGAATTGTAACTAAGGTGATGTGATAAGTGGTAAACTGCGATAAATGTGATATGTTACTTGTTATGTATACGACAAATGATGTCCCATGTTAACTCTCTACGAGCATGTTCAGACTAACAGAGACATCCACAGCAAAAACAGGTTACCCACCTGTAACAGTAGTTCTAGGAGTGGTATGTGGTGTACATCCTTTCCCTTTAAGGCTAGCCAGAAAGTCTTCAAGCTGATTTGTCCCACCCACCGGGGTGGTAACTCCCTCGGCACCGCCCCATGATATCAGATGCTTCCTATTTCCTATATCAGTGTGGGCGGTCCCTGGTATCCTCAGTTTCCCCCTCTGGATTCAGCTCGCTAAGTGAGGACCGAGGGGAAGCCGAGGTACCATAGGTATCCCCACCCGTAAGTCACTGGACCAGAATTTCTTTTAGAGGAGGGGGACGGAGGATGGGATCATACCTGCTGCAAGAGACAATCCTCAAAGATCTACTGTTATGGTAAGATTTTACGTAACTGTACTATCTTCCACAGAGTGGTTTCTTGCAGCAGGTAATACACTTGGGATGAATCTCAAGCAGTAAACCCAAAAAGGGCGGTTACTATGACAGGAGGCCTTGTAGGACAGCTCGGCCAAAGGCAGTCCTATGGCGTGAAACAATATCTAAGTTGTAATGCTTCGTGAAAGTGTGAATTGTGGGCCAGGTAGTTGCACTGCAGATATGCGTGATCGAAACCCTTTAAAGCAGGCCACAGTAGTGGCCATAGCTCTGGTAGAATGGGCTTGGACAGGTCCAGGTAATGGCTTGTTGTATTTTGAATAACAAAATGTTATACAATATGCTAGCCAATTGGAGAGAGTCTGTTTAGTGACTGGGAGACTTTCCCTGCCTGAGGCGAAGGCAAAAAAAAGTTGAGAAGTTTTTCTAATGGTTTTCGTTCAATTAGTGTAGTATTGTAATACACGATGGACATCTAAAGTACGTAAGAGGTGTTCACCTCAATTGAAGTGTTCAGGGTAATATACAGGTAACTCCAAGGACTGATTTAAGGTGTGTTCAGACACTACCTTAGGTAGGAAGGAAGAGTTGGTACGAAGTGCCACCCTATCTTTGTCAAAAATCAGGTACGGTTCTTTACACATGAGGGCATGGAGCTCGGAAATATGGTGAGGTGAAGTGACAGCCACCAAGAATAGCATTTTCCATGAAAGAAAACGGAGGTCACAAGAGGCCACTGGTTCAAAAGGCTCAAGAGTTAATTTCTCATATTAGGAAATTGAGATCCCATAGAGAGTGGATCTTCTGATAGGTGGCTTAATATGTAACATTACTCTTCAAGTATACTTTGGCTAGATGATGTTGATACAGTAATCTACCACCCAGAGGTTCATGGAAGGTTAAAATAGAGGCCAAATGGACTTTGATGGAGGAATAGCTTAATCCTGTTTCGGCAATTAAGGCTAGGTAATCCAAGACTTTCGTCAATGGACAAGAGTAGAGATCCAGTGATCAGGAAGCAGCCCATATGGAAAAACATCTCTATTTGAAATTATATGTTTCCCTGGTTGCTGGTTTACGTGATGCCAGCAACATATTGGCAACAGGCGAGGACACTTGTAGACATGTTATGAAAGCGTCCTCAGGAGCCAAGCATGAAAGTGTTGTGCCTTCAGATTGGGATGTAGAAGGGTCCCTTGATTCTGAGTCAAGAGATCTGGTCTGACTGCCAACGGAACGGGTTCCGCTGCTGAGAACTGCTGAAGTAGGGGAAACCACACTTGCCTGGGCCACAGAGGGGCTATGAGAATCATGGTGGCAGGTTCAAGTTGTAGTTTCAGTAGAGTCCGTTGCAGGAGTGGGATTGGGGGGAAGCATATAAGAAGAGTCCTGTCCACGTTTGGGACATGGCATCTACAGACTGTCCCTTTTTTGCTTGGGATAATGGAATAGTATCTGGGGAGATGCTGGTTGACTGGGGAGGCAAACAGGTCCAGTTGCGGGGTCCCCCACAGATGAAAGATTTTCTGGAGTACTTTGTAATGAAGTGTCCATTCATGTGCGGACAACTGGAGACTGAGAAAGTCGGCCAGAAGGTTGTAACGTCCTGGTAGATGGACAGCTGTAGGTGTGAGGTATTGCCGAATGTCTTCCTTCCAAACTGAAAGTGTCTCTCTGCATAGAGTATGGGATTTCATATCTCCTTATTTGTTGAGGTAGAATACCACTGCGGTGTTGTCTGACTGAATCAGCAACTGTTCCGGAGACAGGTGAGGTTGAAAAGCCTGGAGGGCTAGGCGAACTGTCCTCAGATCCAGGAGAATGATGTAGGGATGAGAAACAGAAGTGATCCACTTGCCTTGCGTCCTGTAAGGACCCTGGTGGTCAACCCACCTTTCCAGGGATGCATCCATGGTCAATGTCTTGCAGGGGCGGGGGGACTGGAAGGGCATACCTTGACATAGGTTGGCTCGGACCGTCCACCATACTAGGGCAGACCGCAATGCGGGAGTTACTGATTTTGTCTTTGAAATTTCCTGTTCTTTGAGACCACTGGTTCTGGAGAACCCAGTGGAATGGCCTCATCCGAAGAGAAGCGAAAGCTACTGTAGGGATGGTAGAGGCCATGTGACCTAGGAGACACAGCATGCGTCTGGCTGAGACAACTTTCTGGGCTTGTATCTGCAACATTAGAGATAGAAGCTTGTCTTGTCTGTCAGCCGGGAGGTAAGCCCTGGCAGAGAGTGTCAAGGACCACTCCTATATATTGGAGCGACTGTGTAGGGGTTGGCTTGGACTTTGGCCAAGTGACTGTAATCCCTACAGCTTGGAACAGAGTTAAGGTTGCCTCTAGGGAAGAGAGCAGGGCCATTTTGGACTCTGCTTTTATGAGCCAATCGTTCAGGTATGGGAAGACAAAGTGCCAGTCTCCTCATAGGGCTGCTACTACTACTACCGCTAGGCATTTGGTGAACACCTGTGGGGCCAAGGAGAGGCCAAACGGGAGTGCCCGAAATTGGTAGTGATGGCCCAACAACTGAAAACGAAGGTATCGGTGGTGGGCAGGATGGATAAAGATATGAAGGTAAGCATCCTTCATATCCAGGATACATAGCTAATCCCCTTGTTTTAGTATTGGCATGACAGAGTTTAGGGTGATCACGCAGAATCTTTTGTACTGAATGTACAGATTCGGTTGTCTGAGGTCCAGCAATGCTCAGAGATCTCCAGTTCGCTTGGGTACCAAGAAGAAGTGGGAGTAGAACCCCTTCTGGTGTTCTGTAGGGGTTATGGCGCAAATGGCCTTCTTGGTTAGAAGAGCCTGTAATTCCTCCTGGAGAATAGGAATATGGTCGGGTGGGTAATGGACTGAGCAGGGCAGGTGAAAGGGAGGTCTGGACAGGAATTCTAGAGTTCCCTGGGGGGGGGGGGATGCTTCAAGTCTCGATGGCTGAGAGGGACCTGGGGGTGGTGGTGGATGTCAAGATGAACAACTGGGAGACTTGTAGGAGGGCAGCAGCCAAGGCCAACAGAAATCTGGGATGCATCGCTAGGGGGATCACCTCCAGAAGGAGGGAAGTGATACTCCTTCTGTATAACTGCTTGGTGAGGCCACACCTTGAGTACTGCATGCAGTTTTGGAGGCCACACTTAAAGAGGGACATTAAACTCCTGGAGAGGGTCCAGAGGAGGGCAACCAAAATGATTTGGGGCTTGGGGGACAGGACCTATGAGGAGAGGCTCGAAGAGCTAAATATGTACACACTGGAAGAGAGAAGGGACCGGGGACATGATAGAGGTCTTCAGGTACATGAAGAGGGTAAATAGGGAGGAACAGTCAAGGCGCAAGGAAGGGAGGGGCCAGGAGGCATGGGTGGAAGCTGAGGGGGAAGATTCAGGGGAGAAAGGAGGAGGTGCTACTTCACTGAGAGGGTGGTGGAGCCATGGAATGCACTACCTAGGGGGCTGGTGGAGGCAGAGACGGTGGAGGGGTTCAGGAGGGGGTGGGACAGGTACAGGGGAAGGGTTCTGGAAGCAAAATCCAATGCAGCAAGAATATCCGGAACTGGGAAGGGAGAAGCCAGAGAAGGCGAGGGGGGCAGCAAGGTCAGCATTCAGGGTGGGGGCTGACCAATCGAGCAGACTCGAAAGACCATTAGGCCTATTCTGCTGGCATTTTAGTATGTTAGAGTGTGACCCGTCTGAATTATCTGGAGTACCTATTCGTCTGATGTGATCATTTTCCAGGCCTCCAAATGGAGGACAAAATGACCACCCACAGCTTCCAAGGCCTGGTCAAGGAAGCATGGACAGGGCCCCAGTAGGTCACTGGGAGGCGAGTTGACCCGCCCCACCTGGAGGGTGTGAGCGGGAGCCCTTGGTGGCAGGGGCTCTGGTACACTGGGAACGACCTCTGAAACCATCTCTGTTAGAGGTTCTGTATTTTCCACCCCTTTTGGTATAAAAAGAGGATTGGGAATGGTGTGATGGCTGTGAAGTATGGTACATGCCAAGAACTGTGTGTAGAGTTCTGCCTGAAGCTTGCAGATCATCAATCAATGTTTGGGTACCTGGCCTGAACAGCTTGGACCCATTAAAGGGGGCGTTAACTACTCTCTGCCGTACATCAGGTGTGAACCCAGAGATGTGAAGCCAAGCATGGCGATGCAAGGTAATGCCTGCTTCTGACATACGGGCCGAGGTATCAGCTACATCACAGCCCGACCTGAGTAGGTAATGGGAAATGGAGTTGCCAGTGGTTATTGTAGCCAGTAACTGTTCCCTTTCTTGGGAAGAAGGAAGTTTACTGACTAATTCAATGGCAGATGACTAGAGCATATGCTAGTATTTGATCATGTGTCCCCATATAATTCAGGATTCTGAGATTCATGGTACTGGATTGTAAAAAGAGATTCCAGCCATACTGGTCCTTGCAAAATAGTAGAAGATGGAAGGTTTGATACCTTTTATTGGATGAAGAAGTGTCTCGTACAAAGATGGAATTATACACAAGCTTTCGGGGCCACACAGGTCCCTTCTTCAGGTGAATAGCAAAACTGAGCAACATGAGCAGTATTTATATCCACTGTGGAGCAATTAAAAATCAGGAAGTGAAGTAGGAAGGTAATAAAGGGGACTAGAGATGAAAGTCTAAGATTTAAAATAAAAATATGAGAAGAAATGGGGGAGGGGGCCAGCAGGAGATGAAAGGAATCTAAAGGGAAGACAAAAGCACGCAGATAGGATTTGAGATCAGAGGCTGTCCGTAAGGGTAGAATAGACAGGAGATGCCAGGAAATCAATAAATTAGGAGAAACAAAAGAACAAAGGCCTAGATAAACAGAGTGTGAGGTAGTATAAACAGAGGTGAGAAACAAAGAGGGAGTGGGTGGGACTGAGCTCAAGAGTTAGTAGGAGAGGTAGGGAGGATGTGAGGTACAGGTAAAAAAAAGCAGATCAGGCAGAACTCAGAGAAAAAAAATATAACAGTAAGAGAAATACAGAACCAAAGTGTGAAATAGAGACATGATTTAGTACACAATAAAAAAGAATTACACTTTACCATAGTGTGTCATGAAACCGATATCCCGATTCAGTCCAGAAATGTTAGATTTAAATCAATATATTTCATTTCCCATGTCCTTCTGTCCAGTGTGTTTCTGAAGTTGTCTCTTAGTATAAAGACAGATAAATCCAAGAGAGAGTGATCTGTTTGTGAAAAATGGTTTCCTACTGGAGTGCTGATAATCTGGTTTACTATTGTGTGATGGTGGTGAGTCATCCCAGTTTTCGGTGGCTGGCTAGTTTCCCCAATATAGCAACCATTTGTGCACTTCTTGCATTGAATTAGGTAAACCACACTGCTGGACTGACATGTGTAGGATCCATTAATTTGTATTATGTTGTTCTGGCTTGTCTTAATGGTGGCCTGTGTGCATATGTGGGTGCAGATCTTATGCCTTGCCATATTGCATGGTGTTGTCCCTCTTGTTTTCTGGTTATTTTGATCTGCCGGGAGTTTGTTATGAATTATTATGTTCGAGATGCTGGGGGGCTGCTTATAGGCAATGATAGGTGGTTCAGGGAAGATGTCTTTCACCATTTCATCTTCTCTCAGCATGGGTTGTAGCTCTTTGACAATTTCCTGAAGGGGTTTTAGCATGGGGCTGAAAGTGACCACTAGGGGTACGCGGTCGGTTTGATGTCTTTGCCTGTATTCCAGCAGATTGTCTCGTGGTATTTGTATGGCCCGTTCAAATTCTCTGTCAATTTGTCTTGGAGAGTGGCCCTGCTGAATTAGGGAATTCCGAAGTGTGGAGAGCTGTCTGTCTCTCGTTCTCTCATCAGAGCAGATTTGATGGTATCGAATCGCCTGACTGTAGATTACAGATTTTTTCTGTATGATTTGGGTGGAAGCTGGAATTATGCAGGTAGCGGTGTCTGTCAGTGGGTTTTCCGTAAAGAGCAGTTTGTATATGACCATTTTTAGTGATACTGACTATGGTGTCAAGAAAATGTATGCTGGTGGTGGAGTATTCGCCTCTTCCACTAGGTTTAATTATAAGTCTGGTAGTAGCTCCTTACTTGACCTGATCCATATCAGCAGAATCACTAACATGGAAGTTCTCCCAGATGCCCTCACAGATCACTCCCCAGTTATTTGCCACTGGTCAAACAAGGCATCTAAACCTAAGTCCTCATTTTCCTATAAAAGAATCTTAACAAAACGAAAGCTTCCACAATTCCTTGCTGCCCTGTCAATGGTTGACTGGACACTCCTTGAGCAGTGTCGACCAAGCACTTGACTTCTTCATTGCCCAGTTTAACAAAGTTTGTAACAGTTTTGGCCCCCTACATAACTGCAAAACTCAATCTACACTAATCGCTGGATTAACTCCGAACTCATCTCCATGATGCGAAACCGAGATAACCTCTGGCAACGAGCCATGGACTCAGGGAAACCACACGATATGCAGCTCGATAGGACGGCTAGGAACCAGTGCACAATAGCTATACACAGAGTCAAGCAAGTCTTCTACAACCAGAAGCTTACTAACTCCTGGAGAAATAGCAAACCCTTCTGGGAGAACATCAAGAGCCTCACAGGTAAACCAAGCAAATCCTCCCCCACTATGACTGAGGTTAACGGCTCCACTTTACAGGACCCCAAAGAAATAGCGGACTCCTTTAACCTCACATTTACTGATCTTAGCAGTGTCCTTCCCCCCAACTTCTTTGACAACTCTGCCCGGCCCTGCCTTAATAATAAAATCAATCACCACAGTAATACCCCCATCCTATTTTAAGAGGGTATCCATGTCTGAAGTTAAAAGATATCTTAAAGTGCTAAGCAAAGCCAGTTTCAGCAGCGATACCCTTGACCTCAAACTCTTCTCTCTCTCTGTCCCTCTCACTAAACTTCTGAATCTCTCACTCTCTCATAAACAAGTCCCCCAGCTCTGGAAATCAGCAGTGGTCACACCCGTTCATAAAAGCAGTGATAGGTTTCTTCTCTTTAACTACTGCCCGATCTCTATCCTCCCACCACTCTCCAAGGCGTTGGAACGAATTGTAGCTGACCAGTTGTCTGAACACCTCAACAAATATAACTTTCTCTGTACGCAACAACACAGCTTTAGAAAAGACCATGGTACTACCACTGCCCTGCTTGACTTCACCAGCCATATTCAAAATGCGACTGATGCTGGCCATCTACTGGGTGCGGTGTTCATTGATTTGACCAAGGCATTTGACACTGTGAACCACCAGCTCCTGCTTCACTCACTCTCCTCCCTTGGACTATCTAATGATGTAACCAAATGGTTTAAAAGCTACCTCTCAGCAAGGAGCCAAAAAGTTAAAATTGTTGACTCTCTCTCTCTCTCTCAAGCGCCCTTCCTCTCCGCTCTGGTGCTCCCCAGGGTTCCATCCTTGGCCCTCTACTTTTCAGCCTTTTCATCAATACTCTTTCTGCAGCTTGCAATAATAACTTAACACTGTATGCCGATGATGCAGTCCTCTATTCCTCCCATACTGACCCCGTCTCGCTCTCCAAGGTGCTACAGACGAACTTCAGCCTAGTTGAAACCTGGCTTCTTCAACACAAGCTGTTGATGAATTACAAAAAACAAAGTCCATGCTGTTCCATAGCTCTCACAGCAAATACAGATCCATAAACTTCACCATACATAATGAACTTGAACAGCCACTTGAGCAAGCGCAGGAGTTTAAATATCTTAGTATTACCCTTTATTGCACAATGTCTTTCGGCTCACATGTTCAACACATCTCAAAATCAGTCAACTCAAGAATTGGGGTCCTCTACCGCCACCGTTGCTGTCTTACCAAAGAAGCTATGCACACAGCCATAACTGCCTCAGTCCTACTAGTCATTGATTACGGGCTTGTCTTCTATGGGGCTGCCGTGGATACCACCCTAAAATGGGTCAAGACAGCCCTTAACAAATGCTGTAGACTTCTCACTGGTGCAGGGAAGCATACGTATACCTGTGATCTCTACAAGCAATCCAACTGGCTCAATCTAAACAGTAGACTTGTCTACCAGACCTGCCTACTGGCTAATAAAATTTGTCCTAACCTCACACTCCCTGCAACTCATGCCTTAATGTTGCCCGCAGTCACTGCACATTTTACACGCAGTTCCCTCAAATCAACATTTATCATTCCATTCTGCTGTACCAACCATGCTCAATGTGCTTTCCACACCAGGGCCCCCCTGCTGCTAAACAACCTTCCCCTGAAATTGCAGCTGAAAACAAGCTTGGCCCATTCAAACGTAAACTCCACCACCACCTCACTGACCTCAGCAGTTGTGACTGCTCTGCCTAGGCTTGCGGCTTTGTTTCACCTCTCTCTCCTGTTCTCTTCTCCCTTGCTACCCTCCCCACTTCTCTCCACCCCTCCATCCCCTGCTACTCCCCATCTCTCTCCCCCACCCCCACCTACCATTCTACCCCTCTCACCTACCATTCCGCCCCCTTCCGTTCCTCTCCTCCTGTCTCCCCCTCCCTATCACCCTATCTCTTTGCTCCAACACAGACTACCTAGCACTTATCTTTCTGTTCTTGCACTTATGACAATGTCAAATCCTTGAATGCCTACCCCTTTCCCCACTCCTCCCCTCTTATCCCCCGCTCCACTTATGTCACCCCTAGGGTGGTTTTTATTTGTATTTGTGTCTTGCTATATGTACACACCCGTATTGTTCATTGTGCATTGATATTTGCCACTGACTGTTTGCTACTGTGCTAGTCTATACACATGTACTATCTTTTGCTACTAAGTTAACCTCCTGACCTGTATTGTATCTTACCTCTGCTTACTTCTATGTTAACGCCCTGACCCTGAATTGTACCTTACCACTGTTTTGCTTGCACCCATTGCTGATGCGTAACCTTTGTAAAAGAACCCTTGGTTCAAAGGTATTTGTAATCCTAGTAATAAATAAATAATAAAAAAAATATTCAACAGTGAGATTTATGGAATGATGAAAGTTGTTAAAATCATGATGGAATTTTTTGAGAGTCTTCACCTTCTGTCCAAATCAGGAACATATCATCAACAAATCGGAGGTAGACAGATGGATTAGAAGGGTGGTGTTTAAAAAAATCCTTCTCTAAGCAGGCCATGAAAAGATTGGCATATTGTGGTGCCATTTTAGTGCCCATGGCTGTCCCCATGATCTGTAAAAAGTGCTTGCCGTTAAAGGTGAAGTTGTGTGTCAAAATGAATTTTATTAGGGTGCTGATGGTGGTTTTGAATTGCTCCACAGTGGATATAAATACTGCTTGTGTTGCTCAGTTTTGCTATTCAGCTGAGGAAGGGACCTGTGTAGCCCTGAAAGCTTGTGTATAATTCCATCTTTGTACAAGACACTTGTTGGTCCAATAAAAGGTATCAGACCTTCCATCTTCTCCATGGTACTAGATTGAAATACCTTTTTTCCCAGATAATCTATCCTGCGGGATTCTTTATCTGGAGGTAAGGAACTCATGTGCTTTGGTCATTTAGTGTGAACATGAGCAGCAGCAATCACCACTGACTCCACTTCAGGAGTAGTGGCTAGAAAAGGGTGATCCAGAAGTGCCTGGTATATGTGATCCGCCTTACGGGAACAGCCGTGACAGAAGAAGGTTGGTGCCAGGCTGCAAGCATAGCATTCTGGTAGGTCTGGATTAGTGGGGGTACCACTAAGACCGGCTCCTCGGGTTAACTCCTAGTAGTCTGCCATATCCTTACATTTGTCATGTTCGGTAGAGGAGAATCCCATGACTTTTTGAATTTGGACCATCATTTCATGGAAAGAAGGGTCATCTGGAGGAGAGGCAGCCGAATGTCTGGGCAAATCCTCTTCTAATGAGGAGAGGTCCGATAAAGGAGAGTGGGGCTGGAAATCCAGCTCCTGGAATGCCTCATCCTCTAGATCTCCAGTAAAATCTGCCAGGAAGGCAAGCTCGTCTGACAGATAATCCTCCATATAAGGAGGAGGCGACCAGGGTGGGAGAGGATCCCGGTCACCATGAAACCATTCAGGCAGAAGTGTTGGTGAATGGGATGGATGGCTCAGCTCTCCTGGATCGGAGGGCAGAGCATGCTGTATGGCATGCAAGAGCGTGCTCTACTCCACTATAGAAATGTCCAGTTCTTTATGAATTGTGGGGGTCTGAAACCAAAGGGAGGATGGAGGGGATTGAACGTGTAGCCTGAGCAGGTCTTGCCCCAGGGTGATAAAAAATGGGGTCCCAATCCCTATCCAACTGGCCCCTATAGGTACCCACCTGTGAGGGTGGAGGGGCAGTAAACATAGCAAAAGCAGCCGTCCTGCTGGCGCAGTGGTTGGATTTCTGCTTGTGATGCCGGCAACCTGGGTTCGGGAATGGACCCTGGGAGCCAGAGGGCCGGCTGGGGGGAGAAGGATAGAGCACCCACAGGGCTGCTCTCCTTCTCTGGTGGGAGGGCTGAGTGCATGTCCGGTGCTTGGAGACTCCTGGCAGAGGCCAGGAGTAACACAAGCTGCCGGAGCCTAGTTCCAGAGGGGCGGGGCAGACGCTGGCATCATAGCAGGTCTCCGCCCCTGAGAAAGCCCACAAAATAGCTTGCAGGATGCCATGGATGACGCGCGCCTGGCACCTGAGCCTCAAAATTGTCGCAGCCTCCTCCACCAACCTAATCCCAGTCCCGATGTGCCGCCCAGCCCTGAACCTTGCCCGCGGGGGAGCCAGGAGGCTCACCTTTGCCATCAGAGATGGACTGGATCTGGGCATCAGCACCACCTAAGTCGGGGGTATCGGTTGGGGAGGACTGCGACGGGTGACGAGCGGCAGGACTAGCCGATGGTTAGGTGGCCTGTGAGGAAAAAAGAAGATAAAAAAGCGAGTAAAGCAGTAGGTTTGCTCTCGAATGTGGCTTGTCGTCGACGGAGCCGCTTGGGGAAAGAGTGCTATGCTGTGGAAAAGATGGTCCTGTCAATGGTGGAGGAGCCCCCTGTCGACAAAATGTCGACAGAACCTATAAAGGGTTAATTGTAAACTGCCATCAATGTGCTAGAAAGCGCTGTCGATGAGAGGGTATAACCCCCCGACAACGAAGAGGCAGGCTGAGAATGCACAGTCGATGGAGGGGCACCTGTGATGGTGGCTGTTGATAAGTGCTTAGGCACGGAGTGTGAGGGGGCTTCTCATTCTCCTTTTTGTGCCATCGATGAGAATCATTTGGGGGGGGGGGGGACTCTTGGGACGAGCCCAGATTCTCCATGAGAGAAAATTTTTGCTCCATTAAATGTTGTTTGATTTCAAGCAACCCATTGAAGTCCTGACAATGCGTGCAGGAACTGGTGTTGTGTGTGGGTCCCAGACATCTTACACAAGAAGTGTGGTTGTCAAAGCGGTAGATCTTTCTACTACAACTCCAGGAATGGAATAGCACTATCTTGCTTGAAGATTCTTTGGACATTCATTTGGTGCTCAAATTCTAGTCGATGACTGCTGTCTGAAGTTGCTCTAGCTGCTGCGTGCGAGCCGTAGTCGGCGGGAAAATGAACTGAGGATACCAGGGACTGCCTGCACTTATATAGGAAACAGGAAGCAGATGTCATGTGTGGGCGGCCCCTGGAAAAGGCTGCTAGAAGAGCTGCCGTGCACCACAGTGACCTCTGGTAAGGACCCAAGTGTATTACTTGCTGCAGGAGACCACTCCATGGAAGATCTACAGTTACAGGTAAGTAACCTGTTTTTCTAGGGATGTGGATTTGCTGTACTTATCCACACTTCTGGTAGACTCCTTGCAGTTCTCTGGGAGAAGGGGGCAAGGTGTACGCTCCCTATTTAGGGATGAGAGATTGGAGAACTGAGGCCCCCAAACCAGCATCCTGGCGTGACTCAAGGTCGATGTGGTAGTGGGAAATGAAGGTGCGTGCTGACTTCAAGGTATCAGCCCTGCAGATCTCCTGGATAGGGATGTCCCTGGAAGCCGCCAATGAGGCAATGGTATGACAGGTGGAATGAGCCCTAAGCCCTACTGGAGGCTCCCTAGCCACCAACCTACATCAGATGCCAATGCAGGATACAATCCACCTGCCAGTCGTCTGCTTAGCTGCTGGTCTGCCAGGTGTGGCTTCAGCGGAGGTGACAAATAGCTGGCAAACCTCTCACCGAACTCCAGCCATGCACTCCTTATAATAGGCTAGCGCTCACCGCAGGTCCAATGTATGGAGCTAGTGCTCAGCCTCCGAGGTGTTGTTGGTGAAGAACACTGGGAGATTATTCATCTAGTTTAGGTGAAAATCTGACACAACCTTCGGGAGAAACTTTGGGTTGGGGCAAAGGACAAACTTGTCCCTGTGGAAGACCAAGTAAGGAGACTCCACAAGAGCGCCTGGAGCGCAATGATCCTTCTGGCTGATGTGATAGCCACCAGGAAGGCGGTCTTCCATGACAGGTGAGACATTTCACACCTCTGCACTGGTTCGAATGGCTTGCCCATGGTGGTGATGGTTCATGCACCGGAGGTAAGATGAGGTCAAGACCTTTGAAAAAACGCCAGACCCCCTTCTCCTGTAACACCAACTGCATACCGGCCTATGCCTGGTAAGCAGAGATAGTTGCCAGGTACACCTTAAGGGTCATCAAAGATCCAAAGCCTGTAACTCTAGTCGCTCAGGAACCAGGCGGTCTGGATGAAGTACCTTCCCCTGATTTCAAGAGAGCAGGTCCAGGTGTAGATGGAGATGCCTCAGGAGCCTGCTGCTGCTGAGGCTGAGGAGATCAGGGTACCAAAACTGGTGGGGCCAGTCTGCAGCCACCAGAATCATCCATTCCTTGTCCCTCCTGGCCTTGAGCAACACCTTGTGGATCAAGGGGGAACAGAGGGAAGGCATAGAGAAGGCCCGTGGTCCAGGGACTGGAGAAAGCATCCCCCTGCAGCGTTCCCTGCTGAGAGGGGTGGGCACAGAACAGTCCCAGCTTTGTGTTCTCCCTGGAGGTAAACAGGTCCACCAGAGGGGTGCCCCAGTGGGAGAACAAGCTGTGTACTTCCTCCAGATGGAGGGACCACTCGTGAGATGCCTCACCCACACAGCTGAGAGCATCTATCAGCTGGTTGGAGACGCCGACCACATGGATGGTCAAGAGATCAGCGTCCAGGCTGAGCACGAGGGTCCAGATATGGCGAGCGCCTCCCACCCTGTTTGTTGAGGTAGTACCTGGTCGTGTTGTTGTCCATCTGGATCTGAACGACCTGACTTCGAACATGTGGAGCAAAGGCTGTCAGGGCCAACCGAACCATTTGCAGTTCCAGCAGGTTGACATGGCACCATGACTCCTTGGGGGTCCAGAGTCTGTGTACTCTGTAGTGCCCCAGGTGGGCACTCCAGCCGGTCAGGAAGGCATCGGTTGTCAGGATGACCATCGGCTCAAGGCAGACAAATGGGATCCCTTCCTGCAGATGTCCTGGGACTAACCACCACTGGAGGGCATCCCCCCTCAGCTGTGTCACAGTGACTGGCTGGTCGAAGTGGCCCTTGCACTGAGACCACTGGCGGGAAAGCTCCCATTGCAGAGAGCGCATTCTCCACCAGGCCCAATAGACCACACTGTTGCAAGCTGCCATGTAGCCCAGGAGGTACAGAAAGTCCCAAGCAGGGTGCAGCTGCCCAACCCAAAATGATTGGGCAAAGGAGGAGACAGCCTCCACCCAGTCCACCGGAAGCCAAGCCCTGGCTCTGCAAAAGTCTAGCTCTGCCCCAATGAAGAGAATCACCTGTGATGGTATGAGTTCAGAGTTGGCCTCGTTTACTAGGAGGCCAAAGGAAACGCGGGTCTGGAGGGCCAGATCCCTGGACCGCTCCACCTCCTCCCTGAAGGGACCTGCTATGAGCCAGTCATCCAGGTAGGGGTACACCCGGACCCCTCGGCACCTTAGGTAAGCTGCCACCATGCAATGGCATCTGGTGAAGACCCTGGGAGCCGAGGAGAGGACAAAAGGCATGGCCTGGAACTCACAAAGAATCCCCTCCACTCAGAACCAGCAGTTGAACGCATGGAGTGGGACATGGAAGAACTCGTCCTTAAGATACAGAGAGCAGAACCACATGTTCTTCTCCAGAGATGTTGTGATCTGGGACAGAGTGACCCATTCTGAAAGTGTGCGGCTGAAGAAAGGATTTCAGGTCGTGCACATCTATAATGGGGAACCAGCCCCCTGTCGGTTTTGGCACCAGGAAGTACCTGGAGACAAACCCTGGGAGTTCGAGACAGGAGTCACTATTTTCTTCTGGAGGAGCTGGGCAATGTCTTCTCGAAGGGCTGACAGAATGTCGACGGACACTTTTTAAAGCATATTAAAAGTTGGGAACCTGAGGTAATTCTCCCATATAGATTACTGTGCTCCCTTTTGTTCTACTGCCCTCGGGGATAAAGCAACTATTGAATCAGTCCAAAGAAAACTCACTAAAAAAATCAAAAATTTACATTCTACTGAGTATGAGGACAGATTAAAAATAGGTCATTGGTTAGACTGCACCTGGAATACTGTATGCAGTACTGGCGCCCGTATCTGAAGAGGGACATTAAATGACTGGAGGGGGTGCAGCGCAGGGCGACAAAGATGATCAAGGGGCTGGGGGACTTATACGAGAGGAGGCTGAGGGAATTGAACATGTACTCGCTAGAGGAGAGGAGGAACAGGGGGGACATGATTGAAACCTTTAAGTACATGAAAGGAATAAACAAGACGGGTACAGAGGGGCTGTTCAAAGTAAGGGAAGGGAGGGACACCAGGGGCCAGGATATGAGACCGGAGGGAGGAAGGTTCAGGAGGGAGATGAGGAGACACATTTTTACAGAAAGGGTAGTAGCTGGGTGGAATGCGTTACCTGAAGAAGTGGTATCCAGTAGAACAGTGGTCTGCTTCAAAAGGGGATGGGACAGGACAAGGGGGAGGGTCAATGTAGGGGAAGGGAAGGAGGGGCAGCTGCAGAATAAGAGGTGCTAGCTGCACATTCGAGCAGACTTGATAGACCTCTAGGCCTTTATCTGCTGGCAAATTTCGTATGTTTGTACTTGGGTTATACTCTTTGTAATACAGAGCCCTGAGGGGAGAACTATGCCTGTTATATAATGTATTTTAGAATCCATCCTTGTTTGAAATAAACTGCCTTGTTAGACAGACATCCCTAGATAGCACCAGATCACACAGACTCAAATTACAGGTAGAAAGACTGTAAGAAGGAACTTCATCACTCTAAGAAAACCTCCTTTATGGAATTCCTTACCAGCCTCTGTTATGTATAGTGAAAATCTAAACCAGTTTAAATATCTACTTGATTTACATATGGCAAAAAAAAAAATTATTTTCCACCATTAGGATATAATAGTGGCGAGTTCATAATGGGCTTCCCTTGAACTTGTAATATCTATGAATCTATGGCACCATGTCCTCCCTTGATGCAGGGTAAGCCTCGTACTCTAGAGGCAGATCCTCACCGACCACCTTGAGGACCCACCTGTCTGTGGTGTCAGCAAACTAGGCAGAAACGAAGTGGCAGAGCCGGCCCCACAAGGGAGGACCCAGGGGAGTGTTGTCAAGATACAGGTCAGGAAGCATAGGAAAACCAGGAGCAGTTGTAAAATTCACAGGTAACCAGTTATGATTACCAACAACAGTAAAGTAAAAAAATAAAAACAGTTTAGTATAACTATTTCCAAAGGCAGTACAAACAGAGAAAACAAAGTCCTCCATCTGAGGGTATTTCTAATTCCACGTTTCAGTCTCTCACTCTAGCAAAAGCATTGCTGCTCTTTTTATATGTCTTTGCCTGGGAACTCATTAAAAAAAATCCCGTTTTTCACAAAATGTTCATGTCAGCTTCTTTGCAAACAAGCCTGAGAGGAGCTCAAACTGCATCTCAGGTTAATCCCCTAAATTCAAATAGCTTTTGGCAAGAATTTCAATAGCATAACTATATACATTTCAAAAAAAGGAATCACTGTATCACTTAACAGTTTCACACAAAGATTCTCATATATTTTATAACCGCAGATATGCAAGGGGGAAGAAAAGACAGAAATAACAAGTGAAGCCAGAGAGATAGTGAGAGGTGGAGAATCGCGAGACAGTCACAGTGATCAGTTCCCAGGTCTCATGAGAACATTTGCTTGCGCAACCCGACAGACATGAGAGAGAAAATGAGAAGACAGAACACATCCTTGCGTTAAACTCTTTCTGCATAACAAATGGGACAGGGCCTTATTCAACCCTATCACAGGGAGTCAGGACAGGACATGAGAGATGCACCCCCCCATCTCATCACTGAGTAGGCTTGGAGCCAGAGGAGGGTCCGGCTGAGGAACCAGTGGGGCCTCGACCTACAGGTTTTCCGACAACCGAAGCAACAGACTTTGGACTAGGACGCTAAGCCTGGGCCTGCTGTCCAGCCAGAGGGGCCAAAATGGCTTCTTCTTCTTCTGAGACATAGAGCCCTTGGGGTCCCTCTGGGTGAAGGTCACAGAGTCCAAAGTGGCACTGGACTTATCAACACAAGTGAGGTGCCGTTCAACCCCCAGCCTGAACAAGTTGGTGCCCAGAAGGGACATTTGCCAACTTATGCTGGGTATCTGCCATAAAGTTCAAGATCCTCAGCCAAGCCCTGTGGCACATGGCAGCCGTGGCCACCACGGACCTAGCGCAGGAGTCGCCGATGTCCATGGCTGTCTGGAGCTGCTGCTTAGCTGCAGCTCGGCCCTGATCCTTGACCTGCTTGACCGTAGTCTGTAAATTGGCCGGAAGCTGGGGAAGCACCGCACAGAGCGTGCCCAACAGGGCATGGGAAAAGTGGCCCATCAAAAGGGCCAAACTCGCTTGCCAAAGGCCGAGAGAGAGGCAGCATAGACTTTTTTGACCATGTGATCCAATTTCTTGGATTCCTTGCCAGGAGGTTTATCCCTGTCCCCGACATTGCCGGTACGCTGGAAAACAGAGTCGGCCACCAGATCCTCAGCCAATGGGAGCTAGGTGAATCCCGAGAAGGAGCCGGTAGGGACCGCTTACTTGCAGGCCATCGGGGCTGATGGCACATGACAAGAGGCCGGATGCTGCCAAAGCTCCAGAGCGGGGCCAAGAACCCCAGGGGAATCACCTCAATCAAGAATCTTGGTAAGCGGGTATTTAGGCTGTTTCTGGACAGGTCCCAAGATAAGTCGGAGAAGGCCCGAGAAGGAAGTGGGGCCATGCTCCGCCGACAAATCCTCGGCTGACTCGGTGTCCAGTGGACGGAAGTGTAAGGAGGAGCCCTCCGACTCTGAGGATTCATCGAAGAGTGGTCGACCGCCAGAGTCTCCGCTGACCCTAGAGGGTTGGTCAGGAGTCAGTGACCGACAGCCGCCCCAGAAACCCGGGGGCATTATGAGCGTCCTTAGGTGGAGGACCCACTGGCAGCCGCTTGGGAGGTGGCTCAAGTAGGTTGAGGCCTGGGTGGCGGGAGCCATGTGATAGCAGGGGTGGGAGAAGGAAGTTGCTTGACTCCAGAGAACCTGAGCTGGTGCCACATCAGCTCCTCATAGCATCAACACATTTTGCACTGAAGCCTTTCCTCATCTGAAGATGAAGAAGGGAAGGAGTAGTGGCAGTGCCGCTTGCCCGAGTGTCGAGAGCGGGAGAGCCGATGCGGGCTGCCTGACTCGGGACTTCTGGATTGGGACCTCAGCCTCGACTGTCAGGGCCACCGATGGTGGGTCTCAGAGGAAGCCAGCAAAAGGCAAGGATCCTACAGGTTAACTGTATCCTGAGAACAAGGGAGCAGATCAGCAGGCTGGTTCAACCCTCCTTGGGGGGGTAATAGGCAGGACCGGAGTCCTAGAGAGGGAGGTATCAGCCTCATCTGGCGACAACAGGTCTACCGGCTCAAGAAATATCTCAACAGGTTGGTCAACAGGTGTCTCGACCAACTGGCCCAACGAGGAGACTGTGGAGTCAGCAGCCAGGGCCAAAAGATCGACCGTAATCGAAACCTCCGTAGAAGTACATGAATCTGAAGCCTAAGCGCGCTCACGATCCCACGATCGACTATGAGATTTTTTTTTTTTTTTTTTTTTTACTTAGATTTTGTGCCTGAAGAAGGTTCCTGCCCAAATGTGGAGAGCTAGCACAATCCTCTAACACCCAGAAAAGGAGGCGGCCACGCGAAGCAACAAAAAGGCCTAAGCCGAAGAAGCATGCTCTGCGGCCTGGGCCGCTGCTTCGTCAAATGCCGCCAATTGTTCAGCAGAGCCCGCAGCCACAGAGACCACCTGACAGGCTTCTTGGAATTTAATATGAAGATCCTGTTCATCCAGCCGCTCCAGAAGAAGTCGTGCATGACGGTCTTCTAAAGTTGAAGGATGCAAGGTGCAACACAGGCCACACGCCTGGGGATCGTGTTCGTGGCCAAGGCAGCATGTGGTAAGTGGGTCCATCCAGGACATCTTCTGCCCGTATGAGGATTTTTAAAAATCCTGGTGATGACGTCGAGTCATCCATCACAAATCAAGTGACGGAATCGCCTGAAGACTGAAAAATTTGCAAAGCAAATGGTTTTAGAAAGCAAAGGGCCTACGCAGAACACGAGCGGTAAGGAGGGAACCTTCTTCTTCCAGTGGAAAAGATCTGACCTCACGGGGCGGTGCCGAGGGAGGTACCACACGGGTGGGTGAGAGGAGCCAGCTTGAAGACTTTCTTGATAGCCTTAAAGGGAAAGGACACTGCCAGAGGTGTGGATAAGTACACCATATCCATGTCCCTAGAAAACTGTGCTTTGATTGCTGAAATTTAAAGTTCATGGGGTATGTACAGACAGAATTAAGGGACGCCATTATCTATGCTACTGCACTCCAGGCCTTATTATCATTCCTCCCTAAATTATACTACAACTCACGTTATAGTCTTTGAATTATAATGTATGTTATTTGGTAATGTGCTTTTCTGGTTTACTTGGATTACGGAGTCCTTTTCTTCTATATCACTGGTTCAAATCTAGACAAGGTTGTTAGTGACAGAAAGCCAGTATCATCAGACAGTTGTTTGGTGACCGATGTGAAGCACCCTGTAGTGATCACAGGACAGACCCTAGTGGACAGATGTCCATGTCACAATCACCATTACAGCCGGCTTTAACTAGCACCTTGAATGACAGTGTTCACATGACAAGCCAAGAAATGCATGAACAAGGTGTCTGAACTACCCTCTCAACTACTAGAGGTGGTCCCTCCATGATCACGTTGAGGCATGTTGTAGGGTAGTATGGGGAACCTTTCACAGCAGCTGCCCACACTGTAGCAGCCACATGGGTAAATACTATAAAATACTCCAGTGCTGCCAATCCGGTGCCTTTAATGAGTATACAACTCCACTGCTGTCAGCTGTTTTAAATCATGATCTCACCTCCCCGGTCCATCTGATCATGTTGACAGTTTGTATATTATTCTAAAATGTTTTAGCCAGCTCGGTAGCACAGGTTCGCACTCACCAGCTCTCCGAAGTGTTTCATGGCATATTCAAGCACCCCTGCTGCTGCTTCTGGTTGCTGTAGTTTGTTGTTGATACTGCAAAAGGAAGAGAAAGATGGGTGTGTCGGGTGTGTTACAAAGGGAGCAATGTGCTGTTCAGCAATTAGAAAAAACACACAATTTTGAGAAACAGCCCATACATATACCTATACATCTATCTATATTATATAATATATATATATATATATATACATACATATACACACACACACACACACACACACACACACATATATATATATATATATACACATACACACACACATATGTATAATTATATATATCTGGTATGGTGATTTTTTTTAAGATTGGTTAGCACTGCTCTTAATTCTTTCCGCTCAGGGTCACAAAAAGATTGAATGAATTACAAGGAGGTTCACTGACTGGCTCAGGGTCAGAAAGAAGTTCACTTGACTGGCCCAGGGTCATGAAGAGGGTCACTGAAAGGTCACAGTGAGGTTCAGTGATGAGCTCAGGGTTACGAAGAGGTTCAGTGACCAGCTTAGGGTCAAGAGGAGGTTCAATGACAGGCACAGGGTAATTAAGAGGTTCAGTGATCTACTTAGTCACCAGGAAGTTCTGTGACCTGCTCAGGGTCTTGAGGAGGTTCAGTGACTGTCTCAGAGTTACAAGGATTTAAGGGATCTGCTGAGGGTCACAAAGCTGTTGAGGGACTTGCTGAGGGTCAAGGCGTCTCAGTGACCTGTTTACTGTTATGAAGAGGTTCAGTGACTTGCTCAGGATCAAGAGGTGGTTCATTGACCAGTACAAGGTCACAAGGAGATTCAGTGACCTGTCCAGGGTCACAAAGAGAAGGAGTGGCTGGCTCAGGATTGAAAGGAGGTTCACTGACTGGCTCAGGGTCACAAAGAGGTTCAATGACTGGCTATGGGTCATGAAGAAGTTCAGTGACCTGCAAAGAGTCAAAAAGAGGTTCAGTGACTGACTCTGGGTCATAAGGAGGTTCAGTGACCAGCTAAGGATCACAAGAGGGTTTTGTGACAGTTTCAGTGTCACAGAGCAATTAAATGGAGGTGGTGGGATTAAATCAGCTGAGTCTTCAGGTTCATCGCTGTACGCTTCAACCACAGAGATGCATTTCCTGTAGAACTGAGGCTACACTGGGATTATGTACGTCTGTCAGGTTATCTCCTTTAGTCAAGTCCAATATGTAAACATCAACAGTAAATATTACCACACTGGATCTACGGATAAATCCATGTAGTGGAAGTGTTTAGTTGGAAGGGGTTAAACTTTAGTATTCAGATAGTGCAGATAGAACATTTATTCTAAACTGTGAAATATGTACAGTATAAAGCATCATTAATCCATCGCTGATAGCTCAACTAAATAATATAAAGACATTTTCCGTGAACTTCATTTAACTCAATAATACTGCAAGATCATCATCATTTTTACACAGCAAAGACTCCCTGGCGATAATGATGATTGTAACAAGTGAAACATCTGTACATATACAATCCAAAATGTCTTTAATAAAGAACCACTCTTCAAATAGATATCCATCAGCTGACAATAGAGGATTATAAAACTGAAGAACCTCTGACAAAAAGCCAAATCGGTACCCATCACTGACATGTCTGAGCAATCCATTATAAACGCTTGTGCTCTTAATTCATTACTCAAATGTGGTATAATATTTTTAGTTTACGGCATAATAAGTTAAAAACTGTGAGAAAAATACTGTACAACCAAGAGGAAGAAGTAATGAAATTATACACAGGTACAAGTTGAATCTCTTACTAATAAAAGAAACTACAGTATTTCCTATTTTGCAATGTGCTGGGTAGGGGACTCTGTAGCCCCACTCATCTGCAGTGCTACTTGCTTGTACTTTAACAAAATTTCTCAATAAAGCTGTTTTTTTTAATATTGTACAACATTTTTATTACTGTTTTTATTTTACTACTCTGCAAAACATTTTGTGGTACTCTGTTATGAAAAACACTGTGTAAAATGAAAGTGTTTTGTATTGTATTATATTAAGCTTACTGTATTATACTGCAATATACTGCATTATATTATAATAACTGGTGACAACCCCCTATAATTACTGGATTTCCACTCCTGATAAAATGCTGTAATGACCCGTTGAATTCCGCAATAACTCAATACTGGGTCATTACGGCATTTTCTCCTTGCACTCTTCACTGTATTTGTGCAAGTATGGCAGCTGCTCAGGGACACGCTCTCTCGCACAAACACAGATTATAGCTTTCTCTCTGTTAAAACTTTGCACAAGTTATTATAAAAAATAATGCCTGTGCAAAGTTTGTTTTATGAGGATTTTTCACACACCATCGGTGTGTGACAGTATGATAACCTCAAAAAAAACTCAGAGCTTTGCTCTCAGGATTTATGGATTATCACACACATTGGGTGTGTGACAAATCCTCATAACACGTACCTGCACAGGCTTTACTCTATGAGATATACTGAGATGTAATATATTGTATAATATTGAGATGTACTGTATTGCATTGCAATGTATTTTATCGTATCATATTGTAATGTATTACTGTATATCGACATGCATTGCATTATACTTACATGTATTATAAATATTACGTATTGTATTACATTGCGATATATTGTATTATATTGAGATGTATTGTATTATGTCCCTCCTGGACTGGGCTCCTTCCTCACACCCCCACCGCACTGCTGCAGTGGGTATTCTGCCAGATGCCTTTAGTGACCACTGCATGACATTTTGTGTCAGGAAAGTCCGGCCCCCTCCCTACTCCCCAAAGTACATCTGTTTCAGGTTGCTCCGGTCACTAAAGAAAAACGCTCTACCAGGTGACCTTGCTGCAATGGATTGGTCCCCATCCTCTCCACCCCAGACATTAACGTGGCTCTCTCACTTTTTTATCCAAAATGTACTCGTATCTGGGACAAGCAAATTTCCATCAGGAAGTCTAGGGTTTAGTCTTCCCACAACCCTTGGATTACCTATAGTCTCACTGATGTGTGCAAGACCCGCAATGAAGCCCGGGCCCAGTACAAATTATCATGCTGTCTGTCTGACCTCTCTTACAGGGTGCTTAGAAATACTTGCACAAAGGCTGTTTGCACTGCAAAATCCCTCTGTTTCAAGGCCACCATCTCTGGAACAATCTTAACTCCCCAGTCAAATTCTGGAAACACAGAAACAGACAATGATAGCAGAAAAAGTCCAAAGGTCCATTCAGTCTACCCAAGTTTCATTATTTAGCCCTGGAGCCCATATCCCCATCCCTCCACCTCCCTGATTTTGACATTCCGAGCAACAACTATACCCTTCATTCTGCTCCCGCTTAAAACCACAAATGGATTTCGCTCCCACCACCTCAGGTGACAGTCTGTTCCACAGCTCCACCACCTTTTCTATAAAACAGGACATCTCCACGACCCTCTTGAACCTCTCTACTGATACCTTCCACTCATGACCACACAACTGCGAGCTGGTATTCAAGTAAAATAGTTCCCTGCAGATCACCCCGTTAATTCCTTTCAGGAATTTTAAGGTCTCTTTCATAACTCCCCTCTCCCTTCTGGTCTCCAGCGAGTACATGTTCAGTGCCTTGAGGTGCTCCTCATAGGACATGTCCTGCTGGCCCTGAATCATTTCTGTTACACCGCATTGCTCAGTTTCCAACCTAATCCTATCCATCCTGAGGTGAGGACTCCAGAACTGGGAGCAGTACTCCAGCTGTGAGCTCACCAAGGATCTATACAGGGGAAGTATTTCCTTCCCTTTTTCTGCTATCAGTACCTCTCCTGATATATCTAAGCATCCTATCTGCCTTGCTATAAATCTTGTTGCACTGACTCGACTGCTTTAGGCAGCCACTGGCAATGACTCCAAGGTCTCGTTCCTCAGCCGTGGTACTGAGTCTCACCCCTCCCATCCAGTACTCTGTCCTGGGGTTCTTGTTCCCTAGGTGCATAACCTGGCACTTTCTGGTGTTGAATTTCAACTGCCAAACCCCTGACTATCCCTCCAGTTTCTGCAAGTCTCTCTGCATTTCCTTTATTCCCTCATCACTAACCACCCCCCTACAGAGCTTAGTGTCATCAGCAAAGACACACAGCCTGCCTCGGATCCCCTCACCAATGTCACTGATGAATGTGTTAAAGAGAACCAGACACAGGACAGATCCCTGTGGTACCCTGCTTGTGATCTCCCTCTCTTCTGATTTAACCCCGTTGACCACTACCCTCTGCTGCCTCCTCTTTAGCCAGTTACCCACCCAGTTTATTATGACCTAAGCTACACCCAGATCCTCCATCTGCTTCAGCAAGTGTTTGTGAGGCAGAGCTGAAAGCCTTGCTGAAGCTAAAGTAGAGCAAATGCAGTGTGGCCTTATCCAGTTCCCTCATCACCCAAACAAAACTATCAGGTTAGTCTGACAAGCTCTCCCTGCCACAGATCCGTGCTGTTTATTATCCTGGAGACTGCCTCTCTCCAAATAGTCTACGGGTTCTCTCTGACCTGTGACTCCATCAGTTTCCCTACAACAGAGGTAAGACAGACAGGTTTGTAGTTTCTTGTGTGTGCCCCCCCAACCCCATGGAGAAGAAATGAAAATTATGTACCTACCGTAATTTCTGATCTTTCTGTGCATCTTCACCAATTATCACATTTGGGTTCTGGCCAGAGGTCACGACCCCACAGGAGCTCTTTTTTTTTTTGATGGGTGGAGTCGATGCACTGACAGCGCCGACCTCGAGGCCAACGCACTGTGTGGTGCTCGCAGGTTGGCCGTTAGGTGTCGACAACCCCGCTCCCCTTGCTAGTTCTGAGTTGCCATAGAGTAAGAAAGGGTTGAGAGGGAGGAACAAGGAAGTCCAAGAGACAGACAAAGGAAAAGATGTACAAACTAAAAGGAGAAATAAACGATGGAGAGGACAGATAGGAGATTGAGAAAAACTAAGGGGACTGGGAAGGGGCCCCAATCTCTGGAATTAGAAAAGGAAAGGAAAGGAGGGAGGGAAAAACAAGAAATGGGAGGGGGGAGGACGTCCCTGAACTGATGACTGTCTCCAGACTGGATTAGGAGTTGCGAAGGAGTAGCCAGAAGGATGAATTGCCAGCATTCAAGGCACAGAATGACTGGCAAGAACTCCAGCATGATCAGAAAAGGCTATTCTGGAAGAAAGGGACAGGATTCCAGGGTTGTTCCTCCCCCACCCTCCGAAACCACATATCTGGAAGGGGAGAAACAAAAAAGTTTCCTTAATTAAATTGAGGAATGAGTCCCTAATGACAGGAGCGGAGGATGATAGATGAAGAGAGAGAGAGAGAGAGAAGAGAGGGCAACCACCAACCCCCACTACAAAGGGGTGGAGCCAAGGCATTGAGGAGAAAAGCACCCTCTCCCCCAATCCCTCTCTCCTCTTGCCAGAAGGTACCCCCCCCGTGTGCCCCAGGTCACCCCACTCCTGACCAGTGGAAAGGAAGGGGGCACACAGAGGGAGGGGCACCCAGAGACTGAGGTCCCAGGGGGATGGAGGGTGGGATTTGTGATGAATAGTGGAGATACACTGAAAGATCAGGAATTACGGTAGGTACGTAATTTTCATATCTTATCTGTGTCAATCTTCACCATTCATCACATTTGGGTGAGTAATGAGCCCCCCAAAGGGGGCCCAAGACCCTAAAGGAATAAGTCCCTTAGCTCCCAGTGGGGGAAAACACCGAGAGGGAGAATCTTCATGGGCCTGGTGAGGCCCAAGACTGGGGAGAGTGAGACGGGGACCCCCAAAGGGACAGGAGGTTGCCCTGACAGACGCCACCTCACCCTATGGGAGAAAAGGTGGGTTCTCCAGTATGCGGAGGAAATCACCCTACGCTGGGCCAAGGGTGACAACCGGGAAAGACGCAGACATGCCATCCACCTAGTATAGATCGCTGTCCCTATGACCCTAGAAGCTACCTCGTTGGTATCATCAGATGTCCTCGCTTGGTGCCTTGCTAGCTCCAGGCCACGTGCAGAGAGTGCAATGGCTTGTCTGGTTACCTGCAAATCAGGCATAGAGGCTAGGAGTTGACCTAGCCTGGACCACAGAAACCTATTATAGGTAGCATAGTGGGTCTGATGAGCAGAAATTGAAAGAAGCAACTGTGCAGAGTAGAAGGTCCTCCTCCCCCAGAAGTCAAAATTTGCAGAATCTCAATCTGAGGGCCAGCCACGGTGGAAGGTGAGAAGCCCATCGGGAGTGTGCAGCTGCACCAGTCCTGACTAAGGATGAGGCATATGACCTGGAGACTCCGTGGGGGGGCACAATACCTCTGACTCTGATCCTTAGGGGCTGGGACTCCAGAAAAGGGTCTTTGCCAGAATAGCAACGACGCCTCCTGGAAAGCAGCAAGCCAGGTGGGCACCACAAGAGTGGCCGCACTTTAGTCGCCTAAGAAGGCATGCGTTGAATGCTTCAGATTGTGCTGAGTGGGCGGGGTGACACGCAGGTCTTCCATCATCCTCACGAGGAAATGCTGATACTCTGCGAGATCAGCAGCAGGGGAGATGTGAACAGAATGTTCCTCTCCTCCAGAAGAGGAGGATAAGGAAGTGGAAGACCTTGGAGATCCAGAGGCTGGCTGCTCAGGGGGAGGGTGGAACACCTGCTCGCCCATGGCCCTAACTTAAGTAGGAAAGGGAGCAACCGCAACCCTGAATTGCTCCCAGGAGAGAGGTCCCTTAGGGCCACAAATGCCTGGGAGAGCAGGAGATGGTGACAGAGGAGTGGGGGCTAAGTCAACAACAGAAGGCGACTGTCCTCTGTCCAGGCAAGAAAGCACACCAGGAGCCTCAAGGGAAGGAGGAGCTCTGAAAAGCCAAACAGCCGACAGCTGATCAACTACGCTGGAACTGCCTAGGCTGTGCCCTGAAGAATCCCCCCCGTGAGGTGACCAGGACCGTGAAAATCCAAAAGGATGGTCCCTGCCCTCCAAAGACCAGGGCCCTCTCAAGGAGACTGAGAAGGAAGGACTGGGGTCTGCGCTACGACTCCTTCCCGAACCTGGGTGGGTCCCGGAAAAGGGACTCCTTGGAATCTGAAAGAGCCCTCCTCCTCGCAAACACCAGCCTAGGCAGCTGACAACCCTGGTCAGTCACTGAGTGGACCACCCAGGGAGTAGTACCCTCCCCTCCTGCGGGTGCTCCGGTCGGCCCTAAAGTTGGGCGATCCAGGCACACCACCTGAGCGGGTAACCCAACTGAGGGGGCAGAAAACCCTCCAAGCCCAGGCTGAAGGACAATAGTGGCCTGCACTACCGCCTGCTGGTCAGCACCTCTGCCCCTAGACTCAGAGCTACTGCTCGTTCCTCAGAGTAAGGCTGGCTCCGGTCAGACAAGGAAACTACCAGGGTGTCCACATGGGCTGCCAACTCCAAAGAGGTGGCGAGCCGGTCCGAACCAGACCCAGGGTCAGTCTCCGAAGAGGTAGAGACTGAAGTCCAGTGCTAGACTGTACACGGATGCCCGCTCCTGTCTGGACCAAAGGAGGCGACAGTCCAGGTGTCTGCAGCAGAGCCAGCACCGAACTCCCCCACGGCACCTCAACGGTGCCCAAGACGGCACAGAAAGCGGCAGCACAGCCGATGTCTGCCATGGTGCCATCCCGTCCCATGGCGCTGCGAGTGGCACCGGAGTCAGGAACGGCACCGAGAGTGACACCGACAGCTGCCTTGAGGGCGACACCTCCCACGGCACCGTGTCCTCGCTCGGCGCCGCAAGTGGCACCAGAACTAGATATGGTGTCATCCCCAGCCTTGGTGCCACGGCAAGAAACGGTCAAAGATGGCGCCGTAGAACCTCCCATGGAGTCGTCAGCAGCATCGGCACCGCGAACAGTGTCGACAGTAAAGATGGCAGACCAGCACTGACCACAGCACCATCAGAGCCCACAGCGCCAAGGCCCAAAACGGCACCGAACGGCGTAGAGGACGGTACCGACCCAGGCTTCCCAGCCCAAGGAAACAACACCAAGGGAGCCTTCGCCCCCGAAGGGGCAACTGCCAGAGCGGTCCCAGGGGGAATGGACTGGGCCTCCTGCACCGCGGAAGGGGCTTCTGTCACGGCGAGACTACCAGAAGCAGAAACCCTCCTCTGGTGTCCAGATAGAACTGGGAGGGACCCAGAGGAAAGGCCGAGAGACCGCCACTTGCCTAACGAGCGCATCACCTGTCCCAAAGTCGGCTAGAGCTCTTCTAACTTTCCATGTGCGCTGATCATAGAAACATAGACTTTGACGGCAGATAAGGACCGCTAGGCCCATCTAGTCTGCTCATTTCCTACCTACAGGATAGGCCGTAGATCCTAGTTAACCAACAGCCTATTTCTTCCTACTCCCCACAAGAATTGCCTTTATGTCTGTCCTATGCATTCTTGAATTCTCCCACAGTTTTAGACCTACAACCTCCTCAGGAAGGCTGTTCCATGCATCCACTACCTCTCTGTGAAATAATACTTCCTCACATTGCCCTGAACTGCCCTCCTCCTATCTTTAAATTGTGTCCCTTGTTCTTGCAAGTCTCTTTTCTGAAAAATGCTACCCTCTTTGGACTTTGTTGATTCCACTGAGGTACTTAAAGTTTCTATCATGTCCCCTCTCCTTCTTTCCTCAAGGGTATACATATTAAGCTCCTTTAGTCTCTCCTCATACGGCTTCTCTTGCAGACCCTGCACCATTTTAGTTGCCCTCCTCTGGACTGCCTCTATCCTGTCTATGTCCTTATGGAGATGGGGTCTCCAGAACTGGACACAGTACTCCAGATGGGGTCTCACCAACTGTCTGTACAGAGGATAACAACTTCCTGTTTTCTGCTGCTGATGCCTCTCCCTATACATCCCAGTATACCCCCAGCCCTCCCTACTGCCTTCTCACATTGCTTGCTAACCTTAAGGTCATCTGATATGATTACCCCCAGGTCCCTTTCCTTTTTTGTTGTTGTTACTACCTCCCCACCCATTGTGTATTCTTCCCCTGGGTTCTTGTTTCCCAGCTGCATTATTTTGCACTTCTTTGCATTGAATCCTAGCTGCCATACTTCTGACCATTCCTCCAACCTTGCCAAGTCCCTTTTCATCCTTTCCACGCCTCCTTGTGTATCAACCCTGTTGCAGATCTTTGTGTCATCTGCAAAAAGGCATACTTTTCCTTCCAGTCCTCTGCAATGTCACTGATGAAGACATTAAAGGACTGGACCTAATACTGAACCTCATGTACCCCACTAGTAACCCCCTTTCTTCAGAATGGACTCCATTTACAATTACCTTCTGTGTCCTGTTGTCCAGCCAATGTTTTACCCAGGCTACCACCCTGGGTCCCACTCCCAGGCTGATTAATTTGACTATTAATCTTTTGTGTGGGACTGTGTCAAATGCCTTGCTAAAGTCTACGTAGGCCATGTCCACAGCCCCTCCCTGGTCTACTACTTTGGTCACCCAGTCCAAGAAATCTATTAGATTCGTCTGACATGACCTTCCCGCTGTGAACCCATGCTGCCTTGGGTCCTGTGCTCCACTGGCCTCTAGGTACTCGACTATTCTTTCCTTCAGAAGTGACTCCATCACTTTCCCTACCACAGAGGTCAGATTGACAGGTCTGTAGTTTCCTGCCTCTGTCTTGAACCCACTTTTGTGAAGGGGAATCACATCCGCCTTCCTCCAGTCCTCGGGTACCACACCATCCTCCCATGATTTATTAAAAAGAGTAGCCAGTGGTTTCACTAATTCCTCCCTTAATTCTTTTAGAATTCTGGGGTGAATTCCATCAGGACCCATTGCTTTGTCCACCTTCAGTTTTAGGAGTTCTTGCAGAACCCTTTCTTCTGTGAAAGGACTGGATCGACCCCCCTATCAAGAGTGCTTCTGTTAATTGGATTAGGCACTTCCCCCTCCTCTTTTGTGAATACTGAGCAGAAATATTCGTTCAGTATTCCTGCTTTTTCACTGTCCCCATCTGCCCACCCACTGTTCATTCTATTCAGCCTCACTATCCCTCCCTTTGTCTTTCTACGCTGATGTACCTATAAAAGGTTTTATCCCCTTCTTAACTGAGTTGGCTATCTTTTCCTCAGTTTGGGCCTTTGCTATTCTGACTTCCCTCCCTGCTTCCTTCTGCCTTAACTGGTACAGCTGTCTGTCCTGCTCCTTCTGTGTTTCCTTATACTTCTGGAATGCTATCTTTTTCTTCCTGACTTTCACAGCCACCTCTTTTGAGAACCATAGTGGCT
Source organism: Neoceratodus forsteri (assembly GCA_016271365.2). NCBI lineage: Eukaryota > Metazoa > Chordata > Ceratodontiformes > Ceratodontidae > Neoceratodus > Neoceratodus forsteri. The sequence continues at coordinate 23,690,054 of CM057452.1, read as the reverse complement.
TTTTCTTTCATTTGATTTGTTCATTTGCTTCACACAAAGGCTTGTTGCCTCTGTGATGGCAGTTTGATAATTCCCCATTGTTGCTCCACACCTCCTTCTAGCCTGTTTGCTAGTGCTTTTCTGAGGCACTCTCCCATCTTGCCAAAGTCAGCCCTCCTAAAGTCCAGTACCCTCACTTTTGTATGGCTTGACTCTGTAGCTGAGTTTAACGTGAACCACACTGTTTGATGGTCACTTGTCTCCAGATGGCAACCCACTTCTAGATCTGAGATCCTCTCACTGCCCCCGTTTGAGAGTATGAGGTCTAAGACTGCTCCCTCACGAGTGGGTTCGAAACTAGCTGTCTAATGCCCGCCACCTGTAGGGCATCAAGAATGGCCCTGCTCTTGGATGTGGCTGCAGCAAATGTGCTCCAGTTAACATCTGGCATATTCAGGTCTCCCATCAACAGTATCTCCCCTTTCTCTGCCATTCTAAGAATGCCTTCTATCATATCCTTGTCCATTCCTTCCCCTGACATGGGGGTCTGTACACAACCCCTGTGAGGATTGTGGTGCCCTTTCCAGTCTCCAAGGTGACCCACAGTGCCTCCTCTCCTCCCTGTTTACTTTTTTGTTCAGTTGCTTTTATCCCTTCCTTTACATAGAGAGCTACTCCTCCCCCTCTTCTCCCCTGTCTGTCTCTCCTGTAGGTTATGTACCCTGGTATGTTAACATCCCAATCATGGTTCTCTGTGTACCATGTTTCTGTGACTGCTACGATCAAGGACACAACGGTCCATGGAGAAGCAGGCATCGCACGAATCCATGTCGTAAAGCAGGCCAAGACACACAAGACAACGATCATGCTGGTTGGGTAATGGAGTACGCACAAAGACGATCACCGATGCATAGGGGTCGCCCGCTTTCAGTGATTTTTTGACCCCCCCGACCGAGACATGATCGACAGAAAAACAATTCAAAAACAGACTCGACGTCGCTGAAAAATAATAAAAGGAACAGTCTTACCAACAGCGGCATCGAGTAGGGCGAAACAGAATCGGCAGGTAACTTTCGGCGTCGAAGACACGAGAGTAGGCCATTGTTGCTTGGAGCTCCTCATGACGTGTGACCTCTATGGCTGGAAATGAAGAACTGGCGGAGGCAGGGTCGACAAAACCTAATGGCCATCCTGCGAGCACCATGCAGTGCATCGGCCTCGAGGGCGGCACTGTCGGTGCGTCGACTCTGCCCATCCGTGACCTTCAGCCAGAACCCAAATGTGATGAATCGTGAAGACTGACACAGATAGGATCTACATCTGCAACCCTCCAATCCTTCAGAATGACCCCTGTCCTTAGAGAGCTGTTGAAGAGATCTACCAGGGGATCAGCCAGTTTCACTGTCAATTCCGTGAGTATCCTTGAATGCAACCCATCTGGTCCCGGGGCCTTACCAAGCTTTAGGGCTGCTAGCCCTTTCAGGACCCTTTCTCTAGTAAATGTTGGCTGCCTCATTTCTGGGACCCCCACAGTGGCCGCTTTGATGCTACTCTCTGGCAAGGGCCCACCATCCTCCCTAGTGAAAACAAAGGAAAGTGATGTACTCCCTTTTTAATCCCCCAGCCCAGTCCGCTCTCCTGGACATCACGGTTAATGGTTCATCAGTCTCCAACCCTCCCTCTGTTGCTGCTCACTTCAATTGAGTTTTTCACTACCCGTGTTCTCCCCTCCCCCTGGCTTCTCTCCTCTTCCTCCACCACCACCCTCCTGTTAACCCCATCCCTCTCTGGGGTGCCATTTCACCCCATCACTACCCATGAAACTCTGCATGCCCATTCCTCACTCAACCTGTCCAAATCCAGCTCTGATGGCCTGGACCCTAAACTTCTCCATCTTTCAGCTCTGGCCATCGTCTCCCCCCTCACCCTCTGCGCTCTCAGTCTTAGAAGTTTGACAAAGTTCTCATCCTCCACTGGGGGGGGATCCCTTCACCCTGGCAGCTTCTGATCTGTCTCATTCCTCCCCTCTCCTGTGAAATTGCAAGAGAAACTTGTCCACTCTAGGCTTGATGACTTCCTCCACTCTTCCAACTTCTCCCCCTTCCACTCTGGTTTTCGGAAAAAACACTCCACTGTCTCCTCCCTGCTGCAGGTCACAGACTCCATTCTCACTGGGATGGATCAGGGGCACCTCACAGTTGCCATCTTCATCAATCTGGCCAAAGCCTCTGATTCGGTGGCCCATCCACTCCTCCTGGACTGAGTTCTGTTGGCCTCTCAGCCCCCAGGATTGACTGGCTCCGATCCTACGTCTCGGGCCGTCAGCAGTTGGTACAGGTAGGAGGTGCCCTGTTCCCTTCCCTACCAATCTAGGCTATGGTATCACAGGCCTCCATCCTGGGTCCAATCCTCTTCTCCATTCTCCTCAATGACTTCCCCTCTGCCTGTGCCAACTGGCATATTCACAGGTATGAGAAAAAAAAAATACCAGCACCATTCAGAGTACATGTAAAATGGCTTTATTCAGTGAAACAGAAAGGCCAACAGCTCAGGACAACCAAATCCTCGACTGGATTCACTGCTGCTCACGGCGTCATCAGGAGGATGTGACATGTCAGCTACTAATCTCTATAAAAGAGCTATATTTAAAGTAATAGTGCATTAAAACAATTTCAACATGTTTAAAATATTATAGGGGCGTGGTTGCGCCCCTATAGTTAGGGCTATGAAAGCACTTTAATGTTAAACTTGAAATTTTGCGTGTTAATAACTTTGGATCCATTCAACGGATTTGTATGAAATGTGGTATGTGCGGTGGGGCATGGTAGATCTCTTGATTTGCCAAGTTGCGTTTTGGTCAGGCTTACGGTTTTTGCACAGCAACACACTCAAAAATGCACTTTTTGCAGTTTTTCAGATTTTGTCCGTGGCGCTGCGCAGCCACTGTGTGGCCTGCCAGTCTGAAACTTGGCACGTAGAAAGAGCATGGGTCAAGGAACATGACACTTTTTGTTTGGTCAAAAAATATTAATCCATTCAAAAATTATTAAAATCTTTATCTCCCATTATAAGTCTATGGGAAAATTTATATGGTTATTTTGTGAAAGAAGAATGGGGTTTTGGCCATCTGGTCACTCCTCACGATCAAAGAATTTGCAGGCTCGTGATCAAAGAATCTCTGATCGCGAGAAATTTATCATTCATGATGGCCACCATCTTGTTTTCAGTTTGGGGTTGGAAAAAAAACAAATATCTCAGCCCAGGGGTGACTTGTGAAGTAAAACTAGGATGGGTTTTGCTCAGGTGGCTTCCCTCTATCGACCCATGCCTGTGGTTTAATGTAGTTGTGTGAAAAAATGGAGTTTTAAAGTTTGAAATTATATGCTCGTGGCTCGTTAACAATCTTTGATGCGAGTCTGTAAATTCTTTGGTCGCGAGATAGTTTTTGATCACAAGCTTATTTCGCGACGGCGGGACGAGATGGCCAGATTTTTGCTGGACCAGAAGTCTCTGAGAGGGACCAGATAGCCCAAATTTCATGACCAGATGTCTCCTCACACCTGAAAATGATCTTAGGTCATGACTTCGTGGCCGATTCACACGTTCAAAGAATTTTTAAAGGTGGTAAAATTTTAAAATGAAATATCTCTGAAACGGTTTGGTCTTTTAACTTGAAATTTGGAGGGTGTTGAGGGGATGTCCTGTAGAGGGAAATTATGCTGTTCTGGTGTCGTAAAATTAATTAGCTGCGGCGATATTGCATGCCGTAATTAACGTTTTGTGCATAGTGTTCTGCATCGTGCTAGTGGCTTGAAATTTATAGGAGGGCCAGCCCGCCGGTGCAGCGTTGGGGTTCCACTTATGATGCCGGGCGAACCGGTTCGAACGAGCCCCAGTCATCGAGGCTGACCGGGAGAAGGATGGAGCGTCCCATGGACTGCTCTTTCTCTGGGGGTGGCCCTGTGTTCGGGTGCGAGTGACACCTAGTGGTGGCTGGGTGTATCACCCTGAGCACTGACACATGGTCGAAGAGGGGAGGTACTGGGGTGGGACAGACGCAGGCGTCATTGCACGTCTCCGCCCCAGCCAATAGGGGGACAAAAATCCCTCCTCACCAGTCATCTCCATGATGCCCTGCTCTCGGCTTGCCAAGAACTCCCCAACCAGATACAATACACGGCGCCGATACCTGCTGCAGCACTGTGCCCTGCCTCCTGAAGGGCAAAGCCAGGAGTAACTGGGGAGTTCGAATGGCTAATCAGGGCGGTGGAAGTTCAGGGGCACCATGACCAGGGCAGATCCCTGACGACAAGGTGAGGGGGTCAAAAAGAAGGTTAAATAAAAAAAAAAAAAAAAGAAATTTATAGGGTGAGTAACCTTAGTGCCACGGAGGTACTTTGCAGTGGTTTGGTGTGTAAAAATGTAAACAAGTGTGGAATTATGCCACTCCGATAAATGAAAATTTGGTTTGTTTCACTTCAATAACTTTTGAACGCTGTGTCCAATTTGCCTGAAATTTGGTATGTAGAAAGAGCAATCATAGATCCTGGATTGTGTCAATTTTTGTGTTGGTGCCAGTTACAGTTGCTGAGTTGTGGTGCGTGTTCATTATAGTTAATGGGAAAGCATTTCTGTGCGTTGTGAAAGCCATGGTGAGCACATATTTGGTTGTAGAGGAAGATGTCATGATAAGGTACAGGACAGCTCAAAATGTATGTGGTTATGCAGTGCTGTGCTATGAGGTGGGAGCATGGGGCCCCCAGCAGCACTGAAACAATGCATTTGAGTGACTTCAGATTGGGTTGTATGCATGGTTGCTGGGCTGTGGTGGTGTCCTTTGAGGATTTCGTAAAAGAATATTGCTCCGTTCTAAATTTATATTGTTTTTTTTTGGTCTATCATTATAGTCAATGGGAAAATATATATATATGTGTATTGTGAAAACAGTGATGATGTCATCTTTTGGTGTGTAGCAAGAATGTATTTGACTGACTTCAGATTGTTTTGTATACATGGGTGCTGGGCTGTGGTGCTCTTGTTTGAAGATTTCGTGAGAAAATGTTGCTCTGTTGACAAGTTATGACATTTTTTGGTGTCCCATTATAGTCGATGGGAAATTTAGATGGGTAGTGTGCAAACATCTGCTCATGCAGCACCATGTCTGCAAAGCACTGTTCTGGCTGTTTCTTTCTGTGGGGCTCTCTTGTATCACTGCATTGTGCTGGTGGGTGCATATGTTGTGGGTGACAACTCGTTCTGTCACAGATGTCAGTTTTGCTGTGATAGCGCCCCTATCTTTAGGGTTCAGTACGCACTTTCATGTTAAACGTCACATTTTGTGTGTGCTTATAACTTTACAACTGTTGAATGGATTTGGGTGCCATTTGTAATACTTGGTCTACTATGGTACTTCTGTGGATTTACCAATTTTCGTTTGACATGTTCATAAGGTTTTTGCACAATGAAGTGCCAAAAATGTATTATTCGCCACTCGTGCACAGTTTTACACTCGTGCTGCTCTGAAACCGTTGAAGAGATTTGGATAAGATTTGGTATACATGGAGTGATGTGGTACATCTCTTTATTTACCAATTTCTATTTTACCGGTACAGACGTTCTTTGCGCAGTGAAGTACCAAAAATGCTATTTTTGTGCACTGTCTTGTGTAACTCATAGCGCAGCCACTGTGTAGATGACTGGTCTGAAACTTGGCACGTAGAAAGCCCTTTGTTCAAGAAAGATACCAGCTTTACGTTGATGAAAAAATGTTGTTCTGTTCCAGAGTTATAAGTGTTTGAAGTTGTCCCCCATTGCAGTCAAAGATTTTTCGGTCACAAAGTCTGCCATTTTAGCGCATTTTCAGCCACGATGTCCACCATTTTGTAGCGGTCATGGACGATTCTCGCGATCAAAGAATTCTTAAAGGTGTACAAACTTAAAAACTGAATATCTCTGAAATGGTTTGTTCTTTTAACTTGAACTTTGGAGGGTGTTGAGGGGATGTCCTGGAGATATGAATTATGCTGTTTACACGTTGGAAAATGTATTTGCTGCAGAGATACTGCGTGACACAATTAATGTTTTGCGCATAGAGTTATGCATGGTGCTAGTGGCTTGAAATTTATAGGGTAGGTAGCCCTAGTGGTACAAAGGTGTCTTTCAGTGGTTTGGTGTGGAAAATGTAAACAGGTGTGGAATTATGGCACTCCGACGAATGAAAATCTGGTTTGTTCCACTTCAATAACTTTTGTACTGTGTGTCCGATTTGCCTGAAATTTGAGTTGTAGAAACATTAATCATAGATCTTAGATTGTGAAAATTTTTGTTGGTGGGAACATGGGGCTATGCACCTTTGTGCTGTTATCTCAGAAACAAAGCAAGATACAGACTTTACGCTACTGTTGGCTCACATCACCTTAGCACCGTTATCTCAGAAATGAAGAGAGATACAGACTTTTTGCTACTGTTGGCTCACATCCGCTTTGTGCCGTTATCTCGGAAATGAAGCAAGATACAGACTTTTCACTCCGGCTGGCTCAGATCACCTTTGCGCCGTTATCTCGGAAATGAAGCAAGATACAGACTTTTTGCTACTGTTAGCTCACATCACCTTTCCGCTGTTATCTCGGAAACGAAGCAAGATACAGACATTTCGCTACCGGTGGCTTAGATCACCTTTGCACTGTTATCTCAGAAACGAAGCAAGATACAGACTTTTCGCTACTGTTGGCCCTGTGCTCCCACCAATTTGTGTGACAATGTACTTTGCTATGATTTTTTAAAAAGTAAGGAAATTCTTTGCAAAAACTGCGTTAATGCAACAGTTAGGGTTTTCTACAGCGACAAAAGCGAGGAAATTTGGCGTTAGGGTTTTCAACCCTAACTCTGTCCCCCCCAACCCCACTGTCACACACACACACACCAACCACACAACTGCTGGGCAGGCGGTACAAGTCAAGACAACCAATCACAGACACACACCATAACGCACCAGAAATAACATACAACTTCTTAAACATACCACAACAGGCATCCATCATCATGCTTCACCAACTGTATCACTTCTGCTGCCATCCCAGTCTCATGGGTGCGTACACCGACATCCTCTATAAATAAGCATGCGAGATGCTGCTACCAATACATGTGTTTTACTAGTTATATTATGCTGTTATAAATGGCCAAGTTGGTGGGGGTGCTGGCCCAAAGGGCCTCACGCTGTCTCCAATACATGTGTTGCTACTTATATTATGGTGTTATGCAGAAATGGGCAAGTTGGTGGGAACATGGGGCTATGCTGTTATGCACAAATGGGCAAGCTGGCCCTGCACTCTCACAGATACATGTGTTTTACTACTTATATTATGCTTTTATGCAGAAATGGATAATTTTGGGCAAGCTGGTGTTAGTGCAGAGCCCCAAAGGGTCCTGAGCTCACACCAATACAGGTCTTTGCTACTTGTATTATGCTGTTATGCAGAAATGGGCAAGTTGGTGGCAGTAGAACTGATACAGTTGGTGAAATATGATGATGGATGCCTGTTGTGGTATGTTTAAGAAGCTGCATGTTATTTCTGTTTTGTTATGGTGTGTGTCTGTGATTGGTTGTCTTGCCTTGCACACACCCCCACCAAGTTGTGTGTGTGTGTATATGTGGGGGGGGGAGTCGGATTGAAAACTGTAACGCCAAATTTCCTCGCTTTTGTCACTGTAGAAAACCCTAACTGTTGCATTAACACAGTTTTTTGCAAAGAATATATATTTATATACATATGACAGCTCTAAAAATATTCAAAATGAATGTTACGAAAAAAGTTAAATAACTAATACTAGTTAAGGAAGCAAGGGTTAATTAGATAAATAAAAAGCACTAGGGTTGCAGCTCTGATTTCTCTAAAATATTACTGGGTGCCACACATAATTTTAAATTTTGTGGGATAGAACATGTTGAACTTGGACCATAGGGTGGTGATGTGGATGTGAAACTATTGGAAAGGGAGGAATACTGAATATATTCACTTGGTGCTCTTAAAATGACAGGCCTGAATGATAAAATTGATATCATGCCTTTTATCAAAAATAAATAGTTTTAGATGGATATGTTAATAATAAGTTCTTTATATTCTTTACGCAGTATGCAACAGAAATAATCACTGTGAAATGTGATTAATATAATAAGCTTTATGTGCATTTCTTTTTTTAGATCTGTGAAGCTCTTTGGAAGCTCCTTGGATTTCAACCCAATAATATTTTGGAGAAATCAAAGTGGCAGCCCTTGTGCTTTTTATTTATCTATTTAACTATTGCTGCCTTAAAGTACAGTTACGTAAGAACTTACCGTAACAGTAGATCTTCGAGAACAGCTCTTGCAGCAGGTTACACCATTAGGACTGAAGCCGGCAGGCGCCAGGACCCCGGAGATTTTTCTAGCTAGCTATCTTCAGCGGGGACCGCCCCCGACGTCGGCCCGCCTCCGACGTCAGGCGTGGTATAAGAGGGGGCGGTCCCGTGAAGATCCCCAGTTCTCCGCCGGAGACTCCGGCCAGAGGTTGCAATAGCGGGGAGACCGAGGATCCACCGTCAGAAGGCAAAAAAAAGGAGTACGAAAACCCTGAGTAGAAAAAAGGGAATTTCCCTTACAAGTGAAAAAGAAACTGACTCCTGCTCGCCCAGCCATGCGGAAGAAAGCAACATCCTGCTGTCTGATCATTCAGACTGGCTGGCATAATACTCACCATCCTTTCTTCCCTCACTCCTCCGTCCTAGAGGGAGCAACTGCGGCAGACCTCCTCCAAGGGGATACGGTGGCGGGAAGGTACCTGCTGCCAGAGCTGTTCTAGATCTACTGTTACAGTAAGTTCTTACGTAACTGTACTATCTTACTTCGAGATACAGCTCTTGCAGCAGGTTGCACCATTAGACTGGATTCCCAAGCAGTAAAGCTTGACCCCTTCACATCGGGAGGAGGAAAAGAAGAAACCGGAACAGCTGCCCAACCTCGATTCAGGACAGGAGGCTCTGCAGCACGGCCTGGCCGAACCAGCCCTTCGCCTAGAGGCGATATCCAGACTGTAATGCCTGATAAAGGTATGCACAGAGTTCCAAGTAGCTGCAGCGCAAATAGTTGAGGTTGAGACATTCTTGAGAGCTGCAAAAGAAGTGGCTACACCCCTAGTAGAATGGCCCGGACGGAACCCGGGAGGGGCTTTTGTTTGGAATGGTAGCAATGAGAGATGCATTGCACAAGCCAGCGGATAAGGATTGCTTAGACACTCGCGATCTCTCATTCTCTGTCTGAAGGACACAAAAGTTGCTCGAAGCCCGAAGGACTTAGTTCTACTGAGGTAATACCTCAGGCTGCGTGAACATCAAGAGTATGGAGCAAAGCCTCTCCTCTATTGGAATACTTGGAAGTAGACCGGAAGGTCAATATCCTGATTTAAGGTCAGAGCTGAACCACCTTAGGCAAAACTTAGGATTCGTTCTCAGAAACACTCTGTCTCGTGAAAAACCAAATAAGGCTCTTACACATCAAGGCATGAAGCTCAGAAATCCTTCTGGCTGAAGTAACTGCAACTAAAAACAACGTCTTCCAAGACAGAAACGTAACTTCGCAATCCTGCGGCTGGTTCAAAGGGAGGGCGTGAGTTGCTCCAAAACAAAAAGGAGATCCCATGGAGGAATCGGATCTTTAATAGGAGGCCTAAGGTGCAGCACCCTCTCAGAAACTCCCGAGCGTCCAGTTGAGCAATGGTGCGGTGGCCCACCGGCTTGTGATAGGCCGAAATAGCACAAAGGTGTACTTTAATAGAGGAGAGCTAACCTCGAGTGAAAAGGGAGAGGAGGTAGTCCAAGACTGCCCCACAGGGCAACCTAAGGGAGAAAGGTCACGAGCCGTGACCAAAGACAGAATCGTGCGCCATTTCATGGCGTGAAGTAGCGTGGTAGCCGGCTTTCTGGCTGCAGAGTACCTCTGCAACCTCCTGCGGACCCGTGTGGCATGATGGCTCGTCTCTAGGAATAGCGTGCAGGTTCAAAGACCGCAGATCCGGATGTAATAGCCCGAACCTTGCTCCTGAGACAGAAGGTGAGAACTGCGCAGCAGTGGAGTGGAGGTTCCAGACAGCTGCGCCAGCAATGGAACCAGATTTGTCTGGGCCAGAATGGGGCCACCAGAATCAAACGCGCCTGTCCCTGCGCAGTTTGAGCAGAACTCTCTGGATCAACAGGAAAGGAGGGAAAGCGAGAGGAACCTGTTCTCCCAGGAGATGGATAACGCGTCCTCGCCAGAAAACTCCAGGCCCTGGATCTAGCGAGCAGAAATTGGGCAGTTTTATGCTGGATGGGGATGCGAATAAGTCTAACTCTGGAGTTCCCCATCAAGGAACAGATCCTCTGCGACCTCCTGAAGAAGTTCCCACTGTGGACTCTGGCCTGGGAGCGACTCAGGTCAGTCTGCGATCGTGTTGTCCACGCTGAACGTGTACCGCGACTAGACTCGCGCGGTCCGATTACCCAATCCCACACTCTCATGGCCTCCTGCAAAGGGGGTAAGAGTGTGCGCCTCCTTGTTTGTTGAGGTAGTACATCACCGCCGTGTTGTCCGTCTGCAGCAAGATGGTACACGGTGGGATTATGGACTGGAAAGCCTGGAAAGCGTAGAGTACCGCTCTCATCTCCAGAACATTGATGTGCAGATAAGCTTCCAGCGGACTCCATACGCCCTGAGACTTCACCCCATCCAGGTGAGCTCCCCACCCAAGACCTGAAGCGTCCGTGGTGAGGGTAATCTCTGGGGATGGCGCTGGAAGGGACGCCCTTGGAGAGCGACCCGGGGGCTAACCACCATTGCCAGTCTTGAATCACCCGTTTTGTGATTCTGACCGGGTGCTGTAGATGGTCTTGCCTCTGGTCCCACTGCGCCTTGAGCGTCCACTGCGTTACACGCATGTGGAGCCACGCGAGAGGGACCGTGGGAATGGCCAAAGCCATGTGACCGAGCAAGCGAAGGACCAACCTGGCCGGAGTGGTCTGATTCGCTGATAGGTCCTCTATGAGGGACCTGATGCATTCCGCCCTGTCGCCTGGGAGGAAGGCCCTTCCCTGGACCGTGTCCAGCACTGCGCCTATGAACTGCAGGTTCTGCGACGGTACCAAGACCGACTTCTCCTGGTTTATCAAAATCCCGAGCGATCTGAACAGGATCTGAGTGTCCTGGATCGCCTGCAGAAGCACCTCTCTGGAGGCGGCCATGAGAAGCCAATCGTCGAGGTACGGGAACACATAGTGGCCCTTCCTCCTTAGAGCAGCTGCCACGACTGCCATGCACTTGGTGAAAACCCTTGGAGTGGATGACAGTCCGAAGGGAAGAGCTCGGAATTGGAAATGGTGGCCTAAGAACTCGAAGCGCAGGAACCTCTGATGCGCCTGAGCTATGGGGATGTGCAGGTAGGCATCTTGCATGTCTAAGGACGCTAAATAGGCACTTTGTTTTAGCATGGGAATGAGACCCGAAGGTCACCATGCAAATCCTTTGTAAGCGACCGCAGGTTGAGGTCGCTAAGTCCAGAATTGGACGGAGGTCCCCTGTCTTTTGGGAACCAGGAAGAAGTGAGAATAATACCCTAGTCCTCTCTAGTTTCCTGGGACAGGTTGAATTGCTCCCTTGTCCAAGAGAGCGATCACCTCTACAAATCAAGTCGCTGTGCACCCGAATACCGGGAAAGCAGAGGAGGCCTCAAGGGTGGCTGTTCTGCAAACTCTAAAAAGTGGCCTATGCTGACCAGCTGAAGAACCCACCTGTCGGTGGTTACTGCCTGCCAACCCGACAGGAAGTTCGCAATGCGACCCCCGACCGAAAAGTCCCGTTGATCCTGAGGGGCGGGGGCCGGAAAGGAGTCATGCTGTGGCGGCTGAAGGACCCGCCGGCTGGGTGGCCTTGGAAGGGCGCTGACCCCTGCTGGCGGGCTGCTTCCCCTGGGTCCTTGGAAGCCAGAGCTCCTGTGTTGTGTGGCGGGCAGGGCTGTTGCCTCTGAGTCCGTCCACGAAATGGCCTTGGCTCCACGAAGGAGCCAAGCTCGGTGGTACATCGCCTGGACTGTCCGGACCGCCTTTCCAGCCTCTTGGAGTTTGGTAATAATACTCTGACGGGTTACCAACAATACCTCACCTTCAAAAGTAGCGTCCAAAATATTTTTCTGGACGCCTGGGGTGAAACTGGAGACACGAAGCCACGGTGCCTCGAGGCAAACACCTGAAGCAGCCCTGGCTGACGAAGTCCGCTGAATCATATGCGGCTCTTAAAACTTGGTTCCCACGCCTGAACCCGGCCGGAGGAGCTGAAGCATCTCCTCCTTCTGCTCACCTTCAGGCAGCCTCTCGGCCACCTCTAGGCCCTGCTCCCACAGGGCGTTCTGAAACTGCACTATGTGGGTGAGGTAGTTCAGGGACCTAAGGGCGCAAGTCGCGGAAGCGTAAGTGCGCCTCCCCAGAGAGTCCAGCTGTTTGGACTCTGGGTTCGGTGGCAGGGTGCTCAAATGTTGCGGTCTCTGGGACCGATCATGTGAGGCAGTAAATCACCAGGGAGTCAGCCAGAGGGTGCTGTGACAGGTACTGGTCCCCCTTAGGGGCCCTGTACAACCGGTCAGCCTTCTTCGGCACCACCGGGAGCGAATGTGGACGCTTCCATGCAGCCTTGGTGGCGTCACGAGAAGTGTCTACTAAGGGTGGCACCACCACAGGCTTAGGGTCTTTCTGCCAAGGTACTGCCAGGCGTAGCCTTTCGGGGTCGAGTTCCTCTGCTTCCCAACCCATATTCTCCTGGATATGTCTGAGTATATCCATGAAGGATGGATAGTCCGGAGGAGACCTTGGAGTCTCACGTGGGTCCGGCGAGGGAAGCGAGACCGGAGATGGGGATCTGGACGATGAGCAAGATGATCCCGTTTCCTCCGTTGACGGCGACCGACGTCGCCTCCTGGACCTCTTGGGGCTGGGCGATCCGGAGGACGACGATTTAGACGGAGGTCTCCTTTAGAGTGTCGGCCCTGGGAGGAGTCTCAGGCTCCTGGGGACAGAATGGCCAGCTGACCTCACAGGTGAAGGTGGGGCGGAGCTGCAGCAACAGGAAGAGGAGGAGGTGGAGGAGGAAGGACTGGGGTACCACATCCTTCCTGATAGTATCCCACCAGTATGTAAAGAGGTCCTTCACCTGCCAGGGACAGTCCCGACGCCGGCTCCGAGGTCGAGGCCGGACGCCGGGTCCCGGCGACGGCTCCACGGGGCCCAGCGGTGGCTAGGACCCTGGGAGACTCCTCGCGTCGGAACGCTCCTGGTCATCGGGCTGGGCCGAATCCTCCTCAATGAGGGACTCCTGTCCGACCGCGCCGGAGGCGAGGAGCCCCCGGCTCAGGTGGCGCGGATGTCGGTCCCCCACCGGCGTCCGATGCGCCAGAAGAGGCCAACGGCGGCTGGACGGTGACGCCGGCTCGGAGAACGGTGGCCGAGCGGCCGTGGCGGTCTGGCCGACGCCGATCCCACGGCTTCCTCAGCGGAGTGAGCTCAAGGTCTTCGGGGGAGAGGAAGACCCGGCGTGGGGGCGAGGAGCGGGAGCCCGACTTGTGGTGGTGGTGGTGGCATTCCCCCGACTTCGCCAAGGCCTTCTGGGCAGATGAAGAAGACGACGGCCTGGCGGCAGAGGCCTGAGCGGGCTTAGTAGCAGGAACTGCAGCAGGGGGGAGCGAAGAGGCCCTGGAAGGCGAGCGGTCCGACCGAGACCCGGAGCTCCAGGACTCGGAGGCCCGAACCGGCGACCGGGCAGGATCCCTGGACTTCTTCTTCTTCTTCTCGCGTGCCGATGCGCCGAATCCCCTTTGGAGGACATCGCCTGAAGTTTCTCTTCCAGGAGGTAGGCTTGAAGGGCCTTCTGCCGGCGGATCCTGGTGCGGCTGTTGAACCCCTGGCACAGGGAGCAGGCCTTAGTATCATGGTCTGGGCCCAGGCACCGGACGCACGCGGAGTGCGGGTCTTTGAACGGAATTTGTTTGCCGCACGCGACTTGGAAGAGTGGCGGTCGGGAGGACATCAGACAGGTAACTCTTGATTGCAGAAAACTTCCACAGCAAATCTCTATTTGAAAAACCGCTTGGCGTCGCTAGAACTAACCAATTAGATGAGTGCATGCACTTCGGCGAGGAAAGAACTGAGGATTCTGGGACGCCCCCTCTTATACCACGCCTGACGTCGGAGGCGGGCCGACGTCGGAGGCGGTCCCCGCTGAAGATAGCTAGCTAGAAAAATCTCCGGGGTCCTGGCGCCTGCCGGCTTCAGTCCTAATGGTGTAACCTGCTGCAAGAGCTGTATCTCGAAGTAAGATCTAGTATTAGTTATTTAACTTTTTTCATAACATTCATTTTGAATATTTTTAGAGCTGTCAAATGTATACATATTTTAAATGTATTGAAGTTGTTTTAATGCACTACCACTTTAAATACAGCTCCTTTATAGAGGTTAGTAGCTGACATGTCACGTCCTCCTGATGACGCTGTGAGCATCAGCAAAACCAGTTGATGACTTGATCGTCCCGAGCTGTTAGCGTTCGTATTTCACTGAATAAAGCCATATTGCACTTATTCTGAATGGTGCTGGTATTAGGGTTTTTTTTCTCCATTTTGTTCAGCAGTGCCTTGCTCATTCTTAGCAGCTCGGAGTGGAGATTGCTGCTTTATGATATTCACAGATATGCAAATGACACCATTCTCTATACTTCAGGCCCCTCAACCACAGCAGTGGAAGTTTCAAACCAGCAAGATTTTCACAATGTTTAGTGCGGGTTCCAGTCCAACTAACTTTGGGTCAACACTAAAAAACACAATGCCATGACCTTTGGCATCAGCCAGAAGCTGGCCAGGCTCCCCCCCACCTTCTCCACACTGGATGGCTCCCAACTTTAAGTGGTTCCATCCGTCAAGTATCTCAGTCTGTGACTTGATAGCAGGCTTGACTTCTTTGCGTACATCAATGCCATTCACTCCAAGCTCCACCCCATGCTTGAAGCCTTGTACTGTAACAAAGACTGCCTGTCTCTGCAGGTCCGCTAGGAGTTGGTTACAAAAACGGTGCTCCTGGTCTTCAACAATGCAGATGTGGTCTATGGTACCGCCCCCTCCTCTTCCCTTGCCAGACTGGACACTTTCTGTAATGCCTTCTGTTGCTTTGCCACCAACTCTCCCAATGGTAAACACCTCTGCTTCCTCTACTCCTTCCCATACCCTCAGGCCACCAGTCCCACTGTGCCTCCCTCATCTCCAAACTCTGGTTTGGATCCCTACCATCTTAGCTACTCTTGCTCCTCTCACCCACTCCCTCTGCTTCACACCTCCTCCGCTCCAAGGGTCACCACACCTTCTCCCTCTTCCACCCTCACTCCTCTGCTGGGCAGTCAGCCTTCTCCTGTCACCTTTCCCTTCCCCTGGAACATGCTCCCCCTCCTCTTTCCATCTCTCATCCTCCCCCGTCTTCTTCAGGCACCGGCTAAAGCTCCTCACCTCGCTCTCGTGCTTCTGTCAGCTCCCCTAGTAGACCTGCCCCTGGTGCCCGTTCCACTCCTGCCATGGTCCCCCTGGGGTCAGTTTAGGTCACTACAACTGCTGCACTGAACTGTGTCAACTGCTTTTGTCAGTTTCATTGGGCACTGGTGCTGCTCAGAGAACCAGCTTCTAGTCACCCTTAATCATTATTGTACATGTTTGCACTTTATTTTTGAAATGCTTCTTTACTGCTGTTTATGATTTACTGTATTCTCTTCCCCCTTTGGTTCAGTGTGCCTTTCCCAGTTACCAATTTTCAAATAAATAAATAATAAAATACTAAGGTGTATTATATTATCATTACCTTGTAATGTGTTGTAATACATTCTACACTTCTGTCATGTACTGTATTGTAATATAATGCATTATGTTGTGATGCATCGTATGGTATTGTGATGTACTGTAATATAATTAATGGTCTCCGTTTAATGTACTGTTTTATATTATGATGTATTGTATGGTATTGTGATAAACTGTGATGTATTATATTGCAATGCACTGTATTGTATTATATTTTGCTGTATTACATTGTGATGTACTGCATTTACTGTAATATACTATACTGTAACGTATTATATTGCAATGCATTGTACTGTATTGTGCTGTATTATATGGCACTGTGCTGTGCTATTTTGTAATGTACTGCAATATATTGTGATGTAATGTATGACGCGGTTATGTATTGTATGATATTGTGATGTACTGTATTGTAATGGAATGTGATGTATGGTACTGTGCTGCATTTATTCTACTGTACTGGGATGTAATTGCATGGTATTGTGATTTACTGCATGGTATTTGTATTGTACTGCGCTGTTCTGTATTGTATTATACTGTGATCCATTGCATCATAGTGTGATGTACAATATTGTATTGTTTTGTGATGAACTTGAGTTGTTCAGTTTCATCAAGTAAATCTTTAAACACATAAGCAGAACGGGGGGGAGCTCAGTAGCAGGAGTAATACTGGGCAGATTAGGCGGGCCATATAGGTCCTTATCTGCCGACGTTATATATGTACGAAATCTCCACCACCGATGTAACCATCATAAGCATAACAACAAGAGCTGGCCTTGTAGCCTGGCGGTAGTGCTCCCGCCACCATGCCAGCAACCGGGGTTTGGATGTGGACACTGGCAGTGAGGGGGTCAGCTGGGGAGGGGATGATTAAGCACCTGATGAAATGCTCTCCTCCCTTGGGGTGGGGGTTCAGACATCCCGCATGGTGTCTGCCACCTAGCGGAGGCCATGTAGGAGTGTGTCAGGGAGTCTCAAAGTATGAGGCGCTTGAGATGTCTGGTTGTGCGTTTGTGTATGTGGAGGCATGCACACATACGTGTGTCACTGCACTGGGTGGCCTTAGAGAATGGGAGAAATATGGAGGAGGAAACAGCCCGATGTCGGGATGAAACACCAGCTCACCTCAGGCTCTGCACCACCATCCAGACATGGTTCCTATCTGGATGAGGACACTGGAGTGGGAAGAATGAACCCGCCCCTCCCAGGACCCGCCATGAGGTGAGAGAATCCATGGGAAACTACTGAGAAGGTAAATCTTGGGGATGGTGGGTGACAGAGCTGGTGCAGAAGGGACAAATGGAGATCAAAAGGACAAAAATCTATATGGGGAAAAAAAGTGAATCAACACAGCTACCCTAACAGCCCAGCAGCAGTGCAACGTGCAGCCATGCAGGCGACCCTGGGTTCTGCAGGGAGCGCAGGAAGCAAATCAGGAGGCAGGCCAGACCACAGGACCTGCCACTCGGTACTGTGCTGCCGTCAGTGGGGGATGGGGTCAGGCACGTCTGCCACAGCGACCCCTGTGGTGGGCTAATACAGCTTGCTCCCTCCACAGGACCTACGCTGTGTGCAGCTGAGGCCACCTAGAAGGCTCCTTCCATGTCAGAGGTGGAGGGAGGGAGCAAGACGGGAAGGAAACACCCTGTACAACATCTACATGACAGCTTGAGATCCCAAGAAGCTTTAAGATCTCCGCTGCCAGGGGGCCCACCACCAGATTCTAGTCCACATATGAGTGCTTTGGGTTGGGGTGGCCCTCCCCAAGGAGTCCCTGTTGCCATGGAGGGAAGCAATGAGGGAAATTCGGACCCCAGGCAAGGGGAAACGGAGAAACAACAGGGACTCCAAGCCTAATCAGGGGTATATCTTTGAGGGACAAGCACATGCCGGCAGAATAACCTCCATAAAAAGGCGAATGAATAATTCAGGGTACGCTGAGACAGTGAGATGTGAACCAGCTGCTCTTTCTACGACAGTAAATGATTTCACCTACACAGACTGTTTCCTCATCTTTTCTATTGTTATTCCCAGGCTAGTTTAGAAGTTGAGGAACTCTATGTACAGAAACTGTAGCGCAAGATGGAGCGCTTATTTACTGAGCTCTGCTGCTTGCTGCTAGCCTTTGATAAATACAACTCCCCGTGGTTTACTACTCAGGACTGTGTAAAACTAGCTCCAGCTCTCAGAGGGAATCAATTGTCCATTCAACAAATTGCTACCCTCCATCTGTTGCTGTTGAAGGCATGCACACGTTGCTGGCACAACTTAAAAGCTCGTTTTCTACGATTCATAGCTTTTATGGGGTTTAAGGTGAGTTTTACTTTTAACTTAAATCTGAGGACCATCCAACACCTACTGGGCTGTGGGATTATGTCATGTACATAAATGTTGTTTTTAACAAAGAAAGATGTGCACACACTTGACTTTACCGGAGAACAAAGTATCTTTCCTCCTAGGCTTCAACAAACAGCAGTTAAGCATCCTACAAGTAAGCTACATTACTTGGCAATGACAGTAAATGCCCACTGAACTCGCTAATCAGCTTACATCAACACAAGCTGAAACCTGCCTTTGGTTGACACTGCTTTGACGGCTGTACAAAAGGGATCCACATGCCCTCTTACCTGAAAATTTCTAAATTATGAAGATAAAATGCTAAGAGAAAAAAAAAGTCAATGGTATAAACTTTTATTATAAGGCTTTGTAGCAGAAATATCTACCTGGTGTCTAAACACTACTTAGGAGAAAAGAAAAAGTTTTTTTTAATATTCAGCTTTATTATTACTGATGCAAACATACAGGCACTGCTTTTCAGACGGATAAACTGCCTTAAACTGCCCCAGATACAGAGGTGCCACAGAGTACAGTGAGATTTGAAAGACTTGAACAGTGGTCAGACACATGGCAGTTGGGTTTTAATGCTCGGAAGTGTAGTGTACTGCATTTGGGGGTGAGGAACCCAGGGTACAGCTACCATTTGGGGTGTGTGCGCATCGGGGGGGGAGCAGTTGACAGTTTCTGAGGAGGAAAAAGATCTAGGAGTGGTGATCACTGACAAAATAAATCACTCAGATCAGTGCAGGAAAGCAGCGGCAAAAGGCAAACAGAATGCTAGGGGTGTATTGCTAGGGGGATCACTTCAAGGAGGCAGAAGGTTATCCTGCCACTGTACAAATCCTTAGTGAGGCCACACTTGGAGTACTGTGTGCAGTTCTGGCATCCCTACTTTAAGGAGGACGTCATGCTCCAGGAGAGAGTCCAGAGAAGGGTGTCTAAGATGATCTAGCGAATGGGGAAGAAGTCCTATGTGGAGAGACTTAAGGAGCTGAACATGTACTCCCTGAAAGACAAAAGGGACAGAGAGGATATGATCGAGACCTTTAAATACTTGAAGGGCATCATCAGAGTAAACACTGAGGGTTTGTTCAAATTGAAGAGGGAAGGGATCATGAGGGGTCATAGCCTAAAACTGGTGGGGTTGGGTGTGGCGGAGGAGTACAGAAGAGAACTGAGGAAACATTACTTCACGGAAAGGGTGATGGCACCTTTGAATGCACTACCTGAGGAGGTGATTTCAATGGAAGCAGTGGAAAGTTTTAAGAAGGGATGGGATAGGTACATGGGCAAGGGAGGGGAAGGAAGTGACCAGTAGGGGAACTCAGGGTGGAAAAACTTGGAGAAGAGAGAGGGAAAAGGGGGGGGGGGGGCAGCAGCAGTGATTGTACTATGAGCTGTATCTCGAGCAGATGTGATAAGCCTTAAGGCCTGATCTGCTGGCCTTTTCATATGTTCGTATGTAATAAGAACCTTATTTAGTACAGAATCATGTAGAAGACAGAGTCTACTGTAAAATACTGAAAGCAGACTATTTTAAAGCTAAATGATGTTATTGTGAGAGTCAGAGTCTTCATTAAAGTAATATCTTCATTTGGTTGGAATATGTGAAACTGATTTGTCCTACGTTTTCTACACATACAAAGAAGAATGGCACAGAGGGTTACACAGCGCTGTGTGCCATACTCAAACTGGGTCTAGTCAATGCCACGCAGCAAGGGGTGGACAAGATGGACCATATGTCCCTCCCATTATCACCACACTATGTTACCCAAACATATTTTGGGCCTGTGATGGTGAAGAGTTGCTGATGTCGGCTTTTACATAAATAATGGGCACTATTGTTCTGATACCAGGCCAAATCACACCTGGCCCAGATTGGCCCGTGAACCCTGGCAATAAAACTGAGACACAGGAAAAGCCTGTTCCAATTCAGCCTGAAACAGTATACCAGAAAGCCTGGAAGAGAAGACTTGCTCACCAAAATGTTTTTCAATGTTCCTGAGTTTATTGGTCACAAACAATGCTGTCACATCACCAGGGTTGCCTGCATATGACCCATTTCCTCAGGGTGGCTTGCGTCCTGTACATGTTTTATGTACATTGCAGAGAATTTAGGAAAGCAATTTTCAACGTGTTACAACCTCTATGCTATCCTTTCATTTCTTATTTTTCCCCTCCAGTTACAGGGCAAAATGTATATTGCTGCACTCAGGTCTCTGCCGTTCCTTTCCAGCTGACTGTTATTTTGTGACTCCAACCTCTTTTTCTGTGCATCTGACAGTCAACTATGGGGGGAACTACACCATTGGCACCAGTGCCGATACTGTGGACAGAAACATCAGCACTACAAACACCGAGGCACCCAAAGCCATTGGGATTGGGTGGCGTCTGAATTAATTTGCCTTGCCAATGTCTTGTTACCAAAGTAACAACACGATCTGAAAAAGCCTTATCTGACACATGTGAAAACTCAAAGCAGACTGCAACTGTACCACGGTCAAATGGTGCTGATGGCAAAATTATGAATAAAACGAAGAAACAACGCTGAGATGTCAATAACAAACACAAATGCAGGAAGCATGAAGGTAAAAGTAGCAAACTAGAAAGAAAACGTACGGGAAGCAACAGAAATTTCAGGGGATAAAAGGGTAGCATTTTCAACGTACTGCAGGCTTCTATAGTAGACTGGATGGCGTCTTTCTTCCTCTGCTCATATCTTACTATGTTCCTACAGTCCCCCCTGAGACAGCCTGAGGGTTTTAGGGCAGAAGAACAAGAAAATTAGGTGGTGGGGCAGTGCTGCTTTATACGCTGTTGTGACGCATCTGGCACCACATGTCAATGTCATGGGATACTATAAGGAGTGAAACAACAATCCCAAATACAGTGACAACATAGGGTGCGTGTACTGCAACAGTAAATGTAAGGTACAAGGAATTAGTTCCAGAGAAAGAAAATTGTGGCTATAACTCAAAACATCCCAGGAAAAAAGTCCTAGCAAACTTTGCAAAACATTAAAACTAAAGCTATGGTAATATTAAATTATGGTACAACCACAAAATTGTTCTATGGGGTATCTTTATATTTAACCTGTCCTCTCCAGCTCTTTCTCATTCCTTAACCTCTTTGAGATTTCCTTCAGCTCTCTCAATGTTATGTAACCTCACCATGTGCATGCTTCATGCCT
This sequence comes from Neoceratodus forsteri, assembly GCA_016271365.2. Lineage (NCBI taxonomy): Eukaryota > Metazoa > Chordata > Ceratodontiformes > Ceratodontidae > Neoceratodus > Neoceratodus forsteri. The sequence continues at coordinate 23,668,667 of CM057452.1, read as the reverse complement.
GTTTCCAATTTTTTATTAGAAACAGAAACTGACGGCAGGAGAAGGTAAGTTGGTCTACCCGGTCTATACTTATCCATGCCTAACCTATAAGCCCGAGCATCTTAGTGGTCACTTATCTCCTCCCTCCTTTTTTATCACTTCCCCCAACTGCAATGCACTTTTGGGATACAATACAATACACATGAGTAGTCCTGCATAAATCCAGATTCCTTCCCTTCTATTCCAAGGTGAAAACAGATGCATTAACTAGGGAGTGTAACTTGTTCATGTCATCATGTTCACTTGGTGAAGGACGGCAACAGGGTTTTGTGACATATGACAGGGCTACATGACGTATGTCTGTCCCTCCCAGGTCTGAGCAACAATTAGGGTTATACTCCCTTAAGTTCTCCCTCTTATTTTCCCCTCCTTCACCCCTGGGTGCTCCTCTCCTTCAGGTCCTCCTCGCAACTGCCCCCTTCTGCCCAATGGACTAAGTCCTGTGCAGACACTGCCTGCCGCAAGATCCCACAGTGACCCCTATGCAAGCTCTTGGTCTATCCCTACTGAGGGGCCCTCAATCCTTTCATGGCCACTGGAGAGGAGGGGGAAACACCTTGTGACTGAAGCCAGGCTTGGGTGACAGGTGTGCAGAAATGCAGGGTCGGGTGGTGGGGAAGAGCGCACATGAAGGTTGTCATCTGCATCTTCCTCAGATAGGCCAGCTAATTTTCCCACTACCCCCCACACTGTGACAAGCATGTCTGTAGCTAGCCGGGCGAAGCTGCCTGACACCCACGCTCCCTACAGTGCCTCCTCCATGCCTCCAAGAGGAGCTGCTAGCAGAGTGGTTCTTCCTTCCTTTCGCCCAGGAGATACCCTGAGCCCTCCCTGTTGATCTTCGCTCCTGAGGTCCTGCGTTTGGGGCGTGAACCCCTACTGCTCGGCACCACAGAGCCATCCATTCCTCCACTCCTGATGTCCAGCATTCGAAACATGAACACCTACTGCTTGGCACCACAGAACCATACATTCCTCCGCCCCTGAAGTCCTGCATTCCGGGTATGAACCCCCTACTGCTCGGCACCACAAAGCCATCCATTCCTCCGCTCCTAATGTCCAGTGTTCGAGGCACAAACCTCCACTGTTCAGCACTACAGAGCCATCCATTTCTCTGCTTCTAATCTCCAGCATTCAGGGCATAAACTCCTACTATTTAGCTCCACAGAGCTATCCATTTCTTCACTCCTGACCTCCAACGTTCAGGGCATGAACTCCTACTGCTAGGCACCACAGAGCCATCCATTCCTCCGCTTCTGACATTCTACATTGGGGGCATGAACCCCCTACTGTTCGGCACCACAGAGTCATCCATGCCTCTGCTCCTGATGTCCAGCATTCGGGGCACGAACCTCCATTGCTCGGCACCACAGAGCCATCCATTCCTCCGCTCCTGACGTATCGTCCTTGGGGCATGAACCCCTACTGTTTGGCACCAAGGAGACGGTCATTCATCCCTTGCTGACATCCTGTGCTTGGTGCATGAACCCCCACTGCTCGGCACTATGGAGCTGGCCATTCATCCCCCGATGGCCAGCGCTCAGGGCATGAACCCCGGACATGGGCTTTGCTTCCTTGTGTTCCATCTTCCATTGATGTGGCTGGAGCCGAACCAAGGAATCCAAAATATTGAAGAAAAAGCTAGAAATGGCCAATGGCTCACTTGGTAGCCTACAACATGCAGAACTGCGATGGAGGAGATCAAACTTTTCTAGTGGAAAGGAAGATCTGATGTCATGGGACGGAGCTGAGTGATAATACTACCCAGGTAGTGGGAGGGGCTTAGTTTGAAGACATTCCAGTGAATCAGCACTTTCCAGTGGAATTGCCAATATATGAATTGTGAACTATGTCCATGCCCCAGAGCGTTTTCTTTACTTTTTAGTGTCAATGCCACAATTCTAGCATTATACCTTAGTGCCGCAGGGTTTTACAATGAATTCACCTACTTTTTAAAATGAGCATCGTTCATCTCTAACCCTGTTGGGGCCTTCCTCTCCCTGTGGTTGTGGCTGGATGATCCTGAGTGTGATAAAGATAAATCTAGCATTGATACTGGAGCCAAATGAGACCCTCACAATGTCCTTTGTCCTGGCTAGAGAAAGAGGTCAGCTGTCCATCTCAAGATCTGAGCCCGAGTCTGTCCTTCCACTTCTTTACTACTTTGGAGATCTGTGTTTGACAGGCTTGGAATCGGCAATAACCCAAAATGTTAAGCACTCTAAATACAGGCCCTTGATAGACACCTTTCTGCCACAGGGGCAGAGTTTCAAAAAAAAAAAAAAGATGAAACATGCATGCCACCATTTCAAAAGGTTTATTTTATTTACTTACTGGATTCTAATAACCGGGTTGGCTCACTGAGAGTCCCTCTTTCAAAAGCGACCCACAGCTAATTACATACAGTGGACAAAAGGTGACCCAACTGCTATGATGGAGAGAGAGAGAGAGCGCACAACTGTTCTGTACATCACTTCGAAATAACTTGCATAGCATTTCAAAATAATAAACCACACCAAAACATACTTTTTGTAAAAATTACCATGTCATGTCATATGATGGCATTTAAAATAAATATGCAATACATGTGCAGACAGACAAAAAGCTAGTCTCACCCCATATGACAATGATTTTTATCCAAAGAACAGTGATACGGAATGATATCCTTATGAAAAACAGTACTGTGCAGGAACACAACCCATTCTTAAGTCAAATAGCAAAGAAAATGGTCTGGGCTATTAACGTCAGCTATGGAAAATTTAAATGGCTACAGCCCAAAGTTTTTCTAAGTAAACACTGGCCTGATTGAAAACTGTATTCTACAAGCAGACCAAGAGAACTAATCTACTAAAAGCTGATTAAAATCATTGTGTTTACAACTGAATTTCACTTCAATGGTTTCCAGACTGTTGGCTTTATCCCATTATTCATCTTTTAATATGTTCATACGAGCTAGTGCTTAGAAGAGTCTGACTTCACAACTGTCACCGTCTGCTCACATGGAGAGAACGGCTGCTGGAAATGAAGCCCTTATGAGGTCAGAAAATCCTCAGCAAAGCTATTTCTACTGCTTTCATGGTTAAGTCAGCAACAAATGAAAATTACGTACCTACCGTAATTCTTCATCTTCTCTTGCATCTTCACCATTCATTACTGCTGGGTGTAAGCCACGGCAGTTTTTTTTAGAGGAGTCAGCACCGACGGCGCCGCCCCCGAGAGTGATGCACCGCATGATGCGCAAGGGGTGGCCATTATGCGCCTCAGACTCCTCCTCCTAAATCCCAGTTCTGTTAGCCGAAGAGGCAAAATCAGCATAAGAAAAAAGAAGAGCAAGGCAAGAGAGCCGAGGGATAGAAAAAGGAAAGGATATAAACTGAAAAAGGAATAAGCCATAGAGGACAGAAAAAGGATGCCTACCCTAAGGGACCGCAGGGCCTCAACTCCTGGGGTAGCTCTAAGGGAGGAACAGATAAAGGAGAGAAAGAAGAAGGTAGACGAAGAGAGGAAAAAAGGAAGAGGGATGTAGGGAGGGAAGAAAAAGTCTGCCAGTTGAGGAAATGGTTTAAGGCTTATAAGCTCGGAACCAAAAACAAGAGAGCAAGGATCCCATTTGGTAAAACTGAAGAGGAGGTTCAACCGAACCACTTGAACCGGTTGGACACAAAAGGCAGATTCTCTACACCTCCCGCCATCCTCAAGCCCTTAAACTCTAGCTGAGAGCTCACAGACTGCCAAGGCAGAAATTCTGTCCTGAAAGGAGAGCACCCAACTAGGAAGGAGAGAAGCCCACTAGCACCTTGTTACGTGCCAACACAGAAGTGTGTGTGTGTTGGGGGGGGGCCCTACAGAGGACATCCCTTTACGTAACGGGTAGAGTGGGAACTCAATCGGACTCCCTGGAGGCAAGGCAAAGAACACCAACTCAGGAAACTGTAGTGCCAGGACAGCCTCAAGTAGCAGAAGCTGACACAGTAGGTGATTGAGACCTGCCAGAGGGTACCTGGAAAAAGGGGACCAGGCCAAGTCATGAGCAGTCTCTTTCACTGTGAATTGAACTACATGGCTAAAAAGAGACAAGAGGTCACCCCTAAGGGTAACCAGAAAGAGTTCCCTCAAGATAGATAAATTCCTCTTGGTCCTCCGTTCCTCAGAGGGGAGGAATCCGTTCAGAAGGACAGAAGAAAAACCAAGAGGGTTTTTTTTTTTGCATAAAGGCCAAAGGAGAAGGAGGAGGAACAAGGAGGTAGGGGGAGACACAAGAAGGAAGCCTGTGAGGGAATGGTGGGCTGGAATCAGTAATGAATGCAGAAGATACAAGAGAAGATCAAGAATTATGGTAGGTACATAATTTTCATATCTTCCCTTGTCAATCTTCACCATTCATTACTGTTGGGTGAGTACCAAGCCCCCCCCCCCGAAGGGGGTGTGGCTAGACCCTGAAGGAACAGATCCCTCAGCCTCCTACTGGTGAAAAGTAGGAAGGGGGAGACCCCAAGCAACAGACTAGGAAGTCTAAGGTGGGTGAGGAGGAGAAAGTGTCCCCTGTGGGCTGGGGGAGGGAGGTTGCCCCTGAAGAAGCCTCCTTGCTCTGTGGGAAAAAAGGCGGGTTCCCCAGAAGGCAGAGTTAGCCACCCTACGATGGGCAATGGGTGACAGTCTGGAGAGAAGAAGCCATGCCGATCGCTGTCCCTACTAGTCTGGATGCCACCTTGTTGGCATCGTAGGATGCCCTCGCTTGGTGCCTTGCAAACTCCAGATCCTGTGCAGAGAGGGCAATGGCTTGTCTAGACTGCTGTGAGGCAGGCAAAGAGGCTAAGACCTGAGCCAGCATTGACCACAGATAGCTGTTGTAAGCAGCGTGGTGAGCCTGATGAGATGAGATGAGATGCATAACAATGCACAACCGAAAGAGAAAACCCTTCATCCCCACCGGTCGAATTCAACAGAATCCGAATCTGGAGGCCTGTTGTGCCCCAGGCGCTGAAGCCCAGAAGAAGTGTCCAGGGATGCCCAAGGAGGGTGAGGCAGAGAACCTAGAGACTCATGGGGGACACAATACCGTCTCCTGCAGTCTCCCGGGGCTGGAGAAGGCATGGCTGGAGACTGCCAGGTGCGGATAGACACCTACTGGAAGGGGATTGGCCAGGAAGGCACCACCAGATGGCAAGCACTGAATTCACTAAGGAAAGCAGGTGTCTGCCGCTCGGTATTGTCCCTATGGATGTAGGAGATACGAAGCTCTGAAACCATCCTTGAAAGGAAATGCTGATAGTCTGTGAAATCAGCGTCAGAGGAAAGGTGGACAGAAGGTTCCTCTTCCTCAGAGGAGGAAGATGAGGAGGAAGTGGAGCTTGAATGCTCAGAAGACTTCTGCGGCGAGGGGGGGGGACAGGCGGAAAACCTGTTCGTCCATGGCCCTGACACAGGATGGGAAGGCTGCCGCAGAAGCTCTGAACGTCTCCCAAGTTAATGGCCCAGTGGGCCCCACATGGCATGGGAGAGAGGGAGGTGGTTGCAGAGAGATGGGCGAGAGGCACCTAATAGCACATGCAAGGCCTCCACCAGGGCTCTGGGATCCAGGTAATGATGCCACTAAGACTGGTGACCCTAAGATCGTACCGAGCTGCGTAGTAGAAAAGGTAAGAGGCAACTCCGGAAAGAGCCCTGAAGGGGAATTTCCCCTGTGACGTGCCTGGGATTGCATGAGTCTAGAATGGCAACCCTCAGAACCACCACCAGAAGGCGCTTTAGAGACCTTAAGAGAAAGGCAAGGATCAGCTCTGCGACTCCTCCGCACACCCCGCAGAGTGGTGGGGGATCGTCGCCACTCCTGACCTCTGCCCCGCAATCCTTCGGACTCCGAAGCAGCCGTCTTCCTCGTGACCAGTGGTGGAGGTCCCTGCTGAGCGAGACCCCGAAGGAAACTCGCCGAAGCAGAGTTCTGCCCCCTCTGCTGAAGGACCCGAGCAGCACCAGGAACGCAGCAGCCAGGACTTCCGAGAAGAGGGTATCCTCTCCGGAACACCCGAAGGGTCCACCACGGAAGACTCTAGGCCACCTCTAACCATGGAATCATTCGGGCTAACCAGCTCCGGGGACTCTGGGAGAGGAACACTGGAACGTCTAGTCCTGTGGCCTACAGGAGGTTCCGCGCCCAAGGACTCTAGCCATTGGTCTGGGTCCCCACCTGACTCGTCCTCCTCCAAGGAGGGATGAACAAGGGAAGACTCCATCGCAATAGTCATAGGAACCTGCCTAGAGGCGGCACCAGGCCTGGTACCGCCGTAGGCTACGATGCCAACTACGTCCACACCTTCAGTGGTGCCAAGTAGTCGGGCCACATCGCGAATGGTGCCACCCGAGACAACACCACGAACAGCGCTGCCTGAGTCTCTGGTGCCGCGAATGGTGCAGAGTCCCAAGACGGCACCGCCCAAGTCCCCGACACGCGGACAGCACCAAGGTCCAGCACAGCACCGTTATTGCCGGCTCGAACCCTCGCACCGCCGAGACTCAGAACGGCATGGTCGATGGCGCCGTCCGAGTCCCTGGTGCCACGAATGCTGCTGAGACCCAGAACAGCACCAATGGCCCGCCCGAGTCACCAGCACCACGAGCTGCGCCAGACTCTACGACGACAAGGGCAGACAAAAATGAGGGTCCACCAGAGCTTGGCCCGTAACCGGGGGCCGTGACACCGGGAGAGCCTGCACTTCCACAGAGGTGACTGCGGGACGGCGCCAATGGCACGACCCCGGGAGGGATCACACCGTTCCTCCGGCACCAAAGAAGACACCTCCTCCTTGGCAAGGCTAGAAGTGGAGTAGGCTTCCTCCTCGCCAAGCTGTATAGACCCGGGAAGGGACCCGGAGGAAGGATCGAGAAATCTGGCCTGGGAAGCCCTTGGGTGACATCATCCTCCGAAAGTTGGTGGAGCTTGTCCGACTTTAAACGCAGTGACTTCCAACACACGACGATCCATGGAGAAGCAGGCATCGCAATGATCCATATCATGGTAGGGTCCCAGGCCCCGGAGACAAACGTCACGATGGTCCGTGATGGAAAACTGCCGGCCACAAGGGCACCGACGCATAGGGGCACGGCCTGCCTTAAGACTTGCATTTTGCCCGCGAACCAGACATGATGCTAAACAATTAAGGAAAACACAGAAAAGCTCTCGGCGTTGTCAAAATAATATAGAAAAACAGAACAGTCTTGCCAGTCAACGACGCCAAGAAAACAGGATGAAGGAGCTTGACAGCTTCGAGTAGAATACGCCCTATGACGCAGTACTGAATTCGACTCTGCGCAGAGGTGCAACCTCAATGGCGGGAAAAACAGAACTGGGATGGAGGAGCCATCTGCGGTGCCAACTCCTCTAAAAAAACAAAACAAAACAAAAAAACTCCTGTGGCGGGTGCGCGCCTCTGGCTTACACCAAGCAGTAATGAATGGTGAAGATTGACAAGGGAAGATTGTACTTACTGTAATGCTCAAGAACTGTAACATAAGTACAATAAGGAATTCTCTAGATAATTGTAAGAGCTCAATAAATTGTTTACAAAAATATTCTGTATATAAAAATATTTTTGATCCCCAATAGCCACCCCTGCCTGACCCCTTCCACTTCTCAGTGTTCTTGCACTGCCTCCTACACTTCGATGTTTTGTGACGAGTACCTTTGGAGAATGCAGGAGCAAACTCCATAGAAGTAAATGGAGGAGGATTTGACTTGCAATTTAGTCACATTTTAGAGGCCTCTGCATGATTCAAACCAAAGATACCACCCAACTAACAAGGCAGTTGAACTACTGGACTCCCAAAGCAGAAAGCCAGCTTCATGGGATTTTTCAGAGCACCAAAACTGGCAAGGAATGGCAATTTTACTACTTTCTTTTTGGCTCCTCCCTGGCCCCTCAGTGCTACTATCCTTCAGTCCCCATATGCACTCCCCTACCCACAGGACTCAACCCTAGCAACCGGACCCTACCTCCAGGCTTGCATCAATACACATATGTGTGTGCCACTCACAGATGCCCCAGGAAGGAAACAGAGGATAATGCCCTGTTTCGCTCAGTACCCTGCATGACCCTACGTTGCTGGCTACCCATCAATACGGCTCTGTGTAAGTGGTAGTTAACCCACGAGATGGGTCAGTGATAGGGTTGGGGAGGATTCCGCCAGGACAGGGGATGGCAGGAGGAGAAATGAACAATGAAAATACAAATGGTTAACGAATATGCAACAGAGGGTGGTGGTTAATGGCACTCACTCTAATGATGGGAGAGTGACCAGCGGGGTGCCGTAGGACTCAGTACTGGGACCAGTCCTCTTCAAAGTCTTCATAGTTGACACTGCTCATGAACTGGAAGGGAAGATCTGCCTTTTTTGCAGATTATACCAAAACCTGTAATAGTGTGGGCACACAGGAGGGGTGGAGAGAATGCGCAGGGATCTTGGGAAACTCAAAGAATGGTCTAGAGCATGGCACTTGGTGTTCAATGCCAAAACATGTAAAATCATGCACCAGGAGTACTGCAACCCTGGAGCTGAGCACAGGATGGTGTGGGGGAGGTTACTGACAGTCACTAAGCAGGAAAGAGTCTTTGAGGTTATTGTAACTGATGACATCAAAGTGGCAGGGTGGTGTGACAAAGAAGTGGGTAGCGCTAGTGTGATGCTGGGGTGTACAGGGAGTGACATCTCCAGCAGGAGTAGGGAGGTGGTGTTGCCATTGTATCACTCGGTGGTGAGACCTCCACCTGGAATACTGTGTCCAGTTTTGGAGGCCACACCTCCAAAAGGACACAGACAGGGTAGAGGCAGTCCAGAGGAGGGCAACTAAACTGGTGCAGGCGTTGTACGAGAAGCCCCAAGAAGAAAGATTGAGGGATCTCAATATGTACACCCTGGAAGAGAGAAGAGAGAGACAGAACATGATATAGGCCTACAAGTACCTCAAAAGTGTAAACAGGACGCAGGAAGGGAGTTTTGTTTTTAAAATGAGAAACAGCATGAGGACCAGGGGGCAAGTGAAGAAGCTGGGGAGGGGGGTAGTTTAAGAGGGGTGTGAAGAAGTATTACTCACCAGAAAGGGAGGTAGATGCCTGGAGCAAACTGCCAGGAGGCGAAAAGAGTGAAGGGCTTCAAGAATGCACGGGATAGACGTACAGGAATAACAGTTAACTGGCATGGAGCGGGGAGGGTTGCTGGAGGCCAGTTGGGGTCTGCAGTGTCAGTATAGGCAGGGAACATCTAGGCAGACTGGTTAAGTCAAGCAGCCTTTTTCTGCTGACAAATCTAATTTTGTAGGTTCTGGAGAGACAAATGGCAGCGTGTTGTCACCCACGCCATCAAGTGCATCTTCACCGGCCTACCACCAAGAGCCACTCATGGTGTAGTGCAAGCCACCCCCTTCCCCTGGGAGAAGCACATCTATAAGGATGCTCCAAACCCTCCCCTCCACTCTCTGCTCCAGTCGTCCTGGGTGCAGGGCATGAATCCTGATCACCAGTATGCCAAGTGGCCACCTCACCGCTTGGTGCCATGGAGCCGACGCTATTTTTACTTCTTTTTTTCTCCTATTATCTGTTTATGCTCCTGAGCCTGGCAGGCGGCTCCAGTCCCTCCCTCAGAGGGACGCTGTCTCCAGCCACACAGTTCTCCTGCCTGACACCTCTAAATTCCCCACGGGTTTCCCCCCATGGCAGGGCCGAGGCGAAGGAGTGCCGGCTTTCCTCCACCCCCGGAGCAAAATCCAGACATCGAGGCCGAACGGGGCGCTGGTGCAGCTGTCATGGAGCTTGCCAGCTCCTTTTCCTCCAAATTTTCTCCCCCCCCACTGATGACGTACATCAGCGACGTGCCTTCCGGCCTACATCTCCCCCCTGGCTGACACCAGAGAGCGATCAACAAGTGGGACGGCAAACCCTCCCTGCCCAAGACAGGAGAGCAGTCCTCCAGATGCTCAGTCCTCTCTCTCTCCCCTGCCAACCCCCAGCAGCCCAGGCTCGATCTCAAACCCAGGTCGCCGGCATGGAGCGAGGTGTAGTGACCAGCACCTCAACCTCTAGCGCCACCGGGCCGGCATCTCTATTTCACTTCTATAGTGCCCTATCCCAATGGACTCAGGGTACTTAACAATACACAAAACGACATACAATATATATCATGGAACTCAGTCCATAAAATGTAACTAAATAACAGTGAGGTAAGCAAATAAAACATAGGCACAGCTGAAAAAGCATACACAGGTGTGTTTTTTTGTGGATCCATCTCAGGCTTTTAACCTGGTCGACCACAAACTGCTGCTCTATTCTAAGTTACTGACTTTAGGTTCTACCCATGGAGTTGCATGGTTTGTTAACCATCTTAGCAATAGGCAACAAGTGGTTCAGTGTAACTGAACTCTTTCTAGCATGGCTCCCTTAAGCAGGGCATTCCACAAGGTGCCATATTTGACCCATTCCTCTTCTCCATCTCTATCAGTAATCTCCCTCGTATAGTAACATTCTGCACCACTACATTTTAAGCCAATGACCTTACCCTCAATGTTAGCTACAAAAGTGTAAGTCATATCAACCCTCGGCTCAGAGAATACAGGTTTGGCTCTCAGACAACAGACTGGTGCTTAATACTAAAAAGAGTCAAGCCATGGTGTTTGGATTTTCTGTTTAAATTAGATCTTGTTCAGAGGCCTTATCCATATCCTGTTCTGATGGTTCCTTGCTTGATGTGGTCCACTCATTTAAGTGCTTTGTATTCACACTTGATCCCTCCATGGACTTACCCATCTCATGTCACCGATATCTGCCAGTCTGTTAATACAAATTAGGTAAGGTTTACACAGCCAAACAAATTCTAACCCCGGCTGCACGTACTGCTCTTGTGAAAGGTGTACTCATGCCTAGTTTAAACTATAAATGCTTTTACATGTCGCTTACTTTTCTGTTACCAGTCCGTTCTGTGTGCTGCGTTCACTTAATCCTTTTACACACACAGCATGTTTAGCTGTATTTACCCTTCCTGCTTTTGCCAGAGTGTACTGACACAGCAACAACACATTAGGGAGATTGGCAAATGTATCATAATGACAGGCACGGCATGATTACACAGCCTGTCAAAACACAACAGAAGCCAGTGAACCTAGGGAACGCGTTTTAAGGGAGCGCTCACTTTGGTTGTGGCAGGGAACACTTTTATATGGCAAAACAGGTAACTTTACAGTGTGTCTGTAACGGTCACTCCAATACAGACCACTGTGTGTATAAGGGCTATATGGTATAATCTTTTCTTAACAGGACTAAAATTATACTAGCTGGATGAGATGTCACCTATAATACTGTACCATCTGCAGAGATGCTTTGCCATCCACCCATCTTGTTCACCACTGTGATGGTTATGCCTATCAAATGGTCGTCCTTTTGCCCTAGATTATTTTACAAACAGGTGTCTTCAATCCTTTACCCCTGCTCCTGTTGTAGAATTTCTTAAACTATCACAGCAATCCTATCCTTTAACAAGGTCTTATGACAAATTCCTGCTGGTAGTCCCCATATTTCAAAAGCTCCACCCCAAGGTTGCTGCACTGTACAGGAAATGGAAATTATGTACCTACCGTAATTCTGATCTTTCTGTGTATCTTCACCATTTATCACCTTTGGGATACTTGGCCGGAGGTCATGACCCCGCAGGAGCCTTTTTTTTTTTTTTTGATGGGTGGAGTTGACGCACCATCGAGCGCCACCCTCGAGGCCAATGCACTGCATGGAGCTTTCATGTTTGCCCAGAAGGTTTGGTTTACTCCACCTCCCGCCAGTTCTGAGTCACCGTAGACATCAGAAAAGGGGGAGAGACAAGGAAGTCCAAGGGACAGACAAAGGAAAAGATATAGAACTAAAATGAGAAATAAACGACTGAGAGGACCGAGGAAGCTCGAAAACTAAGGGGGATTGGGTAGGGGCCCCAATCTCTGGAAGCAGAAAAGGAGGAGGGAGGGAGGGTTAAGGATTTTAGAAGTAAGGAAAAAAAATGGAGAGGGGGGGAGACAGGAGAAACATACCCTGTAACCTTGACCTGTCTCCAGTTTATATAGGAACTGCGAAGGAGTAGCCAAGAGGTTAACTGCCAGAATTGCAGGCACAGAATTACTGGCAAAAATTCCTACAAGCAGAATCGGCTATTCTGGAAGAAAATACAGGACAACAGGGATATCTGCCCCCAAAGGAGATTTTAGTGCAAGAAACCTAGTTTCTTAAGTTAACTTGAGGTTATGTCCACAGGATAAGGAAATCAAAGGAAATCAAGGATTGACGGGGAGAAGGAAAGAAAAGGGGCCAACTGCCAACCCCCACCCCACAGGGGTGGAGCCGAAGCACTGAAGAAGGAGTGCCCCCAATCCTGACCACTCTACCCCTAAAGAAAACTATTCCCCATGTGCCCCAACTCACCCCGCTCCTGACTAACAGAAAGGAGGGGGGCAAGAGAGGGAGGGGGACCCAGAGACTGAGACCCCAGGGGGATGGTGGGTGGGATTGTGATGAAAGGTGAAGATACACAGAAAGATCAGAATTATGGTAGGTACATAATTTCCATATCTTATCTGTGTCAATCTTCACCATTCATCACCTTTGGGTGAGTGCCGAGCCCCCCCGAAGGGGGTTTTTAACCCTAAGAGACTGAATGCCTTAGCTCTCAGTGGGTGACACACTAACAGGGAGAACCTTCAGGGCCTGGAGAGGCCCAAGTGTGGGGAGAGTGAGACAGGGACCCCCAGAGGGGGTAGGAAGTTGCCCCGACAGACGCCGCCTCACTCTACAGGAGAAGAGACAGGTTCTCTGGTGAGCAGAGTTAATCACCCTACGCCAGGCCAAAGGTGACAACCGGGAAAGACGCAGCCATGCCGTCCGCCTAGTGCAGATCGCTGTCCCTACGACCCTGGTAGCTGCCTCACTGGCATCATACGATGCCCTTGCTTGGTGCCTTGCTAGCTCCAGGCCACGTGCAGAGAGTGCGATGGCTTGTCTGGTTTGCTCCGTGTCAGACACGGAGGCTAGGAGCTGACCCAGCCTGGACCACAGGAACCTGTCATAGGTTGCATAGTGGGCCTGATGTGCTGCAATAGAGAGCAGCAACCGTGCCGAGTAGAACGTCCTCCTCCCCCAGAAGTCAAAATCCGAGGAATCTTGATCTGGGGGCTGGTCACAGTGAGGGGCACGAAGCCCATCAGGAATGTCCAGTTGCATCAATCCTGACTGAGGATGAGGCATGGAACCTGGAGACTGGGGGGGGGGCACAATATCGCTGACAGACATCCCTAGGGGCAGGAACTCAAGAAAAGGGTCTCTGCCAGGAATGCAATGATGCCTCCAGAAAGGGAGCAGGCCAGGGGGGCACCACAAGGGTGTCCTCACTGAAATCGCCTAGAAAGGCGTGCGCCAAGTGCTCTGGATTGTGTTGAGTGGGAGGGGTGATGTACAGGTCCTCCAACATCCTCACGAGGAATCGCTGATACTCAGCGAGATCACCAGCTGGAGAGATGTGGACAGACTGCTCCTCTCTCCCAGAAGAGGGGTATGAAGAGTCAGAGGACCTCAAAGGTTCAGAAGCTGACTGCTCAGGGGGAGGTTGAAAAACCTGTCTGTCCATAGCCTTAACGTAAGAGGAAAACTGACTAGTCACTGCTCTGAACTGCTCCCAGGAGAGAGGCCTGCTAGGACCAAGAATGCCGGGATCGAGGGAGAATGTAGCAGAGGAATGGGGGCAGAGACGACAACAGGAATTGTCTGACATCCGCCTGGGCTAGGGAGTGCACTAGGAGCCCTAGGAGAAGAAGGGGATCCAGAAGACTCCACAGCCAACAGCTGAACAACCAAACTGGAACTGCCTAGGCTGTGCCCTGAAGAATCCCCACTGTGAGGCGACCGGGGCTGTGTAGGTCCAGATGGACGGTCCCCTACCTCCAAAGAACGGGGCCCTCTCGAGGAAACCGGAAGGGAAGGGCGGAGATCTGCACTACAGCTTCTCCCAGAGCCCAGGTGGGCTCCGGAAAAAGGCCGCCACACAGATCCCATGCCCCTCGACCCCTCGGAATCCGAGAGCGCCCTCCTCCTCAAGAGAGCCAGCCAAGGCAGCTGACAGCCCTGGTCAGCCCCCGAAGGGGCTATCCAGGAAGCAGCACCCTCCTCTCCCATGGGTGCTCTGATCGGCGATCCAGGCACACCACCTGAGGAGGTACCACCACTGAGGGGTCAGAGAACCCTCCAAGGCCAGGTTGCAGGGCAATGGTGGCCTGCACCACTGCCTGCTGGTCAGACAAGGAGTCGTCGGGCACATCCGGCGACATGGGGTCAATCGGGTTTAGGATAATTTCGACCTCGTTGGCCACTTCCTCGGTCCCCTGGCCAGATGGAAGGTCCGTAAAGCCGGCGGACGAGGATGTGATCTTGACCAAGGTCGAGATCGCGTGTTCTTGGGACTCGGACCTCTCCTGATCCCAAGAACATCTCTGTCAAGATGAAGACGATGGGTCTTTCTCCCTTTTCCGAGAACAGGAAGAGTGCGAGCCCGAGGGCGCCTCACCTCGGATGGAGAGAGAGTGGCACAACTCCTTGAAAGAGCCCATAAAGGTGGAGCCTAGGTTAAGCGGGACAAAGAAGCTTCGATTGGGCAAAGCAAGCGGCTTCCTCCTCGAATGCCTTCATCTGTTCCAGCTGTTCAGTGGAGCCCACGGAAACCACCCACCTAGCCTGCTTTGATTTCATCGGCAGGTTCCTTTTTTCTGGTCTCCCCAGCTTTAGGTGTGCCTTGCTGTCGTCCAGGACGTTGGGATGGAAGGCCAAGCAAAAACCGCACGACGAGGTGTCATGGCCAACACTTTGGCAGGAGATGCACGTGAGGTGGGGATTGGTGCGTGACATCTTCTGCCACAGGGGCACCGGCGAAATCCTGAGGAAGATTTTCCTCCATTCCGATGTGGCGGCATATTCCTTCTTTCGAACAAGTTTAATCTCAGTAAACCACAATTTGAAAGCTAGCCTACGTAAATGCTGAGAGCACGAGGAGGTAACCTGTATCTTCCAGCGAAAGGAAGATCTGGCGTCATGGGGTGGAGCCGAGGTATATACCACCCGGGTGGGTGGGAGGAGCCAACTTGAAGACTTCCAGCAGATTTAAAGTGGAAGGGGACAATGCCAAGCAGTGTGGATGAACAACATATCCACGCTCATAGAAAATCTTTATTTCATACAGTAAACATTTAAAATAACAATTGCTAAATTAGTTGGACTGCATGAATTATAGGGAACAAAAACAAACTGAAAAAAAAACTGCAGTACTGTAAAGTGCAAATAATTTAAAAAAGTCCAGCATTGTTTTTTTTTGCTGTTGCACCGTTTACATGCTGCTCGCTGCTTCACAGTACAGAGCAGCATTACTTGGACTGGATCACAGTCCAGTTGTGCCTCAATAGAGAGCATACACTTTTCCAACATCTCTACTGCCTCACCATGTGAAGGTACAAGAATGGGTGCTGCAGTCTTGTCCTCTTCCTTGCTGGACTCGTTTGCTGATCCCTCTGGCTGTGTCACCAATTCAACAATCACATCCATTGATAGCAACGTGTGCCTCTGATCATCCGCGTCACAGGACACCCACTCCTGTACCTCTTGCTCATTCAGATGATCAGGGAAGGCGGATGCTACTGATGACAGCTCAGAGAGATCAGCTGGTGCCTCGAAAGCATCACTGATAGGAGACTGCTGATTGTGCTCCTGTTCATGGATGTTTTTTATGCCCGATTTAGTTCAGGATTTTTGGATGCTCTCTGCTCGCACCAGATACCCAAGCTTTAGCTGCCATATAGACAACATCTTTTAAGTTGATAACCTTCAGAATGCTGCTAACGGGCGAGTTTTCATTGTCAACTGAGAGGACTGTCTGAAGAAGTTTCTTATGGTAGCCCCTTTTAAAAACCTCCAGGACCCCTTGATCACAGGGCTGGAGATTTGAGGACGTGTTTGCAGGCAGGAACATTACCCTGATAGTGCCATCCTGTGTCCGGACTTCGGGAATGTCTGGATGGGCTGGTGAGTTGTCAAGCAGTAAAAATGCTTTGAGAGGAAGTCCTTTGGACCATAGGTAGACTTTTACCTGCGGCACAAACTGATCAGAAAGCCGCTGTTTGAAAATGTGAGCATCCATCCAACTGTTCCTCTGACTCACACTGTACAGGCAGGGTGGCCTTGTTAACGTGTTTAGAATACCTTGGTTCATGGGACTTAACCGATAAGCAGAAGCTTAAGCTTGTGGCCAATGGCACTGACACACCCCAGTATGGTCACATGCTCTTTTGCTTTTGTAGCCCGGGGCATCTTGTTCTAAGCCATGCGCAAGTGCAGTCTGGAAGGCATCTCCAAAACAGACTGGTCTTGTCGGCATTGAAGATCTGCTCTGGAACGAGACCCTCACTGTCAATTGTATCAAGCAGCTTTTCTATGAAGGGGGTGATTTCTTGGCCGGCTGCACTGAGCCTCTCCCCACACAGTTTCAGCTGCCTGATGCCGTGCTTTACAGTTCAGCCATCTTATGGTGGCTACAAATGAGTCAGGGTTGCCAAGTCTGTTGTTGGAATTGCAACACCTTCTCTTTCAGCAAGGGCCCCCATATTGGAGTGCCCTTCTCTCTTTCCTGGCAAAACCATAAATAAGTTGCTGAATCCCGCTGGTCGTCATTACAAGTTGTCATGTTTTTCCTGTCTGACACTCCAGCTACAGATTCCATTTTCATGGCGAAATCCTCAGCTTCTCCTTGGCTGTTTTAATGTCGCTGATGGTAGATTTGCCTACCCCATACTCGCCTGCCAGAACAACAGCCCTTTCTCCATTTTCCAGGTGATCAAGAATTCTGAGCTTTTCAGAAAGGGTGAGAACAACTCTCTTTCATTTCGTGGCCATGATCACAGAGATCAAACAACTAACACTGCCAGCAAAGTTGCCAGATTGGACTTTTAATTGCAGGTAGCACCTGTGCCTCATCTGTGTTAATTGCTTTGAACGAGCGCTAAGCGGGAGATGATCAGTGCGTCAATAAAAATGTACCAAAAAACAGCAGATGTCAATTACTGTGATTTACTGTGGGGGACATAGCAGGCGTTCCTTAGATAGGAAGGTTCGGATCTGAGGAGGTCGGATAAACGGGGTTGAACTGTATATCTGACACTGTTGCTAAGTGTTATTTACTAAGATGTGTCAACTATGACAATTTCTGTATTTCCCTGGCAAGTTGTAACTTTACCAGGTCATTTTATGCCTAGTGTATCTTACCTGGTTATCAAACACAAATAAATAAAGTGCATCACATAGAAATAAATTAGTTGCCGTATTGGTCCTTGTAACAACAGATCCAGAAGCAAATGGTTTGATACTTTTTATATACCAATAAAAGGTATCAAACCATTTGCTTCAGGATCCATTGTGTTTTTTATGATTTGATCCTTTCTGTAACTTGCTTCTTCAGTGTCTTCTGCTGTAATCCCCTGGGTTATACCTGACAACTGGCATGTACCTGTCTAGTGCGCTTACCCGGTCAACAAAAATAATGTAAATAAAATACCTAGAAGTCACTGAAATGTCTGTCCACAAAGATGGGCCTTTCAGACCCTTTTTAAATGCCTCCATCGAGTGAGCAGTTCAGAGATTATTGGGGGGGGGGTGATCCAAATTGACACCACAGCTATCAAAAACGCCCTGTTCCCAGACTGCTTCAGTCTCAACTTCAGAACTGTCTCACTCTCTACCATGTAAACACTACACAATTAAGATGTCTATTTCCTGGTACAACCCAGGAGAATAGAAAAGTAGAACAATAAGGCAAATATCGAACAGTTTTGTGTAAGAGCAGACAGATAAAGCAAGTATTATACAGTATTGTCATAGGAAGTATAGTAAAATACTTCCCTCGACAGAGCAGAGGGGGCAACCCAGGGCGTAAAAAGCCAAGAGGTCTTTAAGGTTGTCAGGATGCAGCCCATGCACGGCTTTGTACCAGGTGCTCTTTAGGACCCACAGACTGTTTTTACTTTTACTGGCTCAGAACACAAAAGAAGATTCAGTCAGCGCACGGAGTCTCAGCCTGCCTGAGACATAGGAAGCCCCATTATTTATTTGCTTTTCAAATTCTTATTCACATAAGGATTTCGAAGCAGTGATAGCTTTCATGCTGCCAGTTTTGCTCATCTTTAAAAATTGCAAAAATGTGAAGAATTATCTCAATCAAGTGGACCCCCCCCCCCCCCAGGAATTATGCCGGTAATGAAGGCTGCGTGCTGGACTAGAACCAGCTGCATCCAAGGAAAATAATGCAAATATTACTGAAAAGACTGCCTTGGAGGACCATTATTAGAAGCTCAGTGTTACTAATGCCAGTCAGAAGACAGCTGGCCCGGACCTGGCAGGGCTCACTCCTATTCTGGCAGAAACCCTTACAGTAGGATTTCAGTTCATATAAACATCCATAAGAATGACACTGGAAGTTAAAATTCTTGCCACGTTTGACCTGTATGATTCATGAGCCGGCATTTAAAAATCTTAATTATCGTCATAGCCAGTTTTAGCCACCAGAAAACCTTGCGGTTGTTGGGAGCCCTGAGCCAGACCCAGATAACCACCTACATTTTTTTTATAATAATTATTCCAGTTGAGATGAGGTCAGCAATAAGGAGCATCACTGGACACTCTGGTTTCTTCTGATACGGTGACATACTGTCATGAAATTACTGGCCAAGGAATGACCCAGTGACTTAGAGGCCAATGAACAAACATGGATTGGATGGGCAGGGGGCCCCCCCAAGGACTAACATTTCTTTTCCCGCTAAAACTTACTGACCTGGGAATTTCAGACGCTGCCCTTCCCTGGTTCAAACATTTCTTGTCCAACTACAGACAGCAGCAAGTCCGCTTTGACCCGTCCTTGTCTGATCCAGCCCCTGTCAATGTTGGTGTCCCTCAGGGCTCCATACTCAGATCATTATTTTTCTCACTCCATGTTAACTCGGTATATCAATGCTTCAGAAACAGTACACTCCTCTTGTATGCCGACGACCTTGTCTTCTATGTGAATGCCAAGTACATTATCAACCTCAGTAGTAAACTGCTGACCTAAGATGTATCCGGAGAGGAGGTGAGGGTGGGGCAGCTGCAAGTTGAGGGGCTAGCTGCATAATCGAGCAGACTCGACAAACCGTGAGGCCTGTTTCTGCTGGCATTTCGTATCTTCGTATGTATGTTCAATTCTGGCTCCTCCAGAACAAGCTAGTAATGAACTCAGCCAATTCTCATGCAATGCTATTTGGCACCCCTAATCGGCTAAAGAATATCCTCGTACTGTTGCTAGTGACTAGCGATAATGGTACCCACCCTCCTTGACACTGTCCCCTCATTCAAATACCTGGGGATGACATTGGACCCTTCCCTGGATTTCTCCCTTCATGTGACCAGTGTCTGCAGAGAAGTGAACGCCAGGCTGGGATTAACGTATCGTGCCAGTCATAGCCACACCTCACCTGCTTGAATGGCTGTAGCCAGGAGCATTTTACTTCCCAAGTTTACCTGCGGTCTTCCCGTCTTCTCGGAAATCTCCCAACACATTCTGCAAAATGGGAAGTGGCTTATAACAATATCTGTTGCTTTGCTCTAGCCAGTAATCGACTAGTCTACCACTGTACCCTATATTCCAAACTTGGATGGCTGTCCCTGCTGGTCAACCAGACCTCTCCCTTGGGGGTGTCATTTACAGTGTTTTAAACAACCACTTCCCCTCATCTCTAGCCTCCTACTTGGTGCCACACAGAAATGCCTACCCCCTTAGGTCCACAGATGTTGACTTGCTTACTACCGCCTAGGCAATGACCAGGCTTGGAGAGGCAGCCTTTGCTGTATCTTCCCCCGAAATTGTGGAATAATATCCCAACTAACATCAAACATTGTGCAACTGCCAGTGCTTTCCGAAATCAGTTCTGATCTTAGCTACTCCAGCTGTATGCACGTTCCTGTCCCTAGGCTTCAAAAAGTACAGTTACGCAACAACTTACCGTAATAGTAGATCTTTGAGAGGAGCTCTTAAAGCAGGCAACACCATTAGGACTGAAGCCGGCAGGCACCAGGACCCCATGGAAAACTTTTAGCTAGCAATCATTAATGGGGGATCGCCCTCTGATGTCCGCCCGCCCCCGACGTCTGCCTATGAAAGGGGCGGTTCCCCAGCTCCACCTCAGTTCTTCCGCCAGAGACTCCAGCACAAAGAGGAAATGGAGAACTAAGAACGTCCCTCTACACTGAGGAAAGTGAGGTATCAGAGATGGAGAAGTCAGCACCAGGGGAATGGAGGGAGGGAAAACAGCGCCTGCTGCAAGAGCTCCTCTTGAAGATCTACTGTTATGGTAAGTTTTTACATAACTGTACTCTTGCAGCAGGCAACACCATTAGGACTGAGTCCGAAGCAGTGAAAGGACTGACCCTGGTCAGCTGAGAGGAGGCAGAGAGCAGAATAAGCCAGTTCTCAAGAGAGGAGACCTTGCAGGACTGCAAGTCCAAAACCTGCCCTTCTCCTAAAGGTAATGTCCAGACTGTAATGGCGAATTAACGTATGGACAGAGCTCCAAGTGGCAGCTGCACAGACATCAGCAGCAGACACATGTCCTGAGAGACGCAAAGGAAGCAGCCACTCCCCAGGTAGAATGGCTTTTAATGGAGCCCAGTAAAGGCTTTTTACATACTTTTTGTGATAGTAAACAATGCAATTTGCTAACCATTTTGACAAACATTGCCTAGAAACAGGAGCCCCAGCTCTGTTATGGGTGAGAGAAACAAACAACTGATTGGACTTTCTAGTGGTCCGGGTCTGATCCAAGTAGCAGCAAAGCACCCAGAGGACATACAGAGCATGAAGTAAGGCTACTACAAAAGAACCCCAGAGCAAATGCACCAGGGCATGAGTTACCCCAGAGGATATTGGCCATACAGTCAGATTTTAAAGAAAACACAAATTGCACATACCCCAATAATGCCAAAGCATCATGGTAAGCTTATGCAAATGCCCATGAATTAGTTTGGAATGCGTCAACTTTGAACAGAATTGCATGGTGCCAGAAGGCCACACCATACAATCAGCAAAGCCTGAGAACAGCAGACACAGACACATGTTTCATCCTCATTTAGACTCGTCAGTGTGCCAAATCTGTATCTCAGCCCAGGGAAAGGAAGCCAGCCACCCTATAGGGGATCTTATTTGTCGGAGTCATGGGCAGCCCAGAGCAGAGAGAGAAGAGAACTACAAAAGAACCCCAGAGCGAATGCACTGGGGCATGGGTTATCCCAGAGGATACTGGCCATACAGCCATATTTTAAAGAAAACACAAACTGCACATATCCCAATAATGCAAACATGGAATTTGATGGCAGAACAGGACCGCTTGACCCACCTAGTCTGCCCATTTCCCTACCTAATGGCTAAGCTGCAGATCCTAGTTAACCAACAGCCTACTTCCTCCTAGCCCCAACTAGAATTGCCTTGTGTCTGTCCCATGGATTTTTTAATTTCCCCCCACTGTTTTTGACTCCACAACCTGACCTCCTCAGGAAGGCTGTTCCATGCATCCACAACCCTCTCTGTAAAAAAATACTTCCTCACATTACCTCTGAGCTGTTCCCCCTCTATCTTCAAATTGTGCCCCCTTGTTCTTGCACATCTTTTTCTAAAAGATGCTACCTGCTTGGACTTTGATAACTCCGTTGAGGTTTCTATCATGTCCCCACCTCTCCTTCCTTTCCTCAAGGGTATCCATTATTAAGCTCCTTTATTCTCTCTTTGTATGTCTTCTGGTGCAGACCCTGCACCATTTTAGTTGCCATCCTCTGGACAGACTCCACTCCGTCTATGTCTCTGCAGAGATGGGGTCTCCAGAACTGCATGCAGTACTCCAGATCAGGTCTCACCAACTGTCTGCAGAGAGGGATAACAACTTCCTGTTTTCTACTGGTGATATACTAACATACTAACATACTATTTGCCAGCAGATTAGGCCTTACGGTCTATCGAGTCTGCTCGAACCTAGATCCTTAGTTGGGTGCCGAGACCCTCCCATCCCTTGTTCTCCAGAAACCCCTATCATCCATCCCCACTCCCCCGGGACAGGCCATCATCTGATACATCCACTTTCTGTGTCTGTCCCACCTCTCTTGAAGCCCTCCACTGTGGATCTCTGAACCAGCTCACCAGGCAGTGCATTCCGAGGGTCCACCACCTCTCGGTGAAAACCTCCTCCTTTTCCCCTCACCCTTCCACCTTCCAACTTCAAACCATGCCCTCTGGTGATACATCCTGCTTTAGTCTAAAGATCCCTCCATGTTTACCCTATTTATTCCCTTGAGGTACTTGAAGACCTCAATCATGTCCCCCTGTCTCTCCTCTCCTCCAATGAAAACAGGCAGAGCTCCTCAAGTCTGTCCTCATAAGTCAAATCTCTAGCCCTCGTGAACATCTTTGTTGCCTCCTCTGTACCCTCTCCAGGAGCTGTATGTCCCTCTTCAAGTGTGGTCGCCAGTACTGTACACAGTACTCAAGGTGTGGTCTAACCAGTCCATTGTACAGCGGCAGAATCACTTCCTTGCTCCTAGAGGTGATCCCCCTTACGATGCATCCCAACATCCTGTTTGCCTTGCTAGCTGCTCTCCTGCACTGCTCAGAGTTATTCATACATGTATCCACCATGACCCCTAGGTCTTTATCCCCTATTGAGGCCTCCAGCGCCTCCCCTCCCAGGGTGTACCTGTGTTTAGGGTTTCCCCGACCAAGATGCAACACCTTGCACTTGGTGATATATCTCTTCCTGTGTATCACAGTATCCCTCCAGCCCTCCTAACTGCCTTCTCACATTGCTTGCCACCTTTAGGTCATCTGACATAACTACCCCCAGGTCTCTTTCCATTTTTGTTGTTGTCAGTATCTCACCCCCACTGTGTACTCTCCCCATGGGTTTCTGTTTCCCAGGTGCATTACTTTGTACTTTTTTGCGTTGAATCTAAGCTGCCATACATTTGACCATTCCTCCAACCTTGCCAAGTCCCTTCTCATCCTTTCCACTCCACCTTGTGTATCAACCCTGTTGCAGATCTTTGGGTCATCTGCAAAAAGACATATTTTTCCTTCCAGTCCCTCTGCAATGTCACTTATAAAGACATTAAAAAGGACTGGACCCAGTACTGAACCCTGCAGTGCCCCTCTAGTAACCCCCCTTTCTTCAGTGTGGACTCTGTTTACTATTACCCTCTGCGTCCTGTTGTCCAGCCAATGTTTTACCCAGGATACCACCTTGGGACCCACTCCCAGACTGGCTAATTTGTTTATTAATCTTTTGTGTTGGACTGTGTCAAATGCCTTGCTAAAGTCTAGGCAGGCCATGTCCACAGCCCCTCCCTGGTCTACTATTTTGGTCAAGCAGTTAAAGAAATTGATTAGATTCGTCTGACATGACCTTCCCGCTGTGAATCCATGCTGCCTTGGGTCCTGTGCCCCACTGGCCCCTAAGTACTTGACAATTCTTTCCTTCAGAAGTGATTCCATCATTTTCCCCTACCACTGAGGTCAAACTGACAGGGCTGTAGTTTCCTGCCTCTGTCTTGCTCCCACTTTTGTGAAGGGGAATCACATCCGCCCTCCTCCAGTCCTCGGGTACCACCCCATCCTCCCATGATTTCTTAAAAAGGGTAGTCAGTGGTGTTACTAGTTCTCACCTTAGTTCTTTTAGCCTTAGTTCTTCCAGCAAACCCGCTCTGATTAGCCAGGACTTTCCCCCTGCTTTTGCCACCTGGTACTTTTTACAAATAGATTTTAGATAGAGCTATTTCAAGCGTCTAATGGAAGTTTTTCAACTGTATTAGCCGGATTGTAATTTCTACTACTGTTTTAAAGTGCTTACAGCTCTTCTGTTTCCTTGCTCCTGCACCCACCCCCCCATCCAAGCACTCTGCCTTGGCACCGAAAAGTCTAACTCTCTTTTGTCTTGCTAAACTGCTCAATCTAAACTTATCCTACCGCTATGCTATTTAAACCCTGCTATTTTTTCTTCTCTCCAGCTGCCTGCCCTTGAACAGGGCTGCTTCAGCTCCCCCACGATCGGCCGGCACCCAGCCAGCCACCGACCGAGACCAGGATGCCCGCCTGCAGCTCCTTGGAAGGTACGGCGACAGCGCAGCCAATCGGAACACGGGCGCTTACAGCAAACCCGCTCTGACAGGCCAGGACTTTTCCCCTGCTTCTGCCACCTGGCGCTTTTTACAAATAGATTTTAGACAGAAATAAGCACATTTCAAGTGTCTAATATAAGTTTTTTTTTTTTTTTTTAAGTGGCTAGTTTTCCATTAGCAGGTTATACAGACCTGCCACTAGAGAAGTCGGTAAGGAGAGTCAGGGGGATACTGGGATGCATAGGAAGGGGCATCACAAGTAGAAAAAGGGAAGTGGTTATCCCTCTATACAGACAGTTGGTGAGACCCCATCTGGAGTACTGTGTGCAGTTTTGGAGACCTCATGTATGCAAGGACATAGACAGGATGGAAGCAGTCCGGAGGAGGGCAACTAAAATGGTACAGGGTCTGCAGCAGAAACCATATGAAGAGAGACTGAGAGAGCTTAATATGTATACCCTTGATGAAAGGAGGGACGGAGGGGACGTGATAGAAACTTTCAAGTACCTCAAGGGAATCAACAAAGTCCAGGAAGGTAGCATCTTTCAGAAAAAGAGATGTGTAAGAACAAGGGGGCACAATTTAAAGAGGGGGGGGACGGCTTGGGGTAATGAGAGGAATTTTTTTTTTCCCGGAGAGAGTGGTGGATACATGGAACCGCCTTCCTGGGGAGGTCGCTGGGTCTAAAACAGTGGGGGAATTCAAACATGCATGGGACAGACATAAGGCAACTATAGTGGGGGGTTGCAGGAAGTAGGCTGTTGATTAACTAGAATCTGCAGTTTATCCAGTAGGTAGGGAAATGGGCAGACTGGGTGGGCCAAGTGGTCCTTATCTGCCATCAAAGTCTATGTTTCTACATACAGGGATTCTTCTTCTTTCATGTGAAAAAAAGACTACCCTCTGAAAGACACAGTTGCTTTACTTGCTATATACCTTCCTTCCCACCCTCGAGATCCTCTCGAACCGGGTAAGACTTCCCTGAACCACGGGACTGCTGAGAGCCAAGTCATTGGCCCCACGGTATCTGTACCACACCCTGCTTGGACGCACTCTTGCCTCCTGCTCGGTGATTGGCTCTTGAGCCAGCAAAACTTTGCTCTGCTCGCTGCTGTGCCCATTCATTTCACTGCAAATGGCTGATATTTTACACCCACCCCCTCCCCGACCTAAACTTTATAGACCTTCCTCCACGCCCCTGGTAGCTCCGCCCCCACTCATGCTTCATTGGGTACCTGTTTTGGGACTCCCCATCTTTAGTCGCCACCTCCCACTCCCTGGCTGCCTGGCCTTCCTGGCTGTATCCTCACTTCCCACTGATCCAGCTACTGCACCTTCCGCCCCTTCTCCTAGCCCTGCTAGCCTGTCTTAACCCCCTCCCTCTGCCTACCCTGAATCCTACCTTAATCACGCGCCTCCATCGTTCTCTACCCCATATTCTATTTCTTCTTGCCCATCTTCCTCTCCTACTGCACGCCCCAAAAGCCTGCTTTCCCTCCTTCCCTCCCCCACAGCTTCCACATTCCTACATCCTTCCTCCACATAGGCATGCTGCACACTGATCACTGCCCCTTGCCCACGGTCCATCCTACTGCCATGAAACTGTCCTACACCCACACTGGTCCTAGCCCTCCACTCTGGTCCCCCCTGTCTACGCTTCCCCTCACCCACTATCGTCGATGCTCAGCAATTTCTCGAGATGCTAGCAGGCGAAAGCATTCCCTTAAAGAAATACGCTGCAGCTGCCTGATGCTAGTCCTCCTCCTCCTCCTAATGCTGTCAGGCAACTTGCACCCAAACCCTGGCCCATTCTGCTCTAAAGCCACTAATCTGAGCAAGCCTTCGTGTGCCCTCTCATTCATATCAATCAACATCTGCAGCCTCCTTCCTAAAATGGATGCCCTACAGGTCTTCACCAGCCAACACTGCCCTGACATCCTGGCAGTTGTCGAAACCTGGCTCACGCCATCAGTACCGGACCATGCAATCAGCCTTCCTGGCTACAACATCTTTAGGCTGGATCGCCTCTACAAAAGAGGTGGGGGCTGCGCTCTCTACCTAAAAGACTCCATACAGGGACACCACATCATTACCTCACTCCAACCCACAACTGCTCAGATACTGCCAGTGAGAATCCTCCTTGGAGCCCAAAACAAAACTCTCACTGTTGCCACCATCTACATCCCTCCCAAAGAACAGGGAACTGGTCTAACAGCTGTTCTTGACTTTGTAAAGTCACTCCCACCAGACACCGAATCCATCCTCCTAGGTGACTTCAACATCAACTGGCCTGCAGCCGATGCTGGTGCACACAGGGATACCGTTGCTGCTGCGAACCTCACACAAATGGTTGACTCACCAACCAGGAAAAATTACAGGACCAGCACCAGCACACTCTTGGACTGGACCCTTACCAGTCACCCATCGCAGATATCTAACACTAATGTCCTCCCTGACTCTCTCAGCGCCCATTCCCCTGTTAGCTGCACCTGGTCAAATAAATTCATCAAACAACCGCCAAAAACTATCACCAGCAGGGTTCTACTCTGTGGTCACCTTCCTCGATTCAAACCCCACCTCCTCCATCAAGACTGGTCCACTATCTTCAATGCAACCAACGTAAACACTGCCCTTGACCACTTCATAAACATCTTCACTGTGGCCTGTGACATGTATGCTCCTATTAAGAAACACAAAGTCAAATCACTCAGTAACTCTTGGCTCACAGGTGACCTCCTCAGGATGCTAAACACAAGAGACCACCTATGGGAGCTGGCCAGAAACTCTGGAAGGCAAAACGACATCCAAAACTACAAACATGCCCGCAATGACTGCACCAAAACCATCCGGCAAACGAAGTGTGCCTACTATAAACATGCCCTCACAAACTGCTGGGGCAATGGTCGGAAATTCTGGAAGAACATAAAGGAACTCACCAGGAATCCACCCAAAACGCCCCCATCAATACTCAACACCAGCGGAACCACAACCCTCAACCCAAAAACCATTGAGGATACCTTTAACAAAGCCTTTACCAACCTCAGCGCTGTCTACCCCAGGACTACTTCAAAGATGGTGAAGCCCCTCAGTCCGCTATGAACACTACTCCCACCAGCTCCCCCCCGCTTCTACTTCAAAGCAGTCAAGGTTCACCAAGTACGTAACTATGTTACTAAAGCCCTTGATAAATCAAGATTCAGTAATGACTCCCTCGATTTCAAAATCCTGTCTCTAACACTTGACGAAGTGCTTAGTCCTCTGACCAGAATTTTCAACCTCTCCCTCAGCCTTAGCCAGTTCCCGGACAGACGGAAATCTGCCACTGTCACCCCAATCCATAAAAGTGGTGACAAAACTGCACACGATAACTACAGACCTATCTCCCTACTACCCCCACTCTCCAAGGCACTAGAACGCATTGTCTCGGACCAGCTCACAGAATACCTGGATACGTACAACATCCTATGCAAGCAACAACAGGGTTCCGCAAAGGTCACAGCACCTCCACAGCCCTACTTGAATTCACCGGCGCAATCCACAACGCACTTGACTCCGGTGAACTACTAGGCTCAATCTACATTGACTTAACTAAAGCCTTCGACACCGTCAATCACCACCCCCTGCTTGTCCAGCTTCAGAACACTGGGTGGTCAACCGACTCCATTGGCTGGTTTAAGAGCTACCTTGAAGAATGGTCCCAAACAGTAAGAATCGCTGATACACTCTCGGACCACAGACTGGTTCGCTCGGGAGTCCTCCAGGACTCCATTCTGGGACCCCTCCTCTTCAGCCTATTCTTAAACCCACTACTGGACAGCTGCCCAGAACAAATAACTCTCTACGCCGACGATGCTGTGATCCTCACCTCGGACCCTGATCTAACCCAATTACAAAATAAACTTCAGCGGGCCTTCTCCTCCATCGAATCCTGGTTCTTAAATCATAAACTGCTTCTCAATCAGAAAAAAAACAAGTCTATGGTCTTCTGCAGCCCCCACAACAAAAACAAATAACTCCACCTCTCCATTGCAACTGAACAAGGAGCCATCCTAGAGCAAACACAATCGTTCAAGTACCTCGGCATCACCCTTGATCCCCACCTCTCATACGCTGGCCATATCAGCAATGTTGCAAAGTCTGCCAATGCGAGGTTAGGCATATTATTCCGGCACAGGAAGCACCTAACCCCAGAAGCACTGTCAGTGGCCGTCCAAAGCTCCATCGTCAGCATCAAAGACTATGGTCTTATCATATATGGGTTTGTAACTACCACTGCTCTCAAACGTATCGTGACCTCCCTGAATAAGGCCTGTCGTCTCATCACTGGCTCACATCGCCGTACCCACACATGTGACCTTTATTCCCAATCTGGATGGCTTCAACTGGACAAACGCATAAAATACCAAACCTGCATCACGGCCAAGAAAACTATAATGGGGCTTGCCCCACCTGGTGTCTGTGCCCTCCTTAAGCCTAGACATAGGAACATCACTACAAGGAGATACTACATATCCCACAATGTCGCACGACCCAAGGACAAAGATCATTCGCCTATCGGGCATCCAACTGGCTCAACTCTCTTGGCAGCGAAATAGCGACCGCTCCAACGCTCGGCCTCTTCAAGTCCAAGCTGCGCCTCTCACTGCTTGTATCCTGCGATTGCCCATCTTAACATTTCCACCATTCCAGCTGCACATGCCCCAGCACCCAGCACTTACAATCAGTCTTTGCACCCCTAGCACCTTATCTGTCTATTCCCCGACAAGGCCCCTGGCTGCACTGTCTCCCACCCTCACCCACCTCCCCCGCATCTCCACTCCTGCCCCCACCCCCAACCACCTCCTGTACTCCCCTTACCCTGCACCTCCTTCCCCCTCATCTCCTACCCTCACTTCCGCCTCCACCCACCCCCTTCCCTTGTCTTGCCCATAGCTCAAGTCTTTGTACTGGTTATTACATATCTGTAGTTAATGACTATATGTTTGTAACTAAAAATGATGACTGTTGCACACGCTGACGTGGAACCTTTGTAAAAGAGCCTCGGCTCAAAGGTATTGTAATCCTAGATTGAAATAAATAAAATAAAATAAATAGAATTCTGGGGTGAATCCCATCAGGCCCCATTGATCTGTCCACCTTCAGTTTTAGGAGTTTTTTCAGAACCCTTTCTTCTGTGAAAGGACTGATATCGACCCCCCTATCCAGAGTGTTTAAAGTGACTGGATTAGGTACCTCCCCTTCCTCTTCCTTTGTGAATACTGAGCAGAAGTATTCGTTCAGTATCCCTGCTTTTTCACTGTCCCTCTCTACCCACCCAATCTCCTCTTTATTCAGCCTCAGTATCCCTCCATTTGTCTTTCTTCGCTCCCTAATGTACCTATAAAAGGTTTTATCCCCTGTCTTAACTGAGTTGGCTATCTTTTTCTCGGTTTGGGCCTTTGCTATTCTGACTGCCTTCCCCGCTTCCTTCTGCTTTAACTGGTACAGTTCTCTGTCTTGCTCCTTCTGTGTTTCCTTATACTTCCTGAATGCTATCTTTTTCTCCCTAACCTTTCACGCCACCTCTTTTGTGAACCATAGTGTTTTTTTCTTTCGTCTTGATTTGTTTATTTGCTTCACACGAAGGCTTGTTGCCTCTGTGATGGCAGTTTTGATTTTTCCCATTGCTGCTCCACCCCTCCTTCTTGCCTGTTTGCTAGTGTCTTTCTGAGGCACTCTCCCATTTTTGACAAAATCAGCCCTCCTGAAGTCCAGTACCTTCACTTTTGTATGGCTTGACTCTACAGCCAAGTTTATCATGAACCACACTGTTTGGTGGTCACTTGTTCCCAGATGGCTACCCACTTCTAGATCTGAGATCCTCTCTCCGTCCCCATTTGACAATACCAGGCTTAAGATTGCTCCCTCCCGAGTGGGTTCCAACACTAGCTGTCTGAGGCATGCCCCCTGTACGGCATCAAGAATGGCCTTGCTTTTGGATGTGGCTGCAGCAAAGGTGCTTCAGTTAACATCTGGCATATTCAGGTCTCCCCAACAGCAATATCTCCCCTTTCTCTGCCATCCTAAGGATGCCTTCTATCATTTCCTTGTCCATTTCCTCCCCCTGAGACGGGGGTCTGTATACAACCTCTGTGAGGATTGTGGTGCCATTTCCAGTCTCCAGGGTGACCCACAGTACCTCCCCTCCTCCCTGTTTACCCTTTCTTTCCGTTGCTTTGATCCTTTCCCTTACATAGAGAACTACTCCTCCTCCTCTTCTACCCTCCCTGTCCCTCCTGTAGAATTTGTACCCTGGTATGTTGACAGCTCAGTCATGGTTCTCTGTGTACCAGGTTTCTGTGACTGACACGATATCCAGGCATCCCTCTGCCATCAAGGCCACCAGTTCAGGGAACTTGTTGCCTAGACTACAGGCATTGGTACTCATTACCCTCCATTTTGTGATGGCCTTACCCCTTTTTACATTGTGGTAGGCTTATGTAAATGCCCATGAATTAGTTTGGTCTGGCCTCCCCTTGATTGGAATACTCTGCGAAATAGACAGGTACTGTAGGTGGATATGTTGATTCAGTGTAAACTCTGACACCACCTTGGGCAAAAACTTAGGATTAGTCTACAAGGACACCCTATCCTTCTGGAAATCCAAATAAGGCTCTTTACACATCAGAGCCAGAGCTCAGAAATCCTTCGAGCAGAAGTAATAGCAACTAAAAACAATGTTTTCCACAACAGAAAGCGGAGGTCGCAGCTTGCGGCAGGTTCAAAGAGAGACATGGTAAGCTTTTCTAAAATAAACAAAAGATCCCAGGGAGGGACAGGGTCCCTGATGGGAGGCTTGAGATGCAATATGCCCCGCAAAAAGGTGCAGGAAAGATTCAGCTGGAAAATAGTCTTGCCTTCCATAGGCGCATGGTATGCAGAGAGTGCAGATACAGTAAGTGCACCTTAATAGAACAGTAACCTAGACCAGAGTCTGACGGGGAAAGGAGGTACACTTGAACTATATTCACCGGACAGGTGAAGGGATCTAAGTGGCGAGCAGTGGCCCAGATATAGAACCGCTTCCACTTCAAAGCATAAGTGGCTCTAGTGGAGGGCTTTCTGGCTGCCTCTAGGACATCTGCCACCCGTGGAGAAACCTCAAATTGGGCAACGGCTAAGTCTGCAGGAGCCATGCATGGAGATGCAGAGACTTGAGGTCCAGGTGGACCAGAGTGCCCTGCTCCTGGGAGAGCAAGTCTGAGCACTGGGGCAGAGGGATCAGAAGTTCCACTGCTAACTGCTGGAGGAGCAGAAACCATATCTGGCATGGCGAGTAAGGGGCTATCAGAATCATCTCTGCTCCTTCTGACTGCAACTTAAGAAGAACTCTGCAGTAATGGAAAGAAGGGAAGGCATACAGAAACTTCCCTGTCCAAGAGAGGGGCAACGCATCTCACCAGAAAACACCAGGCTCTGGATCTAGCAAGCAGAAACTGGGCAGTTTTGCAATGAATGGGGACACAAAGGGATCCAGCTCTGGCCAGCCCCATCTGTCAAAGAGGTCTTCGTCCACGGAGGGAAGAAGTTCCCATTCATGTGCCTTGGACCAAGATGGGCTTAAGCTGTTGGCCAAGGTATTCTGAACTCCTGGAACATGCACAGTGGTCAGGACCAGGTGATGCTCTATGGCCCAATACCAGACTCTCAAGGCCTCCCTGCAGAGGGGGTAAGAGTTTGTTCCCCCTTGCTTGTTTATGTAACAGACCACTGACATATTGTCCATCTGGCTCAAAAGATGGCCTGGGAGCAGATTTGTCTGGAAGCTCTGCAAGTCACAAAGGATTGCCGGCATCTCCAAAACATTGATATGGAGATGCTGCTCCTGTGGGGACCAAGTCCTCTGAGACTGACAGTCTGACAGATGGGCACCCCAGCCCCACACATCCCTGGTCAGGATTTAACGAGGTGACTCTGTCCAGAAGTGGACCCTCTTGGAGAAGTTGGAGGGGTTCAACCACCATGTTAGAGTCTGTCGCACTGAGTTGGAGACCAACACCTGTTGCTCCAAGTTATCCGTGCGCTGATCCTATTGGACTTGAAGGTTCCACTGAGCTACCCTCATATGGAGGCGTGCCAAGGAAACTGTAGCAATGGACGCTGCCATGTGTCCCAGTAGTCTGAGCAATGATCTGGCCAGGACCTGTCAAGACAATGAGACCAGTCGAGCTTGTGCGTGAAGGCATTCTGCACTGATTGGGGGCAGAAAGGCTTTGCCTTGGGCAGTGTCCAGGATTGCCCTGATGTATTGAAGCCTCTGGCTCGGCCAAGGGGAGGTTCTGGGGAGATTGAGGGTGATTCCCAGATCCTGGAACAAAGATAAAGTTGCTTCAATAGTTCTGAACAACTGCTCCTGGGTGGGAGCTGTCAATAGTCAATCATCCAGGTAAGGGAAGATATAATGGCCGTTCCTCCATAAGGCTGCAGCTACTACTGCGAGGCACTTTGTAAAGACTCATGGGGCCAACAACAGGCCAAAGGGCAGGGCCCGAAACTGGTAGTGGTCTCCTTTAGTGGAAGTGGAGGAACCTTTTGTGGTGTGGGAACACCAAGATGTGAAGATAAACGTCCTGTATGTCTAGAGAACAAATCCAGTCCCTTTGATGAAGTGAGGAAGAAGGCAGAGTGCAAGTAAAGTGACCATCCTCCCTCTTGTATTCTATATACTGATTCAGGTTGCTGAGGTCGAGGATGGGACACAGGTCTCTGGTTTCCTTCGGGACCAGAAATAATTGAGAATAGAATCCCTTCATCCATTGCACTGGTGGGATGGGTGCTACTGCCTGTTTTTGCAGAAGCACTTGGATCTCCTCTTGGATAAGGGCGAGATGGGCCCATGGGTAGTGGGAGGGCAATGCTGGGTTGTCTGGGGCCATCTCCGAGAACTCTAAAGTATGCCCTTTTTCCCCTAGTTGAAGAACCCACTGGTCTGCGGTTATCTTGTGCCAACCTTCTCGAGCGCAAGAAGAAACCCCCCACCGCCTCCCCCAGAGCTTCAGCCAGAGGAGGGGGGGTCAGGTAGGAAGTCATGCTGAGGACCCTGGTACAGGCAAAGTGGCCTGGAAGGTTCTAGAAGTTCTGAGGGCTGAACCTCCTGTGGCTTGAGTAGATGCTTTTCGTTTAAAGGCACCCCTGGGTTGTTGGCCGCTGGGCTGCTGCTTGGCAAGGCGATGAAAGGGCCACTTCTGGGAAGATCTAGGCTGGGATTGGTATAAGGTTTGTTCCGAGCGCAATGCCTTGCCTGACTCTTAAAGACAAGTAATGATATTCTGTGAATCCTCGCCAAAAAGAACAGGACCCCTGAAGGGTCGTTCAAGATCTTGGATTGCACAGGGCAAACTCTGAAACCCTGAGTTAGGAGTAACGTTGGAGGCAAACTCCTGTAGCCGCAGCTCTACGTGTGGAATCCACAGAGTCATAGGCAGCAATGAGAATGTGGGACCCAAAGTCCGAGCTTGACTTCAGAAAGTACAATAGTTCAGACCTGCCCGGAGTATCTGGCTGAGCTTGAGCCACCTCTAAGGCCTTCCCCCACTGAGCATTCTGGTACTGGACCATGTGGGCCAGGAAGTTCAGTGAAAGGACGGTGCATGTGGCAGATGCATAGACCTTCTTAGCAAAGTAGTCTATCTGTCTGGAGTCTTTGTCAGGAGGCTGAGTGCTCAGGCGCATGAGGCACTGAGAGTGATCATGGGCAGCTTAATTATTACTGAATCTGCCTCTGGGTGTTCCCCATAAAAAGGCTCCGCTCATGGAGCATTATACAGGCGATCTGCCTTCTTGGAGGTTGCCAAAGTAGAGGAAGGAGGTTTCCAAGCAGCTGTGTTGACATCTTTGAAAGATTCAATAAGAGGAGGAACAACCAAGGGCAGTGACTCCTTAACACTACTCTGGGCAGGTCTGAACTATTGTACTTTCTGAAGTCAAGCTCGGACGTTGGGTCCCACATTCTCCATGCTGCCTATGACTCTGTGAAGCTTGTACAGGCCACTTTTCTCCCCCTACTCGACTATGGCGATGTAATCTATTCCTCCACCACTCTTGCAAATCTAAGTAAACTGGACATCCTTTATCACCGTGCGTTACGGTTCATTACCAACTCCCCTTACCGTTCGCACCACTGTGACTTATATGCAGCTGTTGGTTGGACATCCCTTACTACTAAACGCCCGCTCCATGCTGGGCTATGGACTCAAACTGCTCCTGCAGAAATTGCCAAGCTATTCTCTTCCCTATTAGTATCTCACATAGTGCATACTGTTAAGAAAATCTGACTTTATTATGCTTGACATACCAAGGACGCGACTTCCTTTGTAAACGTGGTATTGCATATGCCCTTCCTCTCCATTTGGAACCATTACAAACCGTACTTGAAACTAACTAGCACAGTTTCAATAAACTTTACAAATCGCTAAGTTCAGCCAAAATAAAAGACACCTGTAACTGTCATTAAGTCTTTTCCTTCCCCATGTGTGCCATATTTATCCACTGGTAAGGTATAATTGATTTGTCATATTAACTGCTTTCCCTTCCCCTTCTACTCCTGGCTTTATCTTTGCTTACGCTCCACTGCTACGCTATCAAATCTCTCCTTCCTCCCATATCAGTTGTAGACTGTTGTTTGTCCTAGCTGCCAAAATACTGTAACATAGAAACATAGAAACATAGACTTTGACGGCAGATAAGGACCGCTAGGCCCATCTAGTCTGCCCATTTCCCTACCTACAGGATAGGCCGCAGATCCTATTTAACCAACAGCCTATATCTTCCTGCTCCCCACAAGAATTGCCTTATGTCTGTCCCATGCATTCTTGAATTCTCCCACAGTTTTAGACCCCACAACTTCCTCAGGAAGGCTGTTTCATGCACCCACTACCCTCTCTGTGAAATAATACTTCCTCACATTGCCCCTGAACCGCCTCCTTCTATCTTTTAAATTGTGTCCCTTGTTCTTGCAAGTCTCTTTTTCTGAAAGATGCTACCTCTTGGACTTTGTTGATTCCCTTGAGATACTTGAAAGTTTCTATCATGTCCCCCTCTCCCTTCTTTCCTCAAGGGTATACATATTAAGCTCCTTTAGTCTCTCCTCATACGGCTTCTCTTGCAGACCCTGCACCATTTTAGTTGCCCTCCTCTGGACTGCCTCTATCCTGTCTATGTCCTTGCAGAGATGGGGTCTCCAGAACTGGACACAGTATTCCAGATGGGGTCTCACCAACTGTCTGTACAGAGGGATAACAACTTCCTGTTTTCTGCTGCTGATGCCTCTCCCTATACATCCCAGTATACCCCCGGCCCTCCCTACTGCCTTCTCACATTGCTTGCTAACCTTAAGGTCATCTGATATGATTACTCCCGGGTCCCTTTCCTGTTTTGTTGTTGTTACTACCTCCCCACCCATTGTGTATTCTTCCCCTGGGTTCTTGTTTCCCAGGTGCATTATTTTGCACTTTTTTGCATTGAATCCTAGCTGCCATACGTCTGACCATTCCTCCAACCTTGCCAAGTCCCTTTTCATCCTTTCCACGCCTCCTTGTGTATCAACCCTGTTGCAGATCTTTGTGTCATCTGCAAAAGGCATACTTTTCCTTCCAGTCCTCTGCAATGCCACTGATGAAGACATTAAAAGGACTGACCCAATACTGAACCTCATGTACCCCACTTAGTAACCGCCTCTTTCTTCAGAGCGGACTCCATTTACAATTACCTTCTGTGTCCTGTTGTCCAGCCAATGTTTTACCCAGGCTACCACCCTGGGACCCACTCCCAGGCTGGTTAATTTGACTATTAATCTTTGTGTGGACTGTGTCAAATGCCTTGCTAAAGTCTAGGTAGGCCATGTCCACAGCCCCTCCCTGGTCTACTACTTTGGTCACCCAGTCAAAGAAATCTATTAGATTCGTCTGACATGACCTTCCCGCTGTGAACCCATGCTGCCTTGGATCCTGTACTCCACTGACCTCTAGGTACTCAACTATTCTTTCCTTCAGAAGTGACTCCATCACTTTCCCTACCACAGAGGTCAGACTGACAGGTCTGTAGTTTCCTGCCTCTGTCTTGGTCCCACTTTTGTGAAGGGGAATCACATCCGCCTTCCTCCAGTCCTCAGGTACCACACCATCCTCCAATGATTTATTAAAAAGAGTAGCCAGTGGTTTCACTAGTTCCTTCCTTAATTCTTTTAGAATTCTGGGGTGAATTCCATCAGGACCCATTGCTTTGTCCACCTTCAGTTTTAGGAGTTCTTGCAGAACCCTTTCTTCTGTGAAAGGACTGGGATCGATCCTCCTATCAAGAGTGCTTCTGTTAATTGGATTAGGCACTTCCCTCCCTCTTTGTGAATACTGAGCAGAAATATTCGCTCAGTATTCCTGCTTTTTCACTGTCCCCTGCCCACCCACCGCTTATTCTATTCAGCCTCACTATCCCTCCCTTTGTCTTTCTAAGCCACTGATGTACCTATAAGTTTCATCCCCTTCTTAACTGAGTTGGCTATCTTTTCCTCAGTTTGGGCCTTGCTATTCTGACTTCCTCCCTGCTTCTTTCTGCCTTAACTGGTACAGCTTCTGTCCTGTTCCTTCTGTGTTTCCTTATACTCTGGAATGCTATATTTTTTTCCTGACTTTCACAGCCACCTCTCTTGAGAACCATAGTGGCTTTTTTTTTCATTTGATTTGTTTATTTGCTTCACACAAAGGCTTGTTGCCTCTGTGATGGCAGTTTTGATAATTCCCCATTGTTGCTCCACACCTCCTTCTAGCCTGTTTGCTAGTGCTTTTCTGAGGCACTCTCCCATCTTGCCAAAGTCAGCCCTCCTAAAGTCCAGTACCCTCACCTTTGTATGGCTTGACTCTGTAGCTGAGTTTAACGTGAACCACACTGTTTGATGGTCACTTGTCTCCAGATGGCAACCCACTTCTAGATCTGAGATCCTCTCACTGCCCCCGCTTGAGAGCTGAGGTCTAAGATTGCTCCCTCACGAGTGGGTTCGAAACTAGCTGTCTAATGCCTGCCACCTGTAGGGCTCAAGAATGGCCCTGCTCTTGGATGTCGCTGCAGCAAATGTGCTCCAGTTAACATCTGGCATATTCAGGTCTCCCATCAACAGTATCTCCCTTTCTCTGCCATTCTAGAATGCCTTCCATCATATCCTTGTCCATTCCTTCCCCTGACATGGGGTCTGTACACAACCCTGTGCGGATTGTGGTGCCTTTTCCAGTCTCCAAGGTGACCCACAGTGCCTCCTCTCTTCCTGTTTACTCTTTTGTTCAGTTGCTTTTATCCCTTCCTTTACAGAGAGCTACTCCTCCCTCTTCTCCCTGCCTGTCTCTCCTGTAGGTTATGTACCCTGGTATGTTAACATCCCAGTCATGGTTCTCTGTGTACCATGTTTCTGTGACTGCTACGATATCCAGGCATCCTCTTCCATTAAGGCCACCAGCTCAGGGAGCTTGTTGCCCAGACTATGGGCATTGGTACTCATTACCCTCCATTTCCTGATGGCCTTACCCCCTTTGCTCCATCCCTGTCCTTCTTGCCTTTGTCACTTTCTCCATTTACCCTGCCCTTCTCCTCTCGACACCTCCATGCTGGTGTTTGCCACACTTACTACCGTGATTGTTTGGGGGTGGGGATTTTCCTGCTCCTTTCCAGTGCCTCTCCTTGGCTAGTTTAAAAGCTTGCCAATGAAGCATTTAAACCTATCACCTAGGATCCTGGTTCCCTCCCGGACAGATGCAGCCCATCATGCCAGTATAGGCTTGCATCACTCCAGGTGGACCCCAGTCCCCAATGAAGCCAAATCCTGAGCTCCACACCAGTTTTTCAACCACTGATTGAATCCCATGGCACGGAACACCCTAGCTCTCCTATGCCACAGATGGGCAGCACCTCCCAGGTTGCCACTGCATGCTACTTCACCAAGGCCCTCCCCAATTCCACAAACTCTTCCTGCACTTCTCTAATCCCTTTCTTAGCCAGGTCATTTGTCCCTAAGTGACAATGACATCCAGCTCCCTCCCTGTGAGCTGCTCCGCGGCAATCCTGAGGATTCGCCTCCTGTCCCTCTAAGCCATGGCGCCAGGCAGGCACCTTACCTCCTCTCCCTTCCTTGCCCAGTTCTACCTTCCTAACAATGGAGTCCCCACCAGGAGTTGTTTCCTTCCCTGCAGGGTCCCCTGCCACCCTCCTGTGGGTCTCCTTGTGGAGGTTCCAACATCCTCCTTGGTCTCCACTGTAGGTGCCTCCATAGAGAACCACACTTTGCCAGAATGGCATAGGAATTGTGGAGAGGTACAACTGGAGGGATGTGCCTCTGTTCCACCACCCTCACCCTCCCTGAGCCCACTGTGGTCCAACCGCTCCTCTTCTTGGCAACCTCTGAGGCAACGGCAGTGGCACTGGTGGTCCCTGGATGGAAGAGGAGGTCCCAAACAATCCTGGCCACTCCAGCCTGGAGATGAGCAACCTCCTCCCTCAGCCCAGAGAGGTGCCTGCAGATGGGACAACACTGCATCCTCCAGAACATCTCCCGAAGACTGCTGCTCCACAGCCACTGCACTGCACCACTCCAATCATGTCTTGTTTCTGGCCCCTTAACTGTTTTCAATCCTTACTCTTTCCTCTGTTTTTTTTCTCTCTCCTTACTTTCTGCCTGTGTGCCCTTTAAGCTCCTGATTGTCCTGTTCTGAGACAAGAATATCCTATATTTCTCAGTAGACCGCCATTTGTTCAGAGGCAGACCTCCAGCAGCTAGAGGGGGCCGGAGAGCTACTCTTGCCCTTCTAGGATGGTGGGTCCTGGTGGTTCTGTGATCACTCACTTCCTGGCCCTAAACAGGAAGTTCCTGTTGTCAGTCAAATCCTGTGCCTATAAAAATAGAACTAGCTTTGGGTGGTGGGGTGGAGGGACGGAAGGAGGGCAATATAGTCCCAGTAGAGAAGTTCAGTCACACAGCAGTCCTTTCTCCTGGAGTGTTCTGCCAAGCTATTAGCAGAATCTTTCTAAGGCAGTCTTTAAATGTAGCTTCCTTCTAGCTAAGCTACCCCCTACTTACCAGATCTTTCTACAAGTAATTTAAACCTCACAACAGTTAAGTCCTTTCAGTCACCTGAGATTTACACCTAGATGACTTTTCAGTTACCCATTCAGTTCAGTTAACCCAAACACACACTTTTTTTGTTTTGTTTTGTATGTTAGTTTTTTTACCCTAAATTAAAGGTCTAAATACAAAAGTTCTTCTACTTTAGTCCCAGCAGAGAAGTTCAGTCACACAGCAGTCCTTTCTCCTGGAGTGTTCTGCCAAGCTATTTTTGATTTTGTATATTTGATTTGATTTGATTAAATCAAATCACACCAGTCATCATGTTTCATTTATCAGTATGCGACCTATAAGTCGCTTCCCTGTCTCATATCAATGTTTACCACCTGTGGTCACCCTATGTGGTACCCTTGTATGTATATCCAGCCTGCATCATGTAACGTGTATTTCATGTATATACTGTTATTACCTATCTGTGTTTGTACTTTAAGTGTTTATGTCACAGGACCTCCTTGTGAATGAGCTTGCTCAATGGAGTTTTCCTGCAATAAACTTGAACTTAACAAAGGAAGGTGGCCAACCAACATCTCTCGAGGTCCACCTCCTCCATATCCCAACCCGAAATGGACTGGATATACCTCATCACTTCCATGAAAATAGGGTCATCTGGAGGAGATCGAGGGGTGTCTCTGGTTCCTCTGCTTCAGAGGGTATATCCTCACCTTCAGACTCCTCCTCCTCTGAGGAGAATGAATATCCTCATGACTCACCCGAGTCCGGGGATGGAGAGGTGAGCGACAGTGCCTACATCGGTGAGTCCTCAGATGGATGGCACCAGATCTATTAGGCAGTGACATCGGTTCTCTAGGAGGTGGTGTCGGGACCGTCCTAGGAGTAACCTGATCTGGAGTCGGAGGAGGATCCCTTGCAGTTGGAGTAGGAGGCTCCTTCAGTTCAATTAAATTCACTTTATTAACCGGGTAAGCACACTGGGCTAAAGCCCATTTGGGGGACTCCTTGTCCTTGAAGTACACCCACTAGGCAGTGAACGGTGCATTAATGTCTGTGGGTGGATTCTGAGGCATGACTTAGGGAGTCAGCATCGGAGGAATAGGGTTTGAGGGCCCTGTTGTCAGTTCGATAGGCTGCAGTAACCCGGGTGTCAGATCTACTGGCGTCGAGTTATCGGACGTCAGCCTCTGAGGCTGAGAACCATCTGGCATCTGTCTGACAGGGGTAGAAAGACAAGAAGCTGGACCCCTGCGGGTGTCGACCAAGTGACAACAGGGTTGGTCAGTGACGGCGGAGGATTATGGGGCGACTGCCGAGGCTTCACCAGAGTTGACACTGGGGTGGCCAGCGTCGACCGGACAGGCGTGGGCTGACGCTGGTCTAGCGATACAGCCGGCATCAGCCGAGAAGAAGAAGCGTGTGCCAAGAAGCTTGTTCCCAGTGGCTGCCACTGCACAGTGGAGGTGAGCGCATGCCCTTGGCGCCGCTTAGTGGCATCGGCCCCTGGAGTCAGGGTCGACTTAGCTGATGCCTGGACCGGGAAGGTAACGGGCAAAGACTTACTGCCTGTACAGGACCCAGTCACGCCAGCTGGCTGAGGCCCCGGCTAATGTAAGGGCCTGAGCTTCAGGGGCGGAGAGGCTGGGCTGGAAGTCACAAGCCCCGAGGAACCTATGCCCGCGATGGTGATAAGGGTAGGAGGTTTCACCAGAGGCAGCACCAGAAGGGGTGAGGGCTGCTGGGGTAGCAGGGGCCGGCCTCCCATGGGAAGAAGACCCAGACTCAGTTGCTACCTTACGTAGGGACCTGGATCAGGAAGCTGACCAGGGTTTGTCCCTGTGCTTCTCCCGGTGTTTGTGCTTTCCTGAAGATTTCTTCTCTGAGGAGGATGAAGAAGTAGATGCTCCGGAGGCCGGGGAAGAAGATGTACTCTTGTGGAGCTCCTTCTCCATTGCTGAAATTTTCTGCTGCAGCAGAAAGGCTTCCAGGATCTTCTGACGATGGAGCCGGGTGTGCTGGTTAAAATCCTGGCAATGCTTGGCAGGCCTCAGCAAAGCAGATACGATGAGCGGCCGTCCTTATGGGGAAGCTGCTTCCCACAAGCACACTTCGTTCGCCGCCGCTCTACAGAAGAAGAAGGAGAAGACATGAATGAAATACTGTATATTTTGAAGAAAATTTGGAAAATAATGCACGGGTAATGCAGAGAAAATGTCGGTCGATTATAGCAGAAGGCGTGTGTGAAGGTCCAACTTGCGTGGGTCAACGGCAGGAAAAGAACTCAGGAGGAGCTGGGGTTCTGCCCCTTTTATTAGTGGATCTTCGGGGGCGGGCCGATGTTGGGGGCGGTCTCCCGTTAATGACTGCAAGCTAGAAGTTTTCCGTCTGGTCCTGGTGCCTGCCAGCTCCAGTTCTAATGGTGCTGCCTGCTGCAAGAGCCCCCTCTAAGTGAGATCTGTAGTCCCTATATTCAATCCTGCCATCTGTATCTAAACAGCACTTGACACTTTGTAATCACCCAGGCTATAGAATTAGCTTCAATAATCTGCCATCCTTCCCTGGTAGGAGTTGCCTTGCCCTCTTTTTGTTCAATCTAGTGACAACAGAAACATAGAAGTTGATGGCAGATAAGGACCGCAAGGCCCATCCAGTCTGCCCATTTCTTTTTCTACCTTATAAATGTGCCATCGGCCTTTGCTCTGTCAGTGGCCTATTTATTCATAGTCATTTGTATTGCTCCCTTATGCCTATCCCATGCCTGTTTGAAGCCCTGCACTGTATTCACAGCCACCACTTCTTGTGGTAAGCTATTCCATGCATCCACCACCCTTTCTGTGAAAAGAATTTCCTCACATTCCCCTTAATCGGCCTCCCTCTAATCTCATGCTGTGTCCTCTTGTCCTGCTATTTTTCTTATATTTAAACATATTTAGACTCTTTCACCTTGTTTATGCCCTTAAGGTGTTTGAATGCCTCGATCATATCACCTCTCTCCCTCCTTTGCTCAAGGTATACATATTGAGCTCCGTTAATCTGTCCTCATATGTCTTCTGATGCAGTCCCTGCACCATTTTGGTTGCCCTTCTGGACTGCCTCAATTTAGTTAATGTCCTTGTGAAGGTGTGGCCTCCAATACTGCAGTACTCCAGATGGGCCTAACCAGTGTCTTGTACAGAGGGATTATTACCTCCCTCTTACGACTTGTGATACCCCTACTAATACACCCTAACACCCCCTAGCCTTACCTACTGCTTTAGAGGTCTGCTTGGATGATTTTAGGTCATCAGTGATGATGATGCCCAAGTCTCTTTCTTCCTTTGTGACTGCTAGCAACTCCCCTCCCAGCCTATAGGTGGCTTCAGGGTTTCTCTTCCCTATGTGCATGATTTTGCACTTCTTTGCATTAAATCTCAGTTGCCACTCTTCTGACCATTCTGCTAGTTTATCCAGATCTCTTCTCATTCTGCCCACCCCATCTGGATCATCTACTCTGTTGCAGATCTTGGTGTCATCTGCAAACAGACAAGCCTTACCCTCTAGTCCATCTCGAGGTCACTAATGAAGATGTTGAAGAGACTGGCCCCAGGACTGATCCCTGAGGTACCCACTTGTGACTTGCATCTCTTCTGACTGTATACCATTTACCACCACTCTCTGTTTCTGCCCGTCAACCAGTTTGCCACCCAGTTGACCAACTTCTGACCCACCCGAGCCTACCCAGCTTATTTATCAATCTTCTATGTGGAACAGTGTCAAAGCTTTGCTGAAAGTCAAGGTAGGCGACATCAACTGCTCCCCCTTGGTCCACCACTCTGGTTACCCAGTCAAAGAAATCTATGAGATTAGTTTGACAGGACCTTCCTTTGTAAACCCATG
Source organism: Neoceratodus forsteri (assembly GCA_016271365.2). Lineage (NCBI taxonomy): Eukaryota > Metazoa > Chordata > Ceratodontiformes > Ceratodontidae > Neoceratodus > Neoceratodus forsteri. Next base: position 23,625,422 of record CM057452.1, on the reverse strand, counting down.
CTGTCTTGGATCCTGTGCCCCTATGGATTCCAGGTGTTGCACTATCCTTTCCTTAAGGAGTGCCTCCATAATCTTGCCCACTACTGAGGTAAGACTGACGGTCTGTAGTTCCCCGCCTCCTCCCTGCTACCACTCTTGTGGAGGCGGGATCACATAGAGCCCTTCTCCAGTCTTCTGGGACCTCTCCTGTGCTCAGAGACTCACTAAACAATTCTGCTAATGGCTCTGCTAGTTCCTCCTTTAGCTCCTTAAGTACCCTGGGATGTATGCCATCAGGTCCCATTGCCTTATCCACCCTGAGCTTAGCAAGCTCTTGTAGGACCCTTTCTTTGTGAGAGGGAGTAGTGCTCACCTCCCTCCCCTGTCCATGATGCTGAGCTGTGGGCCCTGCCCTACCTTCTCTTCAGTAAATACTGAGCAAAAGTACCTATTTAGGATAGATGCCTTTACAGGGTCCTCCTCCTCACATGCTCCCTTTTCTCCATTAAGCTTAGCAATACCCCTCTGGACTTTCTCCTTTCACTAATGTATCTATAGAAAGTCTTGTCACCTTCTTTTACTGTTCGTGCTAGTGTTTCCTCAGTTTGGGACTTTGCCTGCCTTACTGCCACCTGCTTCCCTAGAGGCAGTTTGGTATGCCTCCCTATCTTCATCCCGCTGTGTTCCCTTATATTTCCTGAAGGCCAGCCTTTTGGCTCTGACCTTTCTGCTACTGTATTTGAGAACCAAAGTGGTTTCCTTCTTTTGCACTTTCTTTTCTGTCTAACACAATGGGATGTTGCTTCAAGTATTGCATCCTTAATGCTTGCCCACTTTGCCTGTACCCCCTCACCTGTGTTTCTTTTGCCAGGGTAGCTTAACTCTGTTGGCCATCTTATCAAAGTCAGCTCCTCTGAAGTCCCATATTTTTGCCTTGGAATGGGATGATTTAGATGTAGTAGCCAAATTGAACCATACCATGTGATGGTCACTGGCCCCAGGTGACCTTCTACCTGGAGATCTGTGATCCCTTCTTTGTTAGTCAGTACTAGATCTAGGATAGCCCTGTCTCTTGTGGGTTGCTGTACCAGTTGTTTGAGGCCCTCCCTGCAGGGAATCCACTATGAGTCTAGTTCTGGCAGATGTTCCTGCTGGTATTGACCAATCTGTATCCGGCATGTTGAAGTCTCCCATTATCAGAACCTCCCTTTAGCCGTCATGTTTTGTATATCTTCTAACAGTAATGTGTCTATGTCCTCCCTCTGGTCTGGGGGCCTGTAGACAACCCCAGTTCTTATGGCTGTCCATTTCCTTGTTTCCAGAGTGACCACAGTTCTTCTGGCTCCTTATGTGTATTCTGAATTTCTGTAGCTTTGATATTTTCATTAACATACAGGACTCCTCCCCCCTTTTTGCACCTCAGTCTTTTCTGAACAATACATAGCCAGGTACTGAAGTCTCCCAAGTGTGGTTACTGGTAAACCACGTCTCACTAATTGCTACTATGTCCAGTTTAGCCTCTGACATTATTGCCTGCAGGTCTGGGATCTTATTTCCCAGGCTGTGAGCATTGTGCGATTTTCCAATGGCCAGATTTTGGTGTGTTAGTTGTTGGTGAAGTTTGGCATTACCCCTGTCGTCGTATGGGAGACAAACCTTTTTTCTTACCTGGTGATGCAAATGAGCAGCAAACATGCTGAATTCCTGTTTGACCACTAGCTGAGGGGAGGGTGTTCTTCCCATTCGACGATGGGTGCTGCACCCTCTCCCATTTGCTAGTTTAAATATTCTGCAAAGCGTCAAACTTCTGCCCCAATGCACTGACTCCCTCTTTAGTCAGATGCAGTCCATCAAATTTAAAGAACTTTCACTCCCAGAACTGTTGCCAGTTCCCTATAAATCTGTGTCCTTTTTCCTGGCACCAGCCCTTGAGCCACGTGTTTAGCTCCCCTATCTACCCTTCTCTGACCTTCCGTCCATCTGCTCCCCTCTCCCAGACTGGCAGGATCTCAGAGAAGGAGATGCCGGTTTGTTGACGGACCTCCCACAAGTTTATTGCTCAATACTGACTCGTAATTGTTGCTTCCCAAATGGTTGTGTATATCAATGTTGATATTATTTATTTATTTATTTAATATATCGCAGACCTTTGAGCGTGAGCTCTTTTACAAAGGTTCCACATCAGGGTGGACAAATGAGACAATACACATATGCAGTGGTTACAGATACCTGCTCATTGGCATTCAAAGAGAGGTTACATGAGAATTAGACAAGTTGGAGAAAAAACAGAGCAATTGTAACAGAGTACAAAGTTATTACAAAATGATTGCACCAGTTAACCCAACCCTAGCGACCGCCAAAATCCATTGTTATACTGAGGTTGAGAAAACTGCATAAGGGTCAAAACGCTCACTCAGTTGGCAACGGGCTGGGTGTCAGTGAAAACATGAGGGCAGGGTTAGAACCTACTCGCAGAGAACGAGGTGAGGGGATAGTGGATCGAGGTGCTGAGGGGAGAGGAGCAGCTCAATAGGGCTTTGTCGAGTAGGGGGTGGTGGGGGGTAGGGAGGGGCATAATCTACGTGCGGTTAAGTGAAATTGAGTAGCTTACTTACGCTCTAGGCTGGGCTGGAGAAAGAGGCAGGGTTCTCTAGGTAGCCCCACTGGGTGCTACCTAGGGTGAAAGCCTAAACTGTCAAGTGGTGCCTGAGCAGCAGGTACACTTTGATGTTTGTGTATGTCAATGTTGTTACTTTTGTCTTGGAATGTACTGTCAAATGTCAATGGTTTGTGCTCTCCCGGGACATACCTGAAATTAGGCAAATGTTTGTCTAGTGCACCTTACCCGGTAAACAAAAACTAAATAAAGAAAGAAAAAACACAACTATGTAACTGGATTCATTGAAAATAAACTGTTGTGCATTTTGGACAGAGTAAAAGACAACATCAAGTTGGGTTGGATAAAGGCCCCATGACTTATGCTGGCAAATTACTCAATTTGAAAGTCCCAGCTTCACAGGCACACATTCTAAATTTAGGGATACTCCCTAACAAACAGGGAGCCCCAACCTGCCCAAGAGTTGCACAAAGCTAGGCACAAAATAAAAAGAGGCAAGCAATCTTCCAGAGAACTCAGTCCATGTTCCTACCCGTTACAATGGTACAGGGAAGATGGAGGTGATGGTACATTCAGAATGTTCATGTCCCTAGGGTTCTATGCTGATGTAACAGCTTTGGGCTGTACCACTACCCCAGTAGGGGAGCATATTAACTCATATGTATGAACTATCTTCAACACTGACAACGTGGAGCAATACAGAAAGACATCATTAAGTTGGGCTAGGCAAGAGACCCATGCTTTATCTCGCCAGGGGCCCCCAAAACTCTAAAGCTGTCCCTGATAACAGTTTTATAATACTGCCATGTTTCTTAAAACTGCCAAATCTTACCCAAATATTTAACCTATGGAAAGTATCTCTCTTTGTTATCTGTACTGTAAGAACAGAAAGACCGAGGTCCTAGGCTGTGGCATTCCTACAGTTTCTTCAGTGATATACAAGGGACCATGCTTTACATAAAAACACTTGCCTAGGACTTGCTGAACACCTAGGGTTTGTGCAAAAGTGCAGTTACCTGTTCATCTTGCCTAGTGCAGCTGTCATCTGCCATGTTAGTCATGTGTTCATGACAAAACCATTTGCATTAGGCAGAGTTCAGCAAACTGGATGGGCTACTGAGCAGTTTTCTGTGGTCATGTTCTATGCTTCTGGTGTGTCTTTCTTGGCCACACATTTGATTTCAGTGTATTTCTCATGGAAAAGCCACCCCTATCGCTACATCTCTGGACTAGAAACATTTTCTGTGGGATACTGCAGTCTTGGGTCCGGCTGGCCAGCTGCTTGCTGCACAGCAGATTTAGCATAACTGCAGTTCGACCCTCACTATAAGGCTCTCTATTATAATGTTACCTGTGATAGGCGGCTACAATTCCTTAGTGTCCAGTTACACTAAGCCTCATTATAAAATAGGGAATAGTGCAGGACATACATCGGATGCCCTATAAGGAGAGGTTAAGGGAGCTGGACCTGTACTCGCTGAAGACGGGGAGGGGGGGCATGATAGAAACATTCAAGTAAGTGAAAGGGATAAATAAGGTGGGAGAAGGGAGCCTATTCACAACAAAAAGAAGTGATACAACAAGAGGTCATAGTCTGAGGTTGGAGGGGGAAGATTCAGGGGCATTGTACAAGAACATTATTTCACCGAAAGGGTGGTGGGCCCTGAATAGGCTACCGGAGGGGGGTGGGGCGGAAACTGTAGAGGGATTCAAGGGCATGAGACAGATATAAAGGATTGGCTGGAGGCAGTAAGGGGTGCATCTGGGTGGGGGGTAGGGTGGGGGAGTGTCGGGGCAGACTCTATAGGCAATGGTGTCCTTTTCTGCCGACAGTCTTTTATGAATCTATGAAAATACTACATCCTGACTGGCTAGGACCTGTGCACTGAAAAAGCACAACACACAGGTAAAATAAAATGCTGGCAATCAGGACACAGCACACTAACAATATTAATGTTTTTTTTTGTTTGTTTTTTTAATTCCTGACTGCCATTACAAACATGACTGCCACCTTTACTCACTATAAAGTCACCCATGTCCTAAAAATTAAACTCCCTTAAAATACAAAGAACAAACAAACTGATTTAATGTTTCTTTTATAGTCTTCTCTTTACAACCATACACAAATTAAAACAAAGTACTACTCACAGTTTTATTTTTTGGAGTTTCTTTTCTGATCATGCCCCCCCTCCACCATCCTTACCTGCCTACCTGGGAAACATCTGCTGATTGCTTTGCCCTAGATACAACTGGATCCCTGGCTTTACTGATGCCTTCTGTTGTGTGTGTTTGTGTTGGGAGAGGTGAGCATTCAGCCAGCAGGATTCTGCAGAAGTCTGAACGCCAGCATTCCATGAATAAAAACAAATTCCATCTACTGAATGTGCAGATAGACAGACGAGTGACAGCTGGGGAGGGACTACATTTACTAGTTAGTTCCAGGGGCTAAAGGCACTCCGCCGGGGATGTCGTGCCTCACTATGCCCCTGAGCGTTCATCGTACCAGCACAGTGCACACCTAGCCCTGTCATATTGCTTACTTATAAGCCCCCCACACAATAATAACCTAAATGCCCAAGACATGTACTAACAGGAAAGGAAAGAGCAGAAGAAGACAGGACAGGAGACATGAGGAAAGGAAATGAAAGGAAGAAAATGAATTTCATTTTAGACCGTGTTCTTCATACAAACTGCATCCCAAAGCACTTTACAATCCAGGAGATATAAGAGAGAATGTTGCTATTAGGTGCACAGAGACATTCAAACAGCACAGAGATAGATTACAGCCGGAGCCCAGGGAGGTGAACTGTTGTACTTGGAGTCTCAGACTGAGTAAGTGGCTATTAAACCTGGGTCTCCAGGTTCATAGCTCTGCACTCTAACAACCAGGCCCACTGCCTCCCTAGTAGATTTTCTCCCATTCAATCTGATGCCATGTAGAGGTAGACTGATGGCAAAAGGCAGTGTGCACTGTGATGGAAGTTTCCCCCATAGCCATGGCAGGTCTCCTTACATTATCCATACAGTACATTTGAAAACAACCAGCTCCTTTAATCTATGCTGACAGCCATAATAAGGTGGAGAAAGGCTGGACTGCGTGCAATTACGTTTTTAACATATCTGCCTAAATAATCTTTATTCTGATATCAGGAACGCCAAAGGGTACTAACTGCCTTTCACAAACACTTCCCTCTCACCTGTCAGCATGAACAGGAGCAGAGAGCATTACACATTTCAGCACTGGGAAGCAAGGCATCTTTCCGGACAAGGGTTGACGTCCCCTCTTTGCAGAGAGAACAAAAAAGGGAACGAACCATGTTTCCTGAAGCCAGGGGATATACAATTCTTTTGCAACCCTGGTAGCGGAGAAGTGATCTCCACATGCAAGTTTATCAACTGTGACACTACATTTGTGGCTGTATTTGGCAACTTGATCCTGTGGCACTTACAATGTAGGCAGAACTCCGCACAGGTTTCAGGAAAGGATACATTACCATCTGTGGGCTATCACGCATGGCAGTCTCAATTTGGCTCCGTCTGCACATTGCCAGCAAAACACGATGCGTGGCACCCACGACTGGTGCTTTTTGGGCACCGAGAAGGTGGTAACAGGGCCAAGAGGTGGGGGTCAAAAAGTCGAAACTACCACAAAGCGAATTCTATTGGATCTTTAGGCTCTAGGCAGCTGTTCCACATGGCCTAAATGACAGCACTGAAATTGTCTCTTTCCTGTAAAAATAAGCTGCTACATTGTTCATGCAGTCTTTCCCAGTCTAAACAGTTTTTTTTTGTTTCAGGACTGTACTGAAGGGCCTTGCAGTTACCATAGTGATGTTTCATCTGCATGTCATATCTCTAGACCCAGCAGCCATTTTGGGCTACCAGTCTATTTTTTGGCAACTGCCTGTTTATCCTTGTAGCATCTGTCAGTAATACAGTTTTTCAAACCTCATCTGTGTATAAAAGTACTGCAATATCTGTACAACCTAATCCCCTCTCTGTATACTTTGTAGCCATTTTTGGCTAGCAGAATATCATTTTGGCAACTATTTATCTTCATTGCAGCTGTCAGTGATACTGTGTTTGTAAAGAATGCCTGTATGTATGTATTTTGCACTATTATCATTCTTACTGAGCACTCTGTTTTAGTTTGCACTTTTGCACTGTGCTTGGCCGTGCCACTGCTCTATCTTTAAATGAGCCACACTTTGCCTTGAAAGATAACATACAATGCCTTTAAGAGTATGGTATAAATTGATACAGTGAGCGTGGCCTTGTAGTCTCTTGACAAAGCTCCTGCCAAGTGAAACGTTGGGAGTTGCACACATCCGCACTTCCAGGTTTTGCTGTGTCCACCATGGAATAAAATCACATTGCATTTTGTGTTTGGTGTGCTGCCTCTTCTAAAACAGTATGGGTGAGTGCGCAAGTTTTCTTACTCTCTTAGTGTTGGGCTGTACCTCGCTGCACCACCTCTGCTCCAGCAGCGGCCCTGTCGCTACTCTGGATGAACAATTAAATGACGATATGCTCTCATTAAATCTGGAGCACAAATGAAGCTCTGTACCATGGTGCAGGGCCATTTCTTTCTTAGTACCTGGTCCAACATCAGAAGGTACCTAGAGAATCAGGTGCTGTTACACACAATGCCACAAACTGCTTCTGGTAAAGTGCTGTACAGTACCACCTCCTCTGTGCAGCAATATGGAAATCATGACAGGGTCACTGGATAATAAATCCCATAAAGGTTTCTGCACCTGGCTGCGTGTACTGGATGGTCACGTCTTATCAGCTTGCAGCTGGTTGCTGGACCTATGGAATCCCACAGGACGAATCCAGGCGGCTTTATGTAGCATTTAAAACTTCAAAAATCACAATATACAACTTTGAATGAAATTGCTTTTACATGTCTATTTTCACTCACAATATAACACAGCGAACTCTTTCATGAGCCGGGAGGGTTTCCTTCTTGATCTCTGCTTATAAACCTGACATCTGGGTTGCAGATGTCTTCAGTCAGACTTTTTCTAAGTGACTCCAGATGAAATGGTGCATGAAGAACGTATTTAATCAGAGAGGGAGAGAGAATAAAACACTACGTTGTCCCTCTGTGCAAACTTCACTACCAACACTAATACCAATCAAGCAACACATGCCGAGATCATCTTTAAAAAGCATATTTTAGAAAGAACGCATGACCAATAACTGAATAACATGCACTGTAAACACAAGGCCCACTTAGAAGGCCTTCTATCCAACTCATATATTGATGAAAGTAGGGCTCTGCAGGTCTGAATCCCACCACTGCCAATAACTCATTATAAGGCCCTGAACAAGCCGCTTGACCTCCCTGCCCGTTAGTCCTGCAATCCCCTCAGATATAAACTCTGGGCAGAAGCAGGTCTCCATAGAAAATAAGATGTTGAGCAGTTTTACATTTCTTCCTCTTTAACTCGTATGGTTGGCTGAAATCCTTAACCTCAAAAGTAAGGGTACTCAATAGTAAATAACAGTAGTTAGTTCAGATGTGAACTAATTGGTCAGATGCAATGGACGACAATCGGGGAAAACAGTGGGACAGTAAGTTCCAGGAAAGACTGAAAAGGCCAAGCGGTCCTTATCTGCCATCAAAATCTATGTTTCTATGTTTCTATTGTGCCCCTCCTTAACTCCCTTCTTTGCCTTACCAAACGCAGACAGGGTGCTGGTCAATACCCTGTTCGCCATACCCAAACTCTGTTTGCATAGTAGGGGATCAAGTTTCCTCCATTCTTCCTCATGCCCTGACTGAAAGGAGGATGATTGTCCCTTTGGCAATAAAGGAAATACATCGCCAGGCTCAGTGAACTGGAGGGTAGTAATGTGCCTGCAGGAGCCCGTAATGTGATTGAGGAACTTCTCAACCAAAGGCTCAAACACAGCTGACCAGAAAATGGGAGATAAGTAAGCAATAAAGCATGAAGGGGTGTGTGTAAAACATATTTTACAGCATGGCGAAGGGCGTAGTAAGGCACAAGGCCGAAGGCCAAGTGACTTCAGTCACTGGACATGCTATAAAATATGTTTTAAACGCATCCCTTAGTGCTTTATTGCACTTATAAAATTGGCTCCTTTTTTTTTTTTTTTTTTAACTTTTTACTGTTGGGAAAATCATGTTTATATGTAGAAACAATAGATTTACTTCTGTGCATTTGTAATACAATAGTCCTTCTGTCCACTGCAAATTATGCCATTGATGATGTCATTGTATTATTGCCTACTTTCTTCTTCCTGTTTTTTTATTCTCTGTTTTTCTCCCCATTCAAGATATGGAATGTTTACCACGGAATACATGGATTCAAAATTCTGCTCAGTTCCACTGGCAGAATGTTTCTCTCCTAACATACTGTACACACAGACAACAAAGACCTTTGTTAGAGCGAGAGACTCAATTATCTCACTGTCAGGGCAAGAGGAAGTCAGTTCCCTGGTGAGCAGCTAAACGTCAGCAACGAAACAGCTGTAGTGAAAACTATAAACAATACTTAATGTTTCTTATTTGTTTATGTGTGTAAGGAGAGTGTGATAATCAGGGAAACAACATTTAATTAATTAGTTTTATGTTTTATTTAAGGTAGTTTTATTTTTAGGGCCCAGCTGAAGTTTTTTTTTACCGTGTAAAGGTAGCAGCCATGTCTGTGGTGGAAGATCAGTTCTGGCTGTAGGGGGTTAACTGAAATGCCTGTGTTCCAAATGCCAATTGATCTGGGTTCCAGACTCTTCACTGCTGAGCAGTCCTTTTTTTTTAACCCTGTGTAAACCATATTTTACACATAAATAAGAGCCAATCAGATTACTGGATTTTACCCTGCCATTTTATAACACACTTTATGCTGAAACTCCTAAGAAAAAGTGAAGAGTAAAGAAATGCATGCCACCTCATGAACTCCCAGTGGCTACAAACACAGAGAAAATATCTTTCTGATCTACAGCCACCAATAAACTGTGCTTAGCCATGACCCTCCCACAGTCAATCAAGCTGAAGACAGTCTCCCAATGCTCCATGAATGCTATAGCTAGGATCTCCCTACCACCAAGAATTGAAACAGTAAAGCGAAGTAGCTCAGTAACTAGACAGGTAGATAGCCACTGTACCTGAAGAAAAACACTTGCTTACCCACTGTTGTCATCTCTTTTACTCCTCTACGTTCTCCTGACCTCTGCTTCAGCTTCTCTCCTATCTCTCCACTGGAGACTCTACACATTGTTTCCTCACTCAGTCTCTCCAAAGGTCTTACCCTGCATGGGCTGGACCCAAATCGACTCCACTTTTCAGCCTCTGCTATTGCTATCTCCCTCACCCACTTCTCTAACCTCTCTTTTTCCCTCAGCTCTGTTCCTCAGTCTTAGAAGTTAGCCAAGGTTCCCCCTCTTCACAAAGGTGGTGACCACACCTTCCCTGGCAACTTTCAACCTATCTCTCTTCCATCTACTCTTGCCAAGCTGCAAGAGAAGATTATCTCATTCAGCTTTTGGACTTCCTCTACTCCATCAACATCTTCTCTTCATTCCAGTCTGGTTTCAGTAAAAAACACTCCACCATTTCTTTACTCCTACGTGTCACTGACTCTGTCTGTAAGGGAATGGACCAGGGGCACATCACTGCTGGCATCTTTGCTGACCCTGCGTAGGCCTTTCACACAGTAGCCCATTCCCTCTATTTCGATGAGCTGAGAGGTGCAGGTCTCTCTGCTCCAGTCATCGCCTGGTTCAGATCCTACCTCTCTGGCCACCTTCCGTTGGTCTGGGTTACAATGCCTTGTTTCCCCTCTCCCAATGTAGTCTGGGGTTCCCCAAGGTTCCATCCTGGGGCCCATCTTGCTCTCAATCTTCCATAAGGATCTCACTTTAGTTTGCGTTAGCTTGTATATTCATATATATGCAGATGATACCGTACTTTTTACCTCAGATGACTCAGTCTCTGCCCTGGAACCATCGCAATCTCCACAGTTTATACTGCCATACATTGCTGACTTTGTCTCCCTTTCTTACTGCATATTTTGTCTATACCTGCCTACTGATTATTTTGACTTTTGGTTGTTCCTTTTGCATTACAATGGTTTGTTAACACTGACTACACTTTTCCACTAAATTTGTCTCCCTGTACCCCATTCCCTGGGTCCCACCTGCAAACAAGCCTTGGGCTCTGTGTGCCATTCCCAGTTACCAAATTATAAATACATTGGTAGACATTTCAACCCCATGGACATAGACTTCTTAAGAACAGCAGAAACCACCACCCCTCAAAGGAAAGAGGCTCTTGGAAGGCCTTTTACTCCTCTGGGGAACTATATTACTTAGAGGAAGACTTGGGGTTAAATTGGGCAGGAGCCCACAGAAACTCAGTTCCACCACCTCTTAAAAAACTGAATGACAGTTCCACTACCTCTGTCATCTTTTTCCACCAACTACAATAGGAGAGTTCCACCATCTTAAAATGACAGCTCTGCTGCCTCGGAATCTAGATGTGAGAGTTCCCCCACCTAAACATTTCAATTTTTATTTATTTATTTAGATCTAGGATTACAAATACCTTTGAGCCAAGGCTCTTTTACAAAGGTTCCACGTCGGTTTGAGTGACAGTAGGAGACATGACTATATGAAAACAATACAATATGAAGGAACAATGCAAATTGAAATGGGGGAGAACAAAGCAGGTTACAGTCATTTCCAAGCAGATAGGTACATACATACATTTACTGTGGTATAAGGAGCCATAGGAAGAGGAAGGTACACAGGATTACAAAGCTAGGACGGGACAACAAAATCTAGAGTAGTCGGCGGCACTTGTTAGGTAACAAAAAAGTGCTAGAAGGGATGGGGGGTGGAGGGAAGGGGGGGAGGAGTGTTAGAGGAGTAATCAGGGGGAGAAATAAGTGCTAGATTAAGAGGAGCCGATTAAGGTTGACAATCACAGGAGCTGTAGGCAGAGAGGAGGAGGCGGAAGTTGGATTTGAAGGGGCCTAGCTTAGGCAGTGAGGAGATGTCGTAGCTGAGGTAATTTAACCAACTGGGAGCTCTGTGAGCGAAGGATCTCTGCCCCTGGGTGGTGCGGCAATGTGGGATGTGCAGGAGCTGAGATTCGGAGCCCCTGGAAGACTCTTAGAAGGCAGAGTGGCCAAATGAGACAAAGCTGAGCAAGCAGGTAAGCCATCAACCAAGCCTCAAGGTCACGCAGAAAGAGTTAAACGGAAGGATCTGTTTTATCCTCTCCTTTTCCATCCCTTGCCTGTCTGATTGCACAATCAAATTTTCTTGTGAGACCTAGGAACTGATCACTCTGACGGTCTTGCGATTCTCCGCCTCCCACTATCTCTCTGCCTTCACATGCTGTTTCTGTCTTTTCTTCCACCTTGCTTATCTGTGGTTGTAAAAATATATGTGAATCTGTATGTGAAACTGGGATCCCTTTGTTTCCCAATGTATATAATGGTATTGTTGAAATGATTGCAAAGAGCTATTTGGAACTCAGACGGTTAACCTTGAGATGCAGCACAAGCTCATTTGCAGCGTTATCAACAGGAGAACAATTCTGGGACACCATGTTCAGTTTGTTGCACTTGCAAGGAAAGAAACAAATGAAGTTCTGATACATTTTATTAGAATCAGAATGCCTCTTAAAGGGATGAGGTCGCAGAAGTTAACTACCAGGCAAAGAATGATTATAAAAAAAGCAGCAATCTTTTGTTAGAGGGAGAGACTGAAATTTAGAATCAGAGATACCCTCAGACGAATGACTATTTCTCAGTTTCATTGCCTTTGTGAACAGTTATACTGAACAATTTTATTTTTTATGTTACTGTTACTGATGATAATAAAATGCTACTTGCAAATTTTATAACTGCTCCTGGTTTTCCTATGCTTCCTGATCTGTGCCTCGATGACAGTAGGGAAGGGTCTGAAGATACACAACTGCTAACCCAAGGGGACGTGTACTATGGAATCTAACTTCTGATCTGTGCTGCATGAGAAAGGGCTCACAATTACTAAGTTCATATACACCCTTAGAGAGTTGTAAATTCCTGTGTGCTCTGGAGTCACATACAACTGTGGCCGGCTGAAATCCTGTCTCTCAAGTTCCTACCCATGCCTTTGGAAAGGGAAGCACAGGGAAAACTGAAGACCAAGAGTGAACCTCTGATGGTATTTCATCCTGAACTGGGACCAAGTGGTGGAGGTACTTACTCACTAATACTTCAGCTCAAAATAGCCCCAATCCCTGGTTCAGGGATGACCATTACTGGAGAATTCATATAGGTCCTTGAGTAATAAAGACTGAATTACGCCTTGATATATCAGGTTCTTGGTCTCCTCTCCCCCTCCCCCCCCAATACTAAGAACTGAATTTCAAGGTCAAGCACTACCTCACCCTGCTAAGGAGGGTGCAATGGACTCAGCCCTGTAATCACCAATAAGAAAATATAAGCAGTGCTCAAGCCCAGAGAATGAGTTGGGCCTTCTATGGCACTTGAAGATGACCCAATGTTCTGCCTACCTTAAAGTCAAGTGAACTAACAATGCAGGGATTATGACTGCAAGACCAGGTACATATCACACTCAAGAATATTGTGAGGCAGGATAAACCACTGTCATGCCCTTCAATCACGGACACCTGGCAGAATTAAGCACACCTCTTGAAGCATGACTTTGGCACTGTCTTTACCTGCCACATAGATGCCAGGAGGGAGAAGATGACTGAGGACAATCCTCTAAACTTTGAACGAAGAAACCAAAAAAATGATTACAATTTAGAAAAACTGACTTTTAACCCAGTAAAGACAAAGAAAAATTGTGAAAGATTTACAACTTTCATAAAGAACAAAGACCAAACCAATTTTCTAAAGGCAGAACGTCTGAAATGAGGACCTGTTTCTTTCAGCAGAGAAAAAGATTGGGAGCATGGACAGCCAGTGATCCAAGGATTCCACGGGATCTAAGAGGGTTCCAACCACTTCCTTTCTGAGATTTTTGTCACAGATGCTCACTGTAAACTGCAGTCATTAATATCTGGAAGAAATGTACGTAGTTAGCTCTCACAGAAACTTAGACTGTGACAGCAGAAGGCGTCCGATGGCCCATCAATGTCCAGAGTTGTTACTATCTCATCTTCTTCAACCCAGAAGAGGAGGCTTTTATAGAAACTCTAGAAGTACCTTACCTGCTCCAAAGTCCACTACAGCCCAAATTATAATTTTTCTGTAGCCAGAATTCAGGATGGAAAGGACTGTAATTTGGCTCCATGGAGCTAAGAGCCCGATCCCTTCTACTTCTTGAAGACATGCCCCATTTCGTAATGTAATACTATGGAGATCTTGTTAGTTGAGCGGTGGCCTTGATTTTTTGAAATCGACACTCTAACTTGAATATGAATCCCTATACAACTCTATAGAGCTCATCTCTGTGCTCTCCATAGTATTACATCATGAAATGTCAGAGTACAGAGATGTGTCTTCAGTCCTGAATTCCAGCAATGGAAAAATTAAAATTACGTACCTACCGTAATTATGATCTTTCTGTGTATCTTCACCATTCATCACCTTGGGGTTACTGGCCGGAAGTCTTGACCATGTGGGAGCTTTTTTTTTTCCTTTCTTTTTTTGGATGGGCAGAGTAGACGTACTGCGTGGCACTCGTGGGTTGGCCATTATGTTCTGTCGACTCCGCCCTCCCACCAGTTCTGAGTCGCTGGACAGGTGAAGAAAAGGGTGGGAGGGTGGCACAAGGAAGTCCAAGGGACAGACAAAGGAAAAGATATATAAACCAAAAGGAGAAATAAACAACTGAGAGGACAGAAGAAGAAGAAGAGGGTAGGGGCCCCAATATCTGGAAATAGGAAAAGGAGAGAGGAGGAATTAGGATAAGCTTGGGGGGGGGGTAACAACCATACCCTGGACTTTGACTTGTCTCCAGATTGTATAGGAACTGCAAGGAGTAGCCAAAGGGCTCACTGACAGAATTCAAGGCACAGAATTACTGGCAATAACTCCAAAAGGCAGAAAATGGTTATTCTGGAGAAAGACAGGACACAGGGAATTCTTCCCCCCTCAGGGAAAAAGTTTTTTTGGTGTGAGAAAATTTAGTTTCTTTAAAATAATAAAGGATATGTCCAACAGACAAAGAAAATTAAGGATTGACGGGAACAAAGCAGGAGTAGAGAATGGAGGGCAACTGCCAACTCCCACCCCACAGGGGTGGAGCTAGAGCACTGGAGAAGGAGTGCCCCCCCCATGCTGACCACTTCCCCTTAGAAATATCATTCCCCTATGTGCCCCTGTTTATCCCACTCCTGACAAAGAAAGGAGGGGGGAAGGGAGGGGGAACCAGAGACCGAGGCCCCAGGGGGATGGAGGGTGGGATTGTGATGAATGGTGAAGCTACAGAGAAAGATCATAATTACGGTAGGTACTTAATTTTCATATCTTATCTGTGTCAATCTTCACCATTCATTACCTTTGGGTGAGTGCGGCCCCCCGAAGGGGGTTTTAACCCTAAAGGACAGAGTCCCTTAGCTCTCAGTGGGTGACACACTAAGAGGGAGAACCTTTGGGGCCTGGGGAGGGTGAGACGGGGACCCCCGGAGGGGGAAGGAAGTTACCCCGACAAATGGCGTCTCGCTCTACGGAAGAAGAGATAGGTTCTCTGGTGAGCGGAGTTAATCATCCTACACCAGGCCAAGGGTGACAACCGGAAGAGCGCAGCCGCGCCTGCCTGAGTGCAGATCGCTGTCCCCTCGACCCTGGTAGCTTCGTTGGCATCGTGCGATGCCCGCAAACGGTGCCTTCCTAGCTCCAGGCCACGTGCAGAGAGTGCGATGGCTTGTCTGGTTTGCTCCGTGTCAGGCAAAGAGGCTAGGAGCTGACCCAGCCTGGACTACGAGAACCTATCATAGGCTGCATAGTGGGCCTGATGTGCTGCGACAGACAGCAGCAACTGTGCCAAGTGGAACGTCTTCCTCCCCCAGAAGTCAAAATCCAAGGAATCTTGATCTGGAGGCCGGTCACAGTGGACAGCACGAAGCCCATCAGGAGTGTCCAGCTGTGTCAATCCTGACTGAGGATGAGGCATGGAACCTGGAGACTCGGGGGGGGGGGGGCAATACCGCTGGCAGAGATCCCTTGAGGCAGGAACTCCGGAGAAGGACCTCTGCCAGGAACGCAATGACGCCTCCCAAAAGGGAGCAGGCCAGGGGGCACCACAAGGGTGTCCTTGCTGAAGTTGCCTAGAAAGGCGTGCGCCGATTGCTTTGAGTGGGAGGGGTGATGTGCAGGTCCTCCAACATCCTCACGAGGAATCGCTGATACTCCGCAAGATCAGCAGCTGGGGAGGTGTGGACAGAAGGCTCCTCTCCCCCACAAGAAGGGGATGAGGAGTCAGAGGACATTAGCTGCTCAGAGGGTGGCTGCTCGGGGGGAGGTTGAAAAACCTGTCTGTCCATTGCCCTGATGTAAGCGAGGAATCGAGCAGCCATGGCCCTGAACTGCTCCCAGGAGAGAGGCCCGCTAGGACCAAGGATGCCTGGGAGCGCCGAAGAATGTGACAGAGGGACAGGGGCACAGCCGACAAGAGAAACCAACTGACCTCCGCCTGGGCTAGGAAGCACACCAGAAGAAGAAGGTACTCCGGAAGACTCCACAGCCGACAGCTGAACAACCATATCGGAACTGCCTTGGCTGCACCTGGAAGAATCCCGTGAGGAGACTGGGACCGTGTAGGTCCAGAAGGACGGTCCCCCTACCTCCAAAGAATGGAGCCCTCTCAAAGAAACCAAGGGGGAAGAGTGGAGATCCACGCTACGGCTTCTCCCAGAGCCCAGGTGGGCTCCAGAAAAAGGTCGCCGCACAGACCTCACGCCCCTCGACCCTTCAGAATCCGAGAGCGCCCTCCTCCTCAAGAGAGCCAGCCTAGGCAACTGGCAGCCCTGGTCGGCCCCCAAAGGACCTATCCAGGTCGCAGCACCCTCCCCTTCCGTGGGTGCTCTGATCGGCCCCAAATTTGGGCAATCTAGGCATACCACCTGAGGGGGTACCACCGCTGAGGGGTCAGAGAACCCTCCAAGGCTGGGCTGCAGTGCAATGGTGGCCTGCACCACTGCCTGCTGGTCAGAACCCCTGACCCCAGCCCTGGTAGTCACTGTCCTCTCCTCAGAGAGGGGCTAACCCTGGCCTGTCGAGGTCACTATGAGGGTATCCATGCCAGCAGCTAACTCCAAGGAGCCAGACTGCCCGTCTGACTCAGAGTCTGACTCCTCCTCCATCCTGCCCCACGGCGCTGCGAGCGGCGCCGAGCATAGAGACTGTGCCGAAGACGGCTCAGACAGCGCTCTCAGTGCTGAGGTCAGAGACCCCCATGGCTCCGACAGCACTCTTGCGCTGAGATCCAAAACCCCCTCGGCACCGTGCCCATGTCCAGAACCGTGAGCAGCCCCAGAACTGGACATGGCGCCATGCTCAACCTTGGTGTCGAGGACGGCACCGAGGCAAGAAAAAGTCAGAGACAGTGCCATTGAACCTCCCATGGCGCCGCTAGCACTATCGGCTCCATGAACAGCGCCGACAGCAGTCACGGCGCCGAGCGACGGACCGGTGCCGCCGACTACTACAGGGCCCACGGTGCCGAGAATGGCACTGAGGCCCAAAACGGCGCCGGACAGACGGCTTAGAGGACAGCAGCAACCTGGGCCTTCCGAGCCGCGCGTCCGACTCCGGGGGAGCCTTTGCCCCCGAAGGGGTGATTGCCAATTCGGTGCCTCCTGTCAGTCTCCCAGAGGAGACAGACTGGGCCTCCTGCATGGCAGGAGAAGCCTCGGCCACAGCTAGGCTACGAGAGGCCGAGGCTCCCTCCTCCTTGGTCCGAATAGAACTGGGAGGGGACCCAGAGGAAAGGCTGAGAGAATGCGGCTTGGCCCGACGAGTGCATGCCCGACCCCTGAAAGTCGTCGGAGCTCGCCCCACTTTCCACGCACGTTGCTCGATGACCCAGCGGTCCATGGAGAAACAGGCATTGCACTAATCCATGTTGTGAAGTGGGCCAAGACACGTAAGGCAATGGTCGTGCTGGTCGGTGACGGAGTATTTTCAGCCGCATGGGCACCGTCGCATGGGGGGGCCATCCCGTCTTAGAAGTTTTCTTGCCCTCCGACTGAGACAAGACCTATGGAGAAAAAAACACCAACTAAGACTCGACGTCGTAGAATAACAAAAATAATGGAAAGATCTTACCGGGCGATGTCGAGTGTGGCTAGCAGAACTGGCAGGAGGGAGCCGACGGACTTCGGCACCGAGGAAGAAACGACACGGAGTTGAAAGATTAAGCTGCATAGCAGGTAGGCCTCAAATTTGTTCGAGCGTCCCACGAGGTGACCTTGACGCGGGAGAAGAACTGGTGGGAGGCCGAATCGACAGCACACTGCTTGGCCAACCGGCGGGCGCCATGCAGTGGCTGTCTGCCTCGAGGGTGGCGATGATGGTGCGCGACTACATTCAAAAAAAAAAAAAGCTCCTGCAGGGTCATGACCTCTGGCCAATAACCCAAAGGTGATAAATGGTGAAGACTGACACAGATAAGATACTGTAATTTGGGCTCCAGTGGACTTTCAGGCAGGTAAGGCACCTATAGTGTTTCTGCTGGGAAATTTATAAAAAGCCAGGAAAGGGTCTTTTTAGGGCCCTGGATCTGCTTAAGCAATTAGCATTTGAAAAGTATCCTCTTACTCTTTTAAAGCTGATTCCCACCTGATCACAAACTCTGCCCCTGCCTAGCTCCTAATCCCTCACAAGGAGTGCCAAAGTGTCTCAAAGTGTCCCAGGTAAAACTGCTTTTTTGTAATTGTGCCTCAAAAATTAATTGTACCTTCCTTCGTTATGCATTATGCCCATTTCCATATTTTACTGTGTGTATATATTTACATAAATGTGTAAATTCTTTGTTATAACTTTTACTGTAACTCCGTTCTACCACTATGTTACTTTGTACCCGGGTCGCACCTGGAAATGAGCTTCGGCTCAGCGTGCCTTTCCCAGACACCAATTTTAAATAAATAAATAACAAATAAAAAATCTAGTAATTCATTCCACCTGATCCATTAAGCCTTGCTGTCATACCTGCAATCCAATCACTCTAATAATCTATTATTTTACAATCTATTATAAATTATTACTGAAGGGGAAATTTTGAAAAACATACCTACTAGACACGTTTCAGTTTATACCGCACATATATTCTGTATTTGGTTTCCTCTATTTCTTTGTCATTATGTACACCCACTCCTCAACTTTCTCTGCTCTGCTTACTTGCCTACACCTGACAGCACAATCCTCTGCTTGTGATAGCACAATCTGTTGTCAAGGAAATTATAATGATGTCCCA
Source organism: Neoceratodus forsteri (assembly GCA_016271365.2). NCBI lineage: Eukaryota > Metazoa > Chordata > Ceratodontiformes > Ceratodontidae > Neoceratodus > Neoceratodus forsteri. The sequence goes on along the minus strand of CM057452.1, from coordinate 23,606,422 downwards.
GACAAGGATTATGATGTCAGGTGTAGACAAGCAGTTGGATAAGGTCAAACAGACAAGGTTCCTGTTTTCATGTTAATGTGCACAGTTATTATCATACATAAAAAGAGTGGGTTACTAACCGGCAGCCATAGTCCTGTTCACATCCACACTTAAGTCATCTAATGAGCAGGGTCGGTAACTGGAACAGTCTTCAAGTCTGATTCCTCCTAACACCCAATCATAAGGTCCTCCAGCTCTACCCTCACTGCTGTCAGATCAGCACGCTGGAAACAAGTACTAAAGCAAGGCTTGCCAAGGTAGGTTGGATGGGTCTTGTGGATGTGAACTAGATACCAGCAACAGAACTACAATCACCAGTAAGTAGCCTATTCTTATGAATGACTGGTTGTAAGCCTGGATCTGAATAAATAAATGTTGCTCACTATCCATGCTAAGGAAGATTCCTAGCAGTTCTCAGGAGAAGGGGGCAAGGAGGGCACCCCACATTTTAAGGCAAATACAGACAGGAGGACTAAGGACCCAAAAGCAGCATTGCCTCGACAGTGCAGGTTGACGCTGTAATGGGATATGAATGTGTGTGCATTACACTAGGTAGGAACCCTACAAACTTCTGCAATGAGGATGAACAAAAACACAGAATATGTCAGCAGAAAAGGATTGTCTGGCCCACCCAGTCTGCCCAGGTACACCTGGCAGCAGCAGCAGAGGCAGCAGTATGTTTCTTGCAGTGGGCCCTTAACCTGTCAGGTGGCTCTTTCCCAGACAACTGGTAAGACAGAGCAATGCTGGATGTGTTCCATCTACTAAAGGTATCCTTCATTTTGGTTCCCTTTGTTTTTGTATTATCTGCGATTTTGTTACAACTTACTGTACCCTGTATCTCAAGTACTTGTTTTTTCACTTTGTTTGTGCCATCTTTATGGCCCAGGTCATGCCTGAAACTGGTCCCTGGAATCAGTGCACCCACCCAGTTAACATATAAATAAATAAACCAACCAAATAAATCAGATCAAATCAAAATAAATACAAAAGGCTCTGTTTGGCTGCTGGTCAGCCTTGGGTGACTTTAGAGTAGGCAACAAACAACTGGCAAGCCTCAACATAAAACTCCACAATAAAGAAACAAAGCAACAGAAAATGTCAGCAGAAAAAGACCATTCGTCCATCCAGTCTGCACCTGTTTTATCCTATCCTACCCTGGGATTTAATGTCTCATCAGGGTTATTGCTATCACCCCCTGCCCTACTGCTTTCCCGCTTTTACTCAGTCCCAGCTGTGTCTGAAACTACCAATGGTTCTTGCACCTACCACCTCTGCTGGTAGGCTGTTCCACGGCTCAGTCACTCTCTCTATAAAATAAAGCATTCTCATATCCCTCCTGAATCTCCATGTTCTTGATTTGCCATTCCTGCTGAATATCTTCTTGCAGTCTATCTTGTTCATTCCGTTGAGGTACTTGAAGGTCTCTATGACACTGCCTCTCTACCTTCTGGTCTCTAGTGAGTACCTGTTTTTGACAGGATTGAATAAGGCCCTGTCCCATTTTTTATGCTGAAAGAGTTTAAATGTGATCTGTTCTGCATAGGGAGAGGCATCAACAGCAGAAAACAGGAAGTTATTATCCCTCTGTACAGACAGTTGGTGAGACCCCATCTGGAGTACTGCATCCAGTTCTGGAGACCCCATCTCTGCAAGGACATAGACAGGATAGAGGCAGTCCAGAGAAGGGCAACTAAAATGGTGCAGGGTCTGCAAGAGAAGCCGTATGAGAAGAGACTAAAGGAGCTTAATATATATACCCTTGAGGAAAGAAGGAGAGGGGACATGATAGAACTTTTAAGTACCTCAGTGGAATCAACAAAGTCCAAGAGGGTAGCATCTTTCAGAAAAAGGCATGCAAAGAACAAGGGGACACAATTTAAAGATAGAGGGGTTCAGGGGCAATGTGAGGAAGTATTATTTCACAGAGAGGGTAGTGGATGCATGGAACAGCCTTCCTGAGGAGGTTGTGGGTCTAAAACTGTGGAAGAATTCAAGAATGCATGGGACAGACATAAGGCAATTCTTGTGGTGGGTAGGAAGAAATAGGCTGTTGGTTAACTAGGATCTGCGGCCTATCCTGTAGGTAGGGAAATGGGCAGACTAGATGGGCCAAGCGGTCCTTATCTGCCGTCAAAGTCTATGTTTCTATGTTCTATTCTCTCTTTTCTGTCTCTTCTCTGGTTGTGCAACCAAATTTTCTCGTGAGACCTAGGACTTGATCACCCCGACGGTCTTGCAATTCTCTGCCTCTCGCTATCTCTCTATCTTCACTTGCTGTTCTGTCTTTTCTCCCCCTTGCATACCTGCTGGTATAAAAATATATGTGAATCATCATGTGGAAATGTAACTGATACTGGGATTCCTTTGTATAAAAATGTACATAGTTTTATTGTTGAAATGTATATAGTTATACTGTTGAAATGATTTCAAAAAGCAGTTTGGAACACAAGTAGTTACCCCGAGAAGCCAATTTGCAAACTCTCTGAGAAGCTGTAAGCAAGAGGTCAGTTCTGGGTCACGATGTTCTTTCTGGAAACTTACAAGAACACTGTGTGAAAAGCATGCTATTTCCTTAACGAGTTCCTGCATAGACTTATAAAAAGGAGCTGCATTGTTTTGCAAAGAAGAAAACACAGAGACTGAGATTGGAAATTGAGAAGAAACCCAGATGGACTTTCTCTGTTTATACTGCCTTTGTAAATAGTTATACTGAGCAGTTTTTTTTATTTTACTTTTATTAATAATAAATCACTTGTTGTGAATTTTACAGCTGCTCCTGGTTTTCCTATGCTTCCTGACCTGTGCCTCGACGACACTGTTCAGAGCCATAAGTCAATCCTCGTAGGATGTGCCCTGCTTGCTCTGAGTCATTCTGGTTACTCTACGCTGCACCGTCACAACCATCTATAACAATCACAATATTCATACAATAAATAGGAAATCAGCACTTTTAAGATGAGAAATGGAGAGCAGTCTTATTAACTTAGAATTTTTCTGCATACCCAACCAAGAGTTCAGAAGAAAATATGACAGGGACAATGAACCATTTTATTCCAATTTTAGGAAGGGAAACAGAGATGAGATCATTGGTACTTAGCTTATGGTCGCTATTTCTTTCATGAATAACATCAGTCAAGGATGTTGGCACTATGCCACACAAGATTTTAGACACAGAAGTGTACCAGGAAAATAGCCTTCTGGAAGATAATGAAAACCATCCCAGAGTAGCATATTAACACAGTGAGGAGTTTGTCATGGCAAGCCAGTTATAAACCATAGCACACTCTGATACAGGGTGCACAGTAAATGAAGGACTGCAATAAATACAGACTATGTGAAACATTCCCAGAAGTATGTCTAAAAATTATGATTTTCCAAGTTTTCCCCCCGTCATGTCAGGGCTCTATAAAGAGGAAGAAAAACTGTTGCCAGGTTACCAAACTCTGAAGCCTGTGAAAAGCTCTTTCAAATGAGGTACTGGGCTTATGTGATGGTTTCAGGAGTTCTGAGATATAAATATATGACTCATTTGTAAATTAAATCATAGCATCTGGCATTTTGTGGAATCTTGAGACAAAAAGAGCAGCCATTGAGGGGCAAGTTGTAATTAACAACATACAGTCTACCCCTCAGTGACATCACTTTCTGACTCAAGATTCCATCAGATGGTTGCTGCCTTGATTCAGTTTACAGCTGATTTAGATATTTATATTTTAAGACTCCTGACACCTACAGGTCAGCTCAATACCTCATCTGAAAGACCATTTAATGAGTGACCCAGCAACAATTCCTTGTCCTTTAAGGCCTCATCCCAAACCTTTCATGGTGGTTTGTGGATATGCTTACACTTTGTGCAGATGTGACAGGAACAGCATAGAGAGTCAGGTGGGCTGCCGAGGTTCCTGAGAGGAGGGCTGCCAGTGGCCAGGACTCCCCCATGTCAACACTGAAGGGCTGATACACTGTCGCAGAAACAACAAAGTCCGTCTGTTACAGTTGATATATTTATTAGGCTAACTACGCAGGCACAGAAGCTTTTAAGATCTCGATGGTCTCTTCCTCTGATATGGCAAACAACAGAACCTGAAATGTCATTCTCTGTAAACAAACAAGGATCTAACAATATCCAACCAGCATTCTTCTAGGGCACAGTCTTGATATAGTGTGTATAACTGCTATATATAACTGTTTGTGCTTAAATGAGCCCTTAGACAAACGAGATGAGATGTTTAAATTAAGATGATGGGCTACAATTTCAAGCTATGCATTCTATGAGAAGTATTTTCCGTTAGCCTGATGATTTCTCTGTTAAAGCTGCACTAGATAAGCAGCAGGCCCCTTAGCCTACTCTTTCAGATTGGAAATCCCAGTTGAGAGGCTGACTAAACGAGAAGATTATGTCACAAGTTTAGAGGCTGTGCAGGCTCCCCTACTAAATCCAGTAAAAACCTGTTCTTACTTATCAAGTCAGAGGAGCATAAACGCCCCATTATACTATAGGTTAAAAACAGACCAGTTATGCTTATCACATGCTTAGTTAATGTGACTCCTTCTCCTGTAGTGAATTAACCAGTTCCTTCGAATTCCCAGATTTTTCAATTTATAGATGTTCGACAGAAGTGTCAATATTTAAGCATTTCTACTTTTTAGAAGACAGACTGATGCATTAGGCTTTCTTATAATATGGCTAGAAGAAAAACGAGCAATGCAATTGGTTGAGTCGCTCTGCGTGCCCGTGGATTAAGTAAGCATTAATCCACAGTTCCACGGAGCGACTTTGGAGACGTGGCGCTGGGTGTCGTTATGTGCAGAGGAAAGGAAAATGTGCTGGCAGCCATGTAACATCCTGAGTGAACGATCGGGAGCGCAGCATATGCCTTCTGCCTTGTGTGTGTGTGAATCCGGGTATGTGTGTCTGGCAGCAGTTCTCCTGTGGTGTGGGGTTGGTGGCACGGCGGAACAGGACCGCAAATTTCAGTAGTACTGTCAGGGCAGCACAGGTGAGCTCAGCAACCGATAGAGCGAGAGAGCGAGACAGGGACATGGACAGCAAGGTACTAATAGACATCAATTGACAGCCTGATACCGCACTGTTGCCTTTGGGCTGTCGGTGTCTGTCTCGCCTGGCTTTGTCCCCTGTGTTTCCAGAGCTGCGGTTGTGTTAATCTGCTTTTCTGTTCCATATTTAGTAAAGGGCAGTGGAAGACAGTGAGTCATTACTTCTCAGCAGTTTTGGTGAGGGAGACAGCAGTTTATGAGAGAGAGAGAGACAGCGTGGTGCAGGTAGAGAGGAGACACAGAAATATTCATGCCTCTACATTTGTAATGCGCTGGTAAAACATCCACTGGAGTCATCCTGTAACTGTCCACGGCTGTGGGTGAGGTAACATGCTGTTGTGTCCTGTATTTAGTGGAGGGCAGCTCAAAACAGCGAGTCAGTATTTCAGGGCAGTTTTAGAGAGGGAGATGGCAGTTTCAGTGAGAAAGACACAGCAGGAAGAGAGGAGACAAATATTCTTGAATCTGCAATTGTAATCTTTCTGTCTGCGTGTGTCTTGATGTTCCGTGAGAGACAAGCAGGTACTGCAAAAGCTAGTCAGGAGTGTTTGGGGGTTGGGGGGGAAGTGAAGGTGGTAGAAAGTGTAGGAGTCAGTGTTATGCACAAGAAATGTCAGAAATCATCTCAGTACTGTGTACTGTATGTCTGACATTTCTATGTGCATAACAGCACTGTGATATCCATAATTTCTTGGGGACTATTTTGCAAGGTAGCAGGATACATTACATTTTTGCTATTTAAATGGGGGAAAACCCCTTTCTGTGGTTTTCCCCTGGTTTAAAACCCATGTTATAAGTACAATAAGCCACTCTACAGTATGATGTTATTGGGGATTAATATACACCCCGTGTGCTGTGAGGACACTCGGCCTGCTCCCTCGTGCCCCCACAATGCACCCAGGGTGTTAATTAATCCCCAATAACACCATACTCTGTCATGGGTTATTGCTTACTTAAATGTACTGTATGCAATTTTTTTAGTACAAGGACCCTTGAGACCAGAAAGTGACATTTGTGCTTTTCAGACCCCCTTTCCCCTCCAAAATCCCAACATTTTGCTCACACTGGGGCTTATGCACTATTGGGTGCAGGGTACGCACTACAGGCACGTACCATGGCCACAGCCCTCTGCACCTTCGCGCAGGCATGCACCGCATAATATGCACTATTGCCCTCCATGGCCCCGCCCCACAGGCATTTAGGTGTGCAGTGGGGACAGGGGGATGGCAAAGGAGGAGTGAACACTGGTGGGCATCCAATTGGATGCACTGCATGCCAGTACACAGGATCCCCTGCTCTGCATGGAGCAGAGGATTGTGGGACAAGGTGGGTCCCACAGTCCCTTAAAGGGATATTACCATGGGCAATTGCCCCAACAGTTGTCACTCCCCACACTGCATGAGAAGAGTGCTGGGGCAGCATAAAAGGGGGTGTCATGTGTCTTGGTGTGGACGACTGCTGCTGATTGGAGGGGGCACAGTGACTACAGCAGGGTTCCAGCCTAAGTAGACTGTGCCCCCTTCCATTGTCACTCCGCCCCCGGTCACTACATCTGTGAGAGCCAGTGCATGGCGCTATCCATGGTCGCAAGCCAGTAAGCTTAAGGGGTATGTGCCCCTTTTATGCATGCTACCAGGGTCTGGTTAGACACCTGCTTTGTGGCTCCAGCATTTAGGGATACAAGTCACATATAGAGCATAGGCCCCTATATTCTTGATTCTTAGTCCTAGAGATGATGGGACATGAATCCTGAAGTTTTGATATGCACATTGAAATTGTGGGGATGGGTTTATTTATTTTACATTTCTGACCAGAAGAATGCATTCTGAGTTTTAACAGTTCATTTCCAAATGTGCACAGAGGGTTTATGGGTCATCATGCACCTCAGGTGTGTAAAACACCCTGATTACACACACATGCCTAAGCAGTATTCAATATATAACGTGGCATTTGCTGCTGCAAGCAAATATACTCCCAACATTATTTCACTGTATACACTGACTGCAGTTCTCCCACTGTACACTGATTTTGTTTTTGTTTACAAGCTGGGAGCATTACAAAATACAATGCCTATTTTCAGGCGAGAAAACGCTGGTTGCTGTTGGTTGCACATACATCTATTTACTTTATATACTGCTACTGGTTGTACCTATTGCCATGTCAATGTTCCTGTATATATTGTTCGCAACATCACCACAATTTACTTTGCACTATTACTCCTGTACCCAACCCCCAGGGTCACAACTGGAAACGAGCTTTGGCTCAGTGTGCCTTTCCCAGTTGCCTGTTTTCAATAAAAAAAAAAAAAAACACTAAAAATCTTATTTATGATGTTAAAACAAACGTCTGAAATCTTGATTGTACTTTGGCACTCATGAAGTTTAGTGGGGTTCGAAGGGGTGGGGTGGAGTTGGGGTTAAAGAAACCTTAATGTTGCATTTTCTTAGTTTTGTGGCTTTAATAATACACTCTAACTTGTTTAATACCGTAGGTTTTTTATTTTTTGCAATTGTGAGTAACACAGTTTTGTGGTAACAGAAAGGATACAGGGTCCACAGTGTTAGACTCTCTTGCCACACAGCAGGGACTGTACAAACTCTGACCACAGACACATACCCAAACTCATCAGCTGGAAATTTACCGTTACTCAAGCTGTGCCCACGGTACCCCAATGCCATGCTCCATCAGGAGTCTCTCTAGTCCTGCTGTAAAAGCCTGACTAGTGATAGCTTGCATTAGCTCATCAGGTAGGCTATGATCCTAAATATTAAATTCACATTAGACTTGTTAAAATATTGGTATTGCAATCCATAATTTTGGATTTGGAAGTAAACTTTTCTAAGGAAAATCTCTCTCAGAATTCAGAAAGCCTTATAAACAAAATCTTTTTAAAATATACTTTTCTAAACTAAATATGTTTTCAATTGACATGGAAATATTTAAACTATGCCATTCTGGCATTCACTAAAATTACTTCAATTATCTAGTTTGTATGTATTGGCTTGGTGGAGCAGTTTATTAGAAGCGCAATGCTGACTGGCAGCTGGAGCCTGAAATCAGAAATTTACAATCGGAATCCACATCCAGCCATTTTGTTACAGCTTATACACGTCGACTCCTTTATAAAATGATGGAAACCACAAAATGACACACGAGTGGTATATAACAGTCTACAGTCCGATATACCGTACTACCATGATGTGCTGGGTAGAACAGAAAACTCGATATTCTTCATACTGTACATAAAAATGACTGAAGATGTATTTATTTACATAAAAATGACACAAGCTGTATTTATTTACATAAAATGACTGAAGATGTAGTTATTTGTTTAAAACTGGCACACAAACCAGGATAGTCTTTTTTTTTATTTCTGTATTTTCTGCTCCTCCAGTCGGCAGCCCCATTCAAACTGACCCCCATCTCCCGTAATATCCGAGCGCCTACCTTATGCCGGCAGCGGAGCCTGCGAGGGTGGGTCATCATTCTGCTACCCCGCTTGGCGTTTTCCCTGCCTCCAGTTTTCACCCAGGAGCCCCAGGAGTAGGCGCGCATGCGCCCCACGGCCTCTGTTACGGCCCTTTCCCCACCCCATGGTCTAGCACCTGCCCCTCTCAGGCCAGTGCCACTCCTAGCCTCCACTAGGGGTCACTATCGGCCGAGGGTGCCACATCCCTCACCTCACCGGAGAGGAGAGTCTGCCTGCCAGCTGCTCAATCCAGCTCCGCCCTCACGAACGACCACCCGGGCTCGCTCCCCAACCCGGTCCTGCATGCCACGAGGTAAGGCGTCTAGCGCCTCAACCCCCTGCACCACCCGGCCAGCCAGGATAGTCTTCTTGAGATGAAAATCTCCTTTCCAAGCTGCGGAGCTTGACTTGGATGGCCACGTTTGGGGCTCTGCTGATACATGCCATTTATTTCATCAAAAATCACATTTAGCATTTTTTAAAATGGCTTAGTTACCTGAAGATACATAGATACATAGACAGTGTCTATATCTGATGGATTCAGCAACAACCACTCTCGAAAAGTTCCTTTCCCCCAAAGTTGCTGGGAGAGGGATCTCGGTACACGAGCCAGCTGGCTCCCTCAGAGTGAGCAGGACAGGAGGCTCGCTCGCTGCAGTTAGATGCTTAAATGGCAGTGTAAAGCCCAAGGCACAAACAAAACCAATCCTAGTTTCCATTCAAGGCCTTCTCGCAGACTTTGTGGCCGAGGTTCACACTTCAAATCAAAGGACTGAGACTGCGCTTGAAGAAATATCGTCTTGTGCGGCTATAGAGCTGAGGGTGGAAAGTGCAGAAAAGGCAGCAAAACAAAATAAGAAAGAGGAAACTCTGCTGCCTCCCCACCACTGCCTTTGGAGGGTACAATTATGTATTTAGTTTTTGTTGACCAGGTAAGTGCACTAGGCAACAAATACCCATTTGTAGGCATGACGTGGGAGATTACATACAAAAATACAGCGTGTGATACAGGGTGAATACAAGTAGTGTAACAAATTTAGATAGAAAAGTTATCAGCAAACATTAAAGCATCAATAGATGTAAGTAAGGCTAAAGTACCTAATAAGACAATGAGAAACAGTGCAACTGTAGCAATATATCAATACTCATTGAGCTTTACATGATTGCACAACAACTCCATACCGTAACATGTAACAACAGATATGGTAGTACACATTAAAGGACCTTAAGTAGGGATTCGTGGTACCTATTATGGAATGAGGCATCCGATTAGCACAGCAGTACATGAGCAGCTGACCCAGTCTGCTGCTAGACTTCAAAGGTGCAGAGTAACAAGTTCAGGAGGAATCTTAGGTTAACCGTTTTCCCTGGATCCACTTCGAACAGTGATCTGCAGGTTGCAGCTGAAAATGCTCTTACAGTGGTTTTCCAAACTGAAACCCCTTTGTTTTTGGAACTGATCTTTAGACCTACTACTCGCCATAATATACAAGAAGGGATCATGGCTAAAGAAGAACCAACACCAACAGGTCTGGATCAGTCTGCATGACAAGTCTGGGGCAGTCTGCGTGACAAGTCTGGGGCAGTCTGTGTGACAAGTCTGGGGCAGTCTGTGTGACGGATCTGGGGATATCTGTGTGACGGATCTGGGGATATCTGTGTGACATGTCTTCAGGCAGTCTGTGTGACAGGTCTGGGGCAGTCTGTGTGATAGGTCTGGTTCAGCTTATGTGAGATGTCTGGGGCAGTCTATGTGACAGGTCTGAGAAAGTCTATGTGACAGTTCTGGGGCAGTCTGTGTGGCATGTTTGCGGCAGCTTGTGTGGCACGTCTGGGGCAGTCTTTGTGACGTCTGGTTCAGCTTGCAGGTCTGGGGCAGTCTGTGTGTCACGTCTGGTTCAGCTTGTGTGACAATTCTGGGGCAGTCTGTGTGACAGGTCTGGGGCAGTCAGTCTGACACGTCTGGTTCAGCTTGCAGGTCTGGGGCAGTCAGTCTGACACGTCTGGTTCAGCTTGCAGGTCTGGGGCAGTCTGTGTGTCATGTCTGGTTCAGCTTGTGTGACAGGTCTGGGGCAGTCTGTGTGACAGGTCTGGGGCAGCTTATGTGAGAATTCTGGGTCAGCCTGTGTGACAGGTCTGGTTTAGCTTGTGTGACATGTTTGGGGCAGTCTGTGTGATAGATCTGGGGCAGTCTATGTGGCAGGTCTGGGGCAGTCTGTGTGGCAGGTCGTAGACAACCTGAGTGACAGGTCTGGAGTAGTCTGTGAGACAGGTCTGGTGCAATCTGTGTGATAGATCTAGGGCAGTCTGTGTGACAGATCTGAAGCAGTCTGTGTGACACATCTGGTACAGTTTATGTAACAGGTCTAAGGTAGTGCATGCGACAGGTTTGGGGGAGTCAGGGTGGCATGTCTGGTGCAGTTTGAGTGACATATTTGAGGCAGTTTGTGTGACAGGTCCGAGGTAATCAGTGGACACATCCGTTGCAGTCTATGCAGCAGGTCTGCAGCAGTTAGAGCAGTCTGTATGACAGGTTCAGGGTCTATATGTTTGACAGGACTGGGGCAGTCTGTGTGACATGTCTAGTACAGTTTGTGTGACGGGTATGGGGCAGTCTGTGTGACAGGTTTTGGGCACTTTATGGGACAGATCTGGAGCACTCTTTGTGGCATGTCTGGTGCAGTTTGTGTGACACATGTGGTGCGGTCTGTGTGGCACGTCATGCACAGCTATTACAGCCTTTCTGCAGAAGCGCTGAGTCCTGACAAACAGCTGTGCAAGCTTCAGTCGTGCTGTCAGACCTGAGATGCTCTGTGAGAAAGTGAAAACCTGGACTTTCACCTGGCACTGTTCATCCTGTTAATGCAGTTTGGGAACAAAATGTTGACTTAATCCTTGGTGCTGTTCTTCCTGTAAAAGCAGTTTGTACACAAGAATGGAAATTACATACCTACCGTAATTCTTGATCTTCTCTTGTATCTTCACCATTCATTACTGCCACGGGAGTTTTTTTTTTTTTTGGAGAGGAGTTGGCACCGCCCCCGAGAGTGACGCACTACATGGTGTGCAAGGGGCAGCCTTTAGGTGTCGCTGACTCCTCCTCCATCCCAGTTCTGTCCGCCGGAGAGGCGAAAAAAGGATAAGAAAAGGAGAGTGAGGCAAGAGAGCCAAGGGATAGACCAAGGAAGGAAGTAAACTGAAAAAAGGAATAAGCCAATCGGGACAGGAAAGAGGAACACCTACCCTATGTGACCGCATGGCCTCACTCCTGGGGCGGTTCTGAGGGAGGAACAGATAAGGGAGAGAAAGAAGAAGGAAGGAGAGAGAGAGTTGTTGGGAGGGAGGAGAAAGTTCTGCCAAATTTTGAAATTTGATTTGAAGGCTTGTAAGCTCGGAACCAAAGCAAGGGAGCAAGGACCCCACTCAATAAAACTGATGAAGAAGGTTCAACCGAACCATTACACGAACATACAAAGAAGCCAGCAGAAGGAGGCCATTTGGTCTATCAAGTCTGCTGGTATTACAGGGCCCACAGCTTGAGCTAATGTCCTTTCCCTCCCTCCCCACTCCTCCCATCCTCCCTACCCATGATTCTTACCTTCCCCCTATGCCTATCCCAGCCTCTCTTAAAGCTGCCCACCGTATTCAATGAGATGACCTCTTCTGGCAGCGCATTCCAAGAGTCCACCACCCTCTCTGTGAAGAAGTGCTTCCTGACCTCCCTCCCTAAACCTTCCACCCTCCAGCTTAAGACTGTGCCCCCTTGTGATATGGTTGCCACTCTGCTTAAAGAGAATCTCCTTATCAACTTTATTTATCCCTTTCAAGTACTTGAATGTCCCAATCATGTCCCCTTTCTCTCTTATCTTCCAGGGAGTACATGTTCAGTGCCCTCAACATCTCCTCGTATGCCTTGCCCTGCTGACCAGCTATCATCTTTGTAGCCCTCCTCTGTACCTTCTCCAGCAGGTTAATGTCCTTTTTGAGGTGTGGGCACCAGTACTGCACTCCATACTCTAGATGCGGCCTTACCAGTGACCTGTACAAGGGCAGTATAACTTCCTCTCTCCTACTACTGATCCCTCTAGCTATGCATGCCAGTATCTTGTTTGCCTTTGCTGCTGCTTTCCTGCACTGCGTGAAGTGCTTCAGGTCACTAGTGATCATCACTCCCAGGTCCTTCTCCTCCTGTGATGCAGACACTCTGACTCCACCCGGGTAATACTCTGTCCTGGGATTCTTGGTTCCAATATGCATAACTTAGCATTGCTTGGCATTGAAGCCTAGTTGCCAGATTCTGGACCACCTCCCGAGCTTTTCCAGATCTTTTTGTAGGTCCCTTATCCCTTTAGTTGTGTCCACTCTCCCACAGAGCTTGGTGTCATCTGCGAATAGGCACATTTTGCCTTTAATTCCATCCCCAATGTCATTGATGAAGACATTGAACAACACCGGCCCCAGCACAGAGCCCTGTGGGACCCCACTGGTTACTTCTCTGGTGCCAGATAACTCTCGCCCCACCACCACCCTCCGGGTTCTGTCCCACAGCCAGTTTTCCACCCATCTGACCATCTTTTCCCCAACTCCAAGATCCACCAACTTCCTTTGTGGGGCACAGAGTCAAAGGCCTTGCTGAAATCAAGATAGAGGATGTCTACCACTTGGCCCTCGTCTACTGTCTTAGTGACACAGTCAAAGAAGTCAATCAGATTTGTTTGACATGATCTTCCCCCATGAACCCATGCTGCCTCTCATCCTGGAGACCATATTCCGATAGATATTCCACCAACCTTAACTTTAGTATGGTCTCCATTAGCTTGCCACCATGGAGGTCAGACTGACTGGTCTGTAATTCCCTGGATCATCCTTGGGTCCGCTTTTCTGAAGGGGCACTACATGTGCTGTTCTCCAGTCCTGTGTTATCACGCCTGATTCTAATGAACTATTAAATATTAAATTTGCACAGCTTGGAACACAAAAGGCAGACTTTTCACACTTCCCGTCATCCCCAACCCCTACATTCAAGCTGAGAGCTCACAGACCACTAAGGCAGAATCTGTTTCGAACAGAGAGAGCACTCAACTAGAAAGGGGAAGGAAGCCCACTAGCACCTTGTTGTGTGCTAACACAGATGTGTGTGGAGAGGAGGGGGTATTTGAAGCCCAATAGAGGGCACCCCCTTGTGAGAAAAAAGGGGACAGAGTGGGAACTCAATCAGACTCCCTTAAGCAAGGCAGTTCAAATCACCAGCTCAAGGCAACTGGAGTGCCAGGGCAGCATTTAACTAGCCAAGCCTGGCGAACACAGGTGATACAGGAAAGTCAGAGGGGACCTGGATAAAGGAACAGAACCATCCAAGGAAGGTTTTGTTACTGTAGATTGAACAATCATGGCTTAAGAAGGAGCCAAGCGGTCACCCTCAAAGGGAATCAGAAAGAGTTCCCTCAGGAGAAAGCCAAATTCTACTCGTTCCCCTCTCTTTTCAAATTGATGGTATCTGTTCTGAGAGAAGAACGGAAGACTCAAAGAAGGTTTTTTTTTTTTTGAATCAGGCATAAAGGCCCTGAGAAAGAGGTGAGAGGAATGAGCAGGGAGGGGGAGGCACTGAAGAAGGAGGCCCTAGAGGGGAAGGTGGGCGGGTATCAGTAATGAATGGTGAAGATACAGGAGAAGATCAAGAATTATGGTAGGTACATAATTTCCATATCTTCCCTTGTCAACCTTCACCATTCATTACTGTTTGGGTGAGTACCAAGCCCCTCCCCCGAAGAGGGACTAGGAAAAAACCCTGAGGGAACAAGACCCTCAGCCCCCTGCTGGTGAAAAACAGAAGGAAGAGATCCTGGCCTTACAAGACAGGAAGCCTAAGGCCGAGGAGAGCTAGGAGGTATGCCCCGGAAATGGGGAGACAGAGGAAGCCCCTGCAGAAGCCTCCTAGCCCTGGTGGAAAAGAGGTGGGTCCCCTGGAAGGCGGAGCAAATCACCCTACGCTGGGCCAGGGGTGATAATCTTGATAGCCATGCCGTCCGCCTAATGCAGATCGCTGCCCCACAAGCCTGGAAGCCACCTCACTGGCGTCATAGGATGCCCTTGCTTGGTGCCTTGCCAGTTCCAGGCCTATAGCAGAGAGGGCAATGACTTGTCTAGATTGCTCCATAATCAGGCATTGATGCTACAAGCTGAGATAGCATTGATCATAAATGCCTGCTGTAGGCAGCATGGTGAGCCTGATGAGATGCAATGCACAACATCGCACGAGAAGAAGAGAACACTCCTTCGCCCCCACCGGTCAAATTGTAGGGAATCTGAGTCTGGTGGATTGTCATGTGCCAGGCGGCGACGCCTGGAGTGAGTCTCTAGGCACTGCAATCCCAAGGGTGGGTTGAGGAGTGTACCTAGAGACTCAGATGGGGCACAATACCTCCTCCTACAGTCTACCGGGGCTGGGAAAGGGGCGGCTGGAGACTGCCAGGTGCGGATAGACACCTCCTGGAAAGGGATACGCCAGGATGGTACCACCAGATGCTGGGCACTGAATTTACCAAGGAATTCATGTGTCTCCTGCTCGGTATCATCTCATCTGACAAATAAGATGCGGAGATCCCTAACCATCCTCGATAGTAAGCGCTGATATTCAGTGAAATCAGCGTCGGATGAGAGGTGAGCAGAGGGTTCCTCTCCCTCTGAGGAGGGAGTTGAGGAGGCTGAGGAAATCGAATGCCCAGAGGACTCCTCCGGAGGTGGGGACAGGCGAAATACCCACTCATGCATGTATCTAACATATGACGGGAAGGCCTCCGCCTCTGAACGTCTCCCAGGATAACGGGCCCGTAGGACCGACATGGTCTGGAAGAGAGGTGGGGCGGCTACAGAGGAATGGGACAGGGGGCACATATGAGGAGGTAACTGTCCTCTACTAAGGCTCTGAAATCCGGGGAATGGAGCCCAAACTAGCGGGGTTCTGGATATCAAATCAGGTCACAGAACGGAACCCTGGGGATGTGAACCCTAAAAGAGCCTAAAAGGGGACTCTCCCGTGATGCACATGGGGTTGCATGGATCCAGAAGGGCAACCCACAGCAACGCCACTGGAGGAGTCCCTCGAGCCTAAGAGGGAGAGGCAGGGCTCAGCGCTATGGCTCCTCCCCACACTCCGAGGGATAGTAGGCAGAACTCGACGCCCCTTACCCCAGCCGCCACCCCTCAGACTCAGAGGACGCCCTCCTCCTTGATGCCAGCGACAGGGCCCGTCGATCCTGAGGTCTCCCGGGGGAGGCCCCCAAAGACAGAGCCCTTAGGCCACCCTGAGAAGGCGCAGCAGCACCGGACACGGCAGCTGCCACAGCCCCCTCTGGGAGAACAGTCCCCTCCCCAATCCCAAGCTGTCCCTCCCCATAGGCCCCAGGCCACCCCCAGCCTGGGAGTTCTCAGTGGAAGACTGCTGCAGACTGAGGAATGGGAGCACTGAGCCGCCTGACACCGCATTCCACAGGAGACCCTGATCCCGAAGAATCAGGGAGACAGGACAGGTCCATGTCTGAGTCGCCTGCTTCCGAGGAAGAGCAGACCAGAAAGACCCTCGACACTGGCCACCCCACGAGTCCCCTGAGAAACCGCGCCGTGAACGACGCTGGTGCACACCACGGCACCATCGATCCCTGCGCCACTAACAACTCTGAGCCCAGCCCCGACTCGACTCCACAGTTTCGGCCAAGTCCCCGGCACCGCCCATGGTGCCAGGACCCAACATGGCGCCGCAAGTGGCGCCGAGAACCAAACCGGCACTACATGTGGCACTGCCTCAATCACTATCGCCACGAGTGGCGCCGGTATCCGAGACGGTGCCGGATGGCGACGTTGAGGGTCCACCGCTGCTGGACCCAGCAACCGTGGGCCATGACACTGGAGGAGCCTGCACCTCCGAAGAGGCAACTGCCGAGACGGTGTCCCCACCGCAGCCCTGGAAGGGACAACAGCATTCCCCCGACACCACAAAAGAGACCTCCTCCTCCTCAGCAAGGCTAGAAGTTGAGGAGACCTCCTTCTCACCAGACCGTATAGGCCTGGGAGGTGACTTGGAGGAAGGGTCTAGAGACCTGGCCTGGGAGGCCAGAGAACGACACCATCCTCCAAAAGTTGGCGGGGCCTTGCCGATTTTAAATGCGCAGACTTCGAGAACACGGTGGTCCATCGAGAAACAGCCATCGCATCTATCCATATCATGGTTAGGTCCCAGGCACAGAAGGCAGACATCATGATGGTCCGTAATGGAAAAATGCTGGCCAAAGGAGCACCAACGCATAGGGGCATGGCCCGCTTTCGACTTACGTTTGGCTCCTGAACGAGACATGATGTGAAATTAACTTTTAAGCAGAAAAGCTCCCAGAATCATCAAAAAATAATAAAATGAAATGATCTTACCAGATAGACGACGTCAGGAAAAGAACCGGGATGCAGGAGACAGACAGAGGTGTCGAACTCGACAATACGGCCTAGTGGTTTAGTAAACAGTTTCCGACTCCGCACAGCAGGTGCAGCCTTGACGCTGGGAGAAACAGAACTGGGATGGAGGAGGAGTCTGCAATACTTAATGGCCACCCTCGCACACCACGTAGTGCGTCACTCTCGGGGGCCGCGCCGTCGGTGCCGACTCCTCTCCAAAAGAAAAAAAAAACCTTCCTGTGGCGGGTGCGCACCTCCGGCTTACACATAAGCAGTAATGAATGGTGAAGATTGACAAGGGAAGATCACTGAACTAATCTGAACTCCTCAATCTGAGATCAGCAATTCATTTCAAAATCTGAGACCAGTTATTATAAAAAATAACACTCGGGTCATCTGTGTGTTTATGAAGTTTTTTTTTGTTTTGTTACAAACCCTTGGCGTGTTATGACCTCTCATTTATGGGTCATCACACACTTAGGGTGTGGAAAATTCCCAGTTTTCCCAGTGCATCACCTCTAATTTTTTCTGCTCACTAATTCCTCCACAATGTTACCTACCCTAAATGTATAATTTTGTCCCATCTCTCGATTATGTTTGTATTGTTTTCTCGCTTAACACGGAACCTTTGTAAAAGAACCCCTGGCTCAAAGGTATTTGTAATCCTAGTTATGAATAAATAAATAAAGCATCAGTGGACATGAGTAAGACTAGAGTACATAAAATGAGAAACTGCAAATATAGCAATATATCCACACAGTACAGGGGGAAATACTCATTGAACTTTACATGATTGCAGAACAACTCCATACCATAACATGTAACAACAGATTTAGTAGTGCACATTAAAGGACCTGAAGCAGGGATTCACAGTACCTATTACGGAATGAGGCAGCCAGTTAGCACAGCAGTACATAAGCAGCTGACCCAGTCTGCTGCTCGAGTCGAAAGGTGGAGAGTAACAAGCTCAGGAGGAGTCTCAGGGGAACGGGTTTCCCCGTATCCGCTTCTAGCAGTGATCTGAAGGTTGTGGTTGAAAATGCACTTAAAGTGGTTTTCTCAGTTGAACCTCCTTTGCTTCTGGAATTGGTCTTCACACCTCCTACTCGCTGCACTATACAAGAATGGATCATGTATAATAAGTAACCAATACAAACAGGTATGGGGCAGTGTGTGTGACAGGTCTAGGGCAGTTCATTTGACACATCTGGTGCAGTCTGTGCGACAGGTCTAGTGCAGTTTGTGTGACAGACCTGGTGCAGTCTGTGTTACAGGTTGGTCTATCTATGTGAAAGGTCTGGGGCAGTCAATGTGACAGGTCTGGGGCAGACAGTGTGACAGGTCGGGGCAGACAGTGTGATAGGTCAGGGGCAGACAGTGTGACAGGTCAGTGTGTGGCAGGTCTGGGGCAGTCCGTGTGAAAGTTCTGGGGCAGTCTGCGTGACAAGACTGTTGCAGTTTATGTGACAGGTTTGGTGCAGTTTGTGTGACAGGTCTGGGGCAGTTTGTGCGACAGGTCTAGTGCAGTTTGTGTGACAGACCTGGTGCAGTCTGTGTTACAGGTCGGTCTATCTATGTGAAAGGTCTGGGGCAGTTTGTGTGACAGGACTGGGGCAGTCAGTGTGACAGGTCAGGGGCAGACAGTGTGACAGGTCAGTGTGTGGCAGGTCTGGGGCAGTCCGTGTGAAAGTTCTGGGGCAGTCTGTGTGACAAGACTGTTGCTGTTTGTGTGACATGTCTGGTGCAGTTTGTGTGACAGGTCTGGGGAAGTCTGTGCGACAGGTCTGGAGCAGTTTGTGTGACAGGTCTGGGGCAGTCCCCCTGAAGAAGACTCGCAAGAGCTAAAGCGCTGTGGTTTCTGCTGGAGCAGCAGTGTTTGCTGTTAGACCTTTGGTTGATTCCGTTTCTTTTTTTTTAGCATTTCGCAAATAAACAGTTCACTTTGCCTGACCACACACAAGGGAATGTACTAATCGTCTTGAGTGCCACTACTTTTTTTTGGTTCCATTGTCGATAGTCTGGGGCAGGCTGCCTCAGCTGTAGTGTGCACTGGCCCTGCATCGTGGGTCACGGCCATACCTGTTTGGGCTTTGTTTATAAAAAATAACACTCAGGTCATCTCTGTGTTTATGAGTTTTTTGTGATACACACCCTCAGTGTGTGATGACCTTCAGTGTAAATGAAGTTGGTAGACTGGCAGACAAGGATCCCTGCTACTGTGCCACATTACACCACATGTGACCCATGATTCAGGACCAGTAGGGCAGATCTTAACGAGGGTCAGCTCAAGGCACTGAACGTGGACTTGCCAGAACTGAGACGAGAGAGGGGAGATATGCTACAAACCTTGCAGTTCCTAAAAGAAATGAACAAGGTAAAATATGAGGAACTATTTAGCATATGTAGTGAACAAAGGACAAAGGAGCAAGAGTGGAAACTGATGGGGGGGGGGAGATGTTCAAGAGGGACGTGAGAAACTTTTATTTTACAGAAAGAGTGGTGGAGCCGTGGAACAATATGCCAGCTGATATGGTGGGTGCCATAACTATCAATGGTTTCAAACATGACTGGGACAGAGTGAAGGGCTTAGTGGTTACTCAGGGTGGTAGCAGTAGGGTGGGGAGCATAGTGCTTGATAGTGTGGGTTTGAACCCTGTATGGACATTAGGTCCTGGATTTGTTGGGGTTTTATGGACAGACTGGATGGATCAATGGTCTTTTTCTGCCATCATTGTTTCTACAGCCATGTTTACACGGCCGACTTCACTCCTTCTGTGGAATACTGAAGCGTTGCCCCGACGCAGGAAGATGCTCGGCTTTTGCGTCTACACAGCCCCTCTCAGTGCCAATGCAAGACACGCTGGAGATGGGATAGGAGTCAAGCGGCGGTCAGCTAAAAACAGCCAAAAAGCCCGCAGGGTCTGGCATGTGCGAGCAAGTTTTACAGTCTGTTCACACGGCCGCTTAAACCACTCGCTCTGGAACGCATTCCCAGTCATTCTGGGACTGCGGGAGTGGAGTAATGACTGACTTACCGTGATCCGGTAAGTGTCCAAACAGCGGCATTTGCACGGCAGCAATCCGAGCGCTCGGGTTGCTGCGGTGCAAATGCCACCATGTAAACAGGGCTTATGGCTTGTCATAGGCTGCTTCTGTTAGTGCTGATTCAAGTCACCTTTCTGATTCGCTACCACCAATACAGTATCTCCTTCTTTCTGGGAAGCCTGGGAACGCTTTACTTAGGCCCCAACTCTGGACCAGAGCCCCTTTTCGTATTCTGCAATACTGGATTGGTAGCTCAAAATTCTGAGGCTTAAAATTTTTTTTAGCCTTTGAACTACTCTGAATCCCGCTCTCCTTGGAAGCTGCTTCTCTCTCTTTTCATGCTGCCTGAACATTTTATGGCATCAGTAACACCATTCCAGGTCATTCAGATGAACCGCATGGAATGGTGCAACTGATGTTGTGGAATGTCTTAGGCATATGAAAAGAAGGAGCATGAGCTGATGAGGAAAGCTGACCTATATGTAGATCTGAGGTTATCCCAAAGTTAGCTTATTTATCAAAACTTAATAAAGCATATTAGAATACATGACTGGCATGGAATGGAAATGGGAGGGCAGTTAACTACATAAAGAATACTGGATGGGCAACTATGCACAACCAATGTGTTCTGCCACAAAGGGGTTCTGATTCCCTCTGACCTCGAGAGCGAAGCTCAAGAGGTCCGTGGGAATCAGAATCCCGAGGTGGCAGAACACACTGGTTATGCATAAAGGTGCTCATTCTGTATTTTTTATAGTGTCTAGTATTATGTGAAATGTGTGCATTGTGTTTTTTTCTGTTTCACAATGAAACTGACTTGTGCAGTCTCTATAAGTTCTAGAATGCTGTTCTGCCACAGAAGGATACAATCACATTCCATGACCTCTGAACTGTGGTACAACAGCATTTTGAAAATGATAGATTTCTATACAGAACAATGCTCTACTATACACTATATAAAGATCATTTCCTATCACCTTCAAGGAGAAAGAGGTGAAGACCCACTTATCCAAAATATCTACCATCTTAGACTTTTTATCTAATGGCGGAGATGCACAGACAATTCTTTTGGCAACCTTAAGTGCTTACAGGGCACCATGATTATTACCGTCTTTATCATTTGGTCTCCGTATGCTGTAATAGTACTCCTTATCCTTTGGCTCTAGGTAGTAATTGTCTGCCCTTCGGGGAAAAGAAGGCAATGTCTTGGGTGTTGCCAGATTGCAAGGGTGGCACCTTCTAGGGCAGGCTGCATTGGAGGAACCATGTCCAAAGGTGAAGTTGAGAGATTAAGAAGCTCCATCAAACGGCCTTGTGGCGCTGGGCAATCGCCTGGCACACTGGTGACTTGGGTTCACGCTTGAGCCCGGGACGACAGGAGCGGAGGCCAGCAGGGAGGGTTTAAGGGCATCCATGGGACGCTCTCCTCCCGGGGGTCAAGGTTGCATCACCCTTGGCTGCCCTGGTGGCTGTGTTCAGCATCACACTTTGTGGCATGAGTGACCACACATCGCATGTGACTGGCCAAGACGCCATGGTGTGCACTCGAGTTGGTGGGGGGATGGAAAATAGAAAAATGGCCGCCTAGCTATCTGGATGACGGTGGTCTGCCCTCTCATTGCTGTGACAACCCAGGATGCCCAAGCTGCTCCCTCGCTGCTCCCAGTGCCTCCGGTCATTTAGTGCCCCCTCCTAGTTGTGACCGCTAGAGGGCCGCCCCCCCCCGGCAAAGGGATACGTCGGATCGGTCGGCACCATGAGGAGCAGCAGATGGCTAATGGGAGAAGCGTGGCGGCGGGGTTGGGCTTGGCCACCTGAAGGAGTGGTCAGCTAGGCTGGCTGGGGATAAATAGATGACACAAAAAAAGAAACCCCATCAGATCCTCTGTCATGTTTTACACTTTTTAGGGATTGAACTGCGGGGCCTTCTGCATAAATTTTACAAGTCCCTAAAATGATATATCCTTTTGAGGCATGGAGGTCTGTAGGCTGTAGAATTCCCATTTTCAGAGCTGGTGAGTGAGGTACAGTACACCTCTATGTCAATACACTAAGCTAGTAACCATAAGGCTAATCTAGGATTCACTAGATACAGAATAGGGCAGATGCGGTGAGCCTGTGGCCCTTATCTGTTGTTAACTTCTGTGTTAATACTATCACATCCCTTCTCTTTCTCCAGGATCTCTGGGTTGTATTCCTCCAATTCCTCTTCAAGAGGCTGCTGTAGAAGGATTGACAGAATTAGCCTAGAGACTGCCACCTCAGTTCTGGTTTCAGCTACAACCTTTTAGGCAAGAAGCAGCACCAATGATGAGGACGATAAGTGTTGATGTTACTGGTGCCAAATTATCAGATGTGGGGGGAAGGGTAGAGGAGAATTCCTCTTCACCCACCTCTCCAATGACATCATCCAGTTTGTACACTGCAGGTCTGAGAGATTGCCTTTCAAAAGATAAGGAAAGAGAGGTCACTCCTGCCATGACCAGAGGTGGCATCAACCTCTCTCCTTGCCATGCCCACCACCATCTTGTTGGAACTGGTGTTGAGAGTGTTGGTGCCATCATGTTTGGTGACACTGGTGATGCCAGTTCAACACCATGGCGACTTCAACTTCAACTGATGTGGTGGTGCTGGGACAACCCCAAAGAAGAGGGTCTGTCACTGCTTTGATGGTGGTGCTGCCTCTTCGTTTTGTCTGTTTGAAAGGAAAGACAAATCTGAGAGCACCCCCCCCCTACCAGTCAAACTGGAATTGAGCGCAACACCAGAAAAAGGAACTGAGGCAATGGGGACATCATATATATGATGTTGCCATATGTGTGGCATTGTACACCGACACAACTGACCCCAAAAACTTCTGGTTCCTCTACAGTCCTACTGCCTGTGGCCTCAGACCAAGAACAGGGCTCATTGGGAAAGGATATCAGGATTGGATCGGGGTGAAAGGAGGGAGACAACAAAGGGAAGGACTTAAAGAAACAAAAATTAGGGTCGGGGAGGCAGACCAATCACAATACTCTGCAACTCCCACGTGTGTGGGTGTGCAAACAATCACTGCAGCACAGTGCATCACACATAGCAGCTGCAATGCTGCCACAACGCAGTGGTGTAAACACGCGGTGTAAACACGCGTATAAGGCCTGCCCTGCTTTGGATAAACTGTAGGCCGTGTAGTGATTCAATAAAAATGAAACAAAACAGTGACAACTCCACAATTCAGGGTAACACACAATCTCACTGTCAAAAGTATTGGGTCTCAACTGTCGTACATCTTGTATGAATTCCTCTACCAACAGATGTGCCAAATTTCTAAAGTACATTCCGTTTCTTCCATTACTTAACTGTGTGTGGGCAATAAGCCTCACAGCTCAGGTGCACATCCTGAAATGTCAGTCATTTAAATGAGGAACAATAACAAGATGAGAGAAATTAGTCTGAAAATGTGCATTTTACTGATGAATAATCCCATGCATGCTGTTTTTATTACAGAGCTATCCGCCATATGTGAATTTTATTGAGAAATTATCCTGTTAATGTACTTTTTTTTTTTTCTGCTGGCAAATCTAACACAAAAGCTTATAGTATCATCCTTCCAAGGAGCGATACTTACACATCAGTGTGCAATAAGATACCGCAACCCCACATTTTCCATATGCGAGTCTATTTTGGAGAAATTATCTGCTGTTTGGCTGAAAAGTGCTATTTACCTGGCAATACACTGACTCACTTTCCTGCTGTTTACACAAAGTTAATGCACCTGCAGCAAATACTGTGTAAACGCAAAGAAACACGACATGGAAAAAACGTGTTCTAACAGAGAAGTCTATCAAGTCCTGATTTTGTTAAATTAAAATCTCGTTCACAGTGTGTGGTTTCCCAAATAATTTTATTGACAAATAATCAGGCAGTTCAGTTACATGATATTACTGCTTACTCATGTAGCAATATTGAAATAAAAATAAAAAAAAACAAACAGACATAGCCAGCTCTTCGGCACAGAGGTAGCACAACTGCTTGCAACGCTGAGGGGACCAGTGGGGGGTGGGTAGAAGATTGAGGGTCCCAGGGGACTCTCGCCTTCTCTAGTGAAGGAAGGTTGCAGGCCCCGCAGCCACCTGGGGGACATAGGCGGTAGTGCTGCTACAGCCTCCAGTCAGAGGGGCAGAAGTCCGTCAGACTCGGTGTGGTATGCTTTCATAAAAACGTGCTTGGAGGCCCTTGTAGCGAGACTCTGTAGGGACGCAACCACCAGGAGCTCATGTGGGCCCTGACGACTGCCCAACCCCCCCATCTTAGAGGACCATACTTGGGTTCTGACCAAGGTCTATGAGGCAGAAGGAGGCAAAGAAGCCTCTAGACTGACCCCCCACAACTTAATGGTAGTATTTTATCACATTACCCCCCCCCAATTCTTCAGACTAAGCATACCCAGTGAACTCAACCTTTCATTGTATGGGTTACCCTGTAAACCCCACGTGAGTTTGGCTGTCTTCCTTTGCACTTTCTCTATTATGTCAATGCCCTTCCTACGATTTGGTGCCTAGAACTGAGCCCCAGAGTTCAGGGGAGGGGAGAGTGTAACTCCCATAGAGAGCACAGCGTACTTTATAATTTTTGCTTGCAAAATGTCTTTGAATACCGCTCGGTATCCAGTTAGTTTTCTGAGTACCCAACTCGCACTGCCTGGTGTGCTTTAGATCACTGGTTACCATTATCCCTAGGTCTCTCTCTCTCTCTCTTCCTTCTCAGTTTTTAATTAAATACCATTGAGCCTGTAAGCATAATGGAAGCACCATAGAGGACTGATGGCAACAGCACCGACATCCTCCAAAAACGACACTGCGGACCTGACGCAAAATACCCTGATGCACACAAGCCCGACAGAACCACAACCATTGGCAACGCGCATCCCGATAGACACCGCCAAGCCCGGCCACATAGCGACGCATCACACAACAATCACCAACGAGATCGAACTGCTGAGAGCGCAGCCCACCCCCCCCAACAGCGCAATGACACCTTTTGGATATGCAAACTGTGGACAACGGTTCAGGCTGCAATGAAAGTATCGACTGGCACAGTATCATGTTCTACCAATTTGCTGCAATGCGTATATAACCTTCTGAAGGATGCATAGATTATCCCTCCCTTACCCTTTTTCTACTTCCCTTTTCCACCCCTTTTCACCTACCCCTTCACCACTTCCACTTCCCCTTTTTGTCCCCAGCTCCTCCTCCTTCCCAGTTCCATTGAGCCCTCTGTCCTGTTCTATGTATCTTGTTGGTAGACTTCAAGTGACAACAGTTTGCGCTTGTCCATGTACGGACATTGAGCAATGCTCACTGTGGGTGGTGTGACGCCGTGGTTTGCCAGGCGCTGTTGTTGCAGTCGGGTTGTGTGTGTTGCTGTCGTGGGGTCAGTGAGAGGGAGTCGCCCTCATTACGTGCCTCCAGCATAACTGGGGGGTTTTGGTCCCACATGTACTACTTTATACTTGTCTGTATTGGCTCTCATCCCCAATTTAGATGCCTACCCATTTATTCTGTTCAATTCTATCAGCTGCCTTCCGGCCTACACTGACACTAGCACAGCTCCTCTGCCCCAGTTATTAGATACTACTCCCTGCTCCTCAAATTATTGTTTTATTGCTCACTGTTTAATGGTCTTTTACATGTTCCACAATTTACTGTATGGCAATTTTATCCTTGAAGCATTTTCTTACAATTAATTTATTTTGTTATATTTATTTTTATATTAGGTATTCTTTTTGTACATTGTGCTTTGTTCTGGTCTCTACTCTCCCCCCACCGCCAAGGACACATCTGGAAACGAGATTTTTTAATTTTTAACTTATTTATTTAATTTTTGTTGACCGGGAAAGGATGACTAGATAATTCTGCCTATTTTCAGCCTCGTCCCCAGGGAGGGGGATACAGATGGATGCCAACTGACCTTGAACCAGAGTAAGCTGTTGGTAGTATTGTTAGTGAATGGGGGTGGAATTTGGCTAGGACACTGGGGAAATTCCCCTACTCTGCCAGTAGGGGAACCCCTTGGCCGTCTGATGCCGGATGGCCACTTTGCAGGAGCAGACGAGCAGGCAGGATGCAGATGGGACAGGGGAGCAGGGCTCCTTCCCTGTTCTTTCAACCCAAGAGGCTACTGATGCAGAAATGGCAGCGGCACACTTCTCAGAGGGAGCAGTTGCTGCTGAAGTCGTTATCTCCTCTGAGGAGATACAACCCCAGGGCACGATTGAGCTTGCATTTGCTGCAAGTCTTCAAGAATTGCGTGCAGAGAATGAAAGGTGCCTCCTGAAGGCACAGGAACTGGACACAGTTTTGGGGAAAATGGAGGGGAGTGCCTTGAATGGTACTGGGAGCATGGTGCAAGCTGACCCTGGGCTTCTTGCAGATACACGCTCAGTTCCAGTCGTGATTTGAAGGCACTCCCTTTTTGGGTGCAGCTGAGGCCGAAAAAGGAGAAGTTCCGGTGGCTGGCAGTGTTGACAGTCGTTCGACTGTGTGCCTGGAGCCACCTACATCTCTCCTGGACCCGACAGGAAATAAAAAAAGACAAAAAGAAACACCGACTAGGAGTGGGTCGGCAGCTTAAACTACTCATGGAGGAACCTGCTGGTTTAACATTTTCTTTCCCGAGCAAACAAAATCATGCAGGATGGAGCAAGGAGCAGGAGGTAGACAATTCTTAGTGTATCAGTCACGCACAGGCAGCACCACGAAATATGGAAGTTGGTGCAGGGAATTGGTCCCCGGTCCACGCCCTAGAGGATGCTGGCTGGATTCAGAGGGAAGATGGACAATAGGTTCCTGACCTGGCGGATCCCTCATACCAAGAACTCGTTCAAAATTCAGCACAATCTGCACAAGACAAGGTACCCAACACGAGCTCCAACAATCCCATGGGTAATATTTAAATCTGTACTAGGTTGCAAAACCTAATGATAGTACTGCTAGACCAATTTCAAATGTTATTTCTGTTGCTGAGAATGTTAGAGCTGAGCCTGAGCAAGCTTCTAGGGCAGAGGAAACTTCTCAGGGGAATGAGGCAGTATGAATGGGACCAGCGGAGAATATACTCCAGGACCAGAGAAGACGGCAAGGTTGGAACCTATGTTTAAGTTAGCAGACATTCAGTAATAATGGAGAACCTGCCCCCAGAAAGAATGCGGTGTGCCTGTTATATAAAGGGGGTTTAGAATCCCCCCCCCAGATATGCTACACATTGCAAAGATACTACTCGAAGGCTCTATGAAATTTTTTTCATCGGAAATATTTACTCTTATTAGTCTTGGGAATTCAAATTATGAGATAAGTTTTAAGACTGTGTCCAGTTTAGACAGGGTTTTGGGCCCAATATAATGGGCAAACCCCACCCCCAGTTTGGCCTCCCTTTTGAGCAATACCACTTACAAAACCTGCAGTTAAACTTATTACAATTATGTTCAAGAATGATCAATCAATCAATCAATCAAATCTTTATTTATTCAGGCGAACATCATTGAGCAAGGCTCATTTACAAGATGGACCTGATAAGGTCAAGGTTCAATAGTTGATACACAACAGATACATCATACACTTTATAAGACAGTTATACATGCAGAGGAAAATAACGTTTATAACACAATGATGTACAGTGAATTCACATGATAAAACTCGGTTACAGGAAAGTTAAGCTAATATTTACAGTATGTACAGTACATACATATCCCAATGGGGGCCATGGCAGACACACAACATAATGAATACTAGGATGGTGAAGGTATTATTGGGTGCCATAAGATGAGGGAGTGAAAATAGAAGACATTTTATTCTGGTTAATGCAACGGTGCGAAGTGTTAGAGAAACCCACCCCTACTTTGGACAGCGAACAGATTTGGGATTGAGGGTGGCGAATCCGGGTCAAATTATTCACCACCAACACAGGACCAGTACATCTCCCTAGCTTTTTTTTTCTGGGAAGGGACCGTGGCCCACTTTTTTACGCAGGCCAACCCCGGTCCTGTTTTAAGTGTGGGTCATGGTCTCATTTAAGTTCCGCCTGTGATACTGGAAAATGCAGTCCTTGTTTAGAATATGGGCATGTGGCATCTAAATGTCTGAATCTTTTCAAATGCAATCTGTGTAAGAGGACTGGCCACACGTATGGGCGGTGCCCATGGGCCTCGCACAATCGAGAAGACTGTCCATCACATGAAGGCCTGATCAATATTGCTCAGCAATTACAGGCAAAAAAAGTGGCAGAGCAGGATTAGAGTAGGGTTCAAGAGTCAGTAAAGGAAATAGAGGTCCCTATGAATACTTCCACCACTCTCCTGCAAAAATCTACTATACAGCCAGATCCTTCAGTTGAAAGTCCCTTATGTGGAACTAGAAGGGGAAGGAAGGGAGACTCTGCCCAGCAATTCTAACGGTAGGCCTGATGCAGATACAATAGAGATGCCCCCACCCCCCCCCAGCACTGATAGACCCTTTACAGTGGTGGCCCCCAGGAAACAGACTAGACCGGGGAAATCTTTCAGTTTCAAACAACAAGGGAAGGATGACCTTAAAAAGATTCTGGACCCACGACCTGGAAAAAAAGGAATACATTTGCTGCTTTAACTACTGAATCCACAGAAGGAAATTCTGCAGATGAGACTGATGCTGCTTCCATAGCTTCTAACACGGACACTGAAGAAGGGGGAGGTGAGGATTCAATTGCAAAATGGACCAGGCAAAGGAGACTTTCAAAAACCCTGTAGGATGTCTTAGCTCTTTCCCTTCATACAAATGTCTTCCCCTTCCATTTTTTTCCACTCAATGTTAACAGTATTAAAAGTGAAAAGAAGCGCATAGGAGTGATGTTTACCTTGCAAGAGTTAAAAAAAAGGTATTTATTGTTTTCAAGACATACGCCTTAAATCTCATATGGAATTACAACAGGCCTCTCAGTTATGGACACTAGGGCCCTCCTCCTGGTCTGCAGACTTAGATACATGTGATGGGGTAGGCATCCTTTTAGGTAACCCCTCTCTGAAAGTTTCCCGACTGGTAGATATACACCCTGGTAGGGCATTACTTTTAGATCTTGACTTTTATGCTGTACAGCTGCATGTTATACATACATATGCCCCCCAGACTAAAGCCCAGCGAGTAACCTTGTTTCAAGAAATTCAGCCTTATTTACATACTTCTCGACTGTTTTTTTGGGCAGGAGATTTAACTGAGGATTAAAACAATCTGATAGGTGTTTATGTACTGACAAAATGTTTTGTGATTCGGTGACTCTGAATAATATTATTAAGACAGCAGGATTAATAGATGCGTATAGAAGTGTGCATCATACCTCTCAACCTCCTGCCTCACAAATCGGGGACAAGGCTTAAAAAAATCAGGGACACATCTTCAAAATTAGAGATGTCTTCCCAGAAAGTTGGTAGAATATGTGGCTTAGTGCAGAATGCATTTTCTAAAGAAGAACAAGTCTGTAACTTTAATGCTTGATATTATTTTATTCTTATAATTTCCACTGTTTAGCCACAGAAACAAGTATTTTAGGAGGGACAGAGTAAAATTGTGAGGCAAAATCAGGGACAGTTGAGAGGTATGGTGTGCATCCATCTGGGAGTTTTACCTACTTCAGAGGATCACTAAAAACGCGGACTGATTTTCTCTTTCCATCATCTATTTTAAAAATTTTAACGATTGTTACAAGGGTTAATGAATTTTCAGATCATGTTGGGATAGAGATGCGTTTTGCATGGGATGACATACGTAGGTGCAAGAAAAACCTTGGGAGACTTAACGAGTCTCTCTTGGTAGACCCTGTCACACAAAAATTATGGAAACAAGAATGGGCAGCCACGATTTCAACGGTAGAATGTTATAATGACCCTATGGAATGGTGAGAAGACACAAAGAAGTCCTGGCAGTCTCCGTTCCAAAAGAGGGCCACGTATACAGCAAATAAAGAGTACTTGAAATATTTAACATTTGGGCACCAGTTACAGCATCTGAGTTCTCAGACTGAGACTTTACGTTTCGATTACAGCGAGCAGATTAATAACCTTAAGGCACAGAAGACTAGCTTACAATATAACCGGGCCAACTCACTCCACCAAGAAATCAGATTTGGAACTCGAATGTAGAAAGGGTCCTTGGCCCCCTTTAAAGAATGTAAGACCAGGGTAGAAGGTAGAATGATTACTGAGTTAGTGACAAATACAGGTCTAAAGATTACGGCCCCCAAGGATTTACTTACCATTGTGGGGACTCGTGGAAAGTCTAGTGGGTGAACCTATTGCAACACCAAATACAGAACAATATTTGAGCTCTTTGGATTTACCTCAGGTTGCTGTACAAGATGCTGCAGAATTATTAAAAGCAGTATCTGTAGAAGAAATAAGCTCGGGACCTGCTATGGGCTTGTGCTACAGCCTCTGGCAATCAAGCAGACTTTCAGGGCCGCCAGGAATGCCTGTACCAGAGCTATCCGCACTGAAAAAGCCAGCTACTACAGGAGCACCCTATCAAACTCATGGTCGAATGGAAGTAAATTCTGGCAAAGTCTCTTTGAAGTTATAGGGCAAAAGTCCAAAGCAACTCCTAACATGCTAAAAGTTGATGGCAGCAACACCCTGGACCCCACCACAGCTATTTCAATCTGGCATTCACTGACCTCAGCCATGTGCTTCCCTCTAACTTCTGTGACACCAACCAAACCACGGCCTCCCAATATCAACAGACTCGGGATACAAATCACCCACATTTCTATTTCAAGGCAGTTACTGAAAGGGATGCCAAAAAATACCTCCTCAAGGTGCTTGGAAAATCCAGATCAAGTGGGGACACACTTGACTTGAAGCTCATTGCCCTCACCCATGACGATGTCCTGCACCCTCTTACCAAGATTATTAACCAGTCCCTCACGCTCTCCCAGTTTCCACTCAAGTGGAAGTCGGCCCTGGTGACCCCAATACACAAGTCTGGGGATAGGACATTACACTGTAACTACAGGCCCATCTCCATCTTACCCCCTTTATCCAAAGCTCTCGGAAAAAATTGTCGCAGACCAATTGGTGGAGTACTTGGAGAAATACAACTTGCAATGCCCACAGCAACACGGCTTTCACAAAGGACATACCACCACCTCTGCCCTCCTTGAATTTACAGGCCACAGTCATCTAGCACTAGACCAAGGACAACTTGCCGGTGCCACCTTTATAGATCTCTCGAAGGCCTTCAATACAGTCAACCATCCATTACTACTGGAACAACTTGGCAACTTAGGGCTTTCTCATGATACTTTACAATGGTTCAACAGTTATCTCTCCAACCGGTCACAACAAGTTAAGAATGGTGAGTCCCTCTCCTCCAAACTACCTGTCCGGGTGATGTTCCTCAAGGGTCAATATTGGGACTCCTTCTTTTCAGCATCTTCCTGAGCAATCTCCCTTCTGCCTGTGATGAAAACATTATTCTGTATGCTGATGACGCAGTGATTTTCTCTAAGAATTCTGACCCCTCCCTCTTGGAGAAACAACTGCAGGAAAGCTTCACGCAAGTTGAGGCCTGGTTCGTGTCGCAGAAACTAGTGCTAAATTACAAGAAAACAAAGACCATGCTGTTCCATGGCACACATAACAAACATAAACACCAACAGTTGGCTATCAAAAACAACTCAGGTGTGACCCTGGAACAGACGCAGACTTTCAAATACCTTGGTATAACCCTGGACCCTACTCTGTCCTTCTCCAGCCATATCGATTCAGTTGCAAAATCCGTAAATATCCGTATAGGCCTTCTTTATAAACATAGACACTGCCTGACACCTGACGCCCTTAAGCTAGCAATACACAGCTCTATTGTCTCCATCATTGATTATGGGCTTATAATTAATGGGTTCCGTTTTTTTCAATGTGAAAATCCGTGTATTAAAAACCGTAATACCTGAGTAGGTATTATGGCAAAGTCATATCAACCCGCGTAAAGCTGAGCAAAACACCAGTAATTATAAAAATAAAAGACAGGCAGAGTGTGGTAAGGATTTTTTTTACACTGCGTGTGATGATTGTAAACCTTCTAGCTTCTCGCCTCCCGAGGTTTATGGGTCATCACACACCTCGTGTGTGTAAAAAAAATCCATAACACACACTTGCCTATCCATTATTCTATATGTTATCTTGGAGCAGCCACAGCTATAACACTACAGTGAATCATTACAGCACTGAATAGGGCCTGCAGACTCCTTACTGGTGCTGCCCACCGCACGCATACTTGCGACCTCTACGAACAGTCAAACTGGCTACAACTTCAGGGAAGGATTACTTTCCAAACCTGCCTACTAGCAAAAAAGTCTTTGATGCGGCTTATGCCCCTGGGTTTCAGGCTTCTTAAGCTCAGCCAACCACCCCCCATTACACAAGAAGCTCCGACAGCTATTCTCTGTCTGTTCCCCGCTGTCGCACTGCCCAAAGCCTGCGGTCTTTTGCAGGTAGAGCCCCTAAAATGTTTAACTCCCTGGGCAGCGAACTCACCAACTTAGGCACCCTCTGCTCGTTCAAACACAAGCTATGTCAAACGCTTGTGTCCAGAGCCACCTGTGACTGTTTCTCCTAACTTCCCTGGTAGTTGTTTCTGTTCTTCGCACCTCTCTACTATCACCACCCTCCCCACATCTACCGCTGCCTCTCTCCCAACCCTGGTCCACCAACTTTCTCTCTTACCCTCCTTCAACTCCCTTCGTCTCTCCCTTTTCTAATCTGCTCACCCCACCCACTGTTGCACTTGTTCCCCGATCCTTGCCTCCCACCCAACTCTCCTCCTACCTCCCTTCCAGTTACCCCTCTACACCCACTCTCTCTTCCACTTTCCTACGCTACCTGGCACAATTGGCAGCAACTCAGTTTTTCCACTCTATCTTTCCCTTTGACAATGCACTTCTGGCAGCTTTAATTCATGTAAATATTATTTGTTGTGACTCATCATTCTTAAATGTATGCCTGTTTGTGTTGTTCTGTTATTTACATTACCTGTAGCTTTTAGACCACGTATACCCTGTACTGAATTTTGTATTCAAACTGTCTGCCTGCTAATCTCACACAAACTGTACTTCTATTCTTGTATACTGACGTGGAACCTTTGTAAGAAAGACTTTAGCTCCAAGGTATTTATCCGAAATTCTAATAAATAAATAAATAGAGCAGGCCACTGAGAAACTAAAAAGGATACTGCCCCTAGGACAGATGGTTTAGGGGCTGGGGTATACAAGACCTTCAAAAAAGAACTAGTGCTTGCATTGATGATTTTATTTAACACAACACTAGACGACTCAACATATGCTACATCCATGGAAACAGCTATACTAGTGTTGTTGCATATTATACAATAGCAAGAACATTTCCTGGTCTCTGATTGGTCAGTGTGTCCCTGGCACAGTGAGGTTATCCCAGCACAACCGCACTGTATTGCTTTGGATGCCTTGGATGACGAACATTTGGATGATGAGCTGGATGCCATAAACTCTACTAAAAACAGATTTTTATTTTTTTAATTTGTATAACAATGAGCCATTGTATAATAGCAATAATGCACTCCAGGGTGTGGGTTGTGCTGGCATAACCTCACTTCTGGGATGCTGGACGCATTCGGCCTGCAGCCTCGTACCCAACCACCCAGGCGTGAGGTTATCCCAGCACAACCCACACCCTATCGTGCATTATTGCTTAAAGAAAGGCCCCAAAATGGACATTAATAACTGGAGGCCATTAAGCCTGCTAAATACTGACCTTAAGATCCTGAGTAAGATTTTATTAGCTAGGCTGTCAAAAGTCTCTCAATATTTAATCAGCATGTCTCAGACTTGTGCAGTACCGGACAGGAAGCAGCAGGATAACTTGATAACGCTAAGAGAATTATTTTTTGCAGGGGAACTGGGTAGTCTTAAAGGATACATAATAGGCCAGGATCAGGAAAAGGTTTCGACATGAGTTTCTGTTTTTTACCCTTAAAGCCTTTGGGATCCCGAATAAGTTTGTAGGATGGATTCAGAGTATGTATGCAAATGCCAGGATAATTCCGAATGTGAATGGGTGGTTTGGTAAACCAATTCCGGTACATAGCAGGGTTAGGCAAGGGTGCCCACTGAGTCTCTTGCTCTACGTAATTTGCATTGACATACTCATACGGAAATTTATGACCAGAAATGAAATTCTGGCTCTGACTGTTTCCCCTGACATTCTCCTGGTAAAAGTTTTTGCCTATGTAGACAATCTAGTCCTAACACTGATCCCAGAGACACCTGAGGATGCCCTAACAGATGTTTTTTCTGCCTTCTCTAGTGCATCAGGTTCAATACTTAATTTAGAAAAGAGTAAAGGGGGATCCCTGGGTAATGCTCCTCTCCCCACTTCTGGCAAGTTTGCAAATATTGTAGTTTCAAGTGAGCCCACTAAAATAATAGGATTAATTTTTGGCTCAGGGCATATAGCGGTGTCTAACTGGGAAACACACGTGGCCCGTGCAGATAGGCTGGTGGTACGGTGGAAAGGGCAGCAAATATCTAAAAAGAAAAGAGATGTTAATAAAGACTCTTTGGGTTCCAATCTTTTCACACCGTAGTTACATTTTCCCACCCCCACAGGTAGTGTAGACAAGGCTTTATAGTCTTTTTCCCCAAGTTTTTTGGGGTTCATGGCTGAACCTAGTAAAATGGGAGTTCACGTATCAACCAATAACAGAGGGGGGTCTTGATATGGTACATCCTATAGCCCTTTTCTTCAGTTTATAATTATGTTACAACATACAGTAGGGCGTGCTCTAAGTCCTAGGGAAAAACTCGGAACCTTTAACGAATACATGGCTAGTACTGTGTCTCCAGGCTTGGGAACAAAAACAGTTAAGAATGTTAGGAAGACCATATGGTATAGACAGTATAAAAAATGCTGTGAAATTGCAGCTTCTCCCCTTTCAGCTCCAGACCTTGAACAGAAAGGTTATTTATAAGGAAATTATTCAGGTTGAATGTCAGACAGATATACTTTTCCCATTATGCCCAGGAAATCGGATGCAATATGCCCCCAGGCAACTTTCTAATCCAAGACTACCTGGGTTTATTCGGGATTGTGTTTGGCTAGGGAAGTACAGGAGATTAAGCGTGTGAGGAAACAATAATAATAATAATACTTTATCTGTTGTGTGCCTTTCACATATCAAGGCGCAGTACAATAAGATAATAAAATACCATAAAACAGAGTCATCAGCATAAACAACAATACAAATCAGCAGTCCACACACCCATAAGCTCTGACCCAGAGAAAAGATTTTAAAGCCTGTTTAAAACTCCCCACGGTCGTGCACTCCCTAATTTGATGGGGTAGAGAATTCCAGAGGGAAGGGGCCGCGAACATAAAAGCGCGGGCCCCAGCAGATTTTAAAGTCACCCTCGGAATCTCTAGCAACCCCTCGTTGACTGAGTGGAGCAGTCTCACAGGGTGGTAAGGGGTCAGGAGCTCTTTCAGGTAGTCAGGGCCCAGTTCGTGCAGGGCTTTATAAGTCAGTAATCCGACTCTGAAGGTGATCTGCCACTGGACTGGTAGCCAGTGCAGTTCCTGTAGCACCAGTGTAATATGGGAAGACCTAGAAGTTCCCATCAACAACCGGGCTGCAGAGTTCTGCACCAGCAGCAGACGGCGGATATCAACCCCCGGAAGCCCAATAAATACAAACAGATCACAGACAGATACTGTCCAAGGGAGTCATGTGGCCAAATATTAGAAACACAATGTCATCTATTTTTAGACTGCCAATAGGTACGTCCCTTTTGGGGTTATTTAGCCACACAATGGAAGGAGCCGCGTTTTTTGTCTCTTTCTTATCCCGAGTTAATGTATGGTCCTCTAGGGGGAACATGGGGGCCATACCATGTAGATATGATTCACACTGTTTTTGCAATACTGCAGTATTTTATAAGGCAGGCAAGATGTATGTGGGTTTTGCAACAGAAAACAGTTTCATATGTTGAAATTCTGAGTAATATCTGTAAAACATTTGAAAAAGTGCAGCAAGAGGATTTTTTACGATAGTCAACAGAAAAAGTAAAGCATCTTTGGATTAACTATGTTGCATGGTTGGAGTGTACTAGGTAATATAATGTAAACATATTAAGCTCCATGGACTAGACGTTATGCATTGTGATTATGTATAGGATTGTATATAATATTGTATTGATGCATTGGAATTTTTTTTTGTTTTGTAATGAAGTTCATTTTCAATAAAAATTCCCCTATTCTTTTTGAGAAGTGCCATGGGATCTTTAACATTCACCTGAACTACCACCAGAACAGGCAGGTGGGACCTTGGTTTAACGTCTAATCTGAAAGACGGCACCTCAGGAGTGCAGCACCCCCCATATGTTGCACCACAGTGTCAGTATTGGGATTTAACCAAAGTGTCTTGTGTGGGGATAGAACCCATAGCTTCCTGATCTTCCAGCCTCAGAGGCGAGTGTGCAACCTGCTGAGCCACTGACACTCAGTTACAGCTAAGATGATACCAGCTCAGGATGTCTTGCCTGGTAAAGGTTTTGAAATAAATAAATTAAATAAATAAATCACCTAGGATATTTCACCTTTGGCTGAATCCACATGTCCACTTAATTTGGTGCCGTCTGCGTACACGTCTAGCAAATTTTCAGTACCAGTGTTTAAAATGGTAATCTATATTTGGACCTGAGAACCAAGCTCTGTGCAACCCACTCATCACCCTTCTCTCTAAACATTTAACATCCTGATCCCAACTCTCTGGACCCTGATCTGAAGCCACAAAGAAATTCACTGAACAATAGAGTTTTTTAAATCCAACTGCATCTATTTTTTAATGATTGCCATGTGTGGTACGAAATCAAAGGCCTTACTGAAGTCAAGTAAGATAATATTCCCTGGGCATCTCCCA
Organism: Neoceratodus forsteri; assembly: GCA_016271365.2. Taxonomy (NCBI): domain Eukaryota; kingdom Metazoa; phylum Chordata; order Ceratodontiformes; family Ceratodontidae; genus Neoceratodus; species Neoceratodus forsteri. Next base: position 23,569,414 of record CM057452.1, on the reverse strand, counting down.
TCCAATTCCTTACTCACACATTCATAAAAATGTGCTCATTCCCAGAAGATGCTAATCAGTCATGGAAGAGGGAGTGGAGGCCTGCAGAAGCTAAGTACAGCATCAACTACACAGTGGAGACAGAGTCTTGTATCATTTGTTTTAAATTATAACTGCTGTTGGGGGCTGGCTGAGTGTGTGGGAGTCGGGAGGAAGGAATCAGAGGGCAGGTTGAGGGAAGGAGGTGCCTGAATTCCAGCACCAGTGGCGGTCCCAGTGGACCACATGACTACAGCCAGCCAACACGACAGCTATAGTTCTTTCAGATATATTCGGCCACTGTGGTAGTTTGTGCTCTCATTTCCAGAAGATGCCACTGGGTGTGGAAGAGGGAGCAGAGCTCTGTGGAGGTTAAGTACAGCATTAATTACATAGCAGGGCAAAGACCTGTATTGTTTGTTTTGCCTGCATCATGTTTTAAATTATAACTGCTGAGGGGGTGGCATGTGGGATTCAGGAGGAGAGAAGAAGGCATCAGAGGGTGGATTGAGGGAAGGAGATAAGCGGCCGAATTCCAGCACTACTGGCAGTCCCAGGGGACCACATGACTATAGCCAGCCAATAAGGAAGCTGTAGTTCCTATATAATACCCACAATTCCAAGCAACCCCTAAGTGTGCGAGCAGCGAAGCAGGACTCTGGCATCTAACTCCGTGGCATCTGAGGGCATCACCAGGGCGTCCATAGGGAGGTCCACAGGCCTCAGGCCACTCTGGTTGGCAGAAGGTAGGTATGTATAAAGAAGAGCAGAAAAGTCTGATTTGCTGGACATCTTTAAGCTAAGCTCCTCCCACCACCTGGGTAGTATATCGCCCGACTCTGCCCTGTGACATAAAATCATGCATGCTGGAAGCAGGGATCCATGTGCCATTTGCCAGGGGAGGCCGGGTGGGATGTGTGGACGTGAACCATATACCACTCCCAGAACGACAGTTACAAGTGAGTAACCTATTTTTCTAGGGGTGTGGATATAGTTCACTATCCTCACTCTGGCCGACTCCTAGCAGTTCTCCAGGAGGAGTAGGAGGAGGCAAGGTGTGCACCCCTACCTAGCGAACAGAGACTGATGAACCAAGGCCCCAAAACCAGCATCCCAGCAAATCTCAAGCTTGATGCAGTAGTGGGTAATGAAGGTGTGTGCCGACTTCCAGGTAGCAGGCCTATAGATTTCATGGATAGGGGACATCTTTGGGGGCACCCACCGAGGCAGTGGTCTGTCTGGTGGAATGAGGTCTAAGCCCTACAGGAGGCTCCCTACCAGCCAACATATAGCAAAGGTTGATTCAGGATATTCTCCACCTGGCAATCATCTGCCTTGCTGCCGTTCTGCCAAGCGCAATTTCAGCGTAAGTGACAAATACCTGGCGAGCCTCTCCCTGAACTCCAGCTGTGTGTTACACATAATAAGAAAGCGTTCTCCCAGGTTCAGGGCATGAAGGCTTGTGATCGGCCTCCGGAGATGGATTGGTTAAATATACCGGTAACTTAATCACCTGGTTAAGGTGCAACCCTGATACAAACTTTGGGAGGAACTTCAGGTTGGGGCAAAGAATGACTCTGTCTCTGTGAACACCACATAGGGAGGCTCCACTGAGAGAGCCTGGAGTTCCCCAGTCTTCCTGGCTGACGTGGTGACCACCAGGAAGGCCATCTTCCATGATAGGTGTGACACCTCATGCCTGTGAATTACATAGAAACACAGACTTTGATGGCAGATAAGGACCGCTAGGCCAACCTAGTCTGTCCATTTCCCTACCTACTGGATAAGCTGCAGATCCTAGCCAACCAACAGCCTATTTCTTCCTACCCACCACAAGAATTGCATTATGTCTGCCCCATGCATTCTTGAATTCTCCCACAGTTTTAGACCCCACAACCTCCTCAGGAAGGTGGTTCCATTCATCTACCACACTCTGTGAAAAAATACTTCCTCACATTGCCCCTGGGCCGTCCCTCCTCTATCTTCAAATTGTGTCCCCTTGTTCTTACACCTCTCTTTTTCTGAAAGATGCTACCCTCTTGGACTTTGTTGATTCCACTGAGGTACTTACAAGTTTCAATCATGTCTCTCCCTCCCCCCCGTTCCTCGAGGGTATACATATTAAGCTCCTTTAGTCTCTCCTTGCATGGCTCCTCTTGCAGACCCTGCACCATTTTAGTTGCCCTCCCTCTAGACTGCCTCCATCCTGTCTATGTCCTTGAGAAGATGGGGTCTCCAGAACTGGACGCAGTACTCCAGATGGAGTCTCACCAATTGTCTGCACAGAGAGATAACAACTTCCTGTTTTCTGCTGGTGATGCCTCTCCCTATACATCCCAGTATCCACCAGCCCTCCCTACTGCCTTCTCACATTGCTTGCTAACCTTAAGGTCATCTGATATGATTACCCCCAGGTCCCTTTCCATTTTTGTTGTTGTTACTACCCCCCCACTGTGTACTCTTCCCCTGGGTTTTTGTTTCCTAGGTACATTATTTTGCACTTCTTTGCACTGAATCCTAGCTGCCATACTTCTGACCATTCCTCCAACCTTGCCAAGTCCCTTCTTATCCTTTCCACCCCCACTTGTGTATCAATCATGTTGCAGATCTTTGTCATCTGCAAAGAGGCATACTTTTCCTTCCAGTTCCTCTGCAATGTCACTTATAAAGACATTAAAAAGGACTGGACCCAGTACTGAACCCTGCGGCACCCCACTAGTAACCCCTCTTTCTTCAGAGTGGACTCCATTTACAATTACCTTCTGTGTCCTGTTGTCCAGCCAATGTTTTACCCAGCCTACCACCCTGGGACCCACTCCCAGGCTGGCTAATTTGTTTATTAGCTCTAAAGGCCTGCCCATGAGCACAGCCAACACAATCCGCACTCTTGTAATTGTCTGTGCAGCCCGAGGTTGTGCACTGCAGAAAGAGTAATATGCTCCAGGATGGTCCAGTTTCCAGTTGCCTTGGTGGCGCAGTGGGTAGTGCAACTGGAATGGTATCCTGGGTGGCCTGGGTTCAAGTTCCAGCTGAGGCACTTACTTCTTTCTCTCCTCTGTGTGCATGTGTTCCATAAATATGCACACCGCAATCTTGTGATTGAGGATGTAATTGTCTGTGCAGCCCCAGGTTGTGCACTGGAGAAAGTACAGTTACGTAAGAACTTACCGTAACAATAGATCTTCGAGAGAAGCTCTTGCAGCAGGTAACACAGTTAGGACTGTAGCCAGCAGACGACAGGAACCCACGGCAAACTTCTAGCCAGCAGTACCAGGAGGGGACTACCACTCAACATCGCCCCAACCCCGACGTCCCTCATGGTATAAGGGGAGGCAGTCCACGACATGCCCCAGTTCTTGTTCCGCTGGAGACTCCGGCATCCGGATACGATGAGATCCGTCTAGGGATCCTAGGGCAGTATTTCACAAAACAGAGAACCTATAGCAATAGTGGTCACATGCAGCAGGAAAGGGAAGAAGGGTGGGAATTAAAGCCTGCTGCAAGAGCTTCTCTTGAAGATCTACTGTTACGGTAAGTTCTTATGTAACTGTACTATCTTACTTAGAGAGTCAGCTCTTGCAGCAGGTAACACAATTAGGACCGATTCCCAAGCACTATAAACTAAAGACAACAACTTGCATGGTAGGGAACTAGGAGAAAGAAGTAAGAAATCCCCTATGAAATGAGGCCCTGCAGGACAGCAAGCCCAAAGCCTGCTCTGCATCTCGGGGCAATGTCCAGACTGTAGTGGGTGGGGTGGGTGGAAGAGGCGAGGGACTAGACAGAGGTATTAAACGAGTACTTCGCCTCTGTGTTCACTAGGAAGGGGGATGGGATATCTACAAAGCAAGGCACGATGGGGATAGAAGCGGTAGTGAGTGTGATCAGGGAAGCAACAGAAATGGAGCAAGAGGGAGGGAGAGGTACCCCAGGGGTGTCACATCAGGATAAGGATAAAAAGGCCAGTAAGGTGGAGGGGATGGATGATGCTATCTCCACCGAAAGGGTGTGATTAGCCATTAAGGCCCTAAAGAAAGATAAATGTCCTGGGCCGGATGGCATTCATCCGAGAGTACTATGGGAACTAGCGGACATACTGGCTGCACTCCTGGTGGAGCTCTTCAACAGGTCGCTTGAGACAGGGAAGGTACCTAGGGATTGGCGAGAGGCACATGTGGTACCAATCCACAAAGGGGGGGTCAAAGGAAGTACCAGGTAACTATAGACCCATCAGTTTGACCTCAGTGGTGGGAAAATTAATGGAGTGTATACTAAAGGAATGATTGGGGGTGTACATGGAGGAGGTGGGAGGTCTGGATAGTCGGCAATATGGGTTTGTGCTGGGTAGATCGAGTCAAACCAATCTTGTAGAGTTCTACGAATGGGTAACATCAGAACTGGACAGGGGAAAGCCTGTGGATGTGTTATTCTTGAACTTCAGCAAGGCGTTTGACTCTGTCCCTCACAATGGTCTGGTGGAGAAGCTGACGGGGTTGGGAGAAGGCCCTTTGATGGTCAGATGGATTGAAAACTGGCTAGCTGGATGCACTCAGAGAGTAGTAGTCAGTGGGGAGCTCTTGAACCCTAGAGAGGTCGGTAGTAGGGTACCGCAGGGCTCGGTCCTGGGTCCGATCCTGTTTAATGCATACATATCGGACATCAGGGAGGGTATAGGGTGTAAAATGAGTCTCTTCGCTGACGACTCCAAGATGGAAGCAATAGTTGAGGGGGAAGAGTGGAGGTTGGCCCTGCAGGGGGACCTGGTCATCCTGGAAAGGTGGGCTCACACATGGAAATTAAATTTCAATATCACCAAGTAAGTGCAAGGTGTTACATCTTGGTCGGGGAAACCCTAAACACAAGTACACCCTGGGAGGGGAGGCGCTGGAGGTCTCAACAGGGGGATAAAGACCTAGGGGTCATGGTGGATGCATGTATGAATAACTCTGAGCAGTGCAAGAGAGCGGCTAGCAAAGCAAACAGGATGTTGGGATGCATCGTAAGGGGGATCACCTCTAGGAGCAGAGAAGTGATTCTGCTACTGTACAATGGACTGGTTAGACCACACCTTGAGTACTGTGTACAGTACTGGAGACCACACTTGAAGAGGGACATACAGCTCCTGGAGAGGGTACAGAGGAGGGCAACTAAGATGATACAAGGACTAGGGGATTTGAAGAATGAAGACAAACTTGAGGAGCTCTGCCTGTTTTCACTGGAGGAGAGGAGAGACCGGGGGACATGACTGAGATCTTCAAATACCTCAAGGGAATAAATAGGGTAAACACGGAGGGGATCTTTAGACTAAAGCAGGGAGTTATCACCAGAGGGCATGGTTTGAAGTAGGAAGGTAGAAGGGTGAGGGGGAAGAGGAGGAGGTTTTCACTGAGAGGGTGGTGGATCCTTGGAACGCACTGCCTGGCGAGCTGGTTCAGAGATCCACAGTGGAGGGCTTCAAGAGAGGGTGGGACAGACACAGAAAGCGGATGTATCAGATGATGACCTGGCCAAGGGGGGTGGGGATGGATGATAGGGTTTTCTGGAACACAAGGGGGAAGGGAGGGCCTCGGTACCCAACTAGGGATCTGAGGTTCGAACAGACTCGATAGACTGTAAGGCCTAATCTGCTGGCAATCAGTATGTTAGTGTTGAATGAAGGTGTGGACTGTGTGCCACATGGCTGATGCACAGATGTCTGAGGCTGAGACGTTCTTCAGTGCAGCAAAAGAGGCTGCTACACTTCTTGTGGAGTGACCCCGTATCGGCCCAGGCAGGGGTTTATTGTACTTCTGGTAACAGAAGGAAATGCAGTGTACTAGCCACCTGGACAGAGTCTGGTCACAGGAGTCCCAAGGGCCCTAGGAGCAAAGGAAACAAATAACTGGTCAGAACATCTGCTTCCCTTGGTTCTAGACAAATAGTATCGCAAAGCGCAATGCACGTCCAAGGTATGGAGAAGTGCCTCACCCCTGTTCGTGTGACTAGAATAAAAAACACAGAGTTGGACATCCTGATTCAAAGTCATCTCGGACACCACCTTGGGTAGAAACTTAGGATTGGTTCTCAATGCTACCCTGTCTTTGTGAAGCACCAAGTAAAGCTCTTTACACATCAGGGCCTGAAGCTCGGAAATCCTTCGAGCAGAAGTAACAGCAACTAAAAATAACATTTTCCATGAGAGAAAACGTAGCTCGCAATATGCGGCAGGTTCAAAAGGTGGTAAGGTCAACTTCTCCAAAACAAACAAAAGATCCCAAGGTGGAACAGGGTCCCCAATGGGAGGTTTAATATGGAGCATACCTCTAAGGAAAGTACAAGTTACTACCAACTGTGCCACCATTCTGCTCTGGACAGGGGTATGATATGCAGAAACGGCAGCCAAATGTACTTTAATAGAGGAGTAGCCCAAGCCTGACTCAGAAAGGGATAACAGGTACCCAAGGACGATATTCATCAGACAGGCCAAAAGGTCTAGGTGACAAGCAGTGGCCCACAGACAAAATCGCTTCCATTTCATGGCATATGTTGCTCCAGTGGAAGGCTTTCTGGCTGTCACAAGGACTTCGGCAACCTGGTCAGAAACTCCAAAACGGAGCCCGACTAGGTCCTCAGAAGTCATGCATGTAGATAGAGAGACTGCAGGTTCGGGTGGACCAAGGACCTGTTGTTCTGGGAGAGCAAGAACCTGCTCAATGGAAGGGTAATCACAGGTTCCACTGCTAACTGTTGCAATAGAAACATAGAAACATAGAAGTTGACGGCAGATAAGGACCGCAAGGCCCATCCAGTCTGCCCATTTCTTTTTCTACCTTATAAATGTGCCATCGGCCTTTGCTCTGTCAGTGACCTATCTATTCATAGTCATTTGTATTGCTCCCTTATGCCTATCCCATGCCTGTTTGAAGCCCTGCACTGTATTCATAGCCACCACTTCTTGTGGTAAGCCATTCCATGCATCTACCCCCTTTCTGTGAAAAAGAATTTCCTCACATTCCCCTTAATCGGCCTCCCTCTAATCTCATGCTGTGTCCTCTTGTCCTGCTATTTTTCTTATATTTAAACATGTTAGACTCTTTCACCTTGTTTATGCCCTTAAGGTGTTTAAATGTCTCGATCATATCACCTCTCTCCCTCCTTTGCTCAAGGGTATACATATTGAGCTCCGTTAATCTGTCCTCATATGTCTTCTGATGCAGTCCCTGCACCATTTTGTTGCCCTTCTCTGACTGCCTCAATTTGGTTAATGTCCTTGTGAAGGTGTGGCCTCCAATACTGCACGCAGTACTCCAGATGGGGCCTAACCAGTGTCTTGTACAGAGGGATTATTACCTCCCTCTTACGACTTGTGATACCCCTACTAATACACCCTAACGCCCCTAGCCTTACCTACTGCTTTAGAGGTCTGCTTGGATGATTTTAGGTCATCAGTGATGATGATGCCCAAGTCTCTTTCTTCCTTTGTGACTGCTAGCAACTCCCTCCCAGCCTATAAGTGGCTTAGGGTTTCTCTTCCCTATGTGCATGATTTTGCACTTCTTTGCATTAAATCCCAGTTGCCACTCTTCTGACCATTCTGCTAGTTTATCCAGATCTCTTCTCATTCTGCCCACCCCATCTGGATCATCTACTCTGTTGCAGATCTTGGTGTCATCTGCAAACAGACAAGCCTTACCCTCTAGTCCATCTGCGAGGTCACTAATGAAGATGTTGAATAGGACTGGCCCCAGGACTGATCCTGAGGTACCCACTTGTGACTTGCATCTCTTCTGACTGTATACCATTTACCACCACTCTCTGTTTTCTGCCAGTCAACCAGTTTGCCACCAGTTGACCAACTTCTGACCCACCCGGGCCTACCTAGCTATTTATCAATCTTCTATGTGGAACAGTGTCAAAAGCTTTGCTGAAGTCAAGGTAGGCGACATCAACTGCTCCCCTTGGTCCACCACTCTGGTTACCCAGTCAAAGAAATCTATGAGATTAGTTTGACAGGACCTTCCTTTGTAAACCCATGCTGTCTTGGATCCTGTGCCCTATGGATTCCAGGTGTTGCACTATCCTTTCCTTAAGGAGTGCCTCATAATCTTGCCCACTACTGAGGTAAGACTGACCGGTCTGTAGTTCCCGCCTCCTCCCTGCTACCACTCTTGTGAGTGGGATCACATGAGCCCTTCTCCAGTCTTCTGGGACCTCTCCTGTGCTCAGAGACTCACTAAACAATTCTGCTAATGGCTCTGCTAGTTCCTCCTTTAGCTCCTTAAGTACCCTGGGATGTTGCCATCAGGTCCCATTGCCTTATCCACCCTGAGCTTAGCAAGCTCTTGTAGGACCCTTTCTTTTGTGAAGGGAGTAGTGCTCACCTCCCTCCCCTGTGTCCATGATGCTGAGCTGTGGGCCCTGCCCTACCTTCTCTTCAGTAAATACTGAGCAAAAGTATCTATTTAGGATAGATGCCTTTACAGGGTCCTCCTCCTCACATGCTCCCTTTTCTCCATTAAGCTTAGCAATACCCCTCTGGACTTTCTCCTTTCACTAATGTATCTATAGAAAGTCTTGTCACCTTCTTTACTGTTCGTGCTAGTGTTTCCTCAGTTTGGGACTTTGCCTGCCTTACTGCCTTACCTGCTTCCCTTAGGGCAGTTTGGTATGCCTCCCTATCTTCATCCCGCTGTGTTCCCTTATATTTTCTGAAGGCCAGCCTTTTGGCTCTGACCTTTCTGCTACTGTATTTGAGAACCAAAGTGGTTTCCTTCTTCTTTGCACTTCCTTTTCTGTCTAACACAATGGGATGTTGCTTCAAGTATTGTAATCCTTAATGCTTGCCCACTTTGCCTGTACCTCCTCACCTGTGTTTCTTTTTGCCAGGGCTAGCTTAACTCTGTTGGCCATCTTATCAAAGTCAGCTCCTCTGAAGTCCCATATTTTGCTTTGGAATGGGATGATTTAGATGTAGTATTCAAATTGAACCATACCATGTGATGGTCACTGGCCCCCAGGTGACCTTCTACCTGGAGATCTGTGATCCCTTCTTTGTTAGTCAGTACTAGATCTAGGATAGCCCTGTCTCTTGTGGGTTGCTGTACCCAGTTGTTTGAGGCCCTCCCCTGCAGGGAATCCACTATGAGTCTAGTTCTGGCAGATGTTCCTGCTGGTATTGACCAATCTGTATCTGGCATGTTGAAGTCTCCATTATCAGAACCTCCCTTTAGCTGTCATGTTTTGTATATCTTCTAACAGTAATGTGTCTATGTCCTCCTTCTGGTCTGGGGGCCTGTAGACAACCCCAGTTCTTATGGCTGTCCCATTTCCTGTTTCAGGGTGACCCACAGTTCTTCTGGCTCCTATGTGTATTCTGAATTTCTGTAGCTTTGATATTTTCATTAACATACAGGCCACCCCTCCCCCTTTTTCACCTCGGTCTCTTCTGAACAATACATAGCCAGGTACAGAAGTCTCCCAAGTATGTTACTGGTAAACCACGTCTCACTAATTGCTACTATGTCAGTTTAGCCTCTGACATAATTGCCTGCAGGTCTGGGATCTTATTTCCAGGCTGTGAGCATTTGTGTACATGATTTTCCATTGGCCAGATTTTGGTGTGTTAGTTGTTGGGTAGTTTGGCATTACCCCTATGCATCGTGTGGGAGACAAACCTTTTTTCTTACCTGGTGATGCAAATGAGCGGCAAACACGCTGAATTCCTGTTTGACCACTAGCTGAGGGGAGGGTGTTCTTCCTATTCGAATGATGGGGTGCTGCACCCTCTCCCCATTTGCTAGTTTAAATATTCTGCAAAGACGCCAAACTTCTGCCCCAATGCACTGACTCTCTTTAGTCAGATGCAGTCCATCAAATTTAAAGAACTTCGCCCCAGAACTGTTGCCAGTTCCTACAAATCTGTGTCCTTTTTCCTGGCACCAGTCCTTGAGCCACGTGTTTAGCTCCCCATCTCCCTTCTCTGACCTTCCGTCCATCTGCTCCCTTCTCCCAGACTGGCAGGATCTCAGAGAAGGAGATGCCGGACGAAATAGATGATAGTTTGTCACCCAGCCTAGTCAGGTGTTCCTTGGTCTCCACAACTGACCGGCTGGCGAGATCATTAGTCCCTATGTGTACTAGGACATCAATGTTTTCTCCTGCTTTGTGAAATAGTGGAAACCAGATTTGTTGGGGCCATAGTGGTGCCACCAGGATCATTGTTGCACTTTCCGTTTGCACCTTGAGGAGAACCCTCTAAAGGAGCGGAAACAGTGGGAAAGCATAGAGGAATCTCCCCTTCCAGGAAAGGGACAATGCGTCTTGCCAGAAAACACCAGGCACATGATCTAGCGAGCAGAAACTGGGCAGTTTTCGTTGGTAGGCGAGGCAAAGAGGTCCAACTCTGATGTTCCCCATTTGGCAAATAGCTCATCGACTACCAATTGTAGAAGTGACCACTCGTGCGTGTTCTCGACCTCATTCTGCTGAGAGCGTCTGACAAGGTATTCTGTACTCCGGGGACATGGACCACTGAAATCATTAGATGATGGGATATGGCCCAATCCCACACTCTCATCACTTCCCTGCAGAGGACAGGAGTGTGTGCCTCCCTGTTTGTTGATACAGAATACCTCCGACATGTTGTCTGTCTGCACAAGGAGTTCTCCTGGCCTGAGGACCGCATTCAAGGCCTGCAGGGTGTAGAGAATGGTCCTCATTTCTAAAACGTTGATGTGGAGCGATTCCTCGTTCATGGACCAGGGGCCATGAGTCCTGTGAACGCCTAGATGCAGCCCCCCAACCAATGTTTGAGGCATCGGAAGCCAGGATTTGATCTGGCGCTTCCTTTTGGAATGGCACTCCTTCCTGCAAGGAAGGTGATGTTATCTACTACTGGAGTTCTTGGTGTATCGGTCTTGTGATAGAGACGGAAGGTCCAGGTCATCCCATCTTTGATCCCAGTGGACGCGAAGCGTCTACTGAATCTTCCTCATCTGAAGTCTCGCGAAGGGGACTATGATGATGGGACGCAGCCATGTGGCCTAGCAGCCACAGCAGGGTTCTGGCTGGTACCATGGAGGCTGAAGAGACTTGTTGGGCTAGGATCCGTACCCGAGTGGCCCTGTCCTGTGGCAGGAAGGCTCTGCCTCGCACAGTGTTGAGAAGAGCCCCGATAAAAGACAGTTTCTGGGATGGAGTTAGTAAGGATTTGGGGGCGTTGATGGTGATACCTAGACTCTGGAAAAGAGTACAGGTGTCCCGGATGGACTTTTGAAGTTGCTCCTTGGACGGGGCTGTGAGGAGCCAGTCGTCCAGGTATGGGAACACGTAATGCCCCATTCTCTGAAGTGCCATGGCTACCACCACGAGGCACTTTGTGAATACGCTTGGTGCCGAAGACAGGCCGAAGGGTAGCACCCTGAATTGGAAATGCTCACCTTGAAAGGTAAACCTGAGATATCTCCTGTGGTGCCTCGCCACTAGGATGTGGAGGTGTGCGTCCTGCATGTTCAGTGACACCAGCCAGTCCCCCTGGTGAACCATGGGGAGCAGGTTCTGGAGAGTGACCATCATGAACCTCTTGTACTCCACCGAGCAGTTGAGTTCACTGAGATCCAGGATGGGTCTCAAGTCACCTGTCTTCTTGGGGACCAGGAAGAAGTGAGAATAGAATCCTGTTCCCCTTTGATTCGGGGGAACAGGTTCTATGGTCTTTTTGGAAAGCAGGGCTTGGATTTCTGCACGAATCAGACCTGCGTGTTCTGTGGAGTAACAGGAAGGGGGGGGGGGCCTGTCCGGTGCTAAACTGGCGAACTCAACAAAGTGTCCATTCTCAATGAGTTCGTGGACCCATTGGTCGGAGGTCACCCTTCGCCATGCTGCTGCGTAAAGTGAAAAGCATCCTCCGACTGCCTCTCCCAATGGGTTGTTGGGGAGAGGTGGGTCCATTGGGGAGTCAGGTGGTGGGAGGGGGTGGAAAGGCGGCGTGGGCTGGTTTAGCCTGGCAAGAGGTAGGTCCAGCAGATCCTCTGTGGGTGCCTCTCCGGCTGTAGCCTCCCCATTGAGACTGTTGCTGCTGAAAACAGGGTTGCTGCTGTTGATGACCTCCTCGGCCAAGAAAACGAGACTTCCAAAATTGTCTCTGTTTCGGGGCGATACATGGACTGCATGGTTCTGACAGCTTTCCAGGAGTCCTGAAGTTTATTTATGATCTCCTCTGTATCCTCACCAAAGAGGACAGATCTTTTAAAGGGTGCGTCAAGGATGTTGGACTGAATGTCCTGTGCAAAGCCCGAGACTCAAAGCCAAGAATGGCGGTGTAGGCATATACCAGTAGCTGTTGCCCTTGCTGCTGTGTCCGCTGAATCATAAGCAGATTGTAGAACATGGGTGCCTACATCCAACCTGGTCTGCAGGAGCTTTGAAAGTTCAGCTTTTTGCGGACAGTCCGGCATTCCTTGCAGAATGTCCAATCCCTGCTCCCGCAGGGCATTCTGGAATTGGACCATATGCATCATGAAATTCAGGCTCCTGATGCAGAAGGTGGCTGAAGAATACACCTTGCAACCCATGGAATCCAACTGTTTGGACTGTCTGGAGGTTGTCTGCTAAGGTGTTTAGGACTTTGTGAGCGGTCATGGGCTGCTGAAATCACCACTGAGTCAGCAGTGGGGTGTTCATCTAGGAAGGGTCGCTCCTTTGGCACCCTATACAAATGATCAGCCTTCTTAGGGACAGCCGTAGAAGTATGAGGGCGTCTCCACATCCCCTGGGTGACATCCTCGAAGGTGTCTACCATAGGTAGGATGACCACCAGCTTCGGATCCTTTTGTCTGAGGTACTTAGTAGATGCATCCTCTCTGGTCTAAGTCCTCGGTGTCCCAACCTATGTTGGCCTGTATGTGCCTCATGACCTCTATAAAGGATGGGTCATCAGGAGGCAATTTTGGTGTGTCCTCTGGGTCCAGAGGGGATAAGTCCTCTATGGATGAATATGAGAAATCAGAGGGCTGGTAAGAGTCTGAGGAGGAGGAGGAGAATCTGCACCGCCTCTCCCTGTGTCCTTGCCTGTCAGAGGAGCTAGACGAGCTGGGGCTCCGTGATCTGGACCTGTGACCCCTCTTTCTGGAGGCTTTCCTTCTGGGTTTCTCCTGCAGAGTGGGCTGTTTTCCTCGGTCCTCATCCACAGGGGGTTGAGGGTCTTCATGCAAGTCCGGAGATGGGGGAGGAGGATTTGCGGGTACTCCCCCATCTGAAGTTTTTGTCAAGTCCAGGGCAACCGGAGTTACCAGTTGTGGCTTTGGGGGGGAGAATGTCCGGTCTAATGGTCTCCCACCAGTGACTAAACAAGTCCTTAACCTGCGACAGATTGAGTTTTGGTGAGCCTGTCACTGGGTCTGGCGTCGGTCTAGCGCTTGTAACATCGCCAGTACCATTATCAGGTTTGTCCGGCATCGCTGGGCCTACGGGAGGCGATGACGGGTTAATGTTGTCTGAGTTGTCAGGTGCTGAGGTGTCCTTGTGGACCAGCATCTGCTCTGCCTGTACCCGGGTGTTGTCAGTCCGGTCGACAGATGGGGGTGACAATGCCAGACACAACGGGGTCCCTGCCGGCAGGGCTGGCATATGGGCAACCTTGGAGGTGACGACTGAGGTCTGACGTTGGTGCTGGTCTGAAGAGGACTTAGAGTGTTTGCTGGATGGGTGCCTCTCAGATGGCGGTTTTGAAGGTTTCTCCGCCATTTTCTTGGCCTGTTTAGGAGGAAGAGAGGATGATCTCCCTGAAGAATGTCCAGAGGACTTTTGCCTATCCCGGGAGTCGGCACTCCTACAGAGGACGACCAGGAAGGTTGATGCTCCTTACCTTGGTCTGGAGAGCGGCCCGTAGTTTGGACAGGAGGCCAGATCTTGATGGGCTGAAGCACAGGGCCAGAGGATTCTGATGTCTTCTCTTTAGTGCCCGACACATGGGCTGTAGCCAGGGCCTTAACAATGGTAAGTCGGGAATCATGGCCAGCTGATTCCGAACTGCCCCTCGAGACAGAGTGCAATCCAGAGGACCTGGATCGCAAATGGGATCTCTCCCCCTCTTTTTCTTTCTCCTTACGCTTGGAACGTTGCTTATATTTGGAAGATTCTCTGTGTCTCCCAAACTTCTTGAGGGAGTGGTGGGAAGACTTTCTCTCTGAGGAGAAATCCCACTGCATGGTGGCCAACTGCTGTTGCATGAGATAGGCCTGCAAGGTTTTTGTCGATGGATCTGGGTCCGGCTGTTGAAGCTCTGGCAGTACGGGTAGTTCTGGCTGTTGTGATCAGGGCCCAAGCACAGCAGGCAGGCCGAATGGCTGTCTTTAGCTGAGATCTGCTTCCCACAAGCACACACATTAGTGTGCCTAGACGAAGGTGACAGAGGAGATGACATACAAGAAGGAAGGACGGATGGAGCAGGTACTGACAATGAAAATAAAAAAGGTGTCGAATACAGAGTAATGGTGGTCGGACTGGCGCAAGTCAAGCCGTGGAGCTGATGAACACAAGTCAATGGTGGGAAAAGAACTGGGGCACGTCGGAGATCGCCTCCCTTTATACCATGAGCGGTCCGACGTCGGGGAGGTGGTCCCCGCCTGGTACCACTGGCTAGAAGTTTGCCGTGGGGTCTTATCGCCTGCCACCTACAGTCCTAACTGTCTTACCTGCTGCAAGAGCTGATTCTTGAAGTAGGATACAGTAATATGCTCTGGGATGGCCCAGTTTCCAGTTGCCTTGGTGGCGCATGGTATTCTGGACAGCCTGGGTTCAAGTCCCAGCAAAAGCACTTAAATTCTTTCTCTTCTCTGTTTGTATGTGTTCCATAAATATGCACATTGCACTCTTGTGATTGAAAAAGAACAAGTGATTCACCACCTCCTGATTCAGGGATCACTTGTGCCATGTCTCTCCTATCCGGCTGAGAGTGTCCGCCAGCTGATTGTGCTCTCCCGCAACATGAATCACCAGATCATCTGCACCCAGGCTGCGCACAAGGGTCCAGGTGTGAAGGGCCTCTCAACAAAAGGAAGGGAGTGAGTTCTGCCCTGCCTGTTCAGGTAGAACATGGTCATGGAGTTGTCTGTCTTGACCTGCATAACGTGACCCCTGGCAAGAGGAGCGAATACTGTCAGCGAAAGTCCCACTGTACAGAGCTCCAGCAGGTTTATGTGGTGACAGGAGTCACAGGGCGACCATAATCCATGAGCTTTGTTGTCTCAGAGGTGCACTCCCCACCTCACCAGAGCTGAACAATGCCCTCCCAAAGGGCAGACAGCATGTTCTGTGACATCCTGGACTTCCACGGCACATACAGGCAGTAAGACAGGTGAGCCTCGAAGTCCAGAGGCAATACTCTGCCCATAACGTCTAACATCCACTTGTCCACTATAATAGCAGACCAGTAAGGCAAGAAGTGATGTAGCTGACTTCCTATGAAGAATGCAGACAGGGACAGTATGGGTTAAGGGATGACACACCTCAGTCTATCACTGGGAAGCATTTGCGGAACACCAGTGGCCAGAGAAGCACCACCACCCCTGCCCCCTTAGGGAACATGGGCCCCCGACTAGAGCATGGGGTGCCAGGCCTGGGGCTGCTGCCATGGAGACTGTGGCTGAAATGACTGATACCGGAAAGCCTGTTTCTTAGGGCTTCTTTTTCATGTCCTTTCGGAACGATGTCACAGAATCAAGGGCAGCACTGAACTTCTCAATAAGTGTGAGATGTCCTTCTACCCCAGGGCCAAATAGGTTAATGCCCAAGAAGGGGACATTGGCCAGCTTGTGCTGGGTGTCTGCTGTGAAGGTGGACAGATGCAGCCAGGTCCCATGATACATGGAGACAGCCGTTGCCATGGCACAGGCACAAGAATCGCTCATGTCCAAGGCCATCTGGAACTTGTGTTCAGCCAGCAACTGACCTTGGTCTCTGACAACCATCACTGCAACTGCTGATCAACCAGGAGGTAAGGCAGGATGGAATCAAAAACTCCTATCAGGGAGTGACCAAAACTGGCTATCATCATGGCATAACTAGTCTGATGGAGACCCAAGGACACCACAGCATACACCTTTTTAGAGCACTGTCACTATTACAAGACTCCTTGCTTAGAGGCTGGCCCATGTCTCTCAGGTGTCCGAACTTGCAGAACACCAAATCAGTTACCAAGCCTTCCGTGGAGGGATGGTCCATGAACATAGAAAGGGACCCAGCTGGGATTACATACTTATGGATCATATAGGTAGAGGGTGCCAGGCAGGATGCTGGATGCTGCCAAAGCTCCAGGGCCTGTCCCAAAATGGCCTCAGTCACAAGAAAAAGAACTCCTGGGGATACATCTTGATCCAGAATGTCAGAAAGGATTACATGGCGTTTTTGTTGAATTGACTCTAACATGACTGATGTGGACTCCAAAATACATCTGTAAAAGGTACTTACCATGTTTTTGGACTGGATCTAGTGGGACTGATAAGGACTCCGATATTAAGCAGAGAAATGCACCGAACGATATGGGACCAAGCTCAATGGGCAGGTCGTTGACCGATCCTCAGTCGAAAAGCCAAGTCCAAGAAGAGGCCATGGACTCGTGGTCTAAGTCACCTGGAGACTTCTTGAAAGTGGCCCGCAACTGTTTCCCACCACAGACCACCTGGGTATCCTCCCCTGGGGTGACCTGCATCGACAACCAGCATGGCAAGTCAGTGGCTGAAGGGGCCTTCTTGGTCGAGGCGCCTGTCTTCAGCTGTGGTGGTGACGGCTCCAACCAAAGAGTTGGAAAAGCAGTTGCAGGGAGCACCTGTTTAGTATGTACCAGTGGGGCACCACTGGCAGGTAATCAGAGGTCCAAAAGGTAGAGCCCTACCCTGCCCCCACGATGGCCCAGTGCTGCCAAAGGAGCTCTTTGCAGCACCAGAACAGCTTGCAATGGTGCCTCTTCTCACCCGAGGATGAAGAGGTCGTCAAGGAGCGTCGATGCCAGGGCCCCGTGCTCACTGCAGCAAAGTGGACCTACATTCTGCAGCAGGACCTCAAGCTTGCTGAAGAACAACTGCTGATTCTGTGGTAATTCTGTGGTGAAATTGTTTTTGCCACAGCAGCGGAACCCAGGGCCACTGTAAGGCAAAATAAGAAAGGGACCATCAGGGAGAGGACTGGGTGTCACCAGACACAAGGGACCATTAAGGGGCCATCATGGTTCTGATGCAGATTCTCAGAGTTTGACCTTTAACTAGAACGCATTTTTGGTAGACTTTCTGTTATTCAATTACACGTTTTCAAATCAAAATCAAATCAAATCTTTATTTAACCAGGTGAAACACCGCTGAGTAAAAAACTCATTTACAAAGTGGACCTAGTCAGCCATACAACTGATCATAACAGTAAATGGTTATACAGAGTCAGATTAAGGACATACTAACATTACACATCGGAAACATCGTGAATACAGGAAGAGAATAAAAACAATATACATATAAGTACAATGACAGAATGACATGATGCGGTCTATTTACAGAATTTGAGTGTACCCTTGACAGGCATACCCTAAGTGCATTTGGGGACAGCATATGACAGTAAAGTTGCAAGTTAATGACAGTCTATAATTCGCTTAGATAAGCAGAGGAGTTGAAGGAGGTAAGGAATATAGAGACTTGAGGGAGGACGTAGTAAGAAAGGGTGGAGAAATGTATGAGTAGGAAGAAGAGAGGAGGCAAGGTTGAGCATTTGCACAGAAAAGCTTCCAAGTAAAAAAGCCTACAAAGCCAGATGTCTTGCGTTCCTGGGCGAGTGCAAGAACAAGTAACTCATAAATGAGGACGTGCCACTGGATGCCAGTGATGGACGGTGCTGGCAAGGGAAAGGCAAATGCACATACTGCGTATTCTTAAAAGTAATTTTTGGAAGCATTAAAGCAGCAGTGCAATGTAAAAAAAATCTGAGCTTTTCCAACAGTTTATTCCCTGTGCTCTGCTGAGCATTCCCTTGTACTCTTTCCCGCCGGCACTGTACTATCACTGAGTAATTTGCTCCGTTTTCCTTTGCTTTTGTTTACATTTCTGCCACCCGGCATGTTGCACTGAAACCCCCTCTGCTGCCAACTGCAGATGTGTATGACTGGCAGTATTACAGAGGGACATCGGGAATGTTCAGCACAGGGTCCCACTGCAGTAATCAAAAGATGTGATGCAACAGAATGGGGGAGCGCAACTCAAATTGAGACAGCCACCATATTTATTGTAGCGCTACAACAAATCAAGTGAATTTTAAATATGTAAAAAAGTAATGCTGGCCTAAAAAAAATATGTACAGATATAGAAACTGGAACTATGGCCGCATGCTTACAACCAAAAAGCAGAATTTTGATAAATCATGTCCTAATTATCCAGTACTGCTGCTTTAAGTAGCACTGCACAGCTAGTGCATCCAGAACCCTTAGAACATGCAAGTCTGCCCTTTATCCATGCCACCACTCCACATCTGAATGTACGGCTGGTGTTCCCCCTCACATGCTATCTGAGATGGGCCATGCTAATCGTGGGTTTGTATATGGCACCTGTTATACTAACACACTTTCCATCACACAAAATGCGGAACTGCCCAAAGCTGGTTAGCACCATGCTAACTGTTTAATTATTGGGTCTATAGTGCATTTTATGAGAAGCACACTGAGCCTGCGCTTTAAACACAATGGTAGTGTTGAATCCAAACATGATATGCTAAATCTATACTGTAACAATATTAACACAATGTATACTATGTAAGAAAATAAATGTTGGTTTAAGAGCTATCTCCTGAATTATTCTGAAGTAACATATCTTATAAGCAATGTTGTCTTGTCTCTTGGTGGGGATTTCTTCTGATTTCTGCAGTTGGCCCCGATTTCTGCGGCCAGTGCCATGGCCACGAAATCACAGTAAACACGGGGCCCTGGTCGATGCCTCTCAGTCGAACAGGAACGTCTCGACCTAGACCTCGAGTGTCGACCAGACGATCGATGTCAAGGGGAGCCTAAGACTCCAGGAGGAGGTTAGCAGGCCTCCATACCAGCAGAAAACAGAGAAGAGCTGGAAGGAGTGCAAGGGGGCTAGCAACAGGGGATGAGGGGAAGGAGACTCAGACTTTAGGTAGAAGGTGGTGTCCCTGAATGTACAAAGTCTTCGAAACAAGATGGATGACCTGCAGGGTTTGTTGGCGGAGAGGGGGGTAGACAATGCGGTGGTCATAGAGACATGGGCCACACCTAACCATGACTGGGGCCTCTGGATCCCTGGGTTTAAATTATACAGGAGGGACAGGGGGTAGGAAAAGGGTGTGTGTGGTTTACATTAGGGAGGTTTTCACTTGCACAAGAGGGGAGTCATAACAGGGGAGGGCGGAAGTAATGTGGATACACTTACTGTTGAACAGAGGAGGAAGGTGAGATTGGAGATGGTTTACAGACCACCCAACCAGGAGGAGGAGGAGGAGGAGGAAAGAGACAGATAATTGAGCACAGTAATAAGGAGAGCTGAAGAGAGCAGTGGTAATTGTAGGAGACATTTAACTGTCCAAGGTGGACTGCAGGGTACCGGCCACAACCTGCACCAGGAGTCAGGTGATCCTAGATGCACTGCAAAGTGGATTCCTGACACAGGGTGTCACAAAACCCACCAGGGAGGTGGCAATCCTTGATCTGGTGATGACAAATGGGGACCACATCCAAGATATCACATTTAAGGAGCCCCTGGGTGGGAGTCACCATTGCATAGTGTGGTTTCTCTTGGACAAGGGGAAGGAAAAGGCTCCCACTAAGACTAAAATCCTGGTATTTTAGAAAAGCAGACTTCAGAAAGATGGACAAGTTGCTACAGAACTACCTGACAAGTATCTAAGTGGATATGGGGGTGGACCAAATGTGATCCACCATTATGAAGAGAATAATGGTAGCCACAAGGGAGTGCATTAGTCTCAAAGGGAAGAAATCAAGGGCCAAAGCGCCCAGCTAGTTTAGCACAGAGGACACCAAGGCAGTAAGAGATAAGAGGTCAGCCTACCAGAAATTTAGGAGGACCCAGACAGAGGAAGACAGGGAGGGTTACCTGAAGATGGCTAGCTAGAGTAGCAGGCAGGGTAGTCTGGAGGACAAGAGCTCAGTAGGAACTGTAGTTAGCTGAGGGAAGTAAAAATGGGGAAAAGGTAATTTTTTGGTATATTAGAGAAAAGGAACAAGAAAGATGGGATTGTTACTAGACTAGACTAGAGGGCATGGGATGAAGTTGGAGGGAGAACGATTCAGAGGAAACATGAGAAAGAATTTCTTCACAGAACGGGTGGTGGACAAGTGGAACACCCTGCCAGAGGAAGTGGTGGGGGCTGAAACAATCACGAGATTTAAGAATGCATGGGATAGACATAAAGGAATTCTGGAGGTCAGGGGTAAGGGGCAACAGACTTCTAGGAAAACAAACTGAACTTACAAGCTCAAATGGGCAGACTGGGTGGGCCATATGCCCTTATCTGCCAACACTGTCTATGTATCTATGTATCTATGTTAGGCTCTGGAAAGAGGAGGAGTGGGTAGCAGAGAATGGGAGAAAAACAGAAGTACTCAACAAGTACTTCTGTTCTGTCTTCACAACGGAGAGACACAGACCGGTACGACTAGTAGAAGGAGAGGAAATGGGGGTGAGGGCACACAGACAATCTGATAGAAGTGGATAGGGAGAGAAACAGGTTACTAGCATTAAGGGTGGATAAATCCCCAGCACCGTATGTTATACACTCAAGGATGCTGAGGGAACTGGTGGAGGAGCTTGTAGGTCCCATGGCTGACCTGTTCAATAGTTCACTGGAGTTGGGTGTGGTACCGCAGGACTGGAAAACAGCACATGTGCCCCTTCATAAGAGCTGTCCCAAGGATGACATGGAAACTACAAACCACTCAGTCTGACCTCAGTCGTGTGCAAGCTCATACAGACCATCTGACGCTCTGCCTATTGCTTATTATTATTGTATGATATTGGTATTATAAATACATGGTTTGTGTATGAAATTTCAGCATGAGAGGAATTTTGGCCTATAACATCAAAGTGTCAGAGGCTAAAAACTACAGAAGGCAATAAAAACTGACCTAGCACCATTTAATAAAGACTTCCTTAAAGACATGGCATTTTATTACCTTTTTATGACCTGCCTAGGCTTTTGAAGTGAAAACTAAATATAAAGTTTATGACGTCAGGAAAGAAAGGGTAATTTGGCTGTTTCTATGAAGTTTAACAACTAAATGACAAATGCTGGGATTGCTAAGAAACATAGAAACATAGAATTTGACGGCAGATAAGGACCGCTTGGCCCACCTAGTCCGCCCATTTCCCTACCTAATGGATAAGCTGCAGATCCTAGTTAACCAGCAGCCTACTTCCTCCTACCCCAACCCCTAGAATTGCCTTATGACTGTCCCATGCATGCTTGAATTCAACCACTGTTTTTGACTCCACAACCTCCTCCGGAAGGCCGTTCCATGCATCCACAACCCTATCTGTGAAAAAATACTTCCTCACATTACCTCTGAGCCCTCCCCCCTCTCTATCTTCAAACTGTGCCCCCCCTTGTTCTTGCACACCTCTTTTTTTGAAAGATGAAATTCAAGCATGCATGGGACAGTCATAAGGCAATTCTAGGGGGTTGGGGTAGGAAGAAGTAGGCTGCTGGTTAACTAGGATCTGCAGCTTATCCATTAGGTAGGGAAATGGGCAGACTGGGTGGGCCAAGCGGTCCTTATCTGCCGTCAAAATCAAAATCTATGCTACCCTCTTGGACTTTGTTGATTCCCTTGAGGTACTTGAAAGTTTCTATCATGTCCCCCCTCTCCCTCCTTTCCTCGAGGCTATACATATTAAGCTCCTTTAGTCTCGCTTCATACGTCTTCCGGTGCAGACCCTGCACCATTTTAGTTGCCCTCCTCTGGACAGCTTCCATCCTGTCTATGTCCTTGCGGAGACTGGGTCTCCAGAACTGCATGCAGTACTCCAGATGGGGGTCTCACCAGCTGTCTGTACAGAGGGATAATAACTTCCTGTTTTCTACTGGTGATGCCTCTCCCTATGCATCCCAGTATCCCCCCAGCCCTCCTTGCTGCCCTCTCACATTGCTTGCCCACCTTTAAGTCATCTGATATGACTACCCCCAGGGTCCTTTTCCATTTTTGTTATTGTTAGTATCTCACCCCCCCATTGTGTACTCTTCCCCTGGGTTTTTTGTTTCCCAGGTGCATTACCTTGCACTTCTTAGCACTGAATCTAAGCTGCCATACATTTGACCATTCCTCTAACCTTGCCAAGTCCCTTCTCATCCTTTCCACCCAACCTTGTGCATCAACTCTGTTGCAGATCTTTGTGTCATCTGCAAAGAGACAAACTTTTCCTTCCAGTCCCTCTGCAATGTCGCTTATAAAGACATTGAAGAAGACCGGTCCTAATACTGAACCCTGCGGTACCCCACTAGTAACCCCTCTTTCTTCAGAGTGGACTCCATTTACTATTACCCTCTGTGTCCTATTCTCCAGCAAATTCTTTACCCAGGCTATCATCTTGGGATCCACTCCCAGGCTGGCTAACTTGTACATTAATCTTTTGTGTGTGACTGTGTCAAATGCCTTGCTAAAGTCTAGGTAGGCCATGTCCACGGCCCCTCCCTGATCTACTACTTCAGTCACCCAGTCAAAGAAATCTATTAGATTCATCTGGCATGACCTTCCTGCTGTGAATCCATGCTGCCTTGGGTCCTGTGCCCTCTGGCCTCTAGATACCGACAATTCTTTCTTCAGAAGTGATTCCATCATTTTCCTACCACTGAGGTTAAAACTAACAGGTCTGTAGTTTCCTGCTTCTGCCTGGCTCCCACTTTTGTGAAGGGGAATCACATCTGCCCTCCTCCATTCCTCGGGTACCACCCCATCCTCCCATGATTTGTTAAAGAGGGTAGTCAGTGGTGTCACTAGTTCCCACCATAGTTCTTTTAGAATTCTGGGATGAATCCCATCAGGCCCCATTGCTTTGTCCACTTTCAGTTTTAAGAGTTCTTTCAGAACCCTTTCTTCTGTAAATGGGCTGGTATCAACTTCTGTATCCAGAGTGTTTCTATTGTTTGTTTTAGGTACCTCCTCCTCTTCATTTGTAAATACTGAGCAAAATATTTGTTTAGTATCTCTGCCTTTTCACAGTCACCCTCTGCCCACCCCTCCCTTTATTAAGCCTCACTATCCCTCCTTAGGTCTTCCTTCGCCCCTGATGTACCTAAAAGGTTTTATCCCCTTCTTAACTGAGTTGGCCATCTTTTCCTTGGTTCGGGCCTTTGCTGTTTTGACTGCCTTCCTAGCTTCCTTTTGCTTTAACTGATACAATTCTCTGTCCTGCTCCTTCTGTGATTCCTTGTACTTTCTGAATGCTTTCTTTTTCTCTTGAAATTTCACTGCCACCTCCTTTGAGAACCACAGTGGTTTCTTACATCATTTTGTTTTGTTTATTTGCTTCACACAAAGGCTTGTTACCTCTGTGATGGCAGTTTTTATTATTCCCCATTGTTCTTCCACCCCTCCTTCCTGCCCATTTGCTAGTGCATTCCTTAGGCATTCACCCATTTTGGCAAAGCAGCCCTCCTGAAGTCCAGTACTTTTACCTTTGTATGGCTTGACTCTATTGCTGTGTTTATTGTGAACCATACTGTTCAATGGTCGCTAGTTCCCAGATGGCTACCCACTTCTACAACTGTGATCCTCTCTCCATCTCCATTTGAAAGAACCAGGTCTAAGATTGCTCCCTCTCGAATAGGTTCCAGTACTAGCTGTCTAAGGCATGCCTGCCCCCTGTAGGGCATCTAGAACAAACCCACTCTTAGAAGTGGCTGCTGCAACTGCACTCCAGTTAACATCTGGCATATTCAGATCACCCATCA
Organism: Neoceratodus forsteri; assembly: GCA_016271365.2. Lineage (NCBI taxonomy): Eukaryota > Metazoa > Chordata > Ceratodontiformes > Ceratodontidae > Neoceratodus > Neoceratodus forsteri. Next base: position 23,545,459 of record CM057452.1, on the reverse strand, counting down.
GAAATATTTCCCCTTTTTCTGCCATTCTAAGTATACTTTCTATTATTTCCTTGTCCATTTCCTCCCCCTGAGAGGGGGGTCTGTATACAACCCCTGTGCGGATTGTGGTGCCATTGCCTGTCTCCAAATTGACCCACAGTGCTTCTTCTCCTCCCTGTTTACCCTTTTGTTCTGGTGCTTTGATTCCTTCCCTTATGCAGAGAGCTACTCCTCCTCTTTTACCCTCCCTGTCCCTCCTGTAGATAGTGTATCCTGGTATGTTTATGTTCCAGTCATGGTTCTGTGTGTACCATGTTTCTGTGACTGCCACGATCAAAGAGAAATATTTAATTAAAGGATGTCATATTTAGGAAGTGTTTTTTTTCTTCTGCTGTACCATTAATTTTAAAATACCTCCTGGTAGGAAATCATGCTTGTAATTTTTAATTCTAAAAAGGAGGAGCTAGATGACTCACAAAGGGGGTGTGGAGACAGAGTTAAACAGATACTTGTGTCTGAAATGTATGTGATATCTTTTTGGGACTCTAAGAGAGAAACAGTTTTCTGATCTAACTTCAAACACACTTACAGAGGTAATACCTTAGATAGCAAAAATCTACATGTATTGTGGTAGGAGTTCTGTTCTGCAACTTTTCCATTTTCTTTTGCGATTGTAAGCTCTTGATATTTGTTTTGTATTTTATCTTATTTATTTTGCAATTTTTAGTAAACCACCTTTTCTTAAGATACTGCCTGTGTCTTCCCAGTTTCATTTTTGCATGTGTAGTGCCTGTATTTTTAAGTCTGACAACAGTTTAAAAGGCTTGATGGTGTTACTGAGCTTGGAAAAAGGTAAGACTATACCTAAGGTCTCTCACAGAGTTTTAGGGGTTCATTTTGGAAAACCTGACTGGGTGCCCTTGGGCGAAAGATTATATTGCATCCCCCCCCCCAAAGAGAGTATTATCTGAGCCTGTTAATTGGGTATGCTAGCATAAGGTTCACAGTTTGAATCCCTCCAGAACTGGAAACTAAAGGTGATTCGGATCCAAAGCAGACAGGAGGGTTACCCTGTCTGTTACCTGTTCACACTATTGCGCTCTGAGGTTGGCACTGTGGGAGCATAGGGCCTGTTCTGCTGAGTGCATTTGTGACAGATCTGACTAGCAGCAGTGCGATAAAGATTTGGTAACACAAGCTTTAACAGTTCAGTGTGTCAGCTTAATACCATACAGCTCACTTGCAAAATAAGGCAGTGATTTATTTTTAAAAGAGAAAAACTGAACTATATCATTTTGCTTATAGTCAAAGTTCCTACCCGTTTTATTTTTTCTTTCTAAAGTGCAAGTTAGAGTAGCCGTAGTTAGGGAAGAAGATGGCTTCCAACTACAGCGGGTACACTGCAGACTATTGAGGCAGTTGTGCCAGGACAGAGGAGTCTAGCATGAGGGGAAAGCCAACAAGCAGAACCTCATAGATGCCCTGATGGCAGCAGATGCCCAGAGCATCGAGTCACAGACTGTCACTGTAAAGGACCAAATCTTGGGCATGGAGGGGCCAGCGGCCAGTGCAATGTCCAGATCCGGTGAGGAGGACAGCAGAGCCTGTGCAAGCCAAGGGCCACAGCAGCAGGGGGAAGGTCACCAGCATTCTGAAGCCAGAAGCAATCAGGCTACAGATGGAAATGCAGAGGACGGAACTGGAGCTCGAACAGCAGAAGCGGGAATTTGAGAGAGAGGAGACGTGAGAGCAGCGAGCTGCAGAGGAGAAGAGGGAGCGAGAAATGAAAATTACATACCTACCGAAATTGTTGATCTTTCTGTATCTTCCCATTCATCACTAGCGGTACAGCGTGGAGCTAGGACCTCAGGGACTTTTTCCCTATTGGTGGAGTCGACGCAGGGTCGGCGCCGAGGCAACGATCCACGTGGCACTTGAGGGTTGGCAGTTAGCGCTATCAACTCCGCCCCAGCCCCAGTTCTGAAACGCTGGAGAGTGGAAGGAAGGAAGAGTGGGTTGAGGCAAGAGAGTCAAATGGATAGACAAAGGAAAGGAATAATGAACTAAAAGGAGAAATAAATGACAGAGGAGACAGAAGAAAGATTAAAATAGGAAATTGGGGGAGGCTCAATCTCTGGAAGGAGAAGTAGAAGAAAGGAGAGGAGGGGAAAGAGTAGCACACCCCCAGGAGCAGATCGGCACATTATGATCTTAGAAGACAATAGACCAACCCTGGGCTATCAAGGTTCAGCTGCAGAAGGCAAAGCTTGAATTTTTAAGCAGCATAGGTCTAGCAGACCAACCAACAAAGGAGTGTAGGCTGGGGGTGTGTCTCAAACTCTCCCCCCTCCCTTCCAAAAGAGGGGATTTTAAACAACCAAATAGCATAGGGGGAAAAATCTGAACTCAAAATCTGAGTTCATAAATTAAACATACTGAGAGTGGGGAGAAGGGAGGGGGGCCCCCAACCCTCCAAGACTCCCTAAAATAAGGGAGAAGAGAAAAAGGGCCCCCCTCCCCCATACACCTCCATAAAAATCCCAAGGGATTCATCCCTATGTGTCTCCACAGTCCCCTCCCACCTAATTGCGAGGGAGAGGAGACTGAGGAAAGAGAAGACACAAAGTGGGGGAGGAGGGAGTCCAGAGACTGAGGCCCACAGGGGGAAGGAGGGTGGGATTTAGTGATGAATGGTGAAGATACACATAAAGATCAACAATTACGGTAGGTACGTAATTTTCATATCTTATCTGTGTCAATCTTCACCATTCATCACTAGTGGGTGAGTACTGAGCCCCCTGAAGGGGGTCCTGAACTACCCCCAAGGGACTAGGTCCCTTAGCCTCCAGTGGGTGAGACACCGAAGGAGAGAACCCTTACGGGCCTGGGGAGGCCTGCGACTGGTCTGGGTGAGACAGGGATCCCCCAGTGGGGGGAGGAAGGTGCCCCGAAAGCCACCGTCTCACCCTTCGGGAGAAAAGATGGGTTCTCCGGTATGCGGAGTAAATCACCCTATGCCGGGCCAGGGGTGATAACCAGGATAGGTGAGGCCATGCAGTCCGCCGAAGGTAGATCGCTGTTCCTACCACTCTGGATGCCACCTCATTGGCATCATACGATTCCCTTGCTTGGTGCCTTCCTAGCTCCAGGCCCTGCGTAGAGAGAGCAATGGCTTGCCTGGTTTCCTCCGAATCAGGTATTGAGGCTAGGATCTGTCCTAGCCTGGACCACAAGAATCTGTTGTAGGATGCAAAGTGGGCCTGATGTGCTGCAATTGAAAGTGAGATCCGTGCCAAGTAGAATACTCTTCTCCCCCAGAAATCGAAATTCGCAGAGTCCGAATCCGGAGGGCAGTCACGGTAAAGGGTGCGAGGCCCAGAGGGGGTGTCCAGGGAGGTCAAACCCAAAGAAGAATCAGATACCAACAGTGGAGGAATGGAGATCTATAATGTCTGATTTATACCCATTAGAAAGTCTTAATGTAAAGATACAAAATAAGAATACGTCTTACATGTCTAAATGGCAGAAGTGGGTACTCTATCATTCAGAGAGGACCCTACCTTTTGCCCTTAATTTATCGAGTTGGCAGGGGGATAACAGATTTACTTATATAAGGGGACGAGTGGGTTGGGGGGAGAGAGTAACTCAGAGTAACAATTAATGTCTAAAGGGAGTTAAACTAGCAATTTATATTTAAGGGCCCTATATGTTATAGTAAATATTGGCTTAACTACAAGGCTAAAAGATGGGTTTTTCCACCCCAAAGTAAGAATGATACCATGGAGATGGACTTTTTCTAGCAATAATTAAATTTAGCCAATGGTAACTGCTCAATTGTATTTATATTCCTAGGAAGAATGATTTTACTGACTGCTGTATGCTGCTGTCTACTACCTTTTCTGTCTCAACACGTTGTACAGCGTCTTGACATGTGTGTAAAAACTGCTATAATAAAAGAAATTTAAAAAAAAAAACCCGAAGAGGGATGAGGCAGAGAACCTGGAGACCCGGGGGGAATGCAATACTACTTGCATAGGTCCCTTGGGGCTGGTACAGTGGAAAAGGGACGTATCCAGAGCCAATGTGATGCTTCCTGAAAAGGAATAAGCCAGGTGGGAGCCACCAGGTGAGCCGCACTGCACTCGCCTAAAAAGGCGTGCGTCACATGCTCAGGATTGCTAAACGGGACTGGGGTAAGGTGGAGCTTGTCCAATATCCTCGCAAGCAAGCACTGATAAGAGGACAGATCAGACGCTGAGGAGATGTGGACCGATGGTTCCTCTCCCTCCATAGAGGGGGAAGAGAATAAAGACAAGCTCCCAGGTTCAGGGTCCGGCTGCATGGGAGCATGGTGAAACACCTGCTGGTCCATGGCATGGAGGTAGGTGGGGAAGTGTGCAGCGGAACCTCTGAACTGTTCCCAGGTGAGAGGTCCCCAAGGACCGGGAATACCTGGGACAGCCAGAGATGGAGACAGAGGCTCGGGGGACAGGCTCCTAGCTACAGGAGAATGGTCTCTGTCAGGGCAGGGGAGCCAACAGGAAACCCTTCATAGGGAGAAGGATCCAAAGGCCGCTGCAGCTAACAGCCATTCAACCAGATCAGAACGGTCCGAGCTGTGCCCAAAGGAAGAAATCCCCCTGTGAGGTAACTGGGACTGTGAGAGTCCAGAAGGATGGTCTCTGACCTCAGAAGTTAAAGTCCCTCTCGGGGACTCGTCCAGGGAAAGGCGAGGGTCTGCACTGCGACTCCTCCTAGAACTCAGCTGGGCTCTAGGGAGGGCGCAACGCGCCACACCCCTACCTCTCAACCCTTCGGAATCAGACAGGGACTTCGTCCTCGTAGCCACCAGTCTAGGCAACTGGCAACCCCGGGCGGCCTCCGAGGAGTCCACCCAGGGAACAGTACCCTCCTCTTCCTGGCGTGCCCCGGGCTGCCCCAAACTTGGAATGTCCAAACACACCAAGGAAGGGAGTGCCCCAACTGGAGGAACAGAAACACCAGTGGCCCCAGATTTTTTTTTCTCAGAAGAAGCCAGAAGGGGAAGGAAGGAAACATATTTAATTCAGTGCTTTACAGTAACTGGTAATTGCTATTTTTCTTTTAAACTTAGATTGTGGGCTTTTAGTGACACTGTACTTTCTTTGTTGTCTTTACTTAGAATTGTTTTTGGGCTGTTGAAAATTTAAAACGTAGTGGTGGTGTATTTCTTTGCTGTCTTTGATTGCTGCAAATTTTCGCCCCCCCCCCTTCCCCAACTCTTAATTATATGCCCTGTTAAATCTGATTGACAGGAGCTAAACACAGGGTATAGGAAGGGGTGTGGAGTAGGAGGGGCATAATGGGGAAGAAGCCCACCCTCAGCACAAGTGTTTTGACTCATTTATTTATTTATTGGTTTTTTTCTTTTTTTTTTTTTTAAAGAAAAGTATCTGAGGATCAGTGGCAGGATTTTTAGGACAGTAAATTAATAAAAAGGGAACTAGGAGAGCTTCAGTAGCAGACAAGTAGTGGAATAGCAGTATAATTGCAGTATAATGTGGGAGTGGTGCAATGCAGTGGCTGTGGGGCAGCCATATTCAGGCAGACCTTCTGGACACTGAGGTGCTGCCCTATCTGCATGCATCTCTCTGGACTGCGGGATGAGGTAGCCAGACTCAGAGCGGAAGTAAACTGGATCAGGAGTACCATAGCCCCTAGCCAGAGACCACCCAGTCCAATGCAATTGCCTCAAAGGATGCCGAAAACGAGGAGCACTTGGATGACAGTGGGCTCAGGGCGGGTTAGAGCGGTCAGGCAGAGGCACATCCCAGATCCTATTCCACTCAAGAACTCATATGCCACACTGGCAAACGGGGACAACCAAATAGAGGTACCCAGAGAAGTGGAAGGAAAGGATGTGGAGGTTAGCCAAGGAGGTGACCTCAGCGGGGAAAGCAGTGGACCCCAGAGGAGGAGGAGGAAGTGAATCCTGGTGGGGGACTCCATCATAAGAGGGATCCAGCTAGGAACACAGGAGGAGAAGGACAGGGAGGTGAGATGCCTACCAGGTGCCACAGCATGGAGGGAAGGAAGGAAGATCCTGGGAATCACTGGGAAGACAAGACGAGAGGGTGAGCTGGATGTCATTATCCACCTAGGTACTAATGACCTAGCAAATGGGGAGCCAAAGGAAGTTCAGGAAGAGTTTAGGAAATTGGGGAAGGGTCTCAAGCAAGTAGCTACTTCTGTCACTTTCTCAGAAGTACTACCTGCTAGAGGCAAGGAGAGCATTAGGGTGTACACCAGGAACTTTAACTCACGGTTGAAGAACTGGTGCTGTGGAGGAAGGGTTTGATTCATTGGTGACTGGGGACCCACCTGGAGGATGGAGGTTTGTTCAAGCCTGACGGCCTGCATCCATCCTGGAGGGAATCAAGCACTCAATGATAAGTTTAAATGCTACATTGACAAGCATTTAAACTAGCAAAGGGGGGTGGCAGGCCAGCAAGGAGGGTACCTACTTGCTCACCCCCCACAGCTAGCAGTGGAACCAGTGAACCAGAGTGGTGGTTATCTCTACAAAGCAGTGTGCAAAAGATGGAGATTAGTGCCCAAGAGGTGGATAGGCAGAAAAGGGGTAAAATTCAGCAGAAGGGCAGACAGCAAGGAGAACCAGGGATAAAGGACAACCAAGGAAGGGGCTGGAGTAGAACAGCAAAACAGTCTAGGAGGTCAAATCATGGAAAGCCTATGTGCAAAATGCCAGGAGCCTTAGCAACAAGATGGAAGATCTGGAGGCTGTCATGGTGCAGTCAGACCTGGACGCCGTGCCATCACTGAAACCTGGTGTAATGATAACCACGACTGGGAGATGGCCATACTGGCTACAACATATTCAGAAGAGACAGGGCAGGCAGAAAGGGAGGAGGAGTGGCACTGTATGTGAAAAATGACATAAGGGCCACAGAGATCCAGGAGGAACAAAATGGGAGAGATACTGTGGGTTGCTGGAAAGGAAAGTGGGGCCAGCCATCCGACAGGTGTGGTCTATAGACCACCAGCCCAGGAGGAAGAAACAGATAGGGAGTTGATGCTAGCCATCCAAAGGATGGCAGACAAGGGTGGGGTAGTACTGGTTGGAGACTTCAATATTCCAGACGTGGACTGGAGCATCCCAGCAGCAGCATCAACTAGGAGCAGATTTATCCTGGACTCCCTTCAGGATACCTTCCTCAAGCAACTGGTCATGGAACCAACTCGGCAGAAGGCAATACTGGACTTTGTGCTCACAAACAGGGACAGTGTGATAGGGGTAACAGTGGGGGAGCACCTGGGGAACAGTGACCACCAGTCATTGTGGTTTGAAATCACAGAAAGAGCAGAACCAAACCACACAAAAACACGTATCCTGGAGTTTAGGGGGGCAGACTTTGGGAAAATGGGGAGATACTTGAAAGAGGCATTAAGGGGAATGGGGCAGGAATCAGGGGTTGAGGAACAGTGGGCAGTATTTAAAATGGGGATTACAAGTGCTACAGAATTATGCATTAAGCAGGTTAGCAAGAGGAAAAGGAAGAGGAGACCATTATGGTTTTCCAAAGCGGTAGCAAAGAAAGTGAAAGCCAAAAAGATTGCATTCAGGCAATACAAAAAGACACAGGCAGAAGGGGATAAGGAGAAGTACCAGGAGAAGCAAAGGGAGGCAGGGAGGTAAGTAAGGGAAGCCAAAGCTCAGACAGAAGAACATATTGCAAAATCAGTGGGTACAGGGGACAAAACCTTTTACAGGTACATAAGTGAAAAAAGAAAGGCAAAGGGAGGGATAGTGAGACTGAAGGGGGAGGATGGGGCCGCATGGAGGATGACAACAGTAAAGCTGACATATTGAACAGGTATTTCTGCTCAGTCTTTACTGAGGAAGAGGAGGTAATGGGTCCGAAGGGAGTACAAGGGGTGAGAATGGTGCAGAAATGGACACAAATCCTTTACACGAGAAAGGGTCCAGAAGGAACTGGAAGTAATAAGAGTTGATAAAGCAATGGGGCCAGATGGGGTGCACCCAGGGTCCGTGAAGAACTAAGAGGTGGTGGCTGATCCTCTGGCTATCCTGTTTAGCCGATCACTGGAAACAGGGAGGTACCCAAAGACTGGAGGACAGCAGATGTAGTCCCTTATACAAAAGTAGGAACAAAGAGGAAGCGGGAACTACAGACCAGTCAGCCTCACCTCGGTAGTGGGGAAGATCATGGAAGCACTACTGAAGGAGAGATTGGTGGGAACATCTGGTTGTCAATGGACTACAGGACCCAAGGCAGCATGGTTTCACCGGGAGGTCATGTCAGACCAACCTCGTTGAATTTTTTGACTGGGTGACTAGGGAGGTGGATCAGGGGAGGGCAGTGGACATGGCCTATCTGGACTTCAGCAAGGCATATGACACTGTGCCACATGGAAGACTATTACACAAACTGGGGAATATGGGTGTGGGCAGGACAGTAGTGTGGTGGGTAGGTAACTGGCTGGGTGGCAGGACACAGAGGGTGGTGATAAATGGCTGTCACTCCACAGAAGGAAGAATGACCAGTGGGGTACCACAGGGATCAGTGCTGGGACCGGTCCTATTCAACATCTTCATCAGTGACATTGTGCAGGACCTAGAAGGCAGAATTTCACTGTTCGCTGATGACACAAAGCTCTGTAACAGAGTAGACACACCAGAGGGTGTAGATAGAATGAGAAGGGACCTGCAGAAAATGAAAATTACGTACCTACCGTAATTCTTGATCTTCTCTTGTATCTTCACCATTCATTACTGCTTGGGGTTAGTGCGGACCGTGCACCCGCTACGAGAGTTTTTTTTTTTTGGAGTCGGCTCCAACGGTGCTGCCCTCAAGAGCGACGCACTGCGTCATGCGCGAGGGACGGCCGTTAGGTGCCGCAGACTCCTCCTCTATCTCAGTTCTGGTAGCCGGAGAGGCGAAAACCAAGGGTAAGGAAAAAAGGAGAGCGAGGCAAGACAGCCGAGGGACAGAAAAAGGAAAGGATATAAACTGAAAAAGGCATAAGCCGATAGAGAATAGACAGAGGAGAGAGAATTCCTACCCTAAGGGACCGCAGGGCCTCCTTTCCAGAGCGGCTCTAGGGGAGGAACAGAGAGAGAGAAAAGAAGAAGAAGAAAGAGAAGAAAAGAAAGCATGTTGAGAGGGAGAACAGTGCCCATCGAGCATTGGTTGAGAGGCTTATAAGCTCGAGACTAAAACAAGGGAGCAAGAATCCCAGTTGATAGGACTGAGAGAAGGTTCAACCGAACCACCTGCACAGATCAGACACAAGGGCAGATTCTCTGATCTCTCAACATGCCAAGTCCCTACATCCTAGCTGAGAGCTCACAGACTGCCCGGGCAGAAATCTGTTCCAGAGAGAGCGCCCACCCAGGAAGGGGACTATGCCCCTAGCACCCTGTTAAGTGCTAACACCGAAGTGTACGGGGAAAGATTATGCCTTACTGAAGGCAGCTTTGTATGAAAGAATAGAGTGGGAACTCAATCAGACTCCCTAAGGCAAGGCAAGAGCAGTTGCTCAAGGCTGAGAAGTGCAATGCACCAGCTAGAATGAGCTGAAAAATAATACCTGCCAGGGGAAATCTAAATTTCTGTTGAGGCCGAGTCAGGGCACGGTCTCTTAAGCTGTGAACTGCGGAACATAATCAAGGTACCCAGAGATCACACCCTAGGGGCAGTCAGAAAGAGTTCCCTCAGAATAGGAGAACACACAGACCGTGCTCGTTCCTCTTTACCTTGAGGAAAAAAGGATCCATTCACTAAGAATGGAAAACAAAGTTTTTTTTTTTTGGGCATAAAGGCCAAAAGGAGGGAGAGGAACGAGACGGAAGGGGGAGACGCCACAGTAGGAGGCCACTGAGGGGAAGGTGGGTGGGTATCAGTAATGAATGGTGAAGATACAAGAGAAGATCAAGAATTATGGTAGGTACGTAATTTTCATATTTTCTCTTGTCAATCTTCACCATTCATTACTGCTTGGGTGAGTACCAGCCCCCAAGAAGGGGGTAGAAACCCTGAGGGAACAAGGCCCCCAGCCTCCTGTTGGTGAGAAACAGAAGGGGAAGACCCTGGGCTAATCCAGAGAGAAGCCTATGGGGGAGAAGAGCTAGGAGGTGTCCCCGAGGACAGGGAGACAGAGGAAGCCCCTGCAGTAGTCTCCTAGCTCTGGAGGAAAAGAGACGGGTCTCCCGGAAAGCGGAGCGAATCACCCTACGCCGGGCCAGGGGTGACAACCTTGATAGACGAAGCCATGCCGTCCGCCTAATGCAGATCGCTGTCCCCGCAAGCCTGGAAGCCACCTCACTGGCGTCATAAGATGCCCTTGCTTGGTGTCTTGCCAGCTCCAGGCCTATAGCAGAGAGGGCAATAGCTTGTCTGGTTTGCTCCGTATCAGGCATTGATGCTAAGATTTGGTATAGCATCGACCACAAATGCCTACTGTAGGCAGCGTGATTGGCCTGATGAGATGCAATACAAGACATCGCCGCAGGAAGAGAACTGCCCCCACGGTCGAACTGTAGGGAATCCGAGTCCGGTGGACGGCCGTGCGCCTGGAGGGAGTCTCTAGGTATGCCAAACCCGAGGGTGGGTTGGGGAGAGTACCCAGGTATTCCGAAGGGGCACAATACCTACGTCAGCAGTCTGCCGGGGCTGGAGAAAGGGCGGCTGGCGATTGCCAGGAACGGATAGACGCCTCCTGGAAGGGAATAGGCCAGGATAGTACCACCAAGTGCTGGGCACTGAATTCGCCAAGGAATTCACGCGTCTCCCGTTCAGTATTGTCTCGCCTAACGTGAAATTCAAGATCCCCACCATCCTCGAAAGGAATTGCTGATATTCAGTGAAATCAGCATCGGAGAGAGATGAGCAGAGGGTTCCTCTCCCTCAGAGGAGGGAGGCGAGGATGATGGAGAGCTTGAGTGTCCAGAGGACTCTTGTGGCGGTGGGGATAGGCAAAAACCGCTCATTCATGCACCTGACATATGAGGGAAAGGCCGCAGAACCTCCTGAATGCCTCCCAGGATAACGGGCCCGTGGGACCGACATGGCCTGGGAGAGCGTGGGGTGGCTGCAGAGGAATGGGAGATGGACACCTATGGAGAGGCAACTGTCCTCTGCTAGGGCTCTGGAATCCGGGGAACGGAGCCCGAGCTGGCGGGATCCCGGACAACAGACCAGGTCGCAAAACGGAACCCTGGGGATGCGAAGCCTGGAAGAGCCCAGAAGAGGATCCTCCCCTGTGACTGCATGGATCCAGAAGGGCAGTCCACAGCAATGCCACCAGAGGGGACCCCGGGGTCCAAAAGGGAAAGGCGGGGCCCAGCGCTACGGCTCCTAGCCACACCCCGAGGGGTGGCAGACAGAGACCGAGATGCCTGAACCCTGCCCCTCGACCCCTCAGACTCCGAGAACGCCCTCCTCCTCGACCCCAGCGACTCCCACCCCGAGAGGGTGCAGCAGCGCCAGGGTCGGTAGCTGCCACGAGCCCCCCAGGAGAGACAGCCCCTCCCCCAACCCCGCTCCATCGCCCCCCAGGGACCCCAGACCAGCCCTAGCCTGGGGGGCCTCAGGGGAGGACAGCAGCGGGGACAGAGGAATAGGCCCACTAGGCTGCCTAGCACCTCGTGCCACTGGGGACCCTGACTCCTAAGAATAGGTTGCCAGGACAGGTCCACGTCTGAATCATCAGCCTCCGAAGAGGAAGAGATCAGCTGGACCACAATACTAGCAACCCCAGGGGTCCCCGGTGAGGCGGCGCCGGACGACCTCGGACCCCCTGCGCCAGCTAAGCCCGGCCCCGGCTCCCAACTGGCACTGGCCAGGACCACGGCACCGCCATTGGCGCCGTGACCCAACCCAGCGCCGCCAGGAGAGTGAACCGGGCGCGGCGCCGAAGGCTAGAACAGCACTGCCAGCAGTGTCATCTCGATCACTGGTCCCAGCTCCCCACCGGCACTGGCCAGGCCCACGGCACCACCATGAGCGCCGGGACCCAACCCAGCGTCGCCAGGAGAGTGAACCGGGCCCGTGGCGCCGTAAGCGGTGCCGAAGGCCAGAACAGCACCGCCAGCAGCATCGTCTCGATCACTGGCACCGTGAGCGGCACCGGGATCCGAAACGGCGCCGGAAGGCGGGGTCGAGGGTCCACCGATGCCGGGTCCAGCAGGCGTGGGCCTCGACACTGGGAGCCTGCACCCGAGAGGTGACTTTCGAGGCGGTGTCTCCGCCGCAGCCCCGGGACCGATCGCGACGTTGCTCCGACACCGCAAAAGGAGCTTCCTCTTCGGCAACAGAAGATGAGGAAGCCTCCTCCTCCACGGACCTTATAGGCCCGAGAGGGGACCCGGAGGAAGGGCCTAGAGACCTTACCTGGGAATCCCTGGAGCGACGCCGTCCCCTGAAAGTCGGCGGGGCCTTGCCGATCTTGAACACGTGGACTTTGAGGATGCGACGGTCCATGGAGAAACAGGAGTTGTACGCATCCATATCGTGGTTGGGTCCCAGGCAACGAAGACAAACATCGTAGCCGATCCGTGACGGAAAATGCAACCACAGGAGCACCGACACATAGAGACGCGGCCGCCTTCGACTGCATTTTGCCCCGAACCTGACATGATGTGAACAAAATTAGACTAAATTAGCAAAAGCACTCCGGCCGACAGAAGAAATAAACAGAACGGTTCACTGGTGACGGCTTTGAGAGAAAATAACAGGAAGGAGTCTGGCTTGAGGACGAGAAGGCCTACTTCAACTACCGTGCAGCAGGTGCAGCCTCATGGCGGGGAGAAACTGAACTGAGATAGAGGAGGGTCTGTGGTACCTAAGCACCCTCGCGCACAAGTGCGCCGCTCTCGAGGGCAGTGCTGTTGGAGCCAACTCAAAAAAAAAAAAAACCTCCATAGCGGGTGCGCGCCTCCAGCACTAACCCCAAGCAGTAATGAATGGTGAAGACTTGACAAGGGAAGATCTTGAAGAATGGTCAGGGGTTTGGCAGTTGAAATTCAATGCAAAGAAGTGCAAGACAATGCATATGGGGCGCAAACCCCCCTGGCACAATATATCAGTTGGGGGGTGAGGATATAGCATGCACCAAGCAGGAAAGGGATCTTGGGGTTATCATCTCTGATGACCTCAAGGTAGGGAAACAGTGTGACAAGGCAGCAGGTAAAGCAAATAGGATGCTGGGATGCATAGGCAGGGGCATCACCAGCAGGAAAAGGGAGGTCATAATTCTGCTATACAAGACACTAGTGAGGCCCCATCTGGAGTACAGTGTACAGTTCTCGAGACCTTACCTACGTAAGGACATAGACAGGGTAGAGAAGGTTCAGAGGAGGGCGACAAAGATGGTGCATGGATTGCATCACAAGTCCTATGAGGACAGGTTGAAGGAACTGAACATGTACTCCTGGAGGAGAGGAGGAGAGTGGGATATGATGAGACATACAAGTATCTTACAGGGAGGAACAGGGTGCAGGAATACACTATTTTAAGCAAAAAGATGTTCCAGGACTAGAGGGCATGGGATGAAGTTGGAGGAGGATGATTCAGAGGAAACCTGAGGAAGAATTTCTTCACAGAACGGTGGTGGACAAGTGAAACACCCTGCCAGAGGAAGTGGTGGGGGCTGAAACAATCACGGGAATTAAGAATGCATGGGATAGACATAAAGGAATTCTGGAGGTCAGGGGTAAGGGGCAACAGACTTCTTGGAAAACATAAACTGAACTTACAAGCTCAAATGGGCAGATTGGGTGGGCCATAGGCCCTTATCTGCCGACACTGTCTATGTATCTATGTATTGCACAGCTGTGGTCACGGGGACTACTGCTGGCTGGTCAGACCCCTGACCCTAAGGTCTATCGGCAACAACTGACCCCCAGAGGGAGGACGAGTGGGGGCCGAGTTGCTGGAAATGGAGGGGTCCAATGATTCCGAAGAACCTGGGAGCCAGTTTGGATCAGACTCAGAGTCTGCCTCCGAAGAGGCAGGCTCCGAAGTCTGATGCCAGACAACTCTACGAGCCCCTCCAGTTCCTGGGCCATGAGTTGGAGCATCCTGAAACTCAGCGCCGGGCGAAGCACAGCCCCATGCCAGCACCGGCCTTCCACCTGGTGCACAGGCGGCACCGAGTCAAACGACCCGAGGCAGCGGCACCGTGCTCCCCGAGCACTGCCAATAGCAAAGTCCAGCACAGCACCGCACCAGACACATGAGTGGTACAGAAGTTGGACTCGGCCCCAAGTCGCACCACACAATACCCGAGGCTGCGAGCAGCGCCGAGTCAGGGGCTGGCCCCGACCGCAGCGCCAACCCCATCCCCGGTGCCACGAGCGGCACTGAGGTCAGGGCCGGTGGTGGTTCCTGTTCCGGCAGCGCGCCGGGACCAGAACCAGGCCCAGAAACACCCAAAACATCACCCCTGGTGCCAGCGAGAGTCCCAACGCCGTGAACAGCATCACAGGTGACAGCGGCACCGAGAGAAGGCTTGACGCAGACCGTGGTGCTGCGCTCAAAGCCCACGGTGCCGCAGATGGTGCCGAGACCAAGAGCGGTGCCACGAGACGGCACCGAGGACAGTGACGGTCCAGACCTGAAGGGCCCGGAACATGACACTGAGGGAGCCTTCGCCACCGAAGAGGCGACTGCCAAAGCGGTGCCTCCTGACTGACCCGCAAAAGGGCCAGACTGGGACTCCTGCACCACGGAAGAAACCCCCACCGTGGCAAGGCTAAGAACGGCAGGGGCTCCCTCCTCCACAGCCCGTATAAGACTGGGAGGGGACCCAGAGGAAGGGCAGAGAATCCTCGCCTCGGCCCACCGACTGCACACTCATCCTCCAAAAGTCGGCGGCACATGTCCACCTTTCCACGTGTGGTTCTCAATTACTCGGTGGTCCATCAAGAAACAAATGTTGCAGTTGTCCATATCATGGTCGGGGCCGAAGCAGGAAAGGCAGCGGTCATGCTGGTCCGTCATGGAATAGAGGTGGCCATAGGGGCACCGACACATGGGGGACCGCTCCGCTTTCGACGTTTTCTTGCCACCTGGATGAGACATGACTGTACGGTAAATAAAACAGAAAACAGTACTCGATGTGCTTAGAAATAAAAAGGAAAGGTCTTACTGGTCAGAAGCAAAGTCGAGCAGGTGAAAAGAACTGAGGCACAACTAACACTCTAACGACTAGGCCGCAAAATCAGCAATCTCCACCCGAGGTACCACACTCAGCGGTGGGAGAGAAAGAACTGGAGGCTGGGGGAGTCGTGACAGCTAACGGCCAGCCTCGAGCACCACATGGAACTCAAGCCGATGGTGGCGCTGCCCTAAGGCCGATTCTGCCCAAAGGGAAAGTCTCCCATGGGTCCTAGCTCCGGCGCGCTTGTACCCACTAGTGATGAATGGTGAAGACTGGCACAGATAAGATCAGCGAGCCACAGAGGAGAAGAGGTAGTGAGAACAGCGAGAATGGCGAGAAGCAGAGCATGAACAGCGAGAGGCTGTCCGTGAAGAGCATGAGCACCAGAGGCAATATGAACCAGAGAAGCTACGACTCCAACTACCAGCACCAGATCAGGTAAGTGGCTTGGGTTTAACTGGAACTACAGGACTAGGTTACAAATTAAATTCCAAATTGCTAGCTGAATTTAAAGAGGGGGAGGATATGGATGCCTTTTTAAATTCTGTTGAAAACGTCTGTATTCAGGCCAATATTCCTAGAGGGTCCTGGAGCTTCCGGCTATCCCTGCTACTTACTGGGAAAGCTCGGGATGCACTGCGTCAACTGGACAATGAGGACAGTAATGATTACAGCAAACTTAAAGCTGCACTTTTAAAAAAGTTTGATTTAACTGCAGAAGCATACAGAGCTAAATTCCACAAGCTAAGGAGAAGCCCTGACATGAGCTACGAGGAGCTAGCCACGAAACAACGTCAATGTTTAAAACATTGGTGGGAAGGAATTGAAGCAAACTCTGTAGATAAAATTGAAAATGCTTTATTGTTAGAGCAGTTTTCTTGGGCATGCCCAGCAGAGCTGAAAACCTGGCTAAAGGACCGCGATCCCAAAACAGTGCAAGAGGCTGCTGAACTCTCGGACTGCTATGCCAAGAGCAGACCTGCTCTGATAGCAAATGGGGCAGGGGTGGCAGTGCAGAAAGGTAAATGCAGACCTTCAGAGCAGCTAAAACCCTACTTGCCTCCACCGAAACAAGTTAGCCCCAGGTTTCAAAGGAAAGATTTTTCTGAGAAACCAAACGAATTTTGGGTTTGTAAAGAGACTGGGCATATTGCCAGACAGTGTCCCAAAAGGACAAGCAATACGCAAGGTGGTGCTAGGAAAGAAATGGGTTGTTTGTGTGTCCCTGGAAGCATGCCTGTAAACATGAGGGAACACATACACCCAGTCACTGTGAATGGTATACAGACACAAGGGTTAAGAGACACAGGGGCATCCCTGACGCTGGTAAAAGGGGATCTGGTAGAGCCTGGTCAGCTTATTCCCAATAAATTTGTAACTGTACAAGGGTTCACTGGGGAGGAGAAAACATTGCCACTTGCTAGTGTTCTCCTAGACTGGGGTGAAACATGGGGAACTGTGCAACAGGTTGCCGTAGCAGAAACTTTAGCAGTTGATGTCATCCTTGGCAACAATCTCAAACAGGGGATGGTGTGTGCAGTTACCCGTTGCCAAGCGGCAAAGGAAAATTGTAGTTCCCTGGACCCCATAGAAGCCACTGTGGAAACCACTGGGAGGCTGGTTCCCCAGCCTGTGTCTCCTGATATGGAGACTAATGAAAAGAAGGGGTAGAATTCCCTGGTAGCAGTTAACCAAACAGCTACGGAGGGTTACTCTGAAGAAGGAGGGGTGACTCATTTTCAGAGGGTTAGGGATGGCAGTGATCCTGAGTGCCCTGATGCTAGAGCTAGGGACCCTAGTTTAGAGACTGAATGGGGATCTGTCCCATGCCTTGGGAATGTGTAAGGAGTTTGCAGCTCCTCAGAAAAGTGGCCCTAGTTTACAGAAGCTGAGGGCTGGGGCAGACTCTGATGGAGTACAAGGAGGTGACGGGAAACATAAGGCTTATTGGGAAAATGGACTAATGTATACTTAGGCTGAAGAGACAGAGGGAGGGGTGATAGGCAGGCAGCTTGTTGTTCCCCAGGGGTACCGTAAGCAGTTGCTCAAGACTGCACACGAAATTCCTATGTCTGGTCACCTGGGAATCGCGCGCACTATGCAGCGACTGGCCCAGAATTTCTATTGGCCCAACTTCACCCAGCAGGTGAGGAGTATTGTAGGTCTTGTCATCGGCGCCAAGAAATAGGGAAGGCAAGTAAGAAAACCAAAGCCATCCTAATTCCTTTGCCCATAGTGGAGGAGCCATTCCAGAGGGTGGGAATGGATATTGTGGGGCCTTTAAATACCCCAACTCCTCCAGGAAGAGGTTCATCCTTCACTGTGGTGGATTATGCCACCCGGTACCCTGAGGCTGTCGCCCTATCCTCACTGAGGACAGACAAAGTGGCAGATGACTTACTAGGGATTATCTCCCGTGTTGGGTTTCCGCAGGAGGTTATCACTGATCGAGGGGGTTCCTTCATGTCGGACCTGATGAAATGTTTGTGGGAGAAGTTTGGGGTGGTGCAGAGATGCACAACACCTTATCACCCACAAGCCAATGGGCTTGTGGAAAGATTTAATGGTACCCTGAGGTCAATACTCCAAGCGTTTGCTGAACAGCATGGGAGGGACTGGGAGAAATATCTTCCCCACCTGTTGTTTGAATACAGGGAGGTGCCCCAAGAGTCGACAGGGTTTTACCCCTTCAAGCTCTTATATGGACGTCGGGTACGTGGGCCCCTAGACTTGATCCAGGAGGACTGGGAAGGCAAGCATGCCACCCAGGAAACTCCCATAGTGGATTATGTCCTTAGGTTTAGGGAAAGGCTGAAGGAGCTTATGGAGCAGCCCAGAGCAACCTGGCAGCTGCCCAACAAAAACAAAAAGTGTGGTACGACTGCAGAGCAAGAGCTCGCTCGTACACGGTGGGTCAGGCAGTCATGGTCCTCATCACAGTCCGGAAGGACAAGCTGCAGGCTGAGCGGGCAGGACCGTACAAAGTAGTCAGAAAGGTAAATGATGTGAACTATATCATAAAGTTACCTGACAGAAGACACACAGAAAGAATGTACCATGTCAACATTATGAAGCCATATGCTAACAGGGCTGACATGGTGTTTGCAGTGTGTAGCCTTGGGGAGGGGATGGACGAAGGAGACCCCCTTCAGGACTTGCTGGAAGAAAATAAGTGGGAGTCCTCTGTGGAGGCAGTTAAATTGTCACCCCAGCTGGCCCTGGACCAGATCCAGGAAGTAAGGGAGGTTTTAGCAGACTTTGCCACACTGTTTAGCGCCAAGCCTGGACTAACCCCCTTAGCGACGCACGATGTGGAGACAGAGACACAGACGCCCATATGGCGGACAGCATATCGGGTGTCAGAGGCTGTCCAAAAGGACATTAGGAAGGAGGTGGAGGAAATGCTGGATTTAGGGGTAATCCAGAAATCCCACAGCCCCTGGGCCTCACTCGTAGTCCCTGTGCCCAAGCCAGATGGCTCTACTCGTTTTTGTGTGAACTATCGTGGACTGAATGCAGTCATGAAGTCCGACGCCCACCCAATGCCCTGGACAGACGAACTCCTGGACAAGTTGGGAGGGGCGACCTACCTCACGACTTCTGAACTGACAAAGGGGCATTGGTCGGTTGAGTTAACTGACAAAGCTAGGGAGAGGATGGCCTTCATCATTCTGATAGGGTTATTTGAATTTAAATTAATGCCTTTCGGAATGAAGAACGCCCCGGCCACTTTCCAAAGGTTGTTGAACCAAGAGTTAAATGGTGCTGAGGAGTACACTGTGGCATACCTGGATGACACTGCCATCTTTAGTGCCAGCTGGGAGGAATACCTGTCCCACCTTAGGGAAGTGCTGGGCAGGATACAGAGGGCCGGGCTCACTGTCAAAGCTGAGAAGTGCCAGGTGGCCATGGCTGAAGTGGCACACCTCGGGCATATTGTAGGCTGTGGACAGCTCCGTCCTAACCAAGTAAAAATAGAGGCGATCAAGGCATGGCCCAGACCAGAAACGCAGAAGCAGGTCAGGAGTTTTCTAGGGACAGCAGGGTACTATAGGAAATTTGTACCCAATTACAGTGCACTGGCTGCTCCCTTATCTGACCTGGTAAAGAAAAGGATGCCTAATAAAATTACCTGGGAACCAGCCTGTGAAAAAGCCTTTACCAGACTGAAGGAGGCACTGTGCAGTCCTCCTGTACTGACAAGTCCTGACTATAGCAGACCCTTTATAGCCTAGACTGACGCCTCAGATGTGGGTATTGGGGCAGTGTTGAGTCAGACATCCAACCAAGGGAAGGATCACACCACTGTGTTCTAGAGAGCAGGCATACTCTACTGTGAAAAAAGAGTGTCTTGCCATGGTGTGGGCCCTAAAGAAGTTAGAGCCATACTTAGACGGGCAGCATTTTGAGGTACAAACTGACCACAACCCCCTGGTTTGGCTGACACAAATGAGAAAAACGAATGGTAGACTATTAAGGTGGAGTCTTGCCTTGCAAGGGTATGACATGACGATCTTACATAGGGCTGGAGCAACCAATCAGAACGCAGATGGCTTGTCACGTCTATATGAGGAGTGAACTGACTTAGGGAGCCCATCCCATGCAGGGGATAGAGCCCCCAAAATCAGTCTAGGTGGGGAGGGGTGTGACGCTCTGCCCCTTGCTTATTATTATTGTATGATATTGGTATTATAAATACATGGTTTGTGTATGAAATTTCAGCGTGTGAGAAATTTTGGCCTGTAACATCAAAGTGTCAGAGGCTGAAACTACAGGAGGCAATAAAAACTGACCAGGAACCATTTAATTAAGACTTCTTAAAGACATGGTATTTTATTACCTTTTTATGACCTGCCTGGGCTTTTGAAGTGAAAACTATATATAAAGTTTATGATGTCAGGAAAGAAAGGGTAATTTGGCTGCTCCTATGAAGTTTAACACCTAAATGACAAATGCTGGGATTGCTAAGATCAAAGAGAAATATTTAATTAAAGGATGTCATATTTAGAAAGTGTTTTTTTTCTTCTGATGTACCATTAATTTTAAAATACCTCCTGGTAGGAAATCATGTTTGTAATTTCTAATTGTAAAAAGGAGGAGCTAGATGACTCACAAAGTGGGTGTGGAGACAGAGTTAAACAGATACTTGTGCCTGAAATGTATGTGATATCTTTTTGGGTCTCTAAGAGAGAAACAGTTCTCTGATCTAACTTCAAACGCACTTACAGAGGTAATACCTTAGATAGCAAAGATCTAAATGTACTGTGGTAGGAGTTTTGTTCTGTAACTTTCCCATTTTCTTTTGAGATTGTAAGCTCTTGATATTTGTTCTGCATTTTATCTTACTTATTTTGCAATTTTTAGTAAACCACCTTTTCTTAAGATACTGCCTGTGTCTTCCCAGTTTCCTTTTTGCATGTGGAGTGCCTGTATTTTTAAGTCTGACAACGGTTTAAAAGGCTTGATGATGTTACTGAGCTTGGAAAAAGGTAAGAATATACTTAAGGTCTCTTACAGAGTTTTGGGGTTAATTTTGGAAAACCCGGCTAGGTGCCCTTGGGCGAAAGATTATACTGCATCCCCCGAAGAGAGTATTATCTGAGCCTGTTAATTGGGTATGCTAGCATAAGGTTCACAGTTTGAATCCCTCCAGAACTTGAGACTAAAGGTGATTCAGACCCAAAGCAGACAGGAGGGTTACCCTGTCTGTTACCTGTTCGCACTATTGCGCTCTGAGGTTGGCACTGTGGGAGCAGAGGGCTTGACCTGCAGAGTGCATTTGTGACAGACCACACTTTAGGAAATGTCAGTAGAGCATCTGGAAGAGAATGGCCTCCAGGATGAGCAGATATACAGGTTTATGGGAGGGAGATTGTGTCAAAGAAATCTCATTTACTTCTTTGACTGAGTTACTAAACAGTGGACAATGGCTAAGCAGTGAACATCCTTTCTCTGGACTTCAGCAAGGCCTTTGACTCTGCACCTCACAAGAGGTTGATCTGGACACGGATCTGAAGATTGGTGAGTAGCTGACCAGGTGGGTGGATAACTGGCTGAGGGCAGGACCCAGAGTGTGGTGGTGGGTGATGAGCTCCCAAGCACCACAGAGGTCACCAGTGGGGTCTCACAGGGTTCGGTGCTCGGACAGATGCTTTTTAATGTCACCAGTGATAATGGGGTTGGTGTTAAGGGCAAAAGTTGCTTATTCGCAGACAACACCAAGCTCTGTGGGAGGGTAGACACACCAGAAGGGATACAGGACCTAAGGGAATATCTTGAAAATTCAGAGAGGTGGTCCAGGCTTTGGCAACTTGACTTCAATGCAAAGAAATGCAAGGTTTGCACACTGGAACTAAGAACCTGAGGACAGAGTATAGCCTGGGAGGGGACTGGATATCTGAATCTGAGGAGGAGAAGGAGCTGTGGGCGATGATCACTAGTGACATGAAGCATTCTTCTCAATGTAGGAAAGCAGCAGAAAAGGCAAATAAAATACTAGTCTGTATTGCCAGGGGGATCAGCAGTAGGCAGGAGGAGGTCACTGGTGAGGACACATCAGCAGTACACCATGATATAGTACTTGTATCCATAATTTAAAAAGAACATAATCCTGCCGGCCCAGTGGCGGGGAGGACTGAGGCATCCATGCCTTACCTCCTGCCATGCCAGCAACCCGTGTTCACGGTGCTAGTGGGCCGCCAGGGGTCAGCTGGGGAAGGAGAGGATTGAGCGTCCGTAGGGCAGCTCTCCTCTCCAGGGAAGGGGGGAGACAGGCTTGGTGCTTCCCTGACACCTAGTAGAGGCTGGGTGCAGGTGCCCATGAGCTTGTCACAAGCAAGGGGGGGTGGAGCAGTCGGCCGACATGCTGTGGGTGGAAGCGCGCACAGCACAGCACAGCCACTGCCGGCATTGCACGCTCTACCCAGGGGGGAACAGAACAAAGAAAAACAGAGGTCCCAAGTCGAGCAGATGACAGCAGCCACCCTCCACAGGCCCAGACTCTGAATAGTGCTTCACCGGAACTGGATCCTATTCGAGGTGAGTCGAGCTGGGAGGCTCCTCACTGCCCTGCCATAGAGGGTAAAACTGTGGGGGAAGAAGGGGATAGATGCTTGATGTCAGGTGTGGGGCTGGGTGGGTGGCTGAGAGAAGGAAGCCGACCGGTGGGGACCCAAGGAGAAACAAATTAATGTAAAAACAAAAAGGACATGATCCTGCTGGAGACAGTCCAATGGAGGGCAACCAAGATGACCATAGGCTAGAAGGGTAGGATGTATGAAGAAAGGTCGAAGGTCCTGAACATGTACTCCCTGAAGGAGAGGAGAGAAAGGGGACATGATTGAGACCTTCAAGTATCTGAAAGGCATAAACAGGGTGGACATGGAGAGCCTCTTCAAACTCAGTGTGAGTCAAAACATGTGGGGACAGTCTCAAGTTGGAGCGAAGAGGTTTAGGAGAGAGGTTAGAAGGCAATTCTTCACGGAGAGGGTGGTGTCAGGGTGGAATGGGCTTCCTGAGGAGGTGGTTTAGCTGAAAACAGTAGGCAGCTTCAAGAGAGGCTGGGATAGAGTTAAGGGGGAAAATAAGGGTCCTGAGAGGAGTGGATGGGGGCTGATTCGGGGGCAGGGTCATTAGCTGATGCTGAGAACCCTGCAAAACAAGCGGACTCAAAAGACCTAATGGCCTTACTCTGCTGGCAGTGTCATATGGTCATAAAAACTGAAGAGAATGCTAATACATGCCCTTCCCTTCCTGACAACGTGCTGATACGTGTGTACATTGCTGGAGAGGTTTAGGAATTCAAGCATTCTATCCTTAACTCTCGATCCCATGAGTTCACTGATGATGCTTGCAAGACTTCTTGGCCTATAATTTTAGCAACAAACAGACCACTTCACTGCAGGGCTCGGCTGCACTATCTAATACAAACAATATACTACATAAAAACTGGTGCACCGCCTCCCCGTGTGCTTCTATGCAGAATGTGCATTTGAAAAAGAAATGGCTAACCAACTTGATCGAGTTCCAGATACAATTTATTTTACGAACTCAAAATGTGAGATTAATGAAGAGCCATTGTGTCAGAAACTGGCTATAAGGTAGGAAAAAACATAGCTACTTACCTGCCGCAGGTAGCAAGCAGCATACTGCCATAACACTCCTTCAGCAAGGGGCTTCATCAGAGTCATTATTTATACTTTGCTTTACATTGCAGCTCTTGTTGCCACTTTGTTACTGCTGTATCCCCTCCCCCGGGTTGCACCTGGAAACAAACTCCAGCTCAGTGTGCCTAGCCAAGTCACCACATTTTTAATAAATAAAAAAATAAATTGATGCTTCTTGCACTCATTAGCAAGCATTTCCATGGGATATTGTCACCAGATTTGCTGACCTTTGTCAATCTGCGACTGTTTTTTGGTAGCCCCTGGTCCCCCCCTCCATAGTAACAGTAATTTTTGACAAGTAGGCGAGAGAGACTGCTTCACGTACGGCCCCTGTTGTCCTAGTTTAAATTATGTGTGATAGGACATACAGATAGAATGTAAGGGCCAACACCTCGTTGGGCAGCGTCCATGCCTGGCAGGCACCATCTCATGCATAAGCCGGAGGAGGGGGTTCAAGGTGGGCAACAAGTGCCAGAGAAGTCTGGGTAGGAGGCTGGATGGATACTGCCAGAAGGGGGCTGTGCTGGCAACAGGCGCATAAATAATAAGTTAACAAAAAGAAAAAGAAACAGACATTGTAACATGATAATTACATGCTGGGAACGTGCTCAATATACACAGCAGAAACACGCTCGGCAGAACTGAATGAGTGAACTGTGTTTTGGTGTCACCACAACAATATGGCTCCCGTTCTTTCTAAAAACCAACAAACCAGAAAACAAATTTTAATGGGATCTCATTGAAGGGTCCTTGACACACAATTAAATTAAAAAGTCTGTGTTTATGATGCTATAATCTCCCTCAACAATTAGTTTAAAAGGATCCAAATCGACCCGTTGGGGCCTGACAGCACAGAGGGCTGTGAAAGGCTAGTTCCCATTTGCACAGGATGTGCATCTGCAAGGCACTCCACCCACATAAAGAGATGCATATCCCCTCTGCACCCTATCCTGAGCCACTCAGGTGTGGGTAGCTGCGTCAGAACGCGCATACATGCGAGTATGCATGCATTTGGTGGTTTTTCAGGAATCAGTAACTTTAGGATACAGCAGTCCTTGGGGGACTACTGTATCCCACAATCCACTGCAGAGCATGGGATCCACTCTTGCGATAGGCCAGAATATGATTTGATACCAAGTGTCGATTCCCACTCCACCCAACACACATACTCTGCCCCTCCACGCTGCTATCTGCATGTGAAGAAGGACTGGGGATGGGTAGCCGGGGACTGTGGAATGTGCCTTTGGCACAAATATCTCCAAGTCTGAAGCTCCATGAACCAGATACGTGGGGCCACCTTTGTGGATCAAACTCTTAACGTTAATCCTTGGGTGCTTCTTGTTACACAGAAAGTGCTTTGCCATCTGTTCAGCTCTGGTAAACCCAGTCTTCGGTATACACACAGGCAACACAGTCATAATATGTAAATATTTGGCAGTATAGACATTTTTCTCACATTAACTTCGACCAACAGATTGTTTCGATTTTGTCATTCACTCCAGCAGGGCTTCTACTTCTACAAATATGGGATCAAAGTTATTCTGTACCCATTCATTTAGCTATGTGGTTATTACACTATAATAGAATTTAATTACTTTTCAGGCCATCGCATCATACTCTGGTTTTGGACTGTAATGATTAACTGGGACCACTTATGATTTTTCCTAGTTAATTTTTTTCTGAGATTGCTTTAAAATATGTTACACTCTTTATACAGTATTTTATACATATATATATATATATTTTTGCACTCTGTGGGGAAGTGGCCACAAGCAGAACACTGTCACCATACAGAGTAGGAATATTTTATTGTTCCCTCTGCATTTTCTATTCCTTTTATATCCTTATCATTAGGACGTTTTACTGATGGGGGAAGGGGGTCCACTGCCAATACATATTACATTTCATTTAACTTTATTGAAGGGTTGGACCATTGAGAACAAACTCAGTTAAAATGGTGACCCATGGCATTACATAAGGCAAAATTACAATTAACATAACACAACTAAAGACACATAAATACAATAATTACAACATTACATAAAAGTACATTTCACAACAAAAGGGAATACCAGTTCTGACAAACATCATATATACTAGGGCATACAGTAGTCATCCTAGACACAACAAGACTTAATTTGAGCAGTTGTAGTGTCCATAACCCATTGCTTAAGTATATTTATAGATGGGGGTTTTACATACCTGCCTTAAGATAAGGCAGACTGAATGGTTATGAAGGCCTATTAGGTTGCCCTAGTGCCGATGGTGACTCGTGTAACAATTCAATCATCTCAATAAATACTTCCAGAAAATTAAATTTCCTCATGATATACCGATGTAGGGCCCAAAAGGCTGGACTTTACAGGGTTTTTTTTTCTGTTGTCTCCTTCTCTGTTTCTACCACAAGTATTCCCAGCATAATCCAAGGGAACAGATACGGGGAGTAATGGAGTATTTTACTCTCAGATTTGCATGAATTACTCCCACATTTTGATTTTAAGAATTTTGTTTCCCAACGTGCTCATTAAAAATGAAAATTACGTACCTACCGTAATTCTTGATCTTCACCATTCATTACTTCCTGATTGTGGCTTGGGAAGTAGCGCACCGTCACAGGCTTTTTTTTTTTTTTTAAAACTTTGGCTAACGGCACCGCCCTCGAGAGTGACGTCATGCGCGAGAGGCGGCCGTTAGTAGCGACCGACTCCTCCTCCAACTCAGTTCTGTGAGCCGGAGAGGCAAAAGCGAAAGCAGAGAATAAAGATAGCGAGGCAAGATAGCCAAGGGATAGCAAAGCAAGGAAGAATGAACTGAAAAAGGAATAAGCCGATGGAGGAAGGACAGAGGAGATAAGAGTATCCCTAACCTAGGGACTGCAGGGCCTCCTTACCTGGGCGACTCTAGGAGGAGAGAGAGAAGGAGGAAATGAGAAAGAAGAAGAAGAGAAGAGAGATGGGATGTTGAGGGACCAGAATGCCCAAGGAGCCTAGTTAGCTTATGGCTGAAGGCTCGACTTAACAGGAAGCAAGAATCCCCGAGATAGAGCTGAAGAAGGTTCACCAAACCCGCTAGACAGACTCAGGAGGGCATAGTCCTCATCCTCAACATGCCATTGTTTTGATAACCACTTGGCTCCTGGCGCAGGAAGGCCTTTAACTGGAGGACACCCGAGGGGGAAGAATAAAACCCCGGCAGTATGACAGCACTGTTCAGGGTTTGGAAATGGAAACTATAAGCCTTTCAGGAGTTTATAAGTACAGAAGTGGGACTCAGTCGGACATTTCAGAGGCAGGCCAGAGGCTTAGGCTGGCTGGGATTGGTTATGGTCAGCACTGCTTGTCTGTAAAACTGTCCGAGGACACTAGAAAGAAAAACACCAATTATCAAAATCTGGCGAGAAGGGTAGTCTGCCCTCTCATCTTACTTCTTGTTTGTTTTTTTCTTTTTTTTTTTTTTTACAGATAATTACTTGCAGGCTAGGAGCGTGACCCGAATACCAAGAATGCCTATGGCAGTCGAAGAGAGTTCCCTCAGCTTTTGCTTTTTTACAAAAACAGACGTGCCCGTTCCTCCTCTCTGCAAGGCAAGAATTAGGGAAGGGGGAAGGGTTTTTGATTCTAGGGCTTAACAGCTGGAGCACGGGATTGCAGGATCAAAACTGAATAGCCTGAGCCAGGCTAAAACCCCAGAGGTATCTCGCCCGAGGGATGGCAAGAGATAGTTGTGCAGTTTGATCGCCAAGC
The DNA here is from genome assembly GCA_016271365.2 of Neoceratodus forsteri. Classification (NCBI taxonomy): domain Eukaryota; kingdom Metazoa; phylum Chordata; order Ceratodontiformes; family Ceratodontidae; genus Neoceratodus; species Neoceratodus forsteri. Next base: position 23,518,389 of record CM057452.1, on the reverse strand, counting down.
AAATCCACTAAATGGCCCAAGAATCTTAGAGTAAATAATTTTTCTGGAGAATAAGAACCCCCCCCAAGAAATAGATTTTTTTTTTGGAAAAATTGAGCAATTCTTCCATTTTTATAATTTTTTTTTTTATATATATTGCAGAGAGAGGAAGGAGACGGAGGTGGAGAAGCCACAGGAAGAGGCCGCTGAGGGATGGAGGGAGGTGTAAGTAATGAATGGTGAAGATACAAGAGAAGATCAAGAATTACGGTAGGTACATAATTTTCATATCTTCCCTTGTCAATCTTCCTTCATCACTTCCTGGTGACACAAGCTCCTCTTCCCCAGGAAGGGGAAGAGGCCATACCCTGAGGGAACAAGACCCCAGCCTTCTGTTGGTGAGAACAGAAGGAAGACCCTAGCTCATTCAGAAAGCCTAAGTGGGGAAGAGCTAGAGGTGCCTCCCGAGACAAGGAGACGGAGGGAGCCCCTGTAAAAGTCTCCTAGCTCTAGAGGAGAAAAGACGGGTCCCCCAGAAGGCGGAGTGAATCACCCTACGCCGGGCCAGGGGTGACAACCTGGAAAGACGAAGCCATGCCGTCCGCCTGATGCAGATCGCTGTCCCCGCAAGCCTGGAAGCCACCTCATTGGCGTCGTAAGATGCCCTTGCTTGGTGTCTTGCCAGCTCCAGGCCTACCGCGGAGAGGGCAACGGCTTGTCTGGTTTGCTCCGTGTCAGGCATTGATGCCAACAGCTGGGACATCATCGACCACAAATGCCGGTTGTAGGCAGCGTGGTGAGCCTGATGAGATGCAATACTGGCACTCGCACGAGAAGAAGAGAACACTCTTCGCCCCCAACGGTCGAACTGGAGAGAGTCCGGATCCGGTGGGCGGTCGTGCGACAGGCAGTGGCGCCCAGGAGTATCTAGGTAAACCAAACCAGAGGGCGGGTTGGGAAGAGAACCTAGAGACTCTGAGGGGGCACAATACCTACGCTGACAGTCAGCCGGAGCTGGAGAAGAAGTGGCTGGGGACTGCCAGGACCGGATAGACGCCTCCTGGAAGGGGATAGGCCAGGAAGGTACCACCAAATGCTGGGCACTGAATTCACCAAGGAATTCTTCGTCTCCCGTTCGGTATTGTCTCTCCGAACATAGGAAATCCGAAGATCCCTCACCATCCTCGAGAGGAAACGCTGATATTCAGTGAAATCAGCATCGGAGGAAAGATGAGCAGGGGGTTCCTCTCCCTCAGAGGAGGGAGACGAGGATGATGGGGAGCTGGAATGTCCAGAGGATTCCTGCGGCGGTGGGGAGAGTCGAAAGACCCGCTCATGCATGTATCTAACGTATGAGGGGAAGGCCACCGCAGAACCCCTGAACTGCTCCCAGGATAACGGACCCGTAGGACCGACATGGCCTGGGAGCGGGGGTGGAGAAGGCAGAGAGATGGGAGAGGGGCACCTCCGAGGAGGCAACTGCTCTCTGCGAGGGCTCTGGAATCCGGGGAAAGGAGCCCTAGTAGGAGGGATCCCGGATATCAGACCAGGCTGCAGAACGGAACTCTGGGGAAGCGGAGCCTGGAAGAGCCCTGGGGGAGAACCTCCTGTGACAACGCCGGGACTGCATGGATCCAGAAGGGCAGTCCGCACAAGCGTCGCGAGGACACCTAGAACCCTGGAGGGAGGGGCGAGGTTCCGCATCTGGCTCCTGGCCACCCCGAGGTGGCCAAGAAGGACAGTGGCAGACCCCTGCCCTCAACCCCTCGGACTCCGAGAGGGCCTCCTCCTCGACCACAGCGTCCCCTGTCCCTAGAGGGCAACAGCACCGTGGGGTAGCTGTCACCGGCCCTCAGAGAGGGTAGCCTGCGCCCTCCGTCTCCCACGCCTGCCCCGGGGCTCCCGGCCACCCCCAGCCGGGGAACCCTCAGGAGACGACGGAAGGGGGGACAGAGGGAGGGGCCCGCTGCACCGCCTGGTACCTGTAGCCACAGGGGACCCAGACCCCGAAGAGTGGGGGTGCCAGGATGGGTCCACGTCCGAGTCATCGCCCTCCGAGGAGGACGAGACCAGCTGGACCTCGATGCTGGCCACCCCAGGGGTCCCTGAGGCCAGGACGCGAATGGCCCCAGTACCAAGAATTGGCCTGGCTAGCCCCCACACGGTAGCAGGCGCCAACTCCAAACTGACGGCGCGCCGGGCAGGCCGGCACCGCTAGGAGGAAGGACAAGGCCAGCGCCGCGGCAGCGTCGGACGAGGCAGCACCACCGACGGCGCCGCCAGGTCCATCGGCGCCACAGATGGAGCCCGATGCCCAAGCGGCACCGCCAACAGCGCCGCCCTGATCACGGCGCGGGCGGGCGCCGCCTGATCACCGGCGCCCGCAAATGGCGCGGGATCAAAACAGCGCCGCGATCACCGGCACCACAGGCGGTGCGGGGATCAGCTAAGCGCCGAAAATCGGCGTCGAGTCACGAGCCAGGCCCAAAGCCAAGGGCCTCGACAGGGGGAGCCTGCACCTCAAGAGGTGACTGCCGGCGGTGTCGGCGGCCGCGGCCCCGGAAGGACTCCGGCGCTCCCCAACACGGAAGGGCCTCCTCCTCGGCAGAGAAAGGCAGGGAGATCCCTCCTCCTCGGACCGTATAGGCCGGGAGGACCCGGGAGGGCCTAACGACCTGCCGAGAGTCCAGGCGGCGTCGTCCCCGAAGTCGGCGGGGCCTTGCCGAGCTTAAACGCACGGATTTCGAGGACGCGACGGTCCATCGAAACAGGCGCCGCACGTAATCCATATCATGGCTGGGTCCCAGGCAACGAGGCAAACGCCATGCGGTCCGAGACGAGAAATGCCGCCACAGGAGCACCGACGCATAGGGGCGCCGCCCGTTTGGAAAAGCGCTAGCTCCAACCGACATACGCGAAAATAACAAGGCTAAACACAGCAAGAAACACACCGGCGCCAGATAGAAAAGGAACAGTCTTACCGGATCGGGCGCGAGTGTGAAGAAAAACAGGAGTCGGCAAACGCACTAAAAATGACCGCTACTACTAACAGGTGCTGCCTCGGCGGTAGGGAGAAACAGAACTGAGTTGGAGGAGGAGTGGTCGCTACTAATGGCCGCCCGTCGCGCGATGACGTCACTCGAAGGCGGTGCCAAGTAAAGTTAAAAAAAAAAAAAAGCTCCCGTGACGGGTGCGCACCTCTGGCTTACACCCAGGAAGTAATGAATGGTGAAGATTGACGAGGGAAGATCTATATTTGGCACAAATGTTGGAAAGTGAAAGTACCATGAGATGCTGCGAGCCGTGGATCCATGCACTAACAGAGTGCAAACACACAGGGTGGAGGCACAGCTAAGAGCACCAGAATCTGTTCTGTACGGCACAGGAGACAGTGTTCGGAGTTGCTCGCAGCACAGTAGACAGTGTCTGGAGTTGCTCGCAGTGCAGGAGACAGTGTCAGGAGTTGCTCGCAGCGCAGGAGACAGTGTCAGGAGTTGCTCGCAACGCAGGAGACAGTGTCAGGAGTTGCTCACTGGCTTGTCAGAAGAGCTGTTATAACTTGGCTAATTGTTCAAAACTATGGCCACAGCACTACATGGAAGCACTGTAGTACCTCCATCTCAAACCCCTTGGCACTACTGGGCTTCAGTTGCCCAGCGGGTTTGATGCTTGGTTTAGAGGAGGAGGGAGGGTGTGAAACTGGTCTACAGATAGTAATACTACCATTTCGATGACAATACTACCAGACTGAAGAAGCCCACCATAAATACATCCTGGTCCAAAAATTATCTGGACCCCTGGCATAATCTTTATAACCCCTTTTTAGAATCTACAGGATAATGAAATCACAAGTTGCTGAAATGTTCCTTTCTGTGAGAGTCTATGTATCTATCTAGGGATACCACCATTTGATTCAACAGGCAATAGAATTTTCATCTCTTCTGTCAAGACACACCGACGAAGAAAATCCTTTCTTGCCCTTTAAGATTCTTTAATGAATTACTACTTTACTGCTTAATCTGATTCCTTAACAGTCTGCCTGCCTTCTCTCCACCTTAGTTGTACAATTGTTTTTCTTCAGAACAATGAGACTTCAACATTTCTTGTAAAATCTGTCTGCATTATTTAGTTTGGTTAGTACTGCTAATAGAAACAGAGAATGTGACGGCAGATAAGGACCGCTAAGCCTACCCAGTCTGTCCCTTTCCCTAGCTACTGCATAAACTCCAGATCCTAACTGATCTACAGCTTACCTTCTCCTTCCTACCACTAGGGTTGCTTTCTGTCTGTCACACACATTCTTGAAGTCACCCATCGTTTTTGCTCCCATGACGTCCACAGGGAAGCTGTTCCATGCATCCACCACCCTTTCCGTGAAAAAATACTTCTTCACGTTGCCCAAGTCTTCCCCCTCTTACCTCATATTGTGACCCCTTGTTCTTGCACATCTCTTTTTCTGAAAGATGCTGCCTCTTGAACTGTGTTTATACACTTGAGGTACTTGAATGTCTCTATCATATCCGCCTCTCCCTCCCTTCCTCCAGGGTATACACATTGGGGTCCTTCTGTCTCTCCTCATATGGTTTCTGGTGTAGTCCATGCACCATTTTTGTTGCCCTCCTCTGGACTGGCTCTATTCTGCCTATGTTCTTAAGGAGATGTGGTCTCCAGAACTGAACACAGTACTCTAAATGGGGTCTCACCAATTGTCTGTACAGTGACATTACCACCTCATGTTTTCTACTAGTGATACCTCTCCCTGTGCATTCCAGCATCCCTCCGGCTTTTCTCACATTGCTTGGCTACCTTTAGGTCATCTGTTATGACTACCCTCAGGTCCCTTTCCTGTTTGGTTGTCGTCAGTACCTCCCCCATCGTATATTCCTCTCCTGGGTTTTTGTGACCTAAGTGCATGATTTTGCACTTCTTTGCAGTGAATACAAGTTGCCACACTTTTGACCTCTCCTCCAACTTGCCTAGGCCTCTTCTTATTCTCTCCACCCCCCTGGAGTGTCAACCCCATTGCAAATCTTAGTGTCCTCCACAAAGAGGCATACTTTCTCTTCTAGCCCCTCCATAATGTTGCTTATGAAGATAATAAAAAGGACACACCCCAGCACTAAACCCTGTGGCAGCCCTGCTGGTTACCCCTCCTCTCCTCGGATTGACATCTGTTTACCTAAACCCTCTGCGTCCTATTGCTCAGCCAATTTCTGACCCAGTTTACCACCTTGGGACCCACTCCCAGACTGCCCAACTTGTTTATCAGCCTCCTGTGCGGGATGGTGTCAAATGCCTTGCTAAACTCTAGGTAGGCCATGTCAACCATCCCTCCCTGATCAACTACCCTGGTCACCCAATCAAAGAAATCTAACAGATTTGTTTGACAAGACCTTACTGCTGTGAATCCATGTTGCCTTGGTTCTTGTGTCCCACTGGCCTCAAGATATACCACAATCCTTTCCTTTAACAATGATTCCAATATTTTCCCCACCGTTGTGGTCAAACTGACCGGCCTGTAATTTCCAGCCTCCACCTTGCTCCCACTTTTGTGGAGGGGTATCGCATTCATCCTCCTCCAGTAGCATTCCCTCCTCCAGCAATCTGTTGAATAGGGTTGCCAGCTAATAAATGAGTAATGCCACAGTCTCGTTCTAGTTCTTCTATTTCATTCTCTAGTTTAGAAGCTTTACTAATTTTTATGTTTGCTTGCACGCATGTGCAAGAAACATAGTGCCATCATCCGAGTTTTCGGAGGTTTGTCAGCCCTCTTCCAATTCAGTCAGTGTATTTGCAGGCACGGCCGCGGTTCTCCAATGCCTGCTGGAGCTGTCTGCGACAGCTCCAAAATGCAGTGGCGATACAGTTGAAAGGGGGCTGCGCTTCAGTGAGCAGCGATAAGGTATTGCCTGCTCATGCAGCGCTCCCCCACACCGCAGCGCATCTTTCGCGTGCTACCCCCCATGCACACTGTATAGCCGGCCAGGTGCTCAATCCCCGTCGGCTGTGCTTCGCCCCAAACACAGTTCCATATGCCACGCTGGGTGCCCACCCAGCGTGGCTACAAATCATATAGCCCGACAGGAGTGCCCAATCCCCGTCAGCTCCACTGTCTCCCGGTGGTATAGCCGGCGGGGTGCTAATCCCGTCGGCTCCACTGTCCCCCTCCCGAATACAGGGTGCCACGCTGGGAGCCCACCCAAGCGTGGCAACAGATCTTATGGCCGTGGGGTGCCCAATCCCTGTCGGCTCCGTCCCAACCAGTCGTGCCTTCTGCCATGCTGGGGCCCACCCCAGCGTGGCAAGCGTCCAGCGTCGTCATAAAAATAAAAACCTGAAACTCAAAAATGGTCCCGTAGTCTCGCTGCCCCCCCACAACCTGCACCCACCCACTGTGCACCTTGCCCCCACACCCCTCTCACCCCATACCTACCTCTGGAGCTCGGCGTGATGATCTTCAGTGGACCGGGAACACGTCTGCACTCTTCAAAGCTGACCTCGAACTGAGGAAGTGCCGGTAAGCTGTATAATGGGATAGATAGGGTTTTTTCAACTTTGTTGCATATCTCAGTCATTTTTGGGAATTTTGGGCCCAAATTTTCAATATGGGGTTTTTGGGACCCCTCCTCATGAATTATTGCACTGTAATGGCGTTATTCGGGCCCGAAAGGTGATTTCGCGGTCAGGACCAAGTAACGAAATGACACTGCCACTGTTCATAAGGTGGGCTCTCAAAAAGCCTATGTTGAGTACGGTGGAAAAATTCCTAAAAATGACTGTTTTGTAACGGCGCTATGCGCGGTCCACGCACGCCAAGTTCGCTAATTTTCAATATTTTCACTCCAGATTTTCAACACTGCTATTTTACCACACCTCCTTATGAGCAGTACAGCTGTCATTTTCACATCTTGCCCAAAGCGTGTTTCCACATGTGCAGCGCGACAATGGCGCAAGTCGGTGTCTAAATCAATGTACACAGGACACATTAAGAAAAATCACAGTGACACTTTTAATGAGCAGAGGTCTTAAAATGGCTATGTTGAAAATCTGGTAAATACATTCCTAAAAATGACTTTTTCTGACGCGTTGCACAGTTCACCTTGCCTTTCATAAGTTTCTATGAGTTCTAATATTTTCCTCCAGATTTTCAACATTGCCATTTTATTACACTTCCTTATGAGCAGTACAGCTGTCATTTTCACATCTTGCCCAAAGCGTGTTTCCACCCATGTAGCGCACAATGGCGCAGTCGGTGTGCGAAATCAATGTATGGGACACATTAAGAAAATCACAGTGACACTGTTCATGAGCAGAGGTCTTAAAATGGCTATGTTGAAAATTTGGTGACAAAATTCCTAAAAATGACTGTGTTACGAGTCAGCATTGCGCAGTTTCCACACACCCTCGTAAGTTCATGACTGTAATATTTTCCATCCAGATTTTCACCAGTGGCATTTTTCCACACTTCCTTATGAACAGTACAGCTGTCATTTTTCACAATATGGCCAAAATGTGTTTTCACACTTTCAGCGCAGAGATGCGTGGTCGCTGTGGGAAATCATTGTTCGGGACAGATAAAGAAAATCACAGTGACACTGTTAATGATCGGAGGTTCCAAAATGCCTGAGTTGACAATCCGCTGTAAAAAATCCCCAAACTAATTACATCACGGGTGTGCGTTGCACAGTTTCTATGCACGCTCGTGACTTCACCAGTTTTTTTAATATTTTTACTGCAGATTTGCAACATTGCCATTTTTTCCACCTCCCCATGAACAGTACTGCTGTCATTTTTCACATCCTGTTCGGAATGTGTTTTTGCACCTGTGGTACTAAATGCCGTAGTCGCTGCGCATAAGCAGCTTTCAGCTAACAAACTGATATTGCCACAGTTCATGAGGTGGGCGTCTCAAAAAAAACATGCTGAAAATTTGGAGTGAAAATACCAACGAATGCCTGAGCTGTTAGGGTTTCCAACCATAACGCCTCACCCTGTAGAGAATGACAAGCATCAGGGGTGTGACTTGGGATTCTTACCTGTAATGCTCATACCATTCCACACCCTACAGCCAGTGAAAGGCATCGAGGTATGCCTTGGACTCTTCGGCCCCAAAGTTCACCCCATTCTCCTATACCGCACCCATCTCACCATATTTCCATATAGAATGGGGTGCGCATAAGGGCCAAAGACCCCAAGGCACACCGTGACACTTGTCAGTGTCTGCAGGGTAGGGTGTGGTGAAATGGCGTGGCCGTTATGCCTGATGACCCAAAGGCACACCCCAATGCCTGTCACTCTCTGCAAGATGGTGGTGGGGTTGGCTTCAGTTCAATACTTCACTGCCATTCCTATTATGCAGCTCTGTAACTTCTACACTACCAATGCCAGCAAGCAAACATTCGGCATTGACAAATGCTTGTTTCTTTTTTCCCTGCTGAGGTGATTGCAATATATTTCTCTTCCAATGCACATTTCCATGTTGCCACAGTTATTATTTTACCTTCATTTTCTCAAAAAAAAAAAAAAAATGTTTACGATAAATCCTTTTATTCTTAACTGTATCTATTCCTTACTACAGTACAGTCAGTACTCAGGTGCCAGATGCCAAACTTATAATAAATGTAATCACAAATATATGTACAGGGGCATGACTGACATCTGTGGTTAATGCAAGTGTCTTTCATCATGCGCGGTAAGGTTAACAAGGACCACTTCTCATACCTAAGCTCAGTGGTGCGAAACGTTGAGTGTTTATAGTGGACATTACTAAAGATAGTAACTCCAGTGACTGAAGTGGTGTCCTTTTCTTATGGAACCACCATCTAGTCCATCTCCTGCAATTTCATCCCAGGTTTCTGCCCTCTGCTATCTTATACAGAGGGATACAACACGACAACATCGTAGCTGACAATATGGGATACTGCAGAGATGGTGCTAGATAAGGGGAAAAAAGGGAGAAAGTTACAGCCTACCCAGAAATCACCCATGTTCTACTTCACAATGGGTTCCATTACAGTGTACCCAGCCTGTAACAATAGCCAAAATATAAAAAAGTGAACAAGAAGAAAATATATTTTCATGACACATTTTAACTTTTGTACTGGTGACATCAGTACTTTCAATTCAGTTTGGACCCAGCTGTTTCTCTTCTTGACCACATTTGTTACACCAGTGGGTCTAATCTGACCCTTATTTTAAACCCCCCGGAGTTGCCACTGGGACACTGTTTCAGTTCTTGTTTATGGGATACCTATCAGAACCCCTATTTGATGGAACCAATGATGAAGGTCTAATATCTGCTATTGAGGACCCACAACAGGAGGGTGCATAAGTGACTGAAATGCACTCACAGCACAATAGACCTGGCTCTAATTATGCAATAATATACAACAAGGGGTGCAATATCACGGGATACTGCACCACCTCAGGTGTGTTGTGAGGCTCAAGGTCATAGACCGAGTGACTGCAACCACTTGAGAAGGGATGATAATCCCATATATAGCACACATTGGAGTGTATTATTGTGATTAAGAAATGGATCCATTTTGATTTTGCTGACTAATGGCATGACCTACTTTCAGACTGGAATTATGTACTGAGATATCCTGACTGAATGTGGTCTTGGCCAACAAGATTTGAGAATTCTGATAATTCATTTCATAATATAGAAACACAGACAATGATGGCAGAAAGAGACCAAAAGTCCTTCCAGTCTGCCCACAGAAACATAAAATTTGTTGGCAGATAAAGACCATCTGCCCATCTAGTCTGCTCATTTTGTCCCTGCCTATACTGTCGCTAAAGACCCTACCTGTTCTCTGGCTACTTCCCCCCAGCTTTCCTACAAAGATTCCATTGTGTCTATCCCACATATGCTTGAAGTCCACCACTGTTTTCGCCCCCACCATCTCCGCTGGAAGACTGTTCCAGGCATCATCCACGCTTTCAGTGAAGAAGTACTTCCTCACATCCCTCATAAATTCCCCGCTGCCAGCTACATAGCATGCCCCTTTATTCTCATGCACCTTTCTTTCTGGAAGATACCCCCCTCCTGTACCTTATTCACCCTTGTGAGGTACTTGTAGGTATCATGCCCTCCCCCATGGTGTACATATTGAGATCCCTCAGTCTCTTCTCATAGGGGTTATGATGCAGCCCCTGCAAAATTGTAGTTGCCCTCATCTGAACAGCTCTACCCTGCCTGACTGACACGTGGTCTCCAAAACTGGATACGGTACATCAGGTGGGTTCTCACCAAAGATCGATACAGTGATAAAACCACTTCTCTCCATCTGCTGTTGATTCCCCTCCCTATGCACCCAAGCATCCTCCCCCTTGCCCTGCTAACTGCCTTGCTGTACTCCCTGCCACCTTGACGTTGTCAGACATGATAACCCCCCAAGTTACTACACAGCCATCTTCTTGGCAGGACGTACCCTTCATAAGCTCTGCATCGTGAACTCCGAAACAACTTTAAAACTTCTGCAGTTTTACACTAAGACTGTTATAACCTGCAAAATAGAGCAGCTGACCATGTCTGGAGCAGCTAGATACCAAATTTGCAGTGACTCACCCCAAGAGTCAGCTATCAGCGGCATCCAAGGCTACACTGCCGCAACAGCCTAAGGCCGCAGGTAGTGTCAGAGCAGGCAGACCACCATCGTCAGAGGAGCTTCCATGGCAAACATTACTCAAGTCCATTGCAGGCCATGGACTAGAAAATTGAAAGAACTCTTATCCAGCTGGAGGTGCATGATACTCAAATCAGGGAACTTTCAACTCTGGCAGCAGACGCTGATAAATGGGCCACCACAAAGAACAGTTACATAAGAATTAACCTTAACAGTAGATCTTCAAGGGGATCTCAGTCATCAGGTCACACATATGGAACTTCACCATCGGGAAAGCAGGATCCACTTTCAGCAGTACCACTGGGACCGCCCACGCTGACATCATCTGGTGACATCACCAACCCTATAAAGGTGTGAGCGGCCCTGCTCCCTCCACAGTTCTTTCCCCCAGACACTAAGGGAGCAAACCTATGACATGGGAGACCGAGGAGAGAAATAGAGGTGTCCAGGCCTAAATAAAAGGCTGGATATACCATACAGCCAGTCTGAGCAGAGGACCCCAAGAAGGGGGATGGTGGGAGGGAAGGCAGATCTCATGACTGAGATCCCCTCGGAGATCTACTGTTACGGTAAATTCTTACGTAACTGTTCTATCTCTTCGGGGGTCTCTTAGTCATCAGGTCACACTGTAGGAACGAATCCCAAGCAGTTATAGGTGCAGCAGAACAGTCTGGGAGGAAGGCCAACCAAAGCTTAAGACAGGAGGTCCTGCAAAACAGCCCGGACGACGCCTGCTCGGGCTCTAGAAGCAATGTCCAGACGGTACTGCTTGGTGAAAGTATGGACAGTACTACTGGTGGCAGCAGTAGAAAGATCAGTGGCTGAGACCCCTTTGAAACAGGCCACTGAGCTAACCATGCCCCTTGTGGAGTGGGCTTTCACCATCCCTGGCAACTCTTTGCCACGCTTGTTGTAGAAAAACACAATAAAATGGGCCAACCATTTGGACAAACACTGTTTGGAAACCTGAACGCCCTCTTTTCCTGGGGCAAAAGAAAGAAAAAGCTGCTTTGTTTTTCTGCAGTCCTTAGTTCGGAGCAGATGATATTTCAGAATTCTGCACACAAGTAAAGTATGGAGCAGTGCTTCCCCTGGACTGGCACGCTCTAGAAAATAAACAGGTTGTTGGATAGACTGGCACCACCTTAGGGAGAAACTCAGGATTTGTGCACAAAGACACCCTGTCTTTGTGAAAAGTCAAATAAGGCTCCTCATACCAGAGGGCCTGATGCTCGGAAATCCTTCGAGCAAAAGTAATAGCAACCAAAAATAATGCTTTCCAAGAAAGAAAGTGTAACTCACCAAGTTGCAACTGGCTCAAACGGAGACACAGTCAATTTCTCCAAAACAAAATTTAAATCCCAAGCCGGGAGAGGGGAATGGAGTGGAGGTTTCAGGTGCAGGATGCCCCTGAGAAAGATATGGGACACATCTAACTGAGCCATGGTATGATTGCCCACGAGCTCGAGAAAGGCACAAATAGCCAAAAGGTGTACCTTGAGGGAGGAATATGGGAGGCCTGAATCTGACAGTGTGATTAGATAGTCCAGAATCTGGCTCACCGGATAGGTAAAAGGGTCCAGATGATGTTTGGCAGCCCGGACAGCAAACCTCTTCCACTTCATGGCATAAGTGGCTCTTTTGGAGGGCTTTCGAGCTTGCCAAAGGTTGCAACGCAGTCAGCCAATCAACCTAGAACAGTGCTGCTTCGTACGGCTGAAGCAGACATTTGGGACCAGATCTTAGCTGCAACCCAGGTGACATACCCACTATTGATCCAGGGGAAAGGCATCAAAATATACTCTGAGTTGTCTTTCCAAACTAGAGCCTGCCGTAAAAAATCTGATGCTGTTCGACAGTGTCTCTGGGCCTTGGGAACTGTCCACTCATTTATTTTGTTGGCCCACCTCCATACTGTATACAGAGAGAAAACCTAGGATTACTTTGATCCCAGTGATATAGGTTGCTGGCTGACCAAAACAGAAGTGGAATTTGTGTCGAGGCATACGGCTGAAGCTGAGCAACCAGATGCCCAACCGGAAGAAGGCTGACCGTTTATGGACACGTTTAGTGAGTTTAAACTGTGTCTGAAACAGTGACTGTTTGCAGATTCAGTAGCAGTGAACTATAACAGACAATTTTCTTTATTTTTTGAGAACAGTCTGTTACTCTCACAATATAAAGCCTGTGGTAAAAGTAGAGTAAATTCAGGACATTTGCTCGGGGTGCTTTTGAGACCACTGAGTGCAATGATACTTTTCTTTGGAAAACGGTGGCGGCAGTAACAAAGTCGGACAACCACTGATCTACGGAATTGAATTCTTTCCTGCCTCAGCTGCCTTCAGGGCATATATATGCATTGCTGCTAGGAGACTGCATTATGTCTCAATTTAATCTTTAAACAGGATTTTTGTTAAAGGTCTTTTCGCAGTTTTTTCAAGTGCTCTATGCTGCAGGTTATTAAGAATCTTGTTTTGGAGGTTAGGAGGTATGGCTTTTGTTCTTTCGGGCTTCATATCCCTGTACTAACTGTATGTTTGGTGGTTCAGTAGCAGTTCAGATGAGCTGCTTATTATTCCCTGCCTGTTCTGCCTACCTAATTCCACCATAGCCGGTGAAGAGGCTAGCAATGACAACCTTTTCTAGAACTCTGTGTGATCCCCCGATTCCTATTATTGCCGAATACAGGCTGATATCTATGTGTATCAACTATACTGAGGTACCTATAAAGATTTATTTGTATGAAGTGTGTACAATCCTGTAAGAGTATATGTTGTAATATTGCAATATGTGAAAAAATAAAATATGTTTAAAAAAAAAGTTATGATAACCTCGTTGTTCCTTTCCTGTTTAGTGATCATCAAATCCCTGATTACCTATATCAGTATCAATATCAAATGATTTTCAGTATTATGTACGTTTATTGACCACTTGACAAACATATCCTTCAGAATTTGCCTTGATTGTTTGCTTCTTGTTTAAGTGTAATCCGATGTGGAACCTTTGCAAAAGGGCACTTGCGCGCAACAGTACTGTCTGAATCTTCTAAGAAATAAATTAATTAAATACATACCTCTTCACCCATATTATACAATGCCCTTGGGTTTCAGTGCCCTAGGTTCACAACTTTGCACTTTTTTTGCACTGAAATCTAACTGTCATACCCTCGACCACTCCTTGAGTCCTCTCAGGTCTCTACTCATTCTCTCCACCTCCTCCGGAGAATCTACTCTAGTGCAGATTTTGGTGTCATCCTCAAAGAGGCACATCTTCCCTTCCAGTTCTTCTGCAAAGTTGCTTATAAAGACACTGAGAGGACTGGTCCCAGTAATAAGCCCTGAGGTACCCCACTGTTCACTCTCCCCTCATTAGAGTGAGTGCTGTTTACCACCTCCCTCTGTCACCTAATCATCAGCCAGTTCCGTACTCAGTTTACCACCTTGGCTCTCACGCCCAAACTGCCCAGTTTCCTTACACGTCTCCTCTATGGTACAGTGTGAAAGGCCTTGCTGATATCTAAGTAGACCCCACCCACTTCCCCACCCTGATCTATTTCCCTGGCCACCCAGTCAAAGAAATCGATGAGGTTCATCTGACATGACTGACCTCCGTAAATCCATGTTGCTTCAGGTCTTGTAACCCCATGGATTCAAGATTCTCCACTAGCCTTTCTTTTATCAGTGTTTCCGTTAACTTCCCCCCAAAACTTATGTCAGACTGCCCGACTTACAGTAGCCAGCCGCCTCCCTGATGCTGCTCTTACGGAGTGTAATTTCATCTGCCCTCCTCTAGTCCTCTGAAACCACTCCTGTTTTCTGCGAGTTGTTGAACAGAGCTGTCAGAGGTGCAGCCAGTACCTGCCTGAGCTCCCCTCAGCATCTTTGAGTGAACCCTGTCCAGCCCCACAACTTTACCCCCTTTCAGATTTGCAAGTCCTTTCCGGACTCTCTCTCTCTCCTGTGTGAATAGACTTGTATCCACCTCCCCCAAGTGCTCATGCTGCTTCAATGTGATCTGTTCCCCTCTCCCTCTCTCTGTGAAGACAGGACAGAAGTATCTGTTCCAGATATCTGTTTCTCCTCTGCAAAGTCACCCCCTGCCCTTCTTAACCTCACAATCCCCCCCCCCCAACGTCTCCTTTTTGTTTATGTATCTGGTTATCAAACCCAGGGACCTATTGTCCATACAGGATACTAGTCTAACTACCTACCCGGTTCCCCTCCCTACTACTGCCCTGAGTAACCACTATACACTGGAGGCCAGCCCGTTGGTGCAGCAACAGCGCTACCACTTGCGATGCCAGCGACCCTGGTTTGGGAACAAGTCTTGGTCATCCCAGCACCAGCTGTGGGAGGATTATTTATTTATTTATTGAAATGTTTCACCAGGAAAGCACACTGAACAACAAGTTGCTCATCTCCCAGTACGATCTGAGGAGAAGGGGTACAGAGGATGAACAGAAATTCATACAAGGTGAATGAGACAACAGTTACGTACAATGATCATACAGGTGACAAGTGAACAGAAATACATTCAAGGTGCATAAGACAACAGTTACATACAATGAACATACAGTTGGCAATTTACAGTAGGCAATTTAGTGTATGGGGAGAGGAACAAGAGGGCATTGCAGGCATGCATCATACTAAAAATGAATACTAGTAGTAGGGGTTACTTGTATAGACAGAACAGATAAATACAACAAGGGGGCAATTGCAGAGAGGTGCAAAAGTATCAGCAAGTGCACGTGGTATAGGCGATTATTAAAGTGCCAAGGGGAGAGGTGGGCTGCAAGTAGATAACTAGTGCAACAGGAAGAACAGGGGGAGGAGAGAGGGGAGGGGGGGTGACAGCCAAACCCAGGGACCCCTCCAGGATGTTTAGAACCCTGAAAGGGGTAGGGGATCAACAGAAGAGGAGGAGGGATTTGGGCGAGTGTCAGAAGAAGAGGGAATCTGGCAGGAAGGTAAACAAGTGCAATGGGTGAGAGGAGGGAGGAGGGGGAAGCAAGAGGGGAAAGGAGAGCCAAGCCCAAGGGGCCAGGTCAGGATGCTGGGAGGAGGAGTGGGGGGAGCCCAATCCAGGGGCCCCTCCAGGATGCTGAGAGCCCTGCAAGGGGGGAGAGATAGGGGGAATGAGGGGGAGTGCCAGGGGGAAAGAGCAAGTTGGAAACAAGTGCTCAGAGTAAAAAGGGTAAGAAGAAGTGGAGGAGAGGAACGAGAGCTGAGCCTGAGGGACCCCTTCAGGATGCTGAGAACCCTGCAAGGGGGCAGGGGATGCTAGAAAAGATAGGGGGGGAGGAAAGGTTAGGCAAGGAGTAGGAGGGAGGGAAAGAGAGCCAAGCCCAAGGGACCCCTTCAGGATGTTGGGAACCCTGCAAGGGGGCTGGGGAGACAAGAAAAGATAGGGGGGAGGAAAGGTTGGGCTAGGATTAGATACAGGTTAGGATGTCAAGTCATATGTGAGGACGTGGTTTAGGGAGGGTCATGGCAGGAGCAGCTAGATGAAAGATAGTTGTGAATGGCTGAGCTGATGGAGAAGAATTGACACACTTAAGGAGGGAAGGAATTTCAAATTTTAGGGAAATGGTATGAGTAGCCTGACTGACCAATGAGGGTAGCGCACCAAGGGATTACCTAAGTGCGAGAGTCGATAGATCTAAGGGAACGAGAGGGAGGGGGAAGGGTGATAAAAGAGGAGGAGAGGTAGGTTGGGAGTTCACTCAACCAGTGTTTAGAGGTGAACTTGCCATAGTGGGAGAGGCGTCTGTTTGTGAGAGAGAGGAAGGACAAGGCATGCTAGAGATCGCAATGATGAGTGCGAGAGGAAGCATCAAGGGCAATACAGCAGAAAGAGTGGAATAGGGTGTCCAATCTGGTCAGGGAGGATTTAGAAGCGGCACCATAGACAACAGCGTAGTAGTCACAAATGGAGAGAATCATCTTCTGCACAAGTTCATGCCTAGCCGCAGGAGGGATACAACTACAGTTCCTGAACAGGGCGCCAAGCTTGAGGCGCAGTTTTTTCAGGATGGCATCAATATGTCCAGAAAAGTTGAGGTGTTGGTCCAGCCAAACCCCAAGGTATCTGAAGGAGGAAGTGTCCTCTAAAATAGTCCCATCCAAGGTGTGGAAAGAGGGCAGACTGGGAAGCCTAGACAGCCTCTGCCTACTGCCAAAGGTCATGGAGACAGTCTTCTTGGCATTGAGGAAGAGACGATGGTTAGCAAACCAGAGCTGAATTTGGTTGAACTAATGCTGCAAGCTGGTTGTAACCACAGCTGGACTTGGGCCGGAAGTATACAAGACCATATCATCGGCATACATGTGGATGGAGCAGGAAGGGGAGCAGATTGATGGTAGGTCATTTAGGAAGATTGAAAATAACAAGGGACCAAGCACAGAGCCCTGTGGAACTCTTGTGGAGATCGGGGGCGGGGGTGACTCCAGAGATCCTAACTGATTGAGTTCTACCAGTGAGGTAGGCCCTGAACCAGCTAGTGGCTGAAGAAGACAGGCCAGCTGATGAGAAAGAGTCCAGGAGAAGGGAGTGGGACACAGTGTCAAATGCCTTGGCAAGGTCGACAAAAATGGCTTAGGTGATAATGTCACTGACCATCCCTGTGAGGATGGAGTCAGTGAGACTGAGCAGGGAGGTGGTAGTGGAGTGTTTTTCCTGAAACCAGATTGGAATGGGGTGAAAAAGGAGGAGTCGGATAGATGGGTGGTAAGTTGGGTGAGAATCAAGTGTTCTTGGAGTTTAGCGAGACTAGAGAGGAGAAAGAGATGGGGTGATAGTTGCTAGGGGAAGAAGGGTCCCTGCGTTTAGGGAAGGGGAGGACTACAGCATGCTTTCCATGAGGCAGGGACTAGACCAGTAGAAAGAGGTTCTAGAATGAGAGAGAGAGTAAGCGATGGCGGGGCTGAGAGAGAGAGAGAGAGGTTTGGGTTAAGGTCATCAGGGAGGAACCTTTTGAGGGGTTGATAGTGAGCAGGGCATTTAACGCATCATCAGTGGTGATGGGGAGAAGGAGAAGGGGAGAGGATGGGGAGGGTTGTGGTATTGAGACGGTTGGAGGGGAGTAGGAAGGGAGAGACTTTATAAGTTCAGCGGTACATGAGGTGTAGTAAGAGTTAAATTCCTCAGCCACCACGCTTGAGTCGGCCACAAGAATGTTTATTTTAAGGACCGGAGAGGGGGTGGGATTGGGGTGTGAAGAGGGCATGGGCCACCTTCCAGAATTTTGATGGAGTATTTATGTTTGTGAAGAAGGCCATTTTAAAGTATTCAGACTTTGCTAATCTCATTGCCTTGGTACAGGTGTTTTGGAGCATGCGGTATATGGCGAAGCCTCTAGGAAGCTGGGTTGATTTATGTAGCTTCCAGGCTTGATCTCGAGCTCTGAGGCAGGCCAGAGGTTCTGGGGTAATCAGGGGAGATGATTACCTCTGACTCTGATTGTTTTAAATGGGGCAAAGGTATCCCAAGTATCTAGGAATTTACCTTTAAAGTAAGTAAGGGCCAAGTTGACCGAGGAAAAGAAAGCTCGGGGTGACCAGTCACAGAGGGTAAGGTTGCGCAGTAGTGGTTCAAGGTCCTGGAAGTTAAATGAGCGTAGTTGCAAAGTTTTATGTAGGGATTTTGGCCTGTGGACTTTCCTGACTATGAAGATTGGGTTATAGTCGCTAAGAGCGTTAGGAAGGATACCAGATTTGACTACTCTGTGAGGGTGGGAGGTGAGTGCCCAATCAAGCAGGGAGTGATTTAGTGTCTTGTGGTTTGGGCGAGTGGGTTCTGAGATCAACTGGGAAAGGTTAAGTGTTCCTATTTCATTACGTGTTTTGGCGGACTCAGGTGATAGCCAATTTAAATTGAAATCACCCAGGATGTGTATAGTTCTCCAGAGTGGGAAAGGGCTGAGATGGAGGTTACTAGGTCAGGCGTGATAGTGGGCTGGATATTTGGGCAGCAATAGATGACGGCTATGAAGATGGGAAGAGTAAAGGGCAGGGTCACTTGTATGGCTAGAGCATTGTGGGTTGCAGGACTGGAGGTAGTATATATAGTAGAATATTGGAGCGAGGTGAGAATATAGATGGCCACGCCACCACCCCCTATCAGCCTAGTCTTGCATTATGATAGAGTAGCCTGGGATGGAGACCAAGTGGTCAGGGATCATGTCCTTTAGCCAGGTTTCCGTAATAATTAGTATATCCGGTTTTAGAGTGACAGCCATGGTTTGCAGGAGGTTGATTTTTAGTCGTAAACTACAGATGTTTAAATATAGGCTCTTGAGTCCTCTTGGGAGAGCAGAGGGGGTGGAAGAGGGAAGAGGCAGTTGCAGAAGAAAGGCCCAGTGTGGTGTGATAGAGTTAGGCTACACCCTTGGCTGTGACTGATGGACCACTTTTCTATCTCCTTATTTCCTAGCTACCCAAAACTTCTGTTGTGCAACAGTTAATGCTCTTCTCTTTCCTTTTCTTCTTTTCCCTCTACCTTAGGTTGGCCACCTAGCGTAGCTCTTTACTGCCCCTACTAAACTTCCTACTAGTTCTCTCTTTTCATTGTTTTTCCATTTCCATCCATCCAGTCCCTGAAATGATGCCAAACACTCGGAGAGGTGTGTAAAGTGAATAAGTGCATTTTGTGTAAAAAAAAAGCATGAAAGCTATTTAAAAAGGAATGCATACAGTTAGTAAAGCTTTTAAAAAAAAAAAAAGGACTCAGAAATCTTATAAAACAATGATAATTTCATGATTAATACAGTTATAAGAAATCCTTAAAGTATTTTCAAAAATTCACATTATAAACTTGTTACTGTATAAGGTTCTATGTATAAAAGAGCTTAGTCACTGTGAATCAGAGATATACATAGATACATAGACAGTGTCGGCAGATAAGGGCCTATGGCCCACCCAGTCTGCCCATTTGAGCTTGTAAGTTCAGTTTATGTTTTCCTAGAAGTCTGTTGTCCCTTACCCCTGACCTCCAGAATTCCTTTATGTCTATAAAGTATATAGAAATAATATATATAGAAAGTCAATATCTGTGGATAGATACACTGTGCCTTTACCTGAATCAGGATATCCCCTGACACAATCCCCTCCCCCCTTGGTTTTGAAACATGTACAGACATGTAAGGATTCAGTCAGGTGACCCTACCAAAAGGATATAAAAACCTTTGCACAGAGTTTACTTCAGTTCAGCCCAGCAGGGCTCAGCCCTAGGGGAGAGAGAGGAAAGAGGTTCTACTGCTACTGTAGACAAGCTGTTGAATGCACATGAGAAGGGTCTTAAGAGCTCTAAGATCCAGGACTGTATTTTGTGAAAAACTACTGATGTTAAGTAGTGATTTTCTCTGTTGTTTTCATTTATTATTTTTCTAACCTTTGAAAAATAAATATCACACCATGGTGTGTTAAACCTGTAAATTTGCCTCGTCTGATGTTTATTCCTACACGCTGTGACAGGTGGAAGAGGCTATTGGACCTGGGTTGGGGTGGATAGTCCCTGAGGAGAGCAACAGAAGGGCAATAATAAGGAAGTAAATCTTAGAGCACTTATGAGTAGAATTACCAACTGACAAAAGGAAAGCAATGTGAGGGGGTGCTGCTTTACATGTATACGGTGTGCTGAATGCCTTTTAAAAGCATGTTCTAATATTAAAAAAAGCTTTTTTATCCTGACCGAACAAATCGGTTGTTTTCTTTTCTCCCTAGGCTGAGTGGCCGCTTGTAGAGAAAAAGCACTTATGAGTGGTTGAGGAAGAAGCCTTGGGCCTTGGGGGAACATTTTAGATGAAGGAAGGCAAGATTAGTTGACACGGAGATCAGGGAAGCATGGGGGAGGACAGGAAAATGTGTCCAAGGTTCGAGGAGGGAGAAAGGAGTGACTGCGAGGATGAAAGTGGGAGACTGGAGAAGTGATGTAAGGGGTGGAGTTGGGTTGTTTGGTAGGGGTGAGTATTATGCAGGTGGGGGGGTAGAGAGAGGGTTAGTAGTAGTAGTAAAAGGGGGAAGGTGAAGAGGCAGAGATGCATTGTGAGAGAAGGTGGAGGATTAAGCAGACCTGAAAATACGAGTAATGGGTTAAAAAAAATGCAGATGGGTAGAAGAGCAAGGAGAGAAGGAATGGGGCAGTATTATGGCAGTGAGCTTTAAGGAGGAGATGAGATGGTAAATGGCCCTCTAGTAGCCGAAGAATATAACCTGCGAGAGTAGGTACTTGTAATTCACAAAGGAAGCAGGTCACCTGACACCAGGGTCTACAAATATAATAGACCAGATAGGGCAGGTAGGTTCAATTTCAAGTTTACTGCAGGAAAACTCCACTGAGCAAGCTCATTCACAAGGAGGTCCCGAGACATGTATACAGACAAGGAAAATTACATACATAAAATCATAGTACATAAAGTACTGTATATGGTACATGCGATACATAGTGCTCAAATAAAACATAAAGTAAGAATTATAAGCATGACCTGGGGAAAACACTGTAAGTAAAAAAGTATGACCAACAGGAGCGAGAGGATGCATGAGAAGGTGGCAGTGTATAAGATTGGTGCAAGGGGGAAAAGGAGAGGATCGTATGAGGAGAGGGGAGGGAAAGGAGGAATGGTGTGGAGGCTTGAAGAAAGCAAGGAAGGAGGGAAAGAAGGATAAGGAAGGGAAGGGAGAGATAAGTGGAAGTAGGGACATAGAGGGAGTCGGGGGGAGTAAGATATTGATGAAGAAGTCAGGGTCAAGAAGAGACTAGAAACAGTTGCAAGTATCTTTTAGTTTGGTCGCAGCAAAGGTTTTAAAGAAATTGACAGAAAGTGGGGAGCTGGTAGCGTGGTGCAAGTGGGGAAAATACGACTGAGGGTAGTGCTGGCGGATCAGTGGTACCACAATTGCTGCTGTGGGCAGCCAATCAGGGAGTCAACGTGAAGCGCGGACATTCAAAAGTCTTAATTACCTTCTTTGGGCAAGAGCTGGTAGCAGCTGCTGAAATGGTGCAGCGCCACGGGAGGGTGCCAACTCAGAGCAAGCAGCCAGAGGTTTCTGGGAGGAAGGGAAGAAATTATTAAATAGCAAGGAAAGCAGGGTGGGTAGTAGCGAGGGGCACTGGGAGCCAGACAGAAACAGAGCCTTAGGGGAAACAAAGGAGGCTTACTCCGTGTGAGAAGCTGTTTTGAGTGGAGAGAGAGAGAGAGAAGTGAGAGAAAAGCGGGGATGCAAGTGTTGGTCAACGGCTCTGGGGTTCTGTGTACTGGATTAAGCCCCATCTAACACAGGCAGATGAATTTGTTACAATAAACCTGATTTGAAGAGAACAGCAATAGCAAATTTAAAATGAAGTTTAAAAATTGCAGTGTACATTGAAAAAAAATGCAAGCTTTTAGAGGAGCTGAAACAGACTTTTAGAGGTGCTGCAGACTGAAGCTGCCGACTGGCACAGGCACAGATTAATTCGGATCAGTCGCGAGCCAGCAATTGATGCTGTGGGCAGCCAATCAGGGAGTCAGCAGCAGAAGGTGCCAGAAGTTCAAAAGTTTAATTTACCTTCTTTGGGCAGGAGCTGCTGAAGTGGTGCAGCGCTGTGGGAGGGGTGCCTGCTCAGGGCAAGCGGCCAGAGGTTTTGTTTGGGCAGCAGCTGCTGATGTGGTGCAGTGCCACGGGAGGGGTGCCCGCTCAGGACAAGCAGCCAGAGGTCTTCTTTAGAAAGGAGCTGTGGGCGGCAGCTGCCGAAGTGCTGCAGCACTGCGGGAGGGTGCCCACTCAGGACAAGCAGCCAGAGGTCTTTTTTGGGCAGCTGCGGGTGGCTGCTGCCAAAGTGGTGCAGTGCTGCGGGAGGGGTGCCCGCTCAGGGCAAGCAGCCAGAGGTCTTCTTTGGGCAGGAGCTGTGGGTGGCAGCTGCTGAAGTGGCGCAGTGCTGCAGGAGGGGTGCCCGCTCAGGACAAGCAGCCATAAGTCCCATGGACGCTCGCGTCCTCGGGGGTGGGAGAGAGTTTGGACTCCGCTGGAATACTGCCATCTGGGTGACCACAGGTGGGTGCAGGCTGGAGCCAAGAACTGAGGAAGGAGAGATGTCGGTGGCATGTCACATCTATGTCAGCCAGGCCTTCCCAATAGCCATGGGTGGGGACAAGGAAAAAAGGAAAAACCTCCTGACCGAGCAGGATGTCATCCGCCACAGGCCCAGCATCACTGACTGAGCTCTCCACTCCAAGACTAACACTGCAACTCCATTCAGGGGAGTAAAGGCCCAACACCTGTCAGCCCTTCCCATAGAGGGTCATCCACAGGGGACTGTGGAGTGAAGATAAGTCCCACAGAGGCAAGTGACGGGGCAGGGCACAGAGGTAGCACTTATGGGGGCAGGTCAGGATGAGAGAGAGCTGAAAGCACAGTAAATTAACAAAACAAAAAACCTTCACTCTGGCTCAGGACTGCCTGAAACCATTTATAGTTTTGGTGATCACCACCTTGGCTATTGCTCAGTTCCACTGCCCTTTCTGTAAAATAACACTTTCTTATATGCCTCTTGAACAGCCCTCTCGTCAGTTTCCACTCATGCCCCAATGTGTCCCTGAGCTGTTACTCATGCTAAATAGTTCCTTGCAGTTCACCGTGTTTACTCCTTTCAGGACACTGAAAGTCTCTATCGTATCCCCCGTCTCATTTCTGGTCTCCAGTGAGTACATGTTCAGTGCCTCAAGCGGATCCTCAGAAGCTCTGTCCTGATGGCCCGAATCATCCTGACCATCCTTTACTGCACCCACTCTAGCCTGTCCTTACCTTTCGAGAGTTGACATCTCCAGAACTGGGCACAGTGCTGCAGGTGCAGCCACACCAACAACCTGTATGGGGAAGTAAGAAAAAATTACTCACCTTAGTAATGTTGTTTCTTCTAATGGAGTCTTGCTATATTATGACATATGCAGTTTGTCCCAGCCTTAAAACTGCTCCGGAGGTGAAAGAGTTAACTTCCATGCCAGGCATGGAATCTTGAGCGTGAGCTCAGTTGAAAAAACTCTGTTGATCTTCAAACTGAAACTGTCAGATCTTTACAAGCAAAAAAACTCACTAAGGTTCAGTGTGGAAGCTGTAAACCTACACTAGCCAACTGGCTACTAAAATATTAACATATTTTTCTGGTCCCAAAACCAAGACTCAAGTCAGGGGACCCAGAAAATAAAATAAAATACAACACCAAACACCCAAAAGGAGGGTGAAAAACACAAGGTGGGCATCATTAAGTGCCAACACTACTGCCACCCACATCCCAAAAACAGAGGTTCTGAGGAGGGCAGGCAGGGGAGGTCATAATATAGCAAGACTCCGTTAGAAGAAACAACATTACTAAGGTGAGTAATTTTTCTTCAAACAACATGAAATCTTGTTATAATATTATATTCTACAGCAGTACCTCCATGGAGGAGGGACAGAACCTACTTAGGAAATAGGCTCTGAAGCACAGCTGTGCAAACCGAGCATCCTTCCTAGCCTGGATGTCCAGGAGTAATGCTTGGTGAAAGTGTGTACTGTTTTCCAGGTAGCTGCTTGACATATCTCTAAGATAGGGATGTCCCTGGCCGCAGCTAGGGGCGCAGCTGTACCTCTGGTAGAGTGAGCCCTCAGGCCTGAAGGGGAACCATACCCAGTTTTGATAGCAAAATTGGATACAGAGACAATCCACCTGGCAATGGATCTTTTAGTGGCAGGTTTCCTTTCCCAACCTCACCATAAGTGAGGAACAGTTGGAGGAGTCAAACCTGTGACCCTTAGTGCGCTCTATGTAGTAACTAAGGGCTCTCTTACATCTAAACTGTGCAGCCTCCTCTCGCCAGAGGAGGAATGGTCAGTGAAGTACACTGGAAGAGATATAGATTAATTAAGGTGGAAATCTGAAACCATCTTAGGCAAGAACTTCCTGTTAGTCCTGAGGACTACCTTATCTCTGTGAAAGGAGATAAAATTAAGCTCCACTGACAAAGCTTGTAATTCACTTATGCGCCTGGCAGAAGTGATGGCTACTAGAAAACAGTTTTCCAAGTCATACTTAAGCTCTGCTGAAGACAAAGGCTCAAAGGGGGTTGCATCAGCTGAGCAATGCAAACATTAAGATCCCAGGCAGGAGCAGGGTCCCTGAATGGAGGGTTGGTGTGAAGCAATCCCTTGAAAAACTTGGAGAATACAGGTGAGCAGAAAGAAGAGGCTTTCCTGCTGAAATAAAGCAGAGACAGCTGCCAAATGCACTTTCAGGGTAGCTGGCCTCAGCCCCAAAGTATTTAGATGGACCATATAGTCCCAAGACTGTGGGCAAATCAGCAGATTCTGAAATATGCTTCCCAGAGCACCATATGAAAACCTTTCCATTTAGAATTATAAGTAGCCCTGGTGAAGGCTTCCTAGAAGCTTTCAAGATTTAGTACACCTTGAGAAGGTGTGGGTCAGCAAACTCTAACTCCTCAAGAGCCAGGCCTTGAGGTTGAGGGATTGAGATTTGGATATCAAACTCTCCCTGGGCACAGGTTAACAGATTGTGATTCCTGGGAGACACAGGGAAGAAGGACTGCTAAGGACAGAAGGAGTGGATACCAGGGCTGTCTGGCCCAATCTGGAGCAATCAGAATCATCTTGCAAGGTTGAGATCTGATTTTGACTAGCACCTTGAACAAGAGAGGAAGGGGGAAGGCATGAGGAACTTCCCTTCCCAATCGAGAAGGAAGGCATCCAGAGGACTGAGCCCAACATTGGGGCCTGCAACAAAAAGCAAGTTGGTGATTGTCTGGGGCTGCAAAAGATCTATCTGAGGGTGCCTCACCTGGCAAATACAACCCAGTACTAGGGGATCCAGTGACCATTCATGATGGCCCTGGGAAATCCTGCTGAGAGCATCTGCCAGGACATTGTCCTTGCTTGGGAGGTGAACTGCCATGAGGGAGGTGTTCAGGGAATAAGCCAGAGACCACAACTTCATTGCCTCGGTGCACAAGGCCAAAGACCAAGTGCCCCCTTGCTTGTTGATGTACCACATTGTAGTGGTGGTGTCTGTTCTGACCTGTACCACTTTGTTCTGAACAGATGTAGAAAAAACCTGAAGTGCTAGAAAAACAGCTCTGAGTTCCAACAGATTGATGTGGAGCAGAGATTCCTGAGACCACAATCCCTGGGTGGTGAGGTGCGCCATGTGAGCCCCATCCCAAGAGGGGCATCTGTAGTAGGGTCAAGGAGTGAGATTGAGGGATGAAAGGAACCCCCTGTCTCAGATTGCTCTGATCCTGCCACCACTGCAGGGCCTGAATCAGGGTTCAAGTTACTGGGATCAATTTGGTTAGAGGATCTCTCCTTTGCGACCAGAAGGCTCTCAAATGGAACTGAATGTCCCTCATCTGAAATCTTGCTCCTTGCACTACAGCTGTGGAAGCAGCCATGTGCCCTAAGAGCTGTAGAAAGTGCCTTGCTGGTCGAGAGACCTGCAGAGTGAAGGAGGAGGCCAGAGCCACCAGGGTCTTTACTCTTTCTAGAGGAAGGAAAGCTCTGGCCTGCTTTGTGTCCAGTTCTCGCCTATGAAGGTGAGTAGCTGAACAGGCTCTAGAACTGACTTTGGGAGATTGAGAAGAAAACCTAGAGATGTAAGCAGCTGCTGGGTAACCTGAAGGTGTGATTTGACTTGGTCTGGGGACTGACCACTATGAGCCAGTCGTCCAGGTAAGGAAAGATGGCAATCTTTCTTCTTAAGTGAGCAACTGCTACTGCCAGGCATTTGTGAATACCCTTGGGGCGAGGTAAGCCGAAGGGCATTGCTCTGAACTGGTAATGGCCTGAGGGCAGTTTGAATCTAGGTACTTTGGTTGGAGCTTCTGATGAGAACATGGAAGTAGGCATCCTTGAGGTCCAGGGATGCTAGCAGTCCCTGGCCTTAGGGAGGGTAAAATAATTCCCAGAGTCACCATTTTGAATTTTGGTTTTAAAGGTGCTTGTTTAGGTATCTTAGATCCAGGATGGGCGCCATTCTCCTGTCTTTTGGTGTAAGGAAGTACCTGGAGTACAGTCCTTTGCCCTGGTGTAGGGAGGAACCCCTTTCCACAGCTCTGAGAGCCAGGAGGGTTGAGACTTCTGTTTCCAAAGCAAGAGCCTCTAATGGATTTGCAGGTGGAAAAGATCTGGTTCTCATCTTTGGAAATTTTTTGAAGCTGAGAACCAGTCCCTGGCTTACTACTTCCAGGACCCACTTGTCTGATGTTAAAGACTCCCAGTCCTGGACGAAGTAAGCCAGCCTGCCCCCTACAGGTAATGGAGAATCAGCCCTGGGCATCCCATCAGGGTGCCTGTTTGGCAGGGGCTTTAGGGTGAGGGGTGGGAGCAGGCCTGCTCGTACCTTGTCTGCCTCTCCTTCTGAAGAACCCCCTCTGGGCATAAGCTGAAGAGGAGGCCTGGGCTTGGTGAAAAGGCCTGCCCCTGCCCCTGGAAGGCTGCCTCTGAGGAGTGGCTTGCCTCTCCTTGGCCTGTGCACTCCTATAAGTGGTCCTGTACTCATCCATTTTCTTCATGTAATTCTCTGTCTGCTCCCCAAACAGAGAATTACCCACAACAGGAAAATCCATGGCCTTAGCCTGGGTATCCTGTGACAGGCTAGTACACTAGAGCCAAGCCATTCTCGAACAGCCACAGATGTAGCCATGACTCTTGAAGATACATCATTAGAGTCCACTGCAGCATGGATTGCTTGGATGCCTCAGTACCATCAGCAGCCACCTGTTCCAGCTCCTTGGCAAGCTGACCAGGGACCTGTTTCGCTAAAGCCATAACAGTATCCCATCTGGATTTCTGGTATCTTGCAACATAGAGGCCATATAATTTGCCTGTCTGAGTCCCAAGAATGCTGCCATGTATTGTTTCTTTGCCATGGCATCAATCCTCCTGGAGTCCTTGTCAGAGGGTGTGAAGCCAAGGGAATATTTGCCTTATCACAGGCTGCAGCCTGCACTACTCAACATGGCTGCATTGTTGTGAAAGGAACTCTGTATCAGAGCCTAACAATGTGTACCTCCTGTCCATCTTTTTATCCACAGGAGGTAAAGAATTAGGAGCTTTTAAAATTTTTATTGTCTGTTTCCTAAAAGATTTATGTAAAGGAATAGACAATCTCCTGGACTCTGGGATATCCATAATTTCCACAGTCAGGCTCCTCCTGTTCATCCACAGCTTCTTCCAAAGGGAGCTGGAGGGTTTCAGCAACTTTTTTATAAAACAGAAAATGAGAAGGGGACTCAGAAAGCCTAGCGGGAGACACTCTTGAAGGTCTGTCTGGGGAGATGTCCAGTTCAATGGGCACATCCAGACTTTCAAAATCACATTCACACTCTTCATAATCCTTCTCCCCCTCCTCCGGTTCATAAAATTCCTCTATATCATATTCTTGAACCGGTGGAACCGACCGAACCGACCGTTTACCTGATGGTGGCGGTTCGGATGGAACCGAGGGAAAGCGATTGGACAATTTGGATCGCTTTGGCTATCTCTGCAGCAGTTGGAGAAGGAAATTTTGGCTCCACACCTGCTGATTTTCTAGTCCTCTTTGCTGGAACTGGCTCCTCCGAGTCAGCTCTTCGTTTGCCTGAGGAAGTCTCGCCCTGGTCAGAGGGCACTCCCTCCGGTTTGGCTGGCACCCGAACGGGCTGGCCCATCTGGGTCAGCGGACTTTTGCTCTCGTTCCTGAGCCTGCAACTCTCTTATCCAGGGTAGCTGCAGGGAAATTCTTGCAAATCTGGTAGTCTGCATTGAGGTGGTCAAACCCCAGACAATAAACACATGTGTGTGTGGGTCAGCCTTGGCAAAGGCTTCCCCACAGACACTACAGTGTTGAAACCCAGTGGGCCCGGTTTTTCTTTTGGGTTTCTCAGACATAATGCCAGCCTAACCAAAAACTTGCCCTTTCCCGGCAAATCGCCAAGCAAATTGCCAAGCAAGACACCCTTATCAACTGTGTCACGGGTTGTGGAAAAAACCATAATGAAATCCCTTTTTTTTTAGAACCGATAAGAACCGGGAACCGCACTCTAAATGTAATTTAATAAGTTTTAACAACAACCTGATCGGTTCAAACCGAACCGATAACGTTTGCAAGTTCCACACAGAGAATGTAAAACCTATCTATTACTTACGATACCACAGACAGAGCTTGAACCGACCGGTTGCGGTTAAAATAAATATAATTGCGGTTTAAAAAAAAACGAGAAATTACACTTTTTTAACCGAGAAATGAACCGAGCAGTAGGAGGAATCTCCGGAGCCACTGTTCAGTGAGGCGGAGTAAAGAATCTGACAGTTTCAGTTTGAAGATCAACAGACAGAGTTTTTTCAACCGAGCTCACGCTCAAGATTCCATGCCTGGCATGGAAGTTAACTCTTTCACCTCCGGAGCAGTTCTAAGGCTGGGACAAACTGCATATGTCATAATATAGCAAGACTTCATGTTGTTTGAATGCCTCTTTTCTTCAACTGTCAATACCCTATCTAGTTCAACCCCTTCTGTTTTATGCCCAGGGATGCTGTTCACCATCTAGTTTGTCCACAGCTAACTTACACCCAGGGAAACTGTTCTTTCAAACAACATGAAGTCTTGCTGTATTCTGACATATGCAGTTAGGTCCTGCCTTTCAACTGCCCCGGAGAACAAAGAGTTAAACTTTCCACGGCCAGCATGGAATGCTCACCGCGAGCTCGGTTGAAGCCCTTGTCTGCTGCTGTTTAAACTCCAACCGTCAGGTTCTTTACTCCGTCTCACTGAACAGTCGCTCCGGAGATTTCTCCTTTGCTCGGTTCAAAAAAGTCGGTTAAAGTGTCGTTTTTCGCTCAGTTTCTACTGAATTGCTGCTACCGAATCTGTTGGTTTAAGTCTCTGTCTGTGGTACCGTGAGTACGAGACAGGTTTTCTATATAATTTCTGTGTGGAACTTGTAAATTGTGGATCGGTAAGGCTGAACCGATCAGTTTCAGGTAAAAAAGTTTGTGAATTTACTTAAAGTGTGGCAACCGGTCCATATCGGTTCTAAAAAAAACGGATTTTTATTACGTTTTTTTTCCAAGATCCGTGACACGGTCAGGAACCGATAGGGGAGTCTTGCTTGGCGGACTGCCGAAAAAAGGGTAAGTTTTGGTTAGGATTGGCCATGTCTGGGAAACCCAAGAAAAAAAATGGGCCCACTGGGTTTCAACACTGCAGTGTGTGTGGTGAAGTCTTTGCTAAGGCTGATCCCCACACCACCTGTGTTTAGTGTCTGGGGTTTGACCACCTCGATTCAGACTGCCAAATTTGTAAGAATTTTCCCAAAGCTACCCTGGAAAAGAGATTAGGTAGACTGAGGGAAAGGGAGGCCGAGAAGTCCGCTGACCCAGATGGCCAGCCCGGTTTGGTTCCGACCGAACCAGGAGGAGTGCCCTCTGACCAGGGCGATACTTCTTCGGGCAAAAGGAGAGCCGATTCTGAGGAGTCGGTTCCAGTAAAAAGAAAAAGAAAAGATAAATCGTCCGGTTCAGATCCAGAAATTCATACTCCAACCGCTGATGAGATAGCCAAGGCGATAAGAATAGTGCAATCGCTTACTTCGGTTCCGGCCGAACCGGCACCATCTGGCAGGGGTTCAGTTCGGTCGTTTCCCCCGGTTCCGGATTACACCTTGGAAGAATTTTATGAACCGGAGGAAGAGGAGGGAAGAGTATGAGGATGGTGATTATGAAAGTCTGGATGTGCCTATTGACCCGGACATCTCCCCAGACAGACCTTCAGGTGTTTCCCCTCCTAGGCTTTCTGAGTCCCCTTCTCACTATATGTTTTACAAAAAACTGGCTGAGACCCTCCAGCTCCCTGTGGTGGAAGCACGAGAGGATCAGGAGGAGCCTGATTTTGTTGAGATGATGGACATCCCAGAGTCCAGGAGACTGTCTATTCCCCTCCACAAATCCTTTGGGAAACACATAAGTCTCCTAATTCTATACCTCCTGTGGACAGACGAATGGACAAGAGGTACACTCTCTCAGGCTCAGACAAGGAGTTCCTTTTCCAGCAATGCAGCCATGTTGGGGTAGTGCAGGCTGCTGCCTGAGATAAGGCAAATATTCCCTTGGCATCACCCCAGATAAGGACTCCAGAAGGATTGATGCCATGGCAAAGAAACAGTACATGGCAGCATCTTTGGGACTCAGGCAGGCTAACTATATGGCCTACACAGCTAGATACCAGAAGTCCAGATGGGACACTGTGCTGGCTCTGGCTAAACAGGCTCCTGACCAGCTTGCCAAGGAGCTGGAGCAGGTGGCTGCAGATGGGATCGAGGCATCCAAAGTGCAATTTCATGCTGCTGTGGACTCCAGTGATGTTTCATCAAGAGTCATGGCTACATCTGTGGCTCTTCGGAGGATGGCTTGGCTCAGATATACTAGCCTATCACAGAATACCCAGGCTAAGGCCATGGATTTCCCTGTTATTGGTAATTCTCTGTTTGGGGAGCAGACAGAGAACTAAATGAAAAAGATGGATGAGTACAGGACCACTTACAGGAGTACTCAGGCCAAAGAAAGGCAGGCCACTCCTCAAAGGCAGCAGTTCAGGGGCAGGGTCAGGCCTTTCCAAAGGCCTTTTTACCAAGCTCAGGCCTCCTCTTCTTATTCTCAGATGGGGTTCTTTAGAGGGAGAGGCAGATAGGGGATGAGCAGGCCAGCATCCACCCCTCAGCCTAAAGCCCCTGCCAAGCAGACACCCTAATGGGTCTGCCCGGGCTGATTCTCCAATACCAATAGGGGGCAGGCTGGCTTACTTTGTCCAGGACCGGAAGTCTCTGACATCAGACAAGTGGGTCCTGGAAGTAGTAAGCCAGGGACTGGTTCTCAGCTTCAAAAAGTTTCCCAAAATGAGAACCGGATCCTTTCCACCTGCAAATCCATCAGAGACCCTTGCCTTAGAGGCAGAGGTTTCTTCCCTCCTAGCTCTCAGAGCTATAGAGAGGGTTACCACGCTACACAAGGGCAAAGGACTGTACTCCAGGTACTTCCTAACCCCCAAAAAGACAGGAGAATGGCGGCCCATCCTGGACCTAACATATCTGAACAAACACCTTTTAAAACCAAAGTTCAAAATGGTGACTCTGGGAATAATCCTTCCCTCTCTAACTGGCTAGCCTCCCTGGACCTCAAAGATGCCTATTTTCACATTCCCATCAGGTGCTCCCACATAAAGTACCTCAGGTTCGAGTTGCCCTCAGGCCACTATCAATTCAGAGCAATGCCCTTTGGTCTAACATCAGCCCCAAGGGTTTTCACAAAGTGCCTGGCAGTAGTGGTTGCTTTCCTAAGGAGAAAAAAGATCTCCATCTTCCCATACTTGGATGACTGGCTCATAGTAGGTCATTCTCCAGACCAAGTCAAGTCACATTTGCAAATAACTCAGCAAGTGCTCACTTCCTTAGGATTCCTTCTCAACCTTCCAAAGTCAGTTCTCGAGCCAGTACAGCTCCTCACCTTCATAGGGGCGGAGCTGGATACAATGAGGGCAAGAGCCTTCCTTCCTCTGGACAGGGCAAGGACCCTTATGGAACTGGCCTCTTCATTCACCCTACAGGTGTCTCGACCAGCAAGGCATTTCCTTCAGCTTCTGGGCCACATGGCAGCTTCCACAGCTGTGGTCCAGGGAGCAAGATTCCAGATGAGGGACATTCAGTTCCACTTAACAGCCTTCTGGTCCCAAAGAAAGGATTCTCTTACCAAACTAGTTCCAGTGACTCGAACCCTGATCCAGGCCTTGCAATGGTGGCAGGATCAGGACAATTTGAGATAAGGAGTTCCTTTTGTCACTCAGTCTCATTCAGTGATACTCACCACAGATGCTTCCTTGCTGGGCTGGGGAGCCCATCTGGGGGATCTTACCACCCAAGGACTGTGGTCACCTCAGGAATCTCTGCTTCACATCAATCTCTTGGAACTCAGAGCAGTGTTTCTGGCACTGCAAGCCTCTTCCAAATCAGTACAGAACAAGGTGGTCCAGGTCAGAACAGACAACACCACCACCATGTGGTACACCAACAAGCAGGGGGAGGCACTCGGTCTACAGCCTTGTGCACAGAAGCAATGAAGTTGTGGTCCCTGGCCTATTCCCTGCAAACCTCTCTGACAGCCGTTCACCTGCCAGGGAAGGACAATGTCCTAGCAGATGCTCTGAGCAGAATATCCCAGGGCCATCACGAATGGACCCTAGATCCCCTAGTTTTGAAAGTGATTTTCTCGAGATGGGGCACTCCACAGATAGATCTTTTTTGCAGCCCCAGACAATCACCAACTTCCTCTCTTTTGTTGCAGACCCCCAGTCTTGGGCTCAGTCCCCCTGGATGCTCTAATCCTGGATTGGGGAGGGAAATTTCTGTATGCTTTTCCCCCTTTCCCTCTCCTGTTCAAAGTGCCAGTCAAGATAAGGTCACAGCCATGCACAGTGATTCTGATTGCTCCAGACTGGGCCAGACAGCTCTGGTACCCCCTGTTGCTGTCCTTAGCAGTCCACCTTCCCCTGTCTCTTCCCAGGAATTACAACCTGTTGACATCCTCTCAGGGGAGGATTTGGTACCCGAACCTTCGGTCTCTCAATCTCAAGGCACGGCTCTTGAAGAGTTAGTTTGCTGACCTGCATCTTTCCCAAGGGGTTCTGGATATCCTTAAGGCTTCTCCGAAAGCCTTCCACCAGAAAGACTTACAATTCCACATGGAAAAGGTTTACTATTTGGTGTTCTAAGAAGAATATTTCTCCAGATTCTGCTGGGTTGCCTATGGTTCTGGACTATATGGTCCATCTCAATGGCCTAGGCTTTAAGCCAGCTACACTTAAAGTGCATTTGGCAGCTGTTTCTGCTTTCCTGTCAGTAGGCAAGCCTTCTACTGTCAGCCCATCCTGTGTTTTGTAAGTTCTTCAAGGGATTGCTGCACACCAATCCCCCCTTTAGGGACCTTGCTCCTGCTTGGGACCTTAATGTTTGCATTGCTCAGCTTATGCAACCCCCCTTTGAGCCTTTGTCCTCTGCAGAGCTTAAGTACTTGACTTGGAAAACTGTGTTTTTGGTAGCCATTACCTCTGCCAGGCATATCAGTAAATTGCAAGCCCTGTCAGTGGAACCTGATTTCATCTCTTTCCATAGAGATAAAGTGGTCCTAAGAACTAACAGGAAGTTTTTGCCTAAAGTGGTTTTAGATTTCCACCTCAACCAGTCTATGTCTCTCCCTGTTTTCTTCACTGACCATTCCTCCTCTGGAGAGAGGAGGCTGCACAGCTTAGATGTTAAAAGAGCCCCTCAGCTACTACATAGAGCGCACCAAGGGTCACAGGTTTGAGTCCCTCCAGTTGTTCCTCACATATGGAGAGGTTGGTAAGGGCAAACCTGCCACTAAGAGATCTGTTGCCAGGTGGATTGTTTCTTGTATACAATTCTGCTATGAAAAACTGGGTAGAACTCTACCCTCAGGCCTGAGAGCTCACTCTACTAGATGTACAGCTGCTTCAGGGATATTCCTATCTTAGAAATCTGTCAAGCAGCCACCTGGAAAACAGTCCATACATTCACCAAGCATTACTCTCTGGATATCCAGGCTAGGAGTGATGCTCGGTTTGACACAGCAGTACTTCAGAGCTTGTTTCCAAAGTAGGTTCTGTCCCTCCTCCATGGAGGTACTGCTTGGTAGTCTGCATATGTCAGAATACAGCAAGACTTCTTGTTGTTTGAAGAAAATTACTCACCTTAGTAATATTGTTTCTTCTAATGGAGTCTTGCTGTATTCTGCCTCCCTGCCTCCTCTCAGAACCTAGTTTTTGGGATGTGGGTGGGCAGGAGCAGTGCTGGCACCCTGGAGTGTCCCTTTTCACCCTCCTTTATTTTGGGTGAGTGTTGTGTTTTGGGATGTGTTTTTATTTTTTTTGGGGGGTTCCTGACTTGAGTCTTTGCTTTGAAACCAAAAAAACCTTTTCTATAAATATAGTTGCCAGTTGGCTAGTTTGAGTTTTACAGTTTCCACACAGAATTTCTAGTGGGTATTGCTCGTAAAGATCTGACGGTTGGAGCTTAAACAGCAGCAGACAGGGGCTTCAACTGAGCTCGCGGTGAACATTCCATGCTGGCCATGGAAAGTTTAACTCTTTGTTCTCCGGGGCAGTTGAAAGCCAGGACCTAACTGCATATGTCAGAATACAGCAAGACTCCATTAGAAGAAACAACATTACTAAGGTGAGTAATTTTTTCTTTCTTGATACCTGTCTAATTTAAGCTTATACGTTTGTACTATACCTGTCTCAGCAGCCTCCTGTTGTAATACCCCCTCATTCTTTTTACCCTACATGTCAACTAACATTATATACAGAATAAAGTACTGGGTGGTACGTGTAACGAGAACTTTACACACACCCGAGGTGTTAGATGCTACATAAACCCCGAGAGTGAAGTCTGAGGGGTTTGTGAAAAGCTTCTAACACCAAGGGTGTGTGTAAACTTCGAGTTTAAACACACCACCCCATATTTTATTTTATATAATTGCCAGGTTTTCCTTTTTTCCCCACAGCAATTATATAAAATAAAAAGCTGTTGTTGTGCGGCCGCGGTCCGGTTTCAGCGCGCGGCCCATGGTCGCCCTTAAGTTTTTATTTCACATTTTTGTATTTCTTTGTTTTGTTCAGTGGGCTTAAGTTTTTTTTTATTTTTTTTTTTTTTAATTGTGATGGATTTTTCTGTCTAAAAAAACACTTGCCACCGAGTCCAAGTGGTGGTTTAGTCTGTGGGAGAAAGATAAGACAGCCAGCGGTGGGACGGGAAGAGCAACAGCGGGCACTTGCACAGAGTGAGGGAAGCCGCGCATGTGTTTGCCGTAATAAAACACTCCTTTATTATGGCAAATTACGGCACGGTTTCCCTATGGGAGAAAAGGGAACCCCGTTATTATAACATTAAGTGATATCAAAACTATCCTTACCACCTTCAGATTAAAAGGAATATGATGAAAAGGAAAAAAACATTGAAACTCAAGGTAGATTGTGATACAGGAGACATGGGGTTACAATATTCCCGACATGGTGGCAATAAGCTATGTGTTCACTGTTACAGATTCCTGCCAAAGTTCAATGTTTAGTACGGACTCTGTTCTTATGCTGCTGCTTTGAAGAACCAAGTTTCAGAAATGACGGATACATTAGGGTTACATAATGCTGAATACGAAAAGCACATTTACAATCTCATTTTCCCATAATTACTTACATATCATGATATTTAAAACATATTTGACCTTCCTATCATCACGTCAGAAAAATATGGTGTTAGTGTGATGCTAGACGAGGCTTCACTTGTGCTATGCAATCCATAACTTGCCTTACAGGTTGCTTACAGTCAAAAGTTATTGAATTCACAGAGACAGCTTTCTGTTTTTCCTGCAGATCGCAGCCATTTCCTGTACTGGCTACTGTAACAGCCCATAATACACTTAATTCATTTCAGAGGCTGGAGCAGAGTTAAGGGGTTAGTAGTTACTCAGGGAGGCAGTAGGACGACAGGGAGCAAGGGGGTGGATATTGCAGACAAAAGCCTCGCACTGAGGAAAGGTCTTGGGGTATGACAGGATGTTACGGGCAGACTGGATGACTCATTGGTGGTGTTCTGCCATCACTGTCTGTGATTCTTGGTTTCTGTGAAAGGCACATTCCAACTACATTTCTGTGGCGGGGGACTGCAGAAATGCCAACAAATATTTTAAGGAGCAGTGAAAGTTCTATTTTTTATCGTACCTCATTTCCAGTTAAAATGACTAATTCAAAACAACTGCGAGGGACGACACAGCAGCCAGATTTCATGCATGTGATTGGGATCCCTACCAAAAGGTAGAATGTCTAACCAGAAGACATTTTGGCAGGGATCTTGCTAATGACATCTCACAGAGTCATTACCAGAAAATGGCTGACCCCACGGATTCCATCAGTACAGGAATGGCTAAAAAAATGTACGGCAAAATTATGTTCGCTAGACAAATTTCACGGGGTTTGGTTGCCTTTCATGGATTACACAGAGGAAACAAGGTCGCTCAGTCCTTTCCCAACACCTTGAGGGCTAATTAGGGTCAGGGCCAGAGTAATTCCACAGCCCAGGGCACTACGTTGATTGGCCTTAGCTGGCATAAGGTAACGCACACAACACAGGTCTAACCATAACAACCAACCAATACAACAATTTGTAGGGTAGTTACTGCCAACTCTTATTTTTGGTTTGTTTTAAACTTTTATTTTTACACTGATACCAAACTGTTTACTAACTGGGTTGTTTTGCACATACTTAAAGGAACAGCATTACCTCAGAGGTTATGCGTAGTAATGATCATCAGAAAGACAGGACTATACAACTGTTCTTCGCACTCAGATACTCAATTCCTAATGAATCGTGGACGTTAGTACTAACTGGTCTAGTAGTGCTGAACATGGAATACGGGTCTGCTGATCAATCTGTACTTTGGGTGTGATGTAATGGTGACTTTGTATACATTGTATCCTGGATTAAGTGCAGTAAAGAAGTTTAAAACAATGACTAATTCATTTGCTATTTTAAGTGCTTCTTATACTGCGTACCATGTTTTTCTTGTTTACTTTCTGTTAATGCCCCCCTCTCTTACCCTGCACCCAAAATCCTTCCAGACTCACCAAGGCATGACTGCCTCGTCCCTCTTACCTGTGGACTGGCATGTTGGTCCTTCCCCCATGTAACCTTGGCTATTCCCCCAAGGCGGGGAAGAGGTTCAAGGGGTTACTATCGAGCTTCTAGTTTTCTTGGGAGGCATGAGCGGCGGGTCAGGCAGAGGGATCCTGCAGCACCGGGCAGTCCTTCACCCTTGGGTGCAGGGGTCCATTATCCTGTCCTTCACCCTCGGGTGCAGAGATTCATTTTCCAGGTTTCTCCCCGGCTCTAAGGATGCCAGCATGCAGAGGAGATCTAGGGGTGCGCGTGCGCACATAGGTGTGTTGGTGCACCCGGATCCCAGCCGATGTCCCCCCCCCCACACGTCCCAGGCTGCACTGCCACCCATGGTTACCCAGGAGGCAATGTAGCAGCACGGACACGTACCTTCCCACCCCAGCGGAGAGTGTCGCATGGGACACCCAATCCTCTTCCCACCAACAACCTGAACTCACACCCGAACACGGGACACCGGCATGATGAGCGGTAGCGCTACTGCTGCACCGATGGGCCGGTAGGTCTTTTTCCCCTTTACTTTCTAAATCTTTTTACCGACACACCCACAGTGGTTATACAGAATAAGGATGGGGCAGAGCATAAACACTGGGACAAGACTGCCCCCATGAGGATACTGCTAGGCAGTGTAAAGCTGCTGGAACACCACTGCCCCAAGGGGGATGCTGTGTGGGCAGCATACAGCTGCTGGTACAACACTGCCATGTTGGGGGTGCTGTGTGGGGAACATACAGCTGCTGGGACAATACTGCCATGTTGGGGGTGCTGTGTGGGGAATACAGCTGCTGAGACAATACTGCCATGTTGGGGGAGCTGTGTGGGTAACGTACAACTGCTGATACAACACTGCCATGTTGAGGGTGCTGTGTGGTGACCATACAGCTGCTGGAAGAATACTGCCAGGTTGGGGGTGCTGTGTGGGGAACATACAGCTGCTGGGACAATACTGTCATGTTGGGGGAGCTGTGTGTGGAACATACAGCTACTGGGGCAATACTGCCTTGTTGGGGGTGCTGTGTGGGGAACATACAGCTGCTGGGACAATACTAAATGTTGGGAGTGCTGTGTGGGGAACATACAGCAGCTGGGACAACACTGCCATGTTGGGGGTGCTGTGCAGGAAACATACAGCCGCTGGTACAATACTGCCATGTTGGGGGTGCTGTGTGGCGAACATGCAACTGCTGAGACAACACTGGAATGTTGGGGGTGCTGTGTGGGGAATGTACAGCTGCTGGGATAACACTGGCATGTTGGGAGTGCTGTGTGGGGAACGTACAGCTGCTGGGACAATACTGCCATGTTAGGGGTGCTGTATGGGGAACAAGGGGCTGCTGGGACAACACTGGCATGTTGGGGCTGCTATGTGGGGAATGCATAGC
Source organism: Neoceratodus forsteri (assembly GCA_016271365.2). Taxonomy (NCBI): domain Eukaryota; kingdom Metazoa; phylum Chordata; order Ceratodontiformes; family Ceratodontidae; genus Neoceratodus; species Neoceratodus forsteri. The sequence continues at coordinate 23,479,657 of CM057452.1, read as the reverse complement.
TGCTGGGACAACACTGGCATGCTGGGGGTGCTGTGTGGGGAAAATACAGCTGCTGGGACAACACTGCCAAGTTAGGGATGTTGTGTGGGGAATGTACAGCTGCTGGGACATTACTAAATGTTGGGGGTGCTGGATGGGAAACATACAGCTGCTGGGACAACACTGCCATGTTAGGGATGCTGTGTGGGGAACGTACAGCTGCTGGGACAATACTGCCATGTTAGGGGTGCTGTATGGGGAACAAGGAGCTGCTGGGACAACATTGGCATGTTGGAGCTGCTATGTGGGGAATGCATAGCTGCTGGGACAACACTGGCATGTTGGGGGTGCTGTGTGGGGAACGTACAGCTGCGAGGACAACACTGCCAAGTTAGGGGTGTTGTGTGGGGAATGTACTGCTGCTGGGACATTACTAAATGTTGGGGGTGCTGGGTGGGAAACATACAGCTGCTGGGACAACACTGCCATGTTAGGGATGCTGTGTGGGGAACGTACAGCTGCAGGGACATTACTAATTGTTGGGGGTGCTGTGTGGGGAACGTACAGGTGCTGGAACAACACTGTCATGTTGAGGGTGTTGTGCAGGGAACGTACAGCTGCTGGGAAACATTTCCCTAATGTGGGTACTTACTTATTCTATATTTATTTAGTATTTGGTGCCTGTGAAAAGAGGGCTAGGCAATATTAAAGTGTTGGTTGTATTTCAATGAATCGGGGAAATTTGGCCAGGACATCAGGGTAGTTCCATTACTCTTCCTGCAGGGGCTAAACACTTCCTTTTGGAGGATGGAGCAGCCAAGAGTGAAAGAGGTGGATATGGTGGCTCGAGTGGAGAAGACTGCTTCCCTCCCCACCCGAAGTAGCGAGGAAGCACAAACCAGTCGGCAAAACACTATCTGCAGAAGCTGCTGTAAGCCATGGTGCCTGAGGTTGACAAGGTGGGCACTGCTATGGACACTGGGGAGCCTGGTATAACAAAAGAAACTCATGACCCACATGTGGACCCCCCCTCCCCAACAGGTGGAGTTGGATGAGGAAGAGCCTGGGCCCTCTACTAGTAACCTCTCCCATTCTTCCCTGAAAACTACTGGGCCAGGTACTAGCAGGCCCAAGTCTTTTGCCATTCGATTTTGTGCTTCAGTATTACCCACAAAAAGGCACAACTCGGTGCTCCTGAGAAACAAACAGGGAACAGACGAAATGCATGACAGGGTATATGGCCAGAGTTCTCCTCAAAGACTCTATGAAACTTTCTGCCAGTGAGATGTACGCCCTCATACATGTCTCTGGTGAAACAATATTTAACGCCAGGTTTAAAACCTCAGGAGCCCTTGAGCGTTTCTGGCAAAAATTCCACTTCCTCAAAAATACCTCTGTTTGGTCCTCCTTTACTGCAATACCCCTCACCAGGGCCACTTATAAAACAGTCACAATTCTGTTTAGGAATGAGGGGGTTAGTGTGACTGATACTATCTACTGGAATAAGAAAAGCGTACTCCTTTTGGGAGATCCACACACCATCATAGACTCTAAAGGTATTTGGACGGGGGTTGGGGGGTTGGAGTGTATGAGTACACCTAAATCAAAGTAATACTGGATTGCAGCACTTCCTGAATAGTTCTTACTTAGTCTGAGATGGGGGTCCTTTATGCTGGGAAACCCAAGGCCTGTTACAGGTGTGGCTTTAGTGAACACTTGAGTGGAGCAGTTACTTATTTAGTTATTTATTAGAATATTGGAATTACAATCCTTTGAGTCACAGACTCATTTCCAAAGGCTCCTCGTCGGATGACAAATACAGACATGACAGTAGTACAGCAAAGACAATGTTACATAACTGGTTGGATGGTAGATGTACAAACATTATTAAACAATATAATACTCTGATGCGTACCTATACAGAGTGTTAGCTAAGCAGTTAGATAAGTCCTTTGCAGTACTTAGCAGTTACAAACATTCTTTGCAGTGCAGTAGTGCAGTACATTGGTGTGTACCTATACAGAGTATTAATTTTATTGGTTACATACATTCTTTGCAAAGCAGTGGTGTAGGCTTAGACACAGTGATAGCTAAGCAGAATAACAAGAGATCAGAGACATGATAGGAGGCCCTGGTGGGGTTAAGTGGAGCAGTCTTGGGTTAGACCTTGTCTTGGTGTGGGCCCACTTTAGTAGCGACTGGGCTGTAGTATGAAATGGCAGTAGGACTAGGAAGTGCGCGTGACTTGGTGAAGTGTAACCTGTGCAGGGAAGCTGGCCACCCTGGGTTACACTGTGTCAATGAACTGAGATGTACTCTTTGTGACAAAATAGGGCGTTCATACAGGAGCTGCCAGAGGGCTGCCCACAACCAGCCAGATCAGGGAGAACAGGCAGAGCAAAATCTTTATGCAACGATGGCCCAAAAATCATATAGTATCTCTAAATCTGTCTTACTGGTGTGAGAACAACAGAAAGGACTCAGTGAGGCTAATACCTTAGCACCAGCTGGAGCAATCCCACTGAATCTTTTTGCACTGTTATGCTGGGAAACCCAAGGCCTGTTACAGGTGTGGTTTTAGTGAACACTTGAGTGGAGCAGTTGTGATCCCCCTTCACAAAAGTGGGAGCAGGGCAGAAGCAGGAAACTACAGACCTGTTAGTTTAACCTCAGTGATAGGGAAAATGATGGAATCACTTCTGAAGGAAAGAATTGTCGAGTATCTAGAGGCCAGTGGGGCACAGGACCCAAGGCAGCATGGATTCACAGCGGGAAGGTCATGCCAGACGAATCTAATAGATTTCTTTGACTGGGTGACCAAAGTAGTAGATCAGGGACGGGCTGTGGACATGGCCTACCTAGACTTTAGCAAGGCATTTGACACAACCCACAAAAAAGATTAATATACGTTAGTCAGCCTGGAGTGGGTCCCAAGATGACAGCCTGGTAAAGAATTAGCTGGAGAATAGGACACAGAGTAATAGTAAATGGAGTCCACTCTGAAGAAAGGGGGTTACTAGTGAGGGTACGCAGGAGTTCAGTAGTAGGACGGTCCCTCTTCAATGTCTTTATAAGTGACATTGCAGAGGGACTGGAAGGAAAAGTATGTCTCTTTGCAGATGACACAAAGATCTGCAACTGAGTTGATGCACAAGGTGGGGTGGAAAGGATGAGAAGGGACTTGGCAAGGTTAGAGGAATGGTCAAATGTATGGCAGCTTAGATTCAATGCTAAGAAGTGCAAGGTAATGCACCTGGGAAACAAAAACCCAGGGGAAGAGTACACAATGGGGGGTGAGATACTAACAACAACAAAAATCGAAAGGGACCTGGGGGTAGTCATATCAGATGACCTAAAGGTGGGCAAACAATGTGAGAGGACAGCAAGGAGGGCTGGGAGGATACTGGGATGCATAGGGAGAGGCATCACCAGTAGAAAACAGGAAGTTATTATCCCTCTGTACAGACAGCTGGTGAGACCCCATCTGGAGTACTGCGTGCAGTTCTGGAGACCCAATCTCCGCAAAGACATAGACAGGATGGAAGCTGTCCAGAGGAGGGCAACTAAAATGGTGCAGGGTCTGCACCGGAGGACATATGAAGAGAGACTTAGGAGCTTAATATGTATAGCCTCGAGAAGGAGGGAGAGGGGGACATGATAGAAACTTTCAAGTACCTCAAGGAATCAACAAAGTCCAAGAGGTAGCATCTTTCAAAAAGAGGTGTGCAAGAACAAGGGTAACAATTTGAAGATAGAGGCGGCTCTGAGGGTAATGTAAGAAGTATTTTTCACAGAGAGGGTTGTGGATGCATGGAACGGCCTTCCGGAGGAGGTTGTGGAGTCAAAACAGTGGTGGAATTCAAGCATGCATGGGACAGTCATAAGGCAATTCTAGGGGGTGGAGGTAGGAAGAAGTAGGCTGCTTGTTAACTAGGATCTGCAGCTTATCCATAAGGTAGGGAAATGGGCAGACTAGGTGGGCCAAGCGGTCCTTATCTGCCGTCAAATTCTATGTTTCTATGTTTCACTGATAACTGACACCCTGGTACCTGCTGCTGTGCCCTCAGAGATTCCTACATCACTAGAATGTAAAAGTCTGGGCATCTAGGTATCACAAGAGACACAGGATAATCAGCCTTCCATGGATGTTGGCTTGGAAACTACTTTGGAAGTAATGCTCCACCTTCTACTCTCCCCCCCCCCCCAAAACAGAGATAATGCATACGGTCACCTGAAGGAGGAGGAACTGGAACCAGCACAAATCAAAACTTCTGAAGACAGACTTGCTGACACTTTCCCACAGATATGATGTTCTGCAGTCTCTGGGCAGAAACCAGTGTATTCAACAGCTGGTATAGCATAGCAAAACGCTGCGCAGAACAGGGAGTAATGCTAACCATTTCCAGAAATGAGTAGCAGAGGACTGCTAACTATTGTTTCAGTGAGACCATGGCATAGTAGACAGAATTAATAAAACTAAACATGTTTTTTACATTTTGCTAACCATTCTGTGCCAAGTGCTATGCATTTTCACAGCGGATCAGCACTTTTGCGTGCAAAACTGCTAATCAGTTTTTTCAGCTTATCTAATACCTTGGAAACTGAGGATGAGTCAGATGCCTCGTTAGTCCCTTCCTCATAGTCTGATCCCTCATCAAGAACTGAAGAGAACGGACTTTGGCATCAGAGGGACGGCCGGGGGGAGAAGGCTTGAGCGTCCGACGACTACTCACCTTCTCCCAGGGGGAGAGAGGGTCTGTGGCCATGGCCAGCCCACTGGCACAGCAGAAAGAATCACTACTGCGACACCAGTGACTCGGGTTCAGGAACAGACTCGGGCATCGGAGGGCCGGCCGGGGGGAGAAGGTTTGAGTGTCTGACGATAGCTTGCCTCCTCCCGGGACGACAGAGGGTCTATGGGCCAGTGCATGTTGACTCCTGGTGGAGGCTGGGAGAACAGCAATACATCGGGCCCCGTTGCCTAGGGAAGCGTGACAGATGTCGGCGTATGCCCCGATGTCAATGGCACGTCATGCTCCCGCGAGGAGAAAAGGAGGAAACATGCTCCCTGGCCGACCGAATGACGGTTGCTGGCTGCCGCAAAAAAAGCCCCGGACAGCCAGACAACCTCAGCAGTACCCTGGGCCAAGCAGAGTGTGCTGGCCAGTCCCCACTGGCACCTTCCCCTTCAGAGTGGGGGACACATTCAGTGAAGGGTTACGCTGGGTTAGCCGGGGAGGGCTGCGATGTGAGGTGGTGGCTGGCAGCGGGGACGAGTGCCGACGGGGTCCATGGTGACCTGAAGGAGTGGCCAGTCAGAGAAGCTGAGAGGCGAAAAAAAACAACTGAAGAGTCTTTAACAGATGGGTCTAACCAGAAGCGCCAAAGGCAGGACTAAAAGGGGGTGGGGGAGATGGGAAAAGAAATGAATAATAGTGTCTGGGGATATCTCTGGTGGTGACATGTGCCAGCTACCCTTTCTTGCACAACTGCGAATGGTAATAGTGTAAAAAATATTAGAAGAAAGTTAACAGATTTTTCTTTCTCTCTCCTGCTGCACTGTGAGATTACATTCTTGCAGGGCACCATGCTGCACTCCATCTCGGAGCTATCCTCAGCCCAGAAGGCGTGGTACATAGGTCCTTCCTTTTTGGTCACAGGGATTGGAACCTTGCTCAGGGTGAGTATCCTCTTTCACTCTCCTGAGATTAAGGTCACAAAGCCGACAGATTTATCACCTGGCTGAGCTCTCCTATTAGATATCCTGATACAGGGCTAGGTGCATCGTCTCATTAATATTTACACCCCACAATCTAAAGCAGAAAGGACGGATTTCTTAAAAGTAATTCTTCCGCACTTTTGTTTTTACTTCTAAACCAAATATATTTGGTGATGATTTCAACTGTAGTCTTTCTGTTTTAGACAGGGATGCAAAAACACCCAAAATATTCTAAGATATGGTTTTTCTAGAAGTAACTAATATAGGTGGACTATCAGATACTGGTTTTAAATTTACTAACAAACGAGTTGCATCGTTTTTCAAAGAGCCTCCTGCAACCACAATAGGCTTTATTTTTCCGGCCCCTCATCTTCCTACTTGGTCTGCCACTGTGTATTCAACTGACATTTTCAGACTACATAATGGTCCAGACTCACGTAGGTGGTAATCCCAAACAAAATTTTGGCCTGGGCATTTGGAAATTAAATACAGACCACTTAAATATGGAAATTTTACGTAACATGCAGAAGTCTGTCTTGGTATGCTATGGTAATAAAGCAGAACTAATATCCCCGTATAAGAAATACAGTAAGCAAAAGAGAAGGCCAGAACACTTTCGGTACCTGACAAAGCACCATAATTTACAGAAATTACTAACACTATCGACAGATACAGGAAGCGACTATAAGTCAAAAAAATTTCTCATATTAAGCAAGAAATGGCAAGATTCGATGCGCAGAGAGCAAGCTCCCTTGGCAATTCCTTCTGGAAGGGCCTGAGCTGCAGCTCTGGCAGCCTTCCGTAGGCTATTCTGATATCTGATCATGTGGGCCTGGGTAGTCTGCAATATGAAGACTTAGTGAAGCAGAGGCATACGTACACTGCCCATCACATCATTCAAGCCTCCGGGATTCCTTATCGGGGGCAGAGTACTCATGCATTTCGGTGCCCTGGAACTATCATGGGCAGCCACTGTAACCGCAGAGTCCGTCTCACGGTGGTTGGCACAATAAGGCTTGGCAGCAGGAGCAGGGTATGGTAGCTGGTACCGAATTTGGTCTGTACCAAGCAGCAAATGTGGCATCCTCCAATCTAGGATAAACTGTAGTAACAATGATGGATGGAGTACATGGTACCTGTGGAATCCTCTTCTTTCACAGCAAAGCCCATTGCATTCTGCATTTGCTGCATCAAAGTTTGGAAGGTAGGGTCTTCAGGAGGAGACCTGGGTGTGTACACCACAGAATCATCACTGCAAGGGAATACAGTGGAGCTAGAACATGGAGCACGATGTTCATCTCCATAACCCTCCTCCATAATGAGGTCTGGATTATATTCTTCCTCGCCATCAATATCCTTGTCGAAGACAAGGATTGATGGCCTCGCAGGCAATGCTGGAGGCTGCTGCTCAGGACATATCTGCTGTTAACCAGCCAAAGATGTTGATGGGGCCTGTGAAGCAGGCACGTCCATCGGTGACAGCAGAGCCTGCTTGGCAACCCAGGAAGTATGCACCGTATCATATCTGAAAATGATGCCAGTACTGCCTGTGCATCAACGACATCCTGGCCAGGGGCCGCGACCACTGGAGTCGACAGCGGGCCTGGGTCCGTCAACGATGGTCACATAATGTCTGTAGTAGGTATGGAGGTGACTAACCCAAGCTCTGACTTTGTTCTCTGGTCGACAGTCAGGGTGGGGGCCATTGTCACCGCCGTTAAGGCGGATGATGACACTGAAATTAAAGTACCTGCTGGCCGCAGTGGTGACCTAGACCTCACCAGGGAAGCAGACAGTACAGTTATGCAAGAACTAACCATAACAGTAGATCTTCGAGAGGCTCTCTTGCAGCAGGCCATCACCAGTAGGACTATAGCCATCAGGCACTAGGACCACATGGAAACTTTCTATGTAGCAGTCTACTAGAGGGGGCTGCCCATCTCTGACATCAGCTCCTGACGTCAAACAATCCTATAAAGGCGGGCGGCCCCACACACCCTCCTCAGTTCTCCCACTGGAGACCAAAAGCAGGATGTTGTAAGGGGGAACAGAGGAGGACTCAGGTATCCCAATAACATAGAAAAATAAAAGCAGAAGGCTTGCACCATGGAAGGGGAGAAAGACATAAGAAGGGGGGGGGAGAAGGAAGGGAAAGCAGGGCATGCTGCAAGAGATCCTCTTGAAGATCTACTGTTACGATAAGTTCTAATGTAACCATACTACCTTTTTTTTTTTCACCAGGAGAGACCCACTAAGCTGAAAGCTTGTTTACAGGTGCAACCTGGGAGCACAAGGAAGTTAAGTGGCTTGCCCAGGGTCACACAGTATGCAAGTGAGGGCTGTGGGATTCAAACCCAGGTCTCCACATTTGCAGCTCAGAGCCTTAAACCACTGCGCTATACTGCCTCCCTTACTTCAAGGGTATCTCTTGCAGCAGGCCATCATCAGTAGGACTGAGTCCCAAGCAGTTCTGGCACTGCAGACAGACAGTCTGGGTGGTAGGCAAAAAAGGATGACAGTCTATAAAAGGAGGCCCTGAAGAACAGCTAGGCCGAAGTTGGCCCTACACCTAGAGGCAATGTCCAGACTGTAATGCTTGGTGAAAGTGTGGACAGTGCTCCAGGTGGCAGCAGCACAAATGTCAGCAGCTGACACATTTCTGAAAGAAGCTACAGAGGTGGCCATACCCCTCGTGCAATGGCCTTTTTCCCCTCCAGGAAGTTCCTTGCTGTGCTGCTAATAAAAAACAATGCAATTGGCTAACCATTTAGACAAGCATGTTTGGACACCGGGGTGCCCTCTTTCCCAGGGGCGAATGAAACAACTGATTGGACTTCCTAGAGTCTTTAGTCTGATAGTACCTCAAAATTCTATGTAGATTTAAGGTATAGAGCAATGCCTCCCCTTGACTGGAATGCTCTAGATAATAAACAGGCAGGTGGATGGATTCATTCAAAGTAAACTCCGACACCACCTTAGGGAGAAACTTAGGCTTGGCATGCAAATACACCCTCTGTCTCTGTGAAAAATCAAATAACGCTCCTTACACATTAGGGCCTGAAGCTCAGAAATCCATCGAGCAGAAGTAATGGCAACTAAAAATAACACTTTCCACGACAAAAAACATAGCTTGCAAGACACGACCGGTTCAATGGGAGACAGCGTAAGCTTTTCTAACACAGAATTGAGGTCCCAAGGCGGGACTGGGTCATGGATTGGTGCTTCAAATGCAGGATGCCCTTCAAGAATGCGAGACACACATCAAGCTGAGCAAGAGAATGCCCACCCACAGGTACACAATGTGCAGAGATGACAGACGCATCTTGATAGAGGAGTACCGCAAACCCAAGTCTGAGAGGGACAGGAGGTACTCCAGGACTTCATCCACTGGACAGGTGAAGGGATCTAAATGGTGCGATGCAGCCCAAAGAGCAAAGCGCTTCCATTTCATAGAGTAATTGGCCCTGGTATAGGGCTTCCTGGCCGCCACCAGGACATCTGCTACTCTAGGGGCGACCCCCAATCTGGCAGTGGCTATGTCTTCAGGAGCTAGGCATGGAGATGGAGAGACTTGAGGTCCGGATGGACCAGGGTGCCCTGCTCCTGGGAAAGCAAGCCTGTGCACAAGGGCAGGGGCAAAAGAGGTTCCACTGCCAGCTGCTGCAGCAAGGGGAACCAGATTTGATGAGGCCAGAAAGGGACAATGAGAATCATTGTAGCCACCTCCATCTGGAGTTTGATCAGAGCTTGTTGAAGGAGTGGAAAGGGAGGGAACATGTACAGAAACCTCCCTGTCCAGTAGAGGGACAATGCGTCTCATCAGAAAACTCCAGGCCCCGGATCTAGCAGCAGAAAAGCGGTAGTTTTGCACTGTGTGGGGATGTAAAAAGGTCCAACTTGGGTCAACCCAATCTGTCAAAGAGGTCTACCACAGAGGTCAGAAGTTCCCACTTGTGGGCTCTGGACCGCAAACAGCTCAGGCTGTCCACCAAGATGTTTTGGATGCCGGGAACATGGATGGCCAAGAGTTCCAGGCCATGGTCGATTGCCCAATATCAGTTTTTCAATTCACTTTTTTTTATTTTACCAGGAATTACACCATTGAGCAGGCTCATTTACAAGGTGGTCCTGGATGGACACAACAGAGGAAAGGCATTACAATAGATACATGCACTTAATTGGTGAATTACCTGGCTCCCTGACCTCAGCACTTTTCCCCTCCCTATTCTCCTCTATCACGCTCCTTTCCCCAATCCTAACCTACCATTCCCCTCCTCCCTCACCCTCTCTCCCCTCAATCTGACTAAGCCTCCTGGGCAGATCTGTCTTGTCTCTGCTTTTAGACCGCATTTCCGTCCACCTGCTGACACTGGCCTCTTGGCAGCCACTTCTCCTCCTTTGGCACTAGCCCACCTTTGTTCCTGTCAGCCTCCAAATATCCGTGATTGGCATAATACAATTTATTGGCGTTCAGTGCACCCTACCACTTTCCTGGTGATGGAAATAATAAATCCCTCAGCATAGTTGTGACTCATGTATTAGCCTGTTTTTTTCAATTTTTCTTGTTTATCTGCCTGTTATACAATGTTACTGTCTTGTTTATTCTTGTACTGATGTGTAACCTGTGTAAAGAGCTTGTCGCGCAAAGGTTTAATCAGAGATGACAAATAAATACATTGAATAAGTGCAACACAGTAAACGTTTCGACTTTTACACGGTTGTCCTGAATCTGCACGTAAGCGGAAAAGGTATTACGAGACATACATTGATTGGTTGCAGTACTGTAAACATTTTAAAAAGGAGGCCTAGGTACACGACAAAAACAGCAATACAGTGAGGTACATGCAATAACATTCTGTGAAATATAGCTGCTAGGAGCAAGGGAGAAAGAGAAGGGAAAAAAGGAAACACCTATCATACTACAACAGACTGGGTACAGGGCATTTAAGTGCTATGTAGGCAGTGCCACAGATTCTTATCGCTTCCTGCACCGGGGATATGAATGAGTCTTCCTCTGCTTGTTTATGTAGTAAATTACACACATGTTGTCCATCTGAATCAAGAGCGGACCCGGGGAGAGTTGAGTCTGGAAGGCCTGCAGGGCGTACAGTACTGCTCGCATGTCTAGGACATTGATGTGGAGGTCCCTCTACACTTCGGACCAAGTCCTGGAGTTTGGTGGGCCTCCAGGTGAGCCTCCCAACCGAGGCCCAAGGCGTCCGTCGTAGTGATTTGCTGAAGGGAGGCCACAAAAGCTCCCTCAAGTAGGTTGCTGGGCTCCAGCCACCACAACAGTACCTTCTTAATCGATCCAAAACCAACACTGGTTGATCCAGGACGTCCATGCAGTGGTCCCACTGGACCCACAGCATCCACTGAGGGATTCTCATATGAAGCCTGGCCAGGGGAACTGTGGCAATGGCCATGAGGCCTAGAAGCCTCAGAAAAACCCTCACTGGAGCATGACAGCTAGAGTAAAGAAGACTGGCCTGGTCCATCAGACGCTGTGCTCTGTCTGGGGGTAAGAAAACCTTCCCCAGGGTCGTGTCTAGCAATGCCACAACATACAGGAGGTGCTGGCAAGGGGTCAGAAAAGATTTTAGTAGGTTGATGGTAATGCGCAAAGCTTGAAACAGGCTGCAGGCGTGAGAAAGAGTTTGAAGGAGACAGTCCCTGGACGGGTCCGCTAGCAGCCAGGTAGGAAAAAACATAAAACCACTGCTGTCTCAGGGCAGGTGCCAGGTTCCAGGTAGGAAAAAACATAAAACCACTGCTGTCTCAGGGCAGGTGCCACTACTGCCAAACATTTAGTGAAGACCCTAGGGGCTGAAGACAAACCAAAAGGCAGAGCTCTGAACTGGTAGTGTGCTCCCTGTAAGTGGAAACAGGAAGTGCCAATGGGAGGCAAAGACCTTGATATGTAGGTAGGCATCCTGCATATCCAGAGAGCAAAGCCAGACCCCCTGATGTAGCAGGGGCAGTAAACCATGAAAGGTGACCATCCTGACTGCTTGTACTCTATAAATAGGTTCAGCTGGCACAAGTCCAGTATGGGTCAAAGGTCTCCTGTCTGCTTGGGTACCAGGAAGAAATGGGAGTAGAACCCCCTTCCCTGCTGAAATTGAGGGACTGGTTCTATGGTCTTTTTTTAAAGTAGGGCTGAATTTCCTCCCGGATGAGAGGGATGTGGCTGGGAGAGTACGAGGAGTGCACACCTGGTTTCGTAATGAGGAATGAAAAATAGCACACTAATACAAATTCATGGTTTCAAAAACAGTTTTATCCAAAAGTAAGCAATCTTATAAAACTATATGCACGTTGAGCTCCTCCAGCCTTCAGACCTTGACGTGACCTTTGCCCCTATCAGCCGGGTCTATTCTAAATACTTACAGAGTGTGGGTAACCAAGAGAAAAAGGCAACAAAAATAATATGCATCGGAAAAAAAACCCACAAACTAAAGCAAGACCTTCCTTCCATCTTAAAAAGTATCCAGATGTTTTGACTTTTTTAAAGCAGGAGCTGATGATGTAACTGTAACTTTATTTTATAACCTCAAGGTCTTGCTATAGTTACAGTGAGGCTTTAATTTAGTATGTTTACTTAGACGTTTTGTTACTCTGAAGAACAGAACAAACTAAGACTTACAGAAATATATTTACTAATCCTCACTCATGCTATATGAGGTAAACTATTACATGCTATTGAAAATATCTGACCCGGCCACAGAGGCACGAGGGACAGCATTACACTGGGGCTGGCAGTATAGTTACAGTAATGAGCTTTGAATCAGCCTGGTACACCCAGCAGACCCGGGTTTGATTCCCACAACCTCCACTTATATGCTGTGTGACTGAGCAAATCACTTAACCTCCCCAGTGCTCCTGGATCACCCCTGAAAAAAGGCACTTGTGCCAAATGGGCCTTAACTGGTCACCAAAAGACACTAATAAAAAAACAAAAACTTGCTGTTACTGAGACCACGGTTCTTGTCACAATCTATTCCCTCCTTTGGGGAGAGGGGCTGGTGGAGACCAGGATATCCTATAGATGTGGCTAGAGTTTCCTGCAGAAGTAGCCCAGATTCCCTGCATAAGTAACTATTCTAAGCTGGCCCAATGGCCTGGAGGGCTGAGGCATTGGTGCCTTGCCTCCTGTCACACCGGTGACCCGTGTTCGGTGGCGAGTCCGGGTCGCTGGGGGTCGGCCGGGGAGTGGGAGGATCAAGCGTCCAGAGGACTGCTCTCCTCTCCTGGGGAGGGTGGGTTGGCATTCCTGCCGAATGACTGCCATGAGGTGGAGGCTCAAGGGTAGTGCAGGTCCAAGGGCAACATACACGGGAGGGTGCTGCGGGACTCCACAGCATGCACACGCCTCCATGTGGGCATGCTGACGTGCCTACTCCAGCAACGGGGACGGGAGAAAATGGAAAAGGGGTCACGGGCAGGCTCCATGATGCCCTGGCTTTGCTCTGACTCACAATTCTGCCCAGGAATCTGAATTATTCACCAAGGGAGAGGATGGACTCTCCCTCCTGGCAACGCATGGGGAGTCCATGGAGAACCAGCTTGGCCAGAGCCAGAGTCGAAAGTGAGTCGTGTCAAGGGCGGAAATGAGCTTCATTCAGCTATGAACATGCTAGCCCCCCCCCACCGGAGAAAAGGGAATATGGAAAAGAAAAAGAAAAAAAGAAGTACTCATAGTTCCCAGAGAAGTAGCCCAGATTCATACAATACACGAAGGAGCCAACAGGAGAAGGCCATTTGTCTATCAAGTCTGCTCGCATTGCAGGGTCCACAGCTTGAGCTAATGTCCCTGCCCTCCATCCCCACTTCTCCCATACTCCCTACCCATGATTCTTATCTTTCCCCAATGCCTATCCCAGCCTCTCTTAAAGCTGCTCACTGTCTTTAACGAGATGACCTCTTCCAACAGCGCATTCCAAGGGTCCACCACCCTTTCTGTGAAGAAGTGCTTTCTGACATCCCTCCTAAACCTCCCACCCTCCAGCTTAAGACTGTGCCCCTTCATGATACGGTTGTCACTCAGCTTAAATAGACTTTCCTTATCAACATTATTTATCTCTTTCAAGTATTAGAACGTTCCAATCATGTCCCCTCTCTCCCTCCTGTCTTCCTTGAGGAAGTAACCATGGTTCCCTGCAGAAGTAGCCAGGGTGCCAAACAGATGTAGTGTACTCAGAGCCCCATTTTCATTTGCTAACAGTGGCACTAAAAGTTGGAAAACTACTTAGCACTACCAGTGACTTTGTGATCTTGTCAAGTTATGCTCAGTGGGGACTGCTACCACCTCCTGCCCTGTTGCAAAAGGGACTGCAAGGCTCATCACAGTTTCCTGCTGTATCCCTGTACTGAGTGGCCAGGGGCTATAAGGGGAGACCCCCACCAGAGATGGGCGCTAGTGACAAACAGGGCTAGGGAGAGGGGTACCACTCAAAACCATGGAATTCTACTGCTGTGACTGCCAGGGACAAAGACGGTGGGAGGACCTCTGGACAGGATGACCATTTGTTGCAGGGTCCCTGCAAGGCACTGTACTGTGCACCCGGTGCAGTACCATGCTGTGGGTTGGCTGCTGTCACTAGCTAGATGCTACTGGGTGGGTACAAAGCCTCACTGCACATTCTAACACCAGGATTACCTAGTTATATTGCACCACTGTTGCAGGGGAATGCCCCCCCCCCGTGACACGTGTCTATTTGTGAATAGTGCTGATGGGTGGCCTGCAACAGGTGAGCCAAAACCACAGGTTACTCACCTGTAACAGTAGTTCTTGGGAGTCGTATATGTTGTTCATCCACATTGACCCACCCAAACTCCCTGGCTTCGACGAACACCACTGCTTCCAGCGGGCAAGATCTGATGTCAAGGAGTGGAGCTGAGGGATATACCAGCCGGGTGGCTGGAAGGAGTCAGCTTTTAGACCTTCCAGCAAGATCTTTAAAGGGAAAGGACATGCCAAGAAGTGTGGATGAACAACATATACCACTCCTAGAACTACTGTTACAGGTGAGTAATCTGTGTTTCTAGGGATGTGGATACGTTGTTCTTATCCATACTTCTTGGCAGACTCCTAGCAGTTCTCTGGGAGGAGGGAGGCAATGTGCACACCCCCTACCCAGGGAACAGAGATTGGAGAACTTAACACCCCAAAACCAGCATCCCGGCGTGGCTCTAGGTCAATGTGGTAATGGGAAATGAAGGTGTTTGCTAACTTCCAGGTAGGAGCCCTGCAGATTTCCTGGATAGGGAAGTCCCTAGAAGCAGCCACTGACACAGCAGTATGGTGGGTGGAATGAGCCCTTAGCCCTACGGGAGGCTCCCTACCCACCAACCTATAGCAGATATCAATGCATGATGTAATCCATCTGCCAATCATCCGCTTGGCTGCAGGTCTGCCAGGTACGGCTTCAGCGTAGGTGGCAAACAGCTGGCGAACCTCTTCACGAACTCCAGTCATGCGCTCTTTATAATGAGAGAACGCTCATCTCAGGTCCAACGTATGGAGCCTGTATTCGGCTTCCGAGGTGTGACTGGGGTAATACACCGGCAGAGTAATCACCTGATTCAGGTGAAACTCCAACACGACTTTCGGAAGAAATCTTGGGTTGGGGCGCAGGACAGCCATGTCCCTGTGAAAGACCAGATAGAGATACTCAAAAGGTGTGACATCTCACTCCTGTGCATCGGTTCAGATGGCTTGCCCACGAGCTTTGCCAGTACCAGCAGTAGATCCCACGGTAGTGGTGGTTAACGCACTGGAGGGGAAATATGGTCGAGGTCTTTGAAGAAACGCCAGACTACCTTCTCTTGTGCCACCATCTGCTGATCGGCCCACCCGCTAAGCAGAGATGGCTGCCAGGTGCACCTTAAGGGTCGTAGACCGAAGACCCCCTTTGGAGAGAGAAAGACCAAAGGTAGTCAAGAATGCTAGCAACTGGACAGAACAAAGGGTCCAGGCCCTTGCCTTGACACCAAATGGAGAATCTCTTCCCACTTGAAGGCATAACACTTCCTGGTCGATTCCTTCCTAGATGCCTCAACTACAGTGAGAACATCTTCGGAGAGACCCAAAGCCTGGAACTCTAGCCATTCAGGAACCAGGCTGGCAGGTGCAGGGATTGAAGGTCCAGGTGGAGGACCTTCCCCTGACTGACTGAGAGCAGGTCCGGGTGTGCTGGAAGATGCCTCGGGAGTCTGATGCTGAGGCTGAGGAGATTGGGGTACCAAAACTGGCGGGGCCAGTCTGGAGCCACAAGGATCACCTGTGCCTTGTCCCTCCTGACCTTGAGGAGCACGTTGTAGATCAAGGGAAGTGCAGAGAAGGCATAAAAGAGGCCTGGGGTCTACAGCCTTAAGAAGGCATCCCCCTGCCGTGAGCCCTGCTGAGGGGGTGGGCACAAAACAACCTCAGTTTTGTGTTCTCCTTGGAGGCGAACAGGTCCACCTGAAGGGTGCCCCACTGGGAGGACGGGCTGTGCGCTATCTCAGGATGGAGAAACCACTCATGGGACACCTTGCCCACATGGCTGAGGGCATCCGCCAGCTGATCTGAGGCTCCTGCCACATGAATGGCTAGGAGATCCACATCCAGTTGGCTCACAAGAGTCCAGATGCCCTGCACAGGGGCCGGGAGTGCGTGCCACCCTGTTTGTTAAGATAGTACATGGTCATGGTGTTGTCCATTTGGACTTGAACCACTTGAACCCGAAGGAATGGAACGAATGCAATCAGCACCAGCCGAACTGCTTGGAGCTCCAGCAGGTTGATGTGGCATCAGGATTCCTCGGGGTCCCCCATGTGGGCAACCCAGCCTGTGAGAGAGGGTTTGGTCATCAAGATGACCATCAGCTCAGGGCGAATAAATGGGATCCCGGGATCCTTTCCTGCAGATGCTCTAGGACGGTCTACCATTGGAGAGCATCGCACATCTTCTGGGTCACAGTGACCAGCTGGTGGAAATGACCTAGTCACTGAGTCCACTGGTTGGCCAGCTTCCATGGAAGGGGTGCATATGCCACCAGGCCCATCAGACCATAAACGTGCGTGCCACCATGTAACCCAGAAGTCGCAGGAAGTCCCGGGCAGGGCACATGTGCCCAACCAGAAATGATCAGGCAAATGAGGAGAGAACCTCAGCACTGTCCACTGGGAGCCTGGCTCTGGCTCGGCAAGAGTTGAGCTCTGCCCTGATGAAGCACATCACCTGTGAAGGCACAAGTTCTGACTTGGCCTTGTTGATCAGGAGGACAAGGTCGATGCAGGTCTGGAGGGCCAGATCCCTGGACTTCTCCACCTTCAATCTGGCGGGATCTGCTATAAGACAATCGTCCAGATAGGGGTATGCTCTGACCCTTCAATGCCGAAGATGGGCCGCCACATTTGCAATGCATTTGGTGAAGACCCTGTTGGCCGATGACAGGCCGAAACTCATATAGGGTTCCCTTTGCCCCAAAGCGGAAGAAAATTCGGTGTGATGGATGGATCGAGATGTGGAAGAACACATTCTGCAGATCCAGGGAGCAAAACCACATGTTCTGCTCGAGAGATGGTATGATCTGACACAACATTACCATCCTGAAGGTGCGAGATCTGAGAAACTGGTTCAGGTCATGCAGATCTAGAATGAGGTGCCAGCCCCCCGTCCATTTCAGGACCAGGAAGTACCTGGAAATGAACCCTGGGTTGACAGGGGAATCTGCGACTCTGACCACTACCTCCTTGCGGAGGAGTTGGGCAATGTCATCTCAGAGAGCTGAATGAGTGTGCATGGATACTTCTCCTCCTGTGGGGTGCAGGCTTGGCTTGGTGGGTACTGCTCGAATTCCAGAGGCAGCCCCTGGCCGACCACTTCCAAGACCCACCTGTTCAATGTGACAGAGGACCAGGCAGAAAGGAAGTGATGGAGCCGGCACCCCATGGGAGGACCCAGAGTGGGCGTGACAGGCATGGGGGTGGCAACCCCCATCCCATCACTGTGCGGGCATGGAGAAGGAGGACCCAGCCGAGGGACCACCGGGACCTTTCCGTCCAGGCTTACGGGCCGCCGAAGCCCCTGACTCAGGCTGAGAGGACCAAGATTGAGCCTGCTGCTGCCCCGACTGGTACTGGGGCTGCTTGGCTGCAGGGGCAGAAGGCCGAAAGGGCTTATGTTTCTGCTTTTTGGAACCCTGACATTCCTTCTGGGCAGAAGCAACGGAGTCCCAAGGTGGTATTGGACATCTCGATGTGTTGAAGGTGACCATCAACTCCTGGACTGAACAAGTCAGTGCCCAGGAAGGAAATGTCCACCAGTTCATGCTGGGTATCTGCCGTGAAGGTCGAGACTCTCAGCCAGGCCCTGCAGTGCATGGCAACTTCAGCCACCACTGCCAAGGTCTAGAGCCGTCTAGAGTTGCTGTTTTGCCACAGCCTGACCCTGATCCAGGACCTGCTTGACTGTAGTCTGAAGGTCCATGGGGAGATGAGGAAGCACCTCATCTAGAGAGCCCAGGAGAGCATGGGAGAAGTGTGCCATGATGACAGCCGAGATCACCTGACAGAGACCAAGCGAAGAGGCAACATAGACTTTTCTGGCAGAGGGGTCCAATTTTTTGGACTCTCTGTCTGGAGGTCTATCAGTGTCTCCTGAATTGTCTGAGCGCCGAAACACAGATTCGGTCACCAACCCCTCAGCCGAGGGGTGCTCTGTGAACCCAGAAAGGGAGCTGATGGGAACCGCGTACTTGCGGGCCATCCGGGCTGATAGTGCAGAGCAGGAAGCAGGGTGCTGCCAAAGCTCCAGGGCCAGGCCAACAAAGGCTTTGGCCACTGAGAAGGCCTCTTTCGGAGAATCCTTTTTGTCATAATGTCTTTCAGGGGATATCGAGCCCATTTCTGAGCAGGCTCCAAAGGCATCCCTGTGGATTCAGAGATGAACTGGAGAATGCCCATGAAGGATTTGGGACCTTCCTCCGTCGAGAGACCCCCCAAGTGAATCCTCGTCAAACAGACGAGAGTGCAAAGGAGTCCTTGGATTCTGAGAAGTCCAGATAGATCGTCTGACCACCTGGGTCACCTTTGACCCACCGTGGACAGTCGGGAGTGAGGGTGACCGACAGCCTATGCGGGAGGCCCTTAGGCAAGCTGAGACTCCTTGACAAGAGCCCCAGAGGGAGGCTGTTTAGGTGGTGGCTCCACCACAATCAGCGGAGAAGCCCATTTCGGCCAAGCCAGGGGAGGGCCTTCACTGGCTCCGTGGGCAGAGGGACGGTGTCAGCTGACTCCAGAGGAGTCGGCGACGGCCTGGGGGCAACAGCAATGTGATGCCCAGCGTGGAAGCCGGGGTCGACTTTGGTCTGGCCAATACCAACTGTTGCCACATAAGATCCTTGCAGCATCGACGCAACTTGTGCCAAAGCCTCTCCTCTTCCAAGGGGGACGAGGAAGAATAGTGGCAGTACCACTTCCTGAAATGCCCAGAATGGCGTATGTGAGTTTTCCTCGACCTGTAGGTGGAGGCTGACCACGATCTAGACCTTGACCGTCTGGGAGACCGACAGGGGTGCTCAGAAGGAGCCAGGGAAACCCGCGGCTCCTCCAGGTCAGGAAAAGGGACCATGAAGAGGTTCCCAGCAGGCTGGGTTTCCTCCTTGGTAGGTCCAGACAGGACCAGAGTCCTGAACAAGGAATTATCGGCCTCATCCAGTGACAACGGGTCAATGGGGTCGATGATAATTTCAAATGGGTCGTCGTCCCATGTCTTAGCCGGCTGGCCTGATGGGGGCACCATGAAGCCAACGGCCGAGGCCACAAACGAAACTGGAGATTCCTGGAAATGAGACTACTCTCGATCCCAAGAACGACGTCGACAAGATTTCTCCTTCTCTCTTGACTCTTTGGAATCCTTTTTACAGGATCGGGAGTTGTGCGAACCCGATGGGCCCTCTCCCTTGGCCGGGAGAGACTGGCACAGCTCCTTGAAGGAGCCTGTAAAAGTAGAGCCCAGTTTGAGCGCTACAAGGCCCGATGATGAAGAGGCCTGATCGGCAGCCTGAGCCACCTCCTCATCAAAAGCCTTCGTTTGCTAGATTGTTCGACGGACACCGCAGCCACAGAGATCAATCCAATGGGCTTCTTTAGATTTGACCAGCAGGTTCCGTTTCTCTAGTCGGCCGAGCTGTAATCATGTGAAGCAATCATCCAACACATTCGTCTGGAATGAGTGACAAAAGTCGCACGCCTGGGTATCATGATCGTGGCCCAGGCAATACACGCACATGGTGTGTGGGTCAGTGCGAGACACCTCCTCGCAGGGGCACTGGCGGAACCTGGGTGAGGATATGTCTTCCATCGCAGTCGCGATCGAAAAATGATGTGGGGAAATTCTAACAAATTTAAGTTTTGGTAAGTAATCCAAAGATGTAAGCGCCAGGGCCTACTCAACGCAGGAGCGATAAGGAGGGAAACTGAATCTTCCAGTGGAAAGGAAGATCTGGCGTCAAGGGGTGGAGCCGAGGGACATACCACCCAGGTGGGTGGAAGAAGCTAGCTTTTAGATCTTCGAGCAAGATATTTAAAGGGAAAGGACATGCCATGAAGTGTGGATAAGAACAACATATCCACATCCCTAGAATCGGCCCATTCTGCTCCATCACCCACTGGAACTGACAATGGGGTCCTCAGGCTGCAGAGGGAGGATAACTTTTTTTTTCAATTTTTTATTCATAAATTTTGCAAGCAAAACTTCAACAAAATCCCATGAAAGGATACAGTAATTGGTTACAGCACAGCATATCCACTTACGAACATATGAATGTGCCAGCAGAAACAGACCACCAAATCTAAGTCTGCTCGAGTGTGCAGCTAGCACCCCTAGTTTGCAGCTGCCCCACCCCTTCCCTTTGTCATCGCACTGCCACCCCCACCCTCACTCTCCCCTGTTCCCTGCCCTTACACATGTCCACTTACAAAGGCACGTGTGTGACACCCTCCCCCACCATGATGACGTTAACCAATTAATAACAGACTTTAAACATAGTTTGCCAGCTAATAACAGCAAAGAGCATAATAGGGTTACAGTATCTCCAACATATTTTAAAAGACGACTCACAGATTGCCACTCTTCCCCCAGGCGCTAAGTAACCTACATGTGCAATTCTTATCGGAAAGCAGGTAGAAATGAAAATTACGTACCAACCGTAATTATGATCTTTCTGTGTATCTTCACCATTCATCACAGATGGGGTACCTGGCCAGAGGTCAGGACCCCGCTGTTTTTTTTTTTTTTTTAATATAAAAGGGTAGGCAGAGCCGACACACCATCGGCACCGCCCTCGAGGCTGATGCACTGCGTGGCGCTCGCGGGTTGGCCGTTAGGCTGTGTCGACTCCACCTGCCTGCCAGTTCTGAGTCGCCGGAGAGGTAAGAGAAAGGGATTGGAGGGTGGGACAAGAGAGTCCAAGGGACAGAAAAAGGAAAATATGTATTAACTAAAAGGAGAAATAACGACTGAGAGGACAGAAAAGAAAGAGGTTAGAAACTAAAGGGGATTGGAGGGGCCCCAATCTCTGGAAGCGAAGAAGGGTGGGTAGGGTGGGTGAAGAATTTACAAGAGGGGAGAAGGATAAGATATCCCGGACCCTGGTTCGTCTCCAGATTGTATAGGAACTGCAAGGAGTAGCAAAGCTTTCTGCCAGAATTCAAGGCACGGAATAATTGGCAAATACTCCAGAAAGCAGAGTCAGCTGTTCTGGAGAAGGACAGGATACAGGGAGTCAGCACCCTCTCAAGAAAAGATTTTTGGTGAAAAAGAGGATTTTTTTTTTTTTTTAGGAGAAATAGGTTGGATGGAAACAGGGAGGAGGAGAGAAGGAGGGCAACTACCAACTCCCACCCCACAGGGGTGGAGACAAGGTACTGGAGAAGGAGTGCCACTCGAGCTATCCACTCTTCCTGGAAAAATACTCCCTTGTGTGTCCCTATTTTACCCCACTCCTAAGGAGGAGAGGGGGAGTCACAGAGAGGAAGGGGGACCCAGAGACTGAGGCCCCAGGGGGATGGTGGGTGGGGTTGTGATGAATGGTGAAGATACACAGAAAGATCATAATTACGGTAGGTACGTAATTTTCATATCTTATCTGTGTCAATCTTCACCATTCATCCAGATAGAAGTGCGAGCCCCGAAGGGTTTTCTTTACACCCTAGGGACAAAGTCCCTTAGCCCTCAGTGGGTGACACACTGAGGGGAACCTTCAGGACCTGGAGAGGCCGAGGTGGGAGAGAGGCAGGTGCCCCGGAGAGGGAAGGTGCCCCGACAAGCGTCGTCTCACTCTGCGGGAGAAAAGGTAGGTTCCCTGGTGGGCAGAGTTAATCACCTTACACTGGGCCAAGGGTGACAACCAGGAAAGACGTAGCCATGCCGTCCGCCTAGTGCAGATCGCTGTCCCTACGACCCTGGTAGCTACCTCGTTGGCATCGTAAGATGCCCTCACTTGGTGCCTTGCTAGCTCCAGGCCACGTGCAGAGAGTGCAATGGCTTGTCTGGTTTGCTCCGTGTCAGGCAATGAGGCTAGGAGCTGACCTAGCCTGGACCACAAGAACCTGTTGTAGGCTGCGTAGTGGGCCTGATGTGCAGAGATAGAGAGAAGTAACTGTGCCGAGTAGAAAGTCCTCCTACCCCAGAAATCAAAATCCAAGGAGTCTTGATCTGGGGGCCGGTCACGGTGAAGGCGCGAAAGCCCATCAGGAGTATCCAACGCGTCCAATCCAGACTGTGGATGAGGCATGGAACCTGGAGACAGGGTCATAGAACCTCTGGCTGAGATCCCTTGGGGTAGGAACTCCAGAGAAGGGCCTCTGCCAGGAATGCAACGATGCCTCCCGAAAGGGAGCCGGCCAGGGCGGCACCACAAGGGTGGCCTCGCCAAAATCACCTAGAAAGGCATGCGCCGAGTGTTCAGGATTGCTAATAGTGGAAGGAGAAAGGTACAAATCCTCCAACATCCTCACGAGGAATCGCTGATACTCAGAGAGATCAGCAGCTGGAGAGATGTGGACAGAGGGTTCCTCTCCCCCTGAAGAGGGGGATGAGGAGCTGGAGGTCACCATCTGTTCAGTGGGTGGCTGCATGGGGGGAGGTTGAAAAACCTGGCTGTCCATTGCCCTAATGTAAGCAAGAACCAGGTAGCCACCTCTGAACTGCTCCCAGGTGAGGCGCCCGCTAGGACCGAGGATGCCTGGGAGCGCAGGAGAGTGTGGCAGAGGGATGGGGACAGAGCCAGAAGAGATGTCGGCTGACCTCCGCCTGGGCTAAGGAGCGGACCGTGGGCACCCGCGGAAGAAGGTGCCCCGGAAGACCCCACAGCCGACAGCTGAACAACCACATCGGTACTGCCTTGGCTGCACCCGGAAGAATCCCCCCAGTGAGGTGACCGGGGCCGTATAGGTCCAGAAGGATGGTCCCCTGCATCACAAGAATGGGACTCTCTCAAAGAGACCGCGGAGGAAGAGCAGAAATCTGCACTACGGCTTCTCCCAGGGCCCAGGTGGATTTCAGAAAAAGGCCGGCGCGACGACCCCACACCCCTCGACCCCTCGGAGTCTGAAAGAGTCCTCCTCCTCGAGAGGGCCAGCCTAGGTAGCTGGCATTTCTGGGCAGCCCCACGAAGGGGCTATCCAGGGTGCAGTACCCTCCCCCCCTGCAGGTGCTCCGATGGGCCCCAAAGATGGGCGATCAAGGCACACCACTGGAGGGGGTACCACAACTGAGGGATCAGTGAAACCGCCAAGACCAGGCTGCAGAGCTATGGTGGCCCGCACCACTGCCTGCTGGTCAGCACCACTGACCCTAGTCTCGGTAGTCACCGACCTCACCTTAGAAGGGGGCTGACTCCAACTGGTCGAAGAGGCCACCATGCTGCTCACCTCAACAGCCAACCCCGAGGGGTCAGACTGCATGTCCGAACCAGAGCTTGACTCCGTCTCCAAGGAGGTAGAGTACGAGGCCCTGTGCCAAACCGTGGGAGGGAGGGCAGAACCATCCTTACCACCAGGCCCAGAGACCACAGTTGTGCCTGAGTCGGTGCCAGCGCCTCCCGCAACCCCACAAGCGGAATCCGAGGGAGGCATGGCCCCAGACCGAGCCAGAGATCCAGAGCTGGGACCAGTCACAGTACCATCTGGTCCCACGGCACCGCGAGTGGCACCAAGGATGGGACGGCACCAACAGTCCTGGCGGCACCCTCGGCGCCGCCTGGCTCCCCGGCACTGCAAATGGTGCTGAGGGCTGGGGCGGCGCCGCGGATGGCCCCAAAGGCGGACACGGCACCAAGCATGGCCCCGCCCGGCTCCCCAGCATGGCAAATGGCGCTGAGGGCTGGGGTGGCACCATGGATGGCCTCAAAGGCGGACACGGCACCGAGCACGGCCCCGCGAGCGGTGCCGAGGGCTGGGGCGGCGCTGTGGACAGCACCAACTGAGGGAACCAAAGGCCCCACGGCACCGAGCCTCAAAGACGTGGCGCCGTGCTCAACCGCGAGACGTGGCAAAGGACGACGTCGCAGTAGATCCCACAGCGCCACTAACAGTGCCGGTGCCACGAATGGCTTTGACAGAGACCACGGCGCCGCGTGACAAGTCAGTGCCGACTACGGCCCCGTCAGGGCAACGGCGCCATGAATGGCGTTGAGGACTCCGACGGCGCTGGCCGGCAGCGTCAAGGACAGCGCCGACCCGGGCCTTCTGAGCCGCAGGAGCGACACCAGAGGAGCCTTCACCCCTGAAGGGGCAACTGCCATGGCGGCGCCTCCCGCCCGCTCCTGGGAAGGAGCGGGACGGGCCTCCTGCGCCGCAGAAGAAGCCTCAGCAATGGCTAGGCTACAAGTAGCCGAGGCTCCCTCCTCCTCGGTCCATATAGAACCGGGAGGGGACCCGGAGGAAAGGCCGAGAGAGCGTGGCTTGGCCAGACGAGTGCGTACCCAACCCCCGAAAGTCGGCAGAGCTTGCCCCACTTTCCACGCACGTTGTTCGACGACCCGGCGGTCCATGGAGAAGCAGGCGTCGCATGAATCCATGTCGTGAAGTGGGCCAAGACACGAGAGACACCAGTCATGCTGGTCGGTGACGGAGAAATTTCGGCCGCATGGGCACCGTCGCATGGGGGGGCTGACCCATCTTGGAAGATTTCATGCCCTCCAACCGAGACATGACCTACGGGAAAAAAACACCAAAAACAGACTCGACGTCACGAAATATAAAGATAAGGAAAGATCTTACCAGGCGACGTCGAGTAGAGGCAAAAACAGAACCGGCAGGAGTACCAATGGACTTTAACGCCGAAGGATTGGATTTCGAAAACTAGCAGGCCTAGGATTTTCTTCAGAGCTTCCCATGAGGTGACCTCTACGGTGGGAGACGAAGAGCTGGCAGGCAGGCGGTGTCGACACAGCCTAGCAGCCAACCCGGGCGGCACGCAGTGGCGTCGGCCCAGGTGGGCGCCAATGGTGTGTCGGCTCCGCCTACCCTTTAAAAAAAAAAAAAAAGCCCCCACGGGGTCCTGACCTCCAGCCAGATACCCCATCTGTGATGAATGGTGAAGACTGACACAGATAAGATCTTATAAATCCAAGGAAGAGCCGAGTGTTAAATTAAATTGATAATATAACCAAACTACGGCAAAACCTCCTATTGGCAAGAAAAAAACAGTGGTGCAACAATTCCTATAAAACTGCAGAACAAAACATAACTTATATGAGTACTATAAGGAGCCAAGTCCCCCTGCCTCCCCCCACATTCTAGTCAAGTAATGAGCCACCGATAATGTTGTCCAATGTAATTTATTTATGATGATCTTGGATTGACAACAAGCTCATTACATAAGTTCCACATCAGAGGAATAAACAAACAGTACACAAACACAACATTTCCATTAATCAGTAATTTTAGGAGTAAACAATCCTATATAAACTATGACAAAGTAACATTGTGAAGGCATAGTACAATGTATGCCAGTTACATAATTACATAGCAAGAGTGAGGTAGCTGAAGGTGAACAATAAGAGTGAGAGAGGTAAGCTGGGCACAAAGTATATGGGAGTCGGTGAACAGAGGGAAAGTACAGCAGCAAAAGTTAGGTATGGGGGGGGGGGGAGAGAATAATTCGACCCATGAGGCCTCATCAGTGTTTGGTGATAAGGAAGAGAGGGAAGGAGCTGAGGGGGACAGGGATGCAGTGGAAGGAGAAAAGATAGGAGGTTCAGGCCTGCAGGGTTAGGTGAACCAATGGATACAGGCGTCGGGTAAGGACACCAGGTGCAATATAGTCAGATAAGAGGGGGAGTGCTGGATTTGTCCCAACCAGGCTCACCAATGCGGGGCTAGTGAAAACAGTCACAGCTGGCATTAGAAACAAGATGTTTTCTGAGCTCACGTTTAAAATTGCCTAACGTAGCTGAAGAGGAAAGGTCAGGGGGTAGACTATTAAGCCACCTGGGGGCACGAAGGGTAAACGCCCTCTGACCTAAACAGATGCAACATCGAGGAATCTTAAAAACCATGCTGTCTGAACTTATGGTGGGGCGGTTAAATTCTTAGGGGGAGAGGAGTTTCTGAACCTCAGTGGGCACCAGGCCTAGACTCACTTTTTTTGCCATAAGGCAGGTTTGATACCGCAGCCTGCCAGAGAACTGGAGCCAGTCTGCTTGGGTATACATGCCACACATATGTGTTAGACGAACTGAGCCAGAAGAAAGCTGGCAAGCTTTGTTTAATGCGACTATGATATGGCAGAGGGCTGTGTCCACTGCCGAACCGCAGATTACTAGTCCATAGTCAACAAACGAGACCACAGAACTGAGGATGGCCAGATTAAGAGCCTTCGGGTTAGACTATGTTTATGCCTACGTAGCAATCCAATTCAAGTATTGACTGCTTTGGCAGTATTGTCAATATGGTACGCATAAGACATGGTACTGTCAGTCGTGACCCCCAGATACTTAAGAGTGTTGGACTAGTTCCAAGGGAGTGCCAGCCTCATTTGTGATGGTGAGGGGGTGTGCTCAATATTTGTTCTTGGGACTAGTGAACAACATAACTTTTGTTTCCTTGTAGTTCAAGATGAGTTTTTGCACATTGAACCATTTTTCAACTGCAGAGAAACTTTCTTGCAGCTTGTGTTCCAAGGACATTGGGTCAGGGTCACTGGTGTATAGGACGGCATCATTTGCATATAACAGGATGTGACAGTGACACGGAAGGGAGCTTGTTGAGGAATATGCTAAACAGTAAGGGTCCCAGTATGGACCCCTAAGAAACACCAGAGAGAACAGGTCTGCTATCTGATAGTACGTTGCCAATCTTAACTTGCTGTGAGCGTGTTGAGAGGTAGCTTTTGAACCAAGCAACTGTGTCTTCGGTTAGATGCACTGACGCAAACTGTTGGATCAGTAGGACATGATTAACCGTGTCGAATGCTTTTGTTAAGTCGATAAAACGTTGCTCCAACTAGTGCTCCATGATAATATAGTGTCACAGTACTGGGTACACAGACCTGTATAAGGAGGGGTTCGTAAGTCTTCCATAAAGAGTCAGGCCGCATGGGACAACTATGCTGTGTGATATAAATTTCACTTCGGCCTTACTCCACCACTTGGATTTGACATGGACATCTTGTAGTGGCCGATCTGTAAAGCAAAAGTTAATACTTGGTACACTATACAAACAATAAACTCAACCCTATATTACCCAAGACATCATATTCCTAACAGCATAGACACAGTAATATCATAGGAAGGTTACTGTCTCCATATAGCGTAAAATAGCCAATTAGTTAAGTTACCCATTTGAGTCAGTTCACATGCGGGAGGAGAGTGTCTTTTCAGCTGGAAACATCTGCTCACAGGGCATAGAATATGAAACAATGAGTTAATAGAATACAACATTTTGAAATACACTGTAGACCAAGATGCTTGCAGACAACCCCCGCCTCCCATCAGTATTTAGGGAACAGTTGCTGAGAAACATTTACAGCAAAGCAGTCATTGTGTTCCAATTCTGACTTCCGAACTGCCATCCTCTGTATCAGCCATTTCACTCTGTATGCACTGGACTAGCTTTTCAGGTGTTTGTGGCTTCCTGAACAACTATACATGCCCATTCGAGGTAATTTTAAGTTTGGCAGGGACGAGAAACTGATGCAGAAGCTTCTGAGTATGTGATGCTCCCCACACTCAATCGAAAGGCTTCCAGGGCTATCTCGCTGAATACAAGAGGTTGGGGAACAGTTAAACGGAGGAATCGCCATACCGGAGTTCTCTTTTTCTTTAACCGATTCTTACTGGTAGCGCCACATGGCTTAACCCGACCTAAAATGGCACACAAGATGGAATGAGTTTTAAACCAAAGAAAGGACTCTGTTCTGAACTCACACACTACCACAAATCATGAGAAAGGTCCGCAGTTCAACTTCCTCCTACTACAGCTCTCCTGGGGTGATCCTGTATGCCTTTTTGAACAGAAAGGCTGGGTCGTCCTCTAAGAGCTCAAGAATCTGTGGGAACATAGTAGTAATGAAGTCTAGGGGTGCCTCACCCTCTACTTGTTCCAGCTACCCCACCAGCCTCAAGTTCCTTTTTCTTGTTTGGTTCTCTACAGTTTCAACCGTTGACAGGAGAAGGACACATTTTTTTTTTTTTTTTTTTTTTTAACTAATTTAGCTGTAGCATTCACTGACTTTAGCACCAACACGTCCATCTTTTGAACTGCCTGTTTGGCACTATCTATCCAAGTTTCAAGGGCAGATACTCTGGGGGGGGGGTTAGAGCATCCAATTTCTTGTCCATATCTCATACTGATTTGACCAGGTGCATGAAGGCTGCACTGACCATGTGCAGTGACACCTGATCTGCGCTGCTGTCACTGCCGCCTGCAGCTCCGTCCTGCAGTGGTGGCCCAGTATCTCGGGGCTCTCACTGTTTTAAGCTGAAACAAGTCAGTAGCAGGTTCTGTGTTTTTAGATTTGTCCACATTCAGTTCATGGCTGATTCTTTGCTGTAGTCGGGAAGGTCTTGGCATTGAAAAAAAGCAATTAAGTACAGTTTTTTTTGTTTTAGGGCTCTTTTTCTCGGAAGCTCCAAGGAGCGTCTGCTCCGCTGCTAAGCCACGCCCCCAACCAGGAAGATAAATTAAGCTGCCACATCAGCATCCTCTATCACAGGACAAGTAGCAGCACCAGACATCGTGATAGACACCTGGCACTGTACCCTATGCAGATGCAGCAGGGTGGAGGTCAGCAACGTGGAGGGTGAAAGGAGAGGCTATAAAAGGGACAAGGACACAGCACAATGTCACTTGCCTCTACTCATGCCCCAGTGGCCATTCATCATCTGGAAGTCCCAATCCAGGGCTCTGTATCCTGAGATAGTGAGAGGAGCGCCCTGCTGTGTGTGTGCATGCATCTGCACTCGTGGCGGGGGGAGGGGGGTGACCACAACACAATGCTCATCAATAGGAGAAAGGATCAGTAAATAAAAAAGGAAATATCAAGTTTGACAAGGGCACACGGATTACTTCTGTGCTACAGTTCATAACAGGAGCAAGAAATGTGTCTGCCCTACTCGTTCCCAGTTTTCAGATATTATAACAAGTATACAATTTCACAGTGCTGTTCATAAAAAAAAAATCTCCAACAGCGTTCCAAACATAATAAAAGAAAACTGCATTAGGTTCAGCAAAGTCAAGAGAGAAATGTTTTCCTGCCTAGCTTTGAATTATTTGTATGGCCTCGGCCTCAAAGACAAATTGTGTCAGGGAATTCCAACATGACAGGGCATGGTGGCTAAAAGAATGATCTACAGAACCGCTTCAGTGAACAGAAGGCAACCTGTTGCTGAATGATGTTAAAGTACGTTTGGTTTGGCAGGCACCCAATAGGTCCCCTAGATAGCTGTGAGCCAGCGCAGTGACTGATGATTCATCATAAAGTCTGTGTCCCATATGCTGTAATTCAGTACAAGAATAACTGTGAGGATGCCAGTTCTTAGCCCCTCTATTAGCACCTCCTGTATTTACAACACTCCACTGTGTGTGTGTGTGTGTGTGTGTGTGTATATATGTGTTGGGGGGGGGGGGGGTGAGAGTCCTGAAGGGACTTACTAATCTGAAGTTGGACAAAGCAATGGGGTGAGATGGGGTGCATCCAAGGGCATTGAGGGAGCTCAGGAAAACACTGGCTGCACCTCTGACAGTTCTATTTAACGGCTCACTGGAAACAGGTGTGGTTCCGGAGGACTGGAGGAGAGTAAATGTGGTCTCACTACACAAACGTGGTAGCAAGGAGGTGGCTGGTAGTTATAGGCCACTCAGCCTGACATTAGAGGCGGGAAAATTAATGCAATCACTGCTGAAGGAAAGGATTGTGGAATATTTTGAATTCAGTGGGTTACAAGAGCTGAGGCAGCGTGGGTTCAGAGGGGAGGTCATGTCAAACAAATCTTACAGGTTTCTTTGACTGGGTGGCCAAGGAACGAGATCAGGGTGGAGAGGTGGATGTGGCCTACCCAGATTTCAGCGAGGCTTTCAACACCATTCCACATAGGAGACTGGTACACAAGCTGGGTAGCTTAGGAGTGGGTCCAAAGGTGATAAACTGGATAAGAAATGTGTTAAGGGATACGAGGCAGAGGGTGGTGGTAAACGGAGTTCACACCAAGGACGGGAGGGTGACTAGCAGGGTGCCTCGGGGATCAGTGCCAGGACTGATCCTCTTTAATGTCGTTATAAGTGACATAGCAGAGGGGCTGGAAGGGAGGGTCTGCCTCTTTGCGGATGACACCAAAATCTGCAATAGGGTCAACACTCCGGGTGGAGGGGGTGGAAAGGATGAGCAGAGACCTGTGAAAACTAGGAGGGTGGTCAAGGGCATGGTAGCTGGGTTTCAATGTGAAAAAGTGCAAAATAATGCACTTAAGGCATAGAAACCCAGGGGCAGAGTGCAAAATGGGTGGAGTGGTACTGACGACCACTAAGCATTAAAGAGACCTTGGGTAATCATATCAGTTGACCTAAAGGTGGCCAAGCAGTGCGACAAGGCAGTACGGAGGGCTAGTAGGATGCTGGGGTGCACAGGGAGGGGTATCACCAGCAGAAAGAGTGGTGCTGCCTCTGTATAGATTACTGGTAAGACCCCACCTATAGTACTGTCTCCAGTTCTGGGTGGGGGAGTGGTGCTTTATGTTAAGGAAAACATCAAAGTGATGGAGGTACAGACAGGATGGTGGGGGCAAGGTGTTGTGGGTCAGCCTCCGGCTAAGAAGGGGAAAGTGTGGTGCTGGTAGGGGGACTTTAATCTGCTAGATGTAGAGTGGAGCCTACCTGCTGCAGCATCAGTTAGGAGCAGAGACCTCTAGAACTCCCTGCAGGGGGCATTCGTCAGGCAGCTGGTCAGTGAAGCCACTTGGGGTGGGGCAATACTGGACCTGGTACTTATGAACAGGGACAGTGCAGCGGATGTCAGAGTGGGAAATCATCTAGGGACCAGTGAACATCACACAGTATGGTTTAATATAAGAACAACAGCGGAATCCAGCTGCACAAGGGCAAGAGTCCTGGATTTCAGAAGGACTGACTTTACAAAGATGCGGGAATGCATCTGGGAAGACCTAGCAGGGGGAGATGTCGGGGGAAGGGGTGGAGGGAAAATGGGCCAGAATAAGAGAGCACAGTAAAGGCTACAGACTTGTACATCAGGCAAATAAGTAAAAAAAGGAGGAGGAAGAGACCATTAAGGTTCTCGAGGGAAGTGGCAGAAAAGGTAAGGGCAAAAACAGAGGCATTCAGAAGGTACAGGGAGACCCAGAGAGAGGAGGACAGAGAGTTGTATCTGGGGAAACAGAGGGAGACAGGCAAGGCAGTAGGAAGCACAATCGCGCAAGCTGAAGAAAGAATAGACCAGACAGTATCAAAGGGGGACAAGACATTTTTCAGGTATATGAGGGAGAAAAGGAAGACCAAGGGAGGGACTGCATGGTTAATAAAGGAGGCAGGGACTACACTTTAAATTATTTATTTATTTATTGTAACAATCAAGAACAACCTTTGAGAACAACTTGCTCATTTGCAAAGGTTCCTCGTCAGTTGGGAACATATACAGGATACAGAGAACAGTTAAATCAGCTTGAGTAGAGTCTTGTCAACAGTTAGTACAAGTTTTGGGGATACAAAGAGGTATATCACGTTACAATACATTACAGAGTAATTAAAACATATTGTACAGGTTAGGAGGCTGCCAAGTGAGGTTGTATGTTATAAATTAGTAAAGAGTATTCACAAAATATACAAGCAATTGCAATTTAGGATTAAGGATTGCTGCACTTAAAGCATGGCATTGTAGATTACCAGACGTAAACAAACAGACCAACTTAAGAAGTGACCCTACATGTTTGCAGTTGATTAGTAGTGGGCAGTAGTCGGCTTTATACAAGAGCCATAGGTCATGCACCCAGGCATAGTTGACAGTAGAGGAAGGGTACTACAGAGAGGTGGAGAGGGAACTAGTATGGCATCAAAGAGAAGACTGAGGAGTAACTGATTGTTCAGGTTGAATCAGAGCACTGACAGCTGGAGTACAGGGCAGTATTAGACTTGAGGGTCTGTTTAAATTGTGAGATGGTGGGGTGGCTGGCTATGCTGTCTGGGAGTTCTTCGAACCATTGGTCTACCCGACTTGCAAAGGAGCGTTGCCCCTTGCTAGTTCTATGTCGCAGTATGGCAAGTGCTTGTCGGGTCCCATTACATGTGGCGTACTGGCTGTTGACGGGCCTGAGAAGGGAGCCAATGGAGGGGGTGTAAGGCCCATGAGCACTTTCTTGGCTAATAAGAGTGTTTGATACCCGAGTTGTGCGGATAGGGGGAGCCAGTTTGTGAGTGCATATAGACTGCATGTGTGAGTGTATTTGTGCAATCCTGAAACAAATTGGCAGGCTTTATTGAATAACATCCTGACTCTATCCAGTACTGAGTCGGTGGCTGATCCATAAATTGGGAGCCCATAGTCTATGAGGAAGAGCACCAAACTGGAGACGGCTATTCATCTGGCATCTTGGGTTAGGTTCAGTCTCTGTTTATAAAGCACACCAAGTTTCCTATATGCTGTCCCTACTATGGAGTCCACATGCTTGGCAAAAGATAGTGTGTCATCACAGATAACACCCAGGTATCTAAAGGATTTTTTAGGGTGGAACCTATTTGTGCTTTGTACGGTATGGGGAGGTACCTTATTTTTAAGGCATAACCTGAGAAGGGGATTGTTTTGTTTTTTATTGTTGAGAACAACCTAGTTACGCATAAACCATGCTTCAAGGGCATCAAAGCTTTGTTGTAACTCCCAAGTAAGGATGTTGTGTGAAGAACTGCCATTGTAAATCACAGCATCATTTGCATAAAGCAGCATCCTCAACCTCAGACAAGCATCAGGTATGCCATTGACAAAGAGACTGAGGAGGAGGGGGGTCCCAGGATAGACCCCCATGGGACTCCTACAGTAACACTCATTGCACTTGAGAGAATTCCATTTACCCTCACCCTCTGCAAACAGTGTGTCAAGCAGCAATGAAACGGTGATGCAGCTTCTTTGGATAGGCCAAGTGATCGTAGTTTGGAGACTAGTAGCGGGTGATCCACAAGATCAAATGCTTTTGTTAGGTCTACACAGATGGCACCAACTGCCAGCCCACTATCCAGTGCCTTGTGGCGAAAAAGTACAGTTACATAAGAACTTACCGTACTGGGACCAGTCCTCTTTAACGTCTTTATAGGTGACATTGCAGAGGGTCTGGAAGGAAAGGTATGCCTCTTTGCAGATGACACAAAGATCTGTAATAGAGTTGATACACAAGGGGCGGGTAGAAAGGATGAGAAGGAACTTGGCAAGGTTGGAGGAATGGTTAGACATATGGCAACTTAGATTCAATGCAAAGAAGTGCAAAGTAATGCACCTGGGAAATAAAAACCCAAGAGAAGAGTACACAATAGCAGGGGAGGTACTAACAACAATAATAATGGAAAGGGACCTGGGTGTAGTCATATCAGATGACTTAAAGGTGGGTAAGCAATGTGAGAAGTCGGTAAAGAGAGCCAGGGGGATACTGGGATGCATAGGGAGGGGCCTCACAAGCAGAAAAAGGGAAGTGGTTATCCCTCTGTACAGACAGTTGGTGAGACCCCATCTGGAGTACTGCGAGCAGTTTTGGAGACCTCATCTATGTAAGGACATAGACAGGATAGAAGCAGTCCAGAGGACAGCAACCAAAATGGTGCAGGGTCTGCATCAGAAACCATATGAAGAGAGACTGAGAGAGCTTAATACGTACACCCTTGATGAAAGGAGGGACAAGGGGGACATGACAGAAACTTTCAAGTACCTCAAGGGAATCAACAAAGTCCAGGAGGGTAGCATCTTTCAGAAAAAGAGATGTGTAAGAACAAGGGGACACAATTTAAAGATAGAGGGGGGGACGGCTCAGGGGTAATGTGAGGAAATTTTTTTTCATGGAGAGAGTGGTGGACGCATGGAACCGCCTTCCTGGAGAGGTTGTGGGGTCTAAAACAGTGGGGGAATTCAAACATGCATGGGACAGACAGAAGGCAATTATAGTGAGGGGATGCAGGAAGTAGGCTGTTGATTAACTAGAATCTGCAGCCTATCCAATAGGTAGGGAAATGGGCAGACTGGGTAGGCCAAGTGGTCCTTATCTGCCATCAAAGTCTATGCTTCTATGTTACCGTAACAGTAGATCTTTGAGAGAAGCTCTTGCAGCAGGTAACACATATAGAACTGAAGCCAGCAGGCATCAGGAGCCCACATCAAACTTCTATCCAGCAGTACCAAGCGGGTACCGCCCCTTCCCAATGTCGGCCCACCCCGACGTCCCATGTGGTATAAGAGGAGGCGATCCCAGCTTGCCCCAGTTCTTGTATCGCCAGAGACTGCGGCAGCCAGAAAAACAGAGATCCGTCAAGATGATCCAGGACAATACCTCATCCAACAGGTAGAACATATGGAAGTGGACGCATGCAGCGGGAGACCTCCGGGGGAAGGAGGGTGGGAAGTATACCTGCTGCAAGAGCTTCTCTCAAAGATCTACTGTTACAGTAAGCTGTTATGTAACTGCACTATGTTACTTTGAGAGTCAACTCTTGCAGTAGGTAACGTATACAGGACTGATTCCCAAGCAGTATAAACTTAAGACAACCACTTGGGCGGTAGGTAATTAGGAAAAAGAAGGAGGGAAACCCCTAAGAGATGAGACCCTGCAGAACAGCAAGCCCAAAGCCTGCTTTGCATCTTGAGGCAATGTCCAGACTATAGTGTTTAATGAAGGTGTGGACTGTGTGCCACGTAGCTGCTGCACAAATATCTGAAGCAGAAAAATTTTTGAGGGCAGCAAAGGAGGCTGCAATGCCTCTTGCAGAGTGACCACGTGCCGGTCATGACAGGGGTTTTTTATGCTTCTGATAACAGAAGGTGATGCAATGCACCACCCATCTAGAGAGGGTCTGTTTAGACATAGGGTTACCCATAGTCCTAGGAGCAAAGGAGACAAACAATTGATCAGAGCTCCTGATCCCCTTGGTTCCGGAAAAGTAATATTGCAAGCCGTGATGAACATCCAGGGTACGGAGAAGTGCCTCACCCCTATTTGAGTGTTCAGGGTAATAAACAGGCAGCTGAACTTTCTGATTTAAGGTCATCTCGGACACCACCTTGGGTAGAAACTTAGGATTGGTCCTCAAAGCTACCCAGTCTTTGTGGAACACTAAATAAGGCTCCATACACATCAGGGCCTGAAGCTCGGAAATTCTTCAAGCAGAAGTAACAGCAACTGAAAATAACGCTTTCCGAGAAAGAAAACGTAGCTCGCAATCTGCGGCAGGTTCAAAAGGTGGTAAGGTCAACTTCTCCAGAACAAACAAACGATCCCAAGGAGGAACAGGATCTCTGATGGGAGGTTTTACGTGGAGCATACCTCTAAGAAAGGTGCGAGTTACCTCTAGCTGAGCTACCATTCTGCCCTGGACAGGGGTGTGATAGGCAGAAAGGGCGGCCTAATGCACCTTAATTGAGTAGTACAATCCCGACTCTGAAAGGGATAACAGGTAATCTAACAGATTAACTGGACAGGCCAGAGGACTGAGGTGGCGAGCCGTGGCCCAAAGACAAAATTTCTTCCACTTTATAGCATATGTTGCTCTACTGGAAGGTTTCCTAGCCTCCACAAGGACTTTGGTGACCCGATCGGAAACTCCAAAACAAAGTCCGGCTAGGTCCTCAGGAGCCATGCATACAGATGTAGAGACCTCAAGTTCGGGTGGACCAAGGTCCCGTTGCTCTGAGAGAGCAAGGAGGTGCTCAATGGAAGTGCGATCGGAGGCTCCACTGCTAACTGTTGTAACAGCGGGAACCACATTTGTCGAGGCCAAAGAGGGGCCACCAGGATCATTGTTGTCCCTTCCATTTGTGCCTTGAAGAGAACTCTCTGGAGGAGCGGAAATGGGAAGGCGTAAAGGAATCTCCCCTTCCAGGAGAGGGACAATGCGTCTTGCCAGAGAACACCAGGCACGTGATCTAGCAACCAGAAACTGGACTGTTTTGCGTTGGCAGTGGAGGTGAGTAGGTACAATTCAGGTGTCCCCCAAATGGCAAACAGGTCGTCGGCTACTGACTGGAGAAGCGACCACTCGTGAGCTCTCCATCCTGTTCTGCTGAGAGCAACCGCCAATGTGTTCTGAACACCTGGGGCGTGGACCACTAAAACAGTTATGCAGTGAGCCATGTTCCAATCCCACACACTCATTGCTTCCCTGCACAGAGGGTATGAGTGTGTGCCTCCCTGTTTGTTGATATAAAAAACCACTGACAAGTTGTCTGTCTGAATAAGATGTCCTGGGCTGAGCACCGCACTCAATGCCTGGGGGGCGTAGAGAATGACTCTCATTTCGAGAATGTTGTTGTGGAGAGACTCGTCGTTCACGGACCAGGATCCCGGAGTCCTGTGAACGCCTAGGTACGCACCCCATCCCATGTTTGAGGCATCTGATGTGAGAACCTGATCTGGCGCCTTCATTTGGAGTGGTACCCCTTCCAGCAGGGAAGGAGATGTCATCCACCACAAAAGTTCTAGACAAACAGGTCTTGTGATGGAGACTTGAAGGTCCAGATCAACCCATCTCTGGTCCCATTGGGCATGAAGAGTCCACTGAATTGTCCTCATCCGAAGTCTCAACTGGAGCAGTGTCCTTGCTGGCACTGTGGAGGCTGAACAGATTTGACTGGCTAGAATCCTTAGCCAATTGGCCCTTTCCTGTGATAGGAAGGCTCTCCCTCTGACAGTGTGGAGAAGGTCCCCTATGAACGGCAGGAGCTGAGAGGGGATCAGGGACGATTTTGATGTGTTGATGGTGACCCCAAAAAAGAGTGCAAGTGTCTTGAATGGCACTCTGAAGTCGTGCTTTGGACTGCGACCATGAGAAGCTAGTCGCCCAAGTATGGGAACACATAAATGCTCCATCCTCCGAGGTGCCGCGGCTACCACCGCAAGGCACTTCGTGAACACCCTCGGAGCTGAGGAAAGGCCAAAGAGTAGCACAATAAACTGGAAATGCCTGCACTGAAAGGCGAACTGGAGGTATTTCTTGTGGTGCTTCGCTATCAGGATGTGAAGGTAAGCATCTTGCATATCCAGAGACGCCAGCCAGTCTCCCTGACGGACCATCGGGAGCAGGTTTTGAAGAGTGACCATCCTGAACCTTTTGTAATCGATCGACCGATTGAGGTCACTGAGGTTGAGAATGGGCCTCAAGTCTCCTGACTTCTTCGGGACCAGGAAGAAGTGTGAATACAATCCTGTTCCTTTCTGATGTAGAGGAACAGGTTCTACGGCTTTTTGGACAGCAGGGCTTGGATTTCTTGCCGAATCAGACCTGCATGTTCCTTGGAGTTTTTACTTATTTTACCAGGAGAGAGACACTAAGCTGAAAGCTTGTTTACAGGTGCGACCTGGGAGCACAAGGAAGTTAAGTGACTTGCTCAAGGTCACACAGTATGCAAGTGGGAGCTGTGGGATTGAAACCCAGGTCTCCAGGTTTGCAGCTCAGAGCCTTAAACCACTGCGCTATGCTGCCTCCTTCAAAGTAACGGGATGGTGGTGGGGGCATGTCTGGTGGAATGTTGATGAACTCTATAGAGAGCCAGTTCTCTATGCGCTCGAGGACCCACTGATCAGAGGTCTCCTTTCTCCAGGCCTCTGCATACAGAGAAAAGTACCCTCCTACCTACTCCCCCAACGAGACATCAGGGAGAGGTGGGTTGCCTCGGGAGTGAGGCGTTGGGAGAGGGTAGAAAGGTGGCTTGGGCAGGTTTTGACTGTTGAGAGGCGGGTCCCGCAGATCCTCTGTGGGCGCCTCATCGACTGCAGCCTTCCCGTTGAGGTTGCTGATGCTGTAAAATGGGGCTGCTGTTGTTGTTGACCCCCTCAGCCATGAAAACGAGACTTCTGAAACTCTCTCTGTTTCGGGCGGTACATGGACTGTACGGTGCAGACAGCCTTACCAGAGTCCTGTAGTTTATTGATGATTTTCTCCCGTGTCCTCGCTAAAGAGGACAGAGCCTCTAAAAGGTGCATCCAGGATGTTGGATTGGACATCCTGGGCAAACCCAGAAACCCGAAGCCATGAATGGCGACATAAGCAAATGCCAGTGGCAGCAGCCCTTGCCGCTGTGTCCGCAGAGTTGTAGGTGGATTGTAGGACATGTGTTCCTACATCCAAACCAGTTTGAAGAAGCTTGGAGAGTTCTGCCTTTTGAGGGTAGTCAGGCATACCCTGCAAAATGTCCATTCCCTGTTCCCATAGGGCGTTCTGGAATTGAACCATGTGAGTCAAGCAGTTAAGATTTCTGATACTGCAGGTGGCAGACACTGCAGGTGGCAGACGAATACACCTTTCTGCCCATGGAGTCCAGTTGTTTTGACCCTCTGTCCGGAGGCTGGGTTCTCAGGTGCTTAGGCCTCTGTGAACGATCATGTGCCACCAAAATGACCATCGAATCAGCGGTGGGGTGTTTAGCCAAAAAGGGTTGCTCCAAGGGTGCCCTGTACAGACGGTCAGCCTTTTTAGGGATAGCTGTGGACGAATGGGGCGTCTCCAAGTAGCCTGTGTGAAGTCTTCAAAGTTGTCGACCACAGGTGGGATCACTACAGGTTTGGGATCCTTTTGCCTGAGGTATTTTGTGAGCAACATACGCTCAGGATCTAAATCCTCCGTATCCCAGCCAAGTTGGCTTGAATGTGCCGCATGACCTCTATAAAGGATGGGTCATCGGGAGGTGACTTTGGCGTATCCTCAGGGTTCCTGGGGGATAGGTCCTCAAAGGACGAAGATGAGGAATCCGATGGTTGGTAGAAGTCAGAGGAGGAGACTGAAGAAGATCTGTGCCTCCTCCTTCTTTTATGCTGGTGTCTGTCTGAGGAGCTAGAAGAGGTAGGACTCCTAGATCTTGATCTTTTTTTTGGCCATTTTCTTCCTGGGCCTCTCAGGAGAGGTGGGCTGCCTCCCCCATCCTCATCTGGCTGAGGTTGGGGAACTGCACGCGGATCCGGGGATGGGTAGGGACTCAGGATCAGGATTTGGGGCCAAATCCAGTTCCACCAGGGCAACAGTCTGAGGTTTTGGTGGGAGGATGTCAGGCTTGATGGTTTCCCACCAGTGGCTGAACAGGTCCTTTACTTGAGAAAGGTTCAGTTTTGGGAAACCTGTAGCTGGGTCCAGCGACAGACTTGGGTCAGTACACACCCTGGCACCGTTGGGTCTGTCTGGCATCAGTGGGCGTTCAGGAGGCGACGACGGGTTACGGCTGTCTTTGTCAGATCCCAGGAGTACCCTGTGGACCGGCGTCATGTCCTCTGCACAGGGGTGTCGTCAGCCTGGACATCGGTTCGGGAAGGGGACGTCGGTAGGGCAACAGCGTCTTAGCCGGTGGCGCCAGCATATGTGAGGCCTTGGGGGCACCGTCGGAAGACCGGCGATGGTGCTGGTCCAGTGCTGGCTTAGCATGTTAGTCGGACTGGCGCCTGTCTGATGGCGGGGGAGGATGTTTCTCTGCCGACTTCCTGGCCTGTTTGGAAGGGAGAGACAAAGATTTCCCTACCACCTGGCCTGAGGTCTTAGTCTTGTCCCAGGAGTCAGCGCTGCACACAGAGGCCGACCGGGAGGCATGAGGGACCTTACCTGTGTCTGAGGATCAGCCACAGACCTGCGTCGGGGGCCAAATGTTGATGGGCTGAAGTGTTGGGCCAGAGGGCCCTAAAGCCTTCTCCTTTATGCTCGACACCTGTTAGGTGACCAGGGCTTTTACAACTGGCAGCCTGGAGTAGTGGCCTGACGATTCTGAGGTGCCCCTAGAGGCAGAGTGTGATCCGTAGGATATAGATCTCGAGTGGGATCTCTCCCTTTCTTTCTCCTTCTTCCTGTTTCTCCTTGGATTTTGAGGAGGAATCGTGATGCTTGTCTGATTTTTTTGTGGGAACAATGGGAAGACTCTCACTCCAAGGGAGAGCCCCTCTGCAAGGCGACCAACTTCTGTTGGGTGAGGTAAGCCTGGAGGAACTTCTGACAGCGGATCCTAGTCCGACTGTTGAATGCCGGGTAGTGAGTCCAGGACTGGTTGTCATGGTCTGGGCCCAGACACAACAGGCAGGCCGCGTGGCTGTCTTTGGCGGGGATCTGTTTCCCACAGGCACACTCATTCATGTGCCTAGAAGAAGACGATGGGGGAGAAGACATGCAGGAACAGTAACCAATGAAGCGGTACTGTGACGAGAAGAAAAGCAACAGAGGCTTGAAGAATAAAATGGTCATACTGGCGTGAGTCTAGCCAAGAGGCCAATGAATGTGCAACGATGGCGGGAAAAGAACTGGGGCATGCTGGGACCGCCGCCTCATACCATGTGGGACGTTGGGGGCGGGCCAACATCGTGGGCAGTCCCCGCTTGGTACTGCTGGATAGAGGTTTGTCGTGGGGTCCTGACGCCTGCCAGCTTCAGTTCTATATGTGTTACCTGCTGCAAGAGTTGACTCTCGATGTAAGATCTTGTATAATCGGTGAGTGCTGTGACAGTGCTGTGTCGTTTTCTAAACCTGTGCTGCTCTGCACATACCACATAGCAGGTTATATTTATTCAGATACTCCACAATCTCATCAGACACAATCCTTTCTAGAGTTTTAGACAGGGGGGACAG
Organism: Neoceratodus forsteri; assembly: GCA_016271365.2. Classification (NCBI taxonomy): domain Eukaryota; kingdom Metazoa; phylum Chordata; order Ceratodontiformes; family Ceratodontidae; genus Neoceratodus; species Neoceratodus forsteri. The sequence continues at coordinate 23,438,673 of CM057452.1, read as the reverse complement.
AATCGAGATAGGCCTATAGTTTGAAACACTTCAGCTATCCCCACTTTTGAGCACAGGTGTTACTATGGCACTCTTCCAGATCTGTGGGAATTGGGAGAGCCTCAGTGAGAGGTTGAAGATTTTATTTAGAGGAGGAGCCAATTCTTTCAAGGCAATAGCTACTAGCTTCATGTCGACCCCATCACTCCCGCTCCTGGTTTTGGAAAGGACAAGCTTAATGTATTTGATGGTTTCCTTGATTGTGACTCTCATGAAGTAGAAATCTGGGGTGGCTGGTCTAGTGTGGCTATTGCCCATAGCCTCTGGTGAAGAGTGCGGTAGATTTGCTAGGAGTACTGAACTTGGGTCAGAGAAGGCTACAGTGAAGGCGTTTGTTATGTCTATTGGTGAGGTGACATCCCCCTCAGAGGTGGATAGCATGGCTGGGGGAACTTTATTACTGTTTCCCATTTGTTCTTTCAGGGTTGCCCAGAACTTCTGACTATTACCATAGTTGGCCCTGAGCTGCTGCTCGTAATAGTCCACTTTTACCACTGTCATTGCCCTGGTGCATTTATTTCGGGCTTCTTTATATTTTATAAGATCAGCGGGAGCCCCTGTGGCTTTGGCTCTGTACCACAGATTGTCCCGACCCCGCATAAGGGCAAGAAGAGGTGATGTGATCCAGTCTGCTAACGAACCTCTAACTTTTCGCCTGTTATAGGGAGTGAATTTGTTGCAGGCTATGGTAAGGTGTTGCATGAAGTAGTCAAGGGCCTAGTTTACATCTGTGTATTTGTCCAGTGGGGTCCAGTCGGTTCTGGAGAGATACTCCTACCCTGCTATTTATGATTAAAGGAGGAGATTTCTGAATCTGTGCTGACCATTCGCATAGTACTGGTGAAGGGTCACTAACTGCATCTGGCAGTACTTGAACCTTACCAGCCTTTCAGGGTGGCTGGTAAGTACCCAGTCAATTAACGATTTGGTACCTATTTTGTAGTTCACCCTGGTGTGGCCCTTAACTATCTGTGTCAGGTAGAGGCTAGCGATTCTGTCCTTGTGAGAGGTATTAGAGTTAAATGACCAGTTGATGTTAAAATCACCAGCAACTATGGTTTCCCTGGCAGAGCAGGCTTGACGTAGTAGTTAACAAATGAGGTAAGGCCATCATGCTGATTCCCTTGGGGGGGGGGGATGCATACTGTCAGCAGGCTGAGGACCTTTGAGCTGCCACCAATGCGAATTCGAACAGCCAGGCATTCACAGTCGGGCGAAGGGGGATCAAGTAACACTTTTTGGGCCTGGAGTGAGGTGCGGAGATAAGGTAAGACACTCCCCACCCCTTTTGACCACCCTATCCTGCCGAAATACATTGTACCCAGCCAAAGAGATGGCAGATTCAGGAATTTTGGGGGTCAGCCAGGATTCTGTTATGGTTATGTCAGGTTTGATCTGTTGCTCCAAGACTTCAAGCAGGGAAAGCTTAGGGTGCAGACTTCCAATATTAAGTGATACTATTTTAAGCTTGGTGTTGTGTGTGGTGTGCGACCGTGTACTATGAATGGGACCAGGGTTGGAGTGGATGTTTCCAGGTATTAGCAGGCGCAGGGCTATAAGTGTTTTACGGTTGACAAGCATCCAACATAGCCTGTTTTTGAGCTGTCCATGCAATGTGGATTTGTTTTACGAGTGGAACAGGGAGAGGCGGGTGGTCCAAGCCGCCCTGTTGTGGGTACCCCCAGAAGGGATAGCTATCATCGGAGGGCACTTTAGCAGTGGTTGCTCAGATCCAGTGATGGTTCGGTGTGTGGCTTGCAGAAGGTCCATGAAGGGTGGTGTCAGTGTTGAGTATTTAGGGCAGCTATTCATACTCTGCCCATAGTTTGGGTGAGCATCAGTGCTGTGGCCATTGCTGGTAGTTGAGCTGATATCAGCCTTCTGTAGGCATGGTGTGCAAAGCAGAAGGAGTAAGATTCCAAAGCACAAATGCTCTTAGTCTGTTGGCAGGGAACTTGGTGTCGTAACCCTATTACTTGCCCGGTTGTCATTCTGAGGAAGATTTTCTGCGGAATTTTGTTCTAGATTGTTGTATGCAGTGAAGTTCCACCTAATCTTGGAATAGTGTTATACCCTTGTTGTCCACTAGGGGGAATAGTGCTGAGGTGAGTTAGGAGGAATGGACCATTATTCTGGAGGTGGAGATGGGTACTACTAACTTAGTGGTGGAGGAGGGGTGCAGGACTGAGCTGACTGGTTTACACACAATCAACTCACTACAAGAGAAACACCAGCTTAGGGTGAGAGGGTAGCTGGGGAGGGAAAGTGGGAAAAACTATGCAGTGCCACTGCTTGCTGAAGTGCTGAAGGACCAAGAAAACGCAAATACCTTTAATAAATATTTCTGCTCAGTATTCACGGTTATGGGAGAAGGGGGGACCACAAATAACCACCAAGAGATCGGGGGGAGGGGAATGGTCACCAGTCCCTTTTCTGAGGAGACAGTCAGGAAAGCACTCGCTAATCTGAGAGTGGACAAAGACACAGGGCCAGATGGGGTGCATCCAGGAGTGTTAAGGAACTCAGGGAGGTGCTAGCTGCAGCCCTGACAGACTTGTTTAACAGTTCACTGGAGAACAGCATGGTCCCGAAGGACTGGAGAAGTGTGGACATAGTCCCACTTCACAAAAGTGGTAGCAAGGAGGAGGTGGGAAATTATAGGTCTGTCAGCTGTAGTAGGGAAACTGATGGAAACACCATTAAAGGAAAAAATTAACACCTGGAATACAATGGACTGCAGGACCCGAGGCAGCATGGCATTACGGAGGGGAGGTCATGCTTTGACAACTTTCCACATAGGAGACTGGTAAACAAGTTGGGTAGTATGGCGGTGGGCAGGAAGGTGGTGACCTGGCTAAGACACTGGTTACGGGCTAGGAGGCAGAGGGTGGTAGTAAATGGAGTTCGCTCTGAGGAGGGGAGAGTGATCAGCAGGGTACCACAGGGGTCAGTACTGGGGACAGTACTCTTTAATGTCTTCATTAGTGACATAGCAGAGGAACTGGAAGGGAAGGTCAGCCTCTTTGCCATAACAGCAGGCACACTCCTCACTGCTAGGTTACAAGACATTACTTGAAAACAGTAGGATGCCAGGCTGCCAGCGCAGCGGTAGAGCTACCACTTGTGACATAGGCAACCTGGGTTTAGGAATGAGCCTAGGTCATTGGAGGGCCGGCTGGGGAGGGGGACTGAGCATCCTAGGAATGCTCTCCTCCTCCTCCTCCTCCAGGAAGGGAGGGAAGCTGCTCTCGCTGCAGCACTGCCACCTGGGTGCACACGGGTGGAGGTGCAGCCAGGGAGCACCAAGAGGGAGGGGAGGATGTTGACAGGGGTCTAGAGCGGAAGCACGTCTCTGCGTGCACATGCTCCTTGGACCCCCCCGCTGGTCACTGTCCTCGGGAAATGAGGAGAAAACAGAAAATGGACCCTGCATTTGCACCTGGCAACGGGCCCCAGTGCCAAGCCGATGGACTGATCCTGGAGACCAACAACAGACAGCCCAACATGCTCTGTGTAGGTAGGAAGGAAGCCAGGACTCCCTCCTTCCCCGCCCGAGGGGGGGCAAACCGCAGCTGGATGGGTGCTGGTCCTTCTGGGTGCTCTAGAGGTATGGCCGAGCCACACGGACACCTTGGGAGACCCCGAGAGATAGGAGTGATGTGGTACAGAAGGGGGCTTAAACAGAAAATAAAAAAAAATAAAAAAACAGTAGGGGGCTTCAAGCATGCATGGGATAGACACAGAGGAATATTAGTAAATAGGCAGGGGGATGTGAGGGTCACTGGAGACCTATTAGGGTCTCTGGAGACCGACTAGGCAGGGACCATCTGGGCAGACTGTGTGGGCCACGTGGTCCTTTTCTGCTGCCAAATTCTATCTTTCCATGTTTCTAAAAGACCTGCAGTGATTTTGTAAGGAGACGGCCAAGAAGCAGAAAACAGAAAGCTAACGTTCTGAGACTAGCTCTGCGGCAAAGAGAAAATATAAGTTACCCACTTGTAATCATAGTTCTACTAGTGGTATAAAGTTCCAATGAATAAGCTGCACCCAGTGAAACTGCCCGAGGGTGGTTACTGAGCTGTATCCATGTATTTTTAGAAAAGATACTTTCTCCTCAGCCGAAGAACTGGCAACAAAATGTCAGATTTCTTTATTCTGCTCCTTGCAGTGTGCCTACTTATCACTCCTGGATTGACAGCCTATGCACCCCTCCCTGAGAAAAGTTACCAAGTTGTTAAACCCTGAAGATTTAAAATGCGGAAAACACTGAGTAAGGAAATTTTTTTAGGAGTACAACAATGTTCCATCTGTGAATGTTTCAATTTCCTTGACAGGAACAGGGGATATAAAACATAAAATTATACAAGGTACATAAAATATAGGGCAACATAGCAGTTTTGATTTATTGAGATTTAATTACAGGCATTAATAAAAAGTTCTCTTAAGCTACTGAGCACAACTTCTCGCTCTAAAATCTATGGGGGACAACTGGTTGCTGCAGACCTCTGGAAGCTCACCTACTTATAGCGAGACAGACCAGTGAACAGTTTCCGTGAAATGCCTGAGGCCTCGGTATTTTGAAGGTTAGCACGGTGCTAACGCCAACAGTGTCTTGTTAGTCTGGCTGTGTGCGTTACGATTGGGTGGGAGCCATATTCAGAGAGCCCTGGTGCACGGCACTCCGTGGACAGTACGATCACCCAGAACACACCACTACTCCCATGCAAATGAGGTAACCTTCTAGCATACACAGCACAGTGGTATACTGGCAGGTTTGGGAAGCAGTAAAAGGCAGTCGTGACACCGCTATTTACCAACTGCAAAACCCTGCCCTTAACATCCCACACAGCGATGCTCGATCACTCATCCTCATCTCAGAAATAATGTTTTCTATGCATGTGCTTGCTGTCTGTTAGGGAGACAGCAGCTGGGTGAGGTGGTGCGCAGTCACTGGTCACCAGTGTTGTGGCAGAATTTACATGCAGAAGCTGAGTCGGGTACAGATGGAGGTGTAGGTGACTGATCCTGAGAAGGTGGGACGGGCGCACAGGTGATGTACTGGTTCCTGGGCAAGGAGAGGGACCATTGGACTACCAAGGATATTAGGATCACATATTGCTATATGAATGGGCATTGGGGAGGGATGGGTGGGCCACTCGATGACCCGAGACTTATAATTATATTCTTTACACAATCAGATGGGCATTAGGGAGGGAGGGGTGGACCACTAGATGAACCGGGACTGATAATTCTATTCTTTACACCACTGGATGGGCAGCAAGGAGGGAAGAAGGAGCCATCAGATGTCGGGGACTGATAATTCTGTTCTTTACACCACTGGATGGGCAGCAAGGAGGAAGAAGGGGCGATTAGATGACCAGGGACTGATAATTCTATTCTTTACACCACTGGATGGTCATGGGGGGGGGGGTGCACACCAGACAATCAAGGACTGATAATTCTATTCTTTACACCATGAGATGGGCCTCAGAGCAGAAGGAGGGGGGCCACCAGATGACCAGAGACTGATACTTCTATTCGTTACACTATCACATGGGAATCAAGGAGGGAGGGGTGGGCCACTAGACAACCTGGGACTGATAACTGTGTTCTTTACACCATCGAATGGGAAGCAGGAAGGGAGGGGGGACTACTGGACTGCCAGGGCATGACAGCTCATCCTGTCAGTAAACTACTGGGGATCAGGGCTAAGGCTCTGCACAATGTATCTGCACATCCATGTGCAGAGCTGCAAATGGCCACACAATGAGATGCAAATAGCCTTTTCGTGCCTTACATGCCATATGTGGTCTTTAGCATGCCCGCCACTGTATATGGCTCCCAGGAACAAACACACTGTCCAGTGTGGGACATGCTACCCCCTGTGCTTCCAAGAGTCAGTTTGCAGCAGGGGGCTGTGTTACCAGCACCTACAGTTACTTTGCGTGGCTAAGAGACCCATATTCATACAGGCAGAGTGAGCCAGACAAGGTGCGCTACCTGTATGAATACGGCACCCTGCCAGCTGCACATTATTTCGCATGCACGCCGCCACTGTCTGCACAGCCGACTCTGAATACGGGGCTCAGAGTCAGTACTTTTTAGGGTTTTCCAAGGTTCTAGACTGCACAGCAACCAAATAACACAGGTTTATCTTCAGCGAGATCTGGAATCCGCTGTGAATACTTTTTACAAGCTGCAGTGTGAGCTCACTGGAATTTGGAACTCCTAAACACTAACATATAAAAACTCACTTTTCATCATTAAACTAAAGAACACAATTATCTCAACCAATAAAAATGCGCTCAGATAAACTGAAATAAATTGGAGGCAATTGGGCTGATTTATTGTGGAAACAAAGTTAAAGTCAATAAACAGGTTTTGATATTGGCTCCAACCCACCTGCCAAATACTGAAATCTGGTTCCCGACCAGTGGCATTTTCCAGTAAATAGCCCTGCTGGCTTTTTTGTCTTTTTTTCAGTTTCTTAACCTAGAATATCAGTATAAGATGCAATATCTAGTTTTCAGTCGATCTTGCATTTCACCCACTTTAACAGCAGATTTATTCGTTTAGTGTACCTGAAGCAGGCAAATAATAAACCCTCGTCATTTTTTAACTGGTAGCTGTGGTCTCATCCAGAAACATCAGTTTGCTACCAGCAACACTGCCACTGTCACCAGTCATTGTCCAGCGGTACCAAGTTTTTCTTGAATGTTTGCAGCAGGTGGAGTTTTTCACTTTGCAAAGTGTGGATTTCTTGCAGCAAAAAAAAACAAAAAAAACAGCATATCTTTGCACTTCACAGAAAAATAAAACACAAAGTACAAGTTTCTGCAAAAATCCTGCAGCAACTGCATGAAGTTGGCACTTTGTGGAGCTTCTGCGTAATTTCAGAAGCATGAAGTAGGCCTCTTTGTGGGGAAATTCAAATGCAAAGTTTAACCTTACTGCAACTCTAAGTGTCACGCACTCGTAGCTATATGTCAAACTCCAACAAAGCAATGAAAACAAAGAGAAAGAAACATCTAATAACAAAGGCAGGACTTGTTCAGTGTACTTATTAAATGTTATTAAGAGGTGCTAATCAACACATACTAATCAGTTAAAAACTGACCAGGAATAGTGGGTTTTACTTTAATTTTCCCCAAAAAGAGCTGTTTTTACTAAATTGTTTAAAATTCTAGGATTTATGTTGTTTTTTCTTGTAAATGCCTAAGTGATACAGTCCTTTGGTGGGATTTCTGGTGGGCCAGACGCTAAGGCGCCGTACCCCCCCAGTCTTTTGTTGTGCAAAACTTTTTAGCACCTTATTGCAGAATCACTTGATTACTGCAATTGTGCTTTCCTGACTGTCCTCTCCTCTCTCTCCTCCACTTTAGCAGACCCTGCCCTCGAGCACCCAGTAAGCGCCGGGGCTCCGAGCCGCCAGTGGGCGGGCGGCAACCGCGAGGCCGGAAAGAGAACCAGGAGGCCGGGAGAGACAGCCAGCAAGGTACAGGAAAGCCGCAAAATTTTTGCCCACCCCTCCCCCTCTTGGGTGTTTCCTTTATACACACCTTCCCACCAAATTTCCTATCTCCGCCCATAGCCAAATTCTAGCCAATAATCTGGAAACAGTCCCCCACTGCCTTCACTATTATTAACCCTTAGTTACCGTAATCATGTTGATGCTTCTCCTATTGCTTCTTTCTCTCTCACCTATTATATATCTTGAGGATGATACCTTTCCAGTCCATGCCCTTTTGAATAATGCGGCTTGGCAGGGTGACCTCCCTGTCTCACCCCCAGTGGATGCCTATCAATTCCTCAACTATGCACTACCGTTGCTTCATTGTAATCCATGGGGTAGCCCTCAAAAGGGTCACAACCATTCATGTATCTCTCACGCCCCATGCTCATATCTTGGCTCTATAGTGCCCCCTTGTACCTGTCCATCAAGCTGGTACTCTGTGAAAAGTTATTAAGCCTTAACCCATCCTGGACCGTCTCTAAAGATTGGACCCCGAGTAAGAAGAGAAAATCATCCTTTTGGTCCATCCTGCTATCACTTGAAGCCCTTATTAAACTATTATTCTTCTTGCTGATCTGCGCTGGCAATGTTGAAATCAATCCAGGACCCCCAGAAGGCTTTACCTCCCCATCAGACCTAGCCTCCATTAAAGGTTTAAGCTTCCTTCACATCAATGCATGCAGCCTCCTAAAAAAGATCTCATTAATCCAGGCCTGGGTCGCCCACACCTTGCCAGACTTTCTGGCAATTTCTGAGACATGGCTTAAACCTGCTACACATGGCAGGGAAATAAATCTACCCAACTACCAGCTATTCAGACCGGACCGCCTGACAAGGGGCGGTGGAGTGGCTATCTATGTTAAATCAAATATTTCTGCATCTTGCCTTGTGTAACATCAGTGCCCAAAAATTGAATGTTTATCCTTAAAATAGCTCTCCCCAATATGACAGCTTTTCATTTGGTTGGCTGCTACAGGCCCCCTCTGCGGCCTTCGACTCCTAACCCATTTGGGAAATATAATTAAACTGGGCCCCGAGGACACCATCATTTTAGGTGACCTGAACTTAAACTGGCTCTCCAATGCATCTGCACCCTAGTATCTTTTGTGACACATATGGATTCACTCAATTAATAAATGAACCGACAAGAATTAACTCAAAAACAAAAGTAACAGCACCTACTTGACATTATGTTGGTAAACAAACCGCACCTGTTTTCACATGCTGGAGTGCTATTCAGTGATATAAGTGATCACTGTCTTATTGCAGGGATAAGATCATCAGTCAAGCCATCCAACCCTGCGAAATTCCTCACAAGAAGGTCTAAAAAAAAACCTTAACATGGAAGGATATCTCCATGATCTATATCATTCTGTACGCTGGCAAGAATTCTACCACACAGCTTCTGTGGAAACAGCACTCAAGGTGTTAAATGATTATCATAGGCGCCCTCAATACTCATGCACCTTTCACTAGCGTTAGAATAAAAAGCAAATCCTGCCGCTGGTTTTCTGCCAATCTTAAATCTGCATTGCTTGTTAGAGATAAACTCTGGAAAAGGGCTAGAAAGACCAATGATCCATTCAACTGGCTTCAGTTCAGAAAAGCCAGAAACAGCTGCACCAAAAAAGTGAGAGAAGCCAAGGCTGCCTTCTATACAGCCGAGCTTGATGCCCCTACCTAGCCAGATTCTGGGGCACCATCAAGGGGATCCTAGGGCAGGATTCCAGCACTTCCTGCCATCCCAAGTGCACCTTAACAATGTTGTTATCACTGACAAGCGTGAAATTTTAGATGCATTCAATAATCATTTCACTACGGCTGGCCTAGCTTTTGACTCCTCCCCAGCAAATCTATTACGGTCACAACTTAAATTCCAGTCTATCGATGGTCAGAAGGCTGCTTCTTCATTCTCCTTCAAGCCAATTTTATTAAAACAAGTGGAAGACCTACTGCTACACCTGGACACCAAGAAAAGTGTAGGTGCAGACTCTCTGGACCCCTACTTTCTAAAAATTGCTCTACATGCCATTGCAGTTCCCCTAACTCATCTTTTTAATCTGTCCTTATCCACTGGTTCTGTTCCTACATTGTGGAAGACAGCACAAGTGTTTCCCTCCTCAAATCAGGGGACCCCATGGATCTCAACAATTATAGACCTATATCCATCCTCACGGTGCTGTCTAAAATGTTAGAAAACTGGTGAGTATCCAACTAAGAGACTACCTCGATGCTAATAATCTCCTTAACCCTGTTCAATCTGGGTTTAGGACCAGACACAGTACCATTTCTGCATTAGCAAAAGTAACAAATGATTGGCAAACTGAGTTAGACAAAAAAAGCAGCATCTGTGCTGTATTTCTAGACCTAAGTAAAGCCTTTGATACAGTGGATCATGAGCTGCTAATTTCCTCACTGCACTCCTTAGGCCTGGATTCAATCTCTCTTGGGTGGTTCAGATGTTACCTCACTGATAGAATACAGCAGGTGAAAAATGAAGGTGTCCTATCCTCCTCAAAACCACTTCTAAGGGGAGTACCGCAAGGATCCATCCTGGGCCCTATCCTTTTTGCTGTCTACATCAACAACATTGACTCCAACCTCACTGTTGCCAATGTTCACCTTTTTGCTGATGATACTGTTTTGTATGTCAGTAATCCCTCACCATCAAAGGCCTGTGAGTTAGTACAATCAAATTCTCCCTGCTGCAACATCAACTACTTGAAAGAAACTACTATTAAATGCCAAGAAGACAAAGGCTATGTTCTTCTCCACCAATATATATTCTACCACTCTCTCATCAAACACTCTTCCCCAACTATCCACCATCCTTGGAAAATCTTGATTATGTGGATAAATTCAAATATTTAGGGTATGGATTGATAACAGACTTGATTACACTCAACATGTTGAGGGCGCCTGAAAAAACTCAGACAGAGGCTCGGCCTATTCTTCAGAATCAAACATTATCTAACCAGAGAGTCTAAACAGAGACTAATACAGGCATCATTTCTTTCTCTCATCGATTATGCAGATTTCCTATATGGCCACTGTACTATGTCCTATTTAAGTAAATTGGATACCTTGTACCACAGAGCTCTAAGATTCATCACAGATCTTCCTTTCAACACTCATCACTGCTCTCTCTATAATGCTGTTGGCTGGACATCCTTACACCTTAGAAGGAATAAAAATGCTGCTTTATGGATTTACAAAGTTCTGTCAAACAAACTTCCACCTTATATTTCCGATTGTTTTACTCTGGCTACACCTAGATCATATAGCCCTAAACAATAGCCTTATCACCTTGAAGATACCTAAAGTCTGTACCCGGCATGGGAGATCTGCAATTAGCTACTTTTTAGCATCTACTTGGAATTCTCTGCAGAAGACCCTAAAATTGAACACCTTCATCCCTATAGCATCCTTTAAAAAGCTCTTCATAAGTCTCTCTCCTGAGATATGCAACTGCTTTCACTAAGCCTAGTCCCTTCTTACCCTTTACCCCCTTTTTTTCTTCCTATCTCCTTTTATATGCTTTTTCTAAACTTAGCTACAATATCCCCTACAATCCATTGCCATTCCCTTTTTATCCCCCCATATCTATTTGCTTAAGTATCTATCCAATTACAACACACCTGACCAGTTTCACAATCCCAATACCTTACAGTCATTTGAGTCAAACCTGTCTGTCTTATTTTGTTTTGTGGTCCAAAACCATTAGCTACCTTGCTTGTATATCCGTTTTTTATTACTGTACCTGTTTATTTATATTAAAATCTTTGTCTTTTTCTCTGTATTTGTTTATGTATGCTACTGTACTTTATTTTGATCTTGACCTATCAGGTCCATCTTGTAAATGAGCTTCGCTCAATGATGTCCGCCTGAATAAATAAAGACTTTTGATTGATTGATTGATTGAGTTATTGCACAATTATTCTGAATTTTAGGATGCTGTGTCTCAGTACGATAACACTTTTGTAGGGTATAATGTTTAGATTTGTTTTTGTTTTTATTTAAAAAAGGTCCAAGCTACTTATTCTTGCACTCTGCTGGAGGGGGAAACCAACACAGATTAATGACGCCTGTGCTTCATTGGGTTGTTTTATGAGGTGCTGGGTAACAGAAAAGCAACACTGGCGCTCGCAGCAATGGGCCAGAACCAGTTAACGTTTCTACTATTCGACTGTTAGAATTCATAAAAAAGTGTTTTTCAGCTTTTTAAAATTACAGCTTTCACTTACACAGGAAACCATAAATATTCTGGTAGGCATTTCAAGTTTTCTGCTATTTCATGGATATACAACTTCTACTTATTTAAAACTGGTTCGCTATAAAAATGAAAGCACAGTAACAACTTGCCCCTCATGACTTTCTATTCTGTTCATAGTTTTTGTATATAAACTAGTGGTTGTACTCAGACTTTAGCGAGAAAGTAATAACATCTGTACATTTCCTCCTTTTCATCTTTGGGGTAATCGCCACCCTTTTTACACTTTGTTTTTTAATTAGTTCCCCAGCTCCTCGAAGTCCAAGACCATGTCACCTACCCCTATCGTCAGCCACAAGAAGTGTGGGCAATGAGCACTCAGAACCCAAAAAGTCCCACTCACAACTGGACTGCAGGGGTGACGATCTCTCACCCCAAAACAGTCCCACTTATAAGTAGAGGTAATGAGCTCTCACACCCCCAAAAGTCCCACTCATGAGCTGACTGCAGTGGCAATGACCTCTCAGATCCCACCAAGTCCCACTCACCAACTGACTGCAGAAGTGGCAATCTTTTAGACGTCAAAACGTCCCTCTCATGAGTTTACTGCAGGAGTGATCATCTCTCGGATCCCACTAAGTACCACTCATGAGCTGATTGCAAGTGGCATGAGCTCTCAGGCCCCACCAAATCCCACTTATGAGCTGAACATACAACAAGACTGCAGAGGAAGGCCTTACTGTCCATCAAGTCTGCTCATGTTGCAGGGTCCTCAGCTTCTAGCTAATGACCCTGCCTCCCCTTCCAACCAGAACACCCCCATCCGCACCCCATGATTATATCTTTTCCATTAACTATATCCCAGCCTTTCTTGAAGCTACCAACTGTTTCCAACGATATCACATCGTCAGGAAGCCCATTCCAACCTGCCACTACCCTCTCTGTGAAGAAGTGGCATCTAGTCTCTCTCCTAAACCTCTCTCATCCAACTTAAGGCTGTGCTCCCTTGTGGTCTCGTTTCCACTGATCTTTAAGAGACCAGCATCGTCCACCTTGTTTATTCCTTTCAAATACTTGAAGGGTTCAATCCCCTCCCCCCTCACCCGGGAGTACATGTTCGGTGCTTCCAGTCTCTCCTCATATGTCCTACCCTGTTGGCCCATAATCATCTTTGTTGCCCTCCTCTGGATCAACTCCAGTACATTTATATCCTTATTTAGGTACGGACACCAGTACTGTATGCTGTACTCCAGGTGAGGTGTCACCACTGATCTATACAAACGCAGTACTACCTCCCCCCTCCTACTCCTGATCCCCCTAGTAACACAGCCCAACATTTTATTTGGCTTTGCTACTGCCTCCCTACATAGCGTGGAATGTTTCAGGCCACAAGTGATCATTACCCCCAGGCCCTTTTCCTCCTCAGATGCAGATACCCAGACTACACCTAGGCTGTACTCAGTCCTCAGGTTCCTAGCTCCACTGTGAATAACATTACATTTTTTCGCAGCAAAGTCAAGCTGCCAGATCCCTGACCACCTCTCATCTTTTCAGATCTTCCCTTAGGCCTGTATCCCTTCTACTGTGTCCCCCTTTCCACAGAGTTTAGTGTTATCCACAGATAAGCAAATGTTGCCCTTAATGCCTTCCCCAATGTCATTAATGAAGACCTGATCAATTTCTCACTTACCCACAGATCCACAAACTTCCTGATCAACCTCTCATGGGGCTCAGAGTCAGAAGCCTTGCTGAAATCCAGGTACTGGATGCCCACCACTTGGCCTCTGTCCACTGTCTTAGTCACCCAGTCAAAGAAGTCCATCTGATTTGGTCCCCATCCTGGAGGTCATTCTCTTCCAGGTACCCTACTAACCCTTCCTTAAGTATGGTCTCCATGAGCTTGCACACTATAGAGTTCAAACTACCCAGTCTGTAATTCCCCGGGTCATCCTTTGGACTGCTCTTATGAAGGGGCACTACATGTGCTGTTCTCCAGTCCAGCAGTATAACCCAGACTCCAGTGAACTACTAAACAGGTTAGTCAGGGGACCTTCAAGTTCCGCCACCAGCTCCCTCAGCACTCTTGGATATACGCTGTCTGGGCCTGGGGATTTATCCACCTTCCAGCAACTCCTCCCTCACCTTATCCACCTCTATGAAATCATCCACGCTCCCATCCCCCCCTTCCCATCTTCCCCCTTGCAGTATCGGTCCTTCTCTTTCCCTTGTGAAGACTGAACAGAAGTACTCATTCATCACTTCTGCTTTGTCCCCATTTCCTTCAACCCACCCCTCCCCCTTTCTAAGCCTAACAATCCTGTCCTTTTTGTCTCTCTTCTCCCCGACATAATGAAAAATGGCCTTTTCTCCTTTTTTTAATTCACTCCAAGGGCTTCACTTCTTTTTGGGTTTTCACCTGCTGGACTACCCTATCTGCTACACTAGCCTTCATCAGGTAGTCCTATCTTCTTCCCTCTGGGTTCCTCTGAACTTCTTATAGGTGGGCCCTCTTTTCCTTAACTGCCTGGGCAACCTTTGAACTAGACCAACTGGGTGCCTTGGCTCTCAAGTTTTTCCCTCTGAGTCCAACACATTCTTCTGTGGCTGCTATTACTCCCTCCTTTATGATGGCCCACTTTTGGTCCACCCCATTTACACCCTTGTACCTTCCAGGTGACCCCTTAGCAACTCGCCCATCCTCCTAAAGTCCAACATTCTAAAATACAGGATTTTAGTCTTTGTGGGGGTCCTTTCCTTGCCCGGATCTAGCCAGAACCACATTGTGCGATGGCTGCTCCCACCCAGGGACTCCTCGATCTTGACACCCTGGACATGGTACCCGTTTGTCAATACCAGATCTAGGATCAATCTCTTCCTGGTTGGTTCCATAATGCCCATGTTAGGAATCCACCTTGCACCGCATCTAATAACACCTGACTCCTGGCACATGACTGGGATCCCCCACAATGACCATCTCACCCTTCTCTGCAGTCGCCCTTATCGCCACGCTCAATACCCTGTCTCTTTCTTCTTCCTCCTGGCTTGATTGTCTGTATACCACCCCTAGTCTCACCTTCCTCCCTTTATTAGACAGTAATTGAATCCACATAATTTCTGCCTTCCCCCTTCCGATTCCTCCCATGTACAAGAAATACCTTTCCTTATGTAAACTGCCACCCTCTTTTCCCTACTCCCCTGTCTCTCCTATATGGTTTGTACCTCTGGATCAAGAGGTCCCAGTCATGGTTAGGTGTGGCCTATGTCTCTGTGACCGCGACTATGTTCACTCCTCTTTCTGCCATCAACACCTGCAGGTCGTCCATCTTCTTACTGAGACTACTTGCGTTCAGGGACACCACCTTCCACCTGGACTCGGATCCCCCCATTCTTCTGCTGTCCTATCTGCTCCCATTTCTTAGTAGCCTCCTGTGACAGGGTTGGGTAAAACCCTGTCCCATATGTTATGCAGAGAGGACTAAAAGCAAGGATCTACTCTGTCCTCTCCTGTTCCATCACTTGTCTGTCCCTTGTCTATTTGAATACACACTCACATTTTCCTTGTGGCACCTAGGAGATGGCCTCTTCAATGGCCCCACAATTTCCCTCATTTTTTTCCCTTCCTTTACTTGCTGTTTCTAGTCTTTCTTTCTTCCCTTGCTGCTCTGTGGTTAAAAAATATTTGTGACTCTCCTTGATGTAGACTGGGGTCTCCCAGCAGCAGCAACAACAACCAGGAGCAGGGACGTACTGGACTCTTTGCAGGTAGCGTTCCTCCAACAACTTGTATGGGAACCAACTCGAGGGAGGGTAATACTGGAGCTGGTCCTAATCAATGGGAATGGTGTCACTGATATAGGGTGAAGGGACTCAAAATATCGAGTCAGACCTAAGGAAATTGGAAAAATGGCCAGGGAATTGGCAGTTGAAGTTCAACGCCAAAAAATGTAAGGTTATGCAACTAGGAAGACGCAACCCAGGGAGAAATTACTTTTTAAATGGGGTACAGCTGGCAGTAACAAAACATGAGCGTGACCTTAGAGTGATCATCACAGATGACCTGAAGGTTGGCAAGCAATATGAAAAGGCAGCACAAAAGGCCAGCAGCATCTTGGGTTGCACAGGAAGGGGCATAACCAGTAGAAAAAGGGAGGTGATTATACCACTGTACAGGTCCCTGGTGAGGCCTCCCCTGGAGTACTGTGTCCAATTCTGGAGGCCTCACCTTAGGAAAGACATAGAAAGACTAGAGACTGTACAAAGAAGGGCAACAAAGATGGTGCAAGGTCTGTATCACGAGCCATCTGATGCAAGGCTAAAAAAACTCAACATGTACTCACTAGAACAAAGAAGGGGGGGGGGCATTACAGAGACATTTAAATACCTGAAGGGTTTCAACAAGGTACAGGCACAGGATCTCCTTCAGGTAAACAACTGCACCCGGACCAGAGGTCATGACATGTGCCTAAAGGGGGGCAGGTTCAGGAGCAACACAAGGAAGTTCTTTTCAGAAAAGGTGGTGGAGCCTTGGAATGGCCTTCCCCCACAGGTGGTGGGGTCAAAGACGGTCAGAGAATTCAAGCTGGCATGGGGCAGACAGTGTGGAAAACTTAACGCAGCAGCCTGACTGGGAGGAGGGGTAGTATACATAAGCAGACTAGATGGTCCACATGGACCCCATCTGCCAACACATTCTATGTTTCTATGATGTCACGGCAGGGGACAATCTAGGATCCAGCGACCATCACACGGTGTGGTTCAAAATAAGAACTGGGACAGAGATGATTCACACAAAAACAAAGGTTATGGACTTCAGGCATGCAGATTTTAATAAAATGAGGAAAATCCTCAAGAAAAGAGAAAAAGGGAGGAGTTGAGGAGCAATGGACAGTAATCAGAGAGGGATTTGAAAGGGCCATGGAACTCTGCATAAGACAGGTCAGCAAAGGTAAGAAAAGAAAGAGGCCGCTTTGGTTCTCCAGCGAGGTGGTGAGAACAGGGAAAAAATACAGCCTTCTGGAGGTACAAAAGTACACAGGAGGAGAAGGACAGAACGTAATACATGGAGAAACAAAGGGTGGCAGGGCAGATAGTTAGGAAGGCGAAGGTCGATACCGAGGAACAGACAGCCAAGTCGGTAAAGAAGGGGGATAAAACATTCTTCAGATACATCAGTGAGAAAAAGAAGTCCAGGGAAGGAATAGTGAGACTGGTGGGGGGGGGGTTACAGTAGAAGGGGCTTGCCAGAAAGCAGACTTACTTGAACAATTACTTCTGTTCAGTTTTCAGGGAAGTGGAGGAAAGAAATGGTTTTGCAAAAAAAGGGCACAAAAGGTCGGGAGGTGGACACCAGTCCATTCACAGAAGAAAGTGTCCTTAAAGAATTGTCCAGGTTACAGATAGACAAGGCAATGGGTCCAGATGCAGTTCATCCTAAGGTGTTGAGGGAGCTCAGGGTGGTGCAGGTGGCACCTTTGGCATCACTGTTCAGTCTGTCATTGGACACGGGGGAGGTTCCGGGGGACTGGAGGAGGGCGGATGTGATGCCTCTCCACAAGAGCAGTAGTAGGGAAGAGACAGGTAATTACCCACCAGTCAGCCTGATCTTGGTGGCAGGAAAGGTAATGGAGTCACTCCTTAAAGACAGAATTGGCAAATTCCTTGCAGCCAACAGCCTACATGACCAGAGGCAACATGCATTCAAAGAGGGGAGGTCCTGCCAAACAAACAATCAAGTTTTTTGATTGGGTGACAAGGGTGGTGGAGCAGTGGACGTGGCCTATCTGGACTTCAGCAAGGCTTTCAACACCGTCCCTCACAAAAGGCTGGTGAACAAACATGTCCAGGAGTGGGTCCTAAAATAGTGGTATGGGTGGAAAGCTGGCTTAACAGTAGAAGCCAGAGGATGGTAGTAGATGGGGTTCACTCGGGGGAGGGCAGGGTGGCAAGTGGTGTGCCACAGGGATCAGTATTGGGCCCGATCCTCTTTTATATCTACACTGGTGACACTGAGATAGGACTGGAAGGGAAGGTGTTCCTATTTGCAGATTATACAAAAATTTGCAATAGGGTGGACACACCGGGGGGTGGAAAGAATGAAGGAGGACCTGGAAAAGTTAAGAGGATTGGTTGAAAACTTGGCAATTGAGATTCAATGCAAAGAAGTGCAGAATCATGCACTTCAGGCACAAAAACCTATGGGCAACATATGAACTGGGGAGGTGGGGAGTAGTCACAGTAACAGGACAGGGACCTGGGGGTTATCATTTCAGATGACCTAAAGGTAGCAGAAAAATGCGATAAGACAGTGGGATAGGCAAATCGGATGTTGGACTGTATAGGAAGAGATATAACCAGTAGGTGCAGAGAGGTGATACTGCCCCTATAAAAATTACTAGTGAGACCCCATCTTGAGTATGGTGCACAGTTCTGGAGGTCTCATATATGTAAGGGTATAAACAAGGAGGAGAGGGTACAAAGGAGGGTGACCAAGATTGTGCAGGGCCAGCATCAGAAGCCTGAGGAAAGGCTAGGGGACCTAGATCTGTATTCCCTGGAGATCAGGAGAGAGAGGGGAGACATGATTAAGACATTCAAATACCTAAAGGGAATAAACAAGGTACAGGAAGGGAGCATCTTTCAAAGAAAAAGATGTCCAAAAACTACAGGTCACAATATGAAGTTGGAGGGAAAGGATCAGAGGGAAGAGGAGAAAGTATTTATTTATGGAAAGGGTAGTGGATTTCCCTGGAATAGCCTCCTAGTGGAGGTGGTAGGGGCTAAAATGTTAACAGGATTTAAGACTGTGTGGGATAGATACATGGGTATCATAAAAACTGGTATGGAAGGTAACCTGGAGCCTGAACAGGGGCTGGAGACACCATTAGTAGGGGAAGGGGGCAGGAGGGTAGAGGCTGGAGATCACGTAGGGTCTGCAGCTTTATATCAGGCAGGGAAAAATGGGTAGACTGGATGGGCCTGGCAGTCCTCATCTGCCATCAACCACTATGTTCCTAATCTTTATATGAAACTGAGATCCCTTGGTTTGCAAATGGAGATAATTATATTACTGAAATGTTTGCAGAAAGCTATTTGGGTTTATCTGGAACACAAGGGGTTAACCTTGAGGTGCATTTTGACCTCCACAAGCTTGTTTGCAGAATTATCAGCAGGAAATCAGCCCTGGGACAGGATGTTTTAATTGGGTTCACCCATTAAGAAGACTAATGTACTCTTCAGGTGGGGCACAGGAAAGAAAATGACAAAGTCTTAATAGAGTTTGTAGAAGACAGGTGGTGTAATTTATAACAGGATGCAGAATTTAATTGCCAGGGAAAAACATCTTATAAAACTTATAAAAGGAGAGCAAAGTTTTGTATAGGGATAGAGGGAGTCGGAGATTTTAAAGAGACTCTCAGGTGAAGGATTTCTGTTTGTTTGAGCTGCCTGTATCAAGAGCTATCCTGCACAATTTTATTTTTTTATTTTATTATTATTGATAACAAAATGCTACTTGTGAATTTGACAACTTCTCCTGGTTTGCCTATGCTTCCTGATTATGCCTCTACCACACACCTCTCCCCACCTTCTCTAGTGTGGGAAGGAGGTCTGCTGATCTGCTGACCTCCTCTTCTTGGAGACCCCCCCCCCCCGCAGTTTAAACAGCAGGTTTCTACTTTTAGAAAATTCTGCCCTCCAAAACATATAATGCAGCTTACCTGGCCCCAAGGGTAATTAGGTATACATTTTAATTTTCTGGTGCCAGTATTTAGAGGGGGAAGGGACAGTATTTTGGCTCCGCAGAGCTGAGAGCCTGATCCCTTCTACTTCCCTTTTCAGAGACACACCCGCATGTTAGCATGTTTTGTGATCTCAGTTCAGAGAGAGCGCGGGAGGCGTGCTCCATAGAGTTTAATAAGGAAGCTTTTAAACTGCTTTTTAGTGTAATTTAGAGGTCCGTTTTGCTTTAAAAATTTTATTAGTTTCCCAAGAACACAGGATACAACAAAAATCTACAGTACAGTGTTTAACACAATAATAATAACTTGTGAAGTACATAACTCATTGTTAGGTCTCATAAAAAAAAACATAGATCAATACATCAAAAAGTCACTACATAAGTAAACAATTATTATCTAGCTAATACCTTAATCAAGTAGTAACTGGTACAGCATGGGAAGAGGCACTACATACTTCTCTTTGAGTGTATCCTTATTCCTTATGTCACGAAAAGGCAAGATAATTTAGGAAGGGGGCCCAAATTCTATCAAACAGTTCATTTTTACCAATAGCTTGTAGAGCCAATCTTTCATTATTATGAACATACAAAATTGCCAGCAGAAAGAGGCCTCACAATCTATCGAGTCTGCTTGAGTGTGCAGCTAGCACCTCATCTTGCAGCTGCCCCTCCCGCCCCCCTTTCCCAGTATCCCTTACCCTTACCCTGTCCCAACCCCTCTTGAAACTGCCCACCGTCTTACAGGACACTATCTCATCTGGTAAGGTGTTCCATTTGTCCACCACTCTTTCAGTGAAAAAATGTCTCCTCATCTCCCTCCTGAATCTTCCCCCTTCCAATCTCAGTCCATGCCCTCTCGTGTCCCTCCCCCTTCTCATCTGGAAAATCCATTCTGTGTTGGTCTTGTTTATCCCTTTTAGGTATTTAAAGGTCTCAATCATATCTCCCCTATCCCTCCTCTCCTCCAGTGAATACATATTCAACTCTCCCAGCCTATCCTCGTAGGGCTTGCTCTCTAATCCCTGGATCATCTTTGTGGCTCTTTGCTACACCCCCTCCAACAATCTGATGTTCTTCTTCAGGAATGGGCGCCAGTACTGCATGCAGTACTCCAGGTGGAGCCTGACCAATGACCTATATGGGGCAGGATAACCTCCCTCCTTCTGGAAGAGATCCCTCTTGCAATACACACCAGCATTTTGTTGACTTTTGCTTTTGATTACCTCGCTCATTTTAGCACACCATTCTTATAATTTAGAATTCCAATTTTGACAAATCAAGGTCACTGCTCAACTAACAAGGTCCTTGTTAGTTGAGCGGTAGCCTTGATTTGTCAAAATTGGAACCCTAAATTATACCAAAAATCAGTTAAAAAACGTCCCCACTGAATTTAATGGAATGAACCCCCACACTTTCCCTGAACTGACATCACAAAACATGCTAACGCAGAAGCATGTCTCTGAACAGGGAAGTGGAAGGGATCGGGCTCTCAGCTCCATGGAGCCAAAATACGATCCCCTCCCTCCCTAAATACTGGCACCAGAAAATACAAGTTTATACTGAATTACACACAGGGCCAGGTAAGCTGCATGAAAAAATTACTCACCTTAGTAATTGTGTTTCTTCTAATGGAGCCTTGCTGTATTCTGATATTTGCAGTTAGCCCCAGCAGTTCAAGTGCTGGGGCTAACTGCATATGTCAGAATACAGCAAGACTACATGCTGTCTGAATATATGTTTTGGGGGCAGTATTTTAAAAAAATAGAAATCTGGTTTTTAAATTAAGGTTATATATATATATATCTATATATAGGCTCGACAAATCTCATAGCCCGATGTCTCGGGCCACAAGATTTGTCTGGGGGACAAGCATAACTGAACCACTCAGATGTCCCCCAGACAATTAACTCAGAAATGGAAATTAGGTACCTACTGTGATTCTTGATCTTCTTGGACAAAGTCTCCACCGCTCATTCACACTAATGGGATCTATGGCGGAGGTGCCAGGACCCAGGGGAAGCAAACTTTTTAAGTGGGTCGGCGATAGAGATGGAGCTGCGAGAAAGCGGCACCATGAGCCCCGGCTCATGCGGTAAAGACTATCTCGGCGTTGACCCTCCAACCGCCTCAGTACCTTTTTTTTCCAAGGAGGTGCAGCGTAACTAACCTAGAAGGACTAACCTAAAAATAGACACAAGATAGTCTGAATGACCCGTGTAAGAAGGGTCAACAATGAAGTCTTCACAGCCCAGCCATTGAGGGAGTGAAGACCAACAACAGAGAAGTGAGCTCTGGGGATGGTGGATGGGTGTGTGAATGAGTGATGGAGACTTCATCCAAGATCATCAAGAATTACGGTAGATACGTAATTTCCATATCTTCCTGGACATAAAGTCTCCACCACTCATTCACACTAATGGGAGAGTACTGAGCTAATAATCCCCCCCGAGACGGGCAGCAGGAAATAAGAGCTCACATACTTAGGACAGAAGTCCATTAAGAATAGTCCTTCCAAACGACAACTGTCGTCTGGCATGGGCATTCAAGGCATAGTGCTTAACGAAAGTATGCACTGAGCTCCAGGTAGTCGCATTGCAAATATTTGCAATTGGCACGTTGCGGATTTCCACCAGAGATGCCGCGACTGCTCTAGTAGAGTGAACATACACTCTGTCTTCCAGCTTAACCTGTGCCATAGAATAGCAATGGCGAAGGCATGCCACCAGTCACGCTGAAATGCATCTAATAGTGACAGGCTGACCCAGCCGGGTCTCACTGAAGGAAACAAACAGTTGTTGAGCCTTGCAAATTTCTTTTGTTCTATCTAGATAGAATCGCAGCACTCTCTTAACATCCAGAGAATGAAGGGTACACTCCCCTTCATTCTGGGAGTTCGCAAAGTAGGTAGGCAGGACTAAAGATTGGTTTAGATGGAATTCTGAGACAACCTTAGGGAGAAACCTAGGATGTGTCCTAAGAACTACTTTGTCCTTGTGAAATACAGTGTACGGGGGGAGTTTGTGACCAGTGCATGCATTTCAGAAACTCTACGGGCCGAAGTGATGGCCATCAGGAAGGCCGTTTCCAAGTGAAGAATTTCAACTCAAAAGTAGCTAGAGGCTCGAAAGGTTTTCGAGTGAGCATGTCTAGCACATGGTTAATGTCCTAGGCTGTGACTGGACGTCTGATAGGAGGTTTAGTATGCAGAATACCCCTAAGAAGCCTCTTAACTACAGGTAACTGAACCAATGACATAGAAAGTACCGGCTCATGATAAGCTGAAATGGCACAAAGATGAACTTTGACTGTAGAGTACTGCAGACCTGAATTTGAGAGGTCCAAAAGGCACTCCAAGACATTCTATGGTGGGCAGGAAAAAGGGTTCGAAGAGGATTTTGCACACCAGATAGAGAAGCGCTTCCATTTGGCCGTGTAGGTTTTTCTAGTGGCTGGCTTACTCACTGCCAAAAGAATATCTGAAACCCTACGAGAACATTGAACCTATTCACCTGTATCTCTTCAGGAGCCGAAGGTGAAGCGACCTCAGACTGGGATGAACCACGGGACCCTGTGTCAGAAGGTTCATCTGAACGGGAAGCGCCTTTGGGGGTGGGGTTCCGACAGATTGTTGAGCAGCGGGAATCATACCTGCCGAGGTCAGGAGGGAGCAATGAGGATCATTTTGTCCCACTGAGACTCAGATTTGAGAAGTACCCTCTGAATTACGGGAAGAGGAGGAAAGGCGTATAGAAAGCATCTTGTCCACTGCAGCCTGAACGCATCCTGACAGAAAATGCCAGGTCCTGGATTTCTGTAGCAGAAGAGAGGCAGTTTTGCATTGAGTAGGGATGTAAAAAGGTCCAGGTCTGGAGTTCCCCATTCTTTGAAGACTGACTGAATGACGGTTAAGTCGAGAGACCACTTGTGAGGATCTATTTCTGTTCTGCTTAGACGGTCTGCCAGCTCGTTTTGTACTCCTGGCGGGTAAACCGCGTGGATTAGAGCTTTGTGCTTCAGGCACCATTCCCACACTCTTACAGCTTCCCTGCATAATGGGTAAGAGTGTGCACCGTCCTGCTTGTTGATGCAATATCACTGCTTTGTTGTCCACTTGAAGGAGAATGTTCTTGTGACAGAGTATGTCCTTCAAGGCTTGGACTGCATAGAGGATGGCTCTCATTTCCAGGACATTTATGTGAAGCTGGGACTCGTCCTGAGTCCACGTACCTTGGATGTGGAGATTCTAGCAATGAGCTCCCCACCCCATCAGGGACGCGTCCGTGGTAATGGAGATCTGATTATCCAGAGGAGCAAAGGGATATCCTTCCAGAAGATTGTCCTCCTGCGACCACCAGGCGAGTGACCTCTTCAGAGGTTCTGTCACCTTGATGGAAAAGAACTGAGGGTGAGTGGTTGGAGACCACCAAGTACTGATAATCCAGTGAGAAGTTCTCGTCGAGATGTGCTAAAGGTACAGTGAACACCGAGGATGCCATGAGACCCAGCATCCATTGCATCGAGA
This sequence comes from Neoceratodus forsteri, assembly GCA_016271365.2. Lineage (NCBI taxonomy): Eukaryota > Metazoa > Chordata > Ceratodontiformes > Ceratodontidae > Neoceratodus > Neoceratodus forsteri. The sequence goes on along the minus strand of CM057452.1, from coordinate 23,414,654 downwards.
TAGCTTGAACCGAGCTGTTTTCTCTGATGTATCGGGCCATCTGTAAGATATCACTCCTTCTGTCCTCTGGGAGAAAAGCCTTTGCACAGGAGGTGTCCAGAAGAGTTCCTATAAAGAGGAGCTTCTGGGAGGGCTGCAACTGCGATTTGTTGAGATTTAGCAGGACTCCCATGGACGTGAGGAAGTCTGAGGCCATGGCTACGGTGTCCAGTGTTCCTTGTCTGGAGGGACTTGCTAAGAGCCTGTCGTCCAGATATGGGAACACCGGTATTCCGCTTTTCCTGAGATGCGCCGTGAGAATTGCACAACACTTTGTAAAAACTCGAACCGCCGAGGCTAGCCCAAAGGGCAGGACTCTGAACTGATAGTGTTGACCCAACGCCACAAACTTTAGGTATCTGTGGTGCTTTGGGTATATAGGAATGTGTTGGTAGGCATCCTGCATGTCCAGAGAGGCTAGCCAATTGTGTTGATGAAGCAAAGGTAACAGTGTACCTAGCGATATCATCTTGAACTTTTCCTTGTGAAGGAACTTGTTTAACCTTCTGAGATCCAGAATGGGGCGCATGTCACCAGTTTTCTTTGGGACTAGGAAGTAACGGGAGTAAAACCTGTATTTTGTTGATCCAGCGGAACTCCTTCTACTGCCCTGTTGTTCAGAAGGCGTTGTACCTAGGAAGCAAGAGGGTCTGACTGTACTGCCGACAGCCTGGGCTGTCATCTGGGGGATGATCCAGAGGGGTTTCTGAAAGATTGAGCGAGTACCCCTCGCAGATTATCCGGAGGACCCATTTGTCTCATGTTATGGATTTCCATTGGTTGTAGAACTGAGTAAGATGTCCTCCCACCGCTGAAGAGGAGTCCCCCTCAGACAGCTGAGGTGGGACCTGGGCCGGAAACTCAGAAGGTGGCACTAGGCGCTTTAAGCCCTTGTGCCTTCTGCTGTGTTTTCTTTTGCGGCTGAGGGTTGTGGTTTTTGTTAAAAGCTCCTCTGCCCCGAAAGGACTGACAGTTGTGAAATTGATGCTTGTTACACTTCGGGAGGGGTGTGGGTTTTGCTGGGCTTAATGGCAGACTCAGTCTTCTGTGTGTCCTCCAGAGCTTGTTCCACTTGGGGCCTAAACAGATACATACCGTCAAAGGGTAAATCCATGACCTGCTGTTGGGCATCATTCGTGAAGCTCGAAGTACGTAGCCAAGAGTGACGATGGATGCAGAAGCCTGCTGCCGCCGCTCAGGAAGCAGTATCGAAAACCGTCCATTGCAGCTTTAACCTGCTGATTGTTGGACTCGATACCCCTGGTTATGGTCTGAAGTAGCTCTGAATTAGTTTCCGATTCTGGCAGAACTTCTACCATTTGTTTGAGCGAATGCCAAAGAACATACTCATATTGAAAAAAATAGCCCTGTTAGCTGGTAATTCGCATACCCAGGGTGGAGGCAGCAAAGACTCTCTTACCTAAAGTGTCTATCTTGCGAGATTCTTTATTTATAGGTCGTGATGTAGATGCTTGAGGAAGGACGGCCTTATCATTCTCTGCCACGACTACAATGGGATCAGCAAAGGCTTGTGAGGCCAAAATGGGGCAATCCCAGGAAGGGGCATACTTCCTATCTATGGACTTAGCCACGGAAGGAGTGAGAGCGGGATTGTTCCATACCATCTGCGAGAGGGTGTCAAAAGAGGGTTGCACCAAAGGAGTCAAATCCATAGAGATCTCCGGGACATGTAGATAGTAGAGTCTTAAAAGCTTTGCAGGATCGATTTCTGTAGTCTGGAGAGAGAGTTGAATTAAAATTTTTAAGCAGAGATTTAAGAGGAAAGGTCTTTGACTACAGGTTCTGCAGCAGGATTGACCCCTGCCCCTTCAACATCATCACCCAGTCGAAGATCTGGGTCAGGCTCAAAATCATCTCCTGACAGTCCAGGAGGGACTGTATGGACAGGAAAGGAGTGAAAATCAGTAGGAAAAGTAAAAGAGGAAAGAATCGGAGTCGAGAACCCCTGGAGGCCGGAAAGGCACCGATGAAGAACATGGCACTGAATGCAAGGAAGACGCCACGATTGGAAACGGCCCAGCACACGGTGCTGACAAAGCCCGCGGGACCAACAGAATCCCTGATGCCGCGGATAGACCCCTCGGCACCATGGACAGTGCCGAGAGAGTCCCAAGGGCCTGAAAACTGCAATTTGAAGAAAAAGGAGGAAAAATTGCAGGAGATAGAGGCATCGGTATGGACCCCTGTGCTGCAGCCATGTGAGGGGGGAAAACACCCGAGCACGGAGTCGACGGCACCGAGGAAGGCGCCGTGTGACTAGAAAGACCCAACCGCCCAACCTGTTCCTCCGAAACCAAATGGCCCGAAAGCCTCAGTCTCGGGTTGACTGGATCAGGCAGCTGGACCAATCTCCGAGCCCACTGCTCCATAAGAGCAGCCCACTGGTGAAACTGCTCATCGGAAGCCCTCCCAATAGGCGGGGAAGGGCTCCGGTGTCGAGGAGGTCGGCCACCGGAGGCAGAAACCGGCGACTCCGACAGAAGTGGAGACCGGTGCCTGGCCCCAATAATCGACCATCTATGCGCAGACATACCAGAAGGAGACCTCAAGTGATGCCTTCTCTTTTTCAGTTTAAGTGCTGAAGAAGAACTTGAGGCCAAACAGTGCAGAGAATGGGACCGCTTTCCTTTATAAGCTGGGGTACCGCCCACCTCCCCGAGCATTGGAGCGACTGTCGGACCCTCCTCCAGAGAGAGCGGTGGACCAGACCCAGCCCGGCTGACTGAACCGCTTTCATATGAAGTCTCCCTACTGTCCCCTGACCCGCTCATGGTCGACTCCGTCAATGGAGAGCTTAAGACTTCTTTCTTATGATAAGTAAATTAATTATAATTGGTACTTATTTCGAAGATAAATTACAAAACAATAAACTGAAAACTAGCTGCTAGTTTGAAGTCTTGACTCCCGGTGGGCGAGCGACGTCGTCACTCAGGCGCACTTGACGGTGGGAAAAAAGGAACTGAACCAGTTGGAGGGTTGACGTCGAGATGGTCTTTACCGCACGAGCCGGGACTCGCGGTGCTGCTTCCTCGCGGCTCCATCTCTGGCGCCAGCCTTTTTGAAAAGTTTGCTCCCGCTGGGTCCTAGTGCCACCGGTGTAGATCCCATTAGTGTGAATGAGTGGTGGAGACTTTATGTCCAGGAATATCGTCTTTTTTTCTTTTTTTGCCTACCTTGCTGGCTTGCTCAATGTTGCTGGGTGGTGTGTGCCCGATCATCTACTAGGTGCCGGCGTACCTCATCCAAGAAAGACTCTGGTGGTGGTCCTGTGGTGCACTGCTGACTGAGGGAACCGTCACGAGCGACCGCCAGGAGTGCGCAGTAGCAAGGAGAGAGGACACTCCTCCTGGATCTCTCCAGTCCCCGCCCATAACATAGCCGAACTGCTGAAACTGAACCAGGACTGACAGGTGAGCGAACATGTAGCAAGTTGGAGAGTGCCCTGTCAGTCCTGCTAATTGGGCAAGGAGGTAGTGGTAGGGGCGGGTCCCAGTGTTCAGAAGCGGGATGTGGTGGGCGCACAGAGAGGGAGAGCGCCATTTCAATTCAGGCAGCAGACAGAGCGAAACAACTCGTGATTCTGTGTGACTACATACTGAGTTATTTGCTGGTATATCACCAGCAGCTCAGAGCGAACCAACTTTTTTAGATCCCTGTTGAATCCTGAATTAATACTGGCAGCATATTGGGAGGAACAAAAAAGGGAGCAGAAAGCCATGTTTTCGGCTTCTGCTGAGCTCCTTCGGAAAGGACTGCATGTGGTTTGGGGGGAGGGGTGTACAGTATCTAGCCACTTGCCTCGCCAGCACTTTGGTGCAGTTCTTGACTCAAAATCAAACTAAATACAACAGAGGAGCAGAGTTGAGCACCCATATTTCAGTGCTTGGCAGGGCGCAGGATACAAAAAGCAGATTTTTATTTTTATGAAAGTTTAACAAGGGGCATTAAATAGAGCCTCGTGTTTTGTGTGGAAGAGGGGTTTTGCCCGATGGGGCAGACGGGCAGCTGTCTGTTGAGGGTGAGAGTCAGTGGGGTAAGGTAGAAAAAAAGCCTTAGCTAAGGCTTAGCCTGCCCTGGTGCACTCACAGAAATAAAAATAAAATAAAACTAAAGCAAGAGGGACTAGCACTCTCTGTCTCTCTCAATTTCAACAACCAGTGAACCAAGGCTAAGTGGCAAAGTAAAATAAAGATTAAAGATAAAACAGAGCCTAACTGTGTGTGGGCTGTTGGCTGTTCTGTTGGGAGGGAGGTCATTTTGTGGGAAGAAAGCGTGGAGTGAAGGGGTGATCTACCCAGTATCAGTCTTGTTGTGTGGCCGGTGGGCTTGTGAAAAAAAAAAGACACACCTCAAAAAAATTTCAGAAGACTAATAAAATAAAATAAAAGGAGCCTAACAGTGTGTGTGGCTGTTGGGAGGGAGCTACTTGTGTGGATTTGTGGAAAAGACGGAGTGGGGTGGTGACCTGCCCAGTGGCCGGTTGGCTTGTGAGAGGTGAAAAAAAAAATTCAGAAAGCTAAAAGATTAAAAATAAAAGGAGACTAAGTGTGTGTGGATTCCGGATGGAGTGCAGGGGTGTAACCTGCCCACTGCCCAGAGTGTCCTGTGGCCAGCTGGCTTGTGAGACGGTCACAAAAAAAATCCAGAAAGCTAACAAAAACATTTAAAAGAAAATAGAAGGAGCCTGCCTTAGCCTAAGACAAGTGTGTGTGTAGCTGTTGGGAGGAGGGAGCTAACTGTGTGGATTTATGGAAGCAGGTGACCTGTCCTGTGACTGACTGGCTTGTGAAAGACGGCGCAAAAAAAAAAAAATTCAGAAAGCTTAGCTAATAAAAAAAAGATTTAAAATAAAAGTCTCCTAAGTGTGTGTGGCTGTTGGGAGGGAGCTAATTGTGTGGATTCATGGAAAGCAGCGGGGGTGACCTTGACCTGCAGTGTCCTCCTGGCTTGTGAAACACACAAAAAAAAAATTCAGAAAGCTAATAAAAAAATTAAGATTTAAAAGAAAATAAAAGGAGCCTAAGTGTGTGAGGATTCCTGGAAAGAAGGGAGTGAAGGGGGTGCAAATTATTTGACAATAGTATACTGAGCAATTTGCAGATGCAATACCAGTGTAGAAAAAACAAAGATAAGGGAGGAGCAGCACAAACCAAAGACTACCTAAAGTTTGCTACAAGGGAGAAAACATGAGACAGATTGAACATTTTAGTGCTGATACAGCAAAGAATAAAGTACTGTAGGAGGAATACTGGTAAGTGATAGAGCTGAGAGCCAAGAAGGGAGGGATAAGTCAAGCAAGGAAGGGATGAGAGTGAAAGTGCAAAGGGGTGGAACAGATTGGTAAGGATAAGTGCACTAGCGAAATAGGGGTCAGGCCAAATAATATGCCGTGGAGAGAGAGGAGGGCAGGAACAAGATAACTATGGTGGTTTGAAGCAGGTGCACTTGTGGGATGAGTCAAGATGGTTTTGCAGCCCTTTTTTAAAAGATGCACGAGATGGTGATTGGCGCAAAGCTAATGGAAGGGAGTTCCAGTATTTGGGGGCATAGCAGATGAAAGCACTCGCACCTTTTGTGGTTCTGTGTCTGGGGATGAAGACAGGGGCCTGATCAGCTGACCTCAGCCCATAACAAGGTGTCAGATTTTGGAAATGTTTTGCAAGGGATGCAGGTATTGGTAGGCGGACCAGGTTGTCAATGATAGAGCCGTACGTATGAAGCTTCAATTCATTCGGAGGAAGCCATCCTAGGTCTGAACAGAGGAGACAGTGGTGTTTCAGATGGTGGGCGGAGGATGCATAGCGACAGATATAGTTATATGTGACATCCCATTTCCGAAGGATTGATTTGCATGCAGAGGCATAAGTTGCAGCACCATAGGTGAGTGATGGAAGGAGTACGCCACAGGCTATGGCAAGCCTTGCTGAGGGAGTGAGCACATAACTGGTTCGGTAGGCTATTCTGGAGTTGACCAATTTGCAGGTCTGATTGATGTGTAAGTTGAAAGTTAGTGACGGATCAAGGGTGATGCCCAGATATTTAAATGAATGTACCACCCCAACTAGTGAGCCATTTAAGGAGGTGGCTTTAAAATTTGGATGTGTATGTTTGAGTCTCACATTTGATCCAAAAAGCATAGCCTGGGTTTTGAACTCATTTAATACCAGTTTGTGAGTAGATAGCCATTCCTGTACTAGCTGAAAGTCAAGAGAGTAGATTGTTTATATGCTCAATGCTTTTTGCGCTATCATACAGAACAATATCATCTACATATAGTAAGGAGATTGCCCTGTGGAGGTCAGCGGAGATGTTATTTACGAAGACAGAGAAAAGTAGGGGCCCAAGTATGGAGCCTTGAGGAACCCCAAAGTTTATAGTGGTCTTCTCTGAGATAGTAGAATTGTATTTCACAGTTTGAGTCCTGTCTGATAGGTAGTTCCTAAACCACCTTACAACATTATCTGAGAAGCCTAGTGATCCAAGGGTGGCAAGAAGGATGGAGTGATCAACTAGGTCAAATGCTTTGGTCATGTCTATGAAAATTGCCCCGGTGAGTAGGCCACAGTCCATAGCCATTAGAGTATCCGATGTGAATTTGAGAAGGGCAGTGGTGGTGCTATGGCCTTGCGAAAACCATGCTGGGCAGATGAAAGCAGGTCATGTTTCTGAAGGAAATCAATTGTCTGGGCTGCTACAAGCTTCTCAAGAATCTTATTTAGGACAGACAGTATGGCAATGGGCCTATAGTTTGAGGGATCTTTTCAATCTCCTTTTTTGAAAACAGGGGTAATCCTAGCTGTTTTCCAAATCTCCGGGATGTAGCTTTGGCACAGGGAGAGCGTGACAATCATGGCTAGGGAAGCAGCTATAAAAGGCGCTGCAATCTTAAGGAGCTTTGGTTCTAGATTGTCAGAGCCAGCTGCAGTGCATTCCAGTATACTGTTTAGCAGTCTAAGCATTTCGCATTTTGTGACTGATCTGAAAAAGAAATGAGGACCATTTGTATTTTGCTGGTTGGATGTGTCAGGTTGGACAGGGAAAGAGGAGGTGTAATTAGTTAAGCCCGAGAATTTGTTGTTGAAGAAGTTGGCAATGGTTCTGGGATTATTACAGTGTACCCCGTCAAGAGACATGTCATTTGGGGTAGATGCTGGACCAGACCCAAGGAAGGATTTAATATAGGACCAACATTTTTTAGGGTCGCCATAGGAGTTGGTGAGTAGGTCCTTGCAGTAGGAGCTCTTGGCATTTTTGATGTCCTTTTTGCAGGCATTGCGCGGGGCCCTGTAGGGTATAAGGTCAGAAGTTAGCCCAGAGTTTTTATAGTGGAGCCAGCTTTTATCCCTCAGTTGAAGTTTAGCTAGTAGGCCAGATTTCAGCCAACGCGTTTTCCTGTTTCTTACTCGATGGGTTACAAGTTTGCAGTGTTTATCTTGGAGCACTAGGAAGTGTTTCAAGAACAGATTAAGGGCAGTCTGAGCATCACTGGATATAAGAATGGGGGGACCAATCAGTAGCAGCAATGTCGTGTAAGAAAGTCCGAGAGACGAAATTCGCAGAGTTGCAGAAGGTAATGAAGTGAGGCCCCATCTGAGGAGGTCTATTTTTGCCTCAAATACAGTACGTTGGGGAGTGGTCAGTGATGGCATCTGGTAGTACTCCAGAGGTAATTACATTTTCAGGGCGATTGGTCATGATCCAGTCTAGTAGAGTGTTCGTGTTTGAGTGAAGGACATGTCTGGTAGGTTCATCTATCAGTTGGTGCAGGTTATAGCTCTGCAATTTGGCCATTATTGTGGCTTGGTTACTGCCCAGCCAATTAATGTTAAGGTCCCCCGAGTATGAGGACCTCATTTCTTCCAGCTAGGCATGAGATTTGGTCTATTAGCTCATCCAGTCCAGTTAGACCACTAGTTGGTGGATTGTAGGTGCACACAATATGTAGTTTTTTGGTCCCAAGAGTGAGCAGGACATGAAGTGCCTCACAGTGGCATACGGGAGATGATTTTACGACAGAGACATCAAGATGATCTCTGAAGTATACAGCTGTTCCACCCCCTCTTTTGGGAGCATCTCTGTCAAGTCTTAATAGACTGTAGTGAGGAAGGGAGCATAGAGTATCGGGTATAGATGGTTTTAGCCAAGTTTCAGTTAGGCATATAATATCAGGCTTGGTAGAGGGTGGCCCAGGAATCAAGCTCAGCTAGATTATGTGCAAGGCTCCTGATGTTGTGGTGAGCTATAATAAGACCTTTAGCGTTACTAATAGTGTCATGTAGCGCATTAGCCGGTCCTGGATTAGGTTGAACATCGCCTGAGAGAAGGATAGCAAGTAGAAAAAAATACCATAGTTTGCGGCACAGGAAGGAAAAACGCGCATGAGGGTGCCAGTGGCATTTCCTTTGGACGTGAGCAGCCACGTGGACCCAGAACCTATTTATTAGTGATGGGGATGGGTCACAGCTGGGGGTAGGAAGCAACAGGAGAGTAGAGTAGCAGCAGTCATGTGGCAGAAAGCAAGGGTGGACCACTTCAATTTGAGGTGTCAAAGGCATGGACAAGTGCAGTAGGGGTAGCGTTACCACAAGAAGACATAGTATCATTTGTGGGGACATCTTAATATCGTTACAGACAAGCAGAGCGGACAGGTACCCCTAGCAACAGACCAGAGTAAAGACGTGTACTTGACTAAAGCAGATAGACAGTCTAAAGGAAATGTTTCATACGGGTCAGTCAAAGTCAGCTAGAGTATTCTCCTAGCGAGGTAGTCAAGAGATACGAGGGTATTGAGCAGGCAGAGTTTTACATGACCCACATAGGTGAGAGGGGTCTGGATGGGGAGTTTTAGTGTAAGATGGTGGCTTCAGTGGGAAAGCAAAGAGTATGTTGTGAGGCAGGAGGCCTTTTGCAAGAGATCTGACAGGGCAATTAGCTTGGTTAGTAGCTGAGAGCTTAAGTAGCTTGGAGTAGAAAAACAGGACGGAAGGGGGGAGCACAAACTTGCAGTTTAGCAGACAGCTCAGACCAGGGTTAAAGATAAGCCAATGAAACGAAAGGGGGACAGTGGAGGGAGGAGCTACTATTTAATGGAGGCCTGGGAGGGGGTGGGGGTGGGAGAAAAATCATCTAAGATAGCTAGAAGAAGCAGGTTTGAATAAAATAAAAAGGCGTTGAAAAGCACTGAGATTCTCTGTCCGAAAAGTGCACCAATGAGCATGAGCAGCCCACACGACCGTCGATCCAATCAGCGACTGCTATCAGGGAGCCATACCCTGCCCTGAGAGGGCAGAGGAACTGTCTTGGCTGGGGAACAACTGCAGAGTACTAGTGCTTGGCTCCTGCTCGGCCGCTCCCTACTACTACTCCCACCTGCTCTTCTACTCTGTCCTGCCCAGGCCCTCTTGTAGTGTTGTAAGCATATTAAGCACAATAGATTAAGGTAAAACATTACACATAACACACACAAAGATAACATAAAATAAAATGTTATTGTGTACAACACAACAATATTTCAATATTATTTTCACAATTGTATAGAAGTAAAAAAAAAAAATGCAAAGAAAAAAGCCAAAGCAAGCTACTCTATTTTCTCTTTGGACTGGGAAATAATTCGCCACCATGTCATCTTCACAGTTTGAAAGCCAGCCTCCCTGGGCCCTGGCCCTAGTCAGGAAAACCACCAAAATAATGGTTCTTCTCATTCTCAGTCTGAGTCTGTGTTTGTAGACATAACAGATGATCAATCTGACTTGACCGTACCGATTTCTGAAACAAGTGAGAATGGCAGCAGCAACAGTTCAATGCTATCATCACGTTGTGGTTCAGTACAGCTACAGCGATCTTTAATTTTAGATGAGGAAACAACAAACACTGAGAAAAGAAGCAAAGATAAAAAATATGATGTAGAAAAAAGGGCTTGAATGTTTCAGCATCGCTGGCTAAATCAGTTTACCTGGTTAAGGTATGATGACAAAAAATGCGTCATGTACTGCTCTATCTGTGAGAAATATCCCACTCTTGCTACTCCTGCTTATTCCCAAAAACCTAACGTGTTTGCCACTGGTTCAAATAATTTCAGAACTGAGTCAGTGAGAGCCCATGAGAAATCAAATCCACATATAATTTGTGCAAATCAGCATAGTCACGAAACTAGTCAACATGCAGTCAGTTTTAACATATCTGATACAGCAATATATCATACATTTTCTCAGATGGAGGAAGCCACCAAAAATAAAATGAGGCATTTAACACCGCATATTCCTTGGCTAAAAATGTATGCCCTTTCTTGGATATGGAGTGGCTTTGCACATTGCAAGAAAAAAAATGGGGTTAAACTTGACAGCAATTATGCAAATGATAAACGGGCCAGAGATTTCTGTAACGCAATTATCAGCTGTCGTGTAAAACACAGATCCAGACTTTCAAAAATACAAAATTTGTTACCGTTCTTGCAGATGGCAGTACAGTTGCAAGTATAGTAGACTGGGAAATGTTTTCCTTCATTTTGTTGATGGCGGAGGAAAAAAGGTTACCACTGTGTTAATTAAAGCTGTACCTCTCTAACATTCTCACACAAATGGAGGTTTTAAAGCAATAAGCTCTGCGTTAGAGTCTGTTGGTCTTTCTTTTGTGGAACTTAACGATGTGAGCAAACCAGGACCGGTTCTCGTATCTGCCAACTTGATGGTGCCAGTGTGAAGATGAGCCATACAGATGACACCATAGCAAAAATCAGACAGCACGTCCCCACTGTAATACCCATGCACTGCGAAGCCCATAAACTGGAGTCAGCAGTTCTCAACGTCATGAAAAAAAATCCCTTTGTTCAAAAAGTAGAAAACACCCTGAAAAGAATTTTTAAATTTTACCACTACAGTACCAGGAAACTTAGGGAACCGCAGGAAATAGCAGATGTCATGCACACTGAGTTGGCTCGTTTCAGTGTAATAAAGCAAGTTCGTTGGCTTGCAAGTAAGACCCGTTCAGTTCATGCTGTTCAAGTCAACCTGCCCACAGCAGTTCAACATCTCGAACATGTCTCAAACTCCGCTGGTGATGATGGTGCCAAAGCAAAGGCCCTTCTAAGAGATGTGCACTCAGTACAGTTAGTAAAATCACTGTTCATTCTTCAAGATTTCTTGCCAATATTAAAAAAATCTTTCACTGGAATTTCAAAAGGATGACCTGCTAATATGAGAAGTCCCCCAACTCATCGAGACAAGCTTACTCCAGTTGACAGAGCTAAAAATAAGACATGGAAAGTTTATGACATTATTTCTAGACCAATATAATCCTGCAGAAAAATGCATGAGCTATCTCATTTCAAAACGTGGCTGTGTGGACAAGATTGTTCCTTTAACATTCAGAGGGAACTGGGGCGCTAGAGAGCTGATCTCCAGGCAGGAAGCACTTCTCGAATGCTCTACATTTCAGCTGTTATATTTTAGTAAAAATAATATTTACAGCCGACTGAACTTTGGAAAATTAGTCTGTACTGGCTTAATGATTGTATCAGCTTTCGATTGATACCAGATTCGATTTGGTGAGGCAAAGAAATCTCGCTCCTAAAGCTGCTCAAACTATCGTCGAGATGGCAAGCAAGGCCGCTGATCCTCCATGCTGCGCAGCTACTAATATGCTGAAACCATCCTCAAGCTCCCCATGGCAGCAACTACGGGATATTTTGCAGAGCATGAATTCTAAGCTGGAAAACTCTCTAGCGAGGATGGAGCAACACGCTGAAACAACTATGGCTCTAAGGGCTGTGACGTCCAACTGTGACGAGCGAGCGACCGCTATTCAGGTGATCGCCACATGGACGACCGAGGAGAGTACGCAACCTCGAGGCTGTGAGAAGGCCTGTAGCACTGTGATCCGTGTTGGACCGTCGTTGCGGAGGGAGGATTTCTCTGAAGGGGGAGAGCGCCTGATCTTGCTAGAATACCCATGGGTTGGTATACGGAGCCCGCTGATTTTGGATGCACGTCTTATTTGGGGCTTGTTTCTGAGAGCCCGAGGGTGAATTTTGAGACCGGAATGTTGGATGCTGAGGGTCTGTAATGAAAGACATTTGCCGATGGTGGAAAAATACAGGTTACTCACCTGTAACAGGAGTTCTAGGAATGGTATATGTTGTTCATCCACACTCATTGGCAGGTATCCTTGCCGCTTTAAATCTTGCCGGAAGGTCTTCAAGCTTGCTCCTCCCACCCACCCGGGTGGTATAACTCTCGGCTCCGCCCCATGGCGCCAGATCTGCCCGCTGGAAGCTCAGGTTGTGCGCCGGCCGAGGAGGTCGGTGGTCGTGTGGATGAACAACATATACCATTCCTAGAACTCCTGTTACAGGTGAGTAACCTGTATTTCTAGGACATGGATATGTTGTTCATCCACACTCATTGGCAGACTCCTAGCAGTTCTCCGGGAGGAGGGAGGCAAGACGACACCCCCAATACTTACTTGGGAAAGAGAGACTGAGAACCGAGGCCCCAAACCAGCATCCCGGCGTGACTCAAGGTCGATGTGGTAGTGGGTAATGAAGGTGTTTGCTGACTTCCAGGTAGCAGCCCTGCAGATTTCCTGGATAGGGACGTCCCTGGAAGCAGCCACCGTTGCAGCAGTATGGCGGGTAGAATGAGCTCTTATCCCTCTGGGAGGCTCCATGCCCGCCAACCTATAGAGATCTATGCAGGAGGTTACCCACCTGCTTATCGTCCGCTTGGCTGCAGGTCTGCCAGATGCGGCTTCAGCGTAGGTGACAAACAGCTGGCGAACCTCTCCCCGAATTTCAGCCGTGCGCTCCTTAGAATAAGCGAGCGCCCTTCTAGGGTCCAGAGTATGGAGCCTATATTCGGCCTCCGAGGTGTGATTGGGGTAGAACACCGGCAGAGTCAACACCTGGTTAAGGTGAAACTCCGACACCACCTTCGGAAGGAATTTCGGTGGGGCGAGGACAACCTTGTCCCTGTGGAAGACCAGGTAAGGAGACTCGATGGAAGCGCCTGGAGCTCTCCCATCCTTCTGGCTGACGTGATAGCCACCAAGAAGGCGGTCTTCCACGACAGGTGGAGAGAGCACACCTGTGCATAGGTTCGAATGGCTTGCCCATGAGCTTTGCCAGTACCAGCAGTAGATCCCACGGAGGTGGGGGTTCCCGCACTGGAGGGGAAATGTGATCAAGGCCTTTGAAAAAGCGCCAGACCACCTTCTCCTGCGCCACTGACTGCTTCCCGGCCCGCGCCCGGTAAGCAGAGATGGCTGCAGGTGCACCCTTAGGTCGCTCCGACCTAAGCCCTTGATCAGAAAGGACCATAAATAGTCCAAGATGCTTGCCAAGGAACAGGAGGAAGGGTCCAAGCCCTTGTTCTGACACCAAATGGAAAACCTTTTCCATTTGAAGGCATAGCATTTTCTGGTCGACTCTACGGGACGCCTCAACTACATTGAGGACCTCGTCGGAAAGACCCAAGGCCTGGAACTCTAGCAGCCAGGAACCAGGCGTCAGGTGCAGGGATTGAAGGTCCGGATGGAACACCTTCCCTGATTGACTGAGAGCAGGTCCGGGCGAGCTGGAAGCTGCCGCGAATCCTGGAGCTGAGACTGAGGAGATCTGGTACCAGAACTGGCGAGGCCAGTCTGGGGCTATCAGAATCACCCGCCTTGTCCCTCCTCGCCTTGAGAAGCACCTTGTGGATCAAGGGAAATGGGGAAAGGCGTAAAAGAGGCCGGGGTCCACTGCCTCGAAGGCATCCCCTGCAGCGAGCCCTGCTGAGGGGGGCGGGCATGGAACAGACTCAGCTTCGCGTTCTCCCTGGAGGCAAACAGGTCCACCTGAGGTGTGCCCCAATGGGAGAACAGATGCTGTACTACCTCCGGCAGGAGAGACCACTCGTGGGATGCAGCCCCTATCCGGCTCAGGGCATCGGCCAGGGTGTTGGAGGCTCCTGCCACGTGAATGGCTAGGAGATCCGCCTCCAGGCTGCGCACGAGTGACCAAATGCGGAGAGCTTCCTTGCATAGAAGCATGGAGCGCGTCCCGCCCTGGCGGTTTAGATAGTACATGGTCGTGGTATTGTCCGTCTGGACTCGGACCACTTGACCCCGGAGGCAGAGCAAAGGCGGTGAGAGCTAGGCGGACGCTCGGAGCTCCAGCAGGTTGATGTGGCATCGGGACTCCTGCGGGACCAGAGGCCATGAGCCGGTGTTCCCCAGATGGGCACCCCAACCCATCAGAGAGGCATCGGTCGATAGAGAGACCGTCGGCTCGGGGCGGACGAACGGGATGCCCTCCTGCAAATGATCTGGAACGGTCCACCACTGGAGAGCGTTCCACATCCCCTGTGTCACCGACACAAGCTGGTCCAAAGGATCGCAGCGTTGTGACCACTGGCTGGCCAGTCCCCACTGAAGGGGACGCATGTTCCAGCGGGCCCAACGGACCACGCTGGTGCAGGCCGCCATGAGACCCAGGAGGCGCAGGAAGTCCCGGGCAGGGCGCAATTGCCCAACCAGAAATGATCGGGCAAAGGAGGAAAGAACCTCGGCCCTGTCCGCCGGGAGCCGAGCTCTGGCTCGAAGAGAGTCGAGCAGGCCCCGATGAATAGAATCACCTGCTTGGCTCGAGTTCCGACTTGGCCTCGCTGATAAGGAGGCCCAGTTGAGAGCAGACCTGGAGGGCCAGATCTCTGGACCTCCGCCTCCTTCCTGGAGAGCTGCTATCAGCCAGTCGTCCAGGTAAGGGTACACCGGACCCTCGGCGCCGCCAGGAATGCTGTCACCACTGCCATGCATTTGGTGAAGACCCTGGGAGCTGGAGACAAGCCGAAGGGCATGGCTTGGAACTCGAAGAGGGATCCTTCCGCTCGGAAGCGAAGGAATCTCTGGTGAGACGGACGGATAGGGACGTGAAAAAACGCGTCCTGCAAGTCCAGAGAGCAGAACCACACGCCGCGTTCCAAGGATGGTATTATCTGAGCCAGAGTGACCATCCTGAAGGTTCGAGACCTTAGGAACTTGTTTAGGTCGTGTAGGTCGAGAATGGGGCGCCAGCCCCCCGTCCGTTTCGGAACCAGGAAGTACCTGGACACAAACCCTGGGTCTGAAGGAGGGTCCACCACCTCTCTTATCACCTCCTTCTGGAGGAGGAGAGCGATGTCGGCTCGACGAGCCGCCAGTGAGGCTGGGGATCCCGACCCCCGAGGGGCGGCTCTGAAGGTGGTGCCTGCTCGAATTCCAGAGGCAGGCCTCTTCCCCCACCTCCAAGACCCACCTGTCCGTGGTAACAGCGGACCGGGGGCGAACCAGTGCCGGAGCCGTCCCCGGGGGACCCAGGGTAAGGTGGCGGGGATGGAGGCACCCTCAGCCCGTCACTGGGCAGGCTTGGAGGAGGGACCGGCCGAGGGACCTCCTGGGCCTTTCCTCCTGCCTCCTGTTAGAGGAAGCCGCGGCTTGGGTTTGGGATGCCAAGGCCTGCTGTTGCCCTGACGCATAATAGTCGGGCCAAAGGCTAGAAGGACGCAAAGGGCTTAGGGCTGTGGTTTGCGGCCTTGTCCTTCTGAGCGGAAGAGACCGAGTCCAAGGTAGCATTGGACTTCTCGATCCTCTGCAGGTGACCTTCCACCCCAGGGTCAAGAGGTCAGTCCCTAAAGGGAACATCCGCCAACTTGTGCTGGGTATCCGAAGTAAAGGTGGATATCCTCAGCCAAGCCCGCCGACGGATAGCCACTGCGGCCGCCACCGATCTGGCACATGAGTCCCCTATATCCAACGCAGTCTGGAGCTGCTGTTTGGCCACTGCTCTGCCCTGGTCCCGCACCTGCTTAACCGTAGTCTGCAGATCGGGCGGGAAGATGAGGATGACCTCATCCAGGGAGCCCAACAGGGCATGAGAAAAATGTGCCATGAGGACGGCGAACTGGCCTGACAGGCGAGAGAGGACGCAGCGTAGACTTTTCGCCCGACATAGTCCAATTTCTTGGACTCCTTGTCAGGAGGTTTGTCGACATCCCTGGCGTTGCCGGCGCGCCGGAAAACGCTGTCGGTAACCAACCCCTCCGCAGAGGGGTGTTCCGAAAAACCGGACAAGGAACCGGTAGGGACCGCATACTTCCTGGCCATCCTGGCCGAAGGCGCAGGGCAGGAAGCAGGGCGCTGCCAAAGCTCCAGTGCCGGACCCACTATGGCCTCGGCCACCGGAAAGGCCTCCGTCGGAGAATCCCCTCGGTCCAGAATCTCCGTGAGGGGATACCTGGCCCGTTTGGAAAGAGGTTCGAGCTCCATCGGTAGACTCCGAGATGAGCCGAAGCAGTCCTAGGAAGAGGACGGGCTATCGTCCCATTGACTGACCCCTGAAGACTCCAAGTCCAGTCGCTTGGAGAAAAGGAGGAATCATCTTCGGACTCTGAAGAGTCCTCGAAGAGCTGCCTCTGGCCTGAGCCACCCTTCACCTGCCGAGGTCGGTCGGAGTGAGGTAACTGACAGCCGATGGGGTAGACCCTTAGCCGACCGAGAATCCTTGGTCGGAGCCCCAATTGGTGGCTGTGGAGGCGGAGGTTCCACCGGAATCGGTGGAGCAGCTGGTTTTGGCCGAACAACCGGCCTGGGTATAGGCTCCTCGGATGAGTCGAGGGGTTGTGTCGGCCGTTCCGGTGACAGCCACTTAATGGCCGGGGAAGGCGACGGGGTCGGCTTATTCCCGGCCAGGAGGAGCTGTTGCAACATAAGGTCCTCGTACCGTCGACGTAATTTACGCCGAAGCCTCCCCTCATCCGAGGAGGAGGACGAGCGGCGACGCCGCTTACCGCGGTGCCGAGACCGAGACCGCCTATGACGGTGGGATCGGCTGGACCGCCGAAGAGGTCTCGAGACCGAGACCGAGTCACGGAATTTCCGAGGTCGGTGCGGGAGGTGTCGGCCGGAACCGGCACTTCTTCGCTCGGATGGTCCGTCCGAGGGCTCGGAACCGAGGCACAGGCGAGCCCACGGATCCTCACTCCTCCGGGGAACCGGGAGAGGAATCTCGGCTGCTAAAGCGACAGCCGTCCAATGGGTCGAGAAAATCTCGGCTTCATCCAGTGGGAGTCTCGGTCCAACTGACCTGCCAGGGGACACCGTGAGGCCAGTGGCGAAGCCGAGCGGTCGACCAAGCCGACGGCCCGGGAGAGGGACCTTTCCCGCTCCCAAGAGCGTCGACGGAGGACTTACCCCTGTCCTCTTTTGGACCGAGAATAAGGTCCAGCAGACGAGGCCCTTCTCCTTTAGTGGAAGGGACAGACAAAGCTCCTTAAAGAAGCCGTGTAGGAAGAACCCAGAAGGCGGGATAAATGCAGCGGCCGAGGAAGAATCTGACCCGCGCGCCTCCTCTTCGAGCGACCATCCGCTCGAGCTGATCCTTCGAGCCCCGCCCGTGACACCGCCAACCGGGCCTCCTTGGACTTCACGGAGAAGCAGCTTCTCGGGACGGCCCAGTTGCAATCGGGCAGCACGGTCTTCGAGGACGTAGGCCGAGAAAGATGAGCACAGGTCGCAAGCCTGCGGGTCGTGCTCAAGGCCTAAGCAGTAGACACCGTGGAGTGTGGATCCGTCCGAGACATCTTCTGCCGCATGGGCATCTCCGAAAATCCGAGGTCGATTTGTCCGCATCGCGGCCGGGGATAGAAAACTGAAGTCTTTTTGCAAATTTTATTTTAAATCATAGAACGGAGAAATAGGAACCAGTCTCACAACGCAGGGCGTTAAGGAGGGAACCTGAGCTTCCAAGCGGTAAGGAAGATCTGGCGTCATGGGCGGAGCGGAGTTATACCACCCGGTGGGTGGGAGGAGCAAGCTTGAAGACCTTCCGGCAAGATTTAAAGCGGCAAGGATACCTGCCAATGAGTGTGGATGAACAACATATCCATGTCCCTAGAACGTGGAGATCTCGGTGGAGTCTAGAAAAGATTGAGACTGTTCCCGGCAAGTACATGGTAGTTCTCGTACACTGAGTTCGCGACTGGATTTGGGGGACTTCTAAACTATATTTTGGAACACATATTGACTGGGACTCATGGCTGATATGAACGATGGGGACATTTGTGTGAATCACTTTGGGACGGGAACACAGTGCAGTCATCGTGCTCCAAACGGTGGGTCATTCCACCTTCTGAATATTTTTCTCCCCATCTTATTTAGGTTATGCAGTTCAAAATTACTCCTGAATCGTTCCTAAATAAGCTTTGTATGCTAACTAGATTACCTCTTGGCTTCACTGTTAAACTACTATATTAGTTTTAGAAGCTGATGAGTATATGCCAATAAGGCTGACAGTTGAAAGTTGTTTAAGGTACCATTTTTTCAGCTGTTTGTAGCACTGTTTGAGAGAGTGCATATTTCTCCTATTTAATACCTATGTTATCTGGATAAATAGCAGTTGTCTAGGACTGCATTACAATGCCTGTGTTAATTCTACCTTCTAAGGACACTCCATTGCCGTTTAGATGGCTGGCATTTTCAGGACATTCTCTCTGATATAATACTGGGTATACCCCCCCTCCTATTGTAAAAGATTACAGGGGGCTGTGTTATGAATATCAACTTGTTGTATGGATACTTCTCCCTGCTCTACCTACAACCCTGTATGAGGAAATCTGTGTATGTTATTATATGAAAACAATAAACACAAAGTTTAAAAAAAAACATTCAAAGGAAACTGTTCAGAAGTAGATTTTACGACTGATAAACAGCTGCACAGTTTAACAGATGCAGCAGTATCTTACACTGACCAGCATTTTTGGAACTTCTCGGAGGAACCTCTAAAATGGTTCAGTTGTTTAGGTTTCAAAAATTTTGATCTATCACGAGAAGAACTTGCGCAATTTGGCACGTCTGATTTAAGTCATTTGTGAGACTACTTTCGCAACTTCTTTTCTGAAGATCACATAACCAGTACAAAAAGAAAGTAGTCTGCATTAAAAGTAATGCTCAAGTCTGCAGTTGATAAGCTCTGCAAGTGTATTCACGACTACTGCGAGAGAGACCAGCCCAGCTTGCTCACATCCTTGATCTAATAGAAATGTTAGTGGCTATGAATGTCTCTACAGCTAAATGCGAGAGAGTATTCTCCATCCAGAATCTTATAAAAACAAAAATAACAACAAGTTTGGCTGATGACACACTCCAGTCACTTCTGCATATAGAAGTTGAAGGTCCTGCATTAGACAACTTTGATCTGGATCAAGCTATCAACCACTGGCTACCATCTGGTCCTGGCACACGCCATGGTCATGGTCATGTTAGTTCAGCTATCTAGTTCTGCTGATTTAGATTCACATGAAAATGTCCCTGAGGCCGTCGTAACTAGTGTTGATGTTGATGACACTAAATATGATGATGGTGCTCCAGCTGGAGCAAGTTCAGGCTTCCTACTATAACTTTTCCTGATGCTGATGCTGTACTGTCTTGCTGCATGATGTTCTCAATGACTGTGCTGCTGCTCGCCTCACCGCTACTAATGCTAATTCTGTCACAATGACACACTCTTATCACAATATTCTCCATCCTGATATTAAAAAAAAAAAAAATCATATTATTCTCCTTATTGTCTATTGCAACACTAAATAACTGACACTACAATAAATTCGTTTAGGTTTTCTATATTTTTCTACTTTCCACTAAAAATAGGCCATTTTATACCTGGACTACCAACTCAAGCACCGAACAACTACTTTTTGACAAGCCACCTGTCCGTGGACAAGTACCTAATTTTAAATTGTGTCAAGCCCTGTTATATATCCTCCCATCCTGCTTTTGAGGACTCTCAATCCCCTCTACTGAGCTGCAGTCTGTCCAGTGCGTAGAGTCTTATCAGTCCAGGTCTTCCCCATGTCACCAACACAGCCAGACTTCTTCCTGGCATCACTCCTTCAACCATTCGTTGGACTTCTCTGTTCTTTTTCTCCTGACCATGCTGGCTCTCGGTGCTGGCAGCACCTCATAGAATCATGTCTGCAGAAAAGGACCCATTGGTCCATCGAGCCTGCCTGTGCCCCGCCCCTTACTCATATCCAGTTACTTGATCCTCCCCTTACTCCCCTTTCTCAACCCCATACGTCTGTCCCATGCCCTCTTGATTCCCTCCACCGTATCAGCCATCACCACCTCCTCTGGCAGTCTGTTCCAGGCCTCCACCACCCTCTCTGTGAAGAATTTTCCCCTCACATTCCCTTTGTATCTTTCACCCTCTAACCTCAGGCTATGCCCTCTTGCTTTTGCCCCCTCTTTCCTTTTAAGCACACTCCCTTTACCTTACTGATCCCTGTTATATATTTAAAAGTTTCAATCATGTCCCCCCCCCCCCCTCCTGGTCTCCACAGTGTATAGATCCAACTCCTTACACCTCCGCTTGTATGGTTTCCCCTGCATCCCCTGCACCATTTTGGTCACTCTTCTCTGAATTCTCTAAAAGCCCTCAATGTCCTTGCGATGGTGCGGTCTCCAGAACTGAACCCCGTATTCTAAGTGCGGTCTCCCCATGGCTTTGTACAGAGGAATTAGTACCTACCCCCTTCTGCTAGTGATGCCCCTCCTTATGCATGCCAGCATTCTGTTTGCCTTTCCCACTGCTTTGCTACACTGGTTCCCTACCTTGAGGTTGCTGGATATTATGATCCCTAGATCCCTCTCCTGCTCTGTTTTCTTGATTTCCTCCCCACCTACCAGAGTGTATATTGCTCATGGATTTTTACATCCCACATGCATCACTGCAAACTATTTGGCACTGAACTTTAGCTGTCAAGTCTCCAAACACCCCTACAGTCCCTTTAGGGCCTGCCTCATGAACTCTACCCCCACTGGGGTGTCCATCCTATTACAGATTTTCATATCATCTGCAAATAGGCACACCCTACCTTCCAAACCCTGTGCTCTGAAAATGCCACTGATATGGCTACCTCTGTGCAG
This sequence comes from Neoceratodus forsteri, assembly GCA_016271365.2. NCBI lineage: Eukaryota > Metazoa > Chordata > Ceratodontiformes > Ceratodontidae > Neoceratodus > Neoceratodus forsteri. The sequence continues at coordinate 23,393,660 of CM057452.1, read as the reverse complement.
GTATTCCCCATCCCCCTGAATCTTTCTTGTACCACTTTCACCTCCTCTACAGGTAGGTCATGTGTACTTACATGTATAATTACGTGGTTTCCCCCAGTTCCCTTCAACAACTTATTAATCTGCAGGCCCACCCTCCCTGCCGTCATTCCTGGCACGCTAATCACTCTCCTCCCCATATCTGGAACCCCCTTCCTTCCCTAACTAATACCCTTAACTATGAAGTCTCCCAGGATTACCACTCCAGTACTCCCTCCTACCTTTCTCCCTTCTGCCTCCCTCTCTCCTACTACCTCACTAGCTCCTCCCTCATCTGCTCCCCCTCCTGCTTGTTCTCCACCCATCCCTTCTTCCACCTGCCACGTACGCTTTTGCCCGCCTTCCCTCTCCCCTCCTTAACTACTCCCTTTGCACCCCCTGCACTCCCCATCTCCCTTCCTGCTCCACCTAACACTCCCTTCTGCCTCCTTACCTACCCATTCTCCTAGTGCCCTCTGTCTGCCATGTATTGTACCACACGCCAAACGCTGTCCTACTCCCCTGTCCCAGACTCCTACAGCAGACCTCCCCAATTCCATTCAGTGGGTGGAATCTATTCCTTACAGGTACTCCATGGGTGCATCCATACCAGTCCTGCCTCCCACCATCTTCACCCTTCCACCCACCACCTGCCATCCCCTCACCCAGGTCCTCTCTCTTTCTCTCTCTCTCTCCCCAGTAGGGGCACCCATGGAAACGGAGTACTTCTCCCACTCCCCTTTCATGTTTGCCACCCCCACTCCCCTAGGCTATTCTCACCTTCCTCTCCTACCACCCTGGACCACCTGCATTCCACGCAAGCTCCCCCTGCCCTGAACCTCCTGTATTCCATGCTAGCCTTCCCAGCTCCCATCTGAGCTCCTTTACTTCTGCTGTTAGGAAATTCATGCGCCTATACACTGGGCAGTCCCCAAACTCCCACAGTGTCCCCAGGAACACTGCCACCTCACAACCTCTGCAATCTACCACTCTCTTCTCCCTATCCTGCTGCAAATACATGATTTTCGTTACCACTCTGCATCCCTATCACTGGCTCTCTCTCACCTTCAGAGTGTACTTCCGTGTTTAACTAAAGGGGCTGTCTGTTAAAGCTGCTTCCCTAGTAAACACGATCCTTGACCCTTTTTTCCTTTTTTTAATATCACTGGGCCTCCTTGTAGCAAAACGTACATGGGGGTGACTGTAAAGCTGCTGCTCTATCCGATACATCTTTTTTCCCCTTACCCTAACTAGGTTCTTACTATAATCCCTCAGCCTTCTTTAGATGGGGGTGTCTGTATGCTCAAGTTTCTGTCTATGCAGCTTACCCTTATACCCTTAACCCTGCCTAGTTTCTAGTCTGTAATTCAGAAGTAGGATTATCCTAGATAGGGACCTTATGCATTCCTTTGTCTCTACTTCACAAGTACGCTATCCTAGACAGGGACTTGATGGACTCTCTAGCAATCCCTTTACCTACTGTTTACCTACGATCTGCCCTTCCTAGCAAACTCCTCAACTCTTCCGTATTTATACACAGACCCTGGATAGAATCACTCCCCGACATCCTACCCTAAACACACTGCCCTCCTTACCTTTCCCAGTCCACCTCTGGTCAGTGTGGCCTGCATTCCTCCCTGCGGATGCCAAACCAACACCTCTGAGTTAGATGCCATACTCCTGCTTCATGGCAGTCACGCTTCAGGGTTGCTAGGGACTGTGGGTTTATATAGTTACTACGGTGCCCCTATTGGCTCCTCCCAGCAAGGTGGGGTGGCGTGCTCACCAATGGCATGAGCAATTGCTTCCTCCCTTTCAGCCCTCCCTCTGCAACAGACCACCAAACTTCCAAAGCTCCCACCCTCAGCACAGAAAAATCACACAGTAAGCCCTCCATGTAGCCCAACACTGCTCATTTGCCCTGTACCCAAACAAAGAAAGCACAACACTTATTTTACACTCCAGGTCAAGTGCAGAGAGTAGGCCAGGTGGTTGATACAGTATACCGTATTTGGTCTTCAGCAGGGCATTTGACTTGGTTCTATACAAGTGGCTGATCAAGAGACTAGGGGATCTCAGAGTGAGGACAACTGACATTGTGGGTTGGAACCGGCTAAGGGAGGCAGTATAGTGCAGTGGTTTAATGCTCTGAGCTGCAAATCTGGAGACCTGGGTTTGAATCCCACAGCCCCCACTTGCGTACTGTATGACCCTGAGAAAGTCACAACTTCCTTGTGCTCCCAGGTCGCACCTGTAAACAAGCTTTCAGCTTAGTGTGTGTCTCCTGGTAAAAGGAAAAAAAAAGAAAAAGAAATGGGAGGGGGAGAACACAGTGGGAAGGGGTAAATGGAGAGCAACTGGGGATGAGGGAGATCTCTAGTGGAGCTCCACAGGGTCTGGTCCTCAAGGTAGGACTCTAACATCTTCCATGGTGGCACACGGTAGAGTATAGACGGAAAATCTGCCTATCTGCAGATAACACCAAGCTCTGAGGCAGGGCACACTGTGCGGAGGGTATCTGTGAGATGAAGGAGGATCTGGAGAAGGTGAAGACATGGTTGAAGTTCTGGCAGCTGAGCTTCATTGTCAAAAAGTGTAAGGCCATGCACACAGACATCAGAAACCCTTGGGCAGAACCCAGCCTGGGAGGGGTAAAGGTTGCTGTGACGAAGGAGGAAAGGGATCTCGGTCTGGTGATTTCTAACAACCTGAAATCATCGGCATACTGGAACAAAGTGATGGGAAAAGCAAATCGCATGCTCGGAGGCATGTGCAGCGGGTGACACAGCAGGAAAAGAAGTAATTTTGCCGCAGTACAGAACACTGTTGTGACTACACCTGGAGTACTGCGTGCAGTTTTGGAGATCCCATTTCAGGAAAGCCAAACTGGAGTTGGTGCAGAGGAGGGTAACCCAGACGATACACGGCCAGCAGAGGACGACGCTGGAGCACAGACTGGACAGCCTCCGCATGTACTCTCTGGAGGCCAGGAGGTAGAGGGTGGGGACATGATTGAAACATTTTAATGCAGCAGGGACTAGACAAACTGGACGCAAGTAAGCTGTTCACAGAGAGTGGCAACACTAATACCAGCGGAATAAGGAGAAATTGGGGTGCAGGTTTAAACAGGTTATCAGAAAGTATCTCCACACACAGCGGGTGGTGGAAAAGTGGAATGGGCTGCCACACAGAGGTCGGTCGGTGTGGGAACGGTGGAGGGATTCAAGAGGGGACAGAGACTGAGGGCAGCTTAAGGGAGCTGGGGAGGACAGGGTTGGGGGGGAGAGGATGGTTACGGACATCTAGGGTGCATGTGACACCTGATAGGGCAGACTGACTAGACTGTGAGGTCTTCCTCTGGGATGCTCAATCGTCCTCTCCTCGGCCGGCCACCGACAAGTCGGACTCACTTCTGAACTTGGGTCACCGGTGTCACAAACTGAAGCGCTACCACTGCGCCAACAGATCATCTCCTCACTAAAGAAGGTTATGCACTACAGAGTAGTCTGTTGCCTTTACAGACTGTGTTACTTGTGTTGTAACCACTATGTAAGGTTATACAGTATTTTATTTTCATTTCATTTCATTTTATTGGTTGTACTGGAAAGGCATGCGAGCATTGCTGCCCGTTTACACAAGCGTCCGGTTACATACAACAATCATGAGACATGACATATGCGAAGAAACATTCCGCATTCAGTGAGGGTTAAAACAATAGTACAATAAAAATCAGGATAATATAGACTTAAGGGAAATCTAGGAAACTAGCCTAAGTGAATTAAGACTACAACAGGTGACACTGAACATTCAGCGAGGGTTTAAACAATAGTACAATATCAAATTAGGACAAATAAAATTAAGGGCAATCTAAAACTAGCCTAGGTGTATTAACAAGCGCTAAAAAAGAGGGGAAGGGTAAGTGCCAAAGGGAGATAACCAGAGGGTGAGGGGAAAAAGTGGGCAGGAGGGAAGCCAGTTTAGGCATGTGTGCAGGTGCAGGAGTGGGTGAGGGAGAAATGTCTGCTGATATTATGTTTGAAGGCATTTGCGGAGAGACAGAGTTTTAGTTCCGGAAGGAGAGAGCTGGAGAGCTTGGGTCCCATAAAGGAGAGTGTTTTCTGGCCATGAATGGTGCGACAGAAAGGAACAGTGAAAGAGAGAGAGAGGGGAGGACAGTGTTGTCGTCCTGGTGGTGGCGGCTGTCCAGAAAAGAGAGGTGAGGCAATCAGGGAGCAGCCCATGGGAGAGATTGAAGAAGAAGGTGGCCATCTTGCAGTTGAGGCGGGCCACAAGGGAGGACCAACCGGTGAGCTTATAAAGGTCACAGTGGTGTGTGAGTTTAGGGAGACTAGAGGTAAAGCAGATAGCATTGTGGTAGGCGCTTCGGAGTCTGGAGGAATTTTTAATTGAGAAGCGGGGGAAGGAGACAAGTGAACTACAGTAGAAAATGGGAAGGAGGAAGATGGATACTAGGAGAGATTTAGATTCCCTGTTAAGGTACTGCTTAGTTCTGTGGAGGATACCGAGGCACTGGTGAGCTTTTTTGATTGCGAGGTTTGTGTGAGCATCGAAATTGACGTGGCTATCAAGGAGTAAGCCGAGGTACTTGAATTCATTGACTCCTTCAATGGAGTTGCCAAGGGTGCCATAAAGGGAGAGATCAAGGCACTGGGGTTTGCAGCGGCTAGAGAAAACCATGAATTTAGTTTTTTTGGAGTCGAGTAGCAGACCTTTCGATGTGAACCAGGCGTGCAGTCTACTGAAATCGAATTGGAGTTTCTTAATGAGAGTGATGTGGTCTTTGTCCTGACAGAAAAAGGCTGCATCATCAGCATAGAGAATGAGTTCGGTGGAGGTGCAGATGTCAGGCAGGGAGTTGACGACCAGAGAGAACAGAAGAGGGCCTAGAACGAACCCTTGCGGGATGACGTATTTGATGGGGCAGGATTCTGAAAGCACACTGCTAATAATGGTGTGATGAGACCTACCCGTTAGGTAATCCTTGAACAAGGGGCAGACTTCAGATGAGAAACGAAGGCCAGCCAGGGTAAGGTAAGGACTTCATGATCAACAAGACTGAAGTGATTCAAGTGAGGTCAACAAATGCAGCACCGGTGTAGAGGCCTTCGTTGTTGGCTTTGTCTGTGGAGTGGGTGAACTTGATGAGGGAAGTTTAGGTATTGTGGTGAGCATGAAACCCATGTTTGGCCTCCATGAGCAGGTTGTACTTGGAGAGGAATTCCGTGGTTTGTTTGTGGACCACTTTCTCTGATATTTTGAAGAGAGGAGCGAGGAGGAAGATGGGACGGTAGGTAGATACTAGATCCTTTGGACCAGATTTTTGTAGAAGTGTAATAATTGCACACTTCCATGCTTAAGGGAAGTACCCCATGCAGAGGGAGTGGTTGAGGATGTTAGTTAGTGGGATGGCTAGGGAATCACAGACAAGAGGGAGAACTCTGTAGTCAATGTTGTCGGTGCCCTTGGATGGTCTTGGGTCATTCGTTCTGATTAACTTGATCACTTCAGCAGGGGTTAGGTATCTGAAATAGAACATGGGTTGGGGGACTAGGAGGGGGTGTGGGGATAAACGGGATAGGAGGGGAGCTGGGCTTGTACTGGTCAAGGTCAAAGTATTTATTGATTAGGGAGGTTATTTCGCTTGGATCGGTGGTGGTTGTCCCTTCAGAGGTGAGACAGATATGTTCTTCAGAGAGTCCCCCATGGCTTGCATTAACCCCCTACTAAAGTCCCCAAATGGGATTTTTGAGGATTTTGAAGCACAAAAATAAAAGCAGCGCTTCAGTACTGACCCTGTATATTGAAAGGTTTGCACAAATATCCTTAGCAGAAAAAAGTATCAGATAATGTTGTACAAAGCCACTACAGAAATTTCTGACTCCAAGATTTTCTGGTCTGACACACAACATTTGAAGCAGAGGGTCAGACTGACTCCCACTTTACTAGTACTAATGCAAGCCCTGGTCCCCTACCAATTAGGTTGTTAAGGATGTTCCAAGTCTGTCTTGGGTTCCCCTGGGCAGCACGTTGTTTTTCAGGGATGAAGGAGGATTTGGCAGATCTTGTGGAAGATTTGCATGTGTTCCTGTGGGTTTTGAAATTTTAGAGAAGTTGAGGGGGTTTTGTGTTTCCTGTATAACTTCCAGGCACAGTCCCTATCCCTCATTAGTATGCGAAGCTCAGGGGTGACCCATTCTTGGCTAGATCCTCTGACCCGGATTTTCTTAAGTGGGATGAAACAGTCACACAGGAAGAGGAACTTATTGCTGAAGGCTTCAAGCACTTTGCAGATGTCTGAAATGTTTTCAGTGAAGGACCAGTCTTGGGCTAGGGCGGCTCTGGAAAACTCGGAGGTGTCCAGCTTCTTTAAATGCCTGGTTTGGATGAATTTGTGTGGGCAGGGGGGTGTTTTTGTGGACCAGCAGGTCACTGACTGATTTGGGAAGAACTCTGGAGGCGGTGACATGGGAGGAGTGTGAGACCAGGACCCAATCAATAAGGGACTGACATCCAGTCTTATAGGTGGTTCTGGAAGGTTCAGTGATGAGCTGGTGGAGGACAAGGCCTAGTACAGATTCCTTGGTGGAGTCACAGTGAGGGGATTGCCAGTTAAAGTTGAAATCCCTTAGGATGATCCAATCTCTCCCTTGGGTAAGGGAGGTCTTGATATCGAGGAAGAGGTCGAGATCATGGGGTGAGGAGGAGGGTGGTAGGTACGCAACACTGACTGTGATGATTTTATCAGTGCCAAGGAGGAGGTTAATCAAGATGGTATCAAGGGAAGCGGTGCGAAGTGGGGGGTCAGATTTGGTGGCAAGAAGGTTATCGGCAACCCAGATGAGGCAGCCTCCCCCACATTTCCAGACCCTGTCTTTTGTAAAGACTGAGTAACCACCAAGGAGGATTTCACTGGGGGAGATATCCTCCTTTAACCAGGTTTCGGTGAAGGCAATGACGTTGAATGCGTTAGCCGCCACCCAGGACTCGATCAAGGGTTTTTTCGCCATAAGGCTTTGCAAGTTAAGGTGAGCAAAAGTGAGCTGTTTAGAGGGATTTCAGGAGGAGTGAGGGGTGGAAAGTGTTGAGAGGTAGGGCTGGGGTTGGGGTGGATGGAGCCTGAGATGAGGAGTAGGAGCCTTAAGTGCCTGCGGTCAGTAAGCGAAGGCAACTTGGTGAAGTATAGCCTAGAGTACAGGTGGGTGAAAAAAATGCGGCTGTGGTAGGAAGGAGAGAACTCATGGAACAGGCAGAGGCTAATGAAGGGTCTGGCGTCGGGAGGGGCAGAGATGGATTTGGAAATGCAAATGGGGTTGGGGAAGGGCAAGGGGAGAGTGAGAGAAGGGAGGGTGCGGGAAGGATTTGGAGAGCAAAACTGGTGAGGAAGGGGAATAGAAGGAAAGGGGAGGGACAGGGTGAGGGGAGTTGAGCAGTGTGGGGCAGAGGGGAAAAACTAGGAGTGAGAGTAAATAAGGGAAGTGGAACAGCTTGGAGCATTCCATGCTAGCGGAATGAAGGAGGGTAGGTGAAGGGACAGTAATATGTGAGGGGCTAGGCAAGTAGGAAAAACTGAAGTTGAGTGTAAAAGAGAAACTTTGAACTGGGGTAGTGTTGTGGTAAGGCACAGGTAGAGGGAGACTGTAGGAAGAGAGCATGTGAATAAGGAAGGGCAGTCAGCAGAGCATGTCTAATTTGAGTAGGAGAGACAATAGCCCCTTTAAGAAAGTGCTGCAATTGACTAGTTTGAGGACTAGGGGGCAGGGATCAGTGGGGAATAGGTATTTAATCGAAGCCGGGGGTGGGGGTGAAAATTTTGACCAGTAGTACAAGAAGAAGGGAAAAAAAAAAAACAGGCTAAAGTAATGCAACATGGAAGCCAGGAAGCGGGCAAACAAGCAGCAGGCAGACAGGATCGAAGGTGAGCCAGTCAGCTGGGCCCTGGTACTTTAGTGTCCAATCAGGCTGGAACTGAGCAGAGGTGCCAGAAATTGAAATGATTTGCGTCCGTACCGGAAGGCTGGAATCCCGGCCAAGCTGCTGGTAGGGGGAGGTGGGCAGCGGCTCCATACTGAGTAGTCAGTTCCCTCTATGGACTGAGTTACATGTGTTGTACTCACTAATGAAGGTTGTGCACTACTGAGCAGTCAGTTGCCTTTACAGACTGTGCTACTCATGTTGTACTCACTAAGAAACGTTATACAGTACTGAGTAGTCAGTTCCCTTTATGGACCGAGTTACGTGTGTTGTACTCACTAATGAAGGCTGTGCACTACTGAGCAGTCAGTTGCCTTTACAGACTGTGCTACTCATGTTGTACTCACTAAGAAACGTTATACAGTACTGAGTAGTCAGTTCCCTTTATGGACCGAGTTACGTGCGTTGTACTCACTAAAGGTTATGCACTACTAAGCAGTCAGTTGCCTTTACAGACTGTGCTACTTGTGTTGTACTCAAGCAAGGAAGGTTATGCAGTTGCCTTTACAGACTGTGTTACTGGTGCTGTACTCACTAGGGAAGGTTATGCACTACTGAGTAGTCAGTTGCCTTTATGGACTGTGTTAATTGTCCTGTACTCAAAAGTAAGGCTGAACACTGCTGAGCAGTCAGTAGCTTTACAGACTGTTACTTGGGCTGTACTAACTAAGGAAGGTTCTGTACTACTGAATCAACAGTTGCCTTTACAGACTGTGTTACTTGTGTTGTACTTATTAAGGAAGGTTATGCACAATTGAGTAGCCAGTTGCTTTTACAGACTGTGTTACTTGTGTTGTACTTATTAAGGAAGGTTATACAGTACTGAGTAGTTCATTGCTTTTACGGACTGTGTTACTGGTGCTCTACTCACTAAGTAAGGTTGAACACTACTGAGTAGTCAGTTGGCTTTTACGGACTGTGTTACTTGTATTGTACTAACTAAGGAAGGTTCCATACTACTGAGTATTAGGTTGCCTTTAAAGACTGTGCTACTTGTGTTGTACTCACTAATGAAGGTTATGCACTACTGAGTAGTTTATTGCTTTTACGGACTGTGTTACTGGTGCTGTACTCACTAAGGAACGTTGTGTACTGAGTAGTCAGTTGCCTTTATGGACTGTGTTACTTGTGTTGTAATAATAATAATATAATAACAATATAATAATAATAATCACTAAGGAAGATCAAACAGCACCTTGCAGATGCAGTTCGACAGTACATTGTCCTTCGACAATACCTACCAAGGATACCAACAGTATTAATATACTTAGCACTATTATATGAATCTTTGTGATGGAATAACTTGTAATTTTTTCTTCTTTCCACCACATGCCTTACTTGCCTGATTAGAGGTCATAAATTATATTAGCGTCATTCTTTTTTCTATTCTGTATTATGCAGAAAACATTTCTGGAATGCCTTTTATGAGTTTCATAAAAAGATAAGTTTACAAAAACACATTATTGGCTAGTGCTTTCTTCTTTTTTACCTCTCTCAATTTGCTCTTCCTGAATGTATATAGTGCTGCCCCAGTATTACATGTGGTCCTGCCGTAAGAATCTGATTACATCTGTATTGTAGGGATTCTTCCAGATTGCTACATATGAAGTATTAACCAAATGACTCAAGCTCCAAAATGAATCTGCATTAGGAGTGTTTGATTCTATGCAAACTATGTTCGACTCATAGCTTCCAAGAGATGGTATACTACACACCAACGTAGTAATTTCCAGTTTTCTGAGTTCTGAGCTTTATAGTTTAAAAGATGTGTCCCACATGTGGCTTGCCCTTCCGTTAAGGGGCATGTGCTACACAGATGGGCAACAAATGGCTGCGTATGCTATAGTATTTGCAAAGAAAAATGCTCCACTCTTACTGACAGTACCTGCTGAACTTCCATGTACAAACCTGACAGGAATCCAGAGAGGGCTCTACACCTCAAAAGCAGAGGGGCTGGGTTTAGGCAGAATGAGTAGTCATTCTCCAGCCAGAACAGGAGCTGGTAAGGATAGTTAATTGACAAGGTCCCAGCCCCTTCACAAGCGCACATATGCACATTTTAACTTAGGAGGCCCCTCGACTTTTCCCAGAGTGAGATTTTCTTGGAGTGAGCCTAGTAACCTGCTTCAGGAATAATCCATGGTGCCAGGACCCGACAAGGCCTAAGGAATGCCTCCCCAGCAACTGGAAGGCTTACCTTCTATTAGACCACTCAACCCCCCTCCCCCACACTACAGTGGCAGGAGGCCATCACTCACCCCTGGAAGGAGATCCATGAAGTCCTTGCTCAGGAGCTGCCACGTAAAGACCAGCCACTACAGGAAGCGTGTGCATGAGCGATGCTACTAACTGCAGTTCACAGACGTTTGAGCAAAGGCATCTGCACACTGCACTGTTCCTCAACTTCCTGCCGGCTCATGGGGAAGTTCTGCGTGCATTCCTCAGCACGGAACTCCTTCACAGCAGTGCAAAGTGCTGCCAGTACTCCAATGGGACAGCCTTGTTTCAAAAATGTTAAATACATTGATTTGAACAGAAACCTCCTTGGAGTTGCAGCCTATGTTTGCAGTGTCTGCTGACCTTTAATCTTAATTTTCAAAGAACAGAGCGTACAACTTAAACCAGTGATATTCGAGTCTCTATCCCCTACTGACTTCTGTACAACACGTGTCAGGATTTAAGGAAAAATTATTCACCGCAGTAATCTTCTTTCTTCCAAGGGGTCCTTTAGCATCAGTAACTATAACAGTTAGCCGGCTAGATGCAACTGCCCCAGAGATATGACTTTAACAGAATTTAAATGAACTTGGGCATTAGCCAATCAAAAAGCAGGAGGGGAGTGAGCTGAGTGAGAGCAGCCTGAAGGGCTTCAGAATTTGTTAAAAAAAAAAATAGGCACATGCCCCCAAAAGCAAATCAACAGGATTCAAAATGCATGCAAATGTCAGAAAACTGACAACAGATAACAACAATCGGAGTATGAAAACTCACTAATAAAAAACCCAAATTTGGTAAGAGAACTGAGAACAGAGCCTTTCTCCTGACTGGTGAACCGGGGAGGAAGGGTGGGGGCAGGTGGAAGCTTACTGATGTTAAAGGACCCCCTTGGAAGAAAGAAGATTACTGCGGTGAGTAATTTTTTCTTCTTACGCCTGGAGTCCTTTAGCATCACAGTAACTATAGCAGACTACCAAGCAGTACTAAGCGGGAGGTGGGCAGAGAACCTACTTAGGAAAGAAGCTCTGCAGAACTGCCCTGCCAAATTTGGCGTCAGATCTGGTCTGCACATCCAAACTGTAGTTTTCACAAAGGTGTGCACAGATTTCCAGGTAGCTGCTTTGCAGACATCCAGAAGGGGAATGTCCCTTGCTGCTGCCATCAAGGCTGCAGTACCCCTAGTGGAGTGGGACCTGAGCCCTACGAGAGGTTGATGACCAGCCTTTTCATAGCAGAATCTAATACAAAAGACCAACCAGCGGGAACAGTTCTCTTGGTAGCTGGTCTTCCTCTGCCTACACCTCCCGTAGGTGAGGAACAACTGAGTGGAAGAGCCTCTGGACTGTCTAGTATGCTCTATGTAGTAAAAGAGAGCTCTTTTCACATCCAAGCTGTGGAGCTTTTGCTCACCAGGAGTGGATTTCTCAGTAAAGAAGACAGGCAGAGTAATGGACCGGTTTAGGTGGAAATCTGAAACCACCTTTGGCAGAAATTTCCTATTTGTCCTCAGCTCACCTTTGTCGTTGTGAGGAATGATGTAATCTGGCTCAGTACACAGGGCCTGTAGCTCTGAAATCCTCCTAGCAGAGGTAATGGCCACCAGGAAGACTGTCTTCCAAGTCACAAACTTGATATGTGCAGTGGCCATAGACTCAAAGGGTGGTTGCATGAGCCTGGTTATGCAGAGGTTCTGGCTCCAAGGAGGAACTGGCTCCCTGACTGGAGGCCGAAAGTGCAAGAGGCCTTTGAAAAACTGTTTTGAATATGGTATGGGAAAAAGAACAGGTTACTCACCTGTAACAGTAGTTCTAGGAGTGGTATATGTTGTTCATCCACACTTCTTGGCATGTCCCCTTCCACTTTAAATCTTGCCGGAAGTCTTCAAGCTGGCTCCTCCCACCCACCCGGGTGGTATATACCTCGGCTCCACCCCATGGCCTTAGATCTTAGCCCGCTGGAAAGCAGGTTGTCTTGAGAAGTCGGGGAGGTCGGGTGAGTGCGTGTGGATGAACAACATACATCACTCCTAGAACTACTGTTACAGGTGAGTAACCTGTTCTTCTAGGAGCATGGATATGTTGTTCATCCACACTTCTTGGCACACTCTAAGCAGTTCTCCGGGAGGAGGGAGGCAAGGCGCACACCCCCTATTTAGGAAATAAAGATTGGAGAACCGAGGCCCCAAAACCAGCATCCCGGCGTGATTCAAGGTCGATGTGGTAGTGGGTAATGAAGGTGTTTGCTGACTTCCAGGTAGCAGCCCGACAGATTTCCTGGATAGGGATGTCCCTGGAAGCAGCCACCGAAGCAGCAGTATGGCAGGTAAAATGAGCTCTTATCCCTCTGGAAGGCTCCTTGCCCGCCAACTCATAGCACAGACCCATGCATGATGTAATCCATCTTGCTATGGTCCATTTGGCTGCAGGTCTGCCACAAGCGGCTTCAGCGTAGGTGACAAACAGCTGGCGAACCTCTCCATGAATTTCCGCCGTCCTGTCCTTGTAATAGGAGAGGGCACGTCTCAGGTCCAAGGTATGGAGCCTGTACTTGGTGTCCGAGGTGTAATTAGGGTAGTAAACCGGCAGAGTCACATCTGGTTAAGGTGAAACTTTGACACCACCTTCGGAAGGAATTTCGGGTGGGGTGCAGGACAACTTTTTCCCTGTGAAAGACCAGATAAGGGGAGTCCACCGAAAGCACCTGGAGCTCCCCTGTCCTTCTGGCAGACGTGATAGCCATCAGGAAGGCCGTCTTCCACGACAAGTGTGAAAGCTCACATTTGTGCATGGGTTCGAATGGCTTGCCCATGAGCTTTGCCAAAACCAGCAACAGATCCCATGGAGGTTGAGGCTCACGTACCGGAGGGGATATGTGATCCAGGCCTCTGAAAAAGCGCCAGACTACTGTCTCCTGTGCTAATGTTGGCTGACCAGCCTGTGCCCAGTAAGGAGAGATGGCTGCCAGGTGCACCCTAGGGGTCGATGACCGAAGACCCCCTTTGGAGAGAGACCAAAGGTAGTCGAGAATGTTAGCGACAGAACAGGATAAGGGTTCCAGACCCTTACCCTGACACCAAATGGAAAAACGTTTCCATTTGAAGGAATAACATTTCCTGGTCGATTCCCTTCTGGATGCCTCCACCATGGTGCAGACATCTTCGGAAAGACCCAAAGCCTGGAACTCTAGCCGCTCAGGTACCAGGCTGTGAGGTGCAGGGATTGAAGGTCCGGATGGAAGACCTTCCCCTCGTTCAGAGATATAAGGTCTGGGCATGTACAAAGCCGCTTCAGGGACCTGCAGCTGAGGCTGAGGAGATCTGGGTACCAGAACTGGTGCGGCCAATCTGGGGCTACCAGAATCACCGTCGCCTTTTCACTCCTCACCTTGAGTAACACCTTGTGGATCAAGGGAAATGGAAGGAAGGTATAGAGGAGGCCTGGGGTCCATGGCCTCGAGAAGGCATCCACCTGCAGTGAGCCTGAAACAGCCTCAGCTTGGTATTTTCCCTGAAGGCAAACAGGTCCACCAGCAGTTTGCCCCAATGGGAGAACAGGCTGTAAGCTACCTCTGGATGGAGAGACCACTCATGGGATGTCTGGCCTTTACGGCTGAGAGCATCCGCCAGCTGGTTCGAGGCTCCTGCCACATGGATGGCTAGGAGATGCGCCTCCAACCGGCTTACGAGGGTCCAGATGCGGAGCGCATCCTTGCATAGCAGACGAGAGTGCATACCGCCCTGTTTGTTGAGGTAGTACATGGTCGTGGTATTGTCCGTCTGGACTTGAACCACTTGACCCCAGAGCTGAGGAGCGAAGCTGACAACGCCAGTCTGACTGCTCTGAGCTCCAACAGGTTGATGTGACATCAGGACTCCTCGGAGGTCCTGTTGTCCCCCATGTGGGCTCCCCAGCCCATGAGAGAGGTTTCGGTCATAAGGATGACCGTCGGCTCGGGGTGGACAAACGGGATCCCTTCCTGCAACTGGTTTGGGGCGGTCCACCATTGGAGAGCGTCCCACATCTTCTGGGTTACAGTGATCAGCTGGTCGAAGTTACCATATCGCTGAGTCCACTGGGCGGCCAGCTCCCATTGGAGGGCATGCATGTGCCACCGAGCCCAACAGAGCATGGAGGTGCACGTTGCCATGTAACCCAGAAGGTGCAGAAAGTCCCGGGCAGGGCGCAAGTGCCCAATCAGAAATGATCGGGCAAAGGAGGACAGAACCTTCCCCCCTGTCCGCTGGGAGCCGAGCTCTGGCTTGACAAGAGTTGAGCTCTGCCCCGAAGAAGCCCATCACCTGAGAGGGCACGAGTTCCGACTTGGCCTCGTTGATCAGGAGGCCAAGTTGGGAGCAGGTCTGGAGGGCCAGATCCTGGACCTCTCCACCTCCTGGAGGAGGAAACTGCCAAGAGCCAGTCGTCGAGATAAGGGTAGATTCTGACTCCTCGACGCCGAAGATGGGCTGCCACCACTGCAATGCACTTGGTGTAGACCCAAGGGGCCAAAGACAGGTTGAACAGCATGGCTCAGAACTCGTACAGGGTCCCTTCGGCCCTGAAGCGGAGGAACCGCTGATGGGACGGACAGATTGGGATGTGAAAAAACGTGTCTTGTAGCTCAAAGAACCACATGTTTCGCTCCAGGAGTGGCAAGATCTGGTTCAGAGTGACCATTCGAAAGGTGCGGGACCTGAGATATTGATTCAGGTTGTGGAGATCTAGGATGGGGCGCCAACCCCCCATCCGCTTGGGCACCAGGAAGTACCTGGAAACAAAGCCTGGGTCTGTTGGAGGATCCGGCACTGGGGCCACTGCCTCCTTGCAGAGGAGCTGAGCCACGTCATCTCGAAGAGCCAACAGAGTGCATGCGGAGATCCAGTCCTCCCAAGTGGCGCGGGCTCAGCTGGGAGGGTACTACTCGAATTCCAGAGGCAGTCTCTGACCAACCACTTTGAGAACCCACCTGTCCGAAGTGATAGCGGACCAGGAGGAAAGGAAGTGGCAGAGTCAACCCCCCACGGGAGGACCCAGAGCTGGTGTGATGGGTGTAGGGGTGGCAACCCCCAACCCGTCATTGAGCAGGCTTAGAGGAGGAGGAGGCGGCCCCAGGACCTGTGCCTCGGCCTCCTTTATGGGGCTATTGAGTTCAAGTTCAAGTTTATTGCAGGAAAACTCCATTGAGCAATCTCATTCACAAGGAGATCCTGTGACATAAACACTTAAAGTACAAACACAGATGGGTAATAACAGTATATACATGAAATGCACGTTACATGATACAGGCTGGATATACATACAAGGGTACCACATAGGGTGACCGCAGGTGGTAAACATTGATATGAGACAGGGAAGCGACTTACAGGTTGCATACTGATAAATGAAACATGATGACTGGTGTGTGCAATACATATACAGTATTTTGGCAGCTAGAACAAACAACAGTCTACAACTGATATGGGGGGAGTGATTTGATAGAGTAGCAGTGAGCGTAAGCAAAGATAAAGCCAGGAGTAGAAGGGAAGGGAAAGCAGTTAATATGACAAATCAATTATACCTTACCAGTGGATAAATATGGCACATGGGAAGGAAGAGACTTAATGACAGTTACAGGTGTCTTTTATTTTGGCTGAACTTAGCGATTTGTAGAAGTTTATTGAAACTATGCTAGTTAGTTTCAGTACGGTTTGTAATTGGTTCCAAATGGAGGGAAGGGCATATGCAATAGCACGTTTACCAAAGGAAGTCCACGTCCTTGGTATGTCAAGCATAATAAAGTCAGATTTTCTTAACGAGTATGCACTAAGTGAGATACTAATAAGGGAAGAGAGATGGCTTGGCAATTTCTGCAGGAGCAGTTTAAGAGTCCATAGCCCAGCATGGAGCAGGCGTCTAGTAGTAAGGGATGTCCAACCAACAGCTGCATATAAGTCACAGTGGTGCGAACGGTAAGGGGAGTTGGTAATGAACCGTAACGCACGGTGATAAAGGATGTCCAGTTTACTTAGATTTGCAAGAGTGGTGGAGGAATAGATTACATCGCCATAGTCGAGTAGGGGGAGAAAAGTGGCCTGTACAAGCTTGTTTCGAGTTTCA
Organism: Neoceratodus forsteri; assembly: GCA_016271365.2. Taxonomy (NCBI): domain Eukaryota; kingdom Metazoa; phylum Chordata; order Ceratodontiformes; family Ceratodontidae; genus Neoceratodus; species Neoceratodus forsteri. The sequence goes on along the minus strand of CM057452.1, from coordinate 23,377,344 downwards.
AGGCGAAAGGGGCCTATTTCTGTAGAAGAAACCTAACCTTGCTTTTAACCTTCTAGAGACATCTTCGACGTGGTCACTGAAAGATAATTTATTGTCGATCCAGATACCTAGATATTTAAATTTGGTTACAACTTCCAGAGGCTCGTTTAGCGTGGTGACAATGAAGTCATGGGCAAGGGTATTGGGGGGGCCTGTGACAGCACTGCGGGAGAATATCATCGCTTTAGTCTTCTTAGCATTGAGCAGAAGCTTTGCCTTTATTAGATTATGCTCAAGTTGTGCGAAGTCCGCTTGAAGCATTCCCTTGACATCAGATAACGATGAGCCAGAAGTATACAACACAGTATCATCTGCAAAAAAGTGCAGATTGGACGTAGATATGTTAGCATCTAAGTCATTAATGTACAGAGAAAACAAGATAGGGCCTAAGATGGATCCTTGGGGGACTCCTCTTGCAACTGGCAAGGCAGCAGAAAAAAAGCCTTCCGCCTTTATTTTTTGGAATCTTCCAGTTAGGTAGCTAGAGAACCACTGGGTGGTATGGTATGTGGCACCCAACTTTGCAAGGCAATTGACTAATAGTTTGTGATCAACAGTATCAAAAGCTTTGCTGAGGTCCAAAAGACTGCACCAGTTACCTTCTTAGCATCTATAGCAGAGATCCAATCATTGGTTACTTTTGCTAGTGCAGTGATTGTGCTATGATTAGCCGGAAGCCAGATTGAGCTGGGTTAATGAGAGAGAAGGTTTCAAGTGAGATTCTAACTGAATATGGATCAGTTTTCGAGAACTTTAGAAAGGATAGGCAATATGGAGATAGGCCTATAGTTGTTTACATCGCATGGGTCACCAGATTTAAATAGAGGGAGGATATGTGCTGATTTGCAGGACGGCACAGTAGCAGATGTAATGGAAAGATTGAAGATGTGGAGAATTGGGGCAGTGAGATGGGCGTAGCCTGACCTTAGGAAAAAGGGTTCCAAGCCATCGTCCCTAGCTCTTTTGGTGTCTAAGTTAAGAAGAATCTTCTACTTCTTTATAAGTTATCTCAGCGCAGTTGGAAGGGGCTGGGTGCAGGACTAGATGTGGCGGGAGGGTATGCTGGCTCACCGCAGCACCAGCATAAGGTGACGAGTCAAAAGTTAATCCAGCTGTGGCAAAGTGGGAGTTAAGTTCCTCCAGGATTAGGGACTTGTTTTCCACAATCTTGCCACTTGCAACTATCTTTGTTGGGACAGAGGGGCCATGGGCCTCCTTCTATAGCTTTGATAGTCTTCCATATTTTATGAGGGTTACCTTTAGCTTGTTCGAGTAGAAATATAATAGTTAGCTTTAGCAGAGCGAAGTTTTTCACAAGTTATTCCTGGCTGTTCTAAAGGCCTGCCAATCCGAAGATTCTTTGGAATGTCTAGCTTTAACCCAGAGCTTATCTCGAGCTATAAGGGCTGCCTTAAGATGCGAGGTGAACCAGAGGTTGGAATTGTTCCGTACCCTTACTTTGATGAAAGGGGCATGCTTATTTATTATTGTAGTGAGTTTGTCATTAAGGATGCAAGCTGCCTTGTTGACATCTTTGGCTAGGTAAAGATCTTGCCAGCTGATCATGCTCAGGTCAGATAGGAAGTTTACTGCACTGAATTTGCGAAAGGATCTTTTTGTTATAAAGATGGGTTGCGGCCGGGCCTTAATTTGAGATCTTATGCAAGCAACAATTCCATGATCGCTCATGTCGTTGTGAAACACTGCCAAATGAGATATTTTGTGTGGATGGGTGGTTAGTACCACATCTAGAATGGAACTGTTGGCAGTATTTAGAGTGTTGTTCCTAGTAGGTTCACTGACTAATTGCCCAAGACCTAGCTCGTCACAAAGGGATTTGAGGCCGTGTGATTTAGGTGACAGCCAGTCCATATTTAGATCTCCTAGAAATATTGTTTCAGTTTTTGCATCTACGAACATGGACTTCAAAAGATTAAGGACTTCATCACCACCAGACGGGGTCTATAGCCACCTAGGATAGTGATACATTCGAGGAGGGAGATGAAGGCTCAGCGAAACTAACTCAAATTCCTTGGCTAGAGATTTGCAACTAATATTGGTGACCAAGTACTTAGATTTGGCTGATAACCACACCCCTCGCTCTAGACTCTATCTGCTCTAAATAAATTGTAGCCCTGCAGTGATATTTGTTGATCAGTGTTCGTCTTTTTAACCACGACTCAGTAATTATGATAAGGTCTGGGTTAACGTGTGCAGCCCAGACTTGCAGCTGTACAAGTTTTTTAGGCAGGCTTAAAATGTTGATCATCATCATCATTTTGAGACCTGTGGCCTCAGCAAAATCGATAGGCGAGGTAAGTTGTAGGGGGGGGGGCCAGGGTTGAGCTCCACATTTCCTTGGCAGAGAAGAAGCAGAAGTATAACTTTCTTTAAGGAGCTTATAAGAATGGAGACTGCTTTTTTTATTTCTTTGCAGCAACCCATATCGTGCTGCGCAAGAGGCGGCACCACTGTAATGACAGTTGATCGTGATCAATGTAAGTGCTTGGGTAGACATAGGTGAGGACAGTAGCAAGGGGGTGTAGGCTAACCGGGGGGAATAGGCTAAAAGGGGAGAGGAGAATGACATAGTGTCTGCACGGTAGACTGTTATAACATTAGGTATTGATAAGGTACATTGGAGAACTGAATTGCATTGAGGTACTTCCGAATTGCACTGTATTGCTGAAAACTCTGCACCTTAGGAGCAATAAAAACACAATAAGGAGAGCCATGGTCCCAGATTGAGTGGTCTCGTGATTTGTATTAGTGCAATATTTTCTAGACAAGTAATTTGCCCACCTAGGTACTCACTTAAAACCTAGATGAGAAAATACAGCAGAAAGGGGAACAAGGAGAGCAGGAGCAGCTTAGTTAGTGGCCATCCACCCTTCAGACTCAAGTCCCCTTGTAGCAGCACTGGGAAAGAAGTAGAATGATAAAAAAAAGGTAGTTAGACTTATCGGCACCAAGGCAGAGTGCTTGGATTGGGGGGGGGGCGTTGCAGGAAGAGCAGTCAGACAGAAGAGGTGTAAGCACTTTAAAACAGTAGTAGAAATTACAATCCAGCAAATACAGTTGAAAAAGTCCTAATAACACAGTTGAAATGTGCTTAGTTCTATCGAAAATCTAACAAAGTGCCAGGTGTCTATAGCAGGGGAAAACTCCTGGCCAATCAGAGTGGGTTTGCTGGAAGCACCCGTGTTCCGATTGGCTGCGCTGTCCCGTACCTTCCAAGGAGCTGCAGGCGGGTGTCCTGGTCTTGGTCGGTGGCTGGCTGGGTGCCGGCCGACCGTGGGTGAGCTGAAGCAGCCCTGTTCAGGGGCAAGCAGCTTCCAAGGAGCTGCAGGCGGGTGTCCTGGTCTTGGTCGGTGGCTGGCTGGTGCCGGCCGACCGTGGGTGAGCTGAAGCAGCCCTGTTCAGGGGCAAGCAGCTTCCAGGGAGCTGCAGGCGGTGTCCTGGTCTTGGTCGGTGGCTGGCTTGGTGCCGGCCGACCGTGGGTGAGCTGAAGCAGCCCTGTTCAGGGGCAAGCAGCTTCCAAGGAGCTGCAGGCGGGTGTCCTGGTCTTGGTCGGTGGCTGGCTGGGTGCTGGCCGACCGTGGGTGAGCTGAAGCAGCCCTGTTCAGGGGCAAGCAGCTTCCAAGGAGCTGCAGGCGGGTGTCCTGGTCTTGGTCGGTGGCTGGCTGGGTGCCGGCCCGACCGTCGGGTGAGCTGAAGCAGCCCTGTTCAGGGGCAAGCAGCTTCCAAAGAGCTGCAGGCGGGTGTCCTGGTCTTGGTCAGTGGCTGGCTGGGTGCCGGCCGACCGTGGGTGAGCTGAAGCAGCCCTGTTCAGGGTTATTGAAGACCCTGCTAGGGCCGTGGCCGCCAAGCTTGAGCCTGCTGCTGCTGTTGCTGCTGCTGATCTCCTTGATAGGAGGGCTGCCTGACCACAGGGGAAGAGTGCCGAAATGGCTTCTTCTTTCTCTTCTGCTGGTTCTTGCCCGAAGAACCCATGGCAGAAGTAGCATCCAAGGTGGCACTGGACTGCTCTATACGCTGAAGGTGACCGGCCACTCCTGGACTGAACTAGTCGGTCCCCAGTAAGGACACATCAGCAAGCTTATGCTGAGTATCCACTGGGAAGGAGGAAAGCCTCAGCCAAGCCCTGCGGTGAGAGGCCACTGTGGCTGCCAAAGAGCGGGCACAAGAATCTCCAATATCCAAGGCTGTCTGCAGCTGCTGTTTTGAGACAGCACAACCTTGGTCACGGACTTGCTTGGCTGTTGTCTGCATGTCCGGTGGGAGATGAGGGAGGACCTCGTCCAATGACCCCAGGTAGGCATGGGAGAAGTGTGTCATAATAACAGCCGAGCTGGCCTGACGAAGACCCAGAGAAGAGGCAGCATAGACCTTGCGGGCAGAGTGGTCCATATGTTTGGACTCCTTGTCCGAGGGTCGGTCAGCATCGGCCGAGCTACCCGTGCGCCTGAACACCGAGGCGGTCACCAGGCTCTTGGCCGAAGGGTGTTCAGTGAATCCCGCAAGGGACCCCATGGGCACCGTGTACTTGCGGGCCATGCAGGCAGATGGTGCTGGGCAGGAGAAGGACGCTGCTAAGTTCAAGAGCCGGGCCAACGATGGCCTCCGTTGGGGTATCCCCTCTCTTGAGGATATCCGTGAGAGGGTACTCTGCCTTTTTCTGGATGGGCTCCAGGGGCATTCCGGTGGAGTCAGAGATGAGGCGGAGAATGCCCTGGAAGGAGGAAGGGCCTTCCTCCAAACCTGCGCCGACCATCGACTCATCATCCCCGGGATGTGAGTACAAGCAGGTGACGTCCGAATCCGAGAAGTCATGGTAGAGTGGTCTGGGGTAAGACATCGGGGAAACCCGGTGACTTGTCGGTCCTCTTTAGAAGGCACCCCTCCCTCAGGATGTTTAGGCAGTGGTTCCATCAGAATCTGTGGAGACACAGGAATAGGCCGAACCGGGAGACGAGCCGGCCCCATGGGCTGAGGAACCGGTGGCTTCGGTTCCGGAGGGGCTGGCGTCAGCCTAGGAGGCAGGAGCCAAGTTATGGCTGCGGTGGATGGCGGAGCCGGCTTCTGCCCGGTCAGAATCAGCTGTTGCAACATGAGATCTTCATAGCGCCGACGGAGTTTCCGTCGGAGCCTCTCCTCCTCCGAGAAGGATGAGGACCTGTGGAGACGCCTCTTCTTAGAGCGCCTGTGGCTCTTTCTCGGCTGTTCGGCTAAGGGGGTTCTGGACCTCGACTGAGATCGGGAAGGCCAACTCAGTCGATCAGGAGACACCGGGGTCGATGAAAACCGAGGATCCGGAACTGAGTCCTTGATGGGGACACCAGCGGGCTGGGTCTCCTCATCACGGAAGACAAGGACCGGAGCCCTTTCCAAAGAGTCATCGGCCACGGCCAGCGACAGAAGGTCTATCGGGTCAAAGATAATTTCAACCTCGTCGGCCACTTCCTCGGTCCCCTGGCCAGACGGAAGATCCGTGAAGCTGGCGGCCGAGAGTGTGATCTCGACCGAAAAGTCAAGACTGCATGCTCCTGGGACTCGGACCTCTCTCAGTCTCAGGAATGTCTTCATCGAGACGAAGACACAGAGTCCTTCTCTCTCTTCCGAGAGCGGGAGGAGTGCGAGCCCGAGGGCGCCTCACCCCGAGTGGGGAGAGACTGGCACAACTCCTTGAGGAGCCTGTAAAGGTGGAGCCAAGGTTCAGAGGAACAAGGAAGCTTCGATTGGCTGTAGCTCGAGCTGCTTCCTCCTCAAATGCTTTCATTTGTTCCAGCTGTTCAGCGGATCCCGCAGCTGCGGAAACCGCCCACCTCCCCTCCTTCGATTTTACCGTCAGTTTCCTTTTCTCCAGTCTCCCCAGCTTCAAACGCACCTTGCGGTCGTCCAGGACGTTGGGATGGAAGGCCAGGCAAAAACTGCACGACGAGGTGTCATGTCAGACACCTAGGCAGTAAACGCACGTTAGGTGGGGATCGGTGCGCGACATCTTCTAGCCGCAGGAGCACCGGCGAAATCCGGAAGAAGATTTTTTCTCCATGGCGGATGTGGTGTAAGCGCAATTGCTAACTTGAACGAGTTTAAGTTTAAGTTTCGGCAAAAACCAACAATTGGAATCCAGGGCCTACGATATGCTTTGAGAGCATGAGGGAACCTGTATCTTCCAGCGGAAAGGAAGAGCTAGCATCATGGGGCGGAGCCAAAGTATATACCATCCGGGTGGGTGAGAGGAGCCAGCTTGAAGAGTTCCAGCAAGATTTAAAGTGGAAGGGGACATGTCACGAAGTGTGGATGAACAACATATCCACGCTCCTAGAACTGACTTTTTCTTTCCCACTGAAAGGTAGGCCGAAACTGCAGCCAGGTGTAGCTAGAGGGAAGATGGTTTCAAGCCTAACGCCTGCAAGTGCACCAGATAATCCAGCAGCTGAGGGTTGTGGACCGAGGTTGTCGGGAGGTGGGTTTGTTGGCTGGATCACCTTCAGGTTTATGGCTTGGGGATGTACAGCTAACTACCTCAGACCGGGTGCAGAACCTGGGCATTATGTTTGATAACTGTTTGACACTTAAATCACAGGTGTCAGCAGTTGTCAAAACCTCTTTTTACATTTGAGGAATATTGCCGGGGTAAAACACCTGGTTCCTTCTGACAATCTTCCAACTTTGGTCCACGCCTTCGTTACCTCCCGCCTTGACTATTGCAACTCCCTTTACCTTGGGTTACCGGGGGTTGACATCTGCCGCCTGCAGCTCATGCAGAATGCGGCAGCCAGGCTATTGACTGGTTCTTCTAGGACCAGTCATATAACGCCTGTGCTTCGTGGACTGCACTGGCTGCCAGTACGGTGGCAGATCACCTTCAAGGTCGGTTTGCTGACCTATAAGGCCCTATACAATCAGGGACCTGGTTACCTGAAAGATCTCCTTCATCCCTACTGTCCCTCCAGCTCTCTCTGATCCACTGACAAGGGACTGTGAGAGATTCCCAGGGTTCATTTGAAGACATCTGGGGCCAGGTCTTCTAGTTTTGAGGCCCCAACCCTGTGGAATTCTCTACCTCATCAGGTTTGAGATTGCCCGACCATTCAAAGTTTTAAAACAGCTTAAAGACCTTTCTCTTTAGTGTGGCACATGCTAATTTTTAATGTTGCAGCCATGGACTTTAATATGTTTATTATGGTTTCATTAATTGTTTGATTTTTAATGAACTTTGTATAAGCGCCTTGGTTTTTGAAAGGTGCTTTTCGATAAATAAAGTTGATTTGATTTGAAGCTGTAAGAGGATTGACCTTTTTGCTCTTGCACCAGAGGCAGAACCTTTTCCATTTGGCTGCATAAAGTACAGTTACGTAGGAACTTACCGTAACAGTAGATCTTCGAGAGAGGTTCCTTCAGTAGGTCATCACATATAGAACTGGTGCCACCTGGCGTCGGGCCACACGGCAGACTTTTCTAGCAATACCTGATGGGGGACTGCCCACTTGACGTCATGTGACTGACATCAGCGTGACTGTTATAGTGGGCGGTCCCCACGCCCGCCCTCCAGTTCTCCCGCCGGAGCCAGGAAGAGGCCATACAGCAGGAGCGAACAGGAATTGGAGTCCCTATGAAACATAAAATGAGGGGAAGGAGGGAGGGAAAAATATGACCTACTGAAGGAACCTCTCTCGAAGATCTACTGTTATGGTAAGTTCCTATGTAACTGTACCATCTTACTTCAAGAGGGTTCCTTCAGTAGGTCATCACATACAGGACAGAGTCCCAAACAGTACTTCCAGAGAGAGACTGAGAGAAACTAGGGAGGAGGAAGCCAACTCCAACAGAACAACTGAAGGAAGTAGGCTGTTGGTTAACTAGAATCTGCAGCTTATCCAACAGGAAGGGAAATGGGCAGACTGGGTGGGCCAAGTGGTCCTTATCTGCCGTCAAAGTTTGTTTCTATGTCCAGCATGGACCCAGCCTAGGACAAAAGGCCCTGCAGGACGGCTAATCCAAAGCTGGCCCTCCGCCTAGAAGCAATGTCCAGACTGTAATGTTTGGTAAAGGTATGGACAGAACTCCAAGTAGCGGCAGCACAAATGTTCACTGTGGAAACGTTCCAAAGGAAGGCCAGAGAGGCAGCCACGACCCTAGTAGAATGACCTCTTATGGAACCCGGAAGATGCTTATCGTACTTCTGGTAACAGTACCGGATGCAGTTTCCCAACCATTTGGAAAGGCCCTCCTTAGAAACTGGTTTGCCCCACGACCTGGGGGCAAAGGAAACAAATAACTGATCACAAGAGCGGAGTATAACAACAGAGGATCCGATGGACATCCATCGTGTGAAGGACTGCCTCACCCTTGTTAGAAGGGGATGGGTAATAAACCGGAAGCTCTACTGATTGGTTCAGTGTGGATTCCAACACCACCTTGGGAAGGAACCTCGGGTGTGTCCTAATGACCGCCTGGTCACTGTGGAAAATCAAGTAGGGCTCCTTACAGACTAAAGCGTGAAGCTCCAAAATCCTTCGGGTGGAGGTGATAGCCACCAGAAAAAGTGCCTTCCAAGAAAGGAAGCGCAGATCACAGCTCATAGCAGCTTGAAAGGAGGAAGGGTGAGCTTTTCCAGGACGAAGTTCAGATCCCAAGGTGGAGTGGGGCTGCGGATGGGGGGTTTCAGATGGAGCATGCCTTTCAGAAAGGTCTTTGATACCTCCAACTGAGCCACGGGTTTACCATCCACTAGCTCGTGGTACGCTGAAATGGCAGAGATATGGACTTTCAAAGAGGAATAAGACAGACTGGAATCTGATAAATGAAGGGGGTATTCCATGACTTGAGGGGCCGAACAGGAGAAAGGGTCCCAACCCTGAGCTGAAGGCCAGACTGAAAACCGTTTCCACTTCATAGCATAAGTGGAACGGCTGGACGGTTTCCTGGCCTCGATGAGGACCTGAGCTACTCTAGAGGAGACCCTGAAGCGAGAAATCGCTATGTCTGAAGGAGCCACGCATGAAAATGCAGTGTCCTTGAGCCCTGGATGGACCAACCTACCCTGATCCTGAGTCAAGAGGTCGTGAGTCAATGGAAGTGGAACCGGTGGTTCCCTGGAGAGCTGCTGCAACAGCAGGAACCAAATTTGTCTCAGCCAGAGAGGAGCAATGAGGATCATTCTTGCTCCCTCGGCCTGAAGTTTGAGGAGAACTCTCTGCAGAATGGGAAAAGGAAGAAAGCGTAAAAAAATGTCCCTGTCCATGATAGAGATAATGCATCATTCCAGAAGGCACTGCGTTCTGGAACGAGCAAGCAAAACTTTGTAAGTTTTGTGTTGGATTGGGAGGCAAAGAGGTCGATCTCCGGACGTCCCCAATTCTAGAAGATGGAGTCCACCACTTCCTGATGCAGTTCCCACTCGTGGGCGAGGGTTCGAGTTCTGCTGAGACTGTCCACCAGGATGTTTAGAATGCCTGGTACATGCACGGCCACCAGGACCAGAAGGTGCTGGACAGCCCAGTTCCACACTCGAGTCACTTCCCTGCAAAGAGGGTACGATCAGGTTCCTCCTTGTTTGTTGATGTACCAAACTACCGACATGTTGTCCATTTGGATCAACAGTGTTCCCTTTGGTAGCAGGGTCTGAAAGGTCTGTAAGGCATATAGGACCACCCTAAGCTCCAGAACATTGATGCAGAGAAAAGTCTCCAGGCCTGTCCAAAGGCCTTGAGCTTGATGATCCCCCAGATGGTCCCCCCACCCCATATTTGAGGCATCCGTGGTGAGGGTAGCTACCAGTGCAGGATTTCGGAACAGTAGTCCCAGGGAAAGGTTGTGGGGAACCTCCCACCACTGTAAATCCCTTTGGACCACTGAAGAGACCAAGACCGGATGGTCCAGGTTGTCTAGGAGCTGATCCCACTGCACCCTTAATGACCACTAAGCGATTCTCATGTGTAGCCTTGCTAGGGGAACAGTTGTGATGGAGGCTGCCATGAGCCCCAACAGCCGAAGGACCAGAATTGCCCCAATGAACTGTAGTCTATGGGACGAAACTAGGGACGACTTGGGAACGTTGACCATAATTCCCAGTTGGTTGAAGAGGTCCAGTGTGAAAGAGAGAGTTTCCAAAAGAAGATCCCTGGATGGAACTGAGATTAGCCAGTTGTCCAGGTAAGGGAACACCGCAAAACCCCTGCAGCGTAGAAATGCCGCAACCACCGCCAGGCATTTGGTAAAAACCTGAGGTGCTGAAGACAGACCAAAGGGCAACACCCGGAACTGGAAATGTTTCCCTTGGAAACAAAAACGCAGGAAACGGCAGTGGCTGGGGAAGATAGGGATGTGCAGGTACGCATCCTATATGTCCAGGGCGCAGAGCCAATGGTTCTGCAACAGAAGTGGAAGAAGGCTCTGGAGCATCAGCATGCGGAACCTCTTGTATTCTACATACTGATTGAGTTGACTCAAGTCGAGAATGGGTCTGAAGTCCCCGCTCTCTTTTGGAACCGGGAAGAAATGAGAGTAAAACCCTTTCCCCCTTTGCCCGAGGGGAACTGGCTCGATTGCTTCTTTGAGCAAGAGCGCATTGACCTCCTCGTGAATGAGGAGGGCCTAGTCCCAGGAATAAGAGGATCTCCGAGGAGAAGTATCTGGAGGAATCTCCAGAAACTCGATGGTGTGTCCGATGGACACTAATTGTAGGACCCACTCGTTTGAAGTGATCGCCCTCCACTCCTGCGCATGGCGGGCAAATCTTCCTCCCACCTGCTCCCCGTCGCGAGACTGCAGGTGCAGTGGGGCCGGTGTGTCAAGAAGTGGCGGGGCACTCGGGAGGAGGTCTCCCGAATGTCACTGGTTCTTGGGTACCCGTGGGCTTATGCTTACCTTGGCATCTCGCCTGAGCGTCTTTCCGCTGCCTCCCGGTCCTTTTCCGAAAGGGCTGCTGCTGTTGTTGTTGAGTGCCCAACCGGTACATGGACCTAACGGATTTAAGGGCCACACCTTTGTCCTGTAAATCCGTTATAATGTCCTTGGTATCTCCTCCAAAAAGGACCGAGCCCCTGAAGGGAGCATCCTGAATCACTGACTGGACTTCATTAGCAAGCCCAGAGAGACAGAGCCAGGAATGCCGCCTAAGGGCAATGGCAGTTGCCGAGGTATGGGACACTGAATCGACCGAGTCATAGGTGGCTTGAAGAGCATGCCTACAGGAGATCTTGGAGAGGCAGAGATCCTTGGCAAGTTCCTCCTAGAGGGGCAACGGGTCCATGGACTGGACCCTCGCCTCCAGCCTGGCCATGGTCTGTTTTTGGTGAGATACCATGTGGGCCATGTAACTGAGGGACCTAAGGGCACACGTGGCCGAAGAGTAGACCTTTTTTCCTGAACTGGTCCATCAGCCTCAACTCTTTGTCCGGAGGTGTTGTGCTCATGTGCTTGGGAGCTGTGGAGCGGTCATGAGCAGCCAAGATGACAAAAGAGTCTGCCTTAGGATGAACCTTCAAAAAAGGTGCATCCTTAGGTACCCGGTAGAGCCTGTCCACCCTGTTGGGGACAGCCGGGATCGAATGAGGCATCTGCCAGATGGTGGTGGTGAGGTCTTGATGAGGACCCATCCACGGGGGAAATGGATGGCAGAGACTCTAAGTCCAGATGCTCCGTGAGTCTTTGCCGCATGGGATCCTGGTCCTCCGACTCCCAGTTGAAGTGATCTCTTAAGGTCCTCAAGAGGTCTGAAAAGGAAGGATCCGCCAGAGGGGATTTTGGCGAGGTCCTTCCTTTCGTATCCTCGGGGTCCTCCCCAGGTTCCTCCTCAGAGGAATCCTCCCTCCCATCAGAACTGTCTTCCACCTCTTCAACAGGATGACAATGAAAATCCTGTAAGTGAACGTCCTATTGAGTCTTCCCCGAGATGTGGACGATGGAAACGGAACTGCTCGGGGAAGGAGATCTAGGAAGCTGCGGCTGTGGGAGTCTGGCTTCCAGATCAGTAACCAGCTCTGACCTGGCCCCCTGCCACCCAGACTGGATTAAGGTCTTGAAATCTGAGACCACCGGAGGAGGTGGATCAGGGGCCGGTTGAGGCTGGGGGGAGGAGAAGGAGGAGGAGGGACGACTGGAGGGGGATAAAGCCCCTGGTAACCCATATAAGAGGAATATGGGTTGTAACCATGAAAATGTCACAAATGGCTCCAATCAGGAGTGGAACCCCCCCGGGTAGGGGTCCCCAGGATACCCAAAGGGGTAATGGGGGACAGTTCGGAGTCTAGAATAGATTCCCGATGACGGAGCAGGCGTCGGGGGAACCCACATCGGACCCGCCATTGTATAAATGGGCAGAGGGTCCGTCGTCGGGACAGTACACGTCAAAGGAACCGACGTTTACACCGCCACGACTTGATCCAGCACTGGATAAGGATCCGGCATCGGGACCGGACGAAGGAGCTCCAGCGTAGGGGTCGGGTCCGGCGTCAGGGCCAGAGGTAAGGGCCTGTCGACCAGGCCCAGCTGAGGGACTGTCGGAATCACTGGCGCTGGGAGGCGCGTCCTGCCCCGGAAGGCAGAGGGGCTCTCATGCAAGGCCAGACTGCCAAGGAGTCTTCTGATCCAGGACCCCAAGGGGATGTCGGAGAGGTACCCAAAGTGACAGGAGGCTTGATGGGTTTCAAGACTACGCCAATGCGTCCGAGAGGAACGGAGGACGAGGCGGCGCAGGGGAGGAGGGAGAGGGCCTTCTCCCTTGGTCCCACCAGCCGCCGGGTGAGGTGCGCCAGGCCCCGACGGGGGAACTATGCCAGTGTGGTCGTCAGAGACGGCCACCTCAGCAGGTGGGGCCATGCGGTCAGGGGAGGAGCCCCTGGCTGGCTTATCGGCCATGGTCGGGTGACTGCCCCCAGCTGGGGGACCTAACTTAGCGACTGCTGCGCGGTCCCCGAAGGAGCTGGGAGACAACTTACTGGCTGAAGCAACACAATCACCGGAAGAGCCAGCAGCAGACTTACCTGCTGAAGTCTTGTCCGACTTACCGTCTGTCTTCGGCGGTAAATGGGCCTTGCTTGTGGATGGACTCTCGTCATGAGCGAGCCCGCTCTCAGTCTCTCCTTACTGCTCTTGACGGGAAGATTTTTCAGACGAATCTCTAAGGCTCCCATCTTTTTCTCCAGGAGGCCAGACGAGTTTTGAGGAGGTGGGTCTCCAAAGCCTGCTGTCTCCATTTTTTAGTGGCCTGGTTGAACGACTTACAATCAGGGTAGGAGGAGATAGGATGGTTTGGGCCTAGGCAGAGAACACACTTCTGGTGACCGTCCTCGTGCGGGATCTGCGTGCAACAAGCAGAGCACTTTTTTCTTTGGCGAAGACATCAACAAAAGAATTCGAAATTTGAAGAGAATTGCAAGGGAAAACACCTGACGCAAACAAACTTTCTGGACGATCGCTACTGGAAGTCTGTGATGCGACTGACACAAGGCGATGGCAGGAAAGAACTGGAGGGCTGGCATGGGGACCACCCACTATATACAGACATACTGACGTCAGTCACGTGATGTCGGGTGGGTGGTCCCATGTCAGGTATTGCTAGAAAAGTCTGCTGAGCGGCCCAACGCCAGTCCTATATATGATGACCTACTGAAGGAACCCTCTCGAAGTAAGATGACTTGTTTGTGTTCAATGTTTTAGCCAGTCTCAGGATCCTAAGGACCTGTTCAGTGTACTGAGAGGATAGAAACTCTAACTTCTCAAGAACCAGGCTTGAGGTGAAGAGAGTGTATGTCTGGGTAATGCACTTCTGTCTGAGGAAGGGTCAGCAGGGACTGAGCTGGTGGCAGGCGAATTGGCTTGCTGCAGGACAGTGAGAAAAGGAGAGGGTACCAAGCTTGCCTGGGTCAATCCAGAGCCACCAGGATCATCGATGCAGGCTGTTGTCAGAGTTTCAGCAATACCCTGAGTATCAGGGGAAAAGGAGGGAATGTGTATAGGAACTTCCCTGACCAGTCCAGGATCAAGGAATCCAGAGGAAGCATTCCTGGGACTGGGGGCCTGCAACAGTACTGAGGAAGCTGAAAGTTGAGGGGAGAGGCAAGCAGATCCACTTCTGGTGTGCCCCACTGCCTGAACACTGTGGCTAGTACTTGCTTGTTCAGAGTCCATTCGCTCTGGCCTTGACTGATGTGACTTAGAGCATCTGCCAGGGTATTGTGCTTGCCTGGGAGGTGAATAGCTGAAAGGCTGACTCCCACAGAGAAGACCAAAGACCAGAGCTTCACAGCTTCCAAAATGAGTATTCCTGATCTGGTACTACCTTGCTTGTTTATGTAAAACATTGCAGTGGTGTTATCTGTTCGAATTTGTACAGCCTGTCCTTTTATGATGGGAGCAAATGCTTTGAGAGCTAGGAAGATTGCTCTGAGTTCCAGAAGGTTTATGTGTAACTGACTCTTTGAGAGTCCAGGTGCCACTTACTGAGGCACTGTCCAGATGTGCTCCCCACCCCAGGAGGGAGGGAGGGAGGAGTCTGTGGTGATCACCTTTGTGGGCAGCGGAGCCTGGAAGGGTACCCCTGCTGCCAAATTTGCAGGATTCTTCCACCAAAGCAGAGTCTGGAGGACTTGCTCCCTCACAGGTATCAGCTTTGAAAAATTGTTGCTTCTCTGAGACCAGCGAGCTCTGAGGTAGGCTTGCAGGTGTCGCATCCTGTACCTGACTCCTGGGTCCATTGGAGTCATTGAAGCCATGTGTCCCAAGAGCCTGAGGAAATGTCTGGCTGGTCTTGGCTGTCCCCGGACAAAAGAATCTGCCACTGAAAGGAAAATCTGAATTCTTTCCTGTGGGAGGAAGGCATATCCTTTCTGAGTGTCCAGCTGTGCTCCTGTTATGGTGAGCAGTTGGGTAGGTTTATTTATTTATTTATTGAATTTTGATGACCGGGTAGGCTCACTGGGCCCGTAGAGGTCCATTTTTCAGGGACGACCCGGGTGCAACAACAACAAACAGGTAACATTTCAGTACAGACTGGAGAGTGGAATAGTATTTTAAAAGTAGGAGTACATATCTTTGCAGACACAAAAGGATGGAAAGCATGAAGGTAACAAATAATGAGCACGTTAAACTTTGAGCATCCTAAATAGTAGATTAGATACCAGGTCCTCAGGAAATAGTGGGCAGCGTCTGTAGACCTAGGGTTAGCTGATAAGTACGCAGGGTTGGAAGGGGATAAGTTAGGGACCTAAGTGCACCCCTTCAAAGAGAAGAGGACCAAATGTCCTGCCAAGATGGCTGTTGGGAGGGCAAGTGAGCTGCTCAAGAGGCTGAGCTAGGGTCAGGTACTGTGGCATAGACATATGCTCCTATTGAGCAGGTGTCCCTTCAGCAGCGCCCAGAAGCTAGAAACAGTCTCCGTCTCCCGGACCTCCAAGGGAGGTTGTTCCAGGCGGAAGGGGCGGTACGCAGGACCTAGACCCGCTTTGGTCCTAATCTTTAAGACTCGAGAGAGAGATTGGCCTGATGAGCGCAGGCACCGTGGGTTGGGTTTTGCCCTGACGAGCCCAACCAGGCTGGGGGGGGGAGAGGGACCAAGTATCTTGTATGTAAGGCAGAGGGAAGGGTAAGCTAGACAAGCATCAAGCAACGGCCACCTGAGCCTGGATTGGGCCTCACAGTGGTGAGTCATAGGGTGAGACAAGGTGGCAAAGCGGACTATCTTATTGTACAGAGTCTGCAGCCTTCCTCATTCCATCGTGGCCACACCCTGGAGGATCGGGGCCCCGAATGTGAGCTTTGGGAGGAGTACGCTGTGGCAATGGCTGCCCTGGCTTCAGGAATGATTTGGTCCTTTAGTCTATAGAGGATGCCTAATTTCACATGTATGGCTTTTGTGATTTGATCTACATGATTCTTTAGGTAAAACCTTGGTCCAGGGTAAGGCCAAGGTATTTGGTAGAGGAGACCACCTCAAGTTTGCACCCACCCTGGAATGGAGTTGTAGGTGGTGTGACCTCTGTTCCCAGGGATCTAGGGCCAAAGACCATTACCTTCGCTTTGCTAGTGTTTAGAACCATTTTGTTCAGAGTTAGCCAGTCCTCCATCAGGTGGATGTCTTCTTGGAGGGCTGTCTGCAGCTCGGGTAAATTATGGGAGCTCTGTAAATGACTGCATCATCCACAGATTGAATAGCACTGCTACTACCAGTTTTTGTGCAGATCATTAATGAATAGTGTAAAGAGAAGGGGGGCAAGGATAGACCCTTGGGGTACCCCTTTCTTAAGAGGAGCTAGCTTAGAGACTTTATCCTCCCATTTTACCCTCTGGTTGCTCGAGAGATAACTCTGGAACCATCCCAGTGAGTGAGAATCAAGGCCAAGAGAACACATTTTTGTAGAAGGAGGTTATGGTTTACCAGGTTGAATGCTTTGATAGGTCAATGAAGACCGCCCTGTGCTGACCCTCCATCATTATTACTCAGGACATCAGCTGAGAATTTAGTTAGAGCAGTGTCCGCTCCATGGTTAGTCCTGAACCCGTGCTGAGATGGTGAGATTACCCGGTGAGTTTCTAGGTAGTCCCGGAGTTGAGAGTAAACAAGCTTCTCCTGTACCTTAGCTATGGAACACAGCAAGGAGACAGGCCTGAAATTCTCAATGGGCTCTGCTGCTCCTCCCTTATGTAAGGGAATCACAAGTGCTTGTTTCCAGAGCTTGTGTACTGATCCCTCCGTTATGGACTGACTGATCAGCCAAGTTAGGGGTTTAGCTAAGGCTGGGGCTCCCTCTTTTATATACCTTATTATATCTTATTATATATATATATAGGTTCCGGGTGAGACTTCTTTAGATTTACCAGGAATCCCAGAGACTATAAAGTGCACTCTTTATGGGAAAGGGACTCCTTGACCTGACAAGGAGACTTTACCACTATGAGCCAATCATTTAAATAGGGATAGAGAGCTACATCCAGTTTCCTGAGATGTGCTGCTACCACTGCGAGGCACTTGGTAAAGACTCTTGGGGCTGAGGACAGGCCAAAGGGCATTGCAGTGAACTGATAGTGGCCCAAAGGGAGTTTGAATCTGAGAAACTTCCTGTGGGACCTCCTTATGGGTATATGGAAGTAAGCATCCTTTTGGTCCAGGGAGGATAACCAGTCTCCCTGCTGTAAGGACTGTATGACTAGTGACAGAGTGACCATCTTGAATTTGGGTTTTAGCAGATGTTTGTTTAAATATCTGAGATCCAAGATAGGTCACCACTCCCCAGTTTTCTTTCGTGTCAGAAAGTACCTGAAGTAGAGGCCCTTGTCCTGTTCATTGGCCGGGACCCTCTCCACGGCTCGTAGCGGTAGAAGTTTTTTTTACCTCCAATTTCAACAGTAAGCATCTGTGTTGAGGTTAGAAGTTCTGACACCTGGGTATGCTTGAGGTCTGGCATCTTCTTGAACCATAATGGCAGATCCTTCTCCACTATCTCCAGAACTCACCAGTCCGATGTAATGAAGGACCAGTTCTGAAGAGAAGCTGCCTCCCACTGGCAGAGGGAAGGCAACCTGGACACTCACATCAGGGCTTAGACTGTGAGCCTACCGGCTGGGTAGAGGAGGTCCTTTTTTGGCCCCTTCTGCCCCTCCCCCTGAAAGACCCTCTGTACTGAAAGAAGTCAGATTGGGAATAAGGAGTGTAAGGCCTGGGAAAAAAAAGTCTGCCCCCACTGCCCCTGGGGTGGGATTTCTATGGGGCAGTAGTCTTAGGTTTAGAGGAGTGACTCTGCCAGGAGGCCTT
This sequence comes from Neoceratodus forsteri, assembly GCA_016271365.2. NCBI lineage: Eukaryota > Metazoa > Chordata > Ceratodontiformes > Ceratodontidae > Neoceratodus > Neoceratodus forsteri. The sequence goes on along the minus strand of CM057452.1, from coordinate 23,359,547 downwards.
GTACTCGTCGACCTTTTTCATGTAGTCAGTCTGGAATCAAACAACATGTTTTGATCAGAGGGAAAGTCCATTGCCTTAGACTGAGTGTCTGGGGTCAGACTGGTAGTCCTAATCCAGGCAAAGCACCTCAGAGATATGGCATGGGCCACTGCCCTGGAGGCAGCATCAATTGTTGTCATCTGCCATGTGGAACTGGTATTTGGTAGCTTCCAAGGCAGTTTTTGCCGTATCCACCAGCTCCTGTGCCATTGTATCTGACCCACTGCCGGTAATGGCCAGGACAGACTTCCATAGAGCTTTCTGATATTTGGCTGTGAAAGCCATATATGAAGAAATTCTGACCAGCAGGGATTCTGTGGTATACATTTTCTTTGCTATGAAGTCTATTTTCTTGGAGTCCGTGTCCGGGTGTAAGGGGAACAAGGAGACCCCGGCTTTCTCACAAGCTGCCTGCTATACTGTACTCTCGTGGCTAGGGTGTACAGACAGGAACTCAGTACCTGTTCTAGACAATCTGTAATTTTTCTCGACCCGCTTGTCAACTCCTGCCACAGAAGTGGGGGGTTTGAAGCAGTTTTATGGTATTTTTTCTGAAAGCACTATAGAGGGGCACAACCAGTGTCGTAGGGGTTGAGAGACCTCTCATCTCCCTATAATCATCATCCTCATTGATGTCCTGGATGGGCTCCTGAGTAGGGAGGTCCAGGGTGTCTAGCATATTTTGTATAAATGTAAACATAGAAGAGGAATCCTCCTGGTTACCGGGGGAGCTCCGAAGGGAGGATCCGGGGACTCATGGGTTTCAAGGCCTTCAAGATCCATGTCAGGGGCATCACAAAAATGTTCTTCATCATCTGTATCACCCTCACAGTCTCCGGAACAGAGAACTGTGGAAGAGTGCTTGCCAGCCCCAGTAAACATAGACCCCATCTTTTGCAGAGTCTGAAAGACATGCCATGCTTTTGCCATGTCTTGCACAGATGGGAGTTCCTGCGCAGACTGTGGTTGTATATACTTTGTTTTTTCTTTATGCTTTAAGCTGCCTGCTGTTTCACTACTGGCTTTTGCCAGAGGAATAGAAGTGTTTTTGTCTAGACAGAGTTTCTTTTTAGGCACTTCATCAGCAGCTTGATCAAGCTTCCTTTTTTCTTTAAACTTTATTTATTGCAGTTTTAGCAAACAATTGCAAACAGAACATTTAGCAACAACATAAACTAATACAGACAGTGCCTTCTTTGTTTTTTACATAACTTAAAAGGAGCATATAATTTCATCCAGAGCCACTAAATTAATGCTACTTCATGCCTATGCTCATGACTCTTTTGTCCTGGGGTCAATACATGACAGAGGTAACATCAGCCATAATCAACAAAAACAAACTGATCGCTCAATATAATAAATGACAATTGCACCAGGATACAACCAGTTAATAACCCAAGGTAGAAGATACCATCCATCTGAGGTTTCTCAGCATCATCGCCTCAGTAATTGATATAGGGAACTAATGAAACCTCTCAGCCAGATCCTCCCCTTAGGTGTAAATTCAGGTCTCTGTGACATGATATATATGACCCATCGCCTCCAGAGAAGTTCAAATTGTAGCTGTCTTTTATTGAGAGTGACTATAAGACTCTCCATCTTATACAAATCAATCATTAGATCACACCATTGATCTTTGGTAATTTTAGTGTTGGTAAGCCACTTTTTCGTAATCGTCTTTTGTGCTGCTAAAAGCACGATTTTCATCAATGTAGCTGTATCCTTACCCCTGTATCCAGGTGGCAGATCCGAAAAGAAATGGAGTGTAGGGGTTAACTCAAGATTTGGATCAAAGACAGTATGAATAGCTATTTGTAATTCTCAGAGAAAAGGGGCCAAAGGGCACCCCCACAAAATATGTACCAGAGCTGCTGGGGAATGGCCACAGCCCCTCCAACAGGACGAGGACTGTCCCCTACCATATTTCCCCGTTATTGCAGGAGTCCCGAAGTATCTAGAGAGCACCTTCCAAGAGAACTCTCTCCAACTCCCGGCCGCCACCCCCCAGTGTATCCTCTCTAAGGCCCCGGTCCAAACTATCTCAGGAATTGGCGTACGCAGATCCTGTGTCCAGGCCCTCCTGATTGTCTGCAAGGAATCTCCCCTCCAATCAAGGAGGGTTTTATACAAATACGAGATAATCTTTTCCTGAGGCACTTGGTTCTCTAGTGCCTCTTTTATTAAGGATAATATTTGTGTATCTGCCGCCAGGAGCATCTCCCTCACTACTGAGACAGTTCTTTAACAGACTGCTCGAAAAGCAAAAGGGGGTAATGCTGATAGGAGGCAACTTCAACTTAATAATGTCTTCGCAGGAAAGACTCCACTTTCTCTAAACAATATAGGTTTATTCCCACTCAAAAACTTTTAAAAACCCAGATACCTAAGATGGGTCTTACAGATATATGGCGCCATTTCTACCCCTCTGTAGAGGGACACACTTTTGTCTCCCCTAGATTTCACACATCAGCTAGAATAGATTATTTTTTTACATCTACAGAGCACTTGGATATGATCCAAGATATATCCCTGGAAGCTCGCCTCCTCTCAGACCATGTACCGCTCTTAATTAAGGTGGGATTAAACAAAACTCATAAAACAACTTTATGGAGACTGAATCTTTCTCTTTTGAAGGATCCAGTGTTTAAGACCAGAATTGTAGATAGCATCACACAAATCTTAGAGGAGAACGCAGACCCTTCTATTTCAGCTACTATAGAAACATAGAATTTGATGGCAGATGAGGGCCACTTGGCCCACCTAGTCTGCCCATTTTCCTACCTAACAGACAAGCTGCAGATCCTAGTTAACCAACAGCTTACTTCCTCCTAACCCCCACTAGGACTGCCTTATGCCTGTCCCATGCATTCTTGAAGTCCCCCCACTGTTCTTGACTCCACGACCTCCTCAGGGAGGCTGTTTCATGCATCCACAACCCTCTCTGTGAAAAAATACTTCCTCACATTACCTCTGAGCCATCCCCTCTATCTTCAAATTGTGCCCCCTTGTTCTTGCACATCTCTTTTTCTGGAAGATACTACCCTCTTGGACTTTGTTAATTCCTTGAGGTGCTTGAAAGTTTCTATCATGTCCCCCTCTCTCCCTTCTTTCCTCAAGGGTATACATAATTAAGTTCCTTTAGTCTTTCTTAAGTATGTCTTCTAGATTTGAGACCCTGCACCATTTTGGTTGCCCTCCTCTGGACAGCCTCCACTCTGTCTATGTCTTTGTGGAGATGGGGTCTCCAGAACTGCACACAGTACTCCAGATGGGGTCTCACCAACTGTCTGTACAGAGGGATAACAACTTCCTGTTTTCTACTATTGATGCCTCTTCCTATGCATCCCAGTATCCCCCTAGCCTTCCTTACTGCCTTCTCACATTGCTTGCCCACCTTTAGGTCATCTGATATAATTACCCCCAGGTCCCTTTCTATTTTTACTGTTGTCAGTATCTCACCCCCCATTGTGTACGCTTCCTGGTTTTGTTTCCCTGTGCATTACCTTGCACTTTTGCATTGAATCTGAGCTGCCATACATTTGACCAACCTTGCCAAGTCCCTTCTCATCCTTTCCACTCCATCCTGTGTATCAACCTGTTGCAGATCTTTGTGTCATCTGCAAAGAGACATACTTTTCCTTCCAGTTCCTCTGCAATGTCACTTATAAAGACATTAAAAGGACCGGTCCCAGTACTGAACCCTTGGTACCCCGCTAGTAACCCTCCTTTCTTCACTGTGTACTCCATTTACTACTACCCTTTGTCCTGTTGTCTAGCCAATTTTTTATCCAGGCTACCACCTTGGGACCCACTCCAAGGTTGGCTATCTTGTGTATTAATCTTTTGTGTGGGACTGTATCAAATGCCTTGCTAATATCTAGGTAGGCCATGTCCACAGCCCCTCCCTGGTCTACTACTTTGGTCACCCAGTCAAAGAAATCTATTAGATTCGTCTGACACGACCTTCCCATCGCGAATCCATGCTGCCTTGGGTCCTGTGCCCCACTGGCCTCTAGGTACTCAACAATTCTTTCCTTCACAAGTGATTCCATCATTTTCCTACCACTGAGGTCAAACTAACTGGTCTGTAGTTTCCTGCCTCTGTCCTGCTCCCACTTTTGTGAAGAGGAATCACATCTGCCCTCCTCCAGTCCTCGGGTACCACCCATCCTCCCATGATTTGTTAAGAGAGTAGTCAGCGGTGTCACTAGTTCTACCCTTAGTTCTTTTAGAATTCTTGGTGAATCCCATCAGGCCCCATTGCTTTGTCCACCTTCAATTTTATTAGTTCTTTCAGAACCCTTTCTTCTGTAAATGGACTGGTATCGACCCCTGTCTTCAGACTGTTTCTCTTGTTTGGTTTAGGTAACTCCCCCTCCTCTTCCTTTGTGAATACTGAGCAGAAATATTCGTTCAGTATCCCTGCTTTTTCACTGTCACCCTCTACTCACATTCCCTCCCCTTTATTAAGCTTCAGTATCCCTCCTTTGGTCTTTCTTCGCTCCCTAACGTACCTATAAAAGGTCTTAACATTTTGGCTATCCTTTCCTCGGTTTGGGCCTTTGCTATTCTGACTGCCTTCCCAGCCTCCTCCTGCTTTAACTGATAAAGTTCTCTGTCCTGCTCCTTCTGTGTTTCCTTATATTTCCTGAATGCTGTCCTTTTCTCCTTAACCTTCCCTGCCACCTCTTTAGAGAACCATAGCGTTTTTTTCCTTCGTTGTGTTTTACTGATTTGCTTTACACAAAGGCTTGGTGCCTCTGTGATGGCTGTTTTGATCACTCCCCATTGTTCCTCCACCCCTCCTTCTTTGCCTGTTTGCTAGTACTTTTCTGAGGCACTCTCTCATTTTCCCAAAGTCAGCCCTCCTAAAGTCCAGTACTCTTGCTTTTGTATGGCTTGATTGTATGGCTGTGTTTATCGTGAACCACACTGGTGGTCGCTTGTTCCCAGATGGCTACCCACTTCTAAATCTGAGATTCTTTCTCCATCCCCATTTGAGAGTACCAGGTCTAAGATTGCTCCCTCCCGAGTGGGTTCCAATACTAGCTGTCTGAGGCATGCCCCCTGTAGGGCATCAAGAATGACCCTGCTCTTGGATGTGCCTGCAGCAAAGGTGCTCCAGTTAACATCTGGCATATTCAGGTCCCCCATCAACAATATCTCCCCTTTTTCTGCCATTCTAAGAAAGCCTTCTATCATTTCCTTGTCCATTCCCTTCCCCTGAGATGGGGGTCTGTATATACAACCCCCATGCGGATTGTGGTGCCATTTCCTGTCTCCAGGGTGACCCAAAGTGCCTCATCTGCTCCCTGTTTACTCTTTAGTTCTGTTGCTTTGATCCCTTCCTTTACATAGAGAGCTACTCCTCCTCCTCTTTCCCTCCCTGTCCCTCCTGTAGATTGTGTATCCTGGTATGTTGACATCCCAGTCATGGTTCTCTGTGTACCATGTTTCTGTGACTGCCACAATATCCAGGCAACCCTCTTCCATCAAGGCCACTAGTTCAGGGAGCTTGTTACACAGACTACGGGCATTGGTACTCATCACCCTCCACTTTTTGATAGCCTTACCCTTTTTAGCCCCATTTCTGTCTTTACTGCCTTTGCCTTTTTTTACATTTAAATCTGTTCTGCTCCCTAATAACTTCTGTACCTTGGTGTTTACCTCACTAATCACCATGTTTTGTGGGGGGAGGCTCGGATTTCCCTGCTCCTTTTCAGTGCCTCCCCCCTTGGCTAGTTTAAATGCTTAAATGTATTCCTCTGGAATACTCTGAAGGTTGTGATTAGAAGAGAGATTATCTCTTATTCCTCCAGACTAAATAAACAGAGAGAATCCAGATATAAAATATTACAAGATAAGCTGCAAGAATTACAACAGAAGAGAGACAGAGGCGAACAAGTTTCACAACTTGAGCTTAGACAAATTCAATCGGAATTACAATCCATTTTAGATTTAAAGACTCAAATGTCTTTATGATATCTTAAAAGATACTATTATGAGGGAGGGCCTAAGCATTCCAACAATATTATGCAGATTTGTACTCTGATCCTTCACCCCCAGAGGATATAACAAATTTCTTGCCCCCCCATAACTTCCCACACTTGTCTGAATCCCAGCAGGCTTCACTTCTACACCCTATCTCCACTATAGAGATCCAGAAAGCAGTTAAAAATTCTAAAACATTAAAAAGCCCAGGCGGCTTTGGAGCTGAATGGTATAAGACATTTCTTTCAAAATTGATCCAGCCGATGCAAAAAACTTTTTTAGAGATGCAGGATGGAGGCGCCCCCCCCACCACCCTCATGGTCATATGCCGCCATCTCAACTATACTGAAACCAGGTAAAGATCCATTAAATTTAGAGTCATACAGACCCATTTTGGTTTTAAATAATGATTATAAGATATACATGGCAATATGGGCCCATAGGTTAGAAACTATACTCCCTACCCTGATACATCCAGAGCAGGCAAGATTTCTGTGCATGCGTCAGACTGCAGATAATGTACAAAGAACAATCCACTTGATGGATTATATGGCTAACTCAGCTACCCCCTCGGCTTTAGACAGTTTAGATGCCTGTAAGGCTTTCAACAGAGTGTCCTGGAGATTTTTATGGGGAACACTAATGTCATTTGGGTTTCTGAAGGAATTTGTGAATTGGCTGGAGCAAATATATTCTGAACCAAGGGTTTATATAAACTTAATGGCAGTATCACACCTCATATTAAGCTACAGCAAGGCACTAGACAGGGATGTCCCTTATCCCCTTTGTTATTCGCCATCTATATTGAACCCTTGGCTATGATGCTTAGAAAATCAGAAAAAATTGAGGGCATTCAGCTGGGCAATCAATCGTGGAAGTTGGCTTTATATGCGGATGACATTTTAATGTCAGTATCGAATCCAGAGTCCTCTGTTCCAGCAATATGGGAGGTACTTGAGCAATTTGCTCAGTTCTCTGGATATAAAATAAATTCTTCTAAAACGGAAGCTCTCCCCTTTCATTTCTCCCCCTCACAGACACTGAAGAGTAGTTTGCCTCTGCGCTGGAACAGCATCAAGATAAAATAACTAGGCATACAGTTACCAAACCAGTTAATGCATCTCACTATGGTAAACTATGAACCTCTAACACAAAAAATAAGAGTCTGATCTACATCAGTGGTCCCAACTACATTTATCATTATATTCTAAGGTGGATCTTGTTAGGATGAATATTCTTCCAAGGCTGCTATATCTTTTTCAGACCATACCGATGATGCCAGATGGAATGTACTTTCCCTCCTGGAATAAGTCTTTGGCGAGATTTGTCTGGGCTGGGAAAAAAAATTGAATCAAGTGGTCCACATTAATGTTACCAAAAAATAAGGGAGGCTTAAATTTGCCTGATCTTCAGATGCATGCATATGCCACTGTGATAGCTCGAGTTCTCAATTGGAATAATCCAATGTATGACATACCCTGGAAGAATGTGGAATTCATTCTTAATGGGGTGAGGGAAGTGAGCGAACTTTTACAATTGCTATATGCCCCAGTAAATAAAAGACCTAGACTTATTTATAGTACAAAGTCTACTATGGAGACTTGGAGGAGACTCATCCATTTAAGAGAGCTTGAACCAGTAGGTCCCTATCTTAATCTATTAAATTTGGAGCCCAATCTCTTACTCTGGAACAGGAGGGTACTTTGGCTCAATGAAGACAAAAAGGTTTTAAATTTATGTTCCACTTGGTGGATGCCAGGGGGGTCCTCTCATTTACTAAACTTCAAGAAACTTACAATCTTCCACAACAAGACTTTCCAATTTATATAAGCTTAAGAGAGAGCGTTGAACATCAAGGACCAGCCTTTATTAGGCTCCCAGATCCCCCCCTTCATTGCTTACTTTAGGCATGACCACGGGGAGAGGGCAGATGTGGCCCCACTTTGTGGGACTAATATATAGGGGTTTGAGGGAATTATCAAAAAATTAAACTCAGGGAATTCTGAATGCCTGGAATAAAGAGCTTCCACTCCAGGTATCAAAGGAGGATTGGGAAAAGTATACTAAATTCTCAATGGGACTTTTGGGAGCCCCCAATTGGTAAGAATTTGCGTGGAAAGCTAGAAATAGATTTTTCTATACACCGGCAAGACTGGCCAAGTTCTCATCAGGGACACCAAGCAATTGCTGGAGAGATTGTGGAGAAATATCTGCGGATCAGGTCCACGTTTTTTGGGCCTGCCAGTAGTTAAGAGATTATACTGGAGAGATATTTTAGAGGCATTAAAAGAACTGGTAGATGTGGAAGCTGTGCTGACCCCTGAGCTAGTATTACTCTCAATTCCGCCAGAGGGTCTCCCAATGCCCAGAGGATCACTGTTAATCACTTATATGCTGGCAGCTAAAACAGCAATTACTAGAAACTAGGGGAAGAAGATGTCTCCAAACATACAGAGCTTGAGGGGAATAATGGGAGAAATTTATGCATTAGAGAGATTAATAGCTAAAAGCACAGATAAATGGTCTGCATTTGAGCTTAAATGGAGGAAATGGATTCTATATATTTCATCTTTAGATCCTACTTTTGTACCTTAGAAATATATTGACCCTGATGATTGTTTCTGTAAATGTCTTTGTAAAATATGTAAGTCATCCTGAGCCCTTTAACTAATGTATTGCTACGTATCTGACTGATGTAATTATGTGCTGTCTTAACTTATATACTGTAAAAACTGTCCTATGATTTTGCAAATGAAAATATAATAGAGTACAAAAAAAAAAGGATAATATTTGTGGGGGAGGATCTACCTCCCGGGATGGCAGACCAAGCGACTGTATGTAGTCCCTGGCCTGGAAATACCTGAACCTATCCTGCCATGCAAGTCCACATTGAACCACCAGCTCTTGAAATGAACGTATCCCCACTGCTCCTAAAAAATGCCAGACCAAGAAGAGACCCCTTCTTTCCCATCGGCGAAAACCCAAATACCATCTAGCTGGGCCGAAGGCCTATTCATACAGAAGTACTTTTAACACGGGCATCCATTTCTTCAAGGATTTATCTTCGAGCAACTCCTGCCAGTTTTCTAACGTGTATAATGTGTATGGATTCCCACTGTTCACGCAGGAAGAGGTCTCCTCCCCAGCCAGGAGAAGTCTGTTCAAGTTCGGGAACCCCCCAATTTCCAGTGTTTTCCATTTGGCCAAATAATCAGTGGATAACCAATAAAATACAGTGCGTAGCTGAGAGGCTTTATGATACCATTTGAAGTTAGGTAGGGAAAGTCCCCCTTCTCCCTTGGGGTTTGCAGCACCGAGAGATGAATTCTGGGTCTCCGGGATCCCCAAATAAAGCGAGAAATTCCCCCATTCATCCTACTGAAGTATGTGTTTGGGATATGTATTGGTAGGGTCTGTGACAGGTATTGGAATTTGGGGAGTAAGGCCATTCTGACTGCTTCGATTTTCTGGATGAATGGGATGGATATAAGAGCCCATCTCTCCAAATCTCCTTTTAATTTTTCTAGGATAGGGACAAAATTGAGTTGAAAGATCTGAGAATTATTCAATGACAAGTAGACTCCTAAGTATTTGAGATATCCTCTGTCCCATTTAAAGGGGAAGGTAGCTCTGATTGTATCAGATGGGTCGTAAGAGACCGTCAGCACCTCTGTTTTATTGGTGTTGAGCCTATACCCATCCAGTTTCCCAAATTCTTTTAATGTGTCCCACAACGGGGTCAACCCCTGGTCTGGGTTACTAAGGTATATCAAAAGGTCGTCTGTATACAGGGCCAACTTGTGAGTTTCTCCCCTAACCCACAGACCCTCAATGCCCTCCCTTTGTCTCAAATCTTGTGCCAATGGTTCCAGATATAGGGCAAATAGGAGCGGGGAAAGAGGACATCCCTGTGTGGTGCCTCGGAACATCATTATCGGATTTGAGACTTCCCCATTTATTTTGATATATGCCTTTGGGTTAGAGTAAATTTTACTAATGATTTTAACAAATGCACTGGGAAACTCAAATGCCCTCAGGGTCAGCCCCAGAAAATTCCATGCCACCCGGTCAAAGGCCTTCTCTGTGTCTAAACTCAGCAGGCAGGAGGAAGGGGGACCCTGACCGGGTGGCATGGTGCAGAAGGGTCAAGGTCCGCTTTATATTGTCTTGTGTCAGACGACCAGGAACAAATCCCGTCTGGTCAAAGTCAACCAACCTAGGGAGAACCCCCTCCAGCCGCCTTGCTACAATAGATGCATATATTTTATAATCTATATGAGTTACATTGGGTTATATCTTTGGCCGCTTTCAGTAAGCTAGTAATTACAGCATAGTTCCAGGTTTGGGGCAAGTCTTCCCCCATCTGGGAGGCCCAACAGACATCTAGCAGAGGTCTCTCCAGCTCTCTCTCTCCTAAAGAATTTAAAAAATTCTGGTGTGTACCCGTCAGGACCCAGGGCCTTAATAGCTTTTAATGTAGTTATTGCTCCTGTTAACTCCAGCAGGGTGAACGGTTCGACTAACTTTGTCCTAAGTTCAGGGGCTAGTTTCGGGAGTCTGAGCTGAGCTAAATACAACTGTATTTTGGAGTCCTCCGCAGTTTGTTCTGGCGTGTATAGGGTCCTATAGTATTCCCTAAAAGATTCCATGATCTGACTAGGATGCCTCCTCGTTTGGCCTTTTCTGGGATCCCTTATCTGTGTTACTGCAGACTGAATGGTCTGCTGTCGCAATCTATGGGCTAGTAATCTGGTAGCCCTCGGCCCCATCTCATAATACTTATGTCGAAGATGTTGCAACGCCTGCTCCGTTTTAATATCAATACTTTTTTGAATTTGTTTGGTTGCTTGCAGTAAGGGCCAAACATTTCTGTCTCCCCCAGCATGGGCCATTTGACAATCATACAGTTGTTTCTGAAGTGCTTCCAAAGTCTTAATTAGTTTTTTTCTTGTATTGAGATGTATATTTAATCATTTCCCCCCTTAAGACCACCTTGATAGTATCCCACAATGTGGCTCTAGTGATCTGGTCGGAATCATTATCCTGTATAATTTGGGTGATGTGTTTCTTAATAAGCTCCATGAAGTCTTTTAGGTTCAACAGATAATTATTGAACTTCCAAAGCATTTGCCTAAAAGTGGAATCCCATTCTATCAGCAGGGTGAGATAAGCATGGTCTGACAAGGTTGAGGGGGTGTGAGTGCAATCCGTTAGTTTATAGCGGTGTTCACCCGATACTAAAAAATGGTCCAATCTGGCGTAAGAGCCATGTGGGGGAGAAAAGTGTGTATAACCTCTCTGCCCAGGATGCTGAAATCTCCAAGCATCAACCCAGCCGGTTTTCTGCATGTAAGTCCTTATTAATTTACTAGCAGGGGTTGCCTGTCGCTGTCCTGGATTTGATGTGTCTAAGGGTTCCATTATCTGATTCAGATCCCCTTCCACTATCAGTGTCCCTTTATTCATTTCCGTGATTTTTTGTAGTAGGGTCCTTATTATAGCAATTGTAGAACCCAGGGGGAATATAAATTGAAATTAATGTTATTGGGGCGCCCTGTAATTATCCCACCAAAATAGCCAAACGCCCTTCTGAATCATTATATGTGGATGTAACCTGCAGACGGGAACTTCTAGCGATTAATATAGCAGTACCACGCCTTTTGCCCCTGCCATATGATAAGGTCACCACGTGTGAGAAACCAAACTTCCCCAGCTTATCATGCTCTGCCCTGCTAAGATGCGTCTCTTGTAAAAATATAGCAAAGGTAGAGTGCTTTCCAAGAGACGAGAGCACCTTCTGCCTCTTCACTGGGTTGTTTAACCCATTCACATTTTGTGAAATAATAGTGATTTTCTGACTCACACCCATTTTTTAATACTAGTGGGAAAACCACTGATCTTAGAGCCCTATTTCCACCCAGGATTTCATTTTTTCTTAAATACAACTTCCCCCTAACTCTAATCTGAAACCTCTTATCTTCAGAAGGGCAGCAATGCTCTCAGCTCTCTGGAATCATCACCACTCCTTTGAAACTCAGGCTTGTAATTGTGGCATAAGTCTGAATAACATCAAAAAAAACAGACAACAAAGCGAACACATATCAAAACACATAAAAAGCCTCTCCCCTCGGAGGCCAATCTAACACGAAGGCCACCATCAGAGAGGAAACTATTTACAACTCGACCTTCAAGGTAGAGGCGCCATACATTAGGTGCCCTGGCATTCCAGGCACACTGATGGAGTCTGCCGTCTGCCTGAAATGGAGAATGAAGAGTCACACATGTGGGTGGCTCGATTCTCCTGGACTCTTAAAGAAACGAGTCCCAGCCAGATGTAAAGGCTGCAAATCTGTACCGACTTCAAAGCGAGCGCCTCACCAGCGTTAGACTCTACCCAGACAGCAAGTGCATGAGCCCCCCAAGCAAGTACATGAGCCCCCCAAGCTCTTTTCATCACTTTTATTATTTTTAATTTGTGAGGAACTTCATCAGCTCATTTGAAGCTTTATTTTTGGCCGGATTTGGAGGCTTCATCAGCACCCCTGCTTACATTTTTATTGTTAGTACTTTTAGATGGCCCCTCATCGGTATTCTTTGATTTTTCCTCAGCCATAATTATTAATTAGGTTTCTTTGCTCTGTGCCATTTTTTTGCAAAGAGAATCTGGATCTGGACCAAAATACAACTGAGCACAGGTTTCTGAAAATGCTGCCAAGCCAGTCCCATGACAGTTTAATACACTCTGGGTGGGATATTCAGACTGCGCCAGGCTGTGGCACAAGCCTGGGCGCAGCACAACTGGGATTTGCCAGGGCGCTGACAGGGTGATATTCCATGGTGCTGTGCCATGGTTCAGCACCGTCGAATATCGCTCTGTGGCCACCCACACTGTGCATAGCGCAGTGGCACAGCACCAGCACAAGTGGCCAGAGAGGGGCAGGGGGATGCGCTAGCGCAAGTGCCATTGCGCTAGGCGAATCAACCGTGGTATTCAAAAGTGCACATGCAAATGGAGCCATAATGCACGTAAGGCGCAAATGGGGCCATTTGCATGTCATTATGGCTCCATTTGCATGCAGGTGCACCGATCCCCGGTGACTTGCGCCATGCCAGGTTGCAGCTGTCAGGGACCAATGCCCCTGCACAAGCGGCAAAGTGCCCCACTGCCTGAACGCGGGCATAGGGATTGAAAATTAGAGTCCCATATCCCTGGGGGTCCAGTGGACCGTTCCCAGCCCGATCGCAGGCATATGTAATAAAATAAAATGTCCAATATTCTTGGTGGTCCAGTGGACCACTCCCAGCCCGATCACAGGCATATGTAATAAAATAAAATGTCCAATATCCCTGTTGGCCCAGTGGACCGCTCCCAGCCCGATCGCAGGCGTAAGTTGAAAATAATACATACCAATCCATCCCTGGTGGTCCAGCGGTACCCCCACCCGCCCACAGCCCCACCCTGCTCCCCTTGGTCAGCAGTGGGCAGCAACTCCCCACCCACAAGCCGCCTGCCAGCTGACTGCATACAGTAGGACTATATACCCATTGGTCCACAGCATGGGCCAATAGGCGTGCAGACCGTACCGTGCTACACAGTCCAGAAATGTGACTGGATCCATTCACATTTATGGACTGTAGCAGCTAACGATCTACTGTTACGCTGTGGACCAATGGGCGTACAATCTACTGTCGCGGTCAGTCGGCAGGCACAGCGGTAAGCCCAGGGTGGGGGCTGCCGCCTGCCACTCACAGAGGGGGGAGCAGGGTGGTGGGGTTCAGTGGGCAGGTGGGGAGCGGGGTACCGCTGGACCACCAGGGATGGATTGGTATATATTATTTTACAGCTTATGCCTGCGATCGGCTGGGAGCGACCCACTGGACCACCAGGGATATTGGAACTTTCATTTCAATACATATGCCCGTGATTGGGCTGGGAGCGGTCCACTGGAACACCAGGAATATAGGAATGTTATTTTTATTACATTTGCCCACGATCGAGCATGGGGGGGGCACTACCACGATGGACGGGGCCACCGGAGCTCAGGTGGCCACCCACAGCTGGCAGCTGCCGTGTTGCACCCTGCAATACGGCAGCTCACCTGTGGGTGGCCAGCTGTTGCTCCTTTTATTTGTACCTTAACTGTGTGCAGTGTAAGTAGGGGTTGTGCCTGCATGGGCTCAGCACATCCCGGGCTGAATATCAGGATGTGCAGAGCATGCATGGGCATGCCCCCCTACTTGCGCCGTATACAGTACTGATGCGCTCCGGCACATCGGGATTTGTGCCAGGCACTTTCCCCTTTTGAATATCGCGTCGGGCGCATCAGTGGGTTGTTGCGCCATGCGCAGCCCTTCTGAATATCCCACTATCTGTCTTTTTCTTTTTTTGTAGTACTGGGAATCTATGCCAATGCCAATCTATAGAGAACCCAGCAATACCAGTCAACAACTGAGTACAGGTTTCTGTAAACGCTATGAAGCTAGTCCTGTGACAGTTGACATGTTTAGGTCCAGTTTTATGTAGTTCTGGGAAACTCTGATCTTGCCAATCCTCAGAGAACCCAGCAGTAACTTTCAAAATTTGAGAGACAACTGGTTGCCTCGCAGAAGGGACCCACGAGGTCTGAGGTAAAAAAATAAGGCAAAATGCAAAAATGCGACGGTTCTTTCGTGAAATGCGTTAAAAAAGTGAAGAACCGTCAGAATTAAGCATCCACGGTAAAAAAAAAAAAACTAATATAATTTAAGCAGATGCGGTAAAAATAACATAAAAATAACGCAGTTGCGGTGAAAATAATGCAAATGCGCGAAAAAACACAACCGCTAACAAAAAACGTAAAATTACACTCAGTACACTAAAAATGTAAGTTTGTGAGGAAAATTTTACCAAGATAAGCAAACAGGAGGCTGTAAACAAGGAAAGTAAATTAAAAAAAAAAAAAAAATCAAACCCGCCTCTTATCATTGCAGTTTTTGGAAAATCTCTTTAAACACACTACCCCATGTATTATTCTGTATTTAACCAGTGCCCCCAAAATTTGTTCTACACGGTATCTGGGCACTGACTGGTTCTACAGCCCATTATTCCATCTTTCGACAAAAGCATGAAATCACTGTCCTTCCTACAGGAAGCATTTATGGGAAATAGCTGTCACTGCAGACTTGTTAATCTTCTGAGTGAAAGCTAAATACTCAAAAGCAGACCCAGCAGACAGAGAAAATACTAAAATGTAATCGACTTGGCTCCCCTCAATGTTGAAATCACAGGTTACAAAATACCCTGCAGGACTGTGCCAGGCAGTGTTCCCGGCAAACCTGGAACTGTCCTGCCATGATCTTAAGCAACTTGGCTGACTGACATCCTATGATCGGTAAGTGCCTGACACCACTATCTGCAATAAATAGTTAGAAAACCACCACAAGGAAACACTTACTACTGTTTATGTAACAAAAACTAAAAAACAAAAATGAGAAAGTCATTTAAAATAAAAACAAACATACACACAAAAAAATAAATACATCCCTCTATCACATTAATTCAATCACATTTTAATAACCTTCACCCAAGTAATGTTATGAACTTCTTCACTTGACTATCAAGCTGTCTCCAACACTCAGAATTTTTAAAGTGAACTAAAATACATTTGTTTAGGAAGGCATTTGGCGATTGCAGTTGTATTTTATTGGCTGGTCTGTGTCTGTATTTGATATGTTCGGATGGTTCCTAAGAAGAGTGCAGATAAAATTTCAATCAATTTACAAACATTTCTTTTGGCACTAGAAAGGAACAGCCTCTACGAATACATGTATGGAGATACATATTTATGCATGTGTATATGTGTATATATATATATATATATATTTTTTTTTTTTCTTTTTCTGTTCCTTTACTGGCCAGCCCCATCTGTCAAACATATCATCCCTGTCACCCCATCCATTGGGATCTGCCTGCCAGCCAGTCTTCCTCCAGGGTTTGCCCCCCCAAGGGGTCGATGGCCCCTCTCCCACCACCATCAAAGAGTCCAGTTCCTGGCCTTGAGAGCCCAGCTGGTCGGGTGCGGGGGCCTGGCACCGGTAGCTTTTTGCCTCCCTGTGCCCCCCCCAAAGAGGCATAGCGAGCAATTACATCATGACCGATGCATGTTCCTGCACACAGCACGCTGGCATCTGCCATGCCTCCATGTCTTTTAGGCAGTCCCGGGTGCCTCTGTCCCACATTCTGCTAGGGGCCACACAATCGGGCTGTGAAAGCCCCCCCCCCCCGATAAAGGAAGCAGTCCTTTGGACGCTCAGTCTTCCTCCCCACAGCCGGCCCTTGGATGCCCAAAGTTCACTTCCAAACCTGGGTCATTGGCACCGTAAGCTGTAGTGCTGCCACTGTGCCGGCTGGCTGGTTTGCCTCTACAAATATTTAATGGATGATAAAAATGTTACTCTGCATTTATTTTAATGTAGCACAAGTCCCAAAAAAAAAAAAAAAAAAAACTTTCTGTCATCTGCATCAAATGTTTTCTGTCAGAAATTCCAGTAAAGCACTGGATAGCATTCCTTATAAAAAGCTTACTATGACATTGAGGAATTTTAGAAACACAGGAAATACAGCATAATGGCTCAGCAGGACAATAGCAGACTGGAAGGAAGGAAGTTTTTTTTTTCTTTAATTCATTCTTTGGTGACCAAGTAAGGCCCACTAGGCATAATGCCTGTTTTCAGGGGCGACCTGGGAGCACTGGGGAGGTTAACTGAATTGCCCAGAGTCACACAGCATGCAAGTAGAGGTTGTGGGTATTAAACCCTGCTCTGAATTGTTTTACTTGTTACATGTCTTATGGTTGTGTTCATTCTTATTTTATTCTTCTTTATCTCCGACGTGGAACCTCTGTAATAAGAGCCTTGGCACAAAGGTGTCTTCCGAAATCTTAAACCCAGGTTTACTGCTGTACGAAGCTCATTCACAGCCTGTTATTCTAACCTAGAAGTTATACTGCCAGCTACAAGGTTACCAGTAGCATAACGCAAAGGTCGGTATTGGGACCTTTCCTGTTCAATATCTGTACTGACTGCCTGGAGTCAGAATCTCAAGTATGGTCATTGAGGAGACTTATTAGTCTCCGCAGCTGCACCTGCCTGATCGGTGCCCTACCCCTTCCAAATATTGCTGCTGTTGCTATTTCCCAAAATCGTTAACAGCTTGTAAATTATATCACTCGTAAAATTACGCCCACCGGGTCTCTCCTACTTCCCAATTTTTTTAGCCACCCAAGCTCCTCCCCTGCGTACAGCAAAGTTATGACGTGACCCCAGGGAGAGCGTGGGGGTGAGTTCCATTTTAGTCTATGGGGGAGGGTACCTTTTGAGTAGTGTTTCTATATTGTAATGGGTAGTTGGCGATGAAACGTGGGCACTGTTCGACTAACAAGACCCATTACAATATAGAAACACTACCCAAAAGGTGTCCCCCGTAGACTAAAATGGAGCTCGTCCCCACGCTCTCCCTGGCGTCACGTCATAAGTTTGCTGTGCACAGGGGCGGAACGTGGGCGGCTAAAAAAAAAACCAAGGAAGTAGAACAGACCCGGTGGGGGTTATTTTACGAGTGATATAAATTACAAGCTGTTCAACGATTCTGCGAAATAGCAACAGCAAGAACATTTGGAAGGGGTAAGGCACCGATCAGGCAGGTGCAATTGCAAATTTAGTTTACTTGGTAGATCTCAATTTTTTTTTTTTTTTAACATATAATATTTTATTGATTTTCCAAGTACACTTAGCCATCCAAAGGCCCCAAAGGCACATTCATGCCAGTAGATCTCTTTAAAGAGTTTCCACTTTCCAGGAAGTAATTTACAGTTAAACAGGAACCCAGCTAGACAAAATGATCCAAAAATGGTGCTCTCAGAAAAATCCATTTTTTATTCTGGAACACATTTTCATTATAAAAAGGCTATTTCCCTGAGACTTCATCCATACACACTGCTCATACCAGCCACAGCCAGTTGCTATAAAAACTATTCTGGAGGCACAAGGGAATGACTGTGGCTTCAGCATAGCAGAAACAGCTGAGTTTCTGATGGGTCTCATAATCAGTTATTTACACTGCTCACCCATTAGTGGTGCGCATAAGACAGCGCACGGCTGGCCTGGGGTCATATTCAGACAAACAATACACCCCGACCAAATACAGGGCTGTGTTAGCGCCCACACAGTTACTATATGAGGTGCTAACACAGCTCCCTGCAGGAAAAAGACTTGGACGAGCAAATGGAGAGAGAGAGACAGCGAGCGCATCCCCAACAGGACAGCACCTTTGCTCCTGAGAGCCACATCCAGCAGCCGTCATGCCAATGAGCATATATGACATACAAAGCACTAAGGGGCCACTAGCAAGCCATTATCAGCTCCACAGAAATGTGCAGAGGCATTTTGCAGAGTTGTAGCTGTCCCCTGCCACTGATCACAAATATATGCATGTCCCACTCCCTCATAATCTAGTGCACCCCCAATTACATAGAAACATAGAAGTTGACAGCAGATAAGGATCGACAGGCCCATCCAGTCTGCCCATTTCTTTTTCTACCTTATAAATGTGCCATCGGCCTTTGCTCTGTCAGTGGCCTATCTATTCATGCTCATCTGTATTGCTCCCTTATGCCTATCCCATGCCTGTTTGAAGCCCTGCACTGTATTCACAGCCACCACTTCCTGAGGTAGGCTGTTCCATGCATCCACCACTCTTTCTGTGAAAAAGAACTTCCTCACATTACCTCTTAATCGGCCTCCCTCTAATCTCATGCTGTGTCCTCTTGTTCTGCTACTTTTCTTATACTGAAACATGTTAGACTCTTTCACCTTGTTAATGCCCTTAATGTGTTTGAATGTTTCGATCATATCACCTCTCTCCCTCCTTTGCTCAAGGGTATACATATTACCAGTCCGATCAAAGATATATGCATCTCCCACTCTCTGGATGTCTAGTGCCCAACTACAATTGCTAACTGGATCAACGATATATGTATCTCCCTCTCTCTGGTAATCTAGTGGACCCCATACCACATTCCAATTCAAGGTATTAAATAAACTGAAAAAACTGATTAGCAAGCAGTTTTACCCATGAAAGTGCTAATCAGCTGTAAAAATGCATAGCACTTGGTACAGAATGGTTAGCAAAATTTTAAAATATATATAATGTTATTAATTTTGACTACTGTGCTACAGACTCACTGGAAAAAAGCATTTGTCAATGCCAAATGTTTGGTTGCTAGCATTAGCAGTGGAAGTGCAGGAGTTAGACAGATGCAGTATAGGAATGGCAGTGAAGTATTGAACTGATGCCAACTCCACCATCACTCTGCAAAGATGGACAGGCATTGGAGTGTGCCTTTGGGACGTCGCCCATGACAGCCACGACATTTCACCTCACCCTACCCTTCAGACACTGACAAGTGTCAAGGTGTGCCCTGGGGTGTTTCGCCTTTACATTCACCTCATTCCATTAGGAAATACGCTGAAATGGGAGCAGTATAGGAGAATGGGGTGAACTCTGGGGGGCAAAGGGTCCGAGGTGCACCTCGATGCCTGTCAATGGCTGCAGGGTGGGGGTGGGGGTGAAACAGCATGAGCATTACTGTTGACAATCCCAAGTCACACCACTGACGCCTGTCAGTCCCTACAGGGTAGGGCGTTATGGTCGAAAACCCTAATGCCCTGGGAGTTGCTTGGTATTTTTACTCCAAGTTTTCCCCATGGGTTTTTTGTGACCCCACCACATGAACAGTGACACTGTCAGTTCATTACAGGAAAGGTGATTTTGCAGAGCGACTGAGCCATTTGGCGCCACAGGTGCGAAAATACATTTCGAACAGGATGTGAGAAGTGACAGGTGTACTGTTCATGAAGAGGTGTAAACAATGGCATTGTTGAAAATCTGGAGTGAAAATATACAAAAACTGGTGTAGTCACGAGCGTGTGTAGAAACTGCGCAACGTACACCCGTAATGTAAGTAGTTTGGGAATTTTTTACAGAAGATTTTCAACATAGGCATTTTGGGCCGGCGTTCATGAATAGTGTCACTATGATTTAAGTGATCTGTCCCGAATACTAATTTCCCACAGTGACCACGCTATTCTGCGCCAGAAGTGCGAAAACACATTTTGGCCAGGGTATGAAAAATGACAGCTGTACTGTTCATAAGGAGGTGTGGAAAAATGTCAATGTTGAAATTCTGGACTGAAAATATTACAAATTCGTTAGCTTACAAGGGTGCAGGAAAATGTATTTATTTATTTATTTATTGAATTAATCTGATTTTTTCAACCTTTGAGTCAAAGACTCATTTACAAAGGCTCCTCGTCAGAGTACAATACATCAGCATGTATGCAGTATACAATAATACAAAAGTGGTCAAAACAAACAGTACATGACCAGTACATACAAAGAAGGGGGGTGAGGCCTGTACAATTGGCTAGCTGTAAAAGTCCATCTAAGGAGTTTGTACAGGACAGCAGACAGTTCAAGGAGATAAAGAGGGAGGTCTGAGCATTTAGTTGCAATACAAGCCCGGCTAAGGGGCTTGTATGTGACATAATGCAAGCAATTGGGATACCGACTTTGTCATAACACAGTCTGTCTTTTTTTTTTGAGCATAGACAACAGTGGGATACAGAGCACTATGGCCCTAGCTTGCTCCATGTAGTAAGGGTGATACTGATGGTTTATGTGCACCTGCAGGCATCTGCATCCTAGCTCTAATTCAGCGACAGGATCGGGCAGGGCTGGCCAGTGCCAGATTGCCAGGTATCGGAGGTGCTGCAGAGCAACCAAGCTTAGTTGTAGCACTGGCAGTGGCGGGTGGAGAGTATGTGGTTTTTGAGGGCAATTTTGAAAGGGCCTAGTTTGGTGACAGAGGTAATGGCCGAGGGGAGTTCATTGTACCATAGTGGGGCTCTGTAGGAGAAAGACCTTTGGGCCAGTGAGGTCGCGACCCTGGGAACAGCCCATATCAGTTTATTTACCGAGCGGGTATTTGCTGAGGCATGAGGGGGGGAGGCAGACACCAAGGGGGGTTAGCCCTAGCCGAATTTTTTTGGTGAGGAGACTTGTTTGGTACCGAACTCTTTCGTCTAAAGTGAGGATGTTATTTAGGGCACACAGGATGCAGCTGTGGGTACGCCTGTCAACACCGGCAAGGAATCTGCAGGCTTTGTTGATGGCTAAGTGGATTTTATTTACAGCCGTGTGGTCAGCTGCTGCATATACGGTTAGTCCACAATCAACTAGAGAGAGAGAACTGAGGAGGTGACAGCAAGGTTAAGTGCCTCTGGCGTTAGGCAGTCTCTATGACGATACAGTAGTCTTGTGCGAATATTTATGGCTGATGAAAGGTTATTGATGTGTGGGTGGAAGGAGAGGGTGGGATCAAATGTAATGCCCAAGTATTTGTAGGTATAGACCTGTTTCAGCAGGAGGAGGTTCTTTGGAGAAGATTTTCAGTTGGGCTTCGCAGATCTTGCTCTGCCGGTGGGCAAAGAGCATGGACTTTGTCTTTTTTACATTGACCACTAGTTTGTGGTCAGTAAACCAGTTCTCAATGTGGTTGAAGGCAAGTTGCAGGTAGGACTGTAGCACTGTGGGATCTGGGTGGGAAGCAAACAGTACTGTCATCTGTGTAGAGCAGGAGATTACTTGGGCAGGTGCTGAATAATAAAGAACGGAGGATGGAACCCTGGGGGACTCCAGAGCGGACAGGCAGAGTAGATGAGAGAGTGTTGTTTATCTTCACACTTTGGGACCTATCTGAGAGGTAACTTGTAAACCACGAGATGGGCCCAGGGGACAGCCTGGTTAGGCAGAGAGTGTTTAGGAGAAAGGAGTGAGAGACTGTATCGTACGCTTTCGACAGGTCTATAAATACAGCTCCTGTTAGATGTTTCCTATCTAGGGCATTGTGCAGCAAGTTAGAGAACTCTGTGAGGGCGGTTGTTGTGCTATGCCCTGCTCTAAAGCCGTGTTGTTCTCTGCATAGTATGTTGTGCATAAGTAGGTAGTCGGTGAGCTGGGTGGCAATGATTTTTTCCAGAGCTTTAGAGAGGGGTGGAAGAATGGAGATGGGTCGGTAATTATTGGGTGAGGTGGGGTGACCACTCTTCAGCACTGGTGTGATGGTAGCCATCTTCCAGTCAGTTGGAAACTGCCCTAGACAGAAAGAGAGGTTAAGGAGAACACTCAGTGGGGAGAGTGCAGAGTCTAGTACCAAGTTAAGGATTTTCACATCAAAGGCGTCTGTGCAGTAGTTTGAACCCTCGAGGGCTTTTGCAAGGTGTGGCCAAGCTTCACTCATTGTAATGACCCTGAGGTGGAAGAGGGGAGTAGGCACTGTTAGGCTCAGGGGTCGTATGGTTGGGATCAAAGAAGTTGTCTGGAAGGATTGCTCTCAGATCTGAGAATGCAGCATTTAGGCAATTGGCGATGGTAAGTGGATCAGAGGTAGTATCATTGTTGATAGTTAGCTGGGAAGGGGGTGACATCCTGGCTTTACCATTCAGTTCTTTTAGGTTGTCCCAGAACAACCTAGCATTCCCCCAGGAAGATGCAAGGGTAGTTTTATAGTAGTCTGATTTGGCCAACCTTATGGCCCAGGTACACCTATTGCGGGCTGCCCTGAAGGCGAGCCTGTCCGCTGGTACTCCACAGGCAACTGCTTTATGCCAGAGATCATCACGGTTCTTTAGTTGCTGAAGCAGGGTTGGTGAGACCCATGGGGCATTATGTTTTTTGGACTGGACTTTTGAGAGGGGGGGCAGATCTATCACGCACATTGTTGAACGTGAGGGTGAAGTAATCCAGGGCTTCATCTATGGAGGGGGCACTGCTGACAGGGAACCAGTCACATTGGGCTAGGCGTTTCCTTAGTTTAGTGAGCAGGGTTTTAAATAACTCTAAAAATTGATTAGCGTTTTGCTCATAAAAGTTCTAAAACATTGTGAAAATGCATATCCCTTGCCTCACTGTGCTTAACAAACATGACACTTCTAGAAAACCTACATAAATGCTTTCTGTACAGTTAGTATTGTCCCAAGAAAAAAACTGCTAATCAATTATTTAAAACCCTGGTGAGGCCTCCAGGCAGAAAGCGGCGCAGAGTAAACTTGTTAGGTTGTGGTATCTGCCGCTGACATGACTTGGTGAAGAGGATAGGGGAGTGATCACTTAAGGAGTCTGGAAGGACAACCGGATTTGAGATTTTGTTTGGACGACTGGTGATTAGCAGATCGATCAGGTTGCTAGATCCATTTCTGGGATTCACCCTGGTTGGCTGGTTGACCAACTGGGCTAGGTCTAGGGCAGCTAGGGTGTCTTTGTTGGGGGTGGCAGAGCAAGTATTCTGAGGAGGGCCAGCAGCCGCTGTTTGCTGGTAATGGGACGAGGCTTCATGGCAGATGTGTCGCGTGCACAAGGAATGGACAGTGAGATGAGAGTAGGGAAGGAGAGGAAGGTGATTTGACATGGTGGGAGGTGGAGGAGAGTGACTGCTGGTAGTTGAGTGGGGGGGGACAGGTGAGCTATGGTGAATGGGGGAGTGGGTGGGAGCCAATGTTGTGTGGGGAGGTGCCAGAAGTTTGAGCCACGGGCGAGGGATTAGGCAGACCCCGGAGGAGGAGGATGGTTATGATTCAGATTAATACGAGCATTCTTGCACAGGAAATAGCGGACTGGGGACAGTTAGAGATGCCAGGGGTTAGAAAAGTAGAGAGACACGAGCCTGTGGTGGCACAGTAATAACGTTGGTCGGAGAGATTAAAAAAAAGAAAAGAAATAAAAAAGGTATGCAAAGTACAAGTGGGGACAATATATGGAAAAGTAGTGCAGTGCTGCCTCAAGTGGCTAAAGGTTATAAGCAACAAGTGAAGAAGTGAGCTGACTGGTTCAGCACTCACACTCAGCCCTATATAAGGGAGAGATGACCAAGGGTGGTGGTGGGGGCGGCTGGGTTCCTCTGCTCTGAAGCACAGCAGCAGCTTATGGCCGAGGTAGCATGGCATTTGTGGTGTTCTACCACCGTCCGTACCTGCGGGGATCTGTGTGAAGCTGGAGGGAGGGCTTCAGGAGCCTGGCCCTAGCAACCGTCCACCCGCTGATGGTGGTGGGGGGGGTCGGATCTGTGGGGAAGAGAGAAGAGAGGTTCATTTATAGCAGGTGAGGGCCTTTTGTTAGCCTTAAGGGGAGGGGGTGTATAGAAAGGGGAGAGTAAAGAATCAGAGCAGTTTGGTCTGAGAGTTACAATTAATTAAATGTGAGATCTATCTTTAAATTATTCAGCCTGAGTCTCAAACTACAGTTTTGTTTTTATTGGTAAATATTCGGAAAGACCTTTGGGTCAGAGACTCATTTACAAAGGTTCCACGTCAAACATTAAGGTACAGAGCAAACATTTGCTAACAGAGATGACAGTACAGTATATAATGAAGAATTACATTACATGGCAGTCAAGAGTAGATCAGGAGGCGGCCTTGGTCAGTGTAGTAAATGAGTCTCAATTAATCACAGCCACATGGTTGCAGAGAAGACTGTAACCGGCTGAAAGTCAGATAGTGAGATAGGAGAGATTTTGCATCAGAAAACAGAGAAAGTTATGGGCACTAATAGGACAGCATTCTGCTGGACTAAGTCAGGGGCAGTCACATACGTTAGAGTCTTGGAGGAGTTCCCTTAGTCTAGTTTTAAAAGGACCTAGCCTTGTTTTGTTGGCTATTTGGGTGGGGAAGAGTTAGTCCAGTTAGGGCTCGGTAGCTGAAAGTCCTTTGAAGTTGGGTGGTATGAGGTGGGGTACCCACTTAAAGGCGGCTTTGAGTTTCGAGTTGGTCTGGGTGGGGCTGCTGGGTGAATAATAGAGGAAAGAGAGGGAGGGGCGAGACCTAAGAGTATCTTCTTTGTCATTAAGCATGTCTGATACCGGATTCTGCTATCTAGGTTTAGCCATTTTGAGGAGTTGTAGAGAGTGCAGGTGTGGGTGAGACGATCACAGCCTAGGATGAGATGGCAGGCTTAGTTGAATACAAGGCGGAGTCTGTTTAGCGCGGAGGTGGGGGCAGCACTGTATATGGTAATACCACATTCAAGGAGGGCGAGGACGGAGGAATTGACGGTGAGCTGTAGGGCCTCTGGGGTGAGGCAATGTTTGTACCTATATAGCACTCCTAATCTCGAGTTTAGGGCCGAGGCAAGGAGAAGAATGTGTTGTTGATAGTTGAGGGCTGGGTCTAGAGTGATCCCAAGGTATTTAAAGTTGCTAACTTGCTCGAGAGGGTTGTGGTTGACAGTGAGAAATGGGGGACAGAGGTTCTTGCAGGGGTTCTGCGGGTGGGAGAAGATCATGACTTTAATTTTCTTGTAGTTAATTGTTAGACGTTGGGTGGAGAACCAATGTTCTGCTTTGTGGAAGCTACGTTGGAGTGTTTGGTGGAGTTTAAGTGGGTCGGAGTTGGAGGCAAACAGTACGGCCACGGACAGCCAGAGGTTGGTCCAATAAAACATATCGTAATCTACGCCCAACGCAGTAAGTGAATGCCTGTATGTGTTTCCACAAAGCAAAAAAGCATACAGGTGTTTCTACAGTAAACATATATACAAGTACTCATGCTGCATAGAAATGCCCCCATGTGTGCACAAAGGCTAACACAACCATGCACATCCACTACAGACATATAGATATAAATAAAATCAATGGGTAGTCACATGTGCCGCCAAGGGGGCAGATTCAGTAGCCTTCCAGAAACTGGGACAGCACAAGTTCTGTAACTTAAAAAAAATACTGATACTTTCTGGTTAGAACATTTTGCAGCCCAACACAGGTTCAAAATTTGACTTTTGTACTCAGCATCTCACAAATGACTAAATCTTTTGAACTGAAATGTATAATGCAAGTCCTGGTCCTTTTTTCAGCAAAGAAAGAAAGAAAGATTTCCTCAGTGCCTCCAGTGGCTTGCTACAGTGGGAAGTCATGGAGGAATTTCTTCTCAGACTCCTATGTTGAGAATCGATAGGGAATAGAGAAGGCAAGTCAAATTGAGTATTAGGACAATGCCTAAACTGCACTTTGGTTCCAGGGGCAGATCAACCTCCAGGACTTCAAATTCATAGAACAAATGTATGCCATTATACAACTTACTGGCATTTCTTCAGTTTGCGGTCGATTTTGAAGACTGCAGACGTGTTCCTAGTCCACGAAGATCGTTGTGCTGGCCTCCGAGATAAGTATGGGGTGGGGTGGGGAGGTGGGTGTGCAGAGGGTGGGCGCGGGTTGGGGGGTTAGACAGTCAACGAGGGACCGTTTTTCTTTCCAGGTGTTTTTCTGTTTGTTTAGACTACACAGGACTTTGCCATGCTGGGGTGGGCTCCCAGTGTTGGCAGCTGGAAGTGTTTTTTTTTGGGGCGTGGAGCTGATGGAGTTGGGCACCCCCCATTGGCTATCAGGACTTCTGCCACGCTGGAGTGGGCTCAGTGTGGCATGTGGAGAGAATCTGTTGGGGGCCGCCCAATGAAGCCGATGGGGAACTAGGCACACCCGTCCGCCATACAATATGTGGGAGGCGATGAGCACTGCTGGGGTGGGCCCCAGCATGCTACTTGGGTGTTGGGGGGGTAGACAAAAACAAAGCTGTCTATGACAGCTATACAGATGTAGTGCAGAGTGTAGGCACTTTGCATACTGCCGATGGCAGTATGTAAATTACCTGCCAACGGCAGTATACAAATTGCCTACACGTTATCACCGCTGACTGCAGCGGTTTTTCACTTTCAGCTGTACGCCACTGCACCTGAACGGTCGTCACAGACAGCTCCGGCATTCATTGGCGTGGTGCAGCCGCGCCTGCAAAAGGGGGCAGGGCACTGGAAGTGGGGGAGGCACACCTACGAAAACTTGTATGATGGCACTATGTTTCTTGCACATGCGTGCAAGCAAACATAAAAATGGTTAGCAGTCTACTGCTATGTACTTTTAGAAATGGTTAGCATTACCCCCCGTTTTGTGTAGCATTTTGTTATGCTATACCAGCTATTTAAGACCCTGCAATTGCTGTAACAAAAAGAAAACCTCCAGGCCCACATACTCAGCACCAGCTACCCCACCCCTTTAACACA
The DNA here is from genome assembly GCA_016271365.2 of Neoceratodus forsteri. Classification (NCBI taxonomy): domain Eukaryota; kingdom Metazoa; phylum Chordata; order Ceratodontiformes; family Ceratodontidae; genus Neoceratodus; species Neoceratodus forsteri. Next base: position 23,332,378 of record CM057452.1, on the reverse strand, counting down.
TGACTACCCCCTCACCTTAAAAGGACAGATGCCATCAAGCCCCCAGACGGTAACCAGCACAGTCACCCCACTCTACTTCAGCCAGCATCTGAGTGACATGGGGTGAGCAGGTGCGTATTGTAGAAACAGCTGTTCATGCTCACTCCGTCAGATAGTTGGCATGACTGCGTTAAGTGCTTGGCAACACCAATGCTGTTCCTTACTTATTCAGCACAGTTGCATGCATGCTGGGTGACACCAGTGCTGACCCTTGATCAGTCGGTGCAGTTGCAATTAGTGTTGTGACACCAATGCAGTTCCCTTTATCAGCCACAGGGTTGCGTGAGTGTTGGATGACACCAATGCTGCCCCTTTATCAGTCGCATGATTGTGTGAGTGCTGGGTGACACCAGTTCTGCTCCTTTATCAGTCAGTCGCATGGTTGTGTGAGTGCTGGGTGACACCAGTTCTGCTCCTTTATCAGTCAGTCGCATGGTTGTGTGAGTGCTGGGTGACACCAATGCTGCTTCTTGTCAGATGGTACGGCTGCATTACTACTGGGCAGCTCACACTCTCCTCCCTGTGACCCAGTCGCCTAAGCTCTGTGATTTATTACCTAGCACACTGTGGGATTCTAGAGATTGTATACAAACCGCAATCTCCCAGGTTGCTGTGCAATCAATTGCCTCCACACCATTTGACAACTCTCAACTCACAGTTTTAAGAGGGTTTGTGATGTCTGTTTCTTCCAAGATTCTGTACTGAAATCCTTCTTAGTGTTATATATTCTTAGTTTTAAACTTGCAGAGTGACTGGCTGCCATATACTGTATGGTAAGTGAGCTCAAGGCTGACCACAGAAATACTGAGAAGAACCAGAAGCACACTGAGGAGTTAGTTATAACAGGGAGGTGGCAGGTTGCTGGTGGAATCAACCAGGAGTTGAAGAGCATACAGCTGATACACTCAGACAATGCGGCATGATTCATATATCCCAACACATCCCCAGGCTCACCTATGCAGACGGACATGCACACAAACCCTTGGGGCTGCTACTCTCAGTTTTGACATTATCAACAGTAATTTGGGTTGACTTGTGCACATTTTTTAAATTATTGCGATCCTAAGATTCTGGGTACCTGACATACACTGCAGTTCAACACTGTGTTTGTTCTGAACCCCCTTGAATGATGCTGCAGAGTTCCAGCACACCACCAAGGGCTCTTGGCTGGATTTCTGTACAAGAGTCCCGGACTCAAAGGTCCAAATAAAAGTTTGAGAGTCCCCCAGATTTTTTTGAGGGTCCCCAAAGAACTGCGGCATTGCCTCCTCTCTCAATGGACAAATGACACAACACACTACAAACTTAGCATGAAATAACTTGCAAAATGTAAGCCATTTGTTTACAAGTGTCAGTCTACCATTCCCCCTTCAATATTTGTTAAACCTGCCTTTCCTACCCAGTCCTTTAGTAACTCAACCACACCTACCCATCTGAGTCTCACCATCCCCACCCTCTACACTATTTGTAAACTTTCAAGGCTTTATTGAGGCACCAACTAAACAGATACAACAATAAAACATGTAATTTGCTAACACAGTAGAAACAACTTGGTAATGTTTCTCATGTTAAAAGTCCCACTGTCCATCATGGGTTTACCTTTCTATTGTTATGACGTTTCTTCTCCTACTCTCTCCTTTAGAAGAAAAATGCCTATCCAAATCCCACCACTGTGCCCACTCAGCCCTAAATTACTGATTTTAAGACCCCTTACTTAATTTTTAATACACTTAATGTCTCTCAGTGCATGGTGGGGAACATTAACATGTGTATTAAAAATTAAGTAAGGTGCCTTAAAATCAGTAATTAAGGGTTGGGTTGGGATGGTAGTGAAAGGAAGTCCCAGCTGATGAAGTGTGCTTTACAGGGATGCACATCGGGTATGAACACGCATCCTGAACCACTCACTGAGCATAAAGAACGCAGGTACCCGCATCCCTAAGAGCCCTGCCACCATGGGGTATAAATCTGGCATGTGTACCACAGGCACAGTTTAAAAAAATGAAAATTACGTACCTACCGTAATTCTTGATCTTCTCTTGTATCTTCACCATTCACTACTGTTGGGTGTAAGCCGGATGCGCGCACCCGCCACAGGGAATTTTTTTTTTTTTTGGAGGGAGTCGGAGGCACTGCCCACGAGCAGAACACACTATGTGGTGTGCAAAGGGCGGCTGTTATGCGTCACAGACTCCTCCTCCATCCCAGTTGTTTTTTTGTTTTTTTTATTTCTTTTTATTCAGAATTTTTTCCACAAACATACATTGCAATATATACATTGTTTCAGTTCTTATGCTCTAACAGTAGAATAAAATCTATCAGAAGGTCTCTATTTCCATTGGACTATGGCTTGATGGAATTAATATTATTGTACATAAACTTTATTATAGTTATTATATAAGATGAAACCACTGCTTAGATTAAGGCTATCCCGCAAGTTTAAGTAACATTATGGATACCCCTTACTGTCAACATTTTCAGAAATTCTCATTATAGGGTGATTTCAGATTCTGATAGAATTATATATTGTATCCATTTCTGCCACTTTAATGTATGTGCTAGGCTACCACCCTGTTGTTCTGCATTGAAACTTTCAGACATATATATATCTGACAGTCACATTATCAATTTCCACTCTTTTATAGCTGGAACTTGATTCGTCATCCAACATCTTGTTATAGTTTTTTTTGCTGCGATAACGTATATTGGCAGTATGGTTCGACCCCAGGCTGGAGTATGGTCTGGGTAAATCTCCAACAGTAATTGTTCTGCTGTCAGTTTTATTGGTTCGGAGAATAGGTTGGAAAGTTTGTCTTGAAAAGAAATCCAATATGGCATGAGGAGGGGACATTGCCAAAATACATGGCCCAAAGTGGCCAGGGTACAACCACATTTCCTCCAACACTTCCCGTACTCCACAGGGAGGTATTTTAGAAGAAAGGCAGGGGATTGGAAGAAACGGGATCTACATTTCTATGAAAATTCCCGCCAATAGGGGGAGATAACCGATTTTAATTCCGTCAGGGTGGAACGAGACCAAGTCTCCATGGAAATATCTGCATCTAGGTCCTTGTTCCAACCCTCCAGAATGGAAGCCGTTGTAACTGGGAGTCCACTCCTCAATTCCTTGTATATTAGTCCTATTATATGGGAGCCCAAATTTCCTCTAGTTGCCTCTATAAAACATTTTAGTAAATCAGGAATTGGGGAGGGTAAACTAAGTTGTATGTTTGAATTACGAAGTGTATGATTTCGAATTTGAAAATACCGAAATCTGTCCGAATTAGAGAGGGGATATTGGGACTGTAGCTTGTCAAATGGGAGAATTCCCTCACCAGAGAGGAACTAGAAAACATGAGCAAGGCCTAGAGATCTCCATTGGGAGAAAGTGTGGTCCATAAATATTGGAACAAATGATTCGTCTTGGGAAATCAATTTACAATATTCGTACACCCCGAGAACTGGGCCCGACCTTCTAATGCGTTTCCACTGCTCACAAGTTTGGGAGGTTATCCCTGTAAATTCTGAAGGTTTAAGGGATCTTTCCTCAAAGGAAAACAGAATTCTTTTAATGTCAAAGAGATCGTTTAGGTGGAATTCAATCGATTTCCGGGGGAAGTATAAGAATCTGATAAGCAAAATAACACTGTTCTTAAAAGGAAGCCTGAGAGTATAGGTTAAAGTCTGGAGATTCAGCGGTGAGAGGATAATTTTAGACTAGGGAGTCTGATTCTCGGGCGATTTTTTTCCCCACAAGAAACTGAGTATCATTTTGTTCCAAGATTTAAAGTAATATTTTGAAGGGAAAAAAGGAATTGTCTGTAGCAGGTATAGGATTCGTGGGAGGATGTTTGAGCGTATAATGGAAATTCTTTGCTGGAGTGAGAAGAAGGCGGTGGACCACCTATCTAGATGTGCCTGGATCTGTCTCGTAAGGGGTTCGTAGTTGCTCATTTCCAGAACTTTCAAATCAGTTGGGAGGTATAGACCCAGATATTTTATTCTTATAGAATGCCATGTAAATGGGAAAGCCTTTTTTAAATTGTTGGTTAGGAGAAAAGTTAAATGCCAAGATCTCTGTTTTGTTTATATTGAGTTTAAAGCCAGATATTTCTTCAAATAGGGATAAGATCTCCTATGCTGCCGGAATTGACTGAGAAGAAGTCAACAAGGTCAACAACACGTCGTCGGCAAACATGCCGATCTTATATTCTTGTTGACCTATCGGGATTCCCTCGATTTCCGGAGTGTTGCGGAATGTTGATGCCAAGGGTTCTAGAAAAAGAGCAAATAAATATGCTGATGGGGGCATCCCTGTCTGGTGCCCCTCCCTAAGGCCAGGGGAGAAGATAACGAACCGTTAGTATGGACATAGGCTCTCGAGGATCTATATAAGTTAACGAGGCATGCAATAAGTTGTGGGGGAAAGTGAAATTTCCGAAGGGTTTCCCATAGGAAGGGCCATGAGACTCGATTGAACGCTTTTTCCGCATACAGGCTGATAAATATTGATGGAATTTGTCTAGTACTAACATATTCTTGCAATAACCTCCATCCCGGTTCTGTAAATCCGGAGAGGCGAAAATAGGTTAGAAAAAGAAGAGCGAGGCAAGGAAGCCGAGGGATAGACAAAGGAAAGGAAATAAACTGGAAAAGGAATAAGCCGAAGAGAGGACAGAAAAGAAGAACCCTACCCTAAGGGACCGCAGGGCCTCACTCTTTAGGCGGCTCTGAGAGAGGAAAAGATAAGGATAGAAGAGAAAGAAAAGAAGAAGAAAAGGTAGCAGGGAGGAGGGGGGGATCTGCCATGACCATTGAGAGAAGCTGGCTTGAGCTTACCAGTCCTAAAAAGACTGAGTACAAGGGAGCAAGGATCCCTCCAGCTAATCGCTGCTATTAGGTGGCTCAACTGAATCATCTGTACAGCTTGTTTTCGAGAAGGCAGGTTTCCCTTCCCACCCAGCTATCCAATTAACCACAACCTAAGCCGAGAGCTCACAGATGGTCCCCAAAAGGGAAAAAATTATCTGTTCTGAAGACGAGAGAGCCCCGACTAGGTGTAGGAAAAAACGAATATACAGTCACATGACAGAGTACTAGTACAGGAGCCCCTTCAAGAAGTGCACAACATATTTGTGTGGAAAACAAACAGAGACAGGGAAGGAAACTCCTTCTGACACCCTAGGAGTGTCTTGAGAAGTACAAGCCTTAGGGAGAAACTCCTGAAATATGGAGAAGCCCCAATTCTGGGGACACCACAGCAAAGAGAATCATAAAGAGTTCCCTCAGAAGTTAAGGGCAAAGCCCTACCAGCCCTCCTCTCAGGTCGAACCCTCTGTGGCTTCAGAGAAGGAAATGGAAACTATGTACTTACCGTAATTATTGATCTTCTTGGACAGTCTTCATCACTCATTCACACTAGTGGGATAGCACCGGCGGCGCTAGGACCAAGCGGGAGCCAAAAATTTTCAGAAGGGTCAGCGCTGAGACAGGACCACGCATGTGCGGCACCGCGAGACTAGCTCGCGGCTGTGTAGTCTATCTCAGCATCGACCCTCCAACCGCATCAGTACCTTTTCAACCGAGAAGGTGCCGCGTAACTAATGAGAATAACTCATCCTAAGTTTCTGGGCCTGAGAGGGCCCAGATGGCCTTTGCAAGAAAGGTCAAAGAACAATGCCTTCACAGTCTGAGCCAGAGGACCATGAAGACCAAGAAAGAAAAATGAGTGAACCCAGGGGATAGTGGGTGGGCATGTGAATGAGTGATGGAGACTGTCCAAGAAGATCAATAATGACGCTAAGTACGTAATTTCCATATCTTCCTGGACTAAGTCTCCAACACTCATTCACACTAGTGGGAGAGTACCGAGCTAAAACCAACAACCCTGAGTAGGGTGGTAGGAGATAGGTTTCACTCAGAAAGGACAGCCAAGGACTGTCCTGCTAATAAAAAGAGCTATCTTGTAAAGAGCATAGTGCTTAGAAGATAAGCGCTCGAGTTGTAACTCACCACTTTGCAGATGACTGCAATAGGCACAAAATGAGACTCTGCCAGGAAGCCGCAACCACTGTAGGAGAGCGGCAAGAACCTGGCCTCACAATTTGGTGTAGGACCAAAACTAACAGTGTCAAAGACATATACTAATCTAATGTAAAAAGACCTCAGCAACTGAAAGAGCTGGAGGTAAAGTCTACTGGTTCAGGGTAGACCGAAAAGCGCAGATGGAAACCCCCCACTACGAAGTATGGTTGACCTGTGAACAACAGGTCCAGGAGCACTTGAACCCCTTACTTGGTGAGCAAAAGAAGGTCCAGATGGTGTTAGCCCATCAAGGAGAATGGTTTCCACTTAGTCACTGAAACCTTTCTGATGGCAGGCAAAGCACGACTTAGAAACCTCTTGTGATGGTCTAGTAGAACCAGATTCTATCCACTTCATATTCCAAAAAGGAATCATCCTGCTCCTCTGTGTACAACTGTAGTAGTAATCTCTGGATTCAGGGAAGAGAGGAAAAATGTATAGGAGGAGGTGTCCACTGCGGAAAAACATTCCAACAGACAAGAACAGGGGCTGGATTTCTAAGGCAAATAGAGGCAGATGTGCGTCAAGGAGGGACGCAGCAGGAACAAGTTAGGGCTAATCCATTCGTTGAAAGTGACTGAACAGCGGCAGAAGTGACTCAATGCAGTAAGGCACTACTCACTCCAGCCTCCCTGAAGGGAGCAGGAAAGGACTTTAGTTTGTTTGCTGAAAAACAAACATCAGAGCTCCGTCATGAATATTTGAGAAGCCATCTCAGAAAAGAGACTTACTTGACTTACGGTCAAGAAAGGAGAATGTCATCTGTTAAGTTGAAGCAAGCAAGAAAGCAGGAACCTGAGTTCCGGCTCGCTGGAGAGCCACTTTTGTTGCTGTGAGGCTCTACTCAAGAGAAGAGAGCCAGATAAAAAAAGGGGGATTAACAGACTGAGCAGTCACCTAGGTTTAGGAAATGTCTCTGAATTAAAGAAATCTCTCTTGGAGAAAGAGGTGACCCATACCGCCACTGGATCGGACTCCCCCTAGGGGTAGAGAAATCAGGTACTCTTTACCGTATTCCAGAAACGAGCGACTCAGGGGGCTGAGGCAGAACCTGACCCGATCCAAAAGGATGGTATCGAGTAATTTCGGCTAGGCCCTGTGCTGTGATAAATTTTTTTTTTTTACACCATTAGTCCAAGCCTAACAAGGCTTTCAGGCTGCTATTTCGCAGGGATTGCCTGATACAAAAATGAGGAAGATTTATTTATTATTTATATAGTTTTTGTTGACAGGGTAAGTGCACTAGGTAAATCCTGCCTATTTTCAGGCACGACCCGGAGGAGGGGGATACAGATGAATGCCAACTGACCTTGAACCACATGAAACTGTTGGTGGTATTTTTAGTGAATGAGGGAAATTTGGCCAGGACACTGGGGAAATTCCCCTACTCTTTTCGATACGTGCCATGGGATCTTTAACATCCACCTAAACTACCACCAATCCAGGCAGATGGGACCTTGGTTTAACGTCTCATGTCCTCCATCTGAAAGGCAGGAGGAGCCTGAGCATCCATACTGAGTCGTGACCGGACTAATAATCACAGCTGGAGAGATGATAACCACCTGTGCAGAAGAAGCCACCGAAGGGGCAGTATCACAAGGGGGCTATATATCCCTATCAAAGGAGCGGAAGAGCCTGAGCAGCTCCCGACCATTGAGTTAGAACTGTCCCACAGAGTGTAACTGTCTTGATGACTGGAAAAGTCTAGATGCAGAAGCGTATGATCCATGGGTGCAGTCTGAAAACTATAGTGGACCCTACCACTGAGGAACTACTGAAAAGATCTTCTATCACAGACTCTGATGATAAAGAGGGCATGTCCTTCGGTATATAAAATGAGTAATCCGCTGCATTACCGACCACAAGGCCAGGGAGAGACTCATCTAGATGCACTTCTACCCCAGAAGACCCCTAAGGGAGGTCTAGGTCAGAGCCACTAGAGACTCCGCCACCAGGAAGGATGTCGAGGAGCTTGGCACCACATAGGGAGACGAGAAAGTGCTGAGTGGAATGAGAGATTCCACTGGCAGAACAGCACAAAAGAGTTCCATCAGCGGAAAACCGCTGGATGTCACAAGATCCCACGTAGACCGCCCCTCACTAAGATATGCGGAAAAAATAATCCGCAGAACAGGACTTCGTTCTGCAGAAAACATCCCGCCACAAGTTCAGTGGAGAAGAAGTTTGTAGAAGGAAGATCTGTTACTAGTTCTGCCAGATAGCACCCACTAGCACACCTGCAGCACCAGCATCACTTGTGGCACAGGAGGGCACCAAGCAGTGCCTATGCCAACCTGGACAACACCCGAGGGCACCCACAGTGGTACCTGCAGGCACCCAAGCAGCAATGCCACCCGTGGGCACCCCAACACCCATGGTACCATGGCACCCATGACAAGAATGGCACTCGGGGGCACCAGTGGCACCCATGAAACCCATGGCACCCATGGGTGCCCATGGCACCACCTGCGGGTGCTCGGCACCACATGAGGCATCCGCAGGTGCTTGGCGCCACCCGCGGCTCTGCGAGACACCCATGGTACCACCAGCGGCGCCGGCAACCAACGGCAGCAACAACAGCACCTGCGGCACTGCACAGAGTGATGGCGCCGACCCACAGCACCAACCACGGCACCAAGGCACGGCACCAAGACACAGCACCGACCAAGGCACCGAGCCACAGCGTCGAGGCAGGGCGCCGACCAAGGCACCGAGCCATGGCACCGATGGAAAATGCCAATGGAAATCCTGAGAAGGAGGGGAGAAGGAAAAAGGTGGTGCCCGTGCCGGTCCCAGCATGGAAAAGGAAGAGGGGGTAGGCACGAGGGGTCAGCACGATGGCAAAGGTACCAAGAGGGCACCGTGCTCACCCTGATCCAATCGACCCGGCTCCGGTCCAATGGCTCCGAGGCCTGGAGGCCCCGAAATCAGGAACACAGCCAGGAAAAAAGGAAGAAGTCAAACCCTCTGCTCCACAGGAGCGGCCCAGAGGTGAAACTGCTCACCGGAGCGCCAACGAGGACAGAGATGGAGTCCGGAGTCCAGAATGCGGCCATTAGGAACGGGACCAAGGGGAACCCACCAAAGTCGGTTCAGGCCTATCGCCCCTCCCGATGAACAATCCTCGTGCAGACGTACCAAAGGGCAACCTCGAGCGGCACCGATTCTTCTTCCCCAAACCAGGAAGAAGAGCTTGAGGTTAAGCGGAGCCGGATCCCCGGAATCACTAGATTCGTGCTTCGGTTGACTGTCCTCCCTCCCAAGCACAGGACTGTCTGTAGTCAGACCCCCATTTCTCAAGGAGGCGGACGGGCACAGCCCTCTGATAATACTTTCAAACGAAGTCTTCCTAACGTTACCGCTACCGTCTAAGGATGACTCCGTTGATGGCAGAAAGAATTTCTTTTCTTCATAATCTTTTTTCTTGTTAGTAAAATAAGAAATTACTACTAAAAGTTGAATTAAATGCTAAAAGCTGCTGTCGATAGATGGAAACTTTGACTCCGGCAGGCAGTGGCGTCAACATCCAAATGCACTCGGCGGGAGAGGAAAGGGAACTGAGGGCGGTGGAGGTCGGCCGAGATAGCCTACAGGCGCGAGCCAGTCTGTGATGCCACGCGTAGGTGGTCTTGTCTCGGCGCCCGACCCTTCTGAAAATTTTTGGCTCCTGCTTGGTCCTAGCGCCTCCGACGCTATCCCACTAGTGTGAATGAGTGATGGAGACTTAGTCCAGGAAGATCAGAAGGTCCTCAGGTAGCAGGGAGACTCAGCCCCCAATTGGCCTCGAGGGGGGAAGGCGAGCAGGGCAGGGGAGATGCCCAAGAAATTAGGCCCATGAGGGGAAAGTGAGCGGGATTCAGTAATGAATGGTGAAGATACAAAAGAAGATCAAGAATAACGGTAGGTACGTAATTTTCACATCTTCCCTTGTCAATCTTCACCATTCATTACTGTTGGTGAGTACCAAGCCCCCCCAAAGGGGGCCTAGCACAGCCCTGAGGGAACAGGACCCTCAGCCTCCTGCTGGTGGAAAACAGAAGGAGGAGACCCTAGCCGTACTAGACTGACAAGTCTAAGGCTGAAGAGAGTTAGAAGGTGTCCCCTGAAGATGAAGGGACGGAGGAAGCCCCTGAAGAATCCTCCTAGCCCTGCTGGAAAAAAGAAGAGTCCCCCAGAAGGCAGAGCAGTTCACCCTACGCCATGCCGTGGTGACAATCTTGATAGACGAAGCCACGCCATCCGTCTAATACAGATCGCTGTCCCCGCAAGCCTGGAATCCACCTCACTGGAGTCATAAGATGCCCTTGCTTGGTGCCTTGCCAGTTCCTGACTTATGGTGGAGAGGGCAATGGCTTGTCAAGATTGCTCCAAATCAGGCAACAATGCTAGTGCTTGAGCTAGCATTGACCACAAGTGCCTGCTGTAGGCAGCATGGTGTGCCTGATGTGACGTGATACACATCAATGCACTAGTGGAAGAGAAAACTCTTCGCCCCCACCAGTCGAATTGCAGGGAATCTGGCCCCGGTGGTCAGTCGTGCGTCAGGCGCCAAAGCCCAGAGGGAGTGTCTAGGGACGTCAGGCTCGGAGGGTGAGGGAGAGAACCTAGATACTCCTGGTGGGTGTAAAACCTCCTCCTGCAGTCTGCTGGGGCTGGAAAAGGGTCGGCTGGAGACTGCCCAGTGCCGATTGATGCTTCCTGGAAGGGAACAGGCCAGGATGGCACCACCAGGTGGTAGGCACTGAACTCGCTGAGGAATTCACACGTCTGCCGCTCAGTATTATCCCTGTGAACATAGGGGATACGGAGATCCCGAACCATCCTGGAAAGGAAACGCTGATATTCAGTGAAATCAGCATCGGAAGATAAATGAATGTTGGGTTCCTCCCCTCTGAAAAGGGAGTCGAGGAGGACGAGGAACTCGATTATTCAGAAGACTCCTGCGGTGGAGGGAGCAGGCGAAAGACCCACTCATCCATGGCCCTGACATATGACGGGAAGGCCACTGTAGTGGATCTGAACATCTCCCAGGTTAAGGGCCCCATAGGACCCACATGGCCTGGGAGAGGAGGGGTTGGCTGCAGAGGGATGGGCACCTGAAGGGAAGTGCCTGACCTCTGCCAGGGCTCTGGAATCCAGGGAACAGAGCCCGCACTGGAGGGGTCCCTGAGATCAATCCGGGTTGCAGAGAAGAAATCTGAGGATGTGAACTCTGGAAGAGCCCAGATGGGGAATCTCCCCTGTGACGCACCTGGGGTTGCATGTGTCCAGCAGGGCAACTCTCCACGCTGCCACCGTAGGATACCCTGGAGCCCGAGAAGGAGAGACGAGGTTCAGCGCTGCGGCTCCTCCCTGCGCCCCGCAGGGTGGCAGGAGAGTGCTGCCGCCCCTCATCCCGGCCTCTCAACCCCTCAAACTCTGAGGCCGCCCTCTTCCTCAACACCAGCGAGGAAGTCCCCTGGTCCGTAGGCTCCCCCAGGGAGACCACAGAAACAAGGGTCTCCAACCCCCGAGGGCTGCAGCAGCACTCAACACTGGCAGCTGCGAGCCCCTCAGAAGAAAACCCTCCCAGTCTCAGAGCCACTACCCCAAGAGACCCCAAGCCACCCCGGCCGAGGGATCCGAGGGAGTAGGTTGCTCCGGAGACACAGGGATAGGGACGCTGGGCCACCTGACTCCACGTCCCACAGAGACTTCTGATCCCGAAGAATCGGGTAGCCAGCCCAGGTCCAAGTCTTAGTCATCCCCCTCTGAAGAGGAGGCGTCCAGTAGGACCTCAATACTAGCCACCCCCAGAGGTTCTCTGGAGACGACACCGCGAACAGCACTGTCCCGGGACATGGTGCCGCCAATGGCACTGGTCAGGTCCGCCACGCCACCCACAACCCCGGAGCCCAATGCAAGCTGCTGACAGCCCCAGCTGAGCGCATGGCACCGGAACCCAAAATAGCACCGCCAGAGGAATCACCCAAAGCACTGGCACCACGAACGGTGCAGAGACCCAGACCGGCACCGCATCCAGCACTGCAAATGGCACCAGGGTCCGAAACCACGCTGCAAGGCGGTGTCAAGGGTCCACTAGTGCCGGACCCAGCAACCGTGGGCCGCGACACTGTGGAAGCCTACACCTCGGAGGAGGCGACTGCCGAGGCGGTGTCAACTACGCGACCCCGGCAGGAGCCACGCCACTACTCTGACACCACGGAAGAGGCCTCCTCCTCGGCAAGGCTACAAGTTGAAGAGGCCTCCTCCTCGCTGGGCCGTATAGACCTGGGAGGGGACCCGGAGGAAGGGTCTAAAGTTCCGGCCTGGGAGGCCCGAGGGCGATATCGTCCTCCAAAAGTCGGCAGAGCCCTGCCAACTTTGAACGCGCGGATTTCCAGTACGCGCGGTCCCTGGAAAAACAGGCATTGCATCTCCATCCATATCGTAGTCAGGTCCCAGGCGCCAAAGGCAAACATCATGACGGTCCGTAACGGAAAAGTGCCGGCCACAGGAGCACCGAAGCATGGGGGCTTGGCCCACTTTAAACTTGCGTTTAGCTCCCGAACTGGACATGATGTGAAATGAACTAAAACACAGCAATAGATCCCGGTGCCATTGGAAAAAAAGACAAGAAACAGTCTTACCGGCTTCCAGCGGCATGGGATGGAGAACTCAGGATGAAGGAACTGAAGAGTAAGGCGTGAAACAACCGACTAGAGCTAATGGTGCAGTAAATGCCTACTTGGCCGGTCATAGCAGGTGCGGCCTCGACGGCGGAAGAAACAGAACTGGGATGGAGGAGGAGTCTGTGGTGCCTAACGGCCACCCTTCGCACACCATGTAGTGTGTTCTGCTCGTGGGCGCCGCCGTCAGTGCCGACTCCTCCGTCCAAAAAAAAGAAAAAGCTCCCGTGGCGGGTGTGCGCATCCGGCTTACACCCAACAATAATGAATGGTGAAGACTGACAAGAGAAGATCTATAGCTTACATCATTAAACCTTTTCATCTAACAACATTTCACAATGCAATAATTCAGCATTGCAACTTAAGAAAAACTAAATGTGAACCACAAAAAAATACCAAAACTTATAGTTGGAAGATGGAAAAGATTAATGTTTTTCCTTGATACAAGTTCCAAGATCTTGAAGATAGCAAAACATTGCCCAGAAAAAGACAGCAATAAAACATGGTCCTCTTTATGCTGAATCCTTACAATATAATTATTGTTCTTTTACAAAAACCAGAAACGTAGGTAATCTTCCAGCTGGTGTCTCTGACTTTTTATTCCTAGTCTGAGACTTCATTATGCAGCTAACAACCATGGTATTTTGGCCATCCGGTCTTTAGAAATAATAGTTTTATAATCGACTGTAAAACAAGGCAAGGGGCTGCATGCAAATTGCCCACAAGGCCACTCCCGAAAGTATGGTGCCCTCACAAGCACCATCACAGCCTCCTTGCCCTCCCCTGGGTGGTCTCCTGCTGATGGAGGCTGAACAGTTACGCAACCAGGTGTGGAAGCCTGAGAGGAGGACTCAGTTCCGAGGAAGAAAAACCCAACCACCCAGTACAGGAAAGCAGCAGGGACCTACTGGATCACCACCATAACTGCCCGGGGGGGGCAGGTGGGTTCAAGTAACTACAATTCTGCAGGCCATCAGGCTACGTGGATGGAACTACTACAATGAATAACTCAGGTGTAGGCTATGAAGTGGAGAACACTGCCAGCCAGGATTCGCATGACCCCCACACTTGGACAGGGTTCTAGCATGGCACTGCACATTGGGCCAGGTGACGCACCATGCTGCAACTCAGCTACAGGTACAATCCTACCCTTTAGAGGGTGCACCATGCACCTGGCTGCAGCTCAGTTTCAAGTCCATGGCTCACAATTATAGGGCAGGCATAGTCACAGATCTCTCCAGACTGCTAACAGCTGCAGGTTCATGGCACATCAATGTAGGGCAGGCTCAGTCATGGATCTCTCCGGACTGCTAACAGCTGTAGATCCATGGCACATCAATGTAGGGCAGGCAAAGTCCCAGATCTCGCTGGACTGCCAACAGCTACAGGTCCATGGCACATCAATGTAGGGAGGCATAGCCATGGATCTCTCTGGACTCAGCACAACAGCCTGAGTAAAAGTGTCTCCTGGCAATCGGGACTCAGCAGATAAAAAATACCAATACACTGTTCATGAAGGGTGATTTCCCCCAAAGAAATCTGCTTGTTCCCACACAGTACCCTACTTTAGTGCCAGTACCAGCATCTCATCTCCAGTCTTAGAAACCATCCTGCACCCGCTCCGTAAACAGTTCTGCTCCCGCTCATACGGCTCGCTTACATCTCTTTTTTTTTGTGTGTGTGTGTGTTTTCAGTTTACCACAACATGGCTCTGTCTAGTAATCCACACCAAATCAAGACAGACCACAAGATACTAGCCGTTTGTTTTCTTCGTTAAGAAAAAAAATGGACAGGCTACCTCATGACTGTAGCAACTACCCCCCCCCCCAAAAAAAAAATCCCAAAGGCAACCTTTTAAACTGTTGTAGTGGCTAATGGGGCTTAGTCTTCCCCAATGTCCAATGCCAACTTGACCCTCCAATCCAACCGCAACAACCTTGCTCCCCATGCTACATCAGAGTGTTATGCTAGTGTCTGAAGCCGCTACCTGACTTCCTTTTGCCCTTACTAAACTGCTGCTTATTTGTGGCATTAGCGCCACCTAGTGACAGATTTAAACTGACTCCTTTGTCCATACTGGAGTACTTTTTTATTTTAAACCTAAATTCAAATGGTAAAAAAGAAATGTAAAAAATAACGCCAAAAAAAAAAAAAAATCAATATACTAAAATAGACTCATTTCATAATCATAATAAGACTCTCCGAGGTGTATTATGGTGGAGCTAACAGCCCTTCTCGGAGTGATAGGAAGCACTAGAAGCTACTCACTGCTTCAACTCTCCCAAGGTGGGCTGTTACCCCACAATAAAGCACCTCCTGCTGTTCCTTATTGCTTAAGTAGTGTACCTGAACTACGGCCAACCACACTCCAGAGTCAAACTCCTTAAGCCAGGAGCAGACACACTGTTTCTGATTCACTCGTTTAACCATGAGCCCAATGTGATCTGAGAAGGTCAGAGAAGGGTCAAGTGTGACCCACTGGGTATCTGAAGGCACTTACTTGTTCCGGGGGGGGGGTGTCCCATCCTATGACAGGATATTCCAGGGGTCAGTGCCCCCCCCCGGCCATTTGGCGAGCCTGGGTTTGGACCAAAACAGCATAGCCGTAGTCTGATTCTGATACAAAGGTCATGATTTGGTTCCCAGCTGCATTAATGGAGAACAGATTTTGAACTTGTAGAAGCTGTTTTTTTTTGGTTTTGTGAATACTGGTTCCAGTGCTCTTAATTTTCCAGCTTTCCTGGCCTTTCAGTTAACTCAGCAGAAGTTTCTGATTTTCATACTGGTGGGATTCATGTATGGTACTATAGAAAGGACTAGTGTATGATAAGACAGTTTTCCAATCAAGAGGTTTCGCGTGTAACCAGAACTTTAGAGCTGAGTTCTCGAGAGGTCTCGCTATTCTAGAAACTCTTTGAGAACGGAAAAACTGATTTGTGTGTATATGATGGCCCATACACAATCTTTTATAATGTATGGGCAACCATTCTTTCACTCCTCTGTCCCATCAAAACTAACACTTACAAGGCATGGTTCCTTACAGCGCCATTCACTTCCTGGCCAGCTCTCAACGTCGCGGCCTGCTTCATCGTGCATGCGCGACGGTGTTCTGTGTTGTTGTGCTGCACTAGTGATGTAGTCAGTACAGCATAACAACATCATGATGCACCCAGGGCAGCACAATAACGCTGTTCTAAGCAGAACAGCGTTCTACCATACACTGCATGCCCCTTTCCCTTCCCCACAGAGTAGGTGCATGTCTGCACAACAGCATACTTATTCATACCTGTTAATGCAGCGAAAGGGTGGGGAGGGGGGGCGCAACACAGACATGAAGAACCTACAGTCCCTTCCAACTTTAAGTGACTATTTTATTAGAGTTCTGTAGTACAACAGGAATGCATTGTGACAACATTGTAAGATCTTAAGAAGTACATCAACACTATCTTACTTAAAACAGGCCTCTAATAAGGTGCACAGGTTAATGTAGGAATAACCGATTTAAGAAAGTAAACTACAGTGCTGGTCCGGTGACTCAGGGGTATGTCCCACCGTGCCAGTGACCCTCCTCCTTCTGACCTCCAATGCCTCCTTTCTTCTTCCCCTCTTCTTCCCTTCTCCTGTGCCTCCATCTTCTCTTCCACACTCTGCCTCCTCTCCATTTCCACTCCACAACAGGTATTTAGAGTTCTGCTGTGGTGCATCATGATAAGCACGTGTTATATATTTCTGTGTATATTATTTTTCTCACGTTGTTTTCTGATCGTACCGTTATTTGTCCAAAATGTATTTGACGGTATTATACCGAACAATGTTTCTCTACACCTGAGTTTGAATGTTTGTGATCCCCCTCCTAACTGTGTTACATATTCCCTGTGCTGCGCCACATGTATACTCATGTATTTCAAACCGTATTCTCCCGGGTCGGGCCTGAAAATAGGCATGCTTATGCCTAGTGCACCCACCCGGTTACCAAAAGCAAATAAATAAATATTTTGGTGCCTCCTTCAACTCTTTATTCAGCAACCAATCCCAGCATTCAGAAGGTATAAGAAGACGCAGAGGGAGGAGGATAAGGAGGTGTAGCAGGGGAAACAGAGGGAAGCAGGGAAAGCAATCCGGAGCACAAAGGTGCAAACTGAAGAGAGAATAACCCGGAAGGTAATAAAAGGGGAGAAGATATTTTTTAGGTATGTAAATGACACGAGGAAGACGCGGGGTGGGATTGTAAGGTTAAAATCAGATCAGATGACCTAAAGGTGGGCAAGCAATGTGAGAGGGCAGCAAGGAGGGCTGGGGGGATACTGGGATGCATAGGAAGAGGCATCAGCAGTAGAAAACAGGAAGTTATTATCCCTCTGTACAGACAACTAGTGAGACCCCATCTGGAGTACTGCGTGCAGTTCTGGAGACCCAATCTCCGCAAAGACATAGACAGGATGGAAGCTGTCCAGAGGAGGGCAACTAAAATGGTGCAGGGTCTGCACCGGAAGACATATGAAGAGAGACTTAAGGAGCTTAATATGTATAGCCTCGAGGAAAGGAGGGAGAGGGGAGACATGATAGAAACTTTCAAGTACCTCAAGGGAATCAACAAAGTCCAAGAGGGTAGCATCTTTCAAAAAAAGAGGTGTGCAAGAACAAGGGGGCACAATTTGAAGATAGAAGGGGGTGGCTCAGAGGTAATTTAAGGAAGTATTTTTTCACAGAGAGGGTTGTGGATGTATGGAACGGGCTTCCAGAGGAGGTTGTGGAGTCAAAAACAGTGGTGGAATTCAAGCATGCATGGGACAGTCATAAGGCAATTCTAGGGGGTTGGGGTAGGAAGAAGTAGGCTGCTGGTTAACTAGGACCTGCAGCTTATCCATCAGGTAGGGAAATGGGCAGACTGGGTGGGCCAAGCGGTCCTTATCTGCCGTCAAATTCTATGTTTCTATGTTAAAAAGGAAAGGTGAGGACTGTGCAGAGGGGGACCAGGAAAAGGCAAATTTGTGAACAAATACTTTTGTTCAATGATCACAGAGGAAGAAGAAGGGGGAGGGGGCCACAAAAAAGTAAAGCTTTGGTGGGAGGGAGGTGGACACTAGTCCTTCTTTGGAGGTGAGAGTCCTGAAGGGACTTGCTAATCTGAAAGTGGAGAAAGCAATGGGGCCAAAATGGGTGCATCCAAGGGTATTGAGGGAGCTAAGGGAGGTACTGGCTACACCTCTAAAAGTTTTATTTAACAGCTCACTAGGCACAGGAGTGGTTCCAGAGGACTGCAGGAGGGCAGATATAGTCCTATTACACAAAAGTGGTAAGAAGGAGGAGACTGGCAATTATAGGCCAGTCAGGCTGACATCGGTGGTAGGATTGAGGAAGCTTGGAGAGATACTAGCTACACCTCTGACAGTTCTATTTAACAGCCACTAAACACAGGCGTGGATCCCAAGGACTGCAGGAGGGCAGATATAGTCCTATTACACAAAAGTGGTAGCAGGGAGGAAGCTGGCAATTATAGGCCAGTCAGCTTGGCATCGGTGGTGGGAAAGTAAATGGAATCACTGCTGAAGGAAAGGATTGTGGAATATCTTGAATCTGGTGGGTTACAAGACCCAAGACAGCATGGTTTCACAGAGGGAGGTCATGTCAAACGAATCTCATAGATTTCTTTAACTGGGTGACAAAGGATTTAGATCACGGGGGAGCGGTGGACATAACCTATCTAGATTTCAGTAAGACTTTCGACACTGTTCCACACAGGAGACTAGTAAGCAAGCTGGGTAGCTTAGGAGTGGGTCAAAGGTAGTAAACTGGATAAGAAATTGGTTATGGGATAAGTGGGGGGTGGAATTCACTCTTGAGTAAGGAGGGTGACCAGCGGGGTGCATCAGGTATCGGTGCTGGGACCGGTCCTCTTTAATGTCTTTATAAGTGACATAGCAGAGGAGCTGGAAGGGAAGGTCTGCCTCTTTGCAGATGACACCAAAATCTGCAATAGGACGGACACTCGGGGGAAGGGGTGGATGGAAAGGATGAACAGAGACCTGAGAAAACTACAGGAGTGGTCAAGGGTATGATGGTTGGTTTCAATGTGAAAAAGTGCAAAGTAATGCACTTAGGGCACAGAAACCCAGGGGTGGAGTACAAAATGGGTGGAGTAGTACTGACAACCACCAAGCAGGAAAGAGACCTGGGGGTAAACGTACTGGATAACCTAAAGGTGGCCAGGCAGTGCAACAAGGCAGCTGGGAGGGCTAGTGGGATGGTGGGGTGCACAGGGAGGGGTATCACTAGCAGAAAGAAGGAGGTGGTGTTGCCTCTGTATAGATCATTAGTAAGACCCCCACCTAGAAAACTGTGTCCAGTTCTGGAGACCACATATCCAGACAGACTGCAGGCAGTCCAGATGAGGACAACTAAAATGGTGCAGCATCTGCATCAGAAGCCCTACAAGGTGAGATTAGAGGACCTAAATATGTACACCCTGGAACAGAGGAGGGAAAGGGGGGTATATGACAGAGATCTTTAAATACCACATGGGGTAAATAAAGTACAGGAGGGGAGTATTCTTCAGAGGAAAAGGTGCTCAGGAATAAGGGGACATGCTATGAAGCTGCAGAGGGTTAGATTCAAGAGAGATGTGAGGAAGCAATTCTTCACAGGAAGAGTGGTGGATTACTGAACACTCTTCCAGTGGCGGTGGTGGTGTTCAAGAATGCATGGGGTAAGCACAGGGGAATCACAGTGGAAAGGAGAAAGAGCTGTAGGTTACTGTCTGCGGCAATAGTGTAGGTAGGTAGGCAGAAATGGCTAGACTGGATGGGCCGAGCAGTCCTCATCTGCCATCAGATTCCATGTTTCTATGTTTCCATTACCTCTGCCCTCCCTCTCCTTCCAATCCCCACTGGGCATATCTTCGTTACTTATTTCCTCCTCCTATCTCAGTCCTGAAGTTCTTTGGTGCTTTCTCCTTTCTCTTCCCCTTGCTGGAGTCCCCCAAACTACCAAACTGGCCTCTTGCGTAGCGCCATCACTGTTCTTCTGCTTCTCTACTGGGTAATGCTCAGCTTTATTCTAGTCCCACCTCTGCCTGCCCATCCTCCTTCCCTGCCTAAAGGTCTTAGTATTTTCCACCTCAATATGATAAATCTTTTCCCTAGGACTGATCAAGTTAGACTGTGGGTGCTGCAAACTAACCTGGATGTCCTGGTCATCACACAACAGCTCCCAGTCAATTTTTCTTTTTCCGGCATCCAGCTCAAACTCACAAAAAGAGGAAAATTAATATATATTTTCTTTCTTTTCTTAAAACTAAAGTTGCATGCTACTTCTTTCTTAACACCCCCCCCCGCATCACCTCCCATTGCCTCCGATCTCATCTTACCCAGCAAAAATGTCTAGTCACAAAAAAACATTCAAAATTGGCGCTTTATTTATTTATTTTTTTTACATCAACTGTGCCATCTGAATTGTCGACAGTTCTCTCCTAACCCCAGCTAGCCGGCAGTGCTCGCTCCCTCCCTGCTACATGCCTCCATTTTTTCCACAGCACAGCTAGTTTATTTCATAGCCACAAATTAAAAAAGAAAAGGAAAAAAAATCCGCAAACCGCAACTCTCCCACAGCAAGCAAACACAGACTAAAGCAGTAGCTCTGAACGGCATCTCTCGCTTGCTCACTAAACGGTGACTTCATGTTTTTAAAAACATTTCAGAAGCCACTCGCGTAATCAGTAGCGTCATAGCGGTGCCAATTTATTTATTTTTTTATTTAAAGTTTTACCAGGAAAGCATACTGAGCAGGCAACTGCTCGTTTCCAGATGCGTCCGGGGGGAGGGAAACATTGGGAATGTAGCATTTGTACACAAAAATTGAGCAGTAAAACATGAGCAGCAAGAAGTACAGAGGTGTGTTACCATACAATACAAAGGGTATACACCTCCCGCCGCGAACCCCCTACAGCAACATATGTCACTGCTGACAACAGCACCAGGTCGCTGTAGGGGTTGCGTCTGGGACCCAGCATCATCTTTCCCTGTCTTGCACCCCTCCCCGAACCAACTCGACTTGCAGTTGGTATCTATAGAAGATGGGGGATGCGGTGGGGCAAAACCCCTAGCAGGGGGTTAGGGCTTCAAAACACAGACTCTGCTGTATGCGGCTCCTTGTCAAAGCAAATCACAGTCGACAAGGAGTTCATGCTATAGCGCCGGCCGACAAGTTAGTTGCCCACTCCGCATCGTATTGCCCAATATAAAGCAATACAGCATAATTCAAGTACAATACATATAATACAGTTCAACTAGAGACGAATTACAGCAATTGAATAGTGCTGTAGGATTTAATCACTGAGCTGCTGAGGCGACACAGTGTCTGGTAGCCCAGGCTAAGCAGGTATGCAAGTGCTGGAACATAGTAAAGCAGCGAGAAGGTTAGGAGCAGGAACAGGAGGTGCGGAAGTGGTCTTTAGGAGACAGTTGAGATAACCTGGGGAAGAAGTGTGGTGAATGTCGGGGGGGAGAAAATTCCATAATTTAGGCAATCGATAGGAGAACGCAGCCTGGCCTGCAGAGGTGGACATGCGAGGCCCCGACATGGACCGGAAGTCAAAGTGTCTGAGGGAGTGAGAGAGCGCAGAAGAGATACAAGAGGGCAGGGACTGAGACCAGTATTTAGCCGTGAAACTAGTGCAGTGCGCTTGCCTCCTGTCCTGTAGGGCTGGGAGGGACTGGTAGAGGAGACAATGGTGGGTACGGGGCTGAAAGTCTAGTGTGAAACGGCAGAAAGAGTGGTAGAGGGTGTCCAGTCTGATTAGAGAGGATTTGGGAGCGGCACTGTAGACTACATCCCCATAGCTGAATGGCCCATGGACATCATGATGTCCATGGCAACGGTGCTCCTCCCAAGTGGAGGAATTCTGGTTCACCGAAAAAAAAAATACACACACACACACATGAAACTTTTACATTTTAAACAAAACCTTTAAAAAAAACACAAACACAAGGTCCCTGCCTATGGCATAAACGAAATATACAAGACGGACCTTGCAGAATAAATGATTTATCTCCAGTTGAGCTGTTTGCCCTTGGGCACATCACTCATGGGTTATGCCAATTGTGAGGTTACCCAAGGTCAAACAGCTCTTCTGAAAATAAATCATTTATTTCACAAGTCTCTGTTGCATATCCCTTATTTATCATCTTTCTTTAAAAATGAAGGGAAATTAAGGATGCCTAGAAGCAATCAATAGCTAGGATGCTGAAAGTGAAATTTAAGTAGTTACCATAAACGGGAGCATGACAAATTGGAATACTAGCAGGATGACAATGTAGTAAAGTGTTAGTCAGAAGTTCCCCACACCATGTCACTGAACAAAAAGTACTAGCACTGCATTACTAAACCCCATGAATGGCAAATAAACCTGCTGGCTGCCGAGCTTGTAGTAACATGGCAATTATTCTGCACTGTCCGAACTGTTGGCTTGTAATTTCTAATTCCTGACCTTCCAACCTTATCCAACTAAGTAAATAGGAGAATACAATGAAAGATTTGTTAAAATGTAAAGTCTTGCTGTCCCACTGTCCTGCACTTCCACACGTGTTACTGAAATGTCATCAACCTCTTTGGTCAATAAATCCTCATGACAGAGCCTCCCCAGTTTCCCAGTGCTGTTACACAACTGACAGCAGTGTGAGGTCCACCCTAAGCCTTCTGCATGTGTGAGCTGTCTCACAGACGCTTCCCCCACAGCCCTGTCAACACCTGATTGGAACTGATGGTGGAGGGGCGGAGAGGAGGAGCTAGCCACACGTGCACAGGAGGGGGGCAGAAGGCACAGAAACAAAGATATTTAAGATGCTATAGTAAGACCCTTTAGAAGTTAAAGCAGACTTCTGCACAGAGGCCACAAGAACACAGTCTTGAGTTCATTTGCAGCAAACCCTTTATGCTTATAGAGACTTCAGGAAACTTCTACACGAGGAAACGTAACAAGATACAAAAACTTCTATTTTATATTAAAGACAATGTTTGCAGCTTTCACCTAAATCAAGAACAGCAAAAGTCTGTGAAGCTTTAATAAACAGAAACAATTTGAAGCAAGGACAATCCACTTTTTTTAAACTACTGATATTTTCAAAAATGTTTAGAAAGGTTATTTCTCTGCTTTTTTGCTATTTTGTTTTGATAATTGTTACAACTATTAGCTCGGTACGACTACAGAAACCTTCTAATAAGAGGGCAACTGGAAGCTTAAACTCATTCAAACGGAACAGCTGCTGCGACGACCTCAAAGAGCTGAGGGTGCAGGTTGCCAACCTGACGAGTATCCTGGCCGAGCTGGGCAAGAAGCAGGAAACGGACTGGGTCAATGTAGTGATGCAAGTGATGGAGCTCGAAGGGAACTATCGGAAAGCTGAAAGCCGTATAACAGAGGCAGAGAATCGCTATTCAGAAATGAACAGCAAAATCGATATCATGCAGCTCCAAGCAGCACAGACTCTTACCCAGACATCTGCAGGTAAGACAATTCAGAAGGCAGGTGCTCCAAGTGGCACAGATTCTTACCCAGACATGCGCAGGTATGAGAGTTCAGGAGGCAGGCAGCTCCAAGCAGCACAGACTGACCCAGACATCTGCAGGTAAGAGAGTTCAGGAGGCAGGCAGCACAGACTCTTACCCAGACATCTGCAGGTAAGACACTTCAGGAGGCAGGCAGCTCCAAGCAGCACAGACTTTTACCCAGACATCTGCAGGTAAGAGAGTTCAGGAGGCAGGCAGTTCCATGCAGCACAGACACCCAGACATCTGCAGGTAAGACAATTCAGAAGGCAGGTGCTCCAAGTGGCACAGATTCTTACCCAGACATGCGCAGGTATGAGAGTTCAGGAGGCAGGCAGCTCCAAGCAGCACAGACTGATCCAGACATCTGCAGGTAAGAGAGTTCAGGAGGCAGGCAGCACAGACTCTTACCCAGACATCTGCAGGTAAGACACTTCAGGAGGCAGGCAGCTCCAAGCAGCACAGACTTTTACCCAGACATCTGCAGGTAAGAGAGTTCAGGAGGCAGGCAGTTCCATGCAGCACAGACACTTACCCAGACATCTGCAGGTAAGAGAATTCAGGAGGTAGGGAGCTCCAAGCAGCACAGACTCTTACCCAGACATCTGCAGGTAAGAGAATTCTGGAGGTAGGGAGCTCCAAGCAGCACAGACTCTTACCCAAACATCTGCAGGTAAGTGAGTTCAGAAGGCAGACTCTTACTCCGACATTTGCAGGTTATTGAATTCAGGCAGCTTCAAGCAGCACAGGTTCTTACCCAGACATCTTCAGGTAAGGGAATTCAGGAGGCAAACAGCACAGACTTACCCAGACATCTGCAGGTAAGAGAGTTCAGGAGGCAGGCAGTTCCATGCAGCACAGGCTCTTACCCAGACTTCTGCAGGTAAGAGAATTCAGGAAGTAGGGAGCTCCATGCAGCACAGACTTACCCAGACGTCTGCAGGTAAGAGAGTTCAGGAGGCAGGCAGCTCCAAGCAGCACAGACTCTTACCCAGACAAAAGGTGTTCAGAAGCTCAGGTGCTTTTGGAGATTATTACACTGTGCAGGTGTAATGAGCTCTGTTCAGCAACATCATGTCTTAGCATAAAACTGTAGGCTGGCCCAATTTCTAGTGCCAGTGATTATGACTAATGACTAACAAGCACAAGAAACTTCAATTGTGTGACTAAAACTCTCTTACAGCGGACTAGAAGGACAGCAGAGACTTGTATTATTTACTTTATACTGTAGCCAGTAGTTGTGAACGGGGACCTAAAACTTCTCTGTTCATTACCAGAAATATTAATTTTTTTTAATTATAGATGGATCAATTTGCAGTTTAATTCTCCAAATGTTTATGTCAAATGAATTTTCTGATCAGATTGTAAATCTGAAGAAAATTACAACTGATGACAAGTGCACTGAGTACTACAAGTTTTTAAAATACATGGGCTCATATTGTAGTGACACCAAAACACGTTTAGTAAAACACAGGGGCCCCATTTGAAAGGGCCAGATGGCCTGGGGACTAAGTCCCTGTGTGCAACTCCTGGAAGAGGAGGAAATCCTTGAACCTGCAAAGATGCTAATTTCGGCATTTTCTGTCCACGGGTAGCATTTCATTTTATTTTGTACAACTGTACAATTAAATGCTACACCTGGTAATACCAGGCATTTTTTTTGTTTCGTTTGTTTTGCACAGTTGTGCTAAACAATCCATGCAAGCTGCCGCAAAATACATAAAGGGTCACAAAATGACAAGCACCATACAAACTGAGTGTATGCAGAAAAAACTGCAGTTGTGCAAACTTCCCCCTCCCTTATGCAACGTTTTGTTGTCGCATGTGTGCACTTATTTTCACTTTTGAAAATGTGACCCAGGCTCTACACATGTCACACAATACAGTTGTTTATCCTTTTAGATAAAACAGGTTTAAAAATATTTCTGCAAAACAATCATAATTCAGCTAGCTCGCAGTAGTACTTAAACTCACAGCAATCATACTTTCAGATTATTCTAATTACCGCTATTATCACAGACATCGGACAATAATGTTTAGTTTGCAAAAGGGCAAAACACAGTCTGTAGCAATATTCTGATTTGGGCTGCCAGTATAGCCTAGAGGTTAGAGCAATGTGCCACAAATGAGCTTGGCACATCTAGCAGACCTGGGTTTGATTCCTACAACCTCCATGTGCATACTGTGTGACCGTGAGCAAGTCACTTAACCTCCCCAGTGTCCCCTGGTTGCCCCTGAAAACAGGAACGTTTGCCCACAGGGCCTTACCCAGTTACCAAAGAATTAAGATAAAAAAGAAACACAAATTCCATGCCTTTAGGTTTCTAAGCATCCTTCGGACAGCAGCAGAAACTGCAAAGGAAACTAACAAAATGCGTTGTTACTATGCCAGCTATTTTGTTCCCAGGTCTTAACAAAAAAATTAAAAGTCTTCGAGAAACCGGGCTGGAGCTGTTCCCTCAGAACTGCTAAACGTAGCACAGTGTCATTCTTCTACTGTACTGCTGCCCAGACATCGGAGAACATAAAACTCCCGGCTGGCAACTCTGCTCTCCAGACGTGCAGCTCCTAAAGACTGTGTGCCTAAGTACAGCAGGTGAAACCCATTCACCTTGTAAACCCAGACTAAATGAATGCCTGCCATCGCCATAAATTGTCACCCACTGAGAGGCTGCTGCCCAGAAAATGGCTGCATATTTTTACTCTTTAGTCATTACTTCAGTTTTAACCAGAAGGGGTATCATTAGCGCACCGACCCGATTTTATATACTTTACAACAACAATTACCTATTGAAGGCTCATTTGACACATTGGAAATTCAAACAGAGCTCTTAAGAAAAGTACCATTGTCTTTCTGAAGAACTATGTGTAGTTGAAAAGCTTAAAAAATGTTTTTCTGTAAAATTTTGTTGTTCCTATAAAAGGTATTAAATCACTTATTTTGTATATCTTATTGTACAAGGAACAATACGACAACAGACTTTTTTTTGACTTAGGAAACAGTAACTCAAATTCTGTCACGTTAGCATGCTTTGTAACTGAATTCCAAAAGCTCCTCTTAGAAGTATTTTTTGATTCACGCTCACACTAACTCAGTAAAATCAGGTCTGAAGAAACTCTGTTTAATAAGATGGATTTTAGTTACATGGACCAGAAAAGGGCGAGCATGCTTCCCTTCCACGGATTCTACTTTAACAGTCATCTCCCCACAACTCTGTGTGATCCAGCATTATGAATTGCTTTTGTGTTGGGTGTGCTTTTTATTTTAGCACTTCAGCCGCCCAGGTTTGAGCTTCCGAGCAACTTCGCCAAGAGACATCTGTGCAGGGAAGACTGGGAGGTCAATCTTGGCAGTGCGTGAGTCAGGAAGATTCAGAACGAGGGCACCACTGGGAATTGCCTAAAGCTCGTCTGCTTGGTGAAAGTAAAAGCAGAAGCAGAAGAACGCAGATGTGGGATGCTGACAGCAGTGTCACAGCCCTGCTGGGAATGCTACTGTAAGACAAGATATGCAGATCCACTCTTCCGACTCCAAATGGAAAACAAAACTCAGAAAATACCCTAGACAGTCATGAGTATGGGTGGGATTAGCAGCCTGAAAGACAACACAAAGCACATCAATTTATGGTTTATTTTTGTAGTTTTTTTCTTGGTTTACAATTTGGCCAAAATAGCACAGCTGAGAGTCAACCTCCCATTTCCAGTGGGGTCCTACTTCTGCCCACTTTCCAGCTGGTAACACGCAAGCATTAAAGGAGAACTGCACAGACGTGCAAGGGATTTCTCCAAGTAGAAGCAGATTTGCAAATACTGATTTGAATTCTGTTACTGTTACATCTCTGCAAGCTATTTTCTTATCCTAGTGGGTGTTTCTGATTTACACACAGTAATAAGTACCATTTTTGAACTGTATGAACTGTTTTTGTAATTGCTCAGCTCTTCCATTGTTGGCATAATGCATCCGCGTTCTACTATGGAACTTTATAGTCAAAAGGGATGTGAACTACAGCACACAGTTCTAAAACAGCACTGAACA
The DNA here is from genome assembly GCA_016271365.2 of Neoceratodus forsteri. NCBI lineage: Eukaryota > Metazoa > Chordata > Ceratodontiformes > Ceratodontidae > Neoceratodus > Neoceratodus forsteri. The sequence continues at coordinate 23,305,009 of CM057452.1, read as the reverse complement.
CCACAGTGTGAATCAGAAACACCCACTGAGGTTATGAACCAACCTGCACAAATGGAACAACAACAGAACTGGAACTAGTATTTAAAAAAACAGCTTCTACTATGATAAATGACTTCCAGGTTCAAAGCAGTTCACTTTTAAGAGGTTAAATGACTTGCCCAAGGTCACAAAGTGAGTGCTTGCTGGCTCGGTGGCGCTGGAGGTTGAGGCGCTGGTCGCTGCACCTCACGCCACGCCGGCCACCCGGGTTCAGGAATGAGCCTAGACCGCTGGGGGATGGCAGGGGTGAGAGAGGATCAAGCATCCAGAGGACTGCTCTCCTCTCTCAGGGGAGGGAGGGAGGCTGGTCGTCCTGCTCGTTGACTGCCCTCTGGCAACAGCCGTAGGGCAGTACGAGTCGGGAAGACAACACCGACATCTCATCACGTCGGTGGGGAGGGGACGGGGAGAAAAGAGCAGACTGGCACCAGCAGGCTCCATGGTGGCCACACCAGCACCCACCAGCCCCCGATATCTGGATTTGCTCCGGTAGAAGTCGGCACTCCTTCACCCCAGCCCTGCTACTGGGGGCATATGGGGAATTTAGGGGTGTCAGGTTGGGAACGGTCCAACCGGAGACAGAGTCTCGGAGGAGGGACCGAGCCGCCTACCGCTCGGAAGCCATAAACAGCCTATGGAAAAAACCCAAAAATGTGGGTGCTTGGCTCTGATCGGGTTTGAACCTGTGACCATACCCCATAACTGTCCCTGATTATTAGGGAGGACCCTCATTTTACTCCTCAAAACTATGTCCCTATTCAGCCCCTCATGGAAAAAGTGCTGCCTACAAAGAGAATGTGCTTTAAACTCAGACTTTAAACAATTCATGATATTCTAAGATGCTTAATAAAAAATATATTTTGTACAAGTAAACACAATGGTTTCCATTGTGTTTCAGCTAGTGTCTCCAGTTTGAGGATGTGTCCCTCATTATGAGAGTTCATGCCCTTCACTGTCTCTCATTTTGAGTGTTAGTGATACTGCTTCCAGCAGGCTGAAAGTCCGATGTCTGATCTGTCTTCTGGTGTATTTACTAAAACAAAAAATTGTCCTTTATTTTTCTTTTCTTAGGGCCTCATCCTCAGATTTCTAAACACCCCAAAACGGATAAGTAGAACAGCCCATGAACCATTTAAGGCCCTCTCCACACATGCAGAGGCCTGCATACCATCCATGAACCACCAGTGACCCTATTCCGAACCACCAGTGGACCTACATGCGTAGTCAGGGAGCTGGCAGGGGTTGAGGCAACACTTTACTGCATCCCCACAGCCTGTTACATCTGGCTTTGGCCTAGGAGGTGGTGCAGAAAGTGCATCTCCCTGGCAGGGGGTGGTTGAACACTCTGCTAAATCCCCTGAGCCAGGTATGCCTGGCCTTGGACTCAGACTCCGGTTGAGTGCAGATCAAGTATATGCCGGCCAGTAGCCAGATGGCAAAAGCCAGGGCCATGCTACTGCATTCTTACAACAAGGTACACATAGCACTGGGCTCAGGGAAGGTGCAGATGATGCATATGCTGGCCAGTATCCGAATCTGGCAGGGGACGGGGCCACACTGCTGCCTCCTCACAGCAAGGTACACATGGCACTGGGCTTAGAGAAGGTGCAGACGGTGCATATGACGGTCAGTATTCAGATCTGGCAGGGGGTGGGGCCACACTGCTGCCTCCTCACAGCACGGTACGCATGGCACTGGGCTCAGGGAAGGTGCAGACGGTGCATATGCTAGCCAGTATCCGAATCTGGCAGAGAGCAGGGCCACACTGCTGCCTCCTTACAGCAAGGTACACATGGCACTGGGCTTAGAGAAGGTGCAGATGATGCATATGCCAGCCAGTATCCGAATCTGGCAGGGGACGGGGCCACACTGCTGCCTCCTCACAGCAAGGTGCACATGGCACTGCTTAGAGAAGGTGCAGACGGTGCATATGACGGCCAGTACTCAGATCTGGCAGGGGGTGGGGCCACACTGCTGCCTCCTCACAGCACGGTACGCATGGCACTGGGCTCAGGGAAGGTGCAGACGGTGCATATGCCAGCCAGTATCCGGATCTGGCAGAGAGCAGGGCCACACTGCTGCCTCCTTACAGCAAGGTACACATGGCACTGGGCTCAGTGCAGACTGTGCATATGCCAGCCTGTATGAGTATCTGGCAGGGGGCAGAAACACACTGCTGCATTCTCACAGCAAGGTACATATAGCATTGGGCTCAGGGAGTGTGCAGATGGTGCATATACCAGCCAGTATTCATTCATTTTTATTTCACCAGGAATGACTCCATTGAGCAAGCTCATTTTCAAGGAGGTCCTGGAAGGACAAAGGTGGTTTACAAATTGTACAGTGTAATAACAAAGAAGGTCCTAGGGGAAGAAATTATATACGATGATTCACAATGTGGTACATGCGTTACGTAGAATACAAGGTGATAAAACAGTGCTTACAATACAGAGGGTACGTAGAATACAGGTCCAATGCAATACATGAGATGCACAGAGTACAGCAATTACATTTATCTGTCAACAAGGGATTTAAAGGCTTGGATATCAACAGTGTTTGAAGGTTTTAATAGCACTGCAGATTGATCCAGTATCTGGATCTGGCAGGGGGCAAGGCCAAACTGCTGCATTCTTAAAAAAAGGTACACATGGCATTGGGCTAAGGGAGGGTGCAGATGGCGTATATGTCAGCCAGTATCCAGATCTGGCAAGCAGCTGGACCACACTGCTGCATCCTCACAGCCAGGTACACCTAGCTCTGGGCTCAGGAAAGGTGCAGAGAGTGCATTTACCCGACAGTATCCGGATCTGGCAGGACCAAACTGCTGCATTTCTGCAGCAAGGTACACACAGTTTTGGGCTGAGGTAGAATGCAGACAGTGCATATGCCAGCCAGTATCTGGATCTGGCAGGGGATGAGGCCACACTGCTGCATTTCCACAGCAAAGTACACATAGCACTGGGCTCAGGGAGTGTGCATACGGCACATATTCAGCCAGTATCCAGATCTGGCAGGGGGCAGGGCCACACTGCTAAATTCTTACAGCAAGGCACATGTGGCACTGGGCTCAGGGAGGGTGCAGATGGTGTGTACGACAGACAGTATCTGGATCTGACAGGTGGTGAGGCCACACTGTTGCATCTCCATAACAAGGTACACATGGCACTGGGCTCAGGGAGGGTGCAGATGGTGTATACGACAGACAGTATCTGGATCTGACAGGTGGTGAGGCCACACTGTTGCATCTCCATAGCAAGGTACACATGGAACTGGGCTCAGGGAGGGTGCAGATGGTGTATATGACAGACAGTATCTGGATCTGACAGGTGGTGAGGCCACACTGTTGCATCTCCATAGCAAGGTACACATGGAACTGGGCTCAGGGAGGGTGCAGACGGTGTACATGACAGACAGTATCTGGATCTGACAGGTGGTGAGGCCACACTGTTGCATCTCCATAGCAAGGTACACATGGAACTGGGCTCAGGGAAGGTGCAGACGGTGTATATGCTGTCCAGTATCTGGGTCTGGCAGGGGGTGAGGCCACACTGTTTCATCTCCACAGCAAGGTACACATGGCACTGGGCTCACGGAGGGTGCAGACAGTGTATATACCGTCCAGTACCTGGATCTGGCAGGGGGTGAGGCTACACTGTTGTATCTCCACAGCAAGGTAAACATGGCATTGGGCTCAATGAGAGTGCAGACAGTGCATATGCCAGCCTGTATCCTGATCTGGCAGGGGTGGAGCAACACTGCTGCATCCCCACAGCAAGGCATGCTCGGCTTCTTGGCTCACAGGAATACAGCATGTGTCGGCAGAAAAGGACCGGTAGGCCCATCTAATCTGCCTTATTGTCTCTGTCTATTACCACACTCTGGACCCGCTTCTGTCACAGGTGAGCCACCCTCCACTCTTTCCTGTACCTATTATGCCCATGTGCCTATCCCACACATACGAACATATGAAGAAGCCAGCAGAAGAAGGCCATTTGGTCTATCCAGTCTGCTCGTATTACAGGGTCCACAGCTTGAGCTAATGTCCCTGCCCTCCCTGCCCACTCATCCCATCTTCCCCACCCATGAACCTTACCTTGCCCCTACGTCTATCCCAGCCTCTCTTAAAGCTGCTCACTATCTTCAACAAGATGACCTCTTCTGGCAGCACATTCTAAGTGTCCACCACTGTCTCTGTGAAGAAGTGCTTCCTGACCTCCCTTCACATGCAGCTCCCCACTGTGCAATAACAAACAGTTTCCTGCACAACATAACCTGAGGACGCCAATATTCTTAGGTGTAATATTACATTTTATTAGTATACCAGCTCCAGAAGATAAAACAGCTTGACATTTTGAGACGCGAGCCCATTTTTAAAAAGGACTCACTTACGAAACATGTCAAGCTGTTTTTTTTTTTTATCTTCTGGAGCTGGTGTACACTTTAATAAAATGTAATACTGGCACCTTAAGAATATTAGTATGGCGTCCCTCTTTTCAGGTTAGTGTTGTGCAGGAAACTGTTTGTTCTTGCATATGTCCTAGTAGTTTCCTTGCACCACGTCCTGGTGCATACTCCTCGGTTGGTAAGCTCCCCACTGTCTTTGCCCCCACCACCTCCTCTGGTAGGCTGTTCCAGGCATCCACCACCCTTTCCGTGATCAAGTATTTTATTTATTTATTTACTGAATTTTCGTAACCGGGTAGACCCACTGAGACAAGACAGTCCCTTTTTCAGGGGCCACCTGGGAAGTGCATTACATTGATAGTGCAAACATTAGTACAAGAAATTTGACGCGGAGAAGTTATACAACAGAAGAGTACAACATGTCCATTGAGCAATGCAGAAAACAAGCAAAGTAAAGAACAGTAAACAAAATCTTAACTTACAGACATCATTTGCAGTTCTTTTTTTTTTTCAGTCAGCGATTAGGAGATATAGAGAATAGAAAGTTTTGATTAGTAGAGGCATGGTAGACGTAGACAGGAAAACAGGAGTCGGGAGTTAGCGGAAGCAGGAGCAAGGTGGGGCAGTTAGGTGGGATAACAGCGAGCTTTGAAACTGAGAGAGGGAGGTGCAGGCCAGTATAGCAGGAGGCAGGGAATTCCAGCAGGACACAGCCGAGAAAGCAAACGATTGTCGAGCCACGGAGAGTCGTAAGTTCGGCACTGATACGCGTGGAAAGGAGGCGGATCTGAGGGCACGGTGGGGGAGACGACGTTGAACAATACCAGCAAGGCATGGAGGAGTGAAGCCATGGACAAGCCTGTGTATAAAGCTTAGAGTGGCATAACGTAATTTTGATTCTTAAGAGTAGCCAATCCAGGGCTGAAAGGACATCACAGTGATGATGCCGAGCATTGGTCCCTACAGCAAACCTGCCAACTCTATGGTAGGCCTGTGATAGGCAAGACAGTACGGATACAGTAGTAGAGAGGAGTAACGGTGCTCCATACATAAGGAGGGGCAGGAGCATGGCATCTGCAATCTTGCGGCAGGAGGTCAATGTAAGGAAGGGACAGATGCAGTAGAGGACACCGATTTTTTGGTTGATAGTTTTGGTGAGGGCAGCAACATGCATGTCCAGGGTAAGTGAGAGATCTAAGGTGACTCCTAAGTATTTAAAGGACCTGACAGTTTCAAGTGCATCCCCAGTGCACGAGAATACAGTCGGGGGGGGGGGGAAGAGAGTTGGTGTGGACGAGTTGGAAAAGAATATGCTCTTTGTTTCTTTAGTATTGAGGACAAGCTGCAGCTGGAGGAATCAGTCCTTAGAGGTGTTGAAGTCGGGAGGTTAGCATGGAATTAAGCCACCCTACTTCGGGAGGAGAACGGTAGATGATGGCATCATCCGCATATAGGTGAACAGTGGCCCCCTCACAGTTATTAGGGAGGTCATTTATGAACAAAGAAAAAAGTAGTTGGTCCAATATGGAGCCCTGGGGGACACCACAGGTAATGGGCCTTGGGTCAGATAGGGAGCCTGCTTATTTTACCGTTTGGGTGCAGCCATAAAGGCAGCTTTCAGTCCAGGCCAGGGCACTGGCATCAAGGCCAAGGACTTGCAGCTGTTGTAACAGAAAGCCATGGCTGACCAAGTCAAAAGCCTTAGTCAGGTCTAAGAAAATTGCTCCAGTGACACGGTTGTGGTCCATTTCACGGAAAATGTCGGAGGTGACTTTAATCAGAGCTGTTGGCGTACTGTGGTTTTTCCTAAACCCAAGTTGGGAGGTTGAGAGCAGATGGTGAAGGTCAAGATAATCCTGCAGATGGTCATAGATTATCTTCTCTTGTATTTTAGCTAGGGGGCAAAGTATAGAGATTGGCCGGAAGTTTTCCACTGTCGAGTTGGGACCTCCCTTGTGGACAGGTACCAATACCGCAACTTTCCATATTTCAGGGATGGTACCAATGAGGAAGAATCGATTAAATAAATCATGAACTGGGCAGGCAAGGGCATCGGCTCCCATCTTAAGGAATTTGGGATCTAGAGTGTCATGGCCAGATGAGCTGCCGGCCTTCAGATTCTTGAGAAGACGGCGAACCTCCTCGAGGGTTGCGAGCTTTAGGTGGAAGTCAGTGCGGTCCATAGTGTCAACTGACAGCCTGGGGTCAGGTTGGGGGCTCAAGCTAGAGAATAGCAATGGGTACCTATCCAGATTGGTGAAAACTCATTAAAGCCAGAGGTGATTTGGTGGTGGTGGGGGTCGGGGTCAGTGAGACTGGCCCCTGGGCATCAAGGGAACTGGGAGCCTCAGAGGTGTTACCCTTTAAAAGGGAGTTAACCTGTCTCCAGAATTCTTTTGGATTACTGAGATGCTCAGTCTGGAGTCTCTTGAAGCGGAGTCATTTTGCTCTTTGGATTGAGTTCTTGCAGTTGTTTCTTAGCTGCCTATAAGTCTGCTAGTCAGTAGGTAATTATTATGCCATACGCAGAGAGTTGGCGAGTATTTCCTTACATCCCTCTTAACCACCAGAACCCCAGCTTCATGGCATGCCCCCATGTTCTGGTGTTCCTCCTGTGAAAGAGACTCCCCTTCTGCACCTTGATTACCCCGTGAGGTGCTTATAGGGCTCAATCACACTCCAGGGAGAACATGCCGAGCTCCTGCAGCCTCCCCTCATATGGTTTCAAGTACATTTGGCTTTAAGTGCAGGGAGGGTGCCGACAGTGCACATGCCGGTCTGTTTCTGGATGTGAAACCCCATTTCTAGTGTGGCTCTGTGCTGACCTATGCCTTTAACATGTGTTGCATCTTTTTCCCGGTGGTATGGCGGTTCAGCAAGACAATGGACACTATGTCAGTTTAAAGCCCACTAAAACAGGGCTTTCTCCTCATAAAATACCACAATGTTAATAATTACAATTATAAAAAGGGTCTGAGAAATAGAGCTTTCTGATTGGCTGCAAACATGCTAACAACCTTATGTTAATCTTTTATTAACATATATGTAGAGTTTAACTATATGCTAAGCAAGGTTTAACACTGTTTAAAAATATTTGTTATTATAATAGCAATAAGGCACTCCCAGGGATTATGTTAATGGTCAGTTAATCACCCTCTAGGGGCATGTGGCACTCGGTTACGCCTCGTGCCACAGTATACCCCTAGAAGGTGATTAACAGACCATTAACATAACCCTTGGTCATGCCTTATTGCTTAATTATGCACACACACATACGCTTCAATATAACGTACAGTCAGAGTTGCTTGATCGGTAATAAACACTGTTTCCTCTAGCGTTGCGTTGGGGGGTTGTGGGCTGGGGTACGTTATAGACTCATTTTTATGCTTCCTCCTTTGTTGCCATCAGCTCTGAGGCATTTGGTTATTACAGTGCATGTCACGCAGTGAAGTAATCATTAACACAGCTTCGGAATCTTCAGCTTTTGGCAGCTGTTCATACAACACTCGAATGTGCACTGACTCTTTCCAGGTATTATCATAACCACTGACAGACAGATAAAACATATTTTCAGTACAGAGCCAAATACCATCTCATTTATAATCTAAGACAGCAGTGTTTTGTACAGTACAGTACTGTATTGTATAATACAGTAATGTTCTGTCAATCATACCTCTCAACTGCTATGAATCTGGTATAGCGCTGTTATTCCTACACTGAAATTAACCTGTGACCTACAAAGCTTTACTGATGTTCTTAATCATGTCAGAAATAGTTCAGGACACACAAACTATTAAAACACTGGACTAACTTGATACAAATATTCCTTAACACTAAACATATGGGGCTCACTATCTGTAGACATATTATTCTGTAAAATAATAAAGTGCTCTGTATTTTGGCCATTTGCTCTAAATTTTGAAGGCCAGTGTATGAATTTTAATGCTCTGAGGTTGAGAGGCATGAATCCTTAACTCATTACTTCCAACAGACTTCGTATGAAGTCCGAACTATCCATTGCTTAACCTGACACAAAATGGCCACCCAGGAGATAACTGGACAGACGGCCCATGGCCCAGACTGTAACAGAATGACGCCACAAACTACAGTAAAATCATATCCATTTTTTAATAAAGTCAACAGTTCGTAGCTAGTGTTACTGTTTTATTGCCCCTTGATGGAAAGCTTGTTGGTCAGGACCATGGCACAAAAGATACCGCAGCTCTGGCACTGTAATGGGAAGTCCACAAAGGGCACAAGCTGGGCCTTGCTGCTTTTTGGGGGTGACTTGTAAAGCCACCAGCTCATGGAAAACCAAGTTCCACTTGTATAATTTTGACACAATATTAAATAGTACTAAGAAGACAAGGCACTTTCAGCTGCTCCTATGTCTGCAGAAAGTGTCCCTGATTAAATAAGATGTATAAGCTTGTTTACAAAATACTATATTCAGCCTGTTTAATAGAAAAAAAGAGCAAACTGTAGCTAGATCTCTTGTCTCAATGCTGACATGCAATGCAATGCAGCCATCTGCTCTGGGCAATGGTGGCTTCATCTTTAACTAAAGTAGAGTGCTATGCTAACTCTTAGCACAACAACAGAAAAGTGTGTTATGGTTCACACAGAGATCCCTTCTCAGGACAAAATAATGTTCATAAAATCATTTATTCATGTGAAATTATTGCCAATTTTTAAAATAACAAGAAATCAGGAAGCTATTACAGTAGGATCGTCCCCCAAAAGGAGCTGATTTAGTCTGCTGAAAAAGTACATTGTATATTCACGTAAAAGATAACTTGCTATAATAGAATATAATGACTGCTGCTCTAATCTTTTACTGGCTGGTAATAAACCAAGGACCCCAGACAACAATCCAGGCCTTCACAGTTTTCCAAGACATTCTTAGATTTTGGCCAGTAATCCATTCTTAGATCAAGCACCAGTAACAGTTTATCCTTTGACAGATGCTGTGTATGACTGTGCCGAGCTCTACCACAAGAACTACAGAATCTCTGGTGTGTACAAACTTCCTGCAGATGACTTTCTTGGAACTCCAGAGATACAGGTGAGATTTTAATTCTCTCAAGTACCATATTTTGGTAATTTTTTTTTTTTTTTTTTGAAATTACTATTTTTTCCTCCTTCCTGCCTGCCATCACCGACCCTTCAGGAGCCTCAAGGTAGACATCCCTCTGCCTTCCACCCTGCCCGTATGACCCCACAGGAACCCCACAGAGCTTCGGTTAACCCCCGAGCGGGGATGGGGCAGAGCCCCCTTACCCCTACAATCAGATTTCCAGTCCGGGGCCATCGGGCGGTGGAGGCACATCGAAACACGTCTCCAGAGGCTCCATCTTCCAGCGATGGTGGCGTTCCTTTCTCCACCTGGCATAGAACTCCCTGGCGTCCAAGGGCAGGCGCCCGTCCACTGTATGTCAGCAGCCCCTCCCTTAACATTGGGGGCTTGCAGTACTCGAGCCTCCGCTTCGAGTCAGACAAGTATTCGGGCTATAGTCTGACCCTCCCGGAGTAGGAGAGCTGTCGTGGATGCTCAGCCTCAACTCCCCCGGCTTACATCAGTGACCCGAGTCCGCCTCGGTCCCGGGTCGCCGCGAGAGCAGGCATGGCCCAGCGCCAACCTCAGCGCCACCAGGTCAAAATTTTATTTTTTAGTTACTGGGGTTCACCCTCTCACGGACCCCTGCCTATCTAGCTCTCGCGGCAGCCTTCTCGCTCCATCATCCGAGTCACCGCTCCAACCTGTCTCATGACTTATGCCTTGCGGTAAGGCCTTCACGGCACCCCCGTACCCCTCTGGAGACTCCAATGCCCTGCAGTGAGGCCTTCACACACCCCCATACCCCTCAGGAGACACTGAATTTAGTGATCTTGGTGGCAGCCAGCTGTGCAGACTCTGACAGACAGGACCGCATGCTGTCTTTCTCAGGACCGGAGTATTTTCCTTTTCTTCCCACCTCCAGCAGACAGAGGTAGAGAAGATTCCATGCGTTTTCTTACGCTACTGCACAGCACTGTGCAGAATCATCCAGCATCCTAACTCCCTTCCTCCTTCTCTCCCCAAATGCACAAGCCAGCACCACCACCTGTGGTCACCTTGGTAGCAGAAGGGCAGCAGTCGGACTCTTACCCTTACCACAGAAGGTGTCGTCCTCTGACATATGCAGTCCTTTTCCTCCTTTTTTTATTTTTATTTTATGCTTTTGGTAACCGGGTAAGGCCCACTAGGTACAAGTGCCTGTTTTCAGGGGCGATCTGGGAGCACTGAGGTGGTTAAATGACTTGCTCAGAGTCACACAGTATGCAAGTGGAGGTTGTGGGAATCAAACCCAGGTCTGCTGGATGAACCAAGCCCATTCACAGCTCGTCACTCTACCCTCTAGGCTATACTGCCAGTCCCTTGGCCAGACCCCCATGCCTCGGACTCATTCCCAACCCAGATCGCCAGTGTCAGGAGCAAAATCCCTGTCATGGCACCCGACAAGGCAGCCTTCAAGTAACCATTTTAGATTGTGTGAATTTATTTTTTTTTTGGGGGCAGCAACTCAACCAGCAGGCATCATGATGATCACCAGTACTATGTAAACTGATGGGAAACAAACAAATGGGGAAGGCCAATTCCTAGCTCAAACATAAAAATTGTAGTGCAGATTCTAAAGCTATGTTTACACATACGTTCAGTTCTGAGCACTTTCGATGGATATGGAGCCCATGCTGGCCTGAAGTGTTGTCCGCTACATCTGTACTTGCTCTTGCTGTGATACACTGTTCCAAGAGGCAGCCCCAATCTTGCTTCTGTTTCCAGCAAAGCCCTAGGCAAGAAACACTGCAGGTAGCAGGGTATTAAATAGCTGATATAGCATAGCAAAACACTACACAAATCAGAGAGTACTGCTAATCATTTTCTGAATCGCATGGCACTGGACTGCTAAACATTTTTTGACATTTTTATTCAGGTTTACCCAATCAAGACATTATAACAATTATACATTTCAAATTTTGCTAATCAGTTTATGCCAAGTACTATGCATTTTCAAAGTTGATTAGCACTTTATCGTGCAAAACTCCTAATCAATTTTTTCATCTTATTTAATACCCTGGGTAGTGGGAAGTGTCTACACTAAGTTGGAAAATGCCTAAAGCACTTAGCTTTGCAAGTACCTCGGCGGCTCAATGTTCTGGACCGGATTCGACTCCAGAGCTGTCCACACATCATAGCCTGTAATGAAGCAGGCATTGTGTCAGCCCCAAAGAGCTGCAGGTAACACGGCTCTCACACCCTGCTCTTTTTTTCAGGTGTTTTGTGACATGGAAACAGCAGGAGGAGGATGGACTGTTATCCAACGACGCAAAGTGGGCCTGACCTCATTTTATCGAGACTGGAAACAATACAAGGAAGGATTTGGAACTCTTTCTGGAGATTTCTGGCTGGGAAATGAGCAGATTTTCCGTCTAACCAGGCAGCCCACTGTACTTCGAATAGATTTAGAGGTAAACTTGTTATAAAGCATTAGATTGTGTAACTCCTAATAAAAAAGATGTTGGTTATCCAAGGAATGTTAAGGGAATGCTACTGATGAAACTAGCTCTATTTTGGAGCTATTTTCAGTGGGGGATTTAACACGTTTTTATTTTGATACGTAAAAGCAGGTCACTAAAGAAAGACTGAGCTTCTAACATACTAATATACTAGACGCCAGCAGAGTACACCTGTTGGTCTATCAAGTCTGCTCGTGCTTCAGCACCCTGATTGGGCACCGTAGCCCTCTGTCTGTCTCCTTCCACTGTTACTCCATCCCCCAGTCCTGCCCCCCCAAAGCAAACCAGCCTCTGCTTCACTCCTTGCCTATACGTGACCTATCCTCTCTTGAATTCCTCCACTGTAGCTGCCTGTACCAGCTCCCCGGGCAGTGCATTCCACGGTTCCATCACTCACTCGGTGAAGTACCTCCTCTTCCTCCCCCCCCCCCAATCCTACCACCCTCAATCTTCCAACTGTGTCCTCTGGTGAGTCCACCCTCCTTCAGTCGAAAGGTCCTAGCTCGGCTTACCTTATTTACTCCTCTGAGGTACTCGAACACCTCAATCATGTCCCCCCCGGTCCCTCCTCTCCTCCAGCGAGAACAGGTCGAGCTCCCCAAGTCGTTCCTCATATGTCATATCCCCCAGGCCCCAGATCATTCTGGTTGCTCTCCTCTGAACCCTCTCCAGGAGTTGGATGTCCCTCCTTAGGTGCGGCCTCCAGAAATGCACACAGCACTCAAGATGTGGTCTAACCAGGCTGTTGTACAGTGGCAAAATCACCTCCCTGTTCCTTGAGGACATGCATCCCAGCATCCTATTTGCCCTGACCGCATCCCTCCTGCACTGCTCTGAATTATTCATGTTAACATCCACCAGGACTCCCAGGTCTCTTTCCCCTGCCGTGGCCTGCAACTCATCCCCCCCCAGGGTGTACACATAGTTGGGGTTTTCCCGCCCTAGATGTAGCACCTTGCACTTGGACGAGTTAAATTTCAATTTCCAGTTGCAGGACCACTTATCCAGAGTATCCAGGTCCTCTTGCAGGGCCAATCTCCCCTCCTCCCCCTCCACCACCGCCGCCCCCAGATTAGAGTCATCCGCAGAGAGACTCATTTCACAACCGATACCTTCCCTGATATCGGAGATGTAGGCATTAAACAGGAGTGGCCCCAGGATTGATCCCTGTGGGACCCATTTATGACCTCCCTAGGAGAGGAGACCTTCCCTCCGACCACTACCCACTGAGTGCAACCTGAAAGATAATTTCCAATCCACAGCAAACATCTCTAAAACCCAGTCTGAAACCACATTAAACTTCTTCGACTCCCTCTGATCACAAAATATAGCCAGCAAGGTTAACAAGGATTTAGTCTGCTTTCGGAGCAGGCACTGCCAGCTAGGAGCACAAAGGTGTTCTTCACAACCTGATAACGCCTTCAGGTTGTTTTGTGCAGATAGCAGCATTCAGACAAACAGAATTAAGCAACAGGTAAGGAATAACATTCGCTGATACGGACGCCTTGGGTGCACTGTGACACACAAGGTGTATGTCAAGTGCCTTGAACCATCTGAGAAGTCCATATATCAGCACATGTGGACACCTCGTTGGGTATTATTCCTCCTATAAAACATGTTTTTAATTGACTTTTGAAGTTCAAACAGTCATTTTGTTCTGAAGTGTCAGAATGTGCTCTGATAATCGGACAGTCATGTGATGCACTCGGCCAGTCAGATCACTACGATTTCTTTACCTATTTTATAAGGCACGATAGTGTGGTGTGTGTGTGTGTCGCTGTGGGATACAGCCATGCCATGGGTGCTGTAATTATCTTGGTGGCCCTCCTCTGCAACGCCTCTACTCCATCCCTGTCTTTCCTCAAGTGTGAACTCCAGAACTGCGCACTGTATCCCAAGTGTGGCTGCACCAGGGATCTGCACAGAGGAAGGATCAGTATAAGGGGGGAGGTGATCCTGCCCCCTTGCAGACCCCTGGTGTGACCAAACTTGGAATACTGTGTGCAATTCTGGAGTCCACAATGGAAGCCCTACGAGAAAAGGCTAAAGAACATAAACATGTAAACACTGAAGGCCAGGAGGGGAAGGGTAACATGCTAGAAACCAATATGTTTCTACATGGGGTAAACAACAGCCAGGAGGGGAAGGGGTAACATGCTAGAAACCAATATGTTTCTATATGGGTAAACAAAGGCCAGGAGGGGAAGGGTAACATGCTAGAAACCAATATGTTTCTACATGGGGTAAACAACAGCCAGGAGGGGAAGGGGTAACATGCTAGAAACCAATATGTTTCTATATGGGTAAACAAAGGCCAGGAGGGGAAGGGGTGACATGCTAGAAACCAATACGTTTCTACACGGGGTAAATTGGGGACAGCAGCAAACTGCTTAAAATGAGTGCAGACACAGGAACAATAGGGGAACTTTATGAAACTGGCTTGAGAGACACTCAAACAGGATGTTTGAAAGCATTTTTTACACAGAGGGTGGTGGAGAAGCAGAACAACTTGCGAAGAGATAGCATCTCTGCCAAAATGGTGGTGGGATTTATGCACGGGTGGGATAGGTATAAGGGTCTAGTAAAGTTGGGGGTTGGGGGATGGCACAAGTGATGAGTGTGTCCACTACAGTACTCGTAACATTCCATAAGCAGAGTTATGCAGACATTTTCTGCAGTGACTGTCTATGTTTCAATGTGACATGAGGGAAGCAAAGTGCCTTAAAACCACCCAACAAAAGAAGACATCCCACACCAACACACACCCTGGCATGCCTTGAATGGAATGCCGTTAAAAAATATCTAAAAATGAAAACGTTCCCTTACATTAAAAAAAAAAAAAAAAATGACCAAACAGAATAGAAGTACGATGCAAGATTCCAAGCCATAGATTCATAAAAGGATATCACTGGGGGTTTTAATCCTAACTGTCCAACAGCACTACAGCATGTAAATGAGCCATGGTGAAACTTGGCAACCATACACAAAGGGGTGTGGTATATCATAGGATACTGTCACTTCTCAGGTGTGTTGTTAGGCCTCCAGCCACTTGACAAGTGACAATTTCACACGACTCACTGCACAATACACCGGAGTGTATTACTGCGACTATAAAATGGCTGACTAGTGTTTGGAAGTGGATAATCTGTGTAGCTAGTTTGGGCCCGTATGATACACTGAGTTATCATCGTGGGTCAGACATTGTTTCAGTCACTCTCCTTTTGTAACTGGTTTTATCTATTTCACAATGTTTTTTGTAACCAATGTACTAGTGTGCTTATTTGCTTATTATTATATTCTCAAGAGGATAAAAACGTACGTTCCGTTACTAATAAAAAGTGTAGGTTCTTGGTCCATTCCACTGGCTCAGCGGTAGGGCTACTGCTCGCAACGCCGGCGACCCAGGTTCGGAAATGAGCCTGGATCGTTAGGGTCAACCAGCTGGTGGGAGGAGACCTGAGCTCCCCAGTGATGTTCTTCACCAGGGAGGGAGGCAGAGCAAATCCACTGTCCCCACGGGGACAACAGGTGCAGCTGCATGGTTGGCACAACACGAGGGTGGAGACCTACTGGCTAATGCCACGCGGCAGTATGCCCTGCATGTATGCCTGCGCATAACACCCCAGTCACCGGCATCTCGAGGGAGGGAGGGATACAGGATTAAAATCCATGAAAATGGCCTCGACACCTCTGCCGCACTGCATGCACATTAAGTGCCTTGTGATCGCTCACTTTACCTGAACAGTGCCCACAGATAGGCAGAAGGGACTTCAGTGCAATATCTCATCTGAAGGACCTCACCTCAACAGTACAGTACACCCCCCTCATACTGCACTACAGTGTCCAGTTAAGGGTATTACCCCAAGTACCCAGTGTGTGGCTAGAACCCATGACCTTCTGATATTTCAGCCCCAGAGGTAAGCGTGCTGCCTACTGAGCCACTGACACCCTGGGACCCCTCTGAGGGAATCAAGCGATGGTGGCAATTGGACGGGCAGCAAGGGTGGATAAAAAGGAACGCTGAGGTTCTCAGGATCCACTCTAGAAGTAGAAGGTTTAACATCCTGCAACGAAGGTGATTTCAGTTTACGATTTTCTGTTGTTAACAGGACTGGGAAGGAAATGCCCGCTATGCTGAGTACCGCTATTTCACGCTTTCCAATGAACTGAACAGTTATAGAATGTTCCTGGGTGCCTACAGCGGAAATGCAGGCCGGGATTCCCTGAGATACCACAACAACACTGCGTCTAGCACTAAGGACAGGGACAACGACAAGTGTGTGGATAACTGTGCAGAGTTTAGAAAAGGTAGGAATGAACCTACAACAGCTTCAGACAGACACATGCCAACATACTCACTACGCAAGTATCTGTGATCGCCACAGAGCTGTGCGATACTCCTACACTACTTCCTGTTAACACCCCAATCATAAATATCACACGGTGATAAAGGTGGTGAGAGAGATATTAAGCATCAGAATGTGACACTGTTACTAAAATAAATTATCAACCTGCAACACTTGAAAGACACATTTTTGTAACAGTCTTCAGTAATACAAAAGTCAATCTTAAAAGCTATTTATTATGGAAGGTCCACTCCTCCGGTATTGTACTTACACGCACGCTTGCACTCACACATGCATGCATACTACAGTGCTAAGCTATACTTTTAAATGCACTAATCGAGACAGAACCTGAATTTAAAAACTGGTATGACATTAGGAAAAGTCTGGAGAACTCATCCATGCTGGGTATGTACGCACAGAATCATAGGGCAGATAAAGACTGAGGCGCCATCGTGTCTGCCCATTTTTTATACTACCTATACCCTGGACCTACCGTCCGCTACAGTCTTTGTCGATGAGGCCTTCCACCCTATCCCTTCTGTACCTGAACCCACTCACGGTCTCTGCCCCTTCCCCCCACATCCAATGTAGACTGTCTTTCTACTTAATAAGTGAAAAGGCATTTTTTTCTAACAGTACGGCAAAGTAAAGTGAACACAAATACCTCTCTTTCATGGAGAACAAGGAACAAATTCATAACATCCATTAAACAAATATGTTAAGCATGCCATATGAGGCTCTGTAGGCCCATAAAACAGCATAACTAAAAAGGAATAAACTGGCAAAAGTACCTCTAACAGTACCATCTGAAACAGCCATCAGTAGTACTTCTGTTTTTGAAGCTGGGATCTGGTTATAAAAGATTTTCCAGTTTTCTGCTAAACAATGACAGTTGGCATTGGTAGGACTTGAGATCATAACATTCTCAAAAAATCAGAATTTGAGGACATTCCCTTCACTTTTTACTAAAGACATTTGCAGGAAACATCATCTTTGTCCCTTAGACTTCACCTGTCACTGCTGCTCACACCTGTCCTGAACTAATGATCCTTACTCCTCATAGCAGAATCTGTTCCACACTGACAGACAGGATGTCTCCCACCCCATCCTGTAGCAAGTCACTGGCATTCAGTGAAACACCCTCCTGAGCCCGGTTTCACCTGCACATGTGTGCCTCTGCAGTGGCCCTGTGCCAATCTCCGTCTCCCCGACTCAACTCCTCGCAGGCGCAAAGATTCAACACCCCTGTTGCCTGCCTCCCTCAATTCAAAGGTCAGGTGATGTCAGAACAGTATGAGCCCACAACTTTGAGGGTCACCATGCTGTGCAAATGCTACTGCATGCCATCTGCATGGCGAACCGCTCCCCTTGCTGTGCACATCTGCAAAGTCATACTTCAGGGTTTGCAGGCAAAAGATTGGCACAAAAGTGTTGTGCATGCACTTTATACATTTCATTTATTTTATTTCAGATTACTCCAATTGGGATAACCCCATGAGATGCAGCACCCTCGTTTTCATGGGGGTCCCAGGCAGGATAGCAACAGTAAGCAGGTTAGCACAGCCTAGCAGGAATAGTTACACACAGACTACAGTATACAAAGGAAAAACAGGCAAACTCTAACTGTAAGTACATCAAACAGTCATCAAGGCAAGCTAACAAAGTGGGGTTGCAGCAAACCAACAACATGAACATGGTTATACAACACTGCCATGGTCAGAGAGAGGGTGATTCTGGCCCAAAACACTCTGCACCAGTCCCTTGTGATTAAAATGAGGTGCTCCACCTCAGTGAAAACATCATTAATCGGGAATTGAATGGAATGTCCAGAATGTCAATGGAGAGTTTATTTGTGTGCATCTGATTGCCAAGTAAGATACACAAGGTATAGAGGTGCTGATTTTCAGGTAGAACCTGAGAGAATTACAGAAACTGTACAGTAATAGCACCTGTAGAATAATACATGGGGAGGTGTGTAGAACAAGAATTTTACACACACACAAGGTATGAGATGCTACATAAACTCGAGAGGTTTATAAAATCATCCCACACTGAGGGGTGTGTGTAAAATTCAAGAGTTATACAACTCCCCATGTTTTGTTTTATGTAACTGCCGGTTAGTGTTTTCTCACCTTGAAAACACTACCCAGCAATTATAGTCATCCGTATGACCAGTGGTTCCAGTAGTGCTAGTTCAATAGTGCGGTTGGGCTGAAGTAACATTAAAACTTTTCCTTTTGTGATTGCGAACAAGCAGACAGACACCCAAACACTGTCCGACTGTTGGCAGGCAAAAGTACAGAGGTTGTGAAACTTACCACGTTTACTATGACTGTGAGGTGCTGACCAATGTGTGAGGATGAGGGAAGCAGTGTGTTGCTGTGTGGAGCGAGGAAAATTCGGTGAGTTTTCATCATTATAACCAGCTGCTTATAATGGCGAATTATAACTGGATTTATGGGAGAAACGCTCCCCAGATATTATAAAACAATAGTATAGCGCAGTGGTTTAAGGCTCTGAGCTGCAAATCTGGTGACATCCAGCAGACCAGACCTGGGGGTTGAATCCCACAGCTTCCACTTACATGCTGCGTGACCCTGAGCAAGTCACTTAACTTCCCTGTACTCCCAGGTCGCACCTGTAATAAAGCTTTCAGCTTAGTGTGCTACTCCTGGTTAAACAACTAAAAAAAAATACAGCAAATAGCAGAGAGAACATAACTAGCAGTAAACAATGGTACAAATGATAAATTCAAAACCAAGATGCAAAATAACAATGTAATACCATACACAGGGAGCAGTACCAGGATTACAAGATAATAATAAACATTTATTAAAGTTTATCAACTCTAAGGATAGGGCATGATGGTTTGCTGTTACAAACTGAAAAAAATCACTTTAAAATAACTGGTGAAATAAATTATCCCTTCCTTTCTTTTTGTTTGTATTGAAAGGTGGTTACTGGTATAACTGCTGCACAGACTCGAACCTGAATGGAGTATTTTATCGCTTCCGAGAGCACAATAAACAGTCAGATGGGATCACATGGTATGGCTGGAAGGGATCCTCTTACTCCCTGAAACGGGTCGAGATGAAGCTCCGCCCCTACGATTTCAAACCATAAGAAAACCTACAATTCATGACAAGGATATGTTAACTACGAAAAAGGGGACAGTGCAACCAACATATATGGAAAACTATCCATTCTGAACAATAACAGTTTACCTACATTAGAGGTAAACTCAAAACTCTTTGATGAAATACTTTTGTAAAGCCTAATGGAATATGTCTCCAGCAAATCAGACCTTTGTATTTCTCAGTTAAGCTTGTGTTTTCTTGTACATAGCTGATAAGATTCTATTTCAATAAACTTTCTACATTTACCGTTGGGATAATAAATTATGTGTAGACCCTCCCAAAATATGAATGCTTGTGTAAATGCCAGTTTTGTTTATTTAAATGTCATATTTTTAAATAATAATATTTTTTTTGTGTCATGTCATTGTTTGGGGGACCAACTCCCAGACTTGCATGACATTTGGAAACATGAGTCTGATGCCTAGCACGTGCCAATGTGCTTATATAAAATTATCAAAATCAAAACAGCTCGTCATCACCGCCAAAACATACTAACATACTAAAATGCCAGCAGAATAGGCCTAACGGTCTTTCGAGTCTGCTCGATTGGTCAGCCCCCACCCTGGGTGCTGACCTTGCTGCCCCCCTCGCCTTCTCTGGCTTCTCCCTTCCCAGTTCCGGATATTCTTGCTGCATTGGATTTTGCTTCCAGAACCTTCCCTGTACCTGTCCCAGCCCCTCTTGAACCCTCCACCGCCTCCTGCCTCCACCAGCCCCTAGGTAGTGCATTCCATGGCTCCACCACCTCCTCAGTGAAGTAGCACCTCCTCCTTTCTCCCTGAATCTTCCCCCCTCCAGCTTCCACCCATGCCCTCTAGTGGCCCCCTCCTCCTTCCTTCGAAGCACCCTGACTGTTCCTCCCCTATTTACCCTCTTCATGTACTTAAAGACCTCTATCATGTCCCCCCGGTCCCTTCTCTCTTCCAATGTGTACATATTTAGCTCTTTGAGCCTCTCCTCATAGGTTCTGTCCTCCAAGCCCCAAATCATTTTGGTTGCCCTCCTCTGGACCCTCTCCAGGAGTTTAATGTCCCTCTTTAAGTGTGGCCTCCAAAACTGCACACAGTACTCAAGGTGTGGCCTCACCAAGCAGTTATACAGAGGGAGCATCACTTCCCTCCTTCTGGAGGTGATCCCCCTAGCGATGCATCCCAGCATCCTGTTGGCCTTGGCTGCTGCCCTCCTACAAGTCTCCGACATCTTTTAGCCCTTAATGGCTGCCACATGTATTGCACTCAGGTGTCGTATATCATGAACGAAGTTGCTCCAGAATCCAGAGGTTACCTGAGGTAGTATCACACCCCATAGACAGTTGTCATTAATGTCACACAATCAGCCATCTCTTCATCCCTCTGACTGTTGAACTGATCCTTTTGGTACACAATCGTGCTATATATACACATGGCACTGACCCGATTAGACTGACTAAATAAGCAAAGCTTAAAAAATATTCCATAACCCTATGGGCCCTACTTTCTGAAGAATTCCTCCTATGCTGTAGCAATGGCAATAAATCTTTTGAAAACAGAGCCCCAGCAAGCTTGA
The DNA here is from genome assembly GCA_016271365.2 of Neoceratodus forsteri. NCBI lineage: Eukaryota > Metazoa > Chordata > Ceratodontiformes > Ceratodontidae > Neoceratodus > Neoceratodus forsteri. The sequence goes on along the minus strand of CM057452.1, from coordinate 23,283,981 downwards.
ACAGGTTACTCACCTGTAACAGTAGTTCGAGGAGTGGTATATGTTGTTCATCCACACTCTTTGGCATGTCCCTTTCCCCTTTAAATCTTGCCAGAAGTCTTCAAGCTGCCTCCTCCCACCCACCCCGGTGGTAAATACTTTGGCTCCGCCCCATGACGCCAGATCTTAGCCCGCTGGAAGCAAGGTTGTGCGCCTAAAGCCGGAGAGGTCGGGTGGGTGCGTGTGGATGAACAACATATACCACTCCTAGAACTACTGTTACAGGTGAGTGACCTGTTAGAAACATAGAAACACAGACTGACTGCAGATAAGGACCACTTGGCCCACCCAGTCTGCCCATTTCCCTACCTATTGGATAAGCTGCAGATTCTAATTAACCAACAGCCTACTTCCTGCAACCCCCCACTATAATTGCCTTATGTCTGTCCCATGCATGTTTGAATTCCTCCACTGTTTTAGACCCCACAACCTCTCCAGGAAGGAGGTTCCATGCGTCCACCACTCTCTCCGTGAAAAAAAATTTCCTCACATTACCCCTGAGCCATCCCCCCTCTTTCTTTAAATTGTGCCCCCTTGTTCTTACACATCTCTTTTTCTGAAAGATGCCACCCTCCTGGACTTTGTTGATTCCCTTGAGGTACTTAAAAAAGTTTCTATCATGTCCCCCCTTTCATCAAGGGTATACATATTAAGCTCTCTCAGTCTCTCTTCATATGGTTTCTGATGTAGACCCTGCACCATTTTAGTTGCCCTCTTCTGGACTGCTTCCATCCTGTCTATGTCCTTGTGTAGATGAGGTCTCCAAAACTGCACGCAGTACTCCAGATAGGGTCTCACCAACTGTCTGTACAAAGGGATAACCACTTCCCTTTTTCTACTTGTGGTGCCCCTCCCTATGCATCCCAGTATCCCCCTGGCTCTCCTTACCGACTTCTCACATTGTTTACCCACCTTTAGGTCATCTGATATGACTACCCCAGGTCTCTTTCCATTATTGTTGTTGTTAGTACCTCCCCTGCTATTGTGTACTCTTCTCCTGGATTTTTATTTCCCAGGTGCATTACTTTGCACTTCTTTGCATTGAATCTAAGTTGCCATATGTCTGACCATTCCTCCAACCTTGCCAAGTCCCTTCTCATCCTTTCTACCCACCCCTTGTGTATCAACTCTGTTACAGATCTTTGTGTCATCTGCAAAGAGGCATACCTTTCCTTCCAGACCCTCTGCAATGTCACCAATAAAGACGTTAAAGAGGACTGGACCCAGTACTCAGCCCTGAGGTACTCCACTAGTAACCCCCCTTTCTTCGGAATGTGTTCCATTCACTATTACCTTCTGTGTCCTCTTGTGCAGCCAGTTTGCTACCCAGGCTACCACCCTGGGACCCACTCCCAGGCTGGCTAACTTGATTATTAATCTTCTGTGCGGGATTGTGTCAAATGCCTTGTGGTCTAGGTAGGCCACATCCACAGACCCTCCCTAGTCTATTACTTTGGTCACCCAAAGAAATCGATTAGATTCGTCTGACATGACCTTCCTGCTGTGAATCCATGCTGCTTTGGGTCCTCTGCCCCACTGGCCTCTAGGTACTCAACAATTCTTTCTTTCAGAAGTGATTCCATCATTTTCCCCACCACCGAGGTCAAATTAACAGGTCTGTAGTTTCCTGCTTCTGCCTTGCTCCCACTTTTGTGAAGGGGAAGACCCGAGAGGCTGATGACAGGCTGAACGGCATGGCTCGAAACTCGTACAGGGTCCCTTCGACCCTGAAGCGGAGGAACCGCTGATGGGACGGATGGATTGGGATGTGAAAGAACACGTCCTGCAGATCCAGTGAACAGAACCACATGTTTCGCTCCAGGGATGGTATGATCCGGTTCAGAGTTACCATCCGAAAGGTGCGAGACCTGAGCTATTGATTCAGGTCGTGGAGCTCCAGGATGGGGCGCCAACCCCTCCGTCTGCTTGGGCACCAGGAAGTACCTGGATACAAAGCCTGGGTCTGTAGGAGGATCCGGCACTGGAGCTACCGCCTCCTTGTGGAGGAGCTGTGCTATGTCATCTCGAAGAGCCGACTGAGTGCAAGCTGAGATCCTTTCCTCCCGAGGGGCACGGGCTTGGCTGGGAGGGCACTGCTCGAATTCCAGAGGCAGTCCCTGCCAGACCACTTCTAGAATCCACCTGTCCGAAGTGATATCGGACCAGGCGGAAAGAAAGTGGCGGAGCCGACCCCCCATGGGAGGACCAAGGGCAGGCGTGATGGGAGTAGGGGTGGCAACCCCCAACCCATCACTGAGCAGGCTCAGAGGAGGAGAAGGAAGCTCCTGGACCAGCACCTCGGCCTCCTTTATGGGGCTGTTGAGGGCCCTGCTTGGCCACAGGGCGCCAAGCTTGAGCCTGCTGCTACTGTTGCTGCTGACCTCCTTGATAGGAGGGCTGCCTGACCGCAGGGGAGGACTGCCAAAAAGGCTTCTTCTGCTGATTCTTGCCCGAGGAACCCTTAGCAGAAGTAGCGTCCAAGGTGGCACTGGACTGTTCAATACACTGAAGGTGGCCTGCCACTCCTGGGCCGAACAAGTCGGTCCCAAGGAAAGTCACATTAGCCAACTTGTGCTGGGTATCCGCCGGAAAGGAGGATAACTGCAGGCAAGCCCTGTGGTGGGTGGCCACTGCGGCTGCTAAAGAGCGGGCACAAGAATCCCCGATGTCCAGGGCCGTCTAGAGCTGCTGTTTGGTGACAGCATGGCCCCGATCACGGACTTGCTTGACCGTGGTCTGCATGTCCGTGGGGAGGTGAGGAAGTACTTCATCCAGTGACCCAAGGAGGGCATGAGAGAAGTGTGCCATGATTACAGCCAAACTGGCCTGACAAAGGCCCAAGGAAGAGGCCGCATAGACCTTACAGGCAGAGTGGTCCATGTTTTTGGACTCCTTGTCCGGAGGTCAGTTGGTGTTGGCCGAGCTACCAGTACATCTAAAGACGGAAGCAGTCACCAGGCTCTCAGCTGAGGGATGTTCAGTGGATCCCGGTAGGGATTCCATAGGCACCACATACTTACAGGCCATAAGGGCAGACGGTGCTGGGCAGGAGGTTGGATGCTGCCAAAGCTCAAAGGCTGGAGCAGTAATGGCCTCAGCCACTGTAAAGGCCTCTGTCAGGGTATCCCCCCTCTTAAGGATATCTGTAAGGGGGTACTCCGCCTTTTTCTGGATAGACTCCAAGGGCATTCCGGTGGAATCGGAAATGAGGCGGAGGATGCCTTGAAAGGAGGAAAGAACTTCCTCCAGGCCTGCCGAAAGTGACTCCTCATCACCCGGACGGGAGTGCAAACCGGTGGCATCCGAATCGGAAGAGTTGGGATACAGCGGTTTCCCGCCTATGTCCCCCTCGATACGCCGAGGGCGGTCAGGGGTGACCGTGATGGACAGGTGTCAGGGAAGCCCGGTGTCTGGATGGTCCCGTTTAGGTGGTGGTTCCACCCTAATGGGTGGTGAGACCTGTAAGGGCTTAGGAATAATGGCCAGCCCCACAGGAGGAGAAACCGAAGATTTCGGGTTCGAAGGGGTCGGTGTCAGCCCTTGAGGCGCAGGCCAAGTAATGGCCAGGGTGGATGGCATAGCCGGCTTCTGACCAGCCAAAATCAGCTGTTGCCACATAAGCGCCTCATAGCGTCGACGGAGTTTCCGTCGAAGCCTCTCCTCGTCCGAGGAGGATAAGGACCTGTGGCGGCGCCTCTTTTTTGAATGTCGGTGACCTTTCTTCGGTTTTTCCACCTAAGAAGGAGACCGAGTCCTCGATCGAGACCGACAGGGTCGACCAGGATCGGTAGAAACCGGACTCAGTGAAAATCGAGGCTTCGGATGAATTCCCTGGATGGGGACACCCGAAGGAAGTGTCTCGTCATTGGGTAAAGAAAGGACCGGGGTCCTCTCTAAAGAATCGTCGACCGGAGTCGGCTAAATCGGCTTGAGAACAATCACGGCCGGATCAGCCAATTCCTCGGTCTCTGCCTGGCCAGATGGAAGATCTGTGAAGCCGGCGGCTGAGGAAGCAATCTCGACCGAAGTCAAGGTCGCAGTGTCCTGGGACTCAGACCTCTCTTGGTCCCAGGAACGTTCCCCTTTTCGAAGATGATGGATCCTTGTCCCTCTTCCGAGAGCGGGAGGAGTGCGAGCCTGAGGGCGCCTCAACCCTGGTGGGGAGAGACTGGCACAACTCCCTGAAGGAACCTGTAAAAGAAGAACCAAGGTTGAGAGGCACAAAGAAACTTCGGCTGGCCGAAGCTTGGGCAGCTTCTTCTTCGAAGGCCTTCATCTGCTCAAGCTGCTCGACGGATCCCACGGCCGCAGAAACCACCCACCTTGCTTCTTTCGATTTCACGGTGGGTCCCTTTTTCCGTCTCCCCAGCTTTAAGGCGCCCATGCAGTCATCAGGACGCTGGGATGGAAAGCCAAGCAGTTCACGCAGGTAAGGTAGGATCGGTGCACAACATTTTCTGGCCACACGTACACCGGCAAAAACCGGGGGACGACTTGTCCTCCATATCCGATGTGCTATTATCGGAATCAAAAACTCTTGACAAGTCTGAAGGGCTAAATTCAGTAAAAACTGACGATGCGAATCCAGGGCCTACGATGGCTAGAGTTAGCACGAGGGAACCTGATTCTTCTAGTGGAAAGGAAGATCTGGCATCATGGGGCGGAGCCGTGGTATTTACCACCCGGGTTGGTGGGAGGAGTCAGCTTGAAGACTTCTGGCAAGATTTAAAGGGGAAAGGGACATGCCAAAGAGTGTGGATGAACAACATAGCCACACTCCTAGAAAAATCCTTATTTCATCAGTTGAAAAAGTCCGTCGGTTTCCACTGAGTATTGTACTCCAAACTGATAAAAGTCTTGAGCAACACTGCCAGCCAAGAGTCTCAGTTCCCAGTTGTTACTGAACTCCAGCCATGGAACCCAACTGGTTTCACTAAAAACACAAAATCAAAAACCAAACTCTCTGCCCGAGTCAATGAGATTAAAGAAATTCTGAGGATTCCCAAAGTTTTTGTCAGGAACAGTTCCTAACTGGAGCAGTCCCTCACTTTATTCTAGATTCAGTGATGGCATAAACTCTGGGGGAAAGCTAATTTTGCACATAGCCCCACATATTTTTTTGTTGTAGAACTAGAATTTAATTTGATCTGTCTTTATTTGTTAAATAATATGAGTAACTGTCTGACGAAGTAAATTCAAAGGATCAAAATACCAGACTTATGGAAACTCTGCTACTACAAGCGACTAGAGAGACAGTTAAAAATAACTTCCACAGTGCTATCCCTCCTTCTACATACTAAAATAAGCCCAAGGTAGCTAAGAATGTTTTTGTACTTGATAATAAACTCGTGACAAAGCAAATCTGTATAAGCTACAAAGAATGTCTAGGATTTTTTCATAAAAATATTACTGTATATAGTACACACAGCAGCTACAATGTTACTTGAAATGATGATTTGAAAACTACAGATACGATTCATTTTTATATTTAATGTTAGCACGACATGTAGAACAGGAGCGTTGTTTTTAATAATGATGTTCAACCATCTCATTGTAATAATCTGAATTTAAAAAGAAACATTTGCTGTTAACAAGATGGATTTTTTGTCCAAAATGTAAAAAATGCTTTTCATATATGTGATACTATTTTCCTACCAAATGAAATAAATGTTGTATTTTTACTCGAGTCCTTTCCTTCTCACTGGATATCCTGAACACACAGCTGTACAGAAATACAAAGTTAGCCCTTTTATCAGCCATACTTTTACATCCTCACAACACTTAGCCATCAACCTTTATTTAAGAACTGACCCCAAAACCCAAGTAAGAATTTCAGGGATTCAAAAATGAACTTTGCTTCTTACACCGGAAACCCATACCAGCAAGAAGACATATAACCAGGGCAAGCGCAAAGGATGAGTGAAAATGACAGGAATGGAAACCTAACTGAACCCCAGTATATGTATTTCATGTTGCTCCTCTAAACTACCCCCTCACCCACGTACAAAGGGGCGTCTCCAATTCTGCCTCTGTTCAGGTTATCTTTAACCTGATGCTGTTCTTCCTTGAACACTAAGGGCATGATGTTATGATGTTGAAGGAGGTTACATTAAAAAATGCCGCCACTGGTGGATACGGAGTTTCAGCCAGTGTAATTTTATCAAGATTATATACAAGACAGGGGGCACAGATTCTGCAAAAGAAAGGAGGAATCCCTGTATCTAGTACCTGGTCCAGAAAGTTCTACCAAACACAACATCAACGATGAAAACTGTATTCCTCAGAAGTTATACACAAGATTCACCTGCTTGAGGTAGGAACTCAAGATGTGATGCAATGTCTGGCATGGCTCTAGAGGACACAGAAAACGGAAAGTGACGGACAGAAACAGACTCGCGGTCCATTTAGTCTGCCAGTTCCTCCCTATGGAGGCTCCATGTCCTTTCTACGTTGAGATGCAAGGTCCATCCGAGTGTTGTGTCCTTAAAATGTGCTTCAGGCACATGGGGACATATGATCTGGTGCCAGCCCACACTTTTGTGGAACGCAGTTCTGAGAGCCAGATAGGGTGTTCAGGATGTCCAGTATTTTTGATCCTAGACCCCCAGTTTGTGATCTTGGGTGTCCCGGCCTCCTGGAATTCCATCTCTACTGGCCTGGATGCCTGCAGGCAGAACATTACTGTTCGTATTTACATTTGTGTTGTTTGGCTGGTGGCCATCTCATGCAGAGCTCCTGAATAACGGTTACCCCTCTGCAGCAGCATGCAGTTCCTAGCATAATCGTTCATGCTCTCCTCTCTTGGGCAATGTGTACAATCATCCTGGCTACCATACTATGTACAAAACATCTGTACCTGTACCGGTCAGCAACTACTCTACACACACCTGTACTATGCCATCTAACTCCACTATACAGATGGTGGGCACGTGGGATGAAAACATGGATTCAGTAACAACAGACCTAGTGGTACAAACACATCGGACAAAAAGCAAATAATGCCGAAGTAGTTTGGGAAAGATGCATGTTCTCACGCATGGAGGGGTTCTGTTTAGGTATCAATCCTAAATATTCTCATATCTATATATCATAAAACTCCGAACTATGACAAAGTGCAGAGCTCTTTTGTATTATTTGGGTCTGCATTGTTAGTCACGAATTTCAGGGCAATCAAACTTCTTGTTTATTCACAGGTGAGGGGCACTTATTCATCAGTACAACATCGTATCTATGAACAGCAGCATGTCACTTGTTAAAAAAAGCAACAATGTCACATTCCAGCATGGCAAAACACAAAAACTACCACAAACCAGTGAATGTAATCTAAATAATTAAACATAGGTATATGAATAACTCAGAGGTAACTGCAGCTTCAGAAGCTGGAGATACATACGCCACTTGGCCTTTAGCCTCCTGCTTATTAGGTCCCCCCGCCTTCAATCCATGAAATTACCACCTTGCTGTTCATAAACACTCTTACATGATCCTCCAGTGCTCCCCATTCATTATTTTAGCATGGTGGGCCACCACCCTATATTTTTTTTACCACCACTCTATATTTTTTACCACCGCCCTATATTTTTATCCAGTACTGATCGTCTTTTATAAAATCCTCCAAAATTGTCTTTTATTCTCATCCTTTATTGCACTACTACCCCTATTTTGATACCAGTCTACTATAGTTTACTTAAAATCCACTTATGCACATGTACAGTGCATGTAGGAGGTCCAGAAAAATAATGCACCTTTAGACCCAATCATCACTGCCACCACCCTATATTTTCAGACAGTGGGGAATCCTGTCCTCTTAGTGACCTCAGGGCATATATATGCAGGGTACAGTATCGTTACTAACAGTACACACACCTCCCTATTCAAGACCAAATTACATAATCCAAACTGTGTGGAGTGAAAAACATTCCTGGTGGATCTGATTGGATCCATTCCTCCTACCAGAAGTATGCTTTATTTATACACTGTGGCCGTAAAAAAGCAAGTAACTGATTATGGCTTAGACCCACACCCCCTGCGCTTGCCCACTGGCATGGTACTGTAAATGAACTATAGCACTTAGAAAGGCTAACTGCGTATCATATGGGTTGAGTCACCCGTCTTGAACCAACTTGGAGACCATGGGTGTTCTATATGTCTCAAGCAGACCCAACAAGTGTGCCTTAAGGATCTACGGTAGAGGTATTATTGCATTTCAGCTTTATGATTACTCATATTTTTAAGTTTTTGTTGAAGACCTATTTTAATTGTGGAACTGCCTACTGTATCTCTCTCAGAAACGTAGGGTAACCTGCTGCATCAGATTTGCCACAAACTGTACTGGAATATCTCTGCACAGATTAATAAAAAGTTTAAAAAAAAAAACATTCCTGGCATACCACAGACGTTAACCAAAGACAGTAATGCTTTTAGCACCTTCATTGCCACGCAATACTGTGTCACATTTCTGCCCCAGTGGCCTTCTTCCAGAAATGAGCCCTGAGAATGGGAACAGAACTGCAAAAATTATACGAGTATCCCTTTAGATTTCTTTTTTTATTACAGATGATTTTTTTAAATACTACTACTGTATTGATCATATATGCCTTACAGGGAGGGTGCTTTCTGAATAAATAGATATCAAACCGCTGCTACTGTTTTCCACGTGTAACAGATGCTGTACAAAAGGCTTGCCATAACTCCCAGAGTAGAGAGCATAGCAGGTGAGTATCATTAGTTATGCTGTCAGCAAAGGCATTTACTACATCCTTTGATATGGAATAGGAGACTCTTCCATAAGAGATCAGAAGGCCTCTTGAAAAAGAAAGGTCATTTCTCCAACGGCACACTATTTCTGAGAAACCCTTTTTAAGAACAGCCCACTGCATAAAAAAAGTAACTTTTAGACCCTATCATAGTTAGTTTTCCTCATTAAAGGTAGTTCTGAACTACAGTTCATACTGATGGCGCCTATTTTTCCTGAGAGATACCTTCCCCTTCTGTTTGATACAATGTGACACATACATGCGTGAAATCCATCCCAGTGGCCCCATTTTATACTGCCACTCCAGCTCTGCATGTAACACATTTATCTACAGTCCAGCAAAACATTTACCTACAGGGAACTGGGCCAGATACGAACATATGAACATACGAAAATAGCCAGCAGAAACAAGCTCTGCAGTCTATCTAGGCTGCTTGAGTCTGCAGACTTCTCAGTATCTAACGAGTGATTCACCCCCTCCCCGCTATCCATTCCTCCTGCCCCTTCCACATCCCCAATGCAATTTTCCCTTTCACCCAGTCCCATCTCCCCTTGAAGCTATCTACAATCTTCAGTGAGACCACAGATGATGTGAACTCTTTAAAATATGCTGACATTCCATCTTTAGCGTCAAACACTATGGTTTTCATAGGAAATCAGGATGTTTGGGGCAAACATCAGGATTAGGATCAGGGCCCAATACCTTCCGTTAGTTTAAATCCTGTGACTGTACTTATTAACGTAGGTGTGTTTTTTCAGTACACTGTGTATTGCCTTAATTTTGTGGCATACTTATCAACTGCACAGCAGAATCCATTCAGAATCATATGCCCAGCAGAATCCATCACTGTAACAGCTAGCATCAGCTGTGGGAAAGGTCACTGGACCAGCAGGAAGATGGCAGCGCAAAAAGTTGAAGCAGACTACTTATGTGCCTCTAGTTGCTCTGCTCCAGCATATGCAGTCATTTGGGACCCCGTAATGAAGAGATCCCAGCCGGCCCGGTGGCGCTGAGGGTTGAGGCGCCGGACGCAACACCTCGCACCACGCGGGCACCCGGTTCGGAACGGACTCGGTCACCGGGCTGGCAGGGGAGAGGTTGGACCGAGTCGCCCCAAGACTGCTCTCCTTCCTCTGGAGTGGGTTTGTGGGTTGCATCGCGCTTGAGCGGCCCTTGGTGAAGATCGGGAGAAGCACAAGGCGCGGCACCAGCATGGGGAGGAGTTCGGCAAGACGCTTGTGTAAGCGCAGCGCGTCATTGCACTGCCAGCTCCAGGGGACAAAAACCTTTGTGAAGGTTCCCAGCATCCTCCTTGGTCTCCACTGCAGGTGCCTCCATAGAGGAACCACACTTTGCCAGAATGGCATATGAATTGTGGAGAGGTACAACTGGAGGGATGCGCCTCTGTTCCACCACCCTCACCCTCCCTGAGCCTACTGTGGTCCAACCGCTCCTCTTTCCTGGCAACTTATGAGGCAGTGGCCCTGGTGGTCCCTGGGTGGGAGAGGAGGTTCCCCAAATCCTGGCCAACTCAGCCTGGAGATGAGCAACCTCCCCCCTCAGACCAGAGAGGTGCCTGCAGATGGGACAACACTGTATCCTCCAGAACATCTCCCGGAAGACTGCTGCTCCACAGCCACTGCACTGCTCCACTCCCATCGTCTTATTTCTGGCTCCTTAACTGTTTTGAATATTTACTCTTTCCTCTGTTTATTTATTGTTATTTTTTTTTCTCCCTACTTACTTATTGCCTCTGTGCCCTTTAAGCTCCTGATCTCCCTGCTCTGAAACAAGAAGCTCCTATACTTCTCAGTAGTCTCCTTACTTGCTCAGAGTCAGACCTCCAGCAGCTAGTAGGGACGGAGATCTACTATTTCCTTCTAGGATGGTGAGTCTTTTGTAGCTCTGTGATCACTCACTTCCTACTCCCAAATAGGAAGTTTCTGTCATCAGTCAAATCCTGTGCCTATAAAAGTAGAACTACCCAAGGCTGTGTGGGTCGGTGGGTTGGGGTTGGGGGCAATATAGTCCAAGTAGAGAAGTATAGTTATAACAGCAGCTCCTTCCTCTTGCTGTCCTCTGCCTGTTCCCTGCCAGAAGCTATCTAGGCAGTTTTTAAATCTAAAACACCTGGCTTCCTTCTAGCTAAGTCACCCCCCAATTTATAGCTCTTTCTATACCTAGTTAATTGCACAGATAACAATTCTCTTCGGTCAACTCAGACAAACATCTAGATAACTGCAAAGATAACAATTCACTTCAGCCAACTCAGACAAACACACTTTTTTTTATCCTAAATTGAAGGTCCCAGTAGTAGAGTTCTAGTTCTTTAGTCCCAGTAAAGAAGTATAGTTATAACAGCAGCAGCTTCATCTTGCTGCTCTCTGCCTGGAGTAGTGGCTATTTGCTGTAGTTTCTCCCAGCCCTCAAGGGACATTGCATGCAAGCATATTATGGTGCATGCATGCTATGTCTCATCAGGAGGTGCTGTGCTGGTGATGTTGGGGATGTTTTTTTGTAGTTTCTCCCAGCCCCCATGGGATGTGTTGTGCAATGATATTAAAGTGCATGCATGTTATGCATGACATCAGCGACATACCCTCTCCCGCCAGCCCCCAGCTGCACTATCACCTGTGGTCACCCAGGCTGTTGTATGCGGTGAAGGACAGAGGCTGGAAAGCACAGTTCACAGACTCACAGAAATCCAACGGCAGAAAAGGACCTCCTCTGCCAATCCAATCTGCCCTCCCCACACTCATCTCCACTCTTACGGGTCCTCCTCTTCCCCTCACTTTCCAATCCCATATGTCTGTCTCATGCCCTCTTAAATACCTCATTTCGGCCTCCACCACTTCTTCTGGTAGTTTATTACAGGCCTCTACCACCCTCTCCATGAAGAACTGCCCCTTCACACGTCCTCTACATCTTCCACCTTCCAGTCTTAGGCATGCCCTCTAGGTTTAGCCCCCTCCTTCCTTGTGAACAAGCTCTCCTCCTTCACCTTATTAATCCCCATCACATATTTGAAAGTTTCAATCATGTCTCCCCTCTCCCTTCTAGTCTCCAACGGGTACAGATCCAATTCCCTATACCTCTGTTCATATGGTTTCCACTGCATACCATGCACCATCTTAGTTGCTCTTCTCTGAACCCTTTCCATCCCATCAATGTCCTTACATAATTGCAGTCTCCTGAACTGGACCCCTTCTCCAAGTGTGGTCTCACCATGGCTTTGTAAAGATGCATCAGCACCTCCCAATGCATGCCAACATTCCATTTACCTTCCCCACCGCCTTGCTACACTGACTAACCACCTTAAGGTTGCTTGATACTATGATCCCCAGATCCCTCTCCTGCTGTTTTTTTTTTTATTTCCTCCCCTCCTAGAGTGAAAGCTATTTTTGCACCCCAGGTGCATCACAGTACACTTTTTGGCACTGAATTTTAGTTGCCAAGTTTCTGACCACCCCTCCACAGTCCTCAAGTAACAGCAGATCTTCAAGGGAATCTCTTTCATAATGTCACACCTATGGAACGTAGCTGTCAGGTGCTAGGATCCCAGGGAAGCCTTTTTCTTTTGCAGTCTACTGGGGCCACCCACACTCCTTCTTCAGTTTGTTCCCGCCGGAGACTATCTGTGCCTGGCCCACCTTGGGGGAACCCAGAAAAGAGAAAGGGTGCTTAGGCCTGTATAAGGCAGGAGCACCAAAGAGAAACAACCAATCTGGAATAGAATGAATCCCAAAAGGGGAATGGTGGGAAGAATGGCATGACCTGCTGAAAGAGATTCCCTTGAAGATCTACTGTTACAGTAAGTTCTTACGTAACTGTAATATCTTCATTGGGGATATTTCTTCAGCAGGTCACACCTATGGAACGAGTCAGAAGCAGTGACATCAGAAAAGACCCAAAGGGAGGCAGGATAAGACCTCAAGAGAGAAGACCCTGAAGCACGGCTAGGCCAAAACCTGCCCACCTGCGAGAGGCAATGTCCAAATTGTAATGCTTGGTAAAAGTGTGTACAGAACTCCAAGTGGCAGCAGCACAAATGTCAGCAGCAGAAACCCGAAGAAGAGACCGCTGCCTGTAGCAGCCTCGGGGAACTCAAGGCTGGGACGGCGGATGAAGTCTCCCCCGCAGGGGTCGATGAGGGAAGTCTTGGAGGACTTTGGAACAGTGCCCAGAGAGTGGGACCGGTGATCCGAAGGGCAGTCCTTATGAAGCCTAGGATCTTCTCCTTGTGCTTCCCTGAGGACTTGCCCCAGGTGTTGGAAGCTTGTGACACAGAACAGTGAGCTGGAGAGGGGGATGAAGAAGACCCAGAGCCCTGCTGTTCCAGATGGGACTAGTTTCTGCTGCATAAGAAATAACTTGAGGGTGCATTGCAGTGCCAAGAGTGGTAAGGTTAAATTTCTGGCAGATGGGGCAGGCTTCAGAAGAGCGTAAAGGACCCAGGCAGCAAATATAGACGCCGTGGTTGTCGTCCCAAAAAATCATCTTTCCGCAGTGAAGGAAGAGAGAGGACGACTTGACAGTTCTAGACATAAAATAAAAGGAAATGGAAAACAGAGTGAAAAATGGTGGTCAAATGAATGACGAGGCTTCCGCAGGAGACCGTGCAAGTCCGGTGTTGCCAGGGAAAAACTGAGGAGGAAGTGCGGCCGTTTACGCCTTTTTATGGTATGTGACATCATCACTCCAATGTCGGCGTGGGCGGCCCCTAGTAGACTGCTACAGAAAAAGTCTTCCATGGGATCCTAGCATCTGATGGCTAAGTTCCATAGGTCTGTCCTGCTGAAAGAGAGATCAATGATGAAGATCTTTCCCTCCCCGGAAGAGAGGCACGTCCTCTAGGACTCTTGATTGTCCTCTTCCCAGCTGGCCCCAGTTGCTGTTGTTGTGAGAGGTAGTGGTACCACTGCGCCAACAAGACGGTGTTGGCAATTTTGTACTCTAGATCATGTCTCGTTGAGAGTTTCAACATTATGGTAACTCCCTTGTTTAGCAAAACATCCGGGAACTGTTCTGTAAGCTTAGGCCTCCAAAACGATACTGCTGACCTGTTCACTGAGTATGATTTTTCAAAATGACTGCTGAATTTTCTTTCTTCTGTTTCCAAAATAACAGCAAAGTCATCTGTTTCTATGATGGGTGGGGACTCGGCCTGGCGGGGGAATGGAGAGGAATGGACAGATTGGAATAGTGGGGATAAGGAGACGCCCTGGGGCAAAATGGGTCCAGGAAAGGGGTCCTCCGTGTCTGGTTCCCATACCCAAGGATTCTGCCTATTGCAGACAGGAAACTTGGTCTTCCTTGGCTGCTCATCGAACTTGGGCAGTGTTATGCAATGCCAGGTTGATTAAAAACAAGACCACTATAATTACGGATCTTGTTAATACAACCGACCTGGCTTGCATCACCGAGACCTGGTTAGATGGAAACGCTGGCCCTGTTTTGGCTTCAGCGGTTCCACCTGGGTACTCTGTAATACACTGCCTGAGGATCGATCGTAGGGGTGGGGGTGTGGCCCTTTGTTTTAAATCAGAACTGAACCTGAGGGAAATTCCAGTGGGAACCACCAACTCCTTTGAATGTATCGTGGGCCAGGGTGTGGTGTGCAGGATTCTTCTCGTCTACCGTCCACCAAGAGACGGGAATGTTTTCCTGCAGGAAGTAGCGGACTTCATCACCGACTTAACACTGGGACCACATAGATGGCTGATCCTTGGGGATTTCAATGCCAGGGTCGACAATGAATTCTCACAGTTTGGACAAGACTTCCTCCAGTTAATGAGTTTACTGGGCCTCACACAGGTTGTTTCCTCCTCAACCCACACTGGTGGTCATTCATTGGACTTGGTGTTTTTCCTGGGGATGGAGATATCCGACTTGGTGGTGGAACCAGTCGGATGGTCGGATCATCATACCATCAGCTTCAGTTTTGACATCCCCTCTAAGAGGCCTGCCCCTATGGAGATGGTCGAGTACCGCACTTTGAGGGGCGTATCCCCAGATGGCTTGATGGTGGTGCTTGACCTATCGGGCATGCCAAGGAAATGCGTGGATCCAGGGGATCTTGTACTTGCCTATAATACGGTGGTGACAGATGCCCTGGATTCCATTGCTCCTGTTCGAGTTCGTCCACTCTCCCTTCGCCCTAGGTCTCCATGGTTTGATGAGGACCTGAGGGAGTTGAGGAGAGTTGGATGAAGGCTAGAGAGGCGATGGCGGACGTCCGGCCTGGTATGTGACAGGCTTAGTTTGATGGACCATTATTTGGTCTATCAAACAACAACCTCCCATAAGAAGACAGAATTCCTGTCCAGGGAGATTGCTGCTGCGCAGAATCGACCAGCTCAGCTTTTCCAGACTGTGGACAGATTGTGCAATCCACTCCGTCTTCAGCCCAGAAATGCTTTTTCACAAGAGCAGTGTGAGGAGATTGCTCGACTCTTCGCAGATAAGGTAGCTACGATCAGGTCTGATATCCGCCTGATACTTTCTCTAGGAAGTAGCAGTGGTCGGCAGGAGATGTCGGACGCCCGGTTTGAGTGATGCGACTTTGGCCAGCCTACAATCAATGATATTGTGATGGTTATCCAGACTTTATGTCCTACCAACTGTAGTTTGGATCCGGGCCCGACGCACTTGCTTGTTGGCTGCGTCGATGTCATCGGCCCCCGGTCCTTGCTGAGATAGTCTGGTTATCCTTGGAGAGAGGAATTTTTCCAGCTCCCCTTAAGGAAGCCGTGGTATGGCCCCCTTCTTAAGAAACCCTCCTTGGATCCTGACTGTCTTACAAACTACAGGCCAGTCTCTAACCTTCCCTTTTTGGGTAAGGTTATCGAGAAGGTGGTAGCTTTACAGCAGGAGGACCATTTGACCAGCCACAATATCTATGATTCTCTCAAGTCTGGTTTCAGGAAGAGACATAGTACAGAGACGGCTCTTGTTCAGGTACTAAATGACCTCCTGATAGTGAGAGAGTGAAGGACCTATTCCATCCTGGTCCTTCTTGATCTCTCAGCAGCATTTGATACTGTGGACCATGGTGTGCTTTTGGATCGCCTGTGGCTTATCTGTGGACTGTCGGGGACTGTCCTCAGATGGTTTCAATCTTACCTCATGGGTAGGACTCAGAGAGTGGTGTCTGGGGTTTGTACCTCAGCTCCATCCTCCCTGCCCTGTGGGGTTCCGCAGGGATCCATTTTAGCACCCATGTTGTTTGCAGTGTGTATATGCTGCCGTTAGGAGCAATTATTAGATGGTATGGCTTGAGTTTTCACTGTTATGCAGATGATAATCAGCTATACATGTCTTTTGTCCCTGAACAAGACGATGCAGTCTCGGTGCTTATCAGCTGTCTAACAGAAATCCAGCCCTGGATGAACATGAGCTGGCTGAGGTTGAACCCTGATAAAACTGAGGTGCTGGTTGTGAACCCAGGCTGTCGTGAGGTGGGTGTGCTGGCAGGTTCACCTTCAGGCTTGTGGCTTGGAGGTGTCCAGCTAGCCACCTCAGACCGAGTACGGAACCTGGGCGTTATGTTTGATGACTGTTTGACCTTGAAATTACAAGTGTCAGCAGTTGTTAAAACCTCTTTTTACCATCTGAGAAACATCGCCCGGGTGAAACATCTGGTTCCTCCTGATGATCTTCCAGTGTTGGTTCACGCCTTTGTTACCTCCCGCCTTGACTACTGCAATGCCCTTTACCTAGGGCGAACGCGGCTGCCAGGCTGTTGACTGGTGTTTCAAGAGCCAGTCATATAACGCCTGTGCTCCGCGATCTGCACTGGCTGCCAATTAAGTGGCGGATCACCTTTAAGGTTGCTTTGCTAACCTATAAGGCCCTACATGACCAAGGACCGAGCTACCTGAATGATCTCCTTTGTCCCTACTGTCCCTCCCGTCCTCTCCGATCCACCGATGAGGGACTGCTGGAGGTTCCCAGGGTATGTTTGCAGACACTGGGAGCAAGGGCATTTAGCTTTATTGCTCCGTCCCTGTGGAACTCTCTAACTTATTGGATACGAGATTGCCTGACCCTTCAGAGTTTTAAAACTGCTTTCAAAAATTATCTTTTTAACCTGGCTTTTGTTGATTGATGTGGTTATTTGTTATGTGGTTTTATATTATTCTTTGCTGTAACTTATATGTTGTTTATAATAATTTATTTTATATATTTTATTGTACAGGCACCTTGGTTTTAGAAAGGCACCTTTTTATAAATAAAACTGACTGATTGATTGATTAAGTCACTGTTAATCCTTTTACTGTCAATAAAACGGGTAGAGGTAGAAGACTTGGTTTGCTGGCCAAGGCACCTAGCTTCACCTGAGCTCTTTCCTTCTAAGACTGCTTGAAAGGCAGAGTAGAGAAACTTACCCGAGCAAGGGAAAAAGATTAAGACTTATTTTGGCTAAGCAGATTTACTGTGTGGTGTTGTTTTTAATTTTTACTCACAGGGATTGCTACTGTTTGTTGCTAACATTTCATTGCTTCATTTTTCTCTGTAGCAAAGTGTTTCTTACAGTGATATCTTCTGAAATTATTACAAGTGGTGCTTTACAGGTTTTACAGTTTTATCTAACATTAGGATAAGCTTTCAGGTTACTGCATTTGTTGTTGACTGATTGTTTCTGCTCTACCTCCTTGTTCTTTCGTCTGTGGTTTTCTTTTCGGCAGGGAAGGCCCAGCCACCCACCCCATCCCCAACCACCCCACACCACACTCGTTTTATAGGGTACCACAGTTGTGACATTTCCTGTGGCAGAGCAGGAAGGGGTGGATCAGTGGGGCCTCCACAAGGTGAGCTCATTTACAGGGGCACTAGTAATTTAACTTGTTGTTATAACAAGTTAAACAAACACAATCAAACCATTACTTGCATTTTTTTCCCTTTTTTTTTTCTTTCTAATTACTCTGACTAGGTTATAAACCCAGCAACTTATCTGGAATGGATATCATTATCTGCAGGTACTGTGGAACAATTTTCAGAAGGACAGTCTTACAGGATTTAGGACACTGTCCTACATGCTGGGCCTGTGGAGATCTTAGGGCTTAGCTCCGGGCAGCATGGGCAGAGATTGCACGCCTCAAATTTCATATTCAAGAGGAAATACATTATAAGA
This sequence comes from Neoceratodus forsteri, assembly GCA_016271365.2. Lineage (NCBI taxonomy): Eukaryota > Metazoa > Chordata > Ceratodontiformes > Ceratodontidae > Neoceratodus > Neoceratodus forsteri. Next base: position 23,266,053 of record CM057452.1, on the reverse strand, counting down.
ACCACCCGCCATTTCCCCAGCATCCAACAGAAAAACCTCGACCGCAGAGGGTATTTGGTCCAGGAGGTTGGCAGGTGTTAGGAGGGGCAAATCGGTGCCCCATCACTCTCTGCCTCCAACATATTACCTCCAAAACCATATAAATACTACAAACAGGTATCTGCCTCTATCTCTGAAATCAAACAAAGAGGCAGAAGACACTGCAGAGCAGGACACTGCAGCAGAGGAGCTAGCACAACAAAACTCACCCAAATCAGGAACCAAAACAAAAAAGCAAAAGGAAATCAAAAAACTTCTGATCATAGGAGACTCCATGATTTGGGGAGTTGATACCCATCTTCAGCCAGGGGTAATGGTCAGATGTCTCCCAGGTACATCAGCATGGAGAGACACTGACTGCATTGCTAAAATTGTTCACAAAGCAGGAGAAAACATTGATGTCCTAGTACACATAGGGACTAATGATCTCGCCAGCCGGTCAGTTGTGGAGACCAAGGAACACCAGACCAGGCTGGGTGACAAACTATCATCTATTTCATCCGGCATCTCCTTCTCTGAGATCCTGCCAGTCTGGGAGAGGGGAGCAGATGGACGGAAGGTCAGAGAAGGGGAGATAGGGGAGCTAAACACGTGGCTCAATGGCTGGTGCCAGGAAAAAGGGCACAGATTTGTAGGGAACTGGCAACAGTTCTGGGAGCGAAAGTTCTTTAAATTTGATGGACTGCATCTGACTAAGGAGGGAGTCAGTGCATTGGGGCAGAAGTTTGACGTCTTTGCAGAATATTTAAACTAGTAAATGGGGAGAGGGGTGCAGCACCCCATACGTCGAATGGGAAGAACACCCCTCCCCCCTCAGCTAGTGGTCAAACAGGGATTCAGCATGTTTGCAGTTCATTTGCATCACCAGGTAAGAAAAAAGGTTCGTCTCCCCATACGACGCACAGGGGTAATGCCAAACCTCACCTAACAACTAACACACCAAAATCTGGCCAATGGAAAATCATGTACACAAATGCTCACAGCCTGGGAAATAAGATCCCAGACCTGCAGGCAATAATGTCAGAGGCTAAACTGGACATAGTAGCAATTAGTGAGATGAGTAACCACACTTGGGAGACTTCAGTACCTGGCTACATATTGTTCAGAAGAGACCGAGGTGCAAAAAAGGGGAGGAGTGGCCCTGTATGTCAATGAAAATATCAAAGCTACAGAAATTCAGAATACACATAAGGAGCCAGAAGAACTGTGGGTCACCCTGGAAACAGGAAATGGGACAGCCATAAGAACTGGGGTTGTCTACAGGCCCCCAGACCAAGGGGAGGACACAGACACATTACTGTTAGAAGATATACAAAACATGACAGCTAAAGGGGAGGTTCTGATAATGGGAGACTTCAACATGCTGGATACAGATTGGTCAATACCAGCAGGAACATCTGCCAGAACTAGACACATAGTGGATTCCCTGCAGGGGGAGGGCCTCAAAGAACTGGTACAGCAACCCACAAGAGACAGGGCTATCCTAGATCTAGTACTGACTAACCAGGAAGGGATCACAGATCTCCAGGCAGAAGGTCACATGGGGCCAGTGACCATCACATGGTATGGTTCAATTTGGCTACTACATCTAAATCATCCCATTCCAAGGCAAAATATGGGACTTCAGAGGAGCTGACTTTGATAAGATGGCCAACAGAGTTAAGCTAGCCCTGGCAAAAAGAAACACAGGTGAGGGGTACAGTCAAAGTGGGCAAGCATTATGATGCAATACTTGAAGCAACATCCACTGTGTTAGACAGAAAAGGAAGTGCAAAAGAAGAAGGAAACCACTTTGGTTCTCAAATACAGTAGCAGAAAAGGTCAGAGCCAAAAGAGCTGGCCTTCAAGAAATATAAGGGAACACAGCGGGATGAAGATAGGGAGGCATACCAAACTGCCCTAAGTGAAGCAGGAAGGCAGTAAGGCAGACAAAGTCCCAAACTGAGGAAACTAGACGAACAGTAAAAGAAGGTGACAAGACTTTCTATAGCTACATTAGTGAAAGGAGAAAGTCCAGAGGGGTATTGCTGAGCTTAATGGAGAAAAGGAGCATGTGAGGAGGAGGACCCTGTAAAGGCATCCATCCTAAATAGATACTTTTGCTCAGTATTTACTGAAGACAAGGTGAGGCAAGGCCCACAGCTCAGCATCATGGACACGGGGAGGAGGTGGAGCACTACTCCCTTCACAAAAGAAAGGGTCCTACAAGAGCTTGCTAAGCTCAGAGTGGATAAGGCAATGGGACCTGATGGCATACATCCCAGGGTACTTAAGGAGCTAAAGGTGGAACTAGCAGAGCCATTAGCAGAACTGTTTAGTGAGTCTCTGAGCACAGGAGAGGTCCCAGAAGACTGGAGAAGGGTTCATGTGATCCCGCCCACAAGAGTGGTAGCAGGGAGGAGGTGGGGAACTACAGACCAGTCAGTCTTACCTCAGTAGTAGGCAAGATTATGGAGGCACTCCTTAAGGAAAGGATAGAGCAACACCTGGAATCCATAGGGCACAGGATCCAAGACAGCAGGGGTTTACAAAGGAAGGTCCTGTCAAACTAATCTCATAGATTTCTTTGACTGGGTAATCAGAGTGGTGGACCAAGGGGAGCAGTTGATGTCGCTACCTTGACTTCAGCAAAGCTTCTGACACTGTTCCACATAGAAGATTGATAAATAAGCTGGGTAGGCTCGAGGTGGGTCAGAAGTTGGTCAACTGGGTGGCAAACTGGTTGACGGGCAGAAAACAGAGAGTGGTGGTAAATGGTATAGAAACATAGAAACATAGAATTTGACGGCAGATAAGGACCGCTTGGCCCACCCAGTCTGCCCATTTCCCTACCTACTGGATAAGCTGCAGATCCTAGTTAACCAGCAGCCTACTTCTTCCTACCCCCACCCCCAGAATTGCCTTATGACTATCCCACGCATGCTTGAATTCCCCATGATTTTGACTCCACAACCTCCTCCGGAAGGCCGCTCCATGCATCCACAACCTCTCTGTGAAAAATACTTCCTTAAATTACCTCTGAGCCGCCCCATCTTCAAATTGTGCCTCTTGTTCTTGCACACCTCTTTTGAAAGATGCTACCCTCTTGGACTTTGTTGATTCTCTTGAGGTACTTGAAAGTTTCTATCATGTCCCCCTCTCCTCCTTTCCTCGAGGCTATACATATTAAGCTCCTTAAGTCTCTTCACGTGCTTCCGTGCAGACCCTGCACCATTTTAGTTGCTCCTCTGACAGCTTCCATCCTGTCTATGTCTTTGCGGAGATTGGGTCTCCAGAACTGCACACAGTACTCAGATGGGGTCTCACCAGCTGTCTGTACAGAGGGATAATAACTTCCTGTTTTCTACTGGTGATGCCTCTCCATGCATCCCAGTATCCCCCAGCCCTCCTTGCCGCCTCTCTCACATTGCTTGCCCATCTTTAGGTCATCTGATATGACTACCCCAGGTCCCTTTCCATTTTGTTGTTGTTAGTATCTCACCCCCATTGTGTACTCTTCCCTGGTTTTTGTTTCCAGGTGCATTACCTTGCACTTCTTAGTATTGAATCTAAGCTGCCATACATTTGACCATTCCTCTAACCTTGCCAAGTCCCTTCTCATCCTTTCCACCCCCCCTGTGCATCAACTCTGTTGCAGATCTTAGTGTCATCTGCAAAGAGACATACTTTTTCTTCCAGTCCTTCTGCAATGTCGCTTATAAAGACATTGAAGAGGACCGTCCCATACTGAACCTCATGGTACCCCACTAGTAACCCTCCTTTCTTCTGAGTGGACTCCATTTACTATAACTCTCTGTGTCCTATTCTCCAGCCAATTCTTTACCCAGGCTGTCATCTTGGGACCCACTCCCAGGCTGGCTAACTTGTATATTAATCTTTTGTGTGGGACTGTGTCAAATGCCTTGCTAAACAGTCAGAAGAGATGCAAGTCACAAGTGGGGTACCTCATGGATCAGTCCTGGGGCCAGTCCTCTTCAACATCTTCATTAGTGACCTTGCAGATGGACTAGAGGGTAAGGCTTGTCTGTTTGCAGATGACACCAAGATCTGCAACAGAGTAGATGATCCAGATGGGGTGGGCAGAATGAGAAGAGATCTGGACAAACTAGCAAAATGGTCAGAAGAGTGGCAACTGGGATTTAATGCAAAGTAGTGCAAAATCATGCACATAGGGAAGAGAAACCCTGAAGCCACCTACTGTATAGGCTGGGAGGGGAGTTGCTAGCAGTCACAAAGGAAGAAAAAGACTTGGGCATCATCATCACTGATGACCTGAAATCATCCAAGCAGACCTCTAAAGCAGTAGGTAAGGCTAGGGGGGTGTTAGGGTGCATTAGTAGGGGTATCACAAGTTGTAAGAGGGAGGTAATAATCCCTCTTTACAAGACACTGGTTAGGCCCCATCTGGAGTACTGCGTGCAGTATTGGAGGCCACACCTTCACAAGGACATTAACCAAATTGAGGCAGTCCAGAGAAGGGCAACCAAAATGGTGCAGGGACTGCATCAGAAGACACATGAGGACAGATTAACAGAGCTCAATATGTATACCTTGAACAAAGGAGGGAGAGAGGTGATATGATCGAGGCATTCAAACACCTAAGGGCATTAACAAGGTGAAAGAGTCTAACATGTTTAAATATAAGAAAAATAGCAGGACAAGAGGACACAGCATGAGATTAGAGGGGCCGATTAGGGGAAGTGGGAAATTCTTCTTCACAGAAAGGGTGGTGGATGCATGGAATGGCTCACCACAAGAAGTGGTGGCTATGAATACAGTGCAGGGCTTCCAACAGGCATGGGATAGGCATAAGGCAGCAATACAAATGACTATGAATAGATAGGCCACTGACAGAGCAAAGGCCGATGGCACATTTATAAGGTAGAAAAAGAAACGGGCAGACTGGATGGGCCTTGCGGTCCTTATCTGCCGTCAACTTCTATGTTTCTATGTTTCAATGTTTCAATGAAGCTTCTATACTTCAAACAGTGAAACTGCAATATGCCTTATTGTATTTGCTTCTGGTTGCTACACTTTGCTGTAGCACTGCTATTACAATTTCAGTGTTCTTATGAAGTCATTCTTGAAGCACTTCTGTAAAATAATGGGCCATATATATAAGATTTTCTGCACCTCCTTCTCCAACACAGGGTTCTATCTGGGCAGGCTGGCAACTCTCGGAACACTGCTATGCATCTCATTAGGGTCAAGCATCTGGGTTCCATTTCCAGCCATTAGCTTGCACTTCATGGTATTGGATGTACACTGGATAATCTCGAATAATGAACTGTTCAGTTGACTGAAATTCAACCCTGAGAATTATTTACCCAAGCAGGCCTAAGATATATTCCCAAATATCCTTATTTGCTTTTACTGGCAAAACGACCCTTCCCATCATCTGTGCCAAACCAGCATTCCCTGCACTTTTTTCCTTGCTACATTCTATCGCTGTGTGGTAAAACGTCATCTGGAAACACCTTATGGCATCTGCAGTGTATGGGAAATGTGAAATGCTCTGTAACAAAAGAACAGGTTACTCACCTGTAACAGTAGTTCTAGGAGTGGTATATGTTGTTCATCCACACTTGGTGGTATGTCCCCTTCCACTTTAAATCTTGCCAGAAGTCTTCAAGCTGGCTCCTTCCACCCACCCAGGTGGTATATACCTCGGCTCCGCCCCATGACGCCAGATCTTAGCCCACTGGAAACCAGGTTGTGTGCGTCCGCAGCCGGGGAGGTTGGTAGTCTGTGTGGATGAACAACATATACCACTCCTAGAACTACTGTTACAGGTGAGTAACCTGTTGCACTAGGATCGTGGATATGTTGTTCATCCACACTTATTGGCAGACTCCTAGCAGTTCTCTGGGAGGAGGGAGGCAAGGCGAACACCCCTTCAATACTTACTTGGGAAACACAGATTGGAGAACTGAAGCCCCAAAACCAGCATCCCTGCGTGACTCAAGGTCGATGTGATAGTGGGTGATGAAGGTGTTTGCCGACTTCCAGGTAGCAGCCAGACAGATTTCCTGGATAGGGATGACCCTGGAAGCAGCCACCGATGCAGCAGTATGGAGGGTAGAATGAGCTTTTATCCCTCTGGGAGGCTCCTTACCTTCCAACTCATAGCACAGACCTATGCATGATGTAATCCATTTTGCAATAGTCCGCTTCGCTGCAGGTCTGCCAGAAGCAGCTTCAGCATAGGTGACAAACAGCTGGCGAACCTCTCCCTGAATTTCCACTGTCCTCTCCTTGTACTAGGAGAGAGCATGTCTCAGGTCCAAAGTATGGAGTCTGTATTCAGCCTCCGAGGTGTAATTAGGGTAGTATACTGGCAGAGTCAGCACCTGGTTAAGGTGCAACTCTGACACCACCTTTGGAAGGAATTTCAGGTCAGGGCACAGGACAACTTTGTCCCTGTGGAAGACCAGATAAGGGTAGTCCACTGAAAGTGCCTGGAGCTCCCCTGTCCTTCTGGCTGACGTGATAGCCACCAGGAAGGCCCTCTTCCACGACAAGTGAGACAACTCACACTTGTGCATGGGTTCGAATGGCTTGCCCATCAGCTTTGCCAGTACCAGCAGTAAATCCCACGGAGGTGGAGGTCACGCACCGGCGGGGATATGTGATCCAGGCCTTAGAAAAAGTGCCCAACCACTGTCTCCTGTGCCAATGTCGGCTTACTGGCCCACGCCCGGTAAGCAGAGATGGCTGCCAGGTGCACCCTAAGGTTTGATGACCACAGATCCCCTTTTGAGAGAGACCAAAGGTAGTCGAGAATGTTAGCCACAGGGCAGGACAGAGGGTCTAGGCCCCTGTCCTGACACCAAATGGGAAATCGCTTCCATCTGAAGGCATAACACTTCCCGGTCAATTCCTTTCTAGATGCCTCCACCTCAGTGTAGACATTTTCAGAAAGATCCAACGCCTGGAACTCTAGACACTCAGGTACCAGGCTGTGAGGTGCAGGGATTGAAGGTCCAGATGGAATACCTTCCCCTGATTGAGTGATATGAGGTTCGAGCGTGTACAAAGCTGCTCCGGGGGCCTGCAGCTGAGACTGAGGAGATCTGGATACCAGAACTGGCGGGGCCAATCTGGGGCTACCACGATCACCTTTGCCTTGTCTCTCCTCATCCTGAGAAGCACCCTGTGGATCAAGAGAAATGGAGGGAAGGCGTAGAGGAGGCCTGGGGTCCAAGGCCTCAAGAAGGCATCCCCCTACAGTGAGCCCTGCTGAGGGGGGTGGGCATGAAACAGCCTCAGTTTGGCATTTTCCCTGGAGGCAAACAGGTCCACCATCGGTTTGCCCCAATGGAAGAACAGGCTGTAGGCTACTTCTAGATGGACAGACCACTCGTGGGATGTCTGGCCCAAGAGGCTAAGAGCATCCGCGAGGTGGTTCGAGGCTCCTGCCACATGGATGGCTAGGAGATCCGCCTCCAGCTGGCTCACTGGGGTCCAGATGTGCAGCGCCTTTTTGCACAGCAAACGGGAGTGCGTGCCGCCCTGTTTGCTGAGGTAGTACATGGCCATGGTATTGTCCGTCTGGTTGAACCACTTGACCCCGAAGCGGAGGAGGGAAAGCTGACAGTGCCAGTCTGACTGATGTGGCATCAGGACTCCTCGGGGCTCCAGAGCCTGTGGGCCTTTGTGTCCCCCATGTGGGCTCCCCAGCCCATGAGAGAGACATCACTCATGAGGACGACCATCGGCTCGGCGCAGACAAATGGGATCCCTTCCTGCAACTGGTCTGGGGAGTCCACCATTGGAGAGCGTCCCACATCTTCTGGGTTAAAGTGACCAGTTGGTCGAATTGACCATGGCGCTGAGTCCACTGGGTGGCCAGCTCCCACTGGAGGGGGCGCATGTGCCACTAGACTCAACGGACCACTGAGGTGCACGCTGCCCTGTAACCCAGAAGGCACAGAAAGTCCCGGGCAGGGCACAAGTGCCCAACCAGAAATGATTGGGCAAAGGAGGAAAGAACCTCTAACCTGTCCGCTGGGAGCCGAGCTCTGGCTTGACAAGAGTCTAGCTCTGCCCCGATGAAGCCCATCACCTGAGAAGGCACAAGTTCCGACTTGGCCTTGTTGATCCGGGGGCCGAGTTGAGAGCAGGTTTGGAGGGCCAGATCCCTGGACCTCTCCACCTCCTGTTGGGTGGAACCTGCAAGGAGCCAGTTGTCGAGGTAGAGGTAAATTCTGCCACCCCCCGATGTCGGAGATGGGCCGCCACCACTCCAATGCATTTGGTGAAGACATGTGGGGCCGATGACAGGCCGAACGGCATGGCTCTGAACTTGTACAGGCTCACTTTGACCCAGAAGCAGAGGAACCACTAATGGGATGGATGGATTGGGATGTGAAAGAATGTGTCCTGCAGATCCAGTGAGCAAAACCATATGTTTCACACCAAGGATGGTATGATCTGGGACACAGTGACCATCCGAAAGGTGCAGGACCCGCGATACTGATTCAGGTCGTGTTGATCTAGAACGGGGCGCCAGCCCCCCATCCACTTGGACACCAGGAAGTACCTGGAGACAAAGCCTGGGTCTGCTGAAGGATCCATCACTGGAGCTACTGCATCCTTGAGGAGGAGTTGAGCAAGGTTGTCTTGGAGAGCCGATTGGGTGTGTGCGGAAATTCATTCTTCCAGAGGGATGCGGACTTGGCTGGGAGGGTACTGCTCGAATTCTAGAGGCAGTCCCTGACCGACCACTTCGAGAACCCACCTGCCTGTGGTAATAATGGACCAGGCGGAAAGAAAGTGGTGGAGCTGGCCCCCCATGGGAAGACCCAGAGCTGGCATGATGGGAACAGGGGTGGCAGCCCCCACCCCATCACTGAGCAGGCTTGGAGGACAAGAAGGCTCCAGGACCTGATCCTCAGCCTCCTTTACGGGCCTGTTGGGGCCCAGGCTTGGGCCTGCTGCTGATGCTGCTGTCTCCCTTGAAAGGAGGACTGCTGAGCCGCAGGGGAAGAATGCCGAAAAGGCTTCTTCTTCTGCTGGTTCTTTCCCGAAGAACTCTTAGTAGAAGTAGCATCCAAGGTGGCATTGGACTGCTCTATGCGCTGGAGGTGACCGGCCACTCTGGGGCCAAATAAGTCGGTCCTAAGGAAGGGCACATCAGCTAACTTGTGCTGAATATCTGCCGGGAAGGAGGAGAGCCACAGACAAGCCCTGCAGCAGCCATCGAGAGGGCACAGGAGTCCCCAGTGTCCAGGGCCGTCTGGAGCTGCTGTTTGGCAACAGCTCGGCCTGGTCTTGGACCTGCTTGACCGTGGTCTGCATGTCCGTGGGGAGATGTGGGAGGACTTCATCTAATGACCCGAGGAGGGCATGAGAGAAGTGTGGCATGATGACAGGTGAACTTGCCTGTCGAAGACCCAGGAAGGAAGCTGCACAGACCTTCCTCGCCAAATGGTCCAAGAGCTTGGACTCTTTGTCGGGAGGTTGGTCAGTGTCGGCAGAACTGCTAGTATGCCTGAACACAGAGGCGGTCACCAGGCTCTCGGCTGAAGGGTGCTCTGTGAACCTCACAAGAGACCCCATGGGAACTGCGTAGTTGCAGGCCATGTGGGCAGACGGTGCTGGACAAGAGGCAGGACGCTGCCACAGCTCGAGAACCGGATCAACAATGGCCTTGGCCACAGGAAAGGCCTCCGTCACGGTATCCCCTCTTTTAAGGATGTCCGTAAGAGGGTACTCCACCTTTTTTTGGCTAGGTTCCAGGGGCACCCCTGTGGACTCAGAGATGAGGCAAAGGATCCCTTGGAAGGAGGAAGGACCTTCCTCCATCCCTAGGCCAATGGACGACTCATCATCCCCAGGATGAGAGTGAAGCCCGGTGACATCAGAGTCTGAAGAGTCGGGGTACAGCGGCCTGCCACCCAGATCACTCTAGACCTGCCAAGGGCGGTCCGGGGTGACTGTGACTGACAAATGTCGGGGAAGCCCAGTGTCTGGTTGGTCCTCTTTGGAAGGAGCCCCTCCAACAGGCTGCTTAGGTGGCGTCCCACCACGATCGGTGGAGAGACCAGCTTAGGCCGAACAGGCAGTTGCGCCGGCCCCGCGGGCGGGGGAACAGAAGGTTTCGGCTGCAAGGGGATCGGCTTTGACTTAGGAGGCTAAAACCAAGTAATGGCTGGGGTAGGAGTTGAAGTCAGCTTGTGCCCAGACAAAATCAGCTGCAGCCACAAGAGGTCCTCATAGTTACCGCTGGAGACTCTCCTCATCCAAAGAGGGCGAGGACGACCAATGGCGTCGCCTCTTTTCACAGCACTTGTGAATCTTCCTCGGCCTTCCAGACGAGGGGGTTCTACACCTCGACCGAGATCGGGCGGGCCGACTCGGTCGCTCGGGAGACCGGGTCCTCAATGGGGACTCCAGCAGGCTGGGTCTCCTCATCTGGGAAGACAAGGACCAGAGTCCTTTCTAAAGACTCGACGACCGGGGCCAGCGACAGTGGGTCGAGAACAATCTCGACCTCATCGGCCGTATCCTTGGTAGACTGGCCCGACGGAAGGTCCGTGAAGCCTGCGGCCGAGGAAGAGATCTCGACCGAGATAGAGACTGCATGCTCCTGGGACTAAGACCTCTCTTGGTCCCAAGATCACCTTCGCCAAGACGAAGACTTGCTCGGTTCCTTATCCCATTTATGGGACTGGGAGGAGTGCGAGCCCGCGGGCACCTCTCCCCGGGGGGAAAGAGATTGGCGCAACTCCTTGAAGGAGCCCAAGAAGGTGGAGCCCAGGTTGAGAGGAACGAAGAAGCTTCAAGAGTCCGCAGCACGAGTGGCTTCTTCCTCGAATGCCTGCATGTGTTCCAATTGCCTGGTGGAACCCGCAGCCATGGAAATCGCCCACCTAGCCTCGTTGGACTTCACCGGAGGGTTCCTCTTCTCCAGTTTCCCCAGTTTTAGATGTGCAAGATGGTCAATCCAGGACGTTGGGATGAAAGGCCAAACAGAAGCTGCTGGACGAGGTGTCATGGCCGACACCGAGGCACTAGACGCACGTGAGAGGGGGATCGGTGCGCGACATTTTTTGGCCATTAGGACACTGGTGAAATCCAGGGGAAGATTTCTCTTCCATGATCGATGATACGAAAAGGCGATCGCTAACTTGAATGACTTTTAATCTTGGTAAAATGGAAGATTTGAAAGCCAGGGCTTACGAAATGCGTGAGCACAAGGGAGGCAACCTCTTCTGGCATCATGGGGCGGAGCCAACGTTTATACCACCTAGGTGGGTGGGAGGAACCAGCTTGAAGACTTCCGGCAAGATTTAAAGTGGAAGGGGACATGCCAATGAGTGTAGATGAACAACATATCCACGATCCTAGAAGACGCTATACATTCCAGCTCTTCCACTTAGAAAACATTGCCAAATCCCTATTGAGCACCTTTGTTGAGTCTCACATTTGTCAAAAAACACATTTCAAAAGTACAATTGGTTACTGTCGGTATGTTACTTTTATTTCACAACTCATTTACAAAGGATAGCTCAGCAGAGTCTCAGCATCTCATTTTCAGTGGTGTCCTGGTTTACCCACTGCCTCAGCTGGATGGACTGGAGCACTGGGAAGTGACTTGCTCAAGGTCACACACTGAGTATTTGATGCTGGTGAGGTCTGAACCTTCCATCTCCTGGTTCTTGTGTTTTAACAATTACATGCCACTGCCTCCTTCCATGGGGACCATGTTCAGGGTGATAATGAAGTCGCAGTCACGAGATTTTTTGAATAGCTGAAAATAATTTTTCAATAAGTCAGCGGAACCCTTTGAGAGTTCACAACAAGGCACCTGGCTAGTACCGTTGAGGACGCATTCTGGGAATCTGTAAATTTAATTCTGGAGTTTTCAAATAAAAATAATTATATTCTTAGCAACAGAGAAAGAATCCATATAAAAATTAAGCAGCACAATTTATTATCTTCCAAGTTATGGTAGGATTATGAGGTGGGTGAAGAGGAAATGGATTTTTTTGTGCTGAGGTTATATTACTTTCGAAAGGGACTGTCCCTCACAAAAGGATGACATCCTCATTTGTTTATGCTGAATGTGAACCAACAATTAGACAATTACAACAAAAATGCACTGAACAGATTTTTTAAACCGTCATGGGGAAAACAGGTATCAGTACATGAAGATATAGAGCACTATATTTCAATACACAGGAGCATATTGCACAGATTCTCTATAATGGTAATTTCTAAGAGAAGTAAGAACTTTGAACCTGTTAGGGATAGGAAGTGAATCTTTTTTTTTTCTAATTAAACCTTCGTGTCAGCGCTATGGCTCTTTGTGGCCTCGTGCCCCAATCCCCACCAGGTGTGGATTAATTCTCTAGTAAACCCATGCTCTGTCGTGGATTAATCTCTACATATTTGGCTGAGACAGCACAATTGCACAAAAACACAGGTTATTCATCTGTAACAGTTCTAGGAGTGATATATGGCGTTCAGCCACACTTCAGGCAGTGTTCCTTTCCCCTGTAAGGCTTGCAGGAACATCTTCAAGCTGGCTCCTCCCACCCACGTGGGGGCTAACTCCCTCGGCACTGCCCCATGACGTCAGCTCTTACCCGCTGGAAGCAAGACCGGTGCTACTTGCCAGGGGAGGTCAGATGCATCAGTGTGGATGAACACCATATACCACTCCTAGAACTACTGTTACAGGTGAGTAACCTGTGTTTCCAGGGATGTGGATATGATGTTCTATCCACACTTCAGGCAGACTCCTAGCTGTTCTCCGGGAGGAGGGAGGCAAGGCACACACTTTACTTAGGGAATACAGACTGGAGAACTGAGGCCCCAAAACCAGCAAGCCGGTGTGACTCAAGGTCGATGTGGTAGTGGGAAATGAAGGTGTGTGCCGACTTCCTGGTAGCAGCCAGACAGATTTCCTGGATGGGAACATCCCTAGAAGCAGCTACCGAGGCAGCAGTATGGCGAGTGGAATAAGCCCTTAGCCCTACGGGAGGCTCCCTACCCACCAAGCTACAGCAGAGGTCAATGCAGAAAACAATCCACCTGCCAATCGTCTGCTTAGGTGCCAGTCTGCCAGGTGCGGCTTCGGCGTAGGTGACAAATAGCTGGCGAACCTCTCCCCAAACTCCAGCCATGCGCTGCTTACAGTAGGTACAGTAGGCCAGCGCTCGCCACAGGTCCAATGTATGGAGTCTGTGCTCGGCCTCCGAGGTGTGGTTGGTGAAGAACACCAGGAGATTAATCACCTGGTAAAGGTGAAAATCAGACACAACCTTTGTGAGGAACTTCAGGCTGGGGTGAAGGACAACCTTGTGACTGTGGAAGACCAAGTAAGGGGACTCCACCGAGGGCACCTGGAGCTCACTGATCCTTCTGGCTGATGTGATAGCCACCAGGAAGGTGATCTTCCATGACAGGTAAGACATTTCACAGCTGTACATCGGTTCGAATGGCTTGTCCATGAGCTTTGCCAATACCAGCAACAAGTCCCAAGGTGGTGGTGGTTCATGCACCGGAGGGGAAATGTGGTCAAGGCCTTTAAAAAAGCACCAGACCACCTTTTCCTGCACCACTAACTGCATGTTGGCCCGCACCTGGTAGGCAGAGATGGCTGCCAGATGCACCTTTATGGTGTCGACCAAAGGCCCGACTGGGAGAGGGACCAAAGGTTGTCGAGAATGCTAGCCTCTGGACAAGATAAGTGGTCCAGCCCCTTGTCCTGGCACAAAATGGAGAACCTCTTCCTTTTAAAGGTGTAGCACTTTCGGGTTGATTCCTTCCGATATGCCTCAACTACAATGAGGACATCTTCAGAGCGACCCAAAGCCTGGAACTCTAGTTGCTCGGGAACCAGGGTGTCAGATACAGGATTGAAGGTCCAGATGGAGTACCCTGACTGATGGAGAGCATGTCCGGGCAGAGAGAAAGACGCATCAGGGGCCTGCTGCTGAGGCTGAGGAGATCGAGGTATCAGAACTGGCGTGGCTTGTCCGGAGCCATCAGGATCACCCGTGCCTTGTCCCTCCTGTCCTTGGGTAACACCTTGTGGATCAAGGGAAATGGAGGGAAGGCATAGAGAAGGCCCAGGGTCCAGGGCCTTGAGATGGCATTCCCCGGCAGTGTGCACTGCTGAGGGGAGCCAGCACAGTACAGCCTCAGCTTGCCTTCTCCCACGAAGCAAACAGGTCCACCAGAGGGGTGCCCTATTGGGAGAAAGTACAGTTACATAAGAACTTACCGTAACAGTAGGTCTTCGAGAACAGCTCCTGCAGCAGGTTACACCATAAGGACTGAAGCTGCGCCTGCTGGCTTCAGTCCTTATGGTGTAACCTGCTGAAAGAGTTGCTTCTTGAAGTAAGAGCAGACTGTGCACTACCTATGGATAGAGAGACCACTCGTGAGATGCCTTGCCCACATGGCTGAGAGTGTCCACCAGCTGGTTGGAGACACCGGCCACATGGATGGCCCGGAGATCGACCTCCAGGCTGCGCATGAAGGTCCAAACATGGAGAGCTTCCCTGCACAGAGGAAGGGAGTGTGTCCCGCCGTGTTTGTTGAGGTAGTACCTGGTCATGGTGTTGTCCATCTGGACCTGAACAACCTGACCCCGAACATGAGGAGCAAAGGCTGTCCATGCCAGCCGAACTCCCCGCAGTTCGAGCAGCTTGATGTGGCAATGGGACTCCTCGGGTGTCCACAATCTGTGGACTCTGTGTTGCCCCAAGTGGGCATCCCAGCTCATGAGAGAGGCATCGGGCATCAGGATGACTGTCAGCTCTGGGAGGACAAACGGGATCCCTTCTTGCAGATGTTCCAGGACTAACCACCACTGGCAGGCGTCCCACATCAGCTGGGTCATAGTGACTGGCTGGTCGAAGTGGCCCTTGTGCTGAGACCACTGGCGGGCCAGCTCCCATTGCAGAGAGTGCATTCTCCAGCAGGCCCAATGTACCATGAATCCCATTATTCCCCATTGCTTTGTCCACCTTCAGTTTTAAGAGTTCTTTCAAATCCCTTTCTTCTGTGAAAGGACTGGTATTGGCCCCCCTATCCAGAGTGTTTCTATTGTTTGGTTAAGGTACTTCCCCCTCCTCTTCTTTTGTGAATACTGAGCAGAAGTATTCGTTCAGTATCCCTGCTTTTTTCACTGTCACCCTCTGCCCACATTCCCTTCCCCTTAAGCCTCAGCACCCTTCCCTTGGTCTTTCTTCGTTCCCTAATGTACCTATAAAAGGTTTTATTCCCCTTCTTAACAAAGTTGGCTATATTTTCCTCAGTTTAAGCCTTTGCTATACTGACTGCCTTCCCTGCCTCCTTCTGCTTTAACGGATATAGTTCTCTGTCCTGCTCCTTCTGTGTTTCCTTATATTTCCTGAATGCTGTCCTTTTTTCTTAACCTTCCCTGCAACCCCTTTTGAGAACCATAGTGGCTTTTTCCTTCATTTTGTTTTGTTGATTTGCTTTACACAATGGCTTGTTGCCTCTGTGATGGCAGTTTTGATTTTTCCCCATTGTTCCTCCACCCCTCCTTCTTGCCTGTTTGCTAGTGCCTTTCTGAGGCACTCTCCCATTTTGCCAATGTCAGCTCTCCTGAAGTCCAACATTCTTGCTTTTGTATGACTTGACCCTACAGCTGTGTTAACTGTGAACCACACTGTTTGGTGGTCGCTTGTTCCCAGATGGCTACCCACTTCTAAATCTGTGAACCTTTCTCCATCCCCGTGTGAGAGTACCAGGTCTAAGACTGCTCCCTCCCAAGTGGGTTCTAACACTAGCTGTCTGAGTCATGCCCCCTGTAGGGCATCGAGAATGACCCTGCTCTTGGATCTGGCTGCAATAAAGCTGCTCCAGTTAACATCTGGCATATTCAGGTTCCCCATCAACAATCTCTCTCCTTTTTTTGCCATTCTAAGAATTCCTTTTATCATTTCCTTGTCCACTGCCTCCCTGAGACAGGGGTCTGTAAACAACCCCTGTGCGGATTGTGGTGCTATTTCCTGTCTCCTGGGTGACCCACAGTGCCACCTCCCCTCCCTGTTTACCCTTTAGTTCTGTTGCTTTGATTCCTTCCCTTATGTAGAGAGCTACTCCTCCTTCTCTTTTACCCTCCCTGACACTCCTGTAGATTGTGTACCCTGGTATGTTGACATCTCAGTCAGGGTTCTCTGTGTACCATGTTTCTGTGACTGCCACGATATCCAGGCGTCCCTCTTCCATCAAGGCCACTAGTTCAGGGAGTTTGTTATCCAGACTACTGGTACTCATTGCCCTCCATTTTTTCATGGCCTTACCCCTTTTAGGCCCATCCCTGTCCTCACTGCCTTTGCCTTTTTCTGGATTTACCCCTGCCCTGCTCCCTATCAACTTCTCTACCTTTGTGTCTACTACGCTAACTACCTTGTTTTTTTTTTTTTGGAGGCTGGATTTCCCTGCTTCGCTTCACTAGTGCCTCCTCCCTTGGCTAGTTTAAATGCTTGCCAATGAAGCATTTAAACCGATCACCTAGGATCCTGGTTCCCCTCCCGGACAGATGCAGACCATCATGCCAGTATAGGCCTGTATCCCTCCTGGTGTACCCCCAGTCCCCAATGAAGCAAAATCCGAGCTCTGCACCAGTTTTTCAACCAGTCATTGAATCCCCTGGTGCAGAGTACCCTAGCCTCAACCATGCCACAGAGATGTAGCACTTCTGAGAAAGTTACCATACGTGCTACTTGTCTAAGGCCCTTCCCCAACTCCACAAACTCCTGCTGCACTGCTCTGATCCCATTCCCAGCCAGGACATTTGTCCCTAGGTGGACAATGATATCCAGCTCCCTCCCCTATGCAGCTACTCCCATGATCCTGAGAATTTGCTTCCTGTTCCTCCAAGCCATGGCGCAGGGCAGGCACTTTACCTCCCTCCCTCTCAACCCCCCTTCCCCAGTTCTACTCCCTAACGATTTCAATTTTTCTCTAAAGCTTAACATAGATGAAGCCTGATGTATAACCAAAGGGAGAGCACTTCAATACACTGGAACAGCAACGGAGAAAGAACGGGAAGCACTTTTGAGTTTGGGTAATACTGTATCCAATAAATTACCATCTGAAGAACGTAAGCTAGAAATGACATTTCATGAGTTTACAAGATTATATAATGGGAACTGGGATTTTAGAAAAACACATTTAAAGATTGTGCAGCCAAAAAAATACTCAATTCTTGCCACTGGAGCTAGCCAACCCAACTGGGCATACAAGGCACAATGGTGAGTACGCATGGGCACCAAAAGAACAAATCGACAAATATTATTGTAAACAGATTTCAAAGATTGCAACTCCTTACTCCCGAGATTCCAGTAAATATAAGAAACAGAGTTGAAATGTGGTAATAATGAGCCTACTGCAATAGTTTTTCTTGCTTCAAATGAGAAGTAATTTTTAAATTTATACAAAAGACCCAACCTCTGATTTATGGTACATGTAACAGATGTAGCCATGACAGGGGTGGTTAGAGACGGAAAGGGAGTGGGGGGCAGGAAGCAGGGGCCAGATAGCAGGAAGAACAGGGGGGAACCTGGAATGCAGGAAAATGGGGGGAGCAGTGAATCAGAGCAGGAGGGGCAGGGGGAAGAGGGAGGAAAGGTAAAGAAGGACCAGAAGTACAAGGAGGATTCAGTAAAGGGAGCTGAGGGTTTAGGCCAGGGGAGCACAACAAGCAAGGAGGGACTAAATGGAGACAGCAAGGAAGGAGGACAGGCCAGGCTAGCTTAACAGATGGGGGGAGAAGGACCAGTTGCGAGCAGTGAGGGGGGAGTTAGCAAGGTACAGAAGGATACTCAGGAGGAGGAGGCATAGGATTGGAGGGGCAGGGGTGGCCAGAGTAAATAAACAGGGGGTGGCATGTGGCACCCAGATAGGGGGAGGAACAAGGAGCCGGCTGGGTGGAGGGGCTGGTAGAAAGGATGAGGGACATGGAAGGGGGGGACATGGAGGAAAAGGAGCGGTCAGAGTGCTCCTGTTGGGGGATTCTATGATCAGGGGTATCAAATGAGATAGGGAGGGAGAAGCCTGGCCAGTTAGAACAAAATGCTTTCCTAGACTAACGGTGCACAGGGCTAAGCACGAGGTGTATCAGCTGGCAAAGGATTGTGGGGGTTCCCCGGACATACTGGTCCACCTGGGTACAAATGACATTGAGGAAATAGCGAGGTAGGAGATACAGGCAAGATTCAGGAGCTTGCCAGGGTCTGTCATGACATAGGATGCACAGTTCCTTCTCAGAAATCCTGCGGTGCCAAGGGCTAGTGGGAACACAAAAGGAAGATTAGGGAGATAAACCAGTGGCTCAGGGGTGGTGTGAGGCCAGAGGGTATGGGTTGATGGGGGATTGGGGAGACCTGGGAGGATAAGGAGCTGTATGCTAGAGATAGACTCCATCTCAATTTGGAGGGGAAGGGAATCCTTAAGTTGAAAATAGAGGGGTTCATTGGTGAAAAGTGGGGTTTAAACTTGTGAAGGGGGAGGGATGGGAGAAATGGCTGTCGAGGGGGTGCCGATAAAGGAGGGACTCTGTCTCCACCCCCCTAGGGAGCTGGAGGATTGCGGGAAAAGGCCGACTGGTAAAGTGCAGACCAGGGGAAAACAGAATCCCCATGGGAACACGAGCAGAGGAAATGGAAGTATAGGGAAAGGGTGGAAGGTAGTCTTGCTAAATGCCAGGAGCTTGGGAAATAAAATGCCTGAGCTCCAGGCGATGCTAACTGAGGGAGCAGTGGATGTGGCAGCGGTCACTGAGACCTGGGCCACTGCAGGGCATGACTGGGACCTGAACCTGGAGGGTTACACTATGTTCAGGAAGGACAGGGGGGAAGGAAGGGGAGGAGGGGTAGCAATGATAGTCAAAAACTGCACTGGCATAGGGGGGGTAGAGGAGGCGGAGGGAACCATGGAAGCGATCTGGGACACCTTGATAACAAGGGGGGAGCAAGAGAGTAAAAATGGGAGTGGTGTATAGACCCCCTGCCCTGGCGGAGGAGCTGGAGGAGGGTCTGGTGGCAGATGTTGGGAGACACTGCAGACTGGGCAGAGGAATGGTGGTGGTGTTGGGGGACTTGAACATGCCAGGAACAGACTGGGAGACTATGACATCTTCTGTGATCAGGGAACAGAGATTGTTGGATGTCCTTCAAGACGTGTTCCTAACTCAGCAGGTGGGGGAACCGACCAGGGATGCACGGGTACTGGATGTGGGCCTGGCAGACAGTGACCAGATTAGGGGCCTGGAGGTAAGGGACCCATTGGTGGGGAGTGACCATGCCACGGTCTGGTTCTGCCTGGACCTAGGAGGGCTAGAAGGCTGCACAAAGACGGAGGTAACTGACTTCAGGGGAACGGATTTTAAGGAAATGGAAGGATCCTTAAGGAGCATTTGGATGTGATTGGGTCAGACATGGACGCTGACAGTGGTGGGAAATCATCAGGAGAGGGTGCAAGATGCTACCAGCACCTGTGCAAGAGTAAGGCAAAATGCGGTAGGGGCCGAAAACCCTGCTGGTGGACCAGGAGGTCCAGGAGGTGGTGCGGGGAAAGAAGGCAGCCTATAGGCAATTCAAGTGCTCAAGGAGTGAAAGGGATCGAGGGGAGTATGAGCTGATGGCTAGAAGGGCCACTAGGGTGGTGAGGGCGGCTAAGGAAAGAGCAGAACCTGGCCAGGGAAATTAGGAGAGGGAACAAGGGGTTCTTTAGATACATTGGGGAAAAACGAAGGGTGAAGGGGCAGATTAGCAGGATTAAATCAGGGGAGAAATGGGCACAAGACCCGGGGGAGCAGGCTGAGGTACTAAATGAGTACTTCACCTCAGTTTTCACCAAGGAAAATGGGGGTGCTGCATCATACATGGGAGGAGACAGAGATACTGAGGAGGGGGGATCCTTACCGATTGGCGGGTCTGGGGAGAGGGGGAGGCACAACTGGCAGGAGGAGGGAGGGTTAAGCAGGGAGAAGAGGTACTGGAAGTGGAAATCACAGCAGAGAGAGTGAGGGAAGCCCTCAGCTCCCTTAAGACAGAGAAAGCACAGGGGCCGGATAAATTACATCCCAGAGTGCTGAAGGAACTTGAGGATGTCCTGGCGAAACCTCTGGCGGAGCTTTTCACCATCTCTCTGAGGACAGGATGGATGCCCCAGGACTGGAAGGTGGCGCATATAGTGCCTATCCACAAGGGGGGATCAAGGGAGGTGGCAGGGAACTACAGGCCTGTCAGCCTGACATCGGTGGTGGGCAAGGTGATGTAGGGCATTGTCAAGGAGAGGTTAGGGGGGACCTGGAAAAGTCAGGGTGCCTGGAAGATAGACAGCATGGATTCGTCCCGGGGAAATCGTGTCAGACAAACCTTGTGGAGTTCTATGACTGGGTGATGAGTGCCTTGGACCTGGGTAGACCAGTGGGCGTCCTCTTTCTAGACTTCAGCAAGGCATTTGACTCTGTTCCTCATGTGGGCCTGTTGGATAAGCTGGGAGAAATGGGGGTGGGAACCAGATGATCAGATGGATGAGCAATTGGCTCAGGACTGGACCCAGGAGGGTCGTGGTTGGCGGGATAGTCTCATCCCCAAGAGGGTCATTAGTGGGGTCCCACAGGATCAGTCCTGGGCCCTCCTGTTCAACGCCTACATCTCTGACATAAGGACAGGAATCAGGAGTGAGATGAGTCTCTTTATGGATGACTCAAAACTGGGGGCGGTGGTGGATGGGGAGGATGGGAGGGTGGCCCTATGGGGACCTGGAGGCTCTGAAAGATGATCTAGAAAGTGGAAGCTGAGGTTCAATGCAGAAATGCAAGGTACTCACCTGGGGGGCAGAAACCCGGGCCAAGTGTACACCCTGGGGGAAATGCTACAAGTCTCGATGGCTGAGAGGGACCTGGGGTGGTGGTGGATGTCAGATGAACAACTCGGAGACTTGTGGGAGGCAGCAGCCAAGGCCAACAGGATGCTGGGATACATCACTAGGGGGATCACCTCCAGAAGGAGGGAAGTGATACTCCCTCTGTATAACTGCTTGGTGAGGCCACACCTTGAGTACTGTGTGCAGTTTTGGAGGCCCCACTTAAAGAGGGACATTAAACTCCTGGAGAGGGTCCAGAGGAGGGCAACCAAAATGATTTGGGGCTTGGGGGACAGGACCTATGAGGAGAGGCTCGAAGAGCTAAATATGTACACATTGGAAGAGAGAAGGGACCGCTGGGACATGACAGAGGTCTTCAAGTACAATGAAGAGGGTAAATAGGGGAGGAACAGTCAGGGTGCTTCGAAGGAAGGAGGATGGGGCCACTAGAGGGCATGGGTGGAAGCTGGAGGGGGGAAGATTCAGGGGAGAAAGAAGGAGGTGCTACTTCACTGAGAGGGTGGTGGAGCCATGGAATGCACTGCCTAGGGGGCTGGTGGAGGCAGAGACGGTGGAGGGGTTCAAGAGGGGCTGGGACAGGTACAAGGGAAGGGTTCTGGAAGCAAAATCCAATGCAGCAAGAATATCCGGAACTGGGAAGGGAGAAGCCAGAGAAGGCGAAGGGGGCAGCAAGGTCAGCACCCAGGGTGGGGGCTGACCAATCGAGCAGACTCGAAAGACCGTTAGGCCTATTCTGCTGGCATTTTAGTATGTTAGTATGTTAGAACCTGAGATGAAAAAGTCAACCCAGGGTCCAATACTTGACTAGATATACCTGTTCAATAGACAAATCATCTACATCATACAGACATAAAAGATGGTCTTTAAGCATGAATTTGGTACCAAAAATCATAGATTTTGTCTTTACTGAATTCAAAACCACTAAATTATTCAAAAAACAGTTACAAATATTCTCAAAATCATATTTCAGAGCATCCATTAATTCTGCAGAAGAACCACCTTGAGAAAAAATTATCAAATCATCTGCATAGCGAAAGGTTTCACAACTGTTACAGACAGAGGAAAGTTCATTAACGAAAACAGAATATAACAAGGGGCCCAAAATGGACCCCCTGAGGAACTCCACAACTGATCAATGATGTATCAGATATACAAGAACCAATACTAACATACTGTGAGCGATTTGTTAAATCTCTTATCCAAGAAATAGGTTTTTCAGAAAAAACCAAGGCACTTAACTTTGAGCATGCTAAGTCGTGCTCAATTAAATCAAATGCCTTGGTCAGGTCTACAAACACCGCCCCAGTCATGAGGCCCTTCTCAAAGTCTCTTAGGGTGGAGTTTGTGAACGCAACCAAGGGTTCTACAACTTCCATGGCCTAGAACTCGTTGAGGATCCCCTCCGCCCGGAACAAGAGGAACTGGCAGTGGGACGGATGGATTGGAACTTGAAAAAATGCATCCTGAAGATCCAGAGAGCAAAATCACATTTTGCTCAAGGGATGGTATGATCTGAGACTGAGCGACCATCCTGAAGATGCACGGACTGAGAAACATGTTTAGGTCATACAGCTATAAGATGGGGCGCCAGTCCCCCATTCGTTTTGGCACCAGGAGGTACCTGAAGACAAACCCTGGGTGTTCCAGAAGGTCCAAGACAGGAGCCACGACCTCCTTGCAGAGAAGCTGGGCGATGTTGTCCCGAAGGGCCGATGGGATGTCCACGAACACGATACCCTCCCATGGGGCACAGGCTCTGCTCAGCGAGTATGCCTCAAACTCCAGAGGCAGGCCCTAACCAACCACCTCGAGAACCCACCTGTCAGTGGTGACAGCGGACCAGGCAGAAAGGAAGTAGCAAAGCCTTTGGAGGACCCAGGGGTGACATCATGAGCATGAGGGAGGCACCCCACATCCCATCACTGGGCAGGCTTGGAGGAGGCAGAGGGCCCAGCTGAGGAACCACCAGGGCCTCAGCCACCAGGCTTATGGATGACTGTGGTCACAGATTTTGGTTGAAGTCGCCAGGCCTGGGCCTGTTGTCCAGCCTCAGGCTGGGCTGGTTTGACCACAAGGGCAGAGAGGGCCCAAAGAGCTGCTATTTCTGCTGCTTAGAACCCTTCGGGTCTCACTGAGCAACTGTCATAGAGTTCAAGGTGGCACTGGACTTCTCTATACGGGTGAGGTACCCCTCGACCCCAGGCCCGAACAAGTCAGTATCCATGAAGGGGACATCCGCCAGCTTGTGCTGGGCATCTGCCATGAAGGTCGAGATCCTCAGCCAGGCTCTGTGGCACATCGCCACTGCGGTCACCACGGGCTGGGCGCAGGAGTTGCCAATGTCCATGGTAGTCTGGAGCTGTTGCTTGGCTACAGCTCGACCTTGATCCCGGACCTGTTTGACCTTGGTCTGCAGGTCCGCTGGGAGATGAAGAAGCACCTCATCAAGTGAGCCCAGGAGGGCATGCGAGAAGTGGGCCATCATAAGGGCCGAATTCGCCTGCCATAAGCTGAGAGAGGAGAGAGCATACAGCTTTTTAGCCATATGGTCCAATTTCGTGGCCTCCTTATCGAGTGGCTTGTCAATGTCCCACATGTTGCCAGTGTACATGAACACACAGTCAGCCATGAGACCTTAAGCCAAGGGATGCTCTGTAAATCCTGAAAGGGAACTTATAGGGACCACATACTTGCGGGCCATCCAAGCTGTCGGCACAGGACAAGAGGCTGGGTGCTGCTACAGTTCCAAGGCAGGACCGAGGATGGCGTCTGCCACTGGAAAGGCCTCTCCAGGGGAGTTGCTCCAGTCCAGGATCTCGGTGAGCAGGTACCAAGCCCACTTCTGAACAGGCTCCAACAGGAGACCAGTAGATTCTGAGATGAGACGGAGAAGGCCCCCACAGCAAGTAAGGCCCTGCTCTGTTGACAAATCCTTGGCCGACTCCAAGTCCACTGGATGGGTTACAAGGGAACCCTATGATTCTGAAGATTCATGGAAGACGGGTTGACCGCCAGAGTTCCCACTGACACTCCGGGGATGGTCAGAGGTAATGGTGACCAACAGCCGATGGGGAAGACCTGAGGCTGGGCGGGCCACCTTAGTTGGAGCACCAGTCTATGGCTGTTTGGGTGGTGGTTTAAACAAAATCAGCAGAGAGGCCTGAGGAGGCCGAACAGGGACCTGACAGTTCGGCTCCCACCAAGGCAGAGAAGGCTGCAGCCTCTGTGGCAAAAGCCAAGTAATGGCTGGGGTCACTACTGGAACAGTCTTCACCCCGGTAAAAATGAGCTGTTGCCACATCAAATCTTCATAACGTTGATGCAGCTTGCTCCAGAACCTCTCTTCACCCGATGAGGAATAGCGGCAAAGCCACTTGCCTAAGTGTTGAGAGCATGACTGTCTACATCAATGCGGACTGCTCGACCCAGGACTCCAAGAGCGGGACCAAGAACTCGATCGTTGGGGCTGCTGACGGCAGGCCTCAAAGCGGGCCGGCGAGAGGCGAGTCTCCAACAGGTCCGAAGTGCAGAGATGAGAGGCAGCGGATAAGCAGACTGGCCCGTCCCTCCTCGTGTGAGCAGTAGGACTGGGGTCCGAGAGAGGGGTATCGGCTTCTTCAGGTGACAACAGGTTGACCAGGTCAAGAAAAATCTCGAGCGGAAGATCGACCTTTGCCTCAACCAATTGACCTGACAGGGAGACCGTGGGCCAGTGGCCTGGGCAAAGAACCAACCGAAAGTTGGAACCTCCAGAGAAGCACGGGAATTGGAGGACTGAGAGCACTCCCAATCCCACAATCGATGGTGAGACCGTTTCTTGATCTCTTTGTTAGATTTGGATTTTGACGTAGTGCCTGAGGCACCCTGCCCATGGGTGGGAAGGTCCTGGCACAATTCTGTGAATGCCCCTGTGAAGGAGGTGCTCAAGGAGAGCAGCAAAAAGGCTGCAGCTGAAGACGCTCGAGCTGCGGCCTGGGCTGTGGCCTCTGTGACAGAAATGGGGAGGAAGAAGTTAATGGTTTGGATTATCTGCTCAGTGGTTGGATTCTCTAGCTGGTGTTTTTTTAGCAGTTTGAAAAAAAACACACACACAGGTTAAAATCCACTGTTCAGCAGCATCTGGCTAGATAAGACCTGGGTAATAAATCTCGAGTGGACATGTCCACTCACAGACTAACAGTTTAAAGGGATTGGATCATTCAAATATAAACCCAAGGTTAAGGATTAATATTAATGGACACCGATAGGTGTGCCATCTGATTGGGACAATTAAATACATACATGGTAGATGGTTGGTGCGTTCAAAGGGGGGAATAGGAATCACCTATTCTCAAGAGAGAATATAAGATGCTGAAAGGCTGTTAGTTCCTCTTGAAGCTGGAGGGAGAAACATAAGCTTGGAGCCTACCCTTCTAGCTATGTCTGTGGGAGCTGGCAGTTAGCATAGAGCCCAGTGTTCTCTTGAAAGGACAGGGAAGGGTAAGTTTAATACTAGCACATTGCAGTAACATAGAAACATAGAATTTGACGGCAGATAAGGACCGCTTGGCCCACCCAGTCTGCCCATTTCCCTGCCTACTGGATAAGCTGCAGATCCTAGTTAACCAGCAGCCTACTTCTTTCTACCCCACCCCCTAGAATTGCCTTATGACTGTCCCATGCATGCTTGAATTCCACCACTGTTTTTGACTCCACGACCTCCTCCAGAAGGCCGTTCCATGCATCCACAACCCTCTCTGTGAAAAAATACTTCCTTAAATTACCTCTGAGCCATCCCCTCTATCTTCAAATTGTGCCCCCTTGTTCTTGCACACCTCTTTTTTTGAAAGATGCTACCCTCTTGGACTTTGTTGATTCCCTTGAGGTACTTGAAAGTTTCTATCACGTCCCCCCTCTCCCTCCTTTCCTCGAGGCTATACATATTAAGCTCCTTAAGTCTCTCTTCATATGTCTTCCGGTGCAGACCCTGCACCATTTTAGTTGCCCTCCTCTGGACAGCTTCCATCCTGTCTATGTCTTTGTGAAGACTGGGTCTCCAGAACTGCACGCAGTACTCCAGATGGGGTCTGACCAGCTGTCTGTACAGAGTGATAATAACTTCCTGTTTTCTACTGGTGATGCCTCTCCCTATGCATCCCAGTATCCCCCCAGCCCTCCTTGCTGCCCTCTCACATTGCTTGCCCACCTTTAGGTCATCTGATATGACTACCCCCAGGTCCCTTTCCATTTTTGTAATAGCCTTTTTCTTTCATCATCTGTTATTTAAAAACATTTGTTTACTTTTCCTGTATCGGTGTTATTCTCTTGTGTTGCAAATAGATGTTCTGTTAAGTAGAAAGCTAATTATTTACTCAACAGTTGTGATGGTGATGTCATTTTTCTAAGGTAATACATGGTTTCCACTGGCTGAGGTAAACTCTGTTTAGCATCCGCCACCCGGGAGATAGAGACTACCAGACTCTGATTTCTGCAATTGCACATTTGATTACCCCAGTTGGTAAACCTGGAGGTGGGCGCGGAAGCGAACTCCAGCTGGTGGCAGTGAATACCCGAGGACAGACACCTCTCTAAAAGCTGTTCCAGCCCAGAGGGAGAAGTGGATTGGCACAATTGGTTGGCAGTGGTGGGGTGATGACAGCGGACTGCTTAGCACACTGAGATACAGTTTGCCAGTGGAACATTTACCTTAGCAGTTGCAAAACAGGATATATGAGAGAATACACTTGGTACAACTGTTTTTTTTTCCCCAGTTAGCACAGTATACTACAGGATTAGGGAATGAGCTCCGAGGAGTATGACTCAATTACTGTGCAACAGTTTTTGCAAAAGTGCCAGGAAAAGGGGGTTCAGCTTGAAGGTCTAAACCACAAGAAAAGGGCAGACCTCATAGCTGCCCTCGTGGCACGTGACCAGAAGCACACAGTCTCTGGGGGTGAGTCAGGAACTGATGTAGCAGACCCCCTAAACCAGCTTGATGCACTGCGACTGCAGCTGTTGTTGCAAGACAAGGTGCTGGAGGCGAAAAGACTGGATGCTGAAGCAGCAGCAAGAAGGTTGGAAGCAGAAACAAAAAGACTGGAAGCAGAGAAAGAACTGGAAGAAGAGACTGGCAGACAGAGAGAAAGAACGTGAAGAAAGAGAACGCCAAGACAGAGCGAAAGAACATCAGGAAAAAGAGAAAGAACGCCAAGACAGAAAGAACGTGAAGAAAGAGACAGAGAATGACAGCATGAGAAGGAGATGATGACCCTGCGCAGCCAACAAACTGTGAGTAACGGTGGAGTGAGTTCTCCTCATGAAACCAAAATTAATTCTAAATCGTTCTCTCAGTTTAGAGAGGGAGATGACCTTGATCTATTTTTAAGGTCATGTGAGAGGGAGAGGTGGGTTGTCACAGCCTCCTCAAATGCCACAAGCTGGTTGGTGGACCCCACAGCCGCAGAGACCACCAGATGGGTGTCCTTAGATTTGATGGGTGGATCCCAATCGGCCGGATGACTCAAAAGCAGGCGGGCATGGCTCTCCTCTAACGTAGATGGATGAAAAGTGCAGCACATGCCGCATGCCTGGGGATCATGCTCATGGCCCAGGCAGTAGACGCACATGGTGTGCGGATCCGTCTGGGATATCTTTTGTCCAGAGGCACATTTTCAGAATCCCAGTGCCGACTTTGTGTCATCTATACTGGAGACCTGAAGGAAAGCCTGAAGCCAAAGTTTAGGAAAAAATCAAGTTTTTTTTTTTTTTTCCACTTCTTCTTATGCCTCCTGTATCTCTGAATCGGTACTCCTGGCTCGTCCACAGCAGCCTACCCTCATGGAGCCTCAGTTTACCCTCCGGGCAGGGGTGGCCGGCTTCACCTGCTATCAAGCCAGTCGTCGGGCAGGCTAACGCAGAGGCGGCACATGGAGACTGGCACCAGGGCAAGGTTTTTTTGTTTTGTTTTAGTTTTCTTGTTTCTTCGGCTAGGGAGATGTGACGTGCAATGATGCCACGGCATATGCACGCCAAGCATCCACATGCTTCTCAGCCTCAGCCACTACTCCCTGTAAGCTGCCCCCGTGGTCATCCAGGGGCACTACCGGGAGGCACAATGAGGTACAATTCCCCCCCAGGAGATGGAGAGCGTGCAATTGCCGCTCGATCCATCTCCCCCCAGCCGATCCTCCAGCCACCAGAGCTCATTCTCGAACCTGGGTCGCTGGCGGCAAAACCAGTAGTGCTACTGCTGCGCCGGACAGAAAAAAATCAAGTTTAATATGCAAAGGGCCTTTTCAGTGTGACAGCCGTAAGGAGGGAACCTTCTTCTTCCAGCAAAAAGGAAGATCTGGCATCACAGGGCGGTGCTGAGGGAGTTACCACCCAGGTGGGATGGAGGAGCCAGCTTGAAGACATTCCAGCAAGCCTTAAAGTGGAAAGGAACACCACCAGAAGTGTGGAAAGGACACCATATCCACGTCCCTAGAACTGCACATTCTAAATTTTATCCTTAAATGTCACGAAGACAAGTTCCTGAGTACATCACACATTGTATGCAGAAGAGAACTATACAATTAGGACTGAGATCTGTCCCAGGGGTTGTAAATTAGGTCCCCTCTACTGGGACTGTCTTTCGTCAGTACTTTTATTTGTATTGACGCACAAATTTGGGATCTCTTGTCCCTGGTTACGTACAATCTTGGTTTCTTGCACAGGCAATGAAGCCCCTCCCATGTTGCCCATCCCACAGCACAGGCTGAAACGTACAAATTAAATTTCTTTGGTAGTCAGTTGAACTTAGTTTAGATATTTCACAAGAGAAAAATTCTGCAATTTAATGCTGTTTAGTGCAACACTGTAAAATTATGTTACTATGTATTTTTCTTTTTTTGTTTTTAGTCGTTACAACTTTGTTGATGTTTGAATGTGTGAAGCCACTGAAAATAAGCCACAGCTGAACTGGGTTGTTCCCTATTCATGCTTTGATGAATAAAGCAATTACTAGTACTATTATTAACATACAATGGAATGTATTGCTAGATATGTTATTGGGCACGTCACTAGATGACACTAGTGGTATTCCATACTAAAGGACCGCACCCTTTTTTACATTTGTTTACTCCACTCTTGTCTGAATGACCACGCTGCATTTGTAAGCCTTAACACATACAACAAGAGTACACAAAAGTATACAACAACACTTCAAGTAGCACCAGAGCTCTTTGCATCTCCTTTGGTCAACTCAAACCCTCAGAACCTGTCCCATGCACACTTAACCCTTAAGCTGCCAACACAATAGTAATTCTGGACTGATACATCAGTCCGCGGCACAGCAAGGGTTAAGCAAATCAATCTACACCAACTGTCACAAACAAAGGGTCAGAGACCCAAAAGAGTGTTTGAGAAGTCCTAGATATCTACTCAAGGTCACTAAGGGCCCAGTCCACACCTGCTCAGCACCCCCTTCTGAACCTGTTGAGCGGCTGTTATGGTGGTCCCGCTCTGCACCTGAAGGGACATCCACACATCCGTGAACATGAGCTGCTGGCCCCCTCCACACTCGATCCCAGTTTGCATGCGTTGCTGCATGGGCAGGATGGGGACAGGCCAGAGAGCGTGCGCAGCCATGCGCCTGATCCGCACTTCAATCCAGCGGTGCAGAGGGCCTATGGAGGGGGCAGCTGCTACATCTGCCTAGAGGCAGCATTACAGGCTACACACCCTCCTCCACAACTAATAATTCTGACCCTCCCTCCTCAAATCCCCAGTAATAGGAGCCTACACGACTGGTTGGGGGTTTCTTCAGCACCGGCCGTGGTGTTTTATAAAATACAGAGACAGGTAGGGATACAACAGCCCTAGAGGACTGCCATTCTCCAACATACCCTTCACAAGCAGAGATCCACAAGCATGGTCCGGAACAGCGCTGCTCCCTGCCAACACAAAGGGCTCTGCACTGGCAGGGCATGGCACATGGGGTCTCAGGATGCTGTCCAGTGCGGAAGGACATTAGGAGGTGACGTGCTGCACTGGAGGGTATCCCAGTGACCTATGATGAGCAGTGCCTCAGCAGAAGTCTTGTTTCAAAATAACTATTTCAACAAAAATCATCATTTGCATTACAACAATTACAGAACACCAACCATTTTAAAAACAAAAAGCAATTTAGCAAATAACACAATGCGTGCATTAAGCAGGCAATAAAACTGAATTATTTATAGCAGAAGCAAGTTGTGAGCAGCAAGTCAACTCCCTAGCCTAAACACCCATTATTTATAAGACGTCTTGTAGAGGTAAAAACCAGACGGGCCAGCTAAAAAGCATGTGGCCCTCTAAAAGAAAGGAAGCACGTGAGATACTGAAACCATACCGCAGGGTGAATATTCCAGACAAGCAGCGGATGAAACCTGGACAAATATGGTTCAGAATATGCCAAAGTTTTGCAAGATATACTCAAGGGTGAAGTTTGGAAGCATGGTTGAATGAGCTAGATTCAAGAATGTAAAACAATCTTCCAATTATTACAATCCATTAGTGTTGCTGCTTTATGAACTAGACAGCGATTTCATATGCAACCTAAAATAATAGCTTGGTCATAATAATTCAAAGGAAATACTGACATCACATGAACCGAGTTGGACTAGATTCATTCAGCAAGGAGGTTCACTTAAAATATCATGGGTCCAACAAGGTTTACTGCTCAACTGGAATAATATTAGCAGCCATGGAACCCAATCTGCACTGTAGTTCAGGTTTTAGAAAGTCTGAAGCTTCATGTAACTCTCTTCAATAAAGCAGTTTCCACAGTAGTACAACGGCAATGTAACTGTTCATGGCTGACAGTCTGGTGTTACAGCTGCCATACTGGATTTAGTCCCATAGTCAGAGAAATACAGGTTACTCACCTGTAACAGGAGTTCTAGGAATGGTATATGTTGTTCATCCACACTTATTGGCAGGTTCCTTGCCGCTTTAAATCTTGCCGGAAGGTCTTCAAGCTGGCTCCTCCCACCCATCTGGGTGGTAAAACTCTCGGCTCCGCCCCATGACGCCAGATCTGGCCCGCTGGAAGCTCAGGTTGTGCATTGAAGCCGGGGAGGTCGGATGGGTCGTGTGGATGAACAACATATACCATTCCTAGAACTCCTGTTACAGGTGAGTAACCTGTATTTCTAGGGACATGGATATGTTGTTCATCCACACTTATTGGCAGACTACTAGCAGTTCTCCGGGAGGAGGGAGGCAAGGCGCACACCCCCTACTTAGGGAATAGAGACTGGAGAACCGAGGCCCCAAAACCAGCATCCCGACGTGACTCAAGGTCGATGTGGTAATGGGTAATAAAGGTGTGTGCTGACTTCCAGGTAGCAGCCCTGAAGATTTCCTGGATAAGGACGTCCCTGGAAGCAGCCACCGATGCAGCAGTATGGCGGGTAGAATGAGCTCTTATCCCTCTGGGAGGCTCCATGCCCGCCAACTTATAGCAGAGATCTATGCAGGAGGTGACCCACCTGCCTATCGCCCGCTTGGCTGCAGGTCTGCCAGGTGCGGCTTCAGCGTAGGTGACAAACAGCTGGCGAACCTCTCCCCGAATTTCAGCCGTGCGCTCCTTATAATAAGCGAGCGCCCTTCTAGGGTCCAAAGTATGAAGCCTGTATTCGGCCTCCGAGGTGTGATTGGGGTAGAACACCGGCAGAGTCAACACCTGGTTAAGGTGAAACTCCCACACCACCGAAGGAATTTCGGTGGGGCGCAGGACAACCTTGTCCCTGTGGAAGACCAGGTAAGGAGACTCAATGCAGAGCACCTGGAGTTCTCCCATCCTTCTGGCAGACGTGATAGCCACCAAGAAGGCGGTCTTCCACGACAGGTGAGAGAGTTCACACCTGTGCATTGGTTCGAATGGCTTGCCCATGAGCTTTGCCAGTACCAGCAGTAAATCCCACGGAGGTGGAGGTTCTCGCACCGGAAGGGAAATGTGATCAAGGCCTTTGAAAAAGCGCCAGACCACCTTCTCCTGCGCCACTGACTGCTCCCCGGCCCGCGGTAAGCAGAGATGGCTGCCAGGTGCACCTTTAGGGTCGTCGACCTAAGCCCTTGACTAGAAAGGGACCATAAATAGTCCAAAATGCTTGCCAAAGAACAGAGGAAGGGTCCAAGCCCTTGTCCTGGCACCAAATGGAAAATCTCTTCCATTTGAAGGCATAGCATTTCCTGGTCGACTCCTTACGGGACGCCTCAACAACATTGAGGACCTCGTCGGAAAGACCCAAGGCCTGGAACTCTAGCCGCTCAGGAACCAGGCCGTCAGGTGCAGGGATTGAAGGTCCGGATGGAACACCTTCCCCTGATTGACTGAGAGCAGGTCCGGGCAAGCTGGAAGCTGCCTCGGGAGCCTGGAGCTGAGGCTGAGGAGATCTGGGTACCAGAACTGGCTGGGCCAGTCTGGGGCTATCAGAATCATCTGCGCCTTGTCCCTCCTTGCCTTGAGAAGCACCCTGTGAATTAAGGGAAATGGGGGAAAGGCGTAAAAGAGGCCCGGGGTCCACAGCCTCAAGAAGGCATCCCCCTGCAGCGAGCCCTACTGAGGGGGCGGCATGAAACAGCCTCAGCTTCGCTGTTCTCCTGGAGGCAAACAGGTCCACCTGAGGTGTGCCCCAGTGGGAGAACAGATCTTGTACTACCTCCGGCAGGAGAGACCACTGTGAGATGCAGCCCTATCTGGCTCAGGGCATCGGCCAGGGTGTTGGAGGCTCCTGCCACATGAATGGCTAGGAGATCCGCCTCCAGGCTGCGCACGAGTGACCAAATGCGGAGAGCTTCCTTGCATAAAAGCATGGAGCGCGTCCCACCCTGGCGGTTTAGGTAGTACATGGTCGTGGTATTGTCCGTCTGGGACTCGGACCACTTGACCCCGGAGAAACGGAGCAAAGGCGGTGAGAGCTAGGCGGACTGCTCGGAGCTCCAGCAGGTTGATGTGGCATCGGGACTCCCGTGGGGACCAGAGACCGTGCGCTCAGTGTTCCCCCAGATGGGCACCCCAACCCATCAGAGCGGCATCGGTCGATAGACCGTCGGCTCGGGGCGGACAAACGGGATGCCCTCCTGCAGATGAGATGGAACGGTCCACCACCGGAGAGCGTTCCACATCTCCTGGGTCACCATCACTGGCTGGTCCAATGGATCGCAGCGTTGTGACCACTGGCTGGCCAGTCCCCACTGAAGGGGGCGCATGTGCCAGCGTGCCCAACGGACCACGCTGGTACAGGCCGCCATGAGACCCAGGAGGCGCAGGAAGTCCCGGGCAGGGCGCGATTGCCCAACCAGAAATGATTGGGCAAAGGAGATAAGAACCTCGGCCCTGTCCGCCGGGAGCCGTGCTCTGGCTCGAAGAGAGTCGAGCTCTGCCCCGATAAACAGAATCACCTGCTTCCGGCTCGAGTTCCGACTTGGCCTCGTTGATGAGAAGGCCGACTTGAGAGCAAACCTGGAGGGCCAGATCTCTGGACCGCTCCACCTCCTGTCTGTAGGGGGCTGCTATCAGCCAATCGTCCAGGTAAGGGTACACCCGGACCCCGGCGCCGCAGGAAAGCTGTCACCACTGCAATGCATTTGGTGAAGACCCTGGGAGCTGGAGACAGGCCGAAGGGCATGGCTCGGAACTCGAAGAGGGATCCCTCCGCTCAAAAGCGAAGGAATCTCCGATGTGACGGACGGATAGGGACATGAAAGAACACGTCCTGCAGGTCCAGAGAGCAGAACCACACGCCGTGTTCCAGGGATGGTATTATCTGAGCCAGAGTGACCATCCTGAAGGTTCGAGACCTTAGGAACTTGTTCAGGTCGTGTAGGTCGAGAATGGGGCGCCAGCCCCCTGTCCGTTTCGGAACCAGGAAGTACCTGGACACAAACCCCGGGTCTAAGGGAGGATCCGCTACCTCCCTGATCACCTCCTTTTGGAGGAGGAGAGCGATGTCGGCCCGACGAGCCGACAGTGAGGCTACGGACCCCGAGGCCCCAAGGTGCGACGGCTCTGAAGGGCGGAGCCTGCTCGACCCCAGAGGCAGGCCTTTTCCCACCACCTTCAGTACCCACCCGTCCGTGGTAATAACGGACCAGGCGGAAAGGAAGTGCCGGAGCCGTCCCCCCATGGGGAACCTGGGGTGAGGTGACGGGGTTGGGGCGACACCCCTCAGCCCGTCACTGGGCAGGCTTGGAGGAGGGACCGGCCGAGGGACCTCCTGGGCCTTTACCTCCCTGCTTCCTGTTAGAGGAAGCTCCGGGCTTGGGTTTGGGATGCCAAGCCCGAGCCTGCTGGCCCTGACGTTGCTGGGCCGGACGCGCCGGGGGCGCAGAAGGACGAAAGGGCTTAGGCTGTGGTTTGCGGCCTTTGTCCTTCTGAGCAGAAGAGACCGAGTCCAAGGTAGCATTGGACTTCTCGATCCTCTGCAGGTGACCTTCCACCCCAGGGCCGAAGAGGTCAGTCCCCAAAAAGGGAACATCCGCCAACTTGTGCTGGGTATCCGAAGTAAAGGTGGATATCCTCAGCCAAGCCCGACGACGCTTGGCCACTGCGGCCGCCACAGACCTGGCACATGAGTCCCCAATGTCTAAAGCAGTCTGGAGCTGCTGTTTGGCCACTGCCCTGCCCTGGTCCCGCACCTGCCTGACCGTAGTCTGCAGATCCGCGGGAAGATGAGGGACGACCTCATCCAGGGAGCCCAACAAGGCATGAGAAAAATGTGCCATGAGGACGGCCGAACTGGCCTGGCGAAGGCCGAGAGAGGACGCAGCATAGACTTTTCGCCCAGCATAGTCCAATTTCTTGGACTCCTTGTCGGGAGGTTTGTCCACATCCCTAGTGTTCCCGGCACGCCGGAAAATGCTGTCGGTAACCAACCCCTCAGCAGAGGGGTGTTCCGAAAAACCGGACAGGGAACCGGTAGGGACCGCATACTTCCTGGCCATCCTGGCCGAAGGCGCAGGACAGGAAGCAGGGCGCTGCCAGAGCTCCAAGGCCAGACCCACTATGGCCTCGGCCACCGGAAAGGCCTCCGTA
This sequence comes from Neoceratodus forsteri, assembly GCA_016271365.2. NCBI lineage: Eukaryota > Metazoa > Chordata > Ceratodontiformes > Ceratodontidae > Neoceratodus > Neoceratodus forsteri. The sequence continues at coordinate 23,231,093 of CM057452.1, read as the reverse complement.
GGGGAATCCCCTTGGTCCAGAATCTCCGTGAGGGGATACCTGGCCCGTTTAGAAACGGGTTCGAGCTTCATCCCGTGGACTCCAAGATGAGACGGGCAATCCTAGGAAGGACGGAGGGCTATCGCCCACCAACTGTCCTCCTGAGGACTCCAAGTCCATTCGCTGGAGAAGAGGGAGGAATCATCTTCGGACCCGAAGAGTCCTCAAAGAGCTGCTCTGGCCTGAGCCACCCTTCACCCGCCGAGGTCTATCGGGAGTGAGGTGACAGACAACCTATGGGGCAGTCCCTGAGCCGACCGAGAATTTTGGTCGGAGCCCCAACTAACGGCTGTGGAGGCGGAGGTTCCACGAATCGGTGGGGCAGCTGGAATTGACTCAACAACCGCCTGGGAACAGGCCTCGCTAAACGAGGTTGTTTCGCTGCTCGTGACAGCCACTTAATGGTCGGAAAGACGACGTCGCGCTTATTCCCGGTCAGAAGGAGCTGTTGCCACATGGAGTTCTCGTACCTCCGACGCAACTTACGCGAAGCCTCCCCTCGTCCGAGGAGGAGGAGGAAGAGCGGTGGCACCGCTGTCACGGGAGCTCAGAGACCGCCTATGACGGGCGGGATCGGCTGGACCGCGAAGATGTCCGAGATCGGTGAACTCGCCAATGGCGGGACGGCGGGAGGTGTCGCGGGAATCGCACTTCGCCCGACGATTCCATCAAGGCTCCGGAACCGAGGCACAGATGAGCCGACGGGATCCTCAACTCCCACCGGAAACCGGGGAGAGGATCTCAGCTTCTCCAGTCGACACCTGTTCAACGGGTTCGAGAAAATCCCCACCCTGTCGACGGGAGTCTCGGTCAACTGGCCTGGACGGGGACACCGTGAAACCAGTGGTCGAAGCCGAGGGGTCGATCAAGTCGACGGCCACCACTAGGGAGAGGGATTTTCCCACTCCCAAGAGCATCACGGTGAGACTTACCTTGTCTCTCTTTGGACCAAGAAAAGGTCCAGAAGAAGTTGGACCCTCACCTTGTCAAGAGGGTCAGACAAAGCTCCTTAAAAGAAGCGAATAAGAGGCACGAGAGATAGCGGGACAAATGCACAGCCGAGGGTAGATGCGGCCAGCGCCGCCTCCTCTTCAAGGGCAATCATTTTACTTTCGAGCTGATCCTGTGACCCGCCCGCCAACCTTTACCGCCCGGCCGGGCCTCTTTTGACTTAACTGGAGGAAATCTCTTCTCGGGATGCCCCAGTTGTAAACGGGCAGCACAGTCTTCGAGGACGTAGGCCGAAAAGGAAGAGCACAGGTCGCAGGCCTGCAGGTCATGCTCAAGGCCCAAGCAGTAAACGCACGTGGAGTGCGGATCTGTCCGAGACATCTTCTGCCCGCAAGGGCATCTCCGGAAACCAGGAGTCGATTTGTCCATCGCAGCCGCCAGGGAGAGAAGACCGAAGTCTTTTTAGCAAAAACCTTTTAATTTCGAAAATTCGAAGAATTAGGAACCAGTCAAAAACGCAGAGCATTAAGGAGGGAACCTGAGCTTCCAAGCGGTAAGGAAGATCTGGCGTCATGGGGCGGAGACGAGAGTTTTACCACCCGGGTGGGTGGGAGGAGCCAGCTTGAAGACCTTCCGGCAAGATTTAAAGCGGCAAGGAACCTGCCAATAAGTGTGGATGAACAACATATCCATGTCCCTAGAAGAACAGTTACAAAAGAACTTACCCATAACAGTAGATCTTTGCGGGGATCTCAATCATCAGGTTACACCACAGGAACTTCACCGTCAGTGAATGGGGAATCCACACGGAAGATTTTCAGCAGTACAACTGGGCCCACCCACACCGTCGTCAGCCGACGTCACCAACCCTATAAAGACGCAGGCGAGCCTGCGCCCTCCTCAGTTCTTTCTCTCCTGAAATGAAGGGAGCAAGGCTGACACCCTGGGGACCTGAGGAAAGTGAGGGACCTGGAAATGGCAGACAGCCAAGTCCTGAATAGGAGCCCCAAAAAGGGTGATGGAAATGGCAGACAGCCAAGTCCTGAATAGGAGCCCCAAAAAGGGTGATGGTGGGAGGGAATAGACCTGATGACTGAGATCCCCTCAAAAATCTACTGTTACAGTAAGTTCTTACGTAACTGTTCTATCTTCTTCGGGATATCTCAGTCATCAGGTTACACCTTAGGAAGCAGTGACAAGAGTATATGGACAGTATGGGAGGCTGGATCTCCATAAACTTAAGACAGGAGAGGTGGAAAAACCTACCCAGTCAAGGATTCTTCTTAAGACAGAAGACCTTGAAAACTGAACCAGTCAAGGAACTCTATAAAACTTAAGACAGGAGTCCTTGCAGAACAGCCCTGCCAAATCCTTCACGGGCTCTAGAAGCGATGTCCAAACTGTAATGCTTGGTGAAGGTGTGGACTGTACTCCAGATGAAAGCAGCACAAATGTCAGCAGCTGAGACTCTGTTGAAACAGGCCACAGAGGTAGCCCTGCCTCTGGTGGAGTGAGCTTTGACAGCACCCGGCAATTCTTTGCCGTACTTACTGTAGCAGACTGGATAAACACTGCTTAGAAACTGGAGCACCCTCTATACCTGGGGCAAAAGAAACAAACACCTGCTTAGATTTTCTGAACTCCTTAATCCTGAGCAGGTAATATTTTCAAAGTTCTGCACACATCCAAAGTATGGAGCACTGCTTCCCCTGGATTGGCATGCTCTGGAAAATAAACAGAAAGATGGATAGACTGACTGAGTGTAAACTCAGTAACCACCTTAGGAAGAAACATAGGATTTGTGCACAAAGTCACCCTGTCTTTGTTTTTTATCACATTATTTTTGTCCACCGCCACAGACCCGGCAGGGGCTACGAACCCCCCCCCCCCGGAGAGATATGTCCTCCGGCCCATCGGGGCCATCATAGGTCCTGCTGGTTCCCAGTACTTTCCTCCGTTTTCTCCCCTTGCTCCCACGCACCATGCAATGGGCGCAGCAGCTGTCTCCACCTCTGCGGAGGCAGCCAAGTACCCTGGGCGCAGGCTGAACCCCTCTAGTTGTGCTGATGCACATAGCAGAACCCCACCCCCAACCCGACGAAAGAGCACAGTCTGAATGCTCAATTCTGACCTCCCCAGCCAACCCCCGAACGACCAGAATCCGTTCCTGAACCCAGGTCGTTGGCGTGGTGCGAAGTGTGGCATCCAGCGCCTCAACCCTCAGCACCACCGAGCTGGCAGACACCCTGTCTTTGTGAAAAATCAAATAAGGCTCCTCATTCCAGAGGGCCTGAAGCTCTGAAATTCTTTAAGCAGAAGTAATTGCAATTAAAAAGAGCACTTTCCAAGACAGAAAACGCAAATTATAAGTTGTGACTGGCTCAAAAGGAAACAGGGTCAACTTCTTCAAAATAAAATTCAAGTCCCAAGCTGGGACAGGAGAATGGATTGGGGGTTTCAGATGTAGGATGCCCCAAAGGAAGGCACGGGAGACATCCGGTTGAACAATAGCGCGATCACCCACGGGCTCGTGGAAAGCAGAAATAGCCGAAAGGTGGACCTTGAGGGAGGAATACTGGAGGCCTGAATCAGACAAAGAGATCAGGTAGTCCAGGACATGCTTCACTGGGCAGGTGAAGGGATCAAGAGAACGTTTAGCAGCCCAGATGGCAAACTGTTTTCACTTCATGGCATAAGTGGCACGAGTGGAGGGCTTGCAAGCGGCCACTAGGACATCTGCTACCATGCTGGAGACGCCAAACCTGGCGATGGTTGTGTCCTCAGGAGCCACACATGCAAATGAAGGGACCTCAGAGTGGGATGGACCAGGGTCTCCCGATCCTGGGTCAGCAGATTTCTGCAAAGAAGCTGGGGGACTGGAGGTTCCTCTGCCAGCTGCTGAAGCAGAGGAAACCATATCTGGTGAGGCCAGAATGGAGCCACCAGGATCATGCTGGCCCCTTCCATCTGCAATTTGATCAGCACCCTTTGTATTAGCGGGAACAGAGGGAACGCGTACAGAAGTCTCCTGCTCCAAGAGGGGGACAATGCGTCTCACCAGAAAACTCCAGGTCCTGGATCTAGAGAGCAGAAATTGGGCAGTTTTGTGTTATGTGGGGATGTAAAAAGGTCCAACTCTGGATGACCCTATCTGTCGAACAGACCTTCTGCTACAGATGAGAGGAGTTCCCATTTGTGCATGCTGGACTGAGTCCTGCTGAGGCTGTCCACCAGGGTGTTTAGAATGCCTGGCACGTGTATGGCAGATATTGTCAAATTGTGGTCTAGGGCCCAATACCACACTCTCATGGCCTCCCTGCAAAGCGGGTATGAGTGAGTCCCGCCTTGCTTGTTGATACAGTAGACAACACTGGCTTCCACTTGCATACTGTGTGACCCTGAGCAAGTCACTTAACCTCCTTGTGCTCCCAGGTCGCTCCTGTAAAAAAGCTTTCAGCTTAGTGTGCTATACCTGGTTAAACAACTAAATAAAAAAAACCACTAAGATTGAGGGAGGCAGTATAGCACAGTGGTTTAAGGCTCTGAGCTGCAAATCTGGTGACATACAGCAGACCAGACCTGGGTTTGAATCCCACAGCTTCCACTTGCATACTGTGAGGACCCTGAGCAAGTCACTTAACTTCCCTTTGCTCCCAGGTCGCTCCTGTAAAAAAGCTTTCAGCTTAGAGTGCTACTCCTGGTTAAACAACTAAATAAAAAAAAAAAAAAACACTCATTGTCTGACTACAGCAACAGTTGGCCTGGGGCCAGATGATCCTTGAAAGCCTGCAGGGCACAGAGCACCACTCTCATCTCCAGGACATTGATATGCAGGGTGGTTTCTCATTGGGACCAGGATCCCCAAGTTTGGAAATGACTCAGGTGGGCTCCCCAGCCCAGGCATCCATGGTTAGGATCTGACTCAGGGAGGAAAGCTGGAAAGGGATCCCTTGAAGGAGGGTCAAGGGGACCATCCACCACTGAAGTACCTTGTGTACTGGGGAGGAGACTAGGACTAGTTGGTCCAACTCATCCATCCACTGGTCCCACTGCACCCTGAGAGTCCACTGCAGGGTGTACATGTGGAGTCTGGCTAGCGGAACCATAGGAATAGCTGCGGCCATGAGTCCTTGGAGCCATAGATAAAGCCTGGCAAGGATGTACCAACTCTGGGCGACCTCCTGCGCTTGTGATATGAGGCATTCTGCCCTGCTCTGGGGTAGAAAGGCCTTCCACTGCCCAGAGTCCAGGACTGCCCCAATGTACTATAGTCTTTGGGAAAGAACTAGTACAGATTTGGGTAGATTGACTGTTATGCCTGGAGACTAAAAAAGCTGAAGAGTACGCTGTAGAGTGGACAACAGCTACTCCCTTGATGAGGCCTTGAGAAGCCAGTCGTCCAGGTATGGAAAGACATACAGTCCCTCTCTTCTGAGGGCTGCTCCAACCACTACTAAGCACTTAGTAAAGACATGCAGTGCAGAAGATAAGCCAAAGGGCAATACCTTGAACTGGTAATGTTCTCCCTGAAAGGCGAAGCGGAGGAACTTCCTATAAGAAGGGAAGACCGTAATGTACAGGTAGGCGTCCTGCATGTCCAGTGAGCAGAGCCGGTCCCCGGACTTGAGGAGGGCAAACAGGCATGGTAAGATTACCATTTGGAACTTTTTGTACTGGACATAAAGACTGAGGTCTTTCAGATCCAAGACTGGCCTCAGATCGCTGGTCTTTATGGGAACCAGGAAGAATCTTGAATAGAACCCCTGGTTTCTCTGCCTCTTTGGCACCAGTTCTGTCACCTGCTTGCACAGGAGAGACTGCACTTCCTCCCGGAGAACAGACAGATGAGCCGGGTGGGTAATTTGAGGGAGGTGGAGGGTATCTGGAGGCTACTGGATGAGCTCCAGAGCATGACCACACTCTATGATCTGCAGGATCCAGGCGTCTGATGTTATGATTCTCCATCGATTCCAATGGAGGGACAACCGACCTCCGACTGTCACCTCCTTGGCCTGTACTAGAGGAGGAGGTCCAGCAAGGAGTCAATCTGAGGCAGGGCCAACGGAGGAGGCTGGATCCTCAATTGGGATGCTTGGCTGCTGCTCCAGTATTGGAGGAGGCAGGCAAAGAGGGTTGGGCTCTGCATTTTCCCTGACAGCGGAAGCCGGAGTCTGGTCTGTTAACTTGCTTACGAAAGGTAGGGCGCCTCCTACCTCGTTGCTGAGTGTGGTAGAGGGAATGGGCAGACTTAATGGCTGTACCTGAGGCCTGCAGATCATTAATGATGTCTTGGACATCCGGACCAAAGAGTTTAATGCCATTAAAAGGGGCTTTCAGCACCTTGTTTTGCACATCAGCAGCAAAACCAGAAACCCTGAGCCATGAATGCCTGCGGAGGCAGATGCCAGTGGCCGCTGCCCTGGCAACAGGATCAGATAAATCGTAGTAGATGGCTCTCAGAAGATGCCTCCCAACATCCTGTGCGGTTTGGAAGCATTCCAGCAATTCCTGTTTCTGGGCACCATCAAGAAGGGCTTGGGCAGTTGTCTTCCCTTTCTGGCATTGCTGTTCTGGAATTTCACCATGTGAGATAGGTAATTTGCTATTCTCAGGCCAAGGGCAGAGGAAGCACATGCCCTCTTGCCCCAAAGATCTATCCTGCAGGATTCTTTGTCCGGGGGCAAGAAACTATGGTGCTTGGGCACTTTAGACCTGTCATGTGCTGCCTTGATGACCACTGAGTCAGTTTCAGCCTGGGCAGCCAAGTAAGGAATGCCCTGAGGGGCACTGTAGAGCTTATCAGCTCTACGTAACATAGCTGGCACCATATTTGGTCTGTGCCAGGCTGCTGTGGTAGCATTCCTGGGAGCTGGAAGCATGAGAGGAATAATCTTTGGGGGAGATTCAAGGATCTCCAGGTAATCCACCAGGTCCTTCTTGGTGGCATCCTCCTCTTCTGTCTGAAACCCCATAGTGGAAGGCAGTTGCTTCATAATTTTGAAGAATGAAGCATCCTCAGGCAGAGACCTGGGGGTATGCTTAACAGATTTTTCACTAATAAAGGAGGCAGGAAACTTATCTGAAGTGTAATACTGCTCTTCCTCACCTACCTCCTCTACCTCATCAGGAAGTATGAGGTCTGGGTGGTATTCCTCCTCAAAGTCGAGCTCTTCATCTGGGTCTGGTGCGCTGTCGACGGTCCTTGGGCTAGCTCCCCGGGCCAACGAACAGGAGTCGGTGGTGAAGGTCTGTTAAAGGCCACAAACTGTTAAACAATCACATTAGTGAAGCAGACTAGAACACCGTTAAAGTCCATGTTGTTGGAGGAGGGGTCAATGGCACTGACGTCATTACACCCAACTGCACACCCGACGAGCCCATAGCATTCGACTGGGAAGGGTCAGGTCTCGAAATGCCCGTCGTCGACAAAGGAGGGGCCGATGACCCAGAGGTCAATGGCTGAGCACCCTGAGAGTTGGGAGGAAAGGCTGTCAGTATGGATCTGGAGTGAACCAGGACCTGGACAGCAGGTCTCTTCACTGGGGCAGCTGTCGCCGATGAAGAGCCCTCCGAAGGGGAGGCGAATGGGGAACAGGATGGCCACTGGGGGGAGCGGTCATGATCTCGGTCTTTTTAAGACTGTTCCCCGAAGACCAGTCTTTGGCCTGGGAGGCCTTGGAGCTCTTGGACCAGAGGGCGACTGGCTGGCCAGCACCCTGGAAGGCCCGGCTCAAAGCTAGCTACCTGCTGTTCCATGAAGGTACGGAGAGCCTTTCTGTGTTGCCTACGGGTGGTTTGGTTAAACTGCTGGCAGAGCTCACAGTCCGAGGCGTCATGATCAGGCCAAAGACAGCAAACACACACAGGGTGTTCGTCGTTGGAGTCAATCTTCTTTCTGCAGCTACAGCGATGGAAGAGAGAAGCTGAAGGTTTAACTCTTGACATAAAAGAAAAAAAACAGAATAAATCTCTGAAAAGAGATTTATGAGGGCTGTAGAGAAAAAAGACCGTAGGCCGTAAAAAGACATGAACACTGCGATGGCTCTTCTGAGGAGACTGTGCTAGCAAGTCGACGGCGGGAAAGAACTGAGGAGGGTGCGGGCCCGCCTGCGCCTTTATAGGGTTGGCAACGTCATCTGGGCAGGCCCAGTTGTACTGCTGAAAATCTTCCGTGGGGATTCCCCATTCACTGATGGTGAAGTTCCTATAGTGTAAACTGATGAGTGAGATACTGCTGAAGAAGATCAGATAATATGAAGCCACTAAGCTGTTAACTGCATGCCCTATCTTTGCTCCAGTAGCAGTAAGCTAGAACCATTCGTCTCCTGCTACTCAGCTTGCGAAACCCAGTAAGAGTGCCAAACCAGTACTATTGATGCTGATATGTCTGAACGCAACACCTGAGTGTACTGAACCATTATATGTCGAGGTATTTATTTACAGAAATCTTTAAAAGAATAACCATATATATTTAAATACAATTATACCTATCACATCAAAATCAGTATTCAGCGATTCATTTTTGCCTACCTGATTAATGATTCCAGGATGGCGGGAGTGGGGCCTTTCTGGAACTCCAGTTCTTTATAATGTAGGGCTTTGGCATACGCGCGGCACTTGGCTGCCCTTTCTCCCAGAAGAACAATACCATTGTCATCTCTCAGCGGAAGAGGGCCCTGAAAAATGAACACCATTACAAGCTAGCTAGCTTACTTTTTATGAAAGAACAAACAAAGAACATTTTGCAAATCATTCATCCTTAAAAATGTCTAACAGACATCTACACTACAAAGGGAAATCATCTCTTGCCTCACCAAGGTTCTAAAGTGAAAAACAAAGATGAAGCCAACTTGTACTGGGTCCATATTTAAAGTACTTCTTTATCATTCGATACTGTGTCAATGAGCACCATAACCCATTTCACAGCCATGAGCCGAGACAGCCGAGGAATGCCCAGCCTCAGAATCCCAAGGTGCCCAGGAATGTCTATAAATTCTGGGCAGGAGTGCACTTTACATTTTCTCAGAAAAGAATGATTTCATTGTCCAACTTTTTCAGAATTTAAAGAGACAGCTGAACAAAAACAATTTTTTTTTTTTTTTAATCAGTGGTTGATCGCTGGCCTAGTACAACGTGTCCTTGCCTTTGTCAGCTAATACCTTGACCTGTTTTTAATAGTGGGTTTCTGCCACCTACTATCCAACCTGCCCCCTTCTGCTAGCCCTGTGCCCCAGCACCCACCTTCTTAGTGTACTTACCCCTACCTATGGGCTCCATGGCTCCTCTCCAGGAGGGCCACCAGGGTTCCCAAAACCCCTACAGAGTTAATGCACAATGGAGAAAGGTGCCTCTGTTTATGGTGTCAGACCTGAGGGGAGCTGTCTTCATCTTGAGATGGCCAGGATTCTTACAGCTTTTCTCATGACTCCAGGATGCCACCAGCGAGGACGGTAGAGCAAGAGCATGTGTCAAACCTGTTTGTATGCTATCAGGAGGTGTTCCCCCCAACCCAGAGTGACTCCAGCCGGTACTGCACTCTGTGGTCCCCCAGGTGGTAGTAGTGTGGTGGAGCGCACTTGGCCTTCCTCTCCAGAGGAGATCCTCTGCCACAACCCAAGGATGACCATCAACCTCTAGGCTGATTCCTAAACCCCGATGCCCAGCGTCATTAGTTACAGCCCTCCCATGGCACCGACACGCCAGGATTCCATAACCTTTTGCAATTTTCAGGCAGAAAAACAACAACTCTGTGTTGTTTGATAGTCTTCTGTCTTACTTTCCTGACTTCCAACACGTACTAAAAGAAACATCTAAGTATGTTATTGTAGGAAAAATATTGTCATATTGAAAATGAACTCTTGAGTGTATAAAATGAGGCCTCATAACCTTTTATTTACAATTTATTGACTGGGAAAGATGTACTCAGCTAAGGATTGTTTCCTGGTGTGACCGGGGAGGGGGCAACAATAGAGGGATATGTAATGTCATGGGACAGTGGTTCAGAACACAATAATATACCCAATGTCATGGGATAGCGGTTCAGAACACAATAATATACCCAATGTCATGGGATAGCGGTTCAGAACACAATAATATACCCAATGTCATGGGATAGCGGTGCAGAACACAATAATATACCCAATGTCATGGGATAGAGGTTCAGAACACAATAATATACCCAATGTCATGGGATAGCGGTTCAGAACACAATAATATACCCAATGTCATGGGATAGTGGTTCAGAACACAATAATATACCCAATGTCATGGGATAGAGGTTCAGAACACAATAATATACCCAATGTCATGGGACAGTGGTGCAGAACACAATAATATACCCAATATCATGGGACAGTGGTTGAAACACAATAATATACCCAATGTCATGGGATAGTGGTGCAGAACACAATAATATACCCAATGTCATTGGATAGTGCTGCAGAACACAATAATATACCCAATGTCATAGGATAGTGGTTCAGAACACAATATACCCAATCTCCTGGGATAGTGGTGCAGAACAGAATAATATACCCAATGTCATGGGACAGTGGTTCAGAACACAATAATATATCCAATGTCATGGGACAGTGGTGCAGAACACAATAATATACCCAATGGCCTGGGATAATGGTTCAGAACACAATAATATACCCAATGTCATGGGACAGTGGTGCAGAACACAATAATTATCCAATATCCTGGGACAGTGGTGCAGAACACAATAATACAACCCAATGTCATGGGACAGTGGTGCAGAACACAATAATACCCAATGTCATGGGACAGTAGTGCAGAACACAATAATATACCCAATGTCATAGGATAGTGGTTCAGAACACAATAATTACCCAATCTCCTGGGATAGTGGTGCAGAACACAATAATATAACCAATGTCATGGGACAGTGGTGCAGAACACAATAATATACCCAATGTCATGGGACAGTAGTGGCAGAACACAATAATACACCCAATGGCATGGGACAGTGGTGCAGAACACAATAATATACCCAATGTCATGGGATAGTGGTTCAGAACACAATATACCCAATCTCCTGGGACAGTGGTACAGAACACAATAATATACCAATGTCATGGGATAGTGGTTCAGAACACAATAATATACCCAATGTCATGGGACGGAGAGTGGTGCAGAACACAATAATATACCCAATCTCATGGGATAGTGGTGCAGAACACAATAATATACCCAATGTCAAGGGATAGTGGTTCAGAACACAATAATGTACCCAATGTCATGGGACAGAAGAGTGGTGCAGAACACAGTAAGATACCCAAACTCCTGTGATAGTGGTGAAGAACACAATAATATATCCAATGTCATGAGACAGAGGTTCAGAACACAATAATATACCCAATGTCATGGGACAGTGGTTCAGAACACAATAATTTATTAAATGTCCTGGGATAGTGGTGCAGAACACAAAAATACAACCAATGTCATGGGACAGTGGTGCAGAACACAATAATATACCCAATGTCATGGGAGAGTGGTGCAGAACACAATAATATACCAATGTCATGGGATAGTGGTGCAGAACACAATAATATACCCAATGGCATGGGACAGTGGTTCAGAACACAATAATATACCCAATGTCATGGGATAGTGGTTCAGAACACAATATACCCAATCTCCTGGGACAGTGGTGCAGAACACAATAATATACCCAATGTCATGGGATAGTGGTTCAGAACACAATAATATACCAATGTCATGGGACAGAGAGTGGTGCAGAACACAATAATATACCCAATCTCCTGGGATAGTGGTGCAGAACACAATAATATACCCAATGTCATGGGATAGTGGTGCAGAACACAATAATATACCCAATGGCATGGGACAGTGGTTCAGAACACAATAATATACCCAATGTCATGGGATAGTGGTTCAGAACACAATATACCCAATCTCATGGGATAGTGGTGCAGAACACAATAATATACCCAATGTCATGGGATAGTGGTTCAGAACACAATAATGTACCCAATGTCATGGGACAGAAGAGTGGTGCAGAACACAGTAAGATACCCAAACTCCTGTGATAGTGGTGAAGAACACAATAATATATCCAATGTCATGGGACAGAGGTTCAGAACACAATAATATACCCAATGTCATGGGACAGGACAGTGGTACAGAACACAATAATATACCCAATGTCCTGGGATAGAGGTTCAGAACACAATAATATACCCAATGTCATGGGACAGGACAGTGGTACAGAACACAATCTACCAATATCATGGGACAGTGGTTCAGAACACAGTAATCTACCCAATGTCATGGGATAGTGGTTCAGAACACAATAATATACCCAATGTCATGGGACAGTTGTTCAGAACACAATAATATACCCAATGTCATGGGACAGGACAGTGGTGCAGAACACAATAATGTATCCAATGTCTGAGATAAGGGTGAGAACACAATAATATACCCAATGTCATGGGATACTGGTGCAGAATCACGATAATATACCCAATGTCATGGGACAGTGGTGCAGAACACAATAATGTACCTAATGTCATGGGATAGTGGTGCAGAACACAATAATGTACCTAATGTCATGGGATAGTGGTGCAGAACACAATAATAAACCCAACGTCATGGGATAGTGGTGCAGAACACAATAATGTACCTAATGTCATGGGATAGTGGTGCAGAACACAATAATATACCCAATGTCATGGGACAGTAGTGCAGAACACAATAATATACCCAATGTCATGGGACAGTGGTGCAGAAACAATAATATACCCAATGTCATGGACAGTGGTTCAGAACACAATAATATACCCAATATCATGGGACAGTGGTTCGAAACACAATAATATACCTAAAGTCATGGGACAGTGGTGCAGAACACAGTAACAAACCCAATGTTATGGGATAGTGGTTCAGAACACAATAATTTATTCAATATCCTGGGATAGTGGTGCAGAACACAATAATGTACCTAATGTCATGGGATAGTGGTGCAGAATACGATAATATACCCAATGTCATGGGACAGTGGTGCAGAACACAATAATGTACCTAATGTCATGGGATAGTGGTGCAGAACACAATAATGTACCTAATGTCATGGGATAGTGGTGCAGAACACAATAATATACCCAACGTCATGGGATAGTGGTGCAGAACACAATAATGTACCTAATGTCATGGGATAGTGGTGCAGAACACAATAATATACCCAATGTCATGGGACAGTAGTGCAGAACACAATAATATACCCAATGTCATGGGACAGTGGTGCAGAATACAATAATATACCCAATGTCATGGGACAGTGGTTCAGAACACAATAATATACCCAATATCATGGGACAGTGGTTGAAACACAATAATATACCTAAAGTCATGGGACAGTGGTACAGAACACAGTAACAAACCCAATGTTATGGGATAGTGGTTCAGAACACAATAATTTATTCAATATCCTGGGATAGTGGTGCAGAACACAATAATGTACCTAATGTCATGGGATAGTGGTGCAGAACACAATAATGTACCTAATGTCATGGGAAAGTGGTGCAGAACACAATAATGTACCTAATGTCATGGGATAGT